>CAMRHE010000085.1:4039274-5385699 GCA_947044405.1 Leptodactylus fallax
ACTCTCTTTGTCAGTGCACAATTCCAGGGGGGACTGGCCGGACTCCCCAAGTAGTAGTCGCATATACAAAGAAGTTGGACAGCACTGCAAGGAGTTTAACAAGAGCTTACTTTACTGCAGTACTGGAGACTGGCATTTATACAATAAAAGCAAGCTCTTGTTGAACTCCTTGGCGTGCTGTCCAACTTATTTGTATATACTAAAAAATAAGCGTCCTGCTCGATCACGGATTCTGCAGCTGACTGAGCCGCAGAAACTATGGTGTGAGACGCTCCACTGATCAGGTCTATTCATCTGAGACTCAACAGAAAGAAAAGGTCGTGGCAGAAAGGCGAGGACCAGAAAGTGGAGAGGAATTTGGGTTGGGCTTCGCAGGGCAACTCTGCATTCTGGTCTTCTTCCCCAGGCATTCACAATATCTTACAGCCCTCTCACTGACATCACCAGCCGCAGGTCATCATTGAGGCCTGTGGTTGGCCCTCAGCGATCACATTGGGGGTGTCAACTTCATGAACTGTGTTGTCAAAGCATCTTGACATTGCTACCCCCCACATGACTTCCTCAGCAAGACATCGAGGTTAAAGGGGGAAGAAGACTGGAATTCCAATGGATGCTTCAGCAGACCCCAGGAAAGATAAGTATTTTTATACTTTTACACAACATACACCCCATAGTATAATAATAGCCTTTCCTGGATTTGTACCAGATGGGCCCCAAATATTCCAAGTGCTGCAGTAGACGGGGAGAAGAAGCAGTCTGCTCCTGCTCAAGTAATAGGCGTGAAAGTGCAGCCCCATCCACTATATAGTGGTGGCATGGGGAACTGCAGCGCTACTCCTATTTCTTCAGTTCGATATCTACTGCAGTAGCTTCCAGCACCTGGAGGCAGCCAGATCAGCTGATCTGTGTGGGGTGCGGGTGTCAGATCCCCAAAGATAAAATAACTTATGACCTATCCTAACAATAGGTCATCTATATAAAACAAATGCATTCGGGTTCAGAAAACCCCTTTAAGACCAAATAATAAAATTAAAAATCAATGCATAATTTCCATATAATATTAATATTATAATATAATTTAATAATATTATTTAATATAATAATTTCCATATAAACTGAACCTGGAGAATCGTCTTTATAGCCAACAGCTGCGAGTTACACTATCTCAGTTTTTCATTTACTGAGTTCAATCACCTTTTATTTTGATGAAACTTGGCAAATGGTCCCGAGGTACCAGTAAGTATCCAGCGTAGCCTGAAGCATTTCCAACCTATACATACATATATTACATTGGCCATGTCATTTGAAATTACCTTTCTGCACATTGGAATATTATCTATCAATGAATTACTCCACAATGCACAATAAAATAGACCCTGAGTAAATATGTTTGTGCTAGATGCTGAGATATGTTCTTCACTATGTCATGACGACCACGGTGCTTGCCACAAGCTGAGCCTCATAATTAAAACCAGGATAATTTCTGCTTCTACTGCACACAGATGTATAAGGTGGAGAAACTAGAGAAGAATTATCTAGCAAATGTACCACATGTCGAGAATCGCTAGATCAAGAAACTAACCCTACAAGCAATAAAAATAAGTCTAAAAACAAGTAATAAAAGTCTAAAAACAACTAATAAAAACAAATCATCTCATCATTAGACATCTAGACCACAAATTATTTTTTGGGAAATTGTTCAAAGCCTTTCGTGTGTCTATTAGTCTTAACTATGCAGTTCTTTGGTAAGATACTATACCTGCACCCACCCACCTGCACCTCAATGCTGTGGCCATTGATTGGGTGAGTTGGCTTGTCGGGGTGGGTGCACAAGGTGGAGCTCATAGAGTACCCGAGAACCATCGGAATAACAGTGGCGAGGGATAGGTGGAGGTGAAGTTCTTTTAGTTTTATCAGCCATTTTCATTGCCCTTAGGAAACCCCTTAAAATAGGTCATCAATATGTGATCAGTCCAACAGCTGGGACTCCCAGCAGAGATAAGCTGTTCGAAGAGGCCGCAGCCATCATCTCTTCTATGTGCTAATGACATCACATTCATCGGTCACATGGTACAGCAACAGCTCAGCCCCATTCAAGTGAAGCACTGCCCCTGTACAGCATTGTACTTGATATTTAGTGAAGAGGCCTTGGGGCTCAAGTGAATGTTGGGACCTCTTCAACCAGCTAATCTGTAGGGTTCCCGGGTGTCAGACCCCTGCTATTTTCTTATTGGTGATCTAACCTTCATCCATATGTAAATCCTGGAAAACCTCTGTAAAGCTAAGGCCCTACGTTACGGAAAAGCTGCTTATTTTTGTTGCAAAATCAGCAAAATCTGCAAAATCTGCAACAAAAAAAAGCAGCATTTCCGCAACATGAAGGTTTAGCCTCAGCCTTCTATCAAATGTATTTACTTTGTGCTTGAGGAATGGTTTTGTGCATTATTTTTGCTTATTGTATTGTATTGTTTTATTTCCTTACATATATTTATATTGCTTATTATATTTTTTTGAGAACTTATAAAAAAAATTATGCCAGTACAGTAAAAATAAAATAAACTTCCAACATGTCAACGATGCTTTGTAAATTGTATCTCTTCTAAAACCAGAAATTGTGATTTTTCAATTTCATCATTTCATGGATGGGTTAAATTCTTATCTTAACATGGTGTTTCATAGTCAGAAGTGAAATGCTGTTGCTTAATCATGACTGAAAATTGGGACTGGGTGATGTAATCTTGCGTTGTCTTTAATACATAATGACAGGATAGACTGTGCCAACTCCACAGTGCAGCAGCTGAGCTAAGCAACAAATGCTTCTCCAATATGTTATCAGGGAACATTTTACTCCAGAGCGTAATGATCTAGACATAAACAGCAATTGGCATAAATAACTCCCTGTGTAGAAAAAAGTTCATCTAATCTTATAAAATTCATGGTTAGCATTAAAAAAAAGTTTTATTACTGCTCTACAATATATTTACTATGATCATGTTTTATATAAACCTGTATTCTGGTTCAAGATTTTCTATTCTGCTTAAATTTGTTTTTTAGTTTAAGCCCATAAAATAAGAAATCTGATCACAAAAATGAAAATATCACATCTTATCCCAACACATCGCAGTCTTTTTATGTGCATTTGTTATAATTGAGGAGATTACATCAGAATTAGGATTTGGCGTATACAAAATAGGTAACTTCGGAGGCCATTGACTTTGAGAAAGGGGGATGAAATTTATGAATACAGAAAAAACAATGCTGTCCTTTTAAACTTCTTACTACGCTAACTGTATTTTGCATCCAATTGATAGATAATGCTGTGTTAGGGAATAAGTAGAACTGTCTTATTACATTATATGAGGGGTATCAGAATCCCAATGTATCATTGCATTGACCCCTTGACCCCTTGTCCCAAATAGTAGCATCGGTCATAAGAAGACCCAATCACTTTGCTCATCATGGGATCAGATGGTAGTACTGATCATAGGAAGACCCAATCACTTTGCTCATCATGGGATCAGGGGTATGTCATTTTTTTTAAAGTTTTATTAGATTTTACTGAAAGTAGGATCCTTAATATACATGGTGACAATAAAAAAATACTGTGTGGGGACTAAAAGGGGGCACTATTAAAGCTTGGGGTCCAAATTAAGACAATTTTACTGTAGGATGTTTAAAGGGAATACTATTACTCACTATTACTGTGTGGGAGCATGCAAGGTGCACTGTTATGTGCGGAGCCTTAAGAAGGGCATTATTACTCTGTGGTGCCTAAAGGGGCACTATAAAGGTGTAGTTTTACTGTGTTAGGCATTATTATCATCCAGACTGTTGTTCCGGTTTGGTTCACCATGTGTCTGATGCTAATGCTTTTGGGACATTATGGATTCGGAACTAGAAGCATCATCATGGTAGTCTGGGACAGACAGAGGAGAAAAGGGAGTGTTAACAATGTAATTCAAGAGATGCGGGGAGAGTTAAGAACCAAGAGTGAAATAATGTCTAATTTACTCTCAAGGGGCAAAATAAAGACAGTGTTGGTGGGGATTTGTGTCTTCTATGCCAGCAAGAAGATGTGCATAATTCATGAACAGGCTGCACTTTATCATAGGTTTGGTGCATTCTCTAAGAACCCTTGCTGACTTAGATTTTTGCTGTCAATTTTTCCACTCTTGGGAGTAATTGACAGCAAATGACGCCCACACCCCGCCCTTTGTCCCACCCTGTGATGATGAGACCCTCAATTTATGTATCTTTCTTGGACATGTATCATTCTTTATTCGTATCAGTCTCACATATCTGTAGGAATGTAGAGCTGTGTTTACATTGGTGGTCAATTCGCTCCAGTGGTTTTATGTGCATACCATGGAGAGAGGGTCTTTCTGGCCCATCAGTGTGATATCCCAGATGTCCAAAGAGGGGAGTGTGGGCTAATGACCTGAAACTAACCTAGGCACCCACCTTTCCTTCTAATCGGCATAGATTCCTCTTTTCGTGAGGAGAGGGCTGGCTGGGTGGGGGGTGAAGGGTGGAGCTGGACAGGGTCTTCACACTGAGGTGGGGTGAGGTCTTTTGTCTTTGTGTGAAGCCTGGAAGAGAGAGATAGCTAAGAGAGAGCTGTGCTCAGGAACCTTCCTTAGGTCTGGTATTACTCTATACTTTATTCCCATTTTTGTTTTATGTGCTGTATCATCGCTCTTTTGCTTGTATATTTATGCTTGATCATATTAATATTGTATATTTCTGTATATGCTATTAATTAATACCGACCCACTTGGGTTATTAAATATATAAAATTTATACAGCTCGTTTCATTCTATCCTATGAACTCGGTCCGCTCACGGGTTGTGAGTGGAAGGTTAAGAAGGGTGATCGCAGGTAGGCCAAGGGGCTTGGCAAGGCGATATTCTTCACACACCCACTTTCTGAAAAGTGGTGAGGCCGGTGCAAAAATAGTACTATTCAAGTTACATGTGGTGTTAAATAGTAACAAATCATCCATTTGAAACTATTTTATGCCAAAAACTGGCATACAACTTATTTAATTCCCACATTATTTTTGCAGCATTTTTATATAAAGTACAAGATATCAGCCATGGAGAGCATGTGAAAAAAAAAGACTACCTGAACCTGAACTTATCTATAATGTCAAATCTTTTATAATTTAGTAACCTCACCAACTAGGAAATTTAGATCCTATTCCCTTCCACAATTTCAGCAGAGGGCTAATCCGTCAGCAAAGATGGAATGCAATCTTTCTGGAGTTCTACACAAACAGGTTAAGTTATTCTCCTGCAATCTACAGGATATAGAGACTTTATGTGTAAGGGAAAAAAGCATTATTCCATTCTACTGCCTGAGCACCTCTTTCTCTCTCCTATTAGACTACATGAGCAGGATGGGATAAGGCGTTTTGGACACCCTTTAGCGATTTGTGAAATTGTGTATTTTGGTTCCATAACCTTAGTGCCAAGGGTTTCAATTGTAATGAGGAACAGCCTAAGAGAGAGCTTGTCCAATGAGGACAGAAAACTTCTACGTTGTCCAGAAGCATATCATGTATCTGTAGGATCTGAGGAGAAACCTTAAAAGGGTTAAATAGCATATTTTTGTCTATAGGATAGAGAATATATAGCTGATCGGTAGGGATCTGACTGCTTTATTACTAAAGTACACCAGGGTCCCATAGAGCCCCGATCATTACATTCACAGAAGGCAGCAGGGGAGGCCAGCACTCTTGTTCCTATGTCTCCCCTGCAGTCACCCCAGCTCTGTGATGTCACCAACTCCACATATATTTGGGCTGCCTTCAGTGGAACAGAGTCAGCCTCCCCAGCTGTGCTCCACAAAAATAATGAAGGGAGGTCTGGGGGACTTAGTTGTACCATAGTAATAAAGTTTAATCAGTGCAGGGAATGGACTGCTACGCTTTATCACTCCACGAATAATCCCTTTAATGCAGTACATTACAGAAGCACCATATGCGGGAACACATAGTACCAAAGTGCAGGACAAAGCTATAGTGATTCCTCATAAACAGGTTCCATGTGCTTGATGCCAAAATCAGATACTAGTGGATATATATTTTAAAGTTGTCTAGGAAGTTGTGATCTTACCTAAACATATGTGAAGAATATATTGTACTTATATTTTTAAGTTAGCAATAAAGTAAGTCTTAAGTAAAAATATGTCTCAGACTTTTCGGAAAGTTTGCCTTGACATAAGAAAAAAGCTCAGGGCTCGGAATTTTGATGACATGTAATTTTTTATTTAGACTATCAATTCACATGTCAGTATTTTGAGGGCTCAGCTATTTCACTCAGGTCGCGATGTACAGTTTGACCCAAAGAAAATATTTGATATTTCCAAAGTTTCTTCTGAAATGTGAATTATAAATTAAACATATAAAGATATTATCAGAAACTGGAGTAATGTCATTTAATAAATTCATTTTAATATACTATACAAATCATTCGTATAAATCAAAGTTCACCTTTTCTTGTATATTAGGATTATGCGGTGTCAGCAGTTCTAGAGTAAACTCTGGTTACTACTTTTACAAATAAGATTGCTTAAAGGGGTTGTCCAGGAAGTATTCATTTAATTACCTGGTCCCAGGGATGCTGATAATGGACATGGGGGTTCCGGGTCATGTGATCCAAGGTATCGTTGTCCCACCCCCAGGTCACTCCACCCCCTCCTTCCCTGATCTCAGAAGTAATTAATTATCTATGCTATTGGCTGACTATAGCAATGCAAGCCCACATAATTCATTACCTGTGAGATCGGGGGAGGAGGGAACCAAGCGACCTGAGGGTGGAGTGACCCAGGAGGCTGAACGCTGCCTTAGATCACATAACTTGGGTCCATCATCAGCATACTGGGACCAGGTAATTAAATTAATACTCCCCAGACAATCCCTTTAAGTTGATAGGAGAGTAGTGGTGGCCAGTACATCAAAGGGCCACACATTATATTCTGCCAGGGCTGGACCAAGGGGTGGGCATTCGCATAGGCAGTGGTGGGTACAACAACAGAGGAACTCCTTGAAAACTCACCTCCTACATCAACTCCAACTGTCTGCATTCTTCAAAAGCCGCCACTGTACTGATTTCAGCTCAGTTGTAATTTTTTCTCATGCCCCCACCATTCCTGAGAAAATGGTGCTGTTATTTTCAGCTTCACTTTCAGTTTCAGTTTTAATATGCTAATTAGGCTCTCTACAGTTAAGTGGGTTGTCTCAGACTGGAACCGACAATCGGGGACGGACCACCTGACAGTAGAAATACGAGAATGCTGGAATCAGTGGAGCAGCATGTATTGCAAAGAGCTGTAGTTAACTAAGATGGTGAAAGGTGCTCTTTAAATACCAGCTGCTAGCACATAGTGGTGGTAGTAGTAGATCAGACTCACTGCTTGAAGCAGTGATGTCCCGATTTGCAGGTGGAAGCCATGTGCTTGCAGTAGATAGGAACCTGACTGTTTATCTCTGGGATTTGACAAAGTAGTCAAGTAACTCACTCTGGACTGTAAGAATCAGGCATGTCGCTGGCGGAGCACACTCAGCAATCGACACTGACAATGGCTCACTGCCTAGGATAGTGATCAGTGGCGTAAATACCGGGGTAGCAGCGGTAGCAGCTGCCACAGAGCTCGGAACATTAGGGGGCCCAGCAGGCTCCTGATGTTTTTTTGTTTTTTTTAATAGACCGTTACATGCTGGAGTACTCTGCGGTAGCAGAGGCGGCTGTGAGCAGTAGTGGAGATTGGTAAGTAAGGCTGCAGGCCCGCGAACCCCACAAACACTGCTATCATTATACTCTGGAGTCTTTTCAAACTCCAGAGTATAATGATCAGAGGCCCAAGGGAGGTGAGGGAACATAAAAAACAATGTTACTTACCTCACCTGGGCTCCGGCAGTCTTCGGGCCTCTTTGGTGACGTCCCAGACGTCACGTGGGCCAAGCCGGCGTCATTATGTGTCGCAACGCTGGCCTGGCTCACGTGACGTCTGGTCCAACATTAAAGAGCGTCGAAAGTAGCGGGGGAGTTCGCTGGAGCCAGGGAGAGGTAAGTAACATTGTTTTTTATGTTTGTATCCTCCCCTGGGTCTCCGATCCATATACTCTGGGGTCTGAAAAGACCCCAGAGTATAATAATTGTTCATGAAGGGGGCCACTATGGGGCATAATACTGTGTGCAGTGGCCACTATGGCACTTAATAGTGTGTGCAGGGGCTACTATGGGGCATAATGCTGTGTGCAGGGGCCACAATGGGGTATAATACTGTGTGCAGGGGCCACTATGGCACTTAATAGTGTGTGCAGGGGCCACTATGGGCGCTTAATAGTGTGTGCAGGGGCCACTATGGGCGCTTAATAGCGTGTGCAGGGGCCACTATGGGCCATAATAGTGTGTACAGGGGCCACTATGGGGCATAATAGTGTGTGCAGGAATGTGGTTTGTTCGGGGGGGACCATGTCCAATGTTCGCCTTGGGGCCCAGCCATTCCTAGTTACGCCACTGGTAGTGATGCCTGAATTCAGGCACCATTACCTTAGACATTTGTATGGTGCTTGTTAAATAAGACCAGGGCACTTGGGGCCAAAACAGTAGCGACGTGGAAGCAGAGAAGACTGTCCGGTCTACTCAAACAGTGAAAGCGAGTCTCTGGTTGCCAGATGGATGAGGAATGCTGCAGAGTAAAACTACTAAGGACTGATTCAGCTAACCTTAGATATCATGAGCCAGCATAGAGAGACTGACATACTCAGGTCAGATTAGGCTAGGACCGCACAACATGTGTTGTGTGACAAAAAGTTGCATAGAATTCAAGCAACGATAACAGTTGTGTGACTAGTGTACAACTTACTGTGACTTATTTAGAGCTGTGATTTGGCTTTATAAATACATTCAGGTCAAAAACATGTCACATGCAAGTCGCAGTTACAGGTGGATTACTGACAAAAACACAGTTATGATGACACAGCAGCTTAAATGACAGAGAGACAGAGTCACAGCTGCCTGACTGAAAGACTCATGTTGTCTACCTGACTAAAACTAGTGATTAGAGATGGACAAATTAGTTCTTACCATACCAAGGTTTGACCTGACTATTCCAAATTGTTCAGTTTTTAACAAAACTGAACAAATTGAGATTTGTCTTGAGCAAACTAAAATGTCCGCCGAATTATACTCTGGGGTCTCTTCAGACCTTAGAGTATAATAGGTGGAGGCCCAGGGGAGGTGAAAAATAAAAAAGAACATTCATACTCACCTTCCCATCCCTTTTTTGGGCCTCCTCACGTTGTACAGCGACGTCCAGCGTTCTTCTGTGACGTAATCGGTCCGGGGTCACCATGTGGTTGAATTACAGGCCTCAGTAGTAAGGGAAGAGGTGAGGGAAGGTGATTATGAATGTTTTTTTTATTTTTTCACCTTCTCTGGGCCTCCACCTATTACACTCTGGGGTCTGAAGATTTACAGTATATAGCACCAACATATTCTGCAGCAAATCGGAGGATACATGAACATACATCAGACATTACATTGTAACAAAATGATTAATATACAATGGGGAAAAAAGTATTAAGTCAGCCACTAATTGTGCAAGTTCTCCCACTTAAAAAGATGAGAGAGGTCTGCAATTGTCACCATAGGTAGACCTTAACTATGAGAGACAAAATGAGAAAACATATCTAGAGAATCACATTGTCTGATTTTTTAAGAATTTATTTGCAAATTATGGTAGAAAATAAGTATTTGGTCACCTACAAACAAGTAAGATTTCTGGCTCTCACAGACCTGTAACTTCTTCTTTAAGAGGCTCCTCTGTCCTCCACTCCTTACCTGTAGTAATGGCTCCTGTTTGACATTGTTATCAGTATAAAAGACACCTGTCCACAACCTCAAACAGTCACACTCCAAACTCCACTATGGTGAAGACCAAAGAGCTGTGGAAGGACACCAGAAACAAAATTGTAGACCTGCACCAGGCTGGGAAGACTGAATCTGCAATAGGCAAGCAGCTTGGTGTGAAGAAATCAACTGTGGGAGCAATAATTAGAAAATGGAAGACAGACAAGACCACTGTTAATCTCCCTCGATCAGGGGCTCCACGCAAGAGCTCACCCCATGGGGTCAAAATGATCACAAGAACGGTGAGCAAAAATCCCAGAACCACATGGGGGGACCTAGTGAATGACCTGCAGAAAGCTGGGACTAACATAACAAAGGCTACCATCAGTAACACACTACGCCGCCAGGGACTCAGATCCTGCAGTGCCAGACGTGTCCCCCTGCTTAAACCAGTACATATCCAGGCCCGTCTGAAGTTTGCTAGAGAGCATTTGCATGTTCCAGAAGAGTATTGGGAGAATGTTATATGGTCAGATGAAACCAAAGTAGAACTGTTTGGAAGAAACACAACTCGTCGTGTTTGGAGGAGAGTGAATGCTGAGTTGCATCCAAAGAACACCATACCTACTGTGAAGCATGGGGGTGGCAACATCATGCTTTGTGGCTGTTTCTCTGCAAAGGGACCAGGACGACTGATCTGTGTACATGAAAGAATGAATGAGGCCATGTATGGTGAGATTTTGAGTGCAAACTTCCTTCCATCAGCAAGGGCATTGAAGATGAAACGTGGCTGGGTCTTTCAGAATGACAATGATCCCAAGCACACCGCTAGGGCAATGAAGGAGTGGCTTCGTAAGAAGCATTTCAAGGTCCTGGAGTGGCCTAGCCAGTCTCCAGATCTCAAACTTATAGAAAACCTTTGGAGGGAGTTGAAAGTCCGTCTTGCCCAGCAACAGCCCCAAAACATCACTGCTCTAGA
The DNA here is from genome assembly GCA_947044405.1 of Leptodactylus fallax. NCBI lineage: Eukaryota > Metazoa > Chordata > Amphibia > Anura > Leptodactylidae > Leptodactylus > Leptodactylus fallax. The sequence goes on from CAMRHE010000085.1 coordinate 4,050,111, forward strand.
GGAGATCTGCATGGAGGAATGGGCCAACATACCAGCAACAGTGTGTGCCAACCTTGTGAAGACTTACAGAAAACCTTTGACCTCTGTCATTGTCAACAAAGGATATATAACAAAGCATTGAGATGAACTTTTGTTATTGACCAAATATTTATTTCCCACCATAATTTGCAAATAAATTCTTTAAAAATCAGACAATGTGATTTTCTGGATTTGTTTTCTCATTTTGTCTCTCATAGTTGAGGTCTACCTATGATGTCAATTACAGGCCGGCCTCATCTTTTTAAGTGGGAGAACTTGCACAATTGGTGGCTGACTAAATACTTTTTTTCCCCACTGTAGCAAACAATAGGAATGTGGGCCCTGCTTGCAGGAGCTTACAATCTTGCCAGTTTTGACACACATCTGTTTTTATAGTAAAATTTGCAATTTTTGGAAAAAATCATATTTACAGTAGTTTACACCAGAAACTGCTGTAAATTACTGCTCAAATCTACACCAGCTCCTAACTAGCAGAGATTTGAGATTCTGACACACAGAAGCCAAGAGAAGCGCCTAATTTATTAAAAGACATGAGCCTCTTAATAAATTAGGCGCATCTTATTCTGGCACAGGGGAGATCAAGAATTGTAGGAAATGCCAGTCTTGATAAATCTCCCCCATTATCTCTCCTCCACAGACATAAATATAATTAACTGAATTAAATAGACCAGATACTCTCTCTAACATTCACACTAGCGTTGGGTCTCCATCATTCGGGTCCGCATGGGAACCCGAAAGACGGAGACCGTGTCCACTTAGAAAGCGATTACCCGTGGAAACCCGCGGACTCCATAAACCCATGATGGCGAACCTATGGCACTCATGCCAGAGAGGGCAATTACCATGATCGCTCACTAATGGGGATCCAGGATTCCCCGTTAGTGAGCGATTGTTTCTTTCAGCTGTATGTTCAAATGCACATACAGCTGAAAACTGTCAGTGTAGGCTGCGGTCCGCAGGACTTACACAGTAGATGCTAAATCCTAGTGGGCTAAAGGACCTTTGATGACGTCATGACCATGTGATCAGATTCTTGCTTGGGCGGAGCTATTCTGGATACTACAGAACAGTGTGGCATTACACAGAAAGAGGAAGTTGCTGGGAATGGAGACTAATGGAAGGTGAGGAGAGAAGAGACAGCATGTGTGAGCAAGAGGGGGGGAATGGGGGTGCAGGCTATGTGTGAGCAAGAGGGGGGGATGGGGTGCAGCAAGAGGGGGGAATGGAGGTGCAGGCTGCATGTGAGCAAGAGGAGGGAATGGGGAAGCAGGTTGCGTGTAAGCAAGAGGGGGGAATGGGGGTGCAGGCTGCGTGTGAGCAAGAGGAGGGAATGGGGGTGCAGGCTGCGTGTTATCAAGAGGGGGGAATGGAGGTGCAGGCTGCGTGTGAGAAAGAGGGGGGAATAGGGGTGCAGGCTGCATGTGAGCAAGAGGGGGGAATGGGGGGTGCAAGCTGCTTGTGAGCAAGAGGGGGGAATGGGGGTGCAGGCTGCATGTGAGCAAGAGGGGGGAATGGGGGATGCAGGTTAATTTAAGGTTAAATTGCCGTTTTGGCACTTTGCGATAATTTAGTGGTCTTTGGGTTGCAGTTTGGGAACTCGGTCTCTAAAGGTTCGCCATCACTGCCATAGACTATAATGGGGTCTGCCAGGTTTCCTCCCGGTTTCTTCCTTGCAGGACTTTTCTCTCCACTGATTTTAAGCAGAATCTGCATTGGAGTCTCTGTAGGATGAGCCTGCTTTTTATAAGCTATTTAGCTGTGAATTCTGCCCCAACCTTTTCTGGTCCGAGGGCCATATTTTCAAATTGTTCCAATCCAGAGGACTGTATTAAAGCTTAAAGGGGTATTCTCAACTTAGGTATTCATGGAAAAAGTACTTCCTCTGAGACTCACTAACCAGAAGAATGGGAGTCCCTTATCGGACACCATCTTTCCACAATGGGTTATGTGGCACAAAATGTTTTGTATGACACAACATTAATTTAGTGATCTTTTTTTTAGCAAAGCAAAAATCAATGTAATTCAGTAATACAATTCATAATCAGCGTCTTCCATGATTGTGTGTCCTACTGAACCAGACTGAGGGACCATTTAAAGGCTTAGGAAACCTTGGCAGGTGACACTGAATTTACAATACTGAACTTTTTTACAATATTCTAATTTTCTTAGATTTGGGTTTTCATTACCTGTAATCCATAATCAACATTTACAGAAATAAAACACTTGAAATAGAACACTCTGTGTGTAAAGAATCTAGAAAATATAGGAGGTCACTTTTTTAATTCAATTACTGGAAGAAATAAACGTTTCAAAGATATTCTAATTTATGGAGATGCGCCTGTATTTTGTTGCACAGAATATTATTATGGGACACAGTGTTGTTTTGTTGCATGGAATGTCACACAGAATATGACACAGAACACTATATTGACAAATGGAATGTCACACAGAATGTTTTTTGAGACACAATGTTATTTTGTTGCACAGAAAGTGACACATAATGCTATTTTGACACACAGAATGTCGCACAGAATATCTGTGATGTTAATTTGTCATACAGAATGTTACTTTGTTGGACAGAATTTTAATTTGTTGCACAGAATGCTATTATCTAACACAAACTTTTATTTTGTCAAACTGAATGCTATTACATTTATTTATTTTGTTGCACAGGACTTTATTTTGCAACACAGAATTTTATTTTGCAAGACATAATACATTTTATAACTCCAGTAATACAAAACACATTTTGTCACTAAATGAAACTATGTGTCATAAAATAATATTCTGTACAGAAAGATAGCATTCTGTGTGACAAAATAAAATTCCGTGCCACAAAATGGCCATGGACTGTGCATCCCTGGTTTAATGGGGTCTTCCACTTCTTATTTTTACCCCATAGGGAGCCTTAAAATAACAAATACTATATACTCACCTGTTTGTTAGGTCAGGGATCCAGAGAAGAGTCTCAGTTTGCATCCCCTGCCTTCTTGACCTTTGGCCTGCACAGGAACACATCAGCCAATCAATGGCTAAGCAGTGATGTCCTGTTCCAACGGGGCATCACTGCTGAAACACTGATTGGCTGATGCGCTTGTGTGCAGGCAGAAGGTAAATAAAGATTGTGGATTTGAATGGAGACTCTCCGACTCTCAACTGGATCCCCAGCCAAACGGATCCCTAAAGAAAAAAAGTGAAACACCCCTTTAAAGTGATGAGCATATATCATATTATAAAATTGTAGTACATAGTGATTTCGAAATATACCCACATTATACAAATGGACAATACCTTAATTCTTCCATTGGTAAATAACTATAGGAACTGTACAAAGCTTTGTACTTGCTAAATGTAAAGGCAATGAAAAGCACTAACAGGAAAAGCGAACGTCTGATACATGTACAATACTGTATTAATGCAAACTGCTCAGCTGGTTACATCTGTTATTACAGTACTGCATCTCAGAGCGCTATCCACCAAACTACACAGACGTAATATGGTAAATGAATTCGATGAAGGGTTAAAGTGTAGACTGACCTCATTAGCTTTATGTATAAACTACACAAGCAATGAGAGAAAAAGATGAATGTGGCCAGGCTATCCTGATTGATTAAACTGTCTCTGTGTTTTTGGGAAGTCACCAGAGCAATGACCCAGGCACAGATAACTATAATAGGGCTACAAAGCAATTAGATGCTAGGGTTTTTTTTACCCACAACATACTATTACATGGATACATTGTTTAAAAATACAGTAGAATAAATCAAAAGCGTGAAATATTCATAGGCTTCATCAAGGGGTTCGTGAAAGTGTATACCAGGGGTAGGCAACCTTTTTTGTTCGGCGTGCCGATTTTAATTAAAAAATCAAAGATGAGGTGCTCGGAGTGCCGGTCAATAATTGTAAGTCTGACGACCCCTAAACTAAAGTCATATACCACAAACCATAACACAGAAGTGCTGCCACCAGATGCTTTAGGACACATGCGTTTACTGCTATTTCCTGGGACGCTCCTGTACTTTCTGATTAGAAGCAATGAAAGTCCATGTACAGCCCCCAATTAGTGGTAAATGTATGTGTCCAGGAGCACCGTATGGCGGCATCCTTATGGTGAAAACACACTATGTATCTGGATTTGTTTATTTTTGTTAATTAATAAAATTAAATGAATGTAGTAAAGAGAAAACTAAATCCCATCAATATTTGGTGTGACCTTTACCCTTTGCCTTCCATTATTTCTTCTTGGTACACTTGTAGACAGTTTTGAAGGAATTCGGCAGGGAAGTTGATTCAAACATCTTGGAGAACTAAGCACAGATCTTCTGTGGATGTAGACTTGCTCCAATCCTTCTGTCTCTTCATGTAATCCCAGACAGACTGGATGATGTTGGGATCCGTGCTCTGTGGGGGTCATATCATCACTTCCAGGACTCCTCCTCCAAAGTGCAGTCACATGAAATATTTATGTGATTTAGATAAATGATTAACACTTCCATTTTTGAAAGCATTCTTACTTTACAACATTTTTATTTATTAGCAACAGTTTTATTGTTAAGGTTGCAGGTGTACAGAAAATAAAACAAAACAGGAACAAAAGAAAATCCTTGCCTTGCTAAATATATAATGCTAGCTAGCAGTTGGAGAGCTTTTCTCTTCCAACTTTATCAAACAAAACAACCTCTTGCTTACATGTTTCTCTCACACAGACAGGCTTTCTGTGCCACCAGACAGAGAGCGAGAGATGCCCTCCTTGTCTCTCTTAAATACCCACCCTCTCTCAATTAACTAATTAATTAATTAGCAGATGAGGGCCTGTGTCTGCTACTTCACATATGAAAGGAATCTGGGGAAATATACCTCCACTCCATCATCAAGTCTGCACAAGTTTCACTATATGTAAATATAAATACAGTATACATTTCTTTTATTCCCAGTATACATTGTTTAGGGTAGTGTAGTGCCCCATATCATATAACTTTATCACTGCTGCAGTTAGTCACTGCCTTCAGTGGTGACCTCTACACAAATGGTGACCTGAAAAGAAATAGAAAGTGACAAGAAGATGTCATCAAGCAATGGAAGGGTGGACCTGTAAATCGTAAGGCTTATTCATTTATTTGAAGCCACTAGGAAAATGTCAAAATAAATCGTACAAACCCTTTAATGAGAATAAAAAAAGACACAGATCCATCAAGTCTAACCTTTAAAGGGATTCTATCAGTGCAAAATTGAGATGTAAACTAATCACAGTACCTTGTAGGGCTGACAGCACAGTTTACAATGATGTACTTCTTAATCAGGATCACTGCTCCATTCTTGTAAAAATAGTCCTTTTATCCCTATGCAAATGAGCAAAAAAGGACTTTAGGGGCGTGGCTTTCCATCAATGGAATTCACTATCTTCAGATGGGGCAGCTGAAGCCAGATTCCTTCACTTCCAGGTGCAGTGTGTCATCATCAGACATGCATAGTACAGTTAGTACTGTATGCTGAGGCAGAGGAGTCAACTAGTGGGGGCAGAGTTGAGCAGCAGTTGGAAGCAGCAACAGATAGTGAAGCCATTTGATGGAAAGCAATGCCTCTAAATCCCTTTTCTGCTCCTCTGCATAGGGATAAAAGGGATGATTTTTACAAGAATTGAACAGCAGTCCTGAATAAGAAATATGTCATTGTAAACTGTGCTGACAGCCCTACAAGGCATTGTGATTAGTTTATTTCTGAATTTTCTGCTGACAGACTCCCTTTAACTAACTTTTTTTTTCATTCGCAGAAGCTTAAAATAAAGTATGCATACTTCTTCGTTTGGCCAGGGATCCAGCGGAGAGTCTTCATTTTTCATGTGTCACTGCTCAACCATCAGTTCCCTGCATTGTCCCCTTATGGGCCAATTGTCAGGGGAACAGGAACCTGAACATAGACCCTCCACAAAACGGAGAAGTGAGTATGCATATTTATTTTTTAGTTTAAGCTACTGCCAGAAAGGCAAAAACCAGAGTCTTAACTAGAAAACTTTTGACTTGCCCCCCATCACAGCATAGTGCCCCCTTTCCTGACCCCCACACAGTATAACACCCCATTTACACACAATACAATGTCCTATAGCGACCCATCCACACAGACCTTACTTACCGATCCCCGCTACTGCTTACGGCCGCCTTCATTTCCCCTTCTTTCCTCCAGCGGGCTCCAGAGATGTGATATGGGATGCACGGGGCCCACTGGAGGGAAGAAGGGGAAGCGGAGATGGCCGCGAGCAGGAGGGGGGATCAGTAAGTAAATAGGGCCTGTTATCTGCTGGAGTTACTACAGCAGGTAATGGCCTATTTAAAAAAAAAAAAAAAAGCAGCAGTGGCCTATGGGCCCCCTAAGGTCACAGGCCATGTGGCAGCCTCTATGGCTGCTACGGCAGTACTTACGCCACTGGCAAAAATCCTTGTAAGGTGGGCCAATTACCCAATATTAAAGGGTTTTTCCACAAACATAACTATATTTAAATTTGTAGACAATTAAAAGTTAAACATTTTTACAAATATAAGCAATTACAAATTTAGTTTGATTTTTAAAGATTTTCTCGAACCATCTTATTGGTGACAGCCTGTTGTCTTGATCGGTTGCCAATGGATACAAGTATGAATGTAGGAACTTTCGACTGGCATCTGATCAAGACAACACACTGTCACCACTGAGATGATTAGAAGTAATCTTTAACCCCTTCCCGACATCCGCTGTAATCGTTTAAATATGGCAGCCTCTCGGGAGCGTGGGCATTAATCTCTCTGACGCCTTGGTCAAAGTTGTGAAGGCTCCCAGGCTTGTCTTTAGTATCTTTCTATTGCAGGCTGCACTATGCAGCCCGCAATCGAAATGCTGTTTTTTTGCAAACGGGGTCTAATCAAAAAAAAAAAAAATTTTAAAAAGTAAGAAAAAAATATAAAAAAAAATAAAAAATATTAAAAGTTCAAATCACCCCCCTTTCCCTAGAACATATATAAAAGTACTTAAATACTGTGAAACATACACATTAGGTATCCCTGTGTCCGAAAAATGCCCAGTCTACAAATTTTTAAAAATATTTTTCCCATACGGTAAAAGCCATCGGGGAAAAAAAATCAAAAGTGCCAAACTGCTGGGTTTTTTTTTGCCGTTTTGCCTCTGATAAAAATTTGAATAAAAAGTGATCAAAGCAATAGTAATTCCCCAAAATGGTATAACTAAAAAGTACACCTGGTTCCGCAAAAAAAGACGCCCTATGCATTCCCGTACATGGAAGTATAGAAAAGTTACGGGTGTCAGAATATGGCGACTTTTAGAAAAAAACATTTTTTGCACAGTTTTGGATTTTTGTTAAGGGGTAAAAATGTAAATAAAACCATATAAATTATCCCCGGAATCGTACCGAAACATAGAATGCAGGTGAGATGTCATTTTGGCTGCACAGTGAACGCCGTCAAAAACGAAACCCGTAAGTAAGTGGCACAAATGTACTTTTTCTTCAAATCCACCCCATTCTGAATTTTTTTTTCCAGCTTCCCAGAACATTGTACAGAATAATAAATGGTAGCATCATGAAGAAAAATATTGTCCTGCAAACATTAAGACCTCTTATGGCTCTGAGAGCGGAAAAATAAAAAAAGTTGTGGGGTTTGGAAGGGGGGAGTCAAAAACGAAAAATGAAAATTGAATATTGAAAAAAGAGGTTAAAACTCTGCTAAATATTTCAATATTTCAATTAGCAAAAATGTTAAAATTTTAATTGTCTATAAATTTAATTATGGTTATGTTTGTAGGAAACCCCGTTCAGGTAAAAATCGTTCTTGGCTGCAAATCTAGCAATCAGAATAAATATTTAGAAAAACACCCCTTTTCCAAAAATCTAGTACCCGTGATTTGCTGCATTATAAGTTTTAAGGCATTAAATTAAGGCCCATCTTTATCTGATGTAATGAATCAACCATCACAGCATCTTGTGGCAGAGTTCCATAGTTTTGCTGCTCTTACAGTAAAGAATCGCCATCTATGTTGATGGTGAAGCCACAAGGATGGCCCTTGTTATTATAGAACAATAGGGTAAAAACATCTCTGGACTAACCATTTGTATAGGAATATTTTATTTAGGTTAGCCCCTTAGCCATCTTTTTGCCAAACGAAAAAAAAAAGACAAGTCTGATCTCTCTTGCTACTCCATTCCTTTAAAGACAACTTTGTGACTTTTAGTAGAAGCTGCTCCACTGATTTTTTTCTAGTCCTCATCGTTCCTAAACAGTCATTACTTTATTCTATTTGCAGAGATTTTTCTTACATGATGATACTTTTGCACAATAAAAACTAAATTATTTTTGCTTTGCTACATTCCAAGACCCATATTTTTTTTTATTTCCACTGATGCAACCATGTGCTTCTTTTTATCTGGATAAGTTGTAGTTTTTAGTGGTACCATTGGGGCACATATAATATATTGGCTATTTTTTATTTTTTTTGAGGGGGGGCATGATAGAAAAACATAAAATCTACCATTGCTTTTCTTTTTTTATGTGTAATGTGCTATGTGGTATAAAATATAACTTAATTTTCATTTATTTTGTGTATGTATGGCTTTTTTTTTCTGAAATATTGCTATAGATTATTTTTAATTTTTTTTCTATCCCAGTGGGAAGTTGCACAAGCAGTTTTTGATCACTGTATAATACTTTTTAGTACAAAGTATTCCAAAGCATTGTATGCAATGTGGCCCAATAAGTTGCCTGTCAGTGTAACACTGACAGGAAGCTTACTAGGCCACATTGCCTTTATAGGCCACACAATAGGCCTTTATTAAGCCCCTGTCTTCCATCTTAATGCTGTGGTATCCCCTCCCTCTGTTCAACACCTTAGGGTGGGTTCACACTTGCAGAGGCACTCCGTCCGCCGCGAATCCGACCTAAATGTCGGAAAACTGGATAGGCACTGGATAGGGGAAGGTTTGCGACGCATTGCTTAAAACCCAAATGCGTCGCAAACCTTCCCCTATCCAGTGCCTATCTAGTTTTCCGACATTTAGGTCGCAGTGCTGCAGCAAGTGTGAACCTACCTTTAGATGTAATGGTTGCTATTGACCATGGCATTTAGGGAGTTAAGCTGCTTGATAGGTGACAGATATATCCATCATGATGTTAAAATTTTCATCATTGTACATTAAGGATTTTTTAAAAAACTTACGTCCATCTTTGCATCACCATTTTTTGCTTTCATGAATTTAAGAAAAAAATAGCAGCTTTGCAAATTATTTGAAATTAAGTATCTACAGCTGCTTTGCAAACCTATGTGTTTCTATGGTTACAAGCCATCCACATAGTATAGAACATGGCTATATGAGTGGGTGGTCTGTTTTTTTATATATCTATATTTTTGATTATTTTCTTCTTGCAGTACCTGGATCATGTTTCAGCAGTAACTCGTTGCTGTATTTTCTGAGTGATAATAATCTTTCCCTAACTCGCACTCCTGAGTTGTCAGTGACCCCTTGTGACCCATTCGGAATTGATTTTGTTGTTGAACTTGCTACTTTTGCAAATGAATCCTGGATGCATGCAAGATCAGAGAAGCAAGGCACAGAGTACAAAGTGTCTGAGTACTGAGAAGGGGCGAGAATTCATTTTTGGAGAAGGTGTTTTAAGTTTGTAAAGATAAATGATTGCAGGGACTTGCTTTGATAGAACATCTGTAGGAGAAGGAAAATGAGCGACATGAGCTTGGAGGAGGGAGAAATAGTAATTTAATAGCCTAATTTCCTGCCTGGCCTCTAGAAATATCTGTCTGCCTTTGACAGCTGATGAAAATGCACCAGGGTTTGGTTTGATCCCAGGAGTAGGACAAGTTTAGGCTTATTTCTTACACTAGACCCCTTGGCTATACTTGTTACAGGCCGTTCTCTGGTTTCCTCCTCTTCATCATGAATTCACAAATGCTTGAGTTTTAATATGATTTGATCCCTGTGAGTTTTGTTTTTCAATATCCATCATTGTCCTCCTAAATGTTATTATTGGAATAAGCCTATATGTGCGTGAAAGTTATTACAGTGTCTACGACATTCCAAGCAAATTGGTTGACTGGGCAAAAATGGACTGTACAAAGAGGAAGAAATTTTTTTTAATGGATTTAGTAAGTGCAAAATGTACTGTATGTACCACACCAGGTGAATGACTATTGTATATTGCATTGCACACTGGTGTACCGATGCCGCTTAATGGTGGGAGAGAAATAGGAAAACATCTGAAAGCTCTGACCCGTTAGGCTTGCATGGTAAAGACAGAACAAGAAGACCATATATAGGGAGGTATTCTGTCATTATGATCAGAGGGAGAATCACACAGGGTATGGAGTATTAAAATTTTGTTGCAATTCTTCCTGGTGTCAGATTGGTGGGCTTTGCATTTGCTTGAGGAAAGGATTGTGAAGGACTACCTACAGTATTATCTGATCTGCACTAGTGTATGTTGACTTCTAGGGCTCATTTATACTGTTGAGCTTGTTGCACAGTATCATAATGTACAGAAGCAATACAGCGTGCTAGTATAAAGCTGTACAATCTGTGCACTGACATACAGATTGTAAGGGCATTGCCAGTTGAGCAATTCCCCAGTGCTGCTGCAGAACCCTGGGAGGAGGGGCACAACAAGACAGTGAGCAATAAGCTGAACCCCCCACTGTCCCTGGCTAACTTGCTTATCTGTCCTAGGCAACAGCAGCAACTGGTCGACAGTCCCTTCCTAATATAGGTGACAACACAGAACGCAGACAGGACAAACAACAACAAAGGAAGGTCTGATAGCCAAGGGGTCGGTAACAGTCGAGCAATGCAGTACAAAATCACAATCCAAGAGAATAGTCAAAAGACAAAGCCAGAGATCAGAAATAGGAATACAGGAAATAGCAGAAAAGGAGCTAGCAGGGTTAAGTCACAAGACAGAATCAATAGCCAGCGACCATGTGAGAGCTGACAACCTGTTTATAGAAAGTCAGGACCTGCCTCAGACTGGATTGGTAGACAGGCTGTCAATCACACAGGCAAGACTAAGATTAACTATTGAGAAGCCGAAAGAAACAAGGTGCTGGAGACGGGTGTGGCAGAAAATCAATTACATAGTCTAGGACAGTGTTCAGACTGAGCAACAAGAATCTTATGCAAGGAATCAAACTGAATACGCCTCTTTCGCCGCAGCGTGCGAGCGGAGGGTGGCGCAGAGACCCGAACAGGCAGAGACGTTACACAGATTTTGTCAGACACCACAGGTATGGAGATATTTTCCCTTTAAATGAGTTACCCAGGACTACAGTCATATGAAAAAGTTTGGGCACCCCTATTAATCTTAATCATTTTTAGTTCTAAATATTTGGGTGCAACAGCCATTTCAATTTGATATATCTAATAACTGATGGACACAGTAATATTTCAGGATTGAAATGAGGTTTATTGTACTAACAGAAAATGTGCAATATGCATTAAACCAAAATTTGACCGCTGCAAAAGTATGGGCACCTCAACAGAAAAGTGACATTAATATTTAGTAGATCCTCCTTTTGCAAAAATAACAGCCTCTAGTCGCTTCCTGTAGCTTTTAATCAGTTCCTGGATCCTGGATGAAGGTATTTTTGACCATTCCTCTTTACAAAACAATTCCAGTTCAGTTAAGTTTGATGGTCGCCGAGCATGGACAGCCCGCTTCAAATTATCCCACAGATGTTCAATGATATTCAGGTCTGGGGACTGGGATGGCCATTCCAGAACATTGTAATTGTTCCTCTGCATGAATGCCTGAGTAGATTTGGAGCTGTGTTTTGGATCATTGTCTTGCTGAAATATCCATCCCCGGCGTAACTTCAAATTCCTCACTGATTCTTGTACATTATTCTCAAGAATCTGCTGATACTCAGTTGAATCCATGCGACCCTCAACTTTAACAAGATTCCTGGTGCCGGCATTGGCCACACAGCCCCAAAGCATGATGGAACCTCCACCAAATTTTACAGTGGGTAGCAAGTGTTTTTCTTGGAATGCTGTGTTTTTTTGACTCCATGCATAACGCCTTTTTGTATGACCAAACAACTCAATCTTTGTTTCATCAGTCCACAGGACCTTCTTCCAAAATGAAGCTGGCTTGTCCAAATGTGCTTTTGCATACCTCAGGCGACTCTGTTTGTGGCGTGCTTTCAGAAACGGCTTCTTTCGCATCACTCTCCCATACAGCTTCTCCTTGTGCAAAGTGTGCTGTATTGTTGACCGATGCACAGTGACACCATCTGCAGCAAGATGATGCTGCAGCTCTTTGGAGGTGGTCTGTGGATTGTCCTTGACTGTTCTCACCATTCTTCTTCTCTGCCTTTCTGATATTTTTCTTGGCCTGCTACTTCTGGGCTTAACAAGAACTGTCCCTGTGGTCTTCCATTTCCTTACTATGTTCCTCACAGTGGAAACTGACAGGTTAAATCTCTGAGACAACTTTTTGTATCCTTCCCCTGAACAACTATGTTGAACAATCTTTGTTTTCAGATCATTTGAGAGTTGTTTTGAGGAGCCCATGATGCCACTCTTCAGAGGAGATTCAAATAGGAGAACAACTTGCAATTGGCCACCTTAAATACCTTTTCTCATGATTGGATACACCTGGCTATGAAGTTCAAAGCTCAGTGAGGTTACAAAACCAATTTTGTGCTTCAGTAAGTCAGTAAAAAGTAGTTAGGAGTATTCAAATCAATAAAATGATAAGGGTACCCAAATTTTTGCAGCGGTCAAATTTTGGTTTAATGCATATTGCACATTTTCTGTTAGTACAATAAACCTCATTTCAATCCTGAAATATTACTGTGTCCATCAGTTATTAGATATATCAAATTGAAATGGCTGTTGCAAACACCCAAATATTTAGAACTAAAAATGATTAAGATTAATAGGGGTGCCCAAACTTTTTCATATGACTGTATAATATTGATTGCTGTGGTGACTATTTCATACTTACCAAGCACAGTGCCGTACATTGTGTAGTGGCTGTACTTTGTATTGTAGTTCACCCCTATTTATTTCAATGGGACTGAGCTGCAGCAGGACAATGTTTACCAATGGATGTGATGTACCTGACTGAGAAGAGAAAGTAGAGCTTATCATAGTCCTGGAAAACCCTTTTAAAGCTGTGTATGAATTAGTTAAAAAAATCTCTTAAACCCCAGCAGTACATCTATACGGCTTTCTTTTGGATTGTAAACTATAGGATCTTATACCACCTATGCTTATACCATAGGATTTAAATACTACAGTATTGCTGTGTATGATAAAATCCCTGTGTTATTATTGATACCTGCCACAAGCAGGTCTGAATAGTAATATAGCATTGGAAGGATCCAAGCAAATTCTGCACACCAGAATATGGTATACATAGTAGTGGATGTGCCCAATTCAAAAGAATGGGGCAAAGCTGCAATATCCAGAACAGCCAATGCTAAGTGTACCTTGTCCAGGTTTACAGAGCAGCGTAAATATTAAAGAGGCCACAAAGCTATCCCAGAGCACCATCGCAACTCCTACAAACAGTTGTGGGTGTCAAGAGGTGGACTTCCCCTGAGATTATATCTGTAGCCTATTTTAAGGATAGGCCATCAATATTGTGAACTTGGAATACCCTTTTCAGGAAGACAAGCTAATATTTATTTTTAATGTGAAATATTTTCTATTTGATTCTTTCTGATCAGTCTTCTGCAGTGCTCGACTAACAGATTTAAAAGAAAAAAAAAAGTTGGCACAAATATCGAAATGTATCACTGCTGTACTAGAGATACTCCATGACATATTTTTTTATAATGTATTCCATTTACTTTCATAGCACATTGACCTGACCCTGATGTCTACAGTTTGAAAGAGTTCTCTGGGTTTTTGTTCACAATCTATGTCAACCTCAGTGACACTTGATATTGTACATTGCGGTGTTGCAGGCTAGTATTAGATTTAATTCTTATCTAAGGATTGCCATGTTAAGTCAGTTGAAACATAATGGAAATGATTCTTTGTTATCATGGTGTTTGCAGGCTTTTGACCTTCGCCACCATTGTATCGGCACAGCGGAGAAGTACTGTATACCAAAACCTGGATGTGATAGAATAGGGTGAAAAATTCTTTGTGTCTATCAAATAAACAGTATATAATAAAAGTATAAAAGTGCCTCTACTATAACACAAACAATACACAATGTAGACTCTTTTACTACACACTTATACAATTGTATTTTCTATTAAACTGGTCTGCTGTATGTGAAATAAAAAGTGTGAAATTATAAGATCTATAACCTTCTCACATTTTGAAATTACCTGTATTGAATAGAATCGATCGCATATAGAGACTATCATTGTAGAGAGTAAGTGTTAGAATTGCTGTATGGTTGCCTGAAACCTTGGAACTTCTTTGCAATATCGTCTACCAGTAAAAAAAATATCCTCATTTGAAGGTAAAGACGTTTGTGCTGTAGGCTTATTCCTAATTCAATAATTGTAAGTTATCACTGTATGTAATATTCTAGATACATTGATGCTCTAAGTTACCAAAAGTCACTGTCTCTACAAGGCTGCTTACCACTTTGCCCCTTTCTCCTTATAGAACAGGTTTATACACTGCTTGAATCAGTGCTGAGGCTGCTGTAATCACAGGACTTTATTGACTAACAAGTTCCTGCTGTATACATATACAGACTATTTACAGTTGTAACCACTCTTAAAGCGGTTGTCCGGCATAAATCAATATTTATAGCTTAAAGAGGACCTTTCACGTCCTCATGTATATGCGGTTTTACATACCGCTAGAAAGCCGACAGCGCACTGAATTCAGCGCACTGCCGGCTTTCCCATTATATGCCCTGTGGCTGGAGATATTGGGGGTCTAAATTTCACCGTTCACTGTCAGAAGGGCATTCCTGACAGTCTAGCTGCGCTGTGAGGAACACCCTCCCTGACAGTATTCCTCCATAGCCCTGTACTGAGGGGGCGTTCCTCACAGCTCAGCGTCATCACTGGGCGGTAAGGAACGCCCCCAGCCTTTGAACTTATCCCATAGCTCTGTACAGTTAGGAGGGGCGTTCCTTACAGCCCAGTAATGACGCTGAGCTGTGAGGAACGCCCGCCCCCCCAGTACAAGTCTATGGGAGAGTACTGTCAGGGAGCGCGTTCCTCGCAGCCAAGCTAGACTGCCAGGAACGCCCTTCTGACAGAGAATGGTGAAATTTAGATCACCGATATCTCCAGCCCCAGGGCATATAACTGGAAAGGCAGTAGTGTGCTGAATTCAGCATGCTGTTGGCTTTCTAGCGGTATGTAAAACAGCATATACATGAGGACATGAAAGGTCCTCTTTAAGCCCCCATGCTCCTCTTCCAACTTTCTAAATTACATTTATTATTAATTTTCATGTGACCTACATATATTACATTTTTTGCCTTTCCACTGACGTTCCGGGGTCTCGGTCTAATTGATATTCGCACCCCTGAATGTCACTGGAAAGAAGCCCACCCCCAGCCCCATTATACTTACCTAATCCTCCTGTGGATATCCAGATCCCGGGACGTCAACACTGGAAGGCCACCTCTTCATTGCGGGTGCCGGCTGGCCACACATGCGCAATACAGTGACGGCCACCTTTGACATCCCAGGTCCGGACCTCTAAGGAAGTAAGTGTAATGGGACTGGGGGAGCGGGTCAAAGAGGAGGTGCCAGCCGGTACATGTCACAAAGAGGATGTACCGGCCGGAACCTCCATAGAGTGGGCGATGGGGAATCCTGCCATCATGTAGTGCCATATAATATGGACTGCACATGTGCAATCCATATTATACCGAGCAGGGACCACTGTGGAGCATATTATACTATGCAGGGGGCCACTTTGCAGCATTATACCATGCAGGGGCCACTGTGGAGCATATTATACTGTGCGAGGGCCACTGTGGAGCATTATACTGTGCAGATGCCATTGTGGAGCATTATACCATGCATGGGCCACTGTAGAGCTCATTGTACCATACAGGGGCCACTGTGGAGCATTATACTGTGCAGGTGCCACTGTGGAGCATATTATACTGTGGGGGGGCCACTGTGGAGCATTATACTGTGTGGGGGCCACTGTGGAGCATATTATACTGTGTGCGGACCAATGTGGAGCATTATACTGGGTGTGGGCCACTGTGGAGTATATTAAACCGTGCAGAGGCCACTGTGAAGCATTATACCATTCAGGGGCCACTGTGGAGCATTATGCCATGCAGAGGCCACAGTGGGGTATATTGTACTGTGTGGGGGCCACTGTGGAGCATTATACTATGCGTGGGCCACTGTGGAGAATATTATACTGTGTGGGGACCACTGTGGAGCATATTATACAATGCAGGGAACACTGTGGAGCATATTATACTGTTTGGGTGCCAATGTGGAACATTATACTGTGCGAGGACCACTGTGGAGCATTATACTGTGTAGACGCCACTGTGGAACATATAATACTGTGTGTGGGCCACTGTGGAGCATTATACTGTGAGGGGGCCACTGTGGAGCATATTATACTGTGCATGGACCACTATAGAGCAGTATACCATGCAAGGGCCAATGTGGAGTATATTATACTGTGTGGGGGCCACTGTGGAGTATTATACTATGCATGGGCCACTGTGGAGCATAATAAACCATGACGCGGCCACTGTGGAGCATATTATACCATGCAGGGGCCACTGTGGAGAATATTATACTGTGTGGGGGCCACTGTGGAGCATTATACTGTGAGAGGGGCCACTAGGGAACATTATACTGTTTGAGGACCACTGTGGAGCATTATACTGTGCGGGGGCTACTGTGGAGCATATTATACTGTGCGGGGGCTATTGTGGAGCATATTATACTGTGCAGGGGCCACTGTGGAGCATATAATACTATGTGGGGGGGCCACTGTGGAGCATTATACCATGCAGCGGCCACTGTGCAGCATATTATATTGTGCAGGGACAACTGTGGAGCATTATACCATTCAGCAGCCACTTAGAGCATATTATACCATGCAGGGGCCACTGTGGAGCATATAATACTGTGCGGGGGCCTCTAGGGAGCATATTATACTGTGCAGGGGCCACTGTGGAGCACATTATACTGTGCAGGGACTACTGTGGAGCATATTATACTGTTCAGGGGCCACTGTAAAGCATATTATACTATGCAGGGGCCACTATGGAGCATTATACTGTGCAAGGGCCACTGTAGAGCATTATACCATGTAGGGCCACTGTGGAGGATATTGTACTGTGCAGGGGCCACTGTGGAGCATATAATACTGTGCAGGGGCCACTAGGGAGCATTATACTGTGCGGGGACCACTGTAGAGCATTATACCATGTAGGGCCACTGTGGAGGATATTGTACTGTGCAGGGGCCACTGTGGAGCATTATACTGTGCAAGGGCCACTGTAGAGCATTATACATTGTAGGGCCACTGTGGAGGATATTGTACTGTGCAGGGGCCACTGTGGAGCATATAATACTGTGCGGGGGCCACTAGGGAGCATTATACTGTGCGGGGACCACTGTAGAGCATTATACCATGTAGGGCCACTGTGGAGGATATTGTACTGTGCAGGGGCCACTGTGGAGCATTATACTGTGTAAGGGCCACTGTAGAGCATTATACCATGTAGGGCCACTGTGGAGCATTATACTGTGCAGGGGCCACTGTGAAACATTATACTGTGCGGGGGCCACTGTGGAGCATTATACCATGCAGCGGCCACTGTGGAGCATATTATACCGTGCAGGGACCACTGTAGAGCATATAATACTGTGTGGGGGCCACTGTGAAGCATTATATTATGCAGGGTCCACTGTGGTGCATATAATACTGTGTGGGGGCCACTGTAGAGCATTATACTGTGCGGGGGCCACTGTGGAGCATATTATGGCATGCAGGGGCTACTGTGGAGCATTATACCGTGCAGGGCCACTATAGAGCATTATATCGTGCAGGGCCACTGTGGAGCATACAGTGGGGAAAAAAGTATTTAGTCAGCCACCAATTGTGCAAGTTCTCCCATCATAGGTAGACCTCAACTATGAGAGACAAAATGAGAAAACAAATCCAGAAAATCAATTTGTCTGATTTTTAAAGAATTTATTTGAAAATTATGGTGGAAAATAAGTATTTGCTCAATAACAAAAGTTCATCTCAATACTTTGTTATATATCCTTTGTTGGCAATGACAGAGGTCAAACGTTTTCTGTAAGTCTTCACAAGGTTGGCACACACTGTTGCTGGTATGTTGGCCCATTCCTCCATGCAGATCTCCTCAATAAAATTTCAAAGGAGCATTCGGGATTATGATATTGATAACCTATGCTTAGGATTCTTTATCAATATCTGATCTGTCGGGGTCTGAGGCTCGACAACCCCATTATCGACTGTGTGAAGAGGCTGCTTCTACAGTTTTTACAAAGCACAGCACCATACATTTTATAAATTACCATAATCCTTCTTTAATGCTGATGAAGTTTTAACTCTCTAAAGTAGTGGATCAGTGATGTTCACACATCTAAAATTTGTGTTTTTTCCACAGTATGAATCCAAGACTAGTCTTCAGATTTCTGCTGTTACTTTGCTCTGGATGTGTTGTTTGAGTGATTGCAGAATTTTAGGATAATCCAGGAGGGTCCTGACTTTCTCCAGGAAATTTTTTTGGAAGGTCTTCCAGACTCTTACACAGAGGCGTAACTAGGAATAGCTGGGCCCCAAGGCAAACATTTGACATGGGCCCCCCCCGGCAACCGCCCAACCCACACATAAACCACATTCCTGCACACACTATTATGCCCCATAGTGGCCCCTACATGCACTATTATGCCCCATAGTGGCCCCTGCGCACACTATTATGTCCCATAGTGGTGCCTGCACACAGTGTTATGCCCCATTGTGGACCACCCATGAACAATTATTATACTTTGGGGTCTTTTCAGACCCTAGAGTATAATGATCGGAGACCCAGGGGAGGAAACAAACATAAAAAACAATGTTGCTTACCTCTCCCTGTCTCCGCCGCACTCCCCCGCTACTTTCGATCTTCTTCAATGTTGGACCAGACGTCACGTGAACCAGGCATGCGTTGCAATGCATAATGACGTTGGCCTGGCCCACCGACGTCTGGGATGTCACCAAGGAGGCGCGAAGCCTGCTGGAGCGCAGGAGTGATAAGTAACATTGTTTTTTATGTTCCCTCACCTCCCCTGAGCCACCAATCATTATACTCTGGGGTCTCTGTTAAAACACATCCTGCGACTAAGTGTCTTGTAAACCGCAAACAGAGGACGTCTGCTTCTCAGCACAGGCTGGCACGATGACGTCATAGCATCCTGTGCTGAGACACAGATGTCCTGTGTATGCCCAGGGAGGAGGCGGTGGTTCCATTCATCAAAGGATTGCAGGTAGGTGAGTATAACTTTTTTTTTTGTTTTTTTAGCGCACTTGTGGATATTTTAATAGTATAAGGGGGTTGTTAGGAGGGGGAATTATGGTGATAGGGGGGTCATTTTTATAAGGGGGCATTATGAACATAAGGGGAGCCAATTATAGGAGCATTATAAATACAAGGAGGGGAGGTTATTTATATAAGGGGCCATTAGGGGGCATCATTTATATAAGGGATCATTAGGGGTGCAGTATTTATGTCAGGGGGAATCAGGGGCATAATATAAGGAGGCAATTAATTTAATTAAGGTGGCACTCGGGGTTTATTAAGGTTAAAGCCCCAGTATGCAGGCTGCAGCAAAAAAGGGATGCAGGAAAACCCTGTGGGTTTTTCCCGCAGTGCTTTTCACAGGAGGTCCACAGAGGTTTCCTCTGTGGACTTTCTGCTTCCATTATATCTATAGGAAAACCTCTGGCATTTCCGTAGGTATAATTGACATGCTGCGATTTCCAAAACCACAACGGTTTTGGAAATCGCAGCATGTCTGCTTTGTGAATTTTTCCGCAATGTGTGGATGGGATTCTCTAGTTTTCCAGCTCATTTTTATTGATGATCTATCCTTAGGACAGATTATCAATAAGAGATCAGTGGACACCCCTCTCTGATCAGCATTCTGAAGGGGCCCTGGCACCTGTTTATATCACACGCTGTCTGTTTATAGTGACCGTGTAGATGTAGTTATATTCTTGTCACATAGACGTGTATAGGACAAGGTTTTAGTTACATTACATGGCCGCTATGAGATGAATGACGCTATGTAAACAGAGAAGTGATCACAGCGCTTACACAGGTACCACGGTTCATTCAAACAGCTGATCCTGGGATCCCAGGTATTGGAACCCCACTCATTTTTTTTTTCTACCTTTTAATTAGGAAATGTCTGGGGAATTATTAATAAAGGGAACTATTTATGGGGGTATACAGGGAAGTTATTAATATAAAGATACACTTGTGGGTATTATTCATTATGGGGGGTTATATTATATATTTTATAATTGGATGAGTGTGCAGGTAAGGACAATGATGGGTCAGGTGCCTGGAAAAGTGAGGAGCTAAAGATGTCTGTGCTGCAAACTTTACAGAGATTGAAAGAAGCGGTCCAGATGGAAGAGATGTTACCAGTAAGTCACAAAATGTTACTGCACTGTATTCATCTAAATGGTCTGTAGAACCCTGTGTAGAGCCAATATATACAACTTTACGGTCACTGTATAGTGAGAATATCGGTATACCTAAGTTCGGGGCCCACTTGGACATGTTTGCCCCCTGTGCTGAACCCCTAGCTACGCTTCTGCCTATGAAATTTTTGTTTGGATGTAATGGAGGATTGTAGACATTTATCCTCCAAAGATAAGGAAAAATAGTATATCTGGTCTTCACGGACAAGGGAATGTTATACATTTCAATAAGAAATCTAGCTGATAATGTGAACTGGTTTCTGGGGACATTAAGTGCATTAAAGAAGATGAGGATTGGGCTGAAGGATTAGAGAAGCAATTTGGGAGATTAAAGAGACATTTTCAAGATATCTGGAGATATATAGAGTCCTGAATAAGGATGGGAGTAACTCAGGTAATATAAACAAGGAAACATCTTATATGGCATATCTGGGATACATATTGTCACAAATGCACAGCAGAAGCAAAGGGATGATACGTAGAATGTGAGGTCACTTAGACATGTTATGGTTGAGTTATTGCCAATTGTCCCAGAACATTAATTCACAAGAGTAAATCATTGAGAGAAAATGTGACAGTAAAATGAGGACAGCTTTAGATAACTGAACCAATCGAAGCCGACAAGTTCACAACAATCTGGAGATGAACAAGTATAGCATGCTTCAGTCACTGCAGAAACCCATTGGATTAGTAATCTTTATGTTTATTATTATTTGTCTTTTAGGTGCAATTCTTACATAGGATTTCTACCCACAAACCACTACTATACTCAGGCCCCAAACTATAACAAGTGAAAGTGCTAGTCCCCATCCTCTTCAGCCCTTTCTGGCCTCCTAAATTACATCAGTGACCTCGGGGGACTGCTGAGGCCTGTGATTGGTGCGTGCCAACCACATGACACTTGTTGACAA
Source organism: Leptodactylus fallax (assembly GCA_947044405.1). Taxonomy (NCBI): domain Eukaryota; kingdom Metazoa; phylum Chordata; class Amphibia; order Anura; family Leptodactylidae; genus Leptodactylus; species Leptodactylus fallax. Next base: position 4,071,741 of record CAMRHE010000085.1, read on the forward strand.
TGCCTATGTGACCACTGAGACTCAATCGCTAGCTTCCATGATCCCCTGGGTCCATTAACATCATTTAGGAGGTTGGGCCAAAGAGGATGGGGAACTGCACCAGAAGCCGCAACAGAGCCTTGGAGAGGTGAGTTTGACTGGTTGTTATGTCAATGCTCCTCCACTGGGCCTGGACCTATTATATTCTGGGGTCTGTTATAATAACAGTACCATTTCACATTGAACAAGTTTGGTCCGAAATGGCTGGGGTGAATCACGCAAATTTTCAAGGTTTGCCCAACAGTAATTACAGTCATGTTATATTCATGTTATAGATATTATTCTGATCCGTAGCATATACAATATGACATTTTAGGATGTTATTATCTTTGGATTGATGATTACAGTCCTGTTATTATAAGTCTTAGAAATAAAAAATGGTCATTACAATCCAAGGGAGAAAGTGTGGGTGACCCCAGTTCTGGTACAGAGATTTTCATAATTTTTATAGCACAGACCATGCACATGGTCTCTAGAGATTTCTGATCCCTCACATTATAAGCCTATACACACAGTGCACACAGTAGGTAAGAGATGTGAAGCTCTACAAATCACATTTTTCAACACCCTGTTGTTCATACGCATGCTGTTCGTCTGTCTTCTTTTTCTCGCCGGCTGTTATGTCCCGTGTCCCCTTGTCACATACAACTTCCGCTTGAAGAAAACAATATAGCTGCAGGACTAGACTGTGCTGGGAGACACAGGAACACTGGGGACAAGTGAGTGTTTTTTTTTTATTTTTTTCACCTCCCCCGTTCTAATAAAAGAGAAAAAAAATTTTTAGCCTGGACAACACCTTTAATGATATCAATGAATCTCGTTCTGGGCGCCAGGAAAATGATGGAACCTTGGGGAAAGATTAGTATAACTAGATTACATTAGTATAATACAGCAGAAACCGTCCGGTTATAGCGTCCACTCAGCTCCATATTTAAATACCCAAAATCCACCATAATAGTAATGCAGATGTCGGGAAGAGGTTAATAGTGCTCTTTTCAATGTTGCATCTATCGCTAACCCTAATACTACCCTTGCTGCTAAGCCCACTCTTGCTTCCTGAGCCCAGAGTTTTGCATAACTCCTAAATAAAGATGGGTGAACCGGTTTGTAATGAGTCAGGTTTATTCCAAATTTTCTAAAAATTCCAGTTTGCCATCCATGAATCATTATTATTTCAGTCCCCATTGTATAATAAGCAGAGGCCCAGGGGAGGTGCAGAAAAATAATAAACAGTCATACTCACCTTTCTTCACCCCTCCCGTGCTCCCCTGCTGCATCTGGAGTTAGTTCTCAACATCTTCCAGCCTCTTCAGTCAAGAGGGAATGCTGAGGCCTATGTTTGGGCCTCAGTTATCATAACGCTCCTTGACTTCACCAAGGAGGCTGAAAGACACCAGGGAACGAACACCGCAAGAAAGCCTAGGAAAGGTGAGGGAATGTGAGTATGACTGTTTATCATTTTTTCGTACCTCTCTTGGGTCTGAGTCTGGGTCTGAAGAGACCTTAGAGAATAATAACAGAACGGAGGAATCTCGTGAAGGTTGGCTCGACTCTTCCCAACTGTCCCATTTTTAACAGAATTGTCCCCAAATGGGAAGTGGTTTTTGAAAATATGTCCCAAAGTGTACATTTCTGCTTGGTAACAATGACAGTAGTCCTTTCCGGGAACTACGTGTAAGTGAACTTACATTCTACGTTTTTGTGAATACTCTCCCAAGAGTGTACAGTATTATCTGTCTGGTAGGTCCCTGGACGAAGCCTATTCCCAGGCGAAACGCACGTCGGATGGGCGTGGTAGTGGTTTAGTATGGTCCACCATTATGTCTACTTGTAATACTATTGTGTGTTTCTAGCTTCTGTTTTGGTTGTCTTCTTTACTTTTTGCATTGTACATATTACTTTCTTGCAGTTCAGCCTATTTTTTGGCTAGGTTACATTGTATACATTGGTATAGTTATTCTATTTTTACTACCTTACCTACCACGCTTTTGGTTGCAGGCTCGTCCAGTGTTGAGACTTTCATAAGGCTCTTCACCCATGCTACAATGTCTTTATTATTATTATTATTATGTTAATATACCTATTTATGGTTTTATTGAGCATTAATAAAAATGTATTTTATTTACACTCTCGTGGGATTTACGTTCGTATTCAGTCTCACTGCTTACATTATTTGCCTCTTTATCTCTATCTATCTCTCTATCTGGTTAAAGGTATAGTATTCATAAGCACAATCTGTCCACATGACTTTACTGGTAGACCAACATGTTAACGTCCATGCCAACATGCTGTGATTTATTAAGCACCGTACACATTATTTATTCATTTATATATGTGAGACTTACAATGAGAGAGGAATATGAGACAGATATTAATGCAGACTTTTCTTTGAACTGTTCACATGCTTATGAACTTGTGGAGAAATTGGAGCACTAGTTTCATAGGGACATTCAGCGTTTGCTTGTATCATTTGGGAACAACTTTCTGTGGCGATGCTGAATTTCACATGGAAACAGATCAATACATAACACACAGATATTTTCCAAATCAGTTCCCTCTGAATTTCATTGAATGCTATGTGTTATTTTCATTAAGAAGTTCTGTGCGGGCATTAAAGGATTCCTCTAAATGACTTCTCTTAGCATGTGCGGCATTGATGATATACTGTAGCATTCGGAATAATTCGCTGCTAAATCAAGATTATTCATAGAAAATCATCCTTTACAGATTAAAAAAACTATAAATGGAAATATTTACTGCAGTTATTACACGCTGAAGCATAGAAACTATACTGCCAGTTTTATTATGATAGTTGCCTTTCTTAGGGTAAGTTCGGGGAGGAATTTAGGGTTCATATTGATTTGCTTTCGATGAGAGGCAGCGCTGGACGCTACTTTTTTGAGGACACATCTTGTCAAGGATTGATTCAGCTGCAGAATCCGTAACACAAGAATACTGACTTTAAGCCCCATTGTGTTTGTGGCTGGTCAGCAGGTATACCTATGACGGAATGCACAGAGATGGAAGGTGGAGTGGAATCTGGGGTGGAAAACCGCCCTAGCCAATTCCGGACCACCCATAGATTTTATACATACATGCAGTCCACTCTCAACTCTGCAAGGACATAACCATATGTTCTTGCAGTGTTAAGCAGCTGCACAAAATCATGAAGCTGCAGAACTGGGGAGCCGACTGTAACTACAGCCGGAGCTCGTATAGAGAAGGCAGGGGCCTATTATTACCATCCCTGACTTCCTGATCGCTGTGTACATAGTGCTCAATAAGTGCTGTGTACACAGCTATGGAAGCCCGTCATGATATGGCTCCCCTCTGACCCGGCAGTCACATGACCACTAAGGGGCGGAGAACTGTAAAATCTGCTGGATCCTAGAGGACCCAGATCAGCCCTGCAGTTCAGATTAGAAGGCTGCATTCCTCCTGTAACTAGGGCTAAATGTAATTGTGTTAAGATTCCCCCCAAAAGTCTATTATGAATTTATGGGGGGGGGGGCACAATGCAAAAAAATATATTAATTAATTAAAAAGCAAAACAAAAATAAATAAAGGCAAAAAAAATTTAAGTAACATAATAAAAAAAATCTAAAACCTCACCCACATCAGGGGTTCTAGCCCCCAATCCCGGTCACTCAATAATACATAAAAATTACCATAACAGAAAGGGAAAGTTATTTTAGGCTAACGGAAACGCATTGCAGTTTTTCCCACAGCACTTTCTGCTTCCAATATACCTATAGGGAAACCACCAGCATTTCTGTAGGTATAATTGACATACTGTGATTTACAAAAACACAACAGTTTTGGAAATCGCAGCATTCGCACTGCATGCATTTTTCTGCAATGTGTGGATTGGATTTGCTAGAATCCCATGCACTTTGCAGTGACTGTAAAACATTGCAGTTTTTGGCGCCCTTTGCTTTAAAAAGTTTTTTTTAGTAGCACTTTGTGCTATTAAAAAAATAAATAAAAAATGTGAAACATTTCCTGTACTTTTTTTGTTTACATTTTCCTGTATATAAAGAAAAAAAAGAAATAACATGCAAAAATAAAAACACATAAAAATAAAGATGTAGGTGTCACTGAAAAAAGGCACAAATATTATTTGAATAACCTGAACGAAAAAAATGTAGCCCTCAAAACCGCATGTACGAAAAAAAAAAATGAAAATGTGTCCGGTCATGAACCAGGGAAATTGGCCCGGTACCATAGTGGTTAAATTCTTCTCCTTTCTGCCTTGTGAAAAGCCCCTTATAGGAACCATGGCAGTAGGAGTACAGATGTGTCCTTTCTCATTGTTCCTTTAGGCTCAACATATCCCAATATGAGGGGTGTAAGATGACCAGTTAGGTAAAAACAAGATGTTGTGAAATGTATATTGTGACTTGTTGAAGGTTTTTCTGCTATGTCACAATAAGGTATTAACTTGTTATTGTGAGAAATGTGGAGCCCTTAATGAAATGAAGGCTCCATGCACACAAATGTAGTTTTTTTTTACCCATCTATGTAGGGGACCATGAGCCCAGATCCAAAATATAGGGCAAGTACTATTTCTGACTATATTCTGCACTCTGGGCTCATTTATTGATGTTTATGAGTCTGTGAAGAAGACTAAGGGCACACACTTATCATCAATGTGTAAAGATGAGCAAACCAGTTCATTATGAGCCCATTTTGATACAAATTTTCCAAAAATTCCTGGTTCAGCTGAACTTGAATTTTTTGAGATTCACCATCCACAATTCATTATTACACTTTGGGTTGTCTTCAGACCCCAGAGTATAATAAGCAGAGGCCCAGAGGAGGTGAATAAATATACTTAAATATAATCATCCATGCTCACCCTCACTCACCTCTCCTAAACTCCCTTGCGGTGTCTGGTGCTCTTTCACAGGCAACTTTTATCCTCTTCTGGCATCCCGGATGATGTCAGTGGCCCCATGAGATCACTGAGGTCTTTAATTGGGTATCAGCAGCTACCTAGGGTGTACTGACATCATGACAGCTACCTAGGGTGTGCTGACATCATGACATTTGCATCAAAGCATTATGATGTCAACTTGACTTCTGAGGCCCTATTGCAGGCCTTATCAGCTCCTTACTTACCTCACCCACAAGGCCGAAAGATGCTGGAACAGGACCAAAGATATAAGCAAAAAAGAGCCAGGTGTTACATGGGAAACAGAGAGTGAGAGAAGGTGAGTATGACTTCATTATTTCACCTCCCATGGGCCTTTGCCTATTACACTCTGGGGTCTGAAGAGCCCCCAAAGCATAATAATAGCATAATATTGAAGCCCCAGGACATAGTAATAGCACTTCCGGTCCAGACTGAAACAAAACTGGTGGGCCATCCTCACAAGGTTCACCCATCTCTGTCCATGTCACTGATCTGTACAGGGTAAACAGTTGTGTGCATTAGCCTAAGGCTGCCCTTACAGAATCCATTTCTGCATCATAGTTTCAGTGTGCTATTTCTCCTCTTTTTTTTTAAAAACAAAAACATCTTCTCTTGGGTTTTGGTTCAAAATCTTGTTTGCCTAAACTAATCATGTATGGGTAGCATAAAGCGAAGATTGAAATGATTAATTGACCAATGCCTCTATTGGATCCAACGATGAATTACGTACACCCCGGGCTACACTGCGCAAGTGCTGGAGGTATGGGGCATGCTCACTGAAGCTATGGTGTACTCATCTGGCTTCAGTGAAGAACTGCGGTGGTGCAGGGAGTACAGGGACAGGGTGAATATAAAGCTTTTTTATTTCTATTGCAGGCATGCATGGCTTTAATACAAGGTGATTTGGGACACTAAAACCCTGGTCCATAAGGTCCTGTGGGTGGTTTAGTGTCCCACCTCACCCTGACAGATTCCCTTTAATGAGACGGTCATTTCCAATTTTTGAGTTTTCATTTTTTTTCCCCCCCATCTTCCAAGAGACATAACTTTTTATTTTTCGGTATCGAGATCTGGGGCATCCCAACCTCCTACTTCAGACTTGTACAGCTATTGTATGTCTTTGAAATACCCAGTAGAGGGCAAAAGGCAATTAAAATCTCTACACACCTTCACTGGTGCTCTCCTCAATGTGAGAGATTCTTGTCCCTAACCCACTCATTGCCTCCCACTAAGCCAGCCAATTCACTTTGCTCTGTACTGATGAAGGACAACAATCCGGAAACAGCGCTGTATGCAGATAAGTGAAATTGGCTTGGCTAAAATCCCTTTTGCTGTCTCAAGGCTCGGTGACTCAAAAGCAAATTGAGGATCTGTTACATCCAACAGAGGGCGCATGAGCTCCCCAGCTCCTTTCCCATAATGCCTTGTGATTTGAAATACCCAGTCACTATGGCTATGACTTTTTTATCTTATAATTTACAGCTTGTATCTTACATACAGAATCTTATCTAACCTTGAATGATAAATGGTCTTCATGCACAGATGCATTATCCTTCCCCAGGGTGAATTTATAACTTTCACTTCTCCATCTCCATTGTGTATATATATGCACTTGCAAAATTGTTTTGCTGGAAAAAATGACACGTTCTGAAGATTAATGTTACACTGATAGGCAAATCTTCTGTTTTAAGTATCTGTTCATAGGATTAAGAAATGAAGTCTGAATGTGGATTGTTTAGTTACAAGTAATCTATTGAGGCATTGCAAACGAATGTTCCTGTAGAAATTAACATGCTGATTTGGCTTACCCATCATTCATCATAGTAACTTAGATTTGCCAGGTTTATTAACATCAGTTCATCTTTACAGCTTGTATATATACTCAAGAATACTCACCTTAGCATAGCTTCTTGACACAATTCTCCTTTTCAGGTTGAAGACTGCACCTGATCTATGCGGCTCTAACATTGGAGCTTACAAACCCTCCTCAACATTGATATTGCAGCACCAAGAAGGACATGCCATATGGTTATGTAAATTGAGGACAAAGTAGGCCTTGCTAAGATCTGCAAATGATCAAATTTTCAAGCACCTAGCTCCAATATGTGGCAATTGGGAGGGACATAAAATCTAGATTGAAGACAAAGTTTTATTAGGCACAGGAAATCTCAAAAATTGAATCAAGTGGTCGGAGAAGATTGAGTGATGTCTCCTGTTCATCAACGTGACAGCTATAACCACTTGTCACAAACTGAGATGGACAGAATCCTTAAACTGAGAGACCTTGGTTTATCACTCCAACAGATTAGTGTAAGCCTAGCCCGAGATGTCAGCACTGTTCAACATTGCATGTCCCAATGGTTGGGAGAACAGTGACAAACTGGAATGACAGCAAGAGGTGCATGGAGGAGAATGTCTGCATGGACGGATCATGTGATTGAAAGAATAGTGTGCAGTGATCCATTGTGTACTGCAAGTGAAATTGGACATCACATCCCAAACCTAGGGAGGCAAATACTGTCAACCATCAGAAGGACTTTATATGACATTGGAGTACAAATCAGGAATCCAGCTTCAGGTGTTTCATTGACCTTACACCACGACTCTCAAAGGCACTGCAAGAAAGGAATGGAGTCTGGAATGGAGGTCTGTCTTCATCAGCGTCACACCAGCTGAACCAAGAAGAAAGGATAAATCTGTATACTTTACTATATACAGGTCTATATATTGTGTATACAATATATATATAGATGTGTGATATATGTGCATACTGTATAATAATAATAATAATAATAGTCCTTTAATAGTCCCACAGTGGGGAAATTCAGTGTGTTACAGCAGCAAAGATAAGATAAGCAGATACAAATACAAATACAACATGTACAGGAATGTTCCAAGGTGAGAGGCATTACATTAATAGCAGACAGACAGATAGGAAGTAGCAGGGGGGGGGGGGGGGATTTAACAGGCAGAGAGATATTTCAGTTCTCTGTATGTAATGATCTCCGCTTAGGTCGGTGTTGGTTGTACAGCCTAACCGCGGTGGGGAGGAAAGACTTCCGATAGCGCTCCTTCTCACACCTAGGGTGGAGCAGTCGGTCACTGACAGTACTGCCCAGAGCAATCACAGTCTCATGCATGGGATGGGAGTTATTCTCCCGCATGGAGCTCACCACGGACAGTATCCTTCTGTCACCCACCACCTGCACTGGGTCCAGTGGGCTCCCCAGGACAGAGCTGGCCCTTCTAATCAGCTTGTCAAGTTTATTTCTGTCCCTGGTTGATATACTGCTCCCCCAGCAGGCCACTCCAAAGAAGATGGCTGATGCCACTACCGAGTTGAAGAAAGTCCTAAGAAGTGCCCCCCGGATTCCAAAGGCTCTCAGTTTCCTAAGCAGGTAGAGCCTGCTGTGGCCCTTCCTGTACAGGGCCTCCATATGATCTGCCCAGTCCAGCTTATTATTAAGGAGCAGACCCAGGTACTTATAGGTGTTCACAATCTCGATGCCCGTCCCCAGGATGTCCACTGGTTTTGGAGGGCATCTGCCTTTACGGAAGTCCACCACCATCTCCTTGGTCTTCCCCGCGTTAATCTTCAGGTGGTTCTGGTGGCACCAGTCCACAAAAAACCGGTTCAGTTCTCTGTACTCCTTGTCATCATCGTCTGTGATGAGGCCTACTATTGCAGAGTCGTCAGAATACTTCTGTAGGTAGCAGCTGGATGAGTTGCACCTAAAATCAGCAGTGTACAGTGTGAAGAGGAAAGGGGCGAGAACCGTACCCTGAGGTGCCCCCCGTATTACAGATCACGGTACCTGACACACAGTCTTGGGCTCTCACGTATTGAGGTCGATTTGTGAGGTAGTCTAGGATCCAGTTGGAGAGGTGGTGGTCCACTTCAGCAAGGCCCAGCTTGTCTCTCAGCAACCTGGGCTGTATGGTGTTAAAAGCACTGGAGAAATCAAAGAACATTATTCTCACCGTGTTCCCTGGTTTTTCCAGGTGAGACAGAGCCCTGTGCAGAAGATGGATGATGGCATCATCTACCCCAATGCCCGGCTGATAAGCAAACTGGAGGGGGTCCATAGCGGGGCTCACTAGAGGGCGGAGATGTGTGAGAACCAATCTCTCCAAGATCTTCATCAGGTGGGATGTCAGTGCTACAGGTCTGTAGTCGTTGAGGTCCATAGGGTGAGGTTTCTTTGGAACTGGTACCACACAAGAAGATTTCCATAATTCAGGGACTATTTCCTGCCTCAGGCTCATATTATACATATATGTAATTATACCACACAGCTGGTCCCCACAAGTCTTAATTAGCCTTGCACTGATGTCATCTGGCCCTGCGGCTTTCCTCGCCTTGATCTTTTTCATCTCCTTCATCACCTGGGCCCGTGTGAAGGTCAGACTGTGGTCAGATAAAGACAGATTTCTGGATTTACTGGTCTGTTGGGAAGTAGCCACATGGGGTGAATGGGGTGAAGTCATTGTGGTGAGGGGAGCTGAAGGACATTCTGGGGTGGGAGGAGCTGGTGTGTGATCAAATCTGTTGAAGAATAGGTTTAGTTCATTAAGCCAGTTAACATCTGCCTCAATCTGGCAGACCGACTGTTTATGACCCGAAATTGACTTAAGCCCCTCCCAGACCCCCCTTATGTCTTTTCTTTCCATTTGCTTTTCCATTTTTTCCTTATAACTGGCTTTTCCTTGCCTGATTAGATGCCTCAGCTCCTTTTGTACTTCCCTCAACCCCTCCTTATCTCTTGTCCTGAATGCCATCTTTTTCTCCTTAAGTAGTGTTTTTATATCAGAGTTAATCCATGGTTTGTTGTTGGAGAAGCACCTCACCACTTTTGTGGGTACTGTGTTGTCCACACAAAAATTAATGTAGTCCGTTATGCAGTGTGTGAGTCCTTCTATATCTTCTCCATACGAATCCTGCAAAACTTCCCATGCGGTTGTGTCAAAACAATCCCTCAGAGCCTCATCACTCTCCTCGGACCATATCCTCACTGTGCGGGTGACAGCTGGTTCTCTACGTACAAGTGGCTTGTACACAGGTCGGAGATGTACTAGGTTGTGATCCGATCTTCCCAGGGGCGGTAGGGCTGATGAGTTATATGCCTCCCTCACGTTGGCAAAGAACAAGTCCAGTGTTTTGTTGTCTCTTGTGTGGCAAGTTACATACTGTGTGAAACTGGGAAGTGTGGATGATGGAGAGGCATGGTTGAAATCGCCAGACACAAGAAGAAGGGCCTAGGGGTGCTGAGACTGTAACTGGCTCAGCGTGGCTTGTAGGACCTCGCAGGCAGCGTCAGCTTTCGCAGAGGGGGGGACATATGCAGCTATCACGATGACATGTGATAGTTCCCTTGGTAGATAGAAAGGTCTCATGCTTACAGCTAATAGTTCAATGTCCTTACAGCAAGTTTGCTCCTTAATCACAATGTGCCTAGGATTGCACCATCTATTATTCACAAACATTGCCAGCCCCCCTCCTTTCCTCTTACCGCTCTCCCTTGTCCTGTCTGCCCGAAGGAGTTTAAAACCATCCAAGGAGACCAGAGAGTCAGGAGTAACTTCAGTGAGCCAAGTCTCTGTAAGTAGCATCATGCTGCACACCCGAAACTCCTGATGGTGCCTGGTGAGCGCTGTTAGTTCATCCATCTTGTTTGCAAGAGATCTCACATTGCCCATAATGATGGAGGGAACAGTTGGTCGGTAACGCCTCTTTTTAATCCTCTGAAGAGTTCCTGCTCTGCAGCCCCTCCCCCCTCTTTTTCTTTCTCCAGAGTTCTTGGGGGATGGGTGGGCAAATGGTATGCAGCCCTGTTGTTGTGACTCTAAGCTGCAGTAATTTCTCTCTTGTGTAGACAAAAGAAATGCCTGCAGACACAAGAGTCCCCATTTCAGCAGGACAAAAAGACAGATAAAAACAAAAAAAAAAGTATCACAAAGGTCCAATTCCAAGTCTTTTGTTTCTTCATTTCTTCATAGTGTAAAGTCCATTAAGTAGAGAGATAAAAAACAGACAGAGAAAGAAAAAATAAGAGAGAGAGAGTCTCAGAGCTGCCGACCAGGCAGCCACTTCAGCGGCGCCATCTTGGAAAAAAAAAAAAAAAAATATATATATATATATATATATATATATATATATACAGAGGGAGCACAGTTTATAAATACTGTGGCACAGAATGTTCTCCTGATTCTTTCAATGGCTTTTAAATGGCTTTTGTTGAGCTCAGTGATAAGATATCATGCTCCATCAAGTTATCACTGTAAATTAGTATCAGTTAAATTTTGCTACATTACATTTGTACATTTAACCTAAATTCACACATTGGATAATAATCATGCGGTTGAACAGGGTTGTTGCTAAAAGCTTCTAGTCCTGAGATTGTTTACTCGAGTACCCTTCATTTACTTCTCTATCGTTTATTGGCCACTAATTGCTGGAAGTTTCTGCTATTCAAGACCTTGGTCAGCATAGAATCATCTCACCTTGAAGTCTATTTCCACATTTACAAACATTTTGTTTTATTGTTCGAATACATCTAAAATAAAAAGTAAAACAAATTTGCAAATAGAATTGACTAAAAATTCTCTGTCATTTTTAAGCCACAGCTTCTATGTGAATCCATGCGTCTCCTTGGTAACAGACTACAAAGAAACATTGTGTAGCCCTATCTTGCAGTCACACTGTTTTATTTAACATTTACTTCTTCCTTACCTACCACATGTATATAAGGAAGAAACAGGAAACAGATATAGAGTATAGCTGCAGGTGATATTAGGTCACAAAGTAACCCGGTAGTAGTGTTCTGTACTACCAGTGCATCTTCAGGGTAACTCAAGCTCTGACACAGTATTTGGCCCCTATTGGAACAATACCCCAAAGATCTAGCAGAAGACCCCATTTACTTTACAATGAAAGTAGATAGATTAGATTCCAACCTGTTTTGGTCTTGGGACAACCCTGGGGGGAAAAAATGACCTCTGGAGACACCTACCAAAAATATATATTTTAAAATGTTTCCTTGGTGCTGATTGTGAGTTTTTGGTGGCATCTTTTCAACAAATTGTGAATATACAGTATAAATATGATATACTTTTACATTCTTGATATACTCACATGTATACAGTACATATAAAAACACTGTATATAATGTATGGTATTAAACTGGAATACAATTTTGTGTTTTATTGAATAGTTTACCATGCTATAAAGCGCAAACAGTCTCCAGATGTTCTTGGCATACGCATAGCCCATAACACCTAGTCTGTAAGTACTTTGTAGTATATATTTAGGTACTTGGTGTTGCTATCCAAACATAGCGTATCCTTCTGACGTAGCCAGTAAATGTCATGGGAAAGAGGCCTTACTTACATACATTTCAGCCGTAAACTACCTTAGCAGCTATGTAAATATTCCAGCCATATCTCACAGTCACACAACCGACTGAGTTCTCCACACGGTGAAGTAATTTTTTTTAATTTTTTTTAGAAAAACTCATATAATAAATAATTCCTTAAAAGCAGAGCAAAATTTTTCTCTAACCAGTTTTGCAGGTTACTTTAGTTTCATTTAGATTAGAAAATAATGAGGTGGGGCGTTGTGAAATAAGGCAATGTCATCAGGAACTTTATTAAATTCCCTTACTCTGTGAAATTTTATACATATTTTAATATTTTCTTTTTCACGTGGAAATCAAAGTTTAAACAGGTCTCACAAAATGAATGATCTGCATGAATTCACTCTTTTTCCATTAGCGATAAGAACTCCATAGTTTAGACATAAACTATTAGACCCTCTTAATATTAGTGAACTTGTATTTTGGACAAATCATCTTAACATTTGCTCATAAAAATTTCTGTTTGATAATTATCAGGAATTTACATGAACTACCTTGGATTCATTCCAACTAAAGATTAGAAGGAGTTTGTTTTTTAATTGACCTAACTCACTACTGACGCTAGGTTCACCCTAGCGTTGGGGTTTCCGTTCTTTGGGTCCGCTTGGGGACCCAAAATCTGAATAAAAAGTGGTTACTATAATGGGGTCTGATGGGTTTCCACCAGGTTTGCGCCCAAAAAATGTGGACTTTTCTCTCCGCATTTTTCAAGCAGAATGGGGGACAGAATCCCAGAACGGTTACCGAACGCTAGTGTGATTGAAGCTTGACTGGTGCTTTGATGTAACTTGAAATTTCTGAAATCTGAAACCAGACGCTATCTATTGTACATATATGCCAACCCTTAAGACAACTCTAATTTGGATAAGGACTCCAATTTCTCATGAAACCAATTCAATACAATATTACATTATGTTAGCAAAGTCATTGATAGGCTCAATTCACAACACAATGGATAGATAGACATGTTTTATGATTCCTTTCTGTGATACTACAATTCCCAAAGTTGAGGAGAAAGAGGACAGTCAGCCTCTATTCATTTGCTCTCTGAACCTTACACCAGAAACCACTTCAGTGTTGGAAAGAAGAACTTAAGAAGAAGAAAAACAATATTTCTATCATCTGCCATTTGAGGTTCCATAACCCTGCCACTCTACCAGAGGTGTAGCTAGGGAGAAGCTGGCCCTATTCGATGAGTACCAAAAACTCACTCTGTATTGGTTAGGCCATTTAGATACATGGTTAGGACAGTCATCTGGATCTTTATCCCTGATAAAAAAAAAAAAAAAAGTCTAGCTTCTTCATTCCACCCAAGCCACTATGTAATTCCAGTTTATGACTACGGGGTGTAATTTTATTTTTGCCATAAGATTTGCCTCCAAATTATTACAGGTGCAACAAACCTTTCTATTCTGAAACCTGCCACCTAAAATCCTAATGCCGAAAGCTTTATGTAAATTCACTCACGTCACTGCCAATAATCGTATCATTATGTAATACTGAAGTTTTTACTACATGGACAATCTTACACTACCAATTTTGATTCTGCCAAGACACATACATGATGAGGGCCATACAGTTATTACACCTATTAGAAATGCAGACTCCAGAACAGCGATAATTAAATACATCTTTTACCCCATATGAACATTCTATCTTGTACTTCTTCTACCTATTGTACTGCCTAATAAGATATTAACACTTTCTAATAGTATGTGAATGTGAAATGTTTCATTATGTTTTTCTAATATCTGGATCCAGACGTGATGGAGCTTGGGGCACCTCCATATCATATGGATTAAATTTGCATTTAGATTTTATCATCTCTCACAGTCATAACAGTCTAGTCGTATTGTAGTGAACCAGTGGAACACTGCTAAAGGGTTATATTGTGGGTTTTACCTTTTATAGTATGTTTAGAATATTATGTGACTTTTTGTGGTAAGCTGTAACTTTTATTGGACTTAAACAAGTCGCCTACAACTTAGATCATTCCAGTAAAAGTAGGAATGAGTCTCTTCTTTCTCGCTCAGGAGAAGAGGTGGTTGGCTGGAGTGTGAGATTAGCCTACTAACAATAAGCAACAAGTAAGCTTAAGTGTCTACAAGCAGTCAAGAACAAATACAAGCTTTAAAACTCTGTTCAGTTTGGTTTTTCTACAGGCCTCATAGTTACGACTGAACCTATAATTAGCACTTACTGACCCAGGGAGAGTTATCTTTCAGCATCCATTTCAGCCACATGTTCTTAAGAGCTGTGCCCCCATTTTATGGATAATTAGTCTGCTAATTGTTGAAATATTGATGTATATTACTCAAGACACAATAAAAAAAACCAAGATCTGTACTTGCACCATCAAGGACACTCCAACCACCATCAGGCAGGAGACCAAACCACAGGGTATAACCAGAGGCCCATCAAAGAGAGAGAGAAGCCTGATGCGCTCAGAGTAGAGATAGGGATGAGAAGGGACCAGGAGGACTTTAATGATTGGGTATGTTACTCAACATTGGAATGATGTGGACCTCTTTTAGTGTTGGGGATTGGTACTAGCACTGAATGTGTTGCAATGTGTTGAAAATGCAAAATTACAAGAAAAGTTACAAAACCATCAACAAGTATGGATTTTCTGACAAGATACAATATAAAGGGATGAAACTTAAATTTGCATTATATTCTATTTGGCATGTGTATTGGTACATTGAATATTTATTCCATTTTTTGTTTTTGTTTCTTCGTCTTTTATCTTCCCTGCAAAAATAAAAAAATACATCTATATGCCATTTCCTTTCTGATATATTGTAATCCCTGCTTTGCTATAAATACAGAGTGTATAAACTTCCCATAACTAATATTGTTTTTATTTTCACACTTCATCCTAGCCTACCTCTCCATTGCTGACTGTAGTAGTATGATGCTAGAGGGATGATCAAATTCTGCAATCTGCTATTTAACCCATGACTCATACCTGCGGTCTACGGTTCCTCTGTTGAACTGTCTGCATATGGCTCATCATACATAGCAAGCTAAGAGAGGCATACAGAGATAGGAGCATAGTAAGCGTGACACCAATATGATTGTTGGTACTCTAAGGATATATGAAAAGGATGAGGTTATGAAAACAACGTCCTGTATTTATACCGAAGAGACCTTATGGTAATAACCGAACAGAGTTTCATAGTGAGAATCTACTTAGTGAGTTTAAAAGGCATTTTCCTATCTGAGGATGTGTTGGAATAAGTCTGGAATATGCCATTACTTGTTCATCTATGAGGATCTGACTGCTAGGATGCAAAGGATTGGGGGTCTCTATGAGATTTCCTCTGGATTGCACCAGCCCCAACCAAGAGCTGTGCAAAAAAAAAATGTAATTCAAAGTATAGTAAAAAATATGTCCATTCCTCTAAATATATTTATTTTAGTGTTAACCCTATACATTTTTGCAAGCCTGATTTAGATGAATTTTTTTTGGAGTTCATAAAACATGCATATGTTTTTTACTAGACACTAGAACCTGTATTTCTAGTAACAAAAGAAGCAATTTTCCAAGTGAGCACTGGAATCCCTTCCCACAAAAGTTCCCTGTGCAGTAACTAGAAATTAATGAACTTTTCAAGGTTTTTTTTTAACAAATATTCGTGAGGTAAAACCGCAAGTTTTGTTTTGAAATGGAGGTGCTATTACTATACTCTAAGTTGCCTTCACAATCCATGATCTTTCCCAGGCATTTTCTGGCCTCCTGGATGACAATAAAGGCCCCAGGGGTGTAGCTATAGGGGGTGTAACAATACCAGGCCCTGGACTGTCTGCCACATAAAATACACCACTATTCTAAATGGCACAAGGTAGGAGCCCCATTACATATTTTGCATTGGGGTCCAAGAGCTTTAAGTTATACCTCTGAGTGGGCCCTGGTCACCCCTGGAGTATGTCAACACAATGACATTTTGACACAAGCACCATTACTTTGATGCACCCCTTGTGATCACTATGGCCCAATTACAGGCCTCTGTGACTGGAGGCCACCTACATCACATAGGAGGTCGAAATACATCTGGGAAAGAATACAGGATGGCATGAGGGAGCCCAGGAGAGCTGAGAGAAAGTGTAAGTGTTCAATATTTTTTAGCAGCTGAAGAGACCCCAGAGTATAATAATGTTTTGTGAGTTGTGAACCCCAAAAATTTAGGGTTGAGCCAAAACCAAAATTTTTGTAAAATTCATAACAAACCTGGCACATTAAGAACCAGTTTGCTCAACTGTACCTGTAAGGTTTGGTTCACACTTGAGCCTGGTGTCCGTCCGCCGTGCATCTGACCTAAATATCAGAAAAAAGGACTGGGAATGGTTTGCAAATGGTTTGTTTAAAAACCCATTCACTTCAATGAGTTTTTAAAGCAATCCGCAGGTGTCCAATTGCAGCCTCTGCACCGCGAAGCCGCTTTTTTTTGGTCGGAAACAAAGTCAGACATACAGGGCTTTGTGTCCGACCAAAAAGAGCGGCTTCGCTGCGCAGAGGCTGCAATTGGACACCTGCGGATTGCTTTAAAAACCCATTGAAGTTAATGCGTTTTTAAGCAAACCATTTGCAAACTTTTCCCAATCCTTCTTTCTGATATTTAGGTCAGATTCACAGCGGACGGACACCAGGCCCATTGTGAACCAACCCTAACAGTTTCAACCCACTGTAAAACTTCTACTATGAATATTAATAAAAAGTTTACAGAAACTGCAGTTTCCTCAATGCTTGTTTGTTTGTTTGTTTGTTTGTTTGAGTTGGAAGGGACCTCAAGGGCCATCAAGTCCAACCCCCTGCAAAAGCAGGAATTCCTAAATCATCCCAGCTATATACCTATCCAGTTTCCGCTTGAAGATTTCAATTGATGAAGAACTCACCACCTCCCGTGGCAGCCTATTCCACTCCCTCACTACCCTTACTGTTAGAAAGTTTTTCCTAATGTCTAATCTGAATCTCCTTCCCCTTAGTTTCATCCCATTACTTCTCGTGCTTCCTTCTGCTAATGAGAATAGGGTAGATCCCTCTGCACTGTGACAACCTTTCAGATATTTAAATACCGCTATTAAGTCTCCCCTTAGCCTTCTCTTCTGCAAACTAAGCAGTCCCAATTCTTTTAGCCTTTCCTCGTAGGACATGGTTTGTAGACCTTCCACCATTTTGGTTGCTCTTCTCTGGACCTGCTCCAATAAATCGATGTCTTTCTTAAACTGGGGCGCCCAGAACTGTACACAGTATTCCAGGTGGGGTCTGACCAGGGCAGAGTACAGCGGAATAATTACCTCTCTTGATCTAGCTTCAATGCTCGTCTTGATACATCCTAGAATTTTATTAGCCTTTTTAGCCACCGCACCGCACTGTTGACTCATGTTGAATTTGTGATCTACTATTATGTCCAGATCCTTTTCCCCTGTACTCTCACTTAGTTCTATTCCTCCCATACTATATATGCTTCTTGCATTTCTGTTACCCAGATGTAGGACTTTGCATTTGTCCCTGTTGAATACCATTTTGTTCACCTCAGCCCATTGTTCCAGTGTGTCTAAGTCCTTTTGGATGCACTCTCTCTCCTCTCTAGTGTTGGCTATTCCTCCTATCTTTGTATCATCTGCAAATTTTATTAGTTCCCCATTAATCCCATCATCCAGATCATTTATAAAAATATTAAAAAGTACTGGGCCCAGGACAGAGCCCTGCGGCACCCCGCTTTTTACTTTCTTCCAGTTTGATGTATAGCCATTTAGAATTACTCGTTGTGCCCGATCATTAAGCCAGTTGTGAACCCACCTCACTGATATTTTATCAAAGCCATACTTGATCATTTTTTCAATAAGAATGTTATGTGATACTTTATCAAAGGCCTTACTAAAGTCAAGATATACTATGTCCACTGCATTCCCCTGGTCCAACCATTCAGTGATTTTATTGTAGAAGGAAATCAGGTTAGTCTGACAAGATTTATTAGGCATAAAGCCGTGCTGGCTCTGATTAATTAAAGCCTTCCCATCCAGGTACCTAATTAAATGTTCTTTAACGATTTGTTCAAAGATTTTTCCTACTATTGAGGTCAGACTTACCGGCCTATAATTTCCTGGGTCGTCCCTATTCCCCTTTTTGTAGATGGGGACCACATTTGCCCTTTTCCAATCTAGAGGGACCACTCCTGCTTCCCATGACTTATTAAAGATTATTGCAAGGGGTTCTGTTATTTCCTCTGCTAATTCTTTTAAAACTCTAGGGTGTAAATCATCCGGTCCTGGGGACTTGGTTTCCTTAATCTTAGCTAAATGTTCTCTTACCAAACCTTCACTAATAATCAGCTTGGAGTCCTCTTTCCCCTCACCACTATCACCATTAATGTTGATATTTCCATCCATTTCTTGGGAGAAGATGGATACAAAATATGAATTTAGTAACTCCACCTGCTGATCCACCATGTTAACTTTTTCACCCTTTTCGTTCTTCAGGACTCCAATGGTTTCCTTCATTTTTCTTTTGCTCTTAACATATCCCCAAAAACCTTTTACCTTACTCTTAACTTCTTTTGCAAGCTTCAATTCGTATCCAGCCTTAGCTTTTTTAATGCTTATCTTGCAGTGTCTGCAAACTGCTGTATACTCTCCCTTAGATATAGCTCCCATCTTCCACTTGTTGTATGTTTCCTTTTTCTTTTTTAGTAGGTTATGTAATTTTTTGGTCATCCATCCTGGAGTTTTTAGGTGATTCCCATTTTTCTTGCTTCTAGGTATTGTTAGTTCCTGTGCATTAATGATTTCCCTACGGAAAATTTCCCACCCCTCATGTGCATTTTTGTGCTTAAGTATTTTTCGCCATGGAATTCTACTAACCCTTACCTTTAGGTCCCTAAAATCTGCCCTACTAAAATTGAGCCTTCTAGTCTTTGTCTTCTCAGGTCTTCTTCTTCTTACAACCCCAAACTCGAGTATAGCATGGTTGCTGAATCCCAATGTCCCTGCTACCCTTAATTCCTTAACCATGTCCTCCTTGTTAGTTAAAACTAGGTCCAGAATGGATGTTCATCTCGTGTTTTTTTCTACTAACTGGGCAATGAAGTTGTCTGCTAGAGAGGATAAAAATTTGATAGAGCTTTTACTCGTAGCTGTGTGAGTTTCCCAATGAATATCTGGGTAATTAAAGTCTCCCATGATAACAATTTCATATTTCTTCGAAAGCGTGGTCATTTGCTGTGAAAAAATCTCATCCATGTCTTCTGTCTGTCCTGGTGGTCTATAATAAACACCTATTATGATGTCCTTATTATTGTTTTTCCCCTGAATTGTTACCCAAATATTTTCCAATAAATTATCATTTTGTAAAACTGTGATTTCCGTGGAAATGTGATCTTTTTTAACATACAATGCAACTCCTCCCCCTCTTTTGTTAGTTCTATTTTTTTTGAATAGGTTGTATCCTTCCATCTGTATATTCCAATCATGCTTATCGTTCCACCAAGTTTCTGTAATACCAATGACATCATATTTTTCCTTCTGTATTATCAGCTCTAATTCTCCCTGTTTGTTTCCCATGCTTTGTGCGTTTGTGTAAAAACATTTCAAATTGCGCTCTGATACTTCCTTTTTCTTAATTTCCTTCTGAGTATCCTGTCTTAGGTCCTCATTACCACATCTAGTAACCTTGTTTAGTATATCCTTTAGCTGCATGTTCTTGTCTTTCTTTTTACTTCCCATCCCCTCCTCTTCTAGTTTAAAGCCCTCCTGATAAGTGTGGCAAGTCTTCTGGCAAATATGTGTTTCCCAGTCTTTGTGAGATGTATCCCATCTCTAGCAAGGAGTCCATCATAGAGCTAATTCACTCCATGGTCCAGAAATCCAAATCCTTGCTCTCTACACCACTGTCGAAGCCACTTGTTTACCTCTAGTATTTTTTAGTGTTCAAATCAAGCAAAGTTTAATTTGACAGGTAATGTGTAACTATTCTGTGGCACAAAACTTTACCTCAAGTCTTTCAATGGCTTTTTAATGGTTTTATTGTGTTTAATGGTGCCAAATTAAAGGGGTTGCCCAGGAATTTCAGAAGCCAGGGAGGAGTCCAGTGGAGATGAAACGTAAAAAAAAAAAAAAATCATATTCACCTGTCCCCGGTGCTCTGGTGTCTACCAAAGCTGTCCGATGCCTTTCTGGAGGAAGCCCTGTACTGCAACATGACCACTGAGGCCAATCGCTTTGAGTGACATCACCAGTCCCTTTGATTATGAAGGCCGCTGATTGTCCTTTAACTGTCACATGCGGCCAGGACTTCCTCCAGGAAAGGCATGGACACTGAAGTGTCATGGACATGAGTATGATTTTTTTATGTTGCACCTTCCCCAGCCTCCTCTCTGACTTCTGAAATTCCTGGACAACCCCTTTATACTTTGCTACATCTGTACATTCATTCAGTATACTTTTAATATATTGACCTTAGTACACTTTTATCTAAGGGTAATGAAAATATCAGCCTCAGTGCTGTGAGGAGTCTGCAGGGTGGCTCTGACTCATGTGCTATTACTGTTACATTATGTCACACAGTATAACAACTCTAAAACTGCTTCTCGGAAATACATAGCTTGGAGAAGGTTTACACCTTTAGGTGATAAGGCGGATGTGAAGGAAATTCTTGCAGAATAATGTACTAACCTTGACTCAGCTAAGCCTGTGTCATAAGTATTTCTAGGAATGCCTTTTATGTACAATCATAGCTGATACGAGAGTTGCTCAAAAAATCTGATTTTTTTTCAACATTTCTTATCACCTTTTTTTTTAATAAAATCTCAAATAATTTATAATATACGCATAGAGAAATATAGATAGGCAAAATAATAATTAAGAATGGCTTTATTACTACTTGAATGAATCAATGAATTTATCTTTTTATGGTTCATTGTTTCAGCACTTGCTGTAAAATTTTGATAACTTATTCTAAGAGTCCAATGCCCAGGACACCCACAGACTGGCTGGTTGAAGAGGCAGGGTCTCTGCTGTGAGTGCCGCTTCTGCTTTGCAGCCAAATGACTTCACATTCACTTATCACATGGCCAGTGGTGTACCTCAGTCCTCTTCAAGCAAAGGGGGCTGAGCTGTAATACCAAGCACAGCTACTATACAAGGTATGTCTATGTGCTGGGTAAGTAGTAAAGAGGCTGCTGCAAAGAAGAAGTCTCTATAAATAATTGATGGGAGGAGGTGAAGGGTGTCAGTGATTTGATATTGTTCAAACTAGATATAAGCCAGGCACATCAACTATCAAATGGAGGTGCTTGTGGGGGGGAGGTTTCCAACCCAATAAAGTCAAAAAGTCATCTACCGCACTCTCAATAAAGTCTTATTTGCGTATTGTAATTATTACTACTCTAAAGAAACCAAACTAAAATGGCCACCACATTGTACTCTGGGGTATCTTCAGACCCCAGAGTATAATAGGTTGAGGTCCAGGGGATATGACAAAAATAACAAAACGTTCATACTCACCTTCTTTTTCCCTCTTTTGTGCCTCCTCGCAACATCTGGTCTTCTCCTGGTGATGCCTTCTGTGACACCTCAACACTAAGCCCTGTTATTGGGTATCAGCGGTGACATGGGCACACTGAGCACCATGACGTCATGACTAGAGATGAGCGAATTTCTCAATTTTCCCAAAAATTTGATTCGATCAGAATTACTTTGCTGCGAATCACGTTAAAAACAGCTGTTTTCCTGGCTGCAAAGAGCCTGGGGATATGGGGATATGCATTTTACACTAAGGACATTTAGAAAGGCTATTCTACTCCTATCTTTGCTGTTGCATCACGCCCCCTGCGATGTCCTGGTTCGCCGGGCATGCACAGAGCCGCTCGGAATAGAGTCAAGATGGCTGCCGAACATGCGCAGAAACGGTCTTGTATGGGATATAATCAAAATGGCCGTCAGAAATGCGCAGAGCCACTCGGAATAGAATCAAGATGGCCGCCGGACATGCGCAGAGCCGCTTGTGTACGAATAGGATAAAGATAGCCTCCACAAATGGCTCTGCGCATGTCCAGCAGCCATCTTGATTCTATTCTGAGCGGCTCTGCGCATGTCCGGCGGCCAACTTGATTCTATGTCGTGCGGCTCTGCGCATGTCCAGTGGCCATTTTGATTATTTTACTACATGAGCAAGGACTTGTCCTTAGTTTAAAATGCGATTTGATACCAAGAAGCGTGAGGAAATCCGGATTCGATGCGAATCGAAGATTTCTTGAAATTCGGATCGAATTCCACTTCGTCAGCTTTGATTCGCTCATCTTTAGTCATGATGCTCGGCGAGCCCATGTGACCACTGGTGGCCCAATCACAGGTCTCAGCAGTGACCCCCTGAAGAATCGAAAGCAAATCTACTGGAAAGAAGAAAAAAATAAATAATGTCCAAACATTGGACAAAGCTAGAAAAAGTTTACATAGCTATACAGTATTGTTATAGCAGAAGATGAAGGGGTTAAATGGACAAAAATAATTTACACAATTTAAAAAAAAAAATTTATAAATCTGCTGACAAATCACAGTATTGATAGACATGTTAATTTCATGAAAATGAAAAAAAATTGGAAACAAAAATATTTAAAAAGTCTTGACTTGGCATGCTAGCTAGTGACTAGCCAGATTTAGGATTTGATGATTAAACCACTTTTTGCATTTTTCGGGCATCACTTACCAAGCCATATAAATTTATTTTTTCTAAGGCATCTAAGAGGTTAAACGCTGGGGATCTGCGTTTTGCCAATCCTCGGCATTAGGAGCAGATTTCTCAATGTGAGCTTGGGGGATATCCCACAATATTCTGCCACAACTGACGTAGAAAGTCTATTGAGGCAGAATAAGCCCCATTAGTGATGAACATAGAAAGTCTACAATATCACTAATGGATTCATGGCTGTCTGAGGAATATTATGTCACGCTGAATGCATGTGGGCATGCACATCATCAAGATTGACCCTTTGCAATTGCTGACTAATGGAGCCCCATATATATGCCATGGCAGACAAGACTATGGACACTTCAGGCCACAGTAGCATGTTTAGGTCCACAGGTTGCCACAACTGTGAATTCAAGCAGCAGTGCTCAGTCTTTTATGACTAGAAGTTGCAGTAGGTGTACCCTTGGTGTCAGAAAGCTTCATTCACTTACATTAGTGAAGTCGAGGGCGACATAATAATGCAATAAAATCAACACATGCCAACTGACTCTCAAGGGTGCAGCAATACAACATTAGTGATGCTGAAATAAGTACTTGCCACCGATTTTTTTGGTGATACCAGTTTACCATAGATTACTTTTTTGCCTATCCGTTGTTCTTGTCCTCCGACGGACTAGAACAATGGTTAAACAACGCTAGTGTTCCCTAGCTACTAACAATTTTATTACAACTTATACCATGAAATTGGAACAAGTTATCGCTGAAACCAATGCCAGTCTCTCTCAGCTTTCAATGTCAGCACACATGGCCTTTCAGGAAGTGCCTGAGATATTAAGTGGCTGGAGCTTCTCATCAACTCTGATGTATCTCAACCCAATGTACAAAGCACCAGTCTTAATAAATCGAGCCCATAGTTTTTGGAAAAAAAGATTCTGTATAACATTACTTATTCAAATATCTATTCATTTTTTGCTACGGAATCCACATTGTACACTCATAAGTATCAATCACTGGGTAGGAGCGCACACTGGACTCCTAACTATAGAGAGAGCAAGCACTTAAAGGAATAAAATAAAAGTTATATTAATTTTTTTTTCCTAAAAAATATATATATACCAGTTTGATGCAGAAAGAGACATACTCGTATTATCTCTAGTCATTGAGGATTAGCCATGGACGTATCCTCCGTGTATAAGGTATATTATACATGAACAACCTACATTTAAGCCACAGTCATGTTAACCATTCCAGACAGCAGCTAAGAATTCTCTACCTTCTCAGGCTAAGACGTAGACTGCACACTTAGTCATGCAGGGAGACAGACTGAATCAGACAGTAAGTGTTGGTTTAGTCCCCTGCGGATGATTCAAAAGAAGGTAAAGTAATGATTCATGTTTTTGTAGCCCTGGAGAGTACAGTGAAAAGCTCACAGCCAGGCGCCATAGTTAAGCAAGAGAAAAACTACTACAGAAATACCTGAGGGACAAGCATGATAAGAGGTTCCTGGAAGACAATGTAATCACTTGCAATATTCAGCAAGCAAATTACAACACCTTATAAACAACCATGCGTAAGATATTACTAGTGCTTCTGAGCAAGCGTGAGGTCAATAAACCATTGGCGGAAGAATGGTAGATTTTATCTATATTTCTAGTGTAGATGTGAATGTTGTGCATTGGTTATGTTTGTATCTGACTCATATCACTGATATGACTGTAAATATACAGAAAACCTATTACTTAAGATTATTTTCAGTGATTTGTGATATTTATCATAATCTATGAATCACACAGTCACTATTCTAAGAAAGTTCAGGGGCTATCATAGATCATTCTCATGCTGTGTCTGAGAATGGCCAATGTCACCAAGAACACACAACTCTTCCACTTAGAGGAACCAATTGGTCCTTATGCTCTAAACATGTACACAGTGTCGGACTGGACCACACAAGTACCAGAAGATCCTACGGTGAGCCCAAGCTCTAACACAATAATGGTCCAACAGAAGACCCAAATTTGAAGGGTACTATGGTCAATTTCCAAGGGGTTTTTGGAGGATGGGCCCCCAGAACCATTTTATCTGGCAGGCCCAAGGAACCTTAGTCTGATATTGCATGCACACTAACCAATGCAATGTAGTTCCCATGTTTCTGATGATTTTAAAGGGGTTTTCCAGGCCCAAATGCATTTTTCATACTGATGACCTATCCATATCAGTATCTGATCTGTGGGGACCTGACATCCAGACCCCACACAAATCCACTGACCTGGTGTCAGAAGTTACAGAAGTGGACAGGGAATTGAAGCATCTCCTTCTCAAGCTCCTTTTCAAGTAATAAGAGTGAAGCTTCAGCCCCTTTCACTGTATAATGGCAGCACCGAGGAACTGCACCTGTGCTCCTATTACTTACATAGGAGCAGACTGCCTATCCAGTGCTCTAGCTTCTGACACCGGAAGGCTATAAAAAAAATACATATGGGGTCAGAAAACTTCTTAAGGCTAAGGCCCCACGTAGGGAGGCGCAGCAAAAAAAAGTTCTGCAGAAAAAAACGTGGGGGAAACACGTTTATTCTGTAGTGTTTTTCACAGAAGGTCTGCACAGTTTTCCACTGTGGACTTTGTGCCATTATTATACCTATACAGAAATGCCAGTGTTTCCATAGGTATAATTGACATGCTGACATGCTTTTCCAATGCAGAATTTTTTTCTGCAATGTGTGGATGGGAATAGCCAGAAACCCATCCAATTTGCGGGTACAGTAAAATTCAGCATTTTCACAATGTGAAAATCCAAAAATGTTGACAGAATCCCAAAAGTTGTTGGAAAGGTTAAGTGTACTTTAAGGTTTGGAGCTCCTTTAAGCATCTCTGTAGCAATTGTACACTACTTTTTTAATTCTACATCCATCCATGCATCATTGTCTGAAATATAGAGTAACATTTTTCCAATCCGGTGCATATACAATACACTCTATTAAAAAAGAATAAAGAGGACAATCTCCTCCTAAAGCTTCTGTAAGCAAGTTCTGCTCAAACAAACAGGCAGCTGGTCAGTCAATAAACCCTGTACAATGTCACAGATGTGATGGATCCACATAAATATGCAATGACCAGTTTTACGGCTCTGACTTATCTACATAGTGAATGAGACCTCAGGTGTACTCGGTCATGAATGGAGAATCCAATCCCCCTCATGATATTCGCAGATTTACGACTGTTATCTGATGAGGCATTAACCTATTTAATTGCCCCATTAGTTCGACTTATTTTCTTCAATGTGGGCTTTAACCTCCCTTCCCCCTGAATCGCAGTATTTTAATTAGAAATTTGGTTGTAGTCTAAAATGAAGACAAATTGTATGTATTCACAGGATTCCGGCCTTTTTCTCGTTGAGAAATGTGTCCAGAAAATTCTGTGATTATCAGTTTCATGACAAATGTTTCTGTTTTATTTATTTTTCTTGAAAACTATCTAGGGTTTTGCAAAATTAAAAAAAAATAATTAATTAATTCATTAATGAATGAATTAATTAATAATTAAATAAATTAATAGAGCTGCAAAGTTTCAGCTGCCCCTGAGCCTTTGACCTGGGGAAACCTGATGACCTCTAAACTATATAAGAGGATATCAGTAGTATAAATGGCTTATAAAAAAAATAGCAAATTTTGTATCAGAGCCCAGGAGATTCCAGTTATTTCTCAATATAATTTTTTTCAAAGACATACAATACTAGACAAATGGAGTTACCCCGCATTCACACGACTGAATTTCATGGGTGAAACTCAATTGTGTTAAAGCATGGTTAAGAACTCTCCATAAAGAACTGATGATGCAAAAAATAGAACAGTCTTACCTAAGAGGTATATCTTACAATAATAATTCTCCTAGGTTAGAGGGACAGTGACCTAGGGTTTATAGGGTCAATCCTGGGATTCATGACTCCCACAGTTGCGGTGGAGTATCGTGAGATATAGATCTGTGGTAAGACTGTTCCATTTTTTGTATCATCAGTGCTTTGTGGTTGTCAGTCTGGTTATAGAAGAGTAAAGAAATCAGGCGATACCTTTTAGAGGCTAACTGAGTATATTTGATGGTGTAAGCTTTCGAGAGTACTAGCTCTCTTCTTCAGACATGGTGAAACTGAAAATTCACATAGTTTTTATACACAAAAGACATGGACCTTAAAAAGATCTTAGAATAACAAAATGCAATATAAGTAGGGAAGTTATTTACAACAGGTCAAAAAATAAACAATCTGGGAACTTGTGGGGCGTGATGGAGGGATCAGTAATTCTTGCTGTTATCTGTTTGCTATCAGGTGGTGATTTGTGACCCTCACAGTTCATACATAGTGTGACATGAAACTGGCATGAATATTAAGTCCAAATTGCAGAGTTTGAAATTTTTGCATTAACTTATATTCCCATTCCTTTCTCTCCCTCTCCCTCTAAAATGTGCCATCAAAACCACAACCCGCAAATCTTCAATAGAGTGGTCTTCTCTGGAGAAATGTGCGGCCACTGGGAGATCTGTTCTGCTGTTATTAATGTTGAATCTGTGTGAGTTCATGCGCGCTGAGTCTCTGCCCTGTTTCCCCCACATAGAGGCCTGCGGTGGGACATTGCACACATATTATGAGATACACCACAGACCTGCAAGAAAATGTCCCCCTAATCCTGTGCACCTGTTGTGCCTGTTGTGTGTGCAATGTCCCACCACAGGCCTCTATGTGGGGGAAATAGGGTAGAGACTCAGTGCATGAACTCACACAGATTCACCATTAATAACAGCAAAACAGATCTCCCAGTGGCCACACACTTCTCCGGAGAAGACCATTCTATTGAAGATTTGCGGATTGTGGTTTTGATGGAACATGTTAAGACGCAGAAGGAGAGAAAGGAATGGGAATATAAGTTAATGCAAAAATTTTAAACTCTGCAATTTGGGCTTAATATTCATGCCAGTTTCTTGTCACACTATGTAGGAACTGTGAGGGTCACAAATCACCACCTAATAGCAAACAGGTAACAGCAAGAATTACTGATCCCTCCGTAATGCCCCACAAGTTTCCAGATTGTTTATTTTTTGACCTGTTGTAAATAACTTCTCTACTTATATTGCATTTTGTTATTCTAAGATCCTTTGAAGGTCCATGTCTTTTGTGTATAAAAAGTATGTGAATTTTCAGTTTCACCATGTCTGAAGAAGAGAGCTAGACTCTCGAAAGCTTACTATCAAATATACTCAGTTAGCCTCTAAAAGGTATCGCCTGATTTCTTTCCTCTTCCACTACTTTCTATGGCTATCACAGTACAACATTATACTATCAGTCTTGTTATGTAATTTTTATCTCCTTGCAGTGGTTTAATATTTTGTTATATATGTTGTCTGATTTTGGGACTTATTTATTGTGGATTGTATGTATGCATTTTCTATTAAAAGTTATGTTTTAGCCTTATCCTGATCTATACAGTATGCAATTGTGGCTAGACACTTCTTTTTATTGCGTCAGAAGCTAGACGTGTAGTATTCTCACTTACTGCTATATTTTTGTTTTAGCATGTGCTGTAGCAATGTCTCAGACAGAGTCCTTCATCAGGCTAGTCAGAGTAAGGAGCTCATTGGAGGAAAAACTCATCAGGGCAGTATCATTAGTGAATATTTTGCTTTATGTGTTGTCTGATTTTGGACTTGTTCTTTATGTTCTTTAAAATACTTGTGTATTTTATGCATTTTGTATTAAAAGTTATGTTTTATGCCTTTTGCTGATCTATACAGTACATTCTACACCAAGGCTCACGTCCGCAATTTATTCATACATCCGCAATTTATACCATCTGCATTTTTCATGAACAGCACACGGATCCATTTCTTTCAATTAATTTATTAGACATCCATATTTTTCACAGAAGCATGTTTGTTTTTTTCAGATGAATCTCGGATGTATCACATCAATGCAAGTCTATGGGTCCATGAAAAAAAAACAGATGGCATCCGTGTGGCGTCCATTTTTCTCTGACACAAAGACATTAAAAAGCATAGGAAATGTAAAAAAAAGTTGATACACTTTTCATGGATGTAAAAAATGGATCAACTACAGACAGCACATGACCTGACAATAAGCAGGATGGATGCTGAGTGTGATTATCACAGGCATCACACAACTGTAAATATGGCCTAAAGTTGTAGGACAATATCATTATCTAGGCATACTGTATAATCACGAAATGTATGGTCAGAGATCACAATTTACAAGGACAATTTCTAATTAACAAGAAAAATTCTCCTTCATCATTAGATAAAGAAAGGTTATGTAACTCATGACACCCAGCACTTTAATAACTTATTTTTATAAACCAGATATTCAACCATATTTTTCTGCCTTTCTATATCAAGATCAATTACCGCGGGCCTAAGGTCTTGAGTTTTCAAGAATGTTGCTGACCGAATACCAATTTTCAGAGGAGTAAATCAATTAATGTTAAAATGTAACTTTCATTGTTTGTTTCTTTATAAAAAAAAAAAAATTGGCTCCAATAATAAATAAAAATTTCATTCAAAAGAATCGCTCAGTTACTAAAGGTGGTGTGGAGTACATCTTGGTTCTCCCAAAACCACCTATGCAATTTAATGGCCATAAGGGGTTTCAAAATAACTGCCCCAAATAAGCCAACAAACGGGGTTAATAAATTAGGTATTTCCCCCTCCCCATCCTTGTCTCATAGCACCAATCCCGGGCTGCTTCTGACGGCTTCTAGGACCACAGAATGACACAAATGGGCGTGATCAATCCAGGAGCGCAGCGTCATGCGCGTGGACGGTCCAGGAGGTGTGACCTGGACTATATATATCCAGTTTGGGACAGAGAGCTCGTTTCATCTGAGTAATAGTGCCCACCATCAGGGCACTAGGAACTGCAGTTTTCACTACAAATCTTCTGAGGCTCCTCACTTAGTCTAGGTGTGGGGCAATCTACCTTCAGTAGGGTGGGAATGCCGGCATTCATCTAGCCCAGGGGTAGGCAACCTTCGGCACTCCAGCTGCTGTGAAACTACAACTCCCAACATGCTCCATTCACTTCCATGGGAGTTCCAAGAACAGCAGAGCAAGTATGCATGCTAGGAGTTGTAGTTTTATAACAGCTGGAGTGCCAAAGGTTGCCTACCTCTGATCTAACCTATGCTTGAAACAAATTTATTTCCCTACCTATCCTGCCCTACCCTAAACTATAACCACAATAATCTATCCTCCTGATGTGCCAGTTGGTGAAACGCGTGCAATAGGTTTTTGAGGAGTGGGACAATACCTAATTTATTACCCCCATTTGTTGGCTTATTTGGTTTTGTTTGTTGATTTAATTTTTTGAATTAATATTTAATTTTACAAACCTGAGATATGGCTAATAATATATAGATTAATATAAAATATTGAATAAGTCTATATGCTGTATTAGGCTTGACCAGGGTCTTCCTCTATGTGAGATAACAGAGCCTCTTTGTTGGAACGCTTCTCATGGATCAGAATGACCGCCATCTAAATGACCCCCATGCAATACTATATTTTATCTGCAGCGACCACTATGGGGGAATATCTGGCCATCTCCCATCTGGAAGGAAATGCCTGTAGTGAGAAATCCCCTTTAGGTCACAGACAGGTTTGTTTAGTTTATTCTTGGGTTCCTGCTTTCCAACAGTTACAACTTTTTTTTCTATTGATGTAGCTGTAGAGTCCTTTTTGTATGACAGAGCTATATTCACATGACAGTGATTATCGGCTGTGTGACGGACATTTATTTTTTAATGGCTGTGACACGTATGTATATGAATGTGGGTTATTCACATGAGTAATTTTTTGACGGTCCATTTGAACGTCAAAAAATAAGTCATGTCTTATTTTTACCCATTTTCCCAGATTTCTCAATACACTCAAATGTAGGAGGAATGCGTGAAAATGGGCGCCTATTTTTTTACAGCTGTTTTGAGTCACTGTCGTGTGAATGTAGCGTTAGAAATTTTTTTAGTCACTATTTTAGATATTCACATAAAGGTTAGTTAAAATTAATATTTTTATTTTGGTGGGAATAAGAAAAAGAATAATAATTTATATCTGTGTTTTACTTCATAAAAAAATTAAGTTTTGTCATAAGAAAATAAATGGTATGAAGGACAGAAGTTCTAAGATGTGGCGGAATAATTGCAATGCGTGATTTTTATTAATAACATTTGTACTGAATAATCTCCATACACTGTGACATAAATGGACACGTACTTAAGCACAGTTCTAGCACCAGCCTGTTAATAGGATCCATTACATTTCAACATTTATTACATTTTTGATTGATGCTTTAATTTTCTAAGTTGGTTAAATGTACTATGGTTAATTACTTTTTCTGGTACTGTAATATACCCCATCCACAGCTTAACATGTTTATAGATCCATAACTCCAAAGTGATTCTGCTCATTACCATTGCACAATTCTCTGTTATGGGCTTGTCACGTTCCTCTATATTAATGATCCACATATAGACCGTGAGATGTGAATATCTAGTGTGGGGTGGAGTAAATAAAAGTACATTTTTGGAAAAGAAAAATGGAAATAATTGTTTAAGTCTTGGGAATACTACTTATATAGGCAAAATATGTGTGTCTAGTAGTTGTTTGGTCACTTGCAAGTTTTATTGTATTGTTTAGAGCATAACCACTGATAAGAAAAAATAAAGATCTCTGTGCTATAGAATTGAATGGGTCCATACTTTTCCTATAGTACATCCACTTCTTATTTTACATGGCTTCATCTGGGTGTACAGTACATAGGTTTTATATCAGAAATTACAATGGGGCTGCTTCCACATGTTGGCTCATGTCATCACCTTCCCCCAATATGGGTTCAAGAGTGCCATGTGCTTTGTGGGTGAGAGATTTTTGAAGCCTCCTTTGGTCTGGTTTCTTCTTCCTTAGATGACTAATGTTACAGAACTCATGGTGAGCTCTACTTAAGTTCTCTTATTGTAGAAACCCTAAGCTGGACTGTACTCGGCCTGAGGATTCATAGCAGTTAACATGGAGATGACCAGGTTGGCAGGTATAGGAACCACTATGTAGCCGAACTAAAAGCTTAAAACCACCACTTTCTGACCCGGCATGCCACTGCTCTCCCGAATTATGATGATGACGTGGTTCCACTTGTAATCCCTCTTCTTCAGAAGCAGAGATTTCCCTGATCTCTGCCACCAGACTCTTGAAGTCCCAATACAGTTGATCTCCCCATGGACCTCCTCTCTTTTGAAAATCCTGGGTAAGTTCTTGTCCCTCAATTAAACTTCAAATGATCTATTTGGAGAGGTCATCTATATAAGATTGGTGGTCATTCGACATTCTAACCAATTAGCTGTTTGCAGCTGCTGCTGGCATGATGGTTCAGTGATAGGATATCACCTTGTGATACAATATCACAAAACTTTATTATCTTGAACAGTTGGTTATCTTATGACACATATATCTGGACATGTCCAGCCAAGAGGCAGAGGAACAGATCTCTATGGTACCTATGTTTTGTGAGTTATTCCTGTGCTATGATACCATGGGGATCTGTATACCATTATTGTGGTATCACTATAGAATTCTTGTACTGCAACATCCTTGAACTATAGACAAAAATAATGATAAACTTTTGATGTTCTGAACTTGCTGTTTATGGTTGTCATTGTAGATTGGGGCCCTATTTTGAAATTTTGCTTAGGGATCTTATGGTTATTTACTACTCCTCTTGCTTTCAATATGGTACATATGCGGACATATATTGAAAATTACTTTTTGCTCAGGTAGAAGCAAGCTGCTTCTATAGAGATGGGCAAATCGACTCGTACTGAGCTGGGTTCAGCCCAAATATTGCAAATTGTTCTTTTTTTTTTTTAAATATTAAAAAAAATATTCTAAATTGTTAGGCTTGAATATTCCAAATTATTAGTATTTTAAAAACCGAACAAATGAAGATTTGTCTCAGGTGAACTAAAATGGCTACTGCATTATATTATAATAGGTAGAGGACCAAAGGAGGTGACAAAAATAATAAACATTCATAATCACCTTCTGTTAACTTTTTTGGTCCTCCTCATGGCATCTGACACTCTCCTGTGATGTCATATGACCGGGGTCACTGCTGAGGCCAGTGATTGAGCCACAAGTGGTTGATGTGCCCATGTCACTGTTGAGGCCCAATCATAGGCACGCCGGGTGCATGACATCACAGGAGAGCACCAGATGTCACTGAGGAGGAAGAGAGAGAGTGCTGGACACCGCGAGTAGTCCCTAAAGAGGTAAGGGAAGGTGAGTATGAATGTTTTTTTTTTATTTTTCACACTTCCCCTGGGTCTCCACCTATTAAACTCTGGGGTCTGAGGAGGCCCAAGAGTATAATAATGTCACTTTTGCTTTGACATAACTTCAGCTATGTTTGCCTTAGAGAGCTAGAAATTAGATAGGTTCCTAAGAGTGTTCTACGCTATGTTTTAAGCCATTTTACAGGTAGTTCATACTAAACTTGTTCGACCCAAAACAAATCTTGGACCCGAACCATCTGAACCCGAAACAAATTGAATCCTGAGAGGTTTGCCCATCTTTACTAGTTGACCTAGTTGGAGAATATTGCATCATCAGGGACTGGATCTAGAAACAAAGTCCGGTTTAATCAATATTCTTATTTTTAGGGTACCTGACAAACTATATTATAGTTAATGGTATTTAATGTTTGGTCCATTCCTCTGTTCCTAAGATGGAACAGAAGAAAGGATGAAACCAACACAAGTGTGAATGTACCCTTGCCTTAGTAACATAACACTTGTCCTGGTAAAAATCTCCTTGCTCCTTGTAGAGGAGACTTATTAATAGAACTCCTTCATAATATTGATTTTCCAGGTAATTCTAGCTTTCTAGATGTAAATAATGATTAATGAAAGTGTGTGGACTATGAAAGGAAGCGGACCAATATCTAACAGAGTTATTCATATATAGCTTGTGACTCCTAAATGTAGTTTATTATCACAATCATAGGTCCTGGTTTGGTATTGTCACCTCAAAAAATAAAACAATCATATAGCAGAAATAAATAAATATACTTCATATATAATAAATGAATACCTGGGATTAAGGAGTATTTTTCATTGACCAAAGGTTGTTGCTAGACATTGGCTAACTCCTTCATGTTGTGGTTGGTGATTAGCCTGTAAATGGCCTACCCCCCTCTCCCCATACAGGATCATACAGATATTTCCACCTTTAATTTAGCTCAAAGTAGGTTAAGGACTCCAATTTCTCCTTAAACCAACTTATTACAATATTGTGACATATTACAAAAACTGTTGAAAACCTACAATTCACAACATAATCACTGGGTGGCTGCACATAGACACATGTAGGACAGATAGCATATCAGTTTGTGACAGGATCACAAAAGACTGCTCATCTCATGACATGTATTTTTGGACACAAAAAAAAAATGCAACATCACTCTGCTAGCACCAACAGCATTACTGCTAATACCCACTATATGTAAAAATACATGAAAATAAGGTTCTTGGTGCACATTTTGATCAAACTGTGTAAGCCCATCTACCAGTGACAAGGTGACCTCTTTTAGATGGGACCCTAGGCTATAATGATTTGTATCTCTCTTGGCCTTGACCGCCAATGACTTCAGGGCAAGTATATTTCAATTATATTATGCTTACCACAAACTACAAATAGGCTCCTTGTTCTATACAAGGGTCTCCAAGTGAATTATGGAGACATGTAGTTCAACTATACCATGTTTGGTCTAATGGGTGGCATGCATGAGCAAATTTTTTTCTATCGCAGCCTTGGCAACATTTATATATAGTTCATATTGTTTGGCAGTGCTTGCTATTTTTGTGTGTTTGCTGAATTGTGCATATGGGGGTGTGTCCGACTCCATTTTGGCCATGCATGTCACCCACCTTCCCAAGGTTATGATGTTATGATGCTTCCCCTGGTAAGGAGGAAATACAGTTGTCCTGAATACATACAGATGCCAAGACATGGAGAGAGGTGAGTAGTTGTAGTGTAAGGAATAGGAGTAGGTGAGTATATCCTGGAAATCCTCATTAACGCTTACTCAGAGATATATTCTTTCCTACAGGGTACTTCCGAGATCATGGTCCAAAAGATGGTCAGAGATACATGACTAAGTGAAGACATATTTGATATGTTGCAGTCTAAGGTAGAGTTTAGAGGTCACATTGGCACAAGGTATCCAAATCTACAATGTCATGGTTCAGGATTAGGTAACAATCACAGTTGGAAGCATTAAAAATTACAAGGGATTAGGGTCAGAGACAGCCACAAGTCACAAAAATAATGAGGCAGTGTCAGGAAATGCTATTTACACAGTAAATCCCCCAAGTGAGTGACATCAATAAGAGACACTGATCCCTGTAGTAGTCTAATGCAGACAGCTAAACACATAAGGTAGGAGGTAAGATGGGTAACATCTAGTGTAGCTGTTATTTGGTCTTACATTTCAATGGGGAATATTAAGTCCCAGAAGATGAGGGGCTACAAGACGCTGATGAGAGTATCTAGAAAACGGTTACCAGAAGAAAAGGAAAAGGATGGTCCACAGCAGTCTAGGTCAATAACAGTAAATCTTTCAGTACATAATTGGCAGGTGGGGGTCGATATGGGGGGGGGAGTCATCAAAAAATACAGGTCAACAGCTGAGTGCACAGCAAGGTATCAGAACAGAAGGGTTGTCTCAAGCAAGGAACAAGATGCGCTAGAGGCAAGGCGCAACAGACAAACATGAGGCAAAAGGGTCATTAGAGGTCAGGCAGTTCAAAGATTGCAAACACAAGGTCAAAGGGCACTACATACACAAATTCTGATAGGGGTTAGTGCTAGGCACTAATGCACTGTTACAGACACACTAATGGTGTACGTGATCCAAGTAAATAAAATCCAAGTAAAAAATCAATGTTAATTGATTGGCCGGGGCGGTACCCTTCACTGCTGTGCAGACATCCCAGCCTTGGCTGTCATACATGCGGTCTTTGGAGTTCAGCTCTGCAAATGGTGGTAAATAAAGTACAGATGTAGTAAAGCTTAACTTAACACATTTTGCTGCAGTATGATGATATCTTAGCACAGCCATAGACCAAAACACCAGAAAAAAGGAAGAGCGCTATAATATATCCAAAGAAAGCTTGTAATATCAGAAGGGTATGAAGACAGTGGTGGTATAATATTGCCATTATATTGCCATTAGCTCACCTCTCAGCGGTGGAGAATTACCTAAACTCCTGAGTCCTATGATGCTTCGCATAATGCTCCACTCGTGTTCCTTCGCTCCGATTACCTTACATGAGTTCAAAGGACGTCAAAATTCTTTAATCATAAATTCACTTTTATTTACATTATAAACCTGGCATAATCCGGTATCTGGGCTTCTGGGGTGTACAGATCAATTCCCCCTTCCTCAGAAATAAAACAAAGATACAAACAATGGCTATGCCATTCATATACCACGACTCATAATGTGCCACTTTGGTAGCCGTCCCATAATAGTACGTCACCAGAAATACACATCTATGTCCCATCAATGGAAAGCAACCAGCCCTGGCTGGTGCCCTTACCCCCATCCAATCTTCGAACTTGATGGTTGGAAGTGGAGCACATGTGTCACAGAATATAGAATGCACATGAACCACAAATGACCCCCGGAGGCGCAACTTGAAATAGTTGTGCCACGCCAGGAGCTTGTTTTAACTTGTCACACCTCCAGTGTGGTTATGGGAGAGCTGGATAGGTCATGAATTGAAGATCAGATCTGACATGTGGGACCCCCGCTGATCAGCTGTTTGAAGAGACTGCAGCATTGGGATGAGTACTGTGGTCTCTTCTCAGAAAACTAAGTACTATGCTGTACATCCAGTTAAATGGGACTGAGCTAAGAACAGGCCATGTGACCGATAAATGTCACATGGCCTGTGAAGTGTCACA
Source organism: Leptodactylus fallax (assembly GCA_947044405.1). Lineage (NCBI taxonomy): Eukaryota > Metazoa > Chordata > Amphibia > Anura > Leptodactylidae > Leptodactylus > Leptodactylus fallax. The sequence goes on from CAMRHE010000085.1 coordinate 4,108,807, forward strand.
TATACCTTAAAGTCCTGAAAACTCCCTAAGGTGATGCACAGAGATATGGAGGTCTAATTGACAAAGTTTGAAAAATATAACTTTATGTTTATTCATATCTATTTATACTTGACACTTGCACTCTGTCTTCCGAAAACTAAAAAACATTCTAAGCAACCCAGATAATGCTAGTAAGTCTGTAGCCATGTATAGATATGTATTGTTCCGAGCAGGTCATAGAGTATATGCGAGGACTAATCTAGTCTACCCTGTGGCTTACGCTGCTTGTCATGCTTTTAGATAAAAAATGAACCACCTAAAACTCACCAATCCCAGAAGTTAAAATAGATTTGACATTTAATATATTAAAATCTACTTACATCCTGCATTCTGCTCTAAGATTGATGCCCTTCAGCCTTATATCAAAATATAAAGCTCAGTTATCTTCACATATGGCTTCATTTAAATCCTATTTTGTCAAGATGTCCCTTAAAGGGAAGTATGCTACAGCTAAGGTCACGTAGGGAAAATGTCACAGATTGCCAGAGGGTAGAAAGTATGGATCAATACATGTTGTGTTTCCAAACATGGGTTTCAAATGGATGAAAATGGAATAGTGTATAGGTTGCCAGACATCATGCCTCGTGTGGATAATGGGGTCAGGTGGACTTCATTATAGGTGGGAATTATAGCACAGGAGAGTTCACTGCCAATCATATGTTACTCCCTGGGTATTATACTGGTTATTGACAATGTAGTTTCCTTTAATATATGGGGCTGGAAGAAACTTAGCATTACAGGTTTATACCATATATCATTTATATATATATTTATATACATAGATATATCAGTTCCATCAATTCTTCTACGTACACTTGTAGACAGTTTTTGAAGGCGCTCATGAAGGAGATCGTTCCAAATTGTGAGGATTCTCATTTCAACTGCTGTACGTTTAAGATTACTGTGTCAACCTGAGAAGCTTCTGCAGTTTCAAAAGTTCCTTGGGCTTATCCAATTAGCAGCTAGCGAGGCATATATAAGACCCCTCCCTCCTAACCCAGGTGCCTGCTGTTTTAGTTCTCTAGTTTGTCTGTGCACCTTATTTTGACTCTCGGCTTGTTTTCTGGTTATTCTTCTGCTTGCTGATTCTGCCCATTAGGTACCCAGTTGGATTTAATCCTTGGATTTCTATTGGATATCACTTTTATCTCCTGATTCTACCTCTGTCGTCCTCTTCTAGTATTGACCCTTTGCCTGGACGATTATTCTCCTGTTTCTGATCTGCCCTGTAAATTGATTTGTGGGTTCTGGTTTGGTTTCAGTTAGTATAGCATTTCTTTCCTGTACAGTTTCTGCTGGTGATAATTTGGACACCCAAATTTAGCAAAGCCCATGTGACCTCGCGGCTGGCGCTGGTGAAGGCGTTTGGGGGTCTTTCTCTATCTCGCATTGCTGTGTTGGTTTTAAATAGCTTGTTGTTCTACTTGCTGTTATCAGCCAGTTTCTGCTTTTGCTGTAATTTGCCCTTGCATCTCAACCATAACACAAACATCTTGGAGAACTAAGCACAGATCATCTGTGGATGTAGGCCTGCTCCAATCCTTCTGTCTCTTCATGTCATCCCAGACAGACTGGATGATGTTGAGATCAGGGCTTTGTGGGGGCCGTATCATCACTTCCAAGACTCCTCCTCCAAAGGGCCCTCACACCAAATATTCATGGGGTTTAGATTTCTATTTTCTTCATTCACTTCATTTTGTTAGTTGACAAAAATAAACTATTAACACTTCGATTTTGAAAGCATTCTTATTTTTCAGCTTATTTCCATACCTGCCTAAAAGGACACATAATGTAGAATCTTTCAGATTCCAGAAAATGTGTTCTCCATCCTTGGCTTTTTTTTGGATACGTTCTACATGTTGTCTCTGAATTACTTGTTTGCCATGTTTATTTCCAATGACTTCCCTCTTGGCAGACAGTCTCGACTATGAAGAGTGGATTAATCATGGATGGTTGGAGCCGTGACTTATCTTCTGTGATGAGACTGATCATCTTCATAAGCAGACATATCAATTTATTGCATGTTCCAGAGATTAAGCTTAAAAGGAAGCGCAAGTACAGTCCTTCTCTGTGGATCGATACACTGCGGCGACTGGAGTGGCAGATAAAAGCTATATTAATAATAGTCTTAGGGAATCACATTGGTGGTAAAATGAGTGGCAAATTGAGAAAATTATCTTAGGGATCGTAGAAAAAAAAGTATGTCATCTGGAAAAGTTATAATTGTGCAAATATAAAATTCATTCAAATTTTGAAAAAGCGTCCGTATTATGGCATCACACAGATGTGTCTACCCTTACTTTTGGTCAAACTGATCTAAAGAAAACTGCAAGGAATTAATACAGAAAGTATATTAGAACATTTTATAACTTTTAATTATGCAACAAATAATCTTTATTTGCTAAAACTGGAATAATCTATAAAACTATAAAAATTGGGGCCAGCACTTTGAAAAAGTACAAAACTGAAAAAAAAAAAAATTAAAGCAAACACGTTTTAGTAGAACATCCTCTATAAATTCAATTTCTGCTTTTTTCAGCAGATTTAATTCTGATATTATATTGAATTAAGTTATAGATAGAATGCTGTCCCATTTACATTACATTGTATGAATATTAGGAAAGCAGAAGAAGATTTACAGCTATGAAATTTTTGGGACTTCAACATATCCTGACTTAATTCACTGAAAATAGCCGTTCATGCCTGTGTTGCGGCCATACTCCATTCTTCTGCCATGGCCCTGCTGTAGCTCTCCTGCTCTGGTTACTAAGGCCTAGCAACTAGTGCATGAATATGACATGGCGGTCTGTTTAAAGGGGAATCATCCCTCCATGCTTTGAAAGTAGATTGAGGTTCGTATACTATACTGGCTTTATACCTATTGCTATTGTTCCTGGTTATAGCTCCAATCTGACCTCAGCCTGGTTTTGGGCATTACTTCTGCCTCTCCCTTAGGGCTTGTTGATCTGCTACTCATTGTTCTACTTCCAGTACTAACCTTCACCTCTGTACCTGATTACACTTCTATCTTGTTCTACAGCCTGTTACATCCTGACCAGGGCCGCATCTGTCATGAGCTGAGATGAGTATCTTGCCTCAGGCAGCAGATTGACGCCCCTGAGGGGTGGCAATGAGAGCATTTTTTGGCGAACCTCTCAAGATTTGTCTTGCAAGGTTTGCCCAGCAGTTTCATTCAGACTGAGTACGTCAGAGAAACAGGCGTCACAGACATTTCAATCATTTCTAAAATGTAGCACCGTGTCTGTAAAAGTCTGTAAAAAAAAATCTAATGTTTGCATTGTAGTCATTAGATGTTTGTTGGCAGATCAAGTCAATGTTTGTTGTGTGAACCGAGAGCAAGGCAGGTGGTTTGGACTCCGCAACCAGAAATGAATGCACACGCGGTAGTTAAGTTCAAGAAAAAGATATATATTTACTATAAATTAATAAAGGCTAGTTGAAGGTAAAATGACAGGGATAAAGACAAGCAAAATATACAATATAGCATGAACAATTTCAAGGCAAATTCTGCAATGGTTTCTACTTTTACTCTGTCCACTTCTGCAGGATGGACACTGAATGAACAATATACTCAAAACTATCCCTAACTGACCCTGACTTCACATTTGGGTGCACCCCCTTTTCCCCAGTGGTCCAGGTGGACCGCTTACAGTCTGTTGAAGCGCGCGGTGGGGCCCAAAGTCGTTCTTTTCTTTTATAGTGAAGCTTCCTCTCCTCACGGTTATCAAGATCTCGGGAGTAATGGAGTCCTCTTTAACAGTCAGGGAAACCAAATGAATGCAGTGTAATCAAACAGCAGATGCCACTCAGCACACTGACAGTCCTGCCGAATCCATACACTGAGCTGGGATGTAAGCCGGGATTTAGCAGTTACTGTCCGGTACTTCAACAGCACTGCGAGTCTCTATCTGTGGTATCCATATACACAGTCACAATGTCAGTCTAACTGATCAGCCACTGAGCACAGTTCCTTTCACGTGGACTCACTAGTCCTGTTGTCTCTTTACACTCTGTTTGTCTCTGGACCAAAATACAGCTTAGCTGTACAGAAAAAATCTCCACACCATTTCAATACAGCACAGACACAGACACAGTCTTCTCTCTTGCCAAGATGGCTGCTGCTCTCAGTTCCCATCACTTCCTGCTTCTCTGCTCACACTCTGTCTGCAGAACAGGCAGGCTGACATCAAAGGAGGTGTGTCACTCCAGCATCATGTCACAATTACAATGGCTGCTGTCTTAAAGGAACATAATCACAGAAACACATTCAACATTAACAGTTTATACAGACAAATGAAGCTTAGGACAACATTGGCTGTCTCTTACAGTTGGATCTGAAGAGAAATGAATTTCTATGTTGGACTATAATCAAAATACATTTATGTATTAGAAAATTAGGTTACCTGCTATTACTATTAGGGGGAGCTTACTGCATACAGTCTGTCCAGGGATCAGCAACCCCTGGCATATCTACCTGGCATATCTACCTGGCACATGGCTGTCTCAGCTGTGTTGCTTTAGGAGGTACTAAGGGGGGGGAGCATGAGGTGTGATATTGTTTCTGGACCTGCCCGAAAACCTTCTTAGAGGGCAACAATTGGTTTTAAACCTTAAAGCAAGTGTAAACTGGCAGCATGACATGCCAAAGTGGGCGTTCATTCAACAAAGCTAGAAAGGTTTGTATAAATTTATTTTACCTAAAAATCATTCTGTGTAAATGACTAAGTCCACTCCGAGTCCTCTGTTCATACAAAAGCCAATTCTATAACTAGAGAAGGATTACTCTGAAATATAAGTTTAATCAACCAATTAATTGGTTATTGATATGGTTTGTGTTATAAGACTTTTATGTACAGGTTGATATCCGTACAATTATTGCATGGCACACCATGCAATAAAGGTTGCCGGCCCTTGCTCTATACACTGAACTCTACAGTCATGGCCAAAAGTTTTGAGACTTTGAGTTTTGACTCTAGGTTCACACTTGCACTGGGGTTTCCAGTCTTCGGGTCTGCTTGGGGACTCGAAAAACGGAAACCCAATCCGCTTACAAAGTGGTTATAGACTATAATGGGGTCCATCGGATTTCTGCCCGAAAAATGCGGAGAGAAAAGTCCTACTTGCAAGACTTTTCTCTCTGCATTTTTCAAGCGGAGTGGGGAATGGAAACCCCCAGCACTGACCAAGCGCAGATGTGGACGCAGCCTGACTCAAATTTTGGTTTTCACAAAGTTTGCTGCTTTAATGTTTTTTAGATCTTTTAGTGAAATGTTTCTATGGTTACTGAAGTACAATAATAAGCATTTCATACGTTTTTACACTTTTATTGACAAATACATCAAATTTATGTAAAGACTCAATATTTACAGTGTTGACCCTTATTTTTCAGGACTTCTGCCATTCGCCCTGACATGTTAGATATCGGCTTCTGAGCTAGATCCTGACTGGTTACAACCCAACTCCAAGCACAGATTCTACAATTTCTATGGCTTTGTTTGTTCACCCGCGTTTTGAGGATTGACCACAATGGGATTGAGATCTGGGGAGTTTCCTTGCCATGGATCCAAAATTTAAATATTTTGTTCACCGAGCTACTTAGTTATATCTTTTGTGTTGTGACATGGGGACTTCACCAAATTGTTCCTGGATTATTGGAAGAAGTTGCTCTTGGAGGATGTCTAGATACCATTCTTTGTTCATGGTAATGTTCTCAGGTAAAATTGTGAGCAAGCCCAAAGCTTTGGACAAAAAACAACCCCACACACAGGAATGGTGCCAGGCAGGGCCGTTTTAACACATTGGTGGGCCCAGTGCAAAGGTTTCATAAGTGACCCCCATCACCACTTGCTATTATACCCATCTGAAAGCTGCCAAAAACTGGGATTTTATATGGTGACATTCAATGGTTGAAAATGTGTTATCTGACTGATGGAACTTTCCGCCTGTCAGAAGTGTTTTATACACTCATCTCTAGTAATAATCGTTATTGCTATTACTTTAGCGTGTAACATATATCGCTAGAGAGACGGTTGGTGAATCATGTATGGACAGGACAGGGACAGTGAAAGAATGTAAACTTTATTGATGACTTTGTGTATGTGTTGTGTAAGTGTTTGGTGCGACTCTTTTGGTGCTGTGATCTGGACGAAGGGGAACATCTGGGTCACAGCGCCAATAGACGTCCTGGCTATGTTCAGAGGGGTATTACATGAGAATACTCCTCTAATAAGGCTCAGAGGGGTATTACATTATCCCTCTATTTGACAATCAGAGAGCTAAAGTACAGTATGCTCTCCGTTTGATAGGAGAGGGGATAACATGGACAGAAGTTCCTGCTAATCCCCCCCCCCCCCTGCTGGGGTCACATACAGGTTATGCACAGACAATGATGAGTTATCATTGTCTGTGCAGTCTGCAGCTGCTCTTCTCTCCCCCTCTTTCCTTATTCTTCATTTATTTAAGATGCTGCCTGAGGCAGGAGGGGGGAGGACACTTTAGAGCCCCTTATCTCAGGATCTGTTAGAGCTATGAAGATCACCCTGGATTCATTTTAAAGATGAGAATCATCATGATAGTCCTTACAGATTTGGAGTGATTCGCTGTTAAAAACGCTGTCGGGAATTGAGATCTGCATTGGGATCTCAATTGCAAACATTGTTTTCATCACTACGGATTTGTAAGGACTATCATGATGATCCTGGGATCATTTGAAAGATGAGATTCTCATCTTTAAAATGAATCTAGGGTGATCTTCATAGCCCTACAGTCGTCCCCACAGTAAAATCTCCCTCTCCTACTACACAAAAATAATAATAAAAAAAACCCTCTAAAACTCACCTCTCCGTTGCTGTCTGGGTCCGGAGCGCAGAGCTTCCTGCTTCATCTTTGTATGTAACTGGGGCAGCCTGAAACAGTGGGACAGCATACGCAGGACTGTTCCGCTGTCACAACAGGGCCCCCGCTACCAAAGGGCCGGGTGCAGGATGGCACCGTTGGCCCTATGGTTAAAGTGGTCCCGGTGCGAGGATGCTTCACTGTTAGCATGACACAGGACTCATGGTAGCGCTCACTTTTTCTTTTCTGGACAATCATTCTTCCAGATGTCACAAAAAGTCTCAAGGAGACTTCATCATACAAAAGAACTTTACCCCGGTCCTTTATAGTCCAATCCCTGTACTTCTTCCTTTAGAATGTCAGTCTATCCTTGATATGTTGCTTTGAAATTAGTGGTTATGGAAGATTGACTGTCCAGAGAAAAAATGTTAGCACTACCATCATGCCACGATTTATGTGTGGGGTTACTTTTTATCCATGGGAGTGAGCTGACTCATAATTTTGCTTAATAACATTGACACAAATAAAGAATGGTATCTAAACATCCACCAAAAGCAACTTCTCCCAAACGTTCAGGACCAGTTTGGTGATGAGCAATGTTTTTCCAGCATGATGGAGCCCCATGTCACAAGGCCAAGTGATAATAGATCAATAACCAGGAAACTCCCATTGAGAACCTGTGATCAACCCTCAAAAAGTGGATGGACAAACAAAAACACAGGAATCATGAAAACCCCAAGCACAGATTAGGTAAGTATAAGTTGTCAACAATCAGGGTTTGGTCCATAAACTGACATCCAGTATGCGAGGGAAAATTGCAGAATTCTTGAAAAATAAGGGTCAACGCCCTGTAAATATTTAGTCTTTACACAAATTTCATGGATTTGTTAAAAACAGGCTAAAAACTTATGCTTACAATTGTACTTCAGTATACCATAAGGGGCTCACCGCTAATGAGGCAAAGTGAGGCAGCCGCCCTGCGGCACTGTCCGTCACTGTCTGGGGGGGGCGGAATTTTTTACTATTCAATGTAAACCAGCCCAGGACAGGCCTCTTTAAAAAAAAACAACGCTGAGCGGGACCTGTCCTGGTCTGATTTACGAGATGTCGCATCTCAGCGCAGGCGGCGATATAATTACGTCATCGCACCTCCTACGCTGAGATACAGACGTCGCGGACAAGAGAAGGAGGCGGCGGCTTCATCAAGGGAGGTAGGAGAGGATAAGTTTTTTTATTTATATAAATAGGCCGTTACCTTCTGGAGTAACCCCGGCAGGTGACGGCCTATTTATTTACCTAACCGGCGTCTGCTCGTGGCCGCCTCCGCTTCCCCCTTCTGCTATGGGACGCAGAAGAGGAAGTGGATGCCGCTGTGAGTAGCCACGGGCATCGATAAGTGAGGCTGCGGGCCTCAAATACTACTATTATTATACTCCGGGGTCTTTTCAGATGTCACTCCGAGCAGGCTTGGGCCCTCTGGTGACGTCATCAGGTCACGTCGCCGGCCTGATCAAGTGACATCTGTGCACAATTAGACAGGGCCGAAAGCTGCCTGGAGTGCACCGGTGTCCAGGATAGGTAAGTAACACTGATTTTTATGTTTGTCAGCTCCCCTGGGTCTCCCATCATTATACTCTGGGGTCTGAAAAGACCCCAGAGTATAATAATAGTTCGTGGGTGGGCAACTATGGGGCACAATACCGTGTGCAGGGGCCACTTTGGAGCCTAATACCAGTGCAGGGGCCACTATGGAGCATAATACCGTGTGCAGGGGCCACTATGGAGCAGGGGCCACTAGGGAGCATAATACAAGTGCAAGGGCCACTATGGAGCATAATACCATGTGCAGGGGCCACTAGGGAGCATAATACCATGTGCAGGGGCCAATATGGAGCATAATACAAGTGCAGGGGCCACTATGGGGCATAATACCGTGTGCAGGGGACACTAGGGAGCATAATACTGTGTAGGGGCCACTATGGAGCAGAATACAAGTGCAGGGGCCACTATGGGGCATAATACCATGTGCAGGGGCCACTAGGGAGCATAATACAAGTGCAGGGGCCACTAGGGAGCATAATACAAGTACAGGGGCCACTATGGAACATAATACCGTGTGCAGGTGCCACTAGAAAGCATAATACTGTGTGTAGGGGCCACTATGGAGCAGAATACTGTGTGCAGGGGCCAATATGGAGCATAATACAAGTGCAGGGGCCACTATGGGGCATAATACTGTGTGCAGAGGCCACTAGGGAGCATAATACTGTGTGCAGGGGCCACTATGGAGCAGAATACCATGTGCAGGGGCCAATATGGAGCATAATACCATATTCAGGGGCCACTATGGAGCATAACACCGTGTGCAGGGGCCACTATGGAGCATAATACAAGTGCAGGGGCCACTATGGAGCATAACACCGTGTGCAGGGGCCACAATGGAGCATAATACAAGTGCAGGGGAAACTATGGGGCATAATACCGTGTGCAGGGGCCACTAGGAAGCATAATAGTGTGCATGGGGCCACTATGGAGCAGAATACCGTGTGCAAGGGCCAATATGGAGCATAATACCGGTGCAGGGGCCACTATGGGGCATAATACCGTGTGCAGGGACCAATATGGAGCATAATTTGGTGTTCAGGGGCCACTATGGAGCATAATACCATGTGCAGGGGCCACTATGGAGCATAATACCATGTGCAGGGGCTGCTGCGAAGCATAATACCGTGTGCAGGGGCCGCTGCGAGGCATAATACCATGTGCAGGGGCCGCTGCGGGCCATAATACTGTGTGCAGGGGCTGCTGTGGAACATTATAGTGTGTGTAAATGGGGCGCTATAAACAGGGGCTATGGCTCCTGTTTATATCACACGCTGTCTTTTTATAGTGACCGTGTGATGTAATTCCAGCCTTGTCACATAGACATGTATAGGACGAGGCTGTAGTTACATTACATGGCCGCTATGAGATGAATGACACTATGTAAACAGAGAAGCGGTCATGGCGTTTACACAGGTACCATTCAAACAGCTGATCAGTGGGGTTTCTGGGTTTTTGAGCCCCACTGATTAGTTTATTAATGACCTGGAAAACCTTTTAATTAGTTAACACCTGGGGCATTATTAATAAGGGGCACTATTTATGGGGGTAGACACGGACATTATTAATATAAAGATGCACTTGGGAGTTATTCATTCATTATGGGGGGTTATATCATATATTTTATAATTGGGGTAGCAGCAGGATGGGTGTGCAGGTGAGGACAATGTGGGTCAGGTGCCTGGAAAAGTGAGGAGCCAAAGATGTCTGTGTTGCAAACTTTACAGAGACAAGTCACAGCTGGAAGAAGTGGTCATGGTGGTCCAAAGGGAAGAGAAGGGAAATGTGAAGGATTAGTCAGAGACGTCACCTGTAAGTCACAGAATGTTACTGCCCTGTATTCACCTAAATGATAAATACCTGATTGATGGGGGTCTGTCTGCTGAGACCCCCACTGAGCCTGAGAATTGGGTTTTTTCCCCCCACTGGGTGGGAATTCAGCCTGACCGCAGCCATATATATAGGTGTGTCACTTGGTGGATGGATGAACCCGCGTGGCTCTCATTCACTTCAATGGGAGTGCCAAAGATAGCCGAAGTCCAGTACTCAGCTATCTGCGGCGCTCCTATTATAGAGAATGGGGGCCACGTGGGCTCGTCCATCCACCAAGCAGAAGATATGTGAAGTTACTTTCATTGTTAATACCGTGTTATTGATCTGATACTGAAGTAATACAGTAAGAAGAATTCTTAAAAACGTTTTTTTAACTTTGTGTATTGAGTATATTGTGCGACGATAACAGTGTGTGAAGCTAGTAGCATGGAAACGCAATTTTTTTTTTTTTTTTTTGGATGGGGGGGCGTCTTTCTATAGTCCGCCTCAGGCAGCAAAGAGGCTAGGTTCACCAATGTATACCATAGAAACATCTGTCTAAAAGATCGAAAAGCATTGAAGCTGAAAACTTTGTGAAAACCAAAATGTGTGTCACTCTCAAAACTTTTGGCCACAACTTTATGATGAAGCAGTACAGTGCACCTTGTAAGCTCCTGCGCACCCTCTAGTAGCCTTTGTAGGTACATGAGAAAAACAATCAGCACAAAATGTTCCACCTGAAAATGACAAGGTATTAAAAGTTTACTTATTTAATAGAAAAATATTACACTGACATTTGTTTTATTTATATTGTTTATTTGCATTTATTTATAATTATGGATGTAGTTCTCTTCTGGAAAAAATATTACAATTATGGATAATTGTACAAGACATTCTGATGCATTAGTCTGCGTTAAGTGCTCTCATAATGTTTATACTGTTAAATGTAAAATGTGCGAAACGTAAGAGAACACAGACTAAAATAATCAATAAACAGGAATATGTCTATACAAGTCAAATCTAATTTGGTCTAATTGTTCGAATTGTGCGACCATCTGGTTAGCGGCATGTGATTGTACCAGGTCTCCACTTACAAATCACTAATTTTATTAATTTACCTTGTTTGGCTAGTATTCATTTCTATAACTGATAAAATAACCATGCAATAACATAAATGTAACCATACATGACATACAAAATAAAAGATCTATCTTTCTATCATCTATCTATCTATCTATCTATCTATCTATCTATCTATCTATCTCTCCATTATCTATCTATCTACCTATTTCTCTCTCTCTCTTTCTATTATCTTTCTAGTCATTATCTATCTATCTATCTATCTATCTATCTATCTATCTATCAATTGAGACATGTGTTTCATAACACACACATTACTTCTATCACTTACGAGCATATTATATATACAGTAAATTATTATATTATTTTTTATTTTGGTCATTGAATATAAAATAATTTGTTTTTATGTACACACGCATTTTACACTTAGTGTCTATCACAGTATTATGACTCTCTCTCTCTCTCTCTAGATATATATATACTGTATAAAATCCACTATGTGATATATTTATATGTACTTGATTGATGGATAATTGTATTATTGTATTACTTAGTAATTCACTATATACATCTGGATATAACACATATGCATTGCTTGAGAAACTCTCTATGGCTGAGCTGAAACATTGCTGATTGGTGAATAAAGACACAATTCTTTCATTACCTTGAAGCCTGTGGAGTGCTGCTAGAGATAGATGAATCAGTTCATAATGAATCAAATTTGACCCAAATATTTCAAATTGTTTGGTTTTTAACAAAACAAACACTTTGTGATTTGCCTCGGATGAACTAAAATGGCTGCTGCGACATGCATTGCGGTAAACTATTATACTTTGGAGTCTCTTGGAGGCCCGGGGGGGGGGGGGGGGACAAAAATAAAAAACAATTATACTCACCTTCTGTTACCTCTTTTGGGCCTCCTCGAGGTGTCCAGCACTCTGTCTTTGCATCGTTGCTGTGTCTGCCAGTATCCGGTGCTCTCTTGTGACCTCATGCGCCCGGGGTCACCGCTGAGGGCTGTGATTGGCAAGGTGTTGGCAAGCACCATAAAGTAGAACCTGGACAGGAAAATCCTCACTGTTTTATGATAAGCTTCCAGATTTTCTGTATTGTGACCATTTTAGACCAGTTGCAGTCAACAACCAATACAGCCAACATACCTTCCTTAACTAGTTTACTACAACGGCCATATTAACAGTTTCAGCAGAGTACCCACAATGAACAATAGTACCTGCAGAGTAACCCACACAGACAACATAGTGCAATTGGAGAGAATTGGAGGACAACATTCTAAATTGCCGTAGCAGTCAATGTACCGTAATACATAAATACAGAAGTGTTTTTCCTTACCTTTCCTCTTAGATGTCCAGATATGTTAGTTACAAGATTATGTGTAAAACAATGGTTTGTGATATGTTGTCACAAAGTGATATGCTAACTATCCCACATGTGTCTATGTGGATCAATCCAGTGGTTGTGTTGTGAGGTGCAACCTGTCAAGGGTTTTGCTATGATGCTATGATATTGTGTCGAAATGTTTTCAAGATAAATTGGGAGCAAATCAGGAGCAGACAAGTCCTATATGGGCAGTGGTGAACCTAGCCTCTTTGCTGCCTGAGGCGGACTATAGAAAGACGCCCCCCCCCCCCAAAAAAAAAAAAACAAAAAAACTGAGTTTCCATGCTACTAGTTTAACACACTGTTATCGTCGCACAATATACACAATACACAAAGTTATAAAACAGTTTTTAAGAATTCTTCTTCCTGTATTACTTCAGTATCAGATCAACAACACGGCATTAACAATGAAAGTAACTTCACACATCTTCTGCTTGGTGGATGGACGAGCCCACGTGGCCCCCATTCTCTATAATAGGAGCCCCGCAGATAGCTGAGTACTGGACTTCGGGTATCTTTGGCACTCCCATTGAAGTGAATGAGAGCCACGCGGGTTCGTCCATCCACCAAGTGACACACCTATATATGGCTGCGGTCAGGCTGAATTCCCACCTAGTGGGGGGAAAAACCCAATTCGCAGGCTCAGTGGGGGTCTCAGCAGACAGACCCCCATCACTCAGGTATTTATCCTCTATCATTTAGGTGAATACAGGGCAGTAACATTCTGTGACTTACAGGTGACGTCTCTGACTAATCGGTCACATTTCCCTTCTCTTCCCTCTGGACCGCCATGACCACTTCTTCCAGCTGTGACTTGTCTCTGTAAAAGTTGCAACACAGACATCTTTGGCTCCTCACTTTTCCAGGCATCCAACCCACATTGTCCTCACCTACACAAAGCCCCCATCCTGCTGCTACCCCCAATTATAAAATATATGATATAACCGCCCCATAATGAATAATACCCCCAAGTGCATCTTTATATTAATAATGTCCTTGTGTACCCTGTATAAATAGTGCCCCTTATTAATAATACCCCAGGTGTTAACTAATTAAAAGGTTTTCCAGGTCATTAATAAACTAATCAGTGGGGTTCAAAAACCCAGGACCCCCACTGATCAGCTGTTTGAATGGTACCTGTGTAAGCGCCATGACCACTTCTCTGTTTACATAGTGTATTTCATCTCATAGCGGCCATGTCATGTAACTACAGCCTCGTCCTGTACATGTCTACAGTATGTGACAAGGCTACAATTACATCACACGGTCACTATAAACAGACAGCATATAATATATACAGGTGCCATAGCCCATGTTTATAGCGCCCCATTTACACACACTATAAAGTTCCACAGCAGCCCCTGCACACAGTATTACACAGTGTTATGGCCCGCAGCGGCCCCTGCACACTGTATTATGCCTCTCAGCGGCCCCTGCACACGGTATTATGCTCCATAGTGGCCCCTGCTCACGGTATTATGCCCCGCATTGGCCACTGCACACGGTATTATGTTCCGCAGCAACTCCTGCACACAGTTTTATGCCCCATATTGGCCCCTGCACTAGTATTATGCTCCATAGTGGCCCCTGCACTTGTATTATGCTCTATAGTGGCCCCAGCACACGGTATTATGCTCCATAGTGGCCCCTGCACTGGTATTATGCTCCAGAGTAGCCCCTGCACAGGGTATTATGCTCCATAGTGGCCCCTGCACTGGTATTATCCTCCATAGTGGCCCTTGCACTGGTATTATGCTCCATAGTGGCCCCTGCACTTGTATTATGCTCTATAGTGGCCCCTGCACTCGGTATTATGCTCTATAGTGGCCCCTGCACTTGTATTATGCTCCAGAGTGGCCCCTGCACAGGGTATTATGCTCTACAGTGGTCCCTGCACAGGGTATTATGCCCCATAGTGGCCGACCCATGAACTATTATTATACTCTGGGGTCTTTTCAGACCCCAGAGTATAATGATTGGAGACCCAGGGGAGAATACAAACATAAAAATCAGAGTTACTTACCTATCCTGGACACCGGTGCACTCCTTGCAGCTTTCGGCCCTGTTTAATTGCGCACACACGTCACGTGATCAGGCCGGCGACGCGACCTGATGACGTCACCACAGGCCTCAAGCCTGCTCGGAGTTACATCGGATCGCAGGAGGTGAGTAACACTGTTTTTTATGTTCCCTCACCAACCCTAGGCCTCCGATTATTATACTCCGGGGTCTGAATAGACCCCGGAGTATAATAATAGTAGTATTTGCGGCCCGCGGCCCAACTTACCGATGCCCGCGGCCGCTCACAGCGGCATCCGCTTCCCTTTCTGCGGCCCATAGCAGAAGGGGAAGCGGCCACGAGCAGACGCGGGGTAGGTAAATAAATAGGCCCTGACCTGCCGGGGATACTCCAACAGGTTACGGCCTATTTATATAGATAAAAAAAAAGCTATACTCGCCTGCGATGCCTTGATGCAGCCGCCGCCTCCTCCTCTTCTTGTCCGCGACGTCTGTGTCTCAGCGTAGGCGGCGTGATGACGTCATTGTATCGCCGCCTGCGCTGAGATGCGACGTCTTGTAAACCAGCCCAGGACAGGCCGCGCTCAGCTCTGTTTTTTTTTTTTTTTTTAAAGCGGCCTGTCCTGGGCTGGTTTACATTAAATAGTAAAATGCCGCCCCCCGGACAGTGCCGCCCGAGGCGGCCGCCTCACCTCGCCTCATTAGCGGTGCGCCCCTGTATATGGGACCAGTCTAAGGTTGAGGTCCCACATTGTGGAAACACAGCATTTTGGCTGCTGCAGAAATGTAACAGAAATAAATGCTGCATTTTATAGTAACATTAATTTCATTAATCTTATCCACACATTGCAGCAAAAAAAGAGCTGCAGAAAAACACAGCATGTTAATTTTAGGTGTGGAATCGCAAGTGTTTTTGCTTATATATTTAATAGGTGAGGAAAAAACACAATGGAAAATGCTGCAAAAAGTCAGTGAAAAATATTGGGGAAAAAAGTGATACATTTTTGCTGTATTTTTTTTCTGCAGTTTTTGTTAGCTGCATTTCACTAGGTAGGTCACAGCGTTTTACAGTGCCTGCAAAGTGAATGGGATTCTGGCTAATTCCATCCACTCATTTCAGAAAAGAATCCGCAGCGGAAATGCTGCAATTTAAAAAAAAATGCTAAGTTTTTGCAAATCGTAGCATGTCAATTATACCTACGGAAGCGCTGGTGTTTTTTGCATGCGCTCACTTTGTGGGGCCTTAGCCTCAAGGAGATTTTCTATAGTAAGCAGAGATACCATGGTTCAAGAGTGGCGTTAATACCGAGAAGAGTTGAATGGATAAACATGCTTCAATTTTTGAACCTTCGTTAAAAAAAAACAAAAAAACATAAATTTCAATAATTTTCAATCAAATATTGATGACATTTGGCCTAAAATACTAAAAAAACAAAAAATTTTTCAAAAACCACAAAGAATGGTAACGCTGGTAAGTGGTAAATGTCTGTAACTAAGATACCAATGTGAAAAAATTAGCAGCTCTAAAACATGTAAAATAATTGTTATTACAAACACAGCATAGAGTACAATATAAACTTATCACCCTCATCCACAAGGCTCTCCATAATGCTGCACCTCCCTACATTTCCTCCCTCATCTCTGTCTATTGCCCAACTCGTACTCTCCATTCACTCAATGACCTAAGACTAACATCCTCTATTATCAGAACCTCCCACGCTCGTATACAAGACTTCTCCCGAGTTGCACCACTTCTCTGGAATGCTCTATCCCAGACTATCAGATTAATCCCTAATTTCTACAGCTTCAAGCTCAAACTAAAGACATATCTTTTCAGACAGGCCTATCACAACTTCTAATGTAAACCCTTCTGTAGTTAGAATCCCTAAAACATACCTTCTGTTCACGCTCCTGCATTACCTCACAGGATATGATGCCGTATCAGACTAACTTTATATGTCCAAGCAGCGTCTGCATATTAAAGGACACGACTGGTGACGGCTCATACAGCCTTATATATGTGTAATGACAGTAACCTCTATTACAAAATTATCTGACCATTCTATAAGCAATGCTACCTCCGATGCTGCCCTAAAACCTAAACCAACACACCCCCGCAGGAACCTTAATCGCCTTGATATCCGCATGCTCTCAGAGTCTCTCCGACCGCTCGCTGACATATCCTCACTCCAGGACACAGATACCGTCACTGACTTCTACAATACCACCATTACTTCAGTCCTTGACTTTGTGGCCCCTCTCACTAACACCAGAACCCGGTCGATCAATAGGCAGCCCTGGCACACTGACCGGACTGAAAAACTGAGACGTGCCTCACGGGTTGCAAAACGCCTCTGAAAGAAAAGCCACTCCCAGGAGGACTTCCTTAGGTATGAAGAGGCAGTTCTCACATTCAAGAACGCACTCACCTCTGCAAAGCAGGTCTACTTCACCACACTAATATCTGCCCTATCCCGCAACCCCAAACAACTATTCACTACCTTCAACTCCCTTCTCCGTCCTCCTGTGCCCCCTCCGATACCACTTATCACAGCTGACGACTTTGCCTCTTATTTCAAAAGCAAAATGACACCATCAGAGACAGTCTCACCCTACACCCCCAACAACCACTCTATCCAACTGCTCGGTGCTCTTCATCTTTAACCTGTTTCTCCACCATCACTTATGAAAAGCTCTCCACCCTAATCTCTAAATCCCACCTCATCTCCTGTGCACTCGACCCAATCCAGTCACATCTAACCCCAAAACTCTCGGAAGACATTACTCCTGCCCTAACCCATCTCGTCAAAGTATCCCTAACCAATGGATCCTTACATTTCGCCTTCAAACATGCTACTGTCACACCTATACTTAAGAAACCCTCCCTGGACCCGTCCTCTCCAGCAAACTATCGCCCCATCTCACTGCTCCCATACGCCTCAAAACTACTGGAGCAACACGTCCACTCCGAACTGTTCTCCTATCTCTCGTCCAATGTGCTCTTTGACAGACTACAGTCAGGCTTCAGACCCCATCACTCCACAGAAACTGCCCTAACCAAGGTCACTAACGACCTTCTAACTGCCAAAGCAAAACATCACTATTCTGTCCTCCTCCTCGACCTCTCCTCTGCCTTTGACACAGTCGACCATTCCCTCCTGCTAGAAACTCTCTCATCCCTTGGCATCTCAGACCTGGCCCTTTCCTGGATCTCCTCATACCTCACCAACCGCACATTCAGTGTCTCCCACTCGCACACCACCTCCCCCGCCACGCCCTCTTTCTGTAGGTGTTCCCCAAGGCTCCGTCCTAGGACCCCTCCTGTTCTCAATCTACACCCTAGGCCTTGGCCAACTCATAGAATCCCATGGTTTCCATTACCATTGCTATGCTGATGACACCCAAATATATCTCTCTGGACCAGACATTACCTCTCTGTTGTCCAGAGTCCCAAAATGTCTAGCAGCCGTAGCCTCCTTTCTCTCCTCCCACTTTCTCAAACTCAACATGGAGAAAACGGAGTTCATAATCTTCACCCCTCAACGCTTGACCCCCCAACCTGACCCATCTATCAAAATTAATGGAACCACTCTCACCCCAGTCCCACAAGCCCGCTGCCTTGAGATAACCTTAGACTCTGACCGATCCTTCAAGCCGCATTGACCTATCCTTCAAGCCGCACATTCAAACCCTCAACACCTCCTGCGGCCTCCAACTCAAGAACATCCATTCAATCTGCTCCTTCCTCACCCCTGAAACTACAAAGTTGCTAGTCAACGCCTTCATAATCTCCCGCCTAGACTACTGTAACACCCTTCTCCATGGCCTCCCTGCTAACACCCTTGTCCCCTCCAGTCCACCTTAAACTGTGCTGCTCGCCTAATACACCTCTCCCCCGTTCTTCATCGGCCGCCCCCCTCTGCCAATCCCTTCACTGGCTACCCGTTGCCCAGCGAATAGAGTTCAAATTACTAATGCTGACATACAAAGCCATCCACAACCTGTCCCCTCCATATATCTCCGACCTAATCTCCCGCTACCTGCCCGCACGTAACCTCTGATCCTCCAAAGACCTCCTACTCCGCTCTACTCTTATCCGCTCTTCACACAAACGTCTCCAAGACTTCTCCTGTGCATCCCCCATACTCTGGAACTCATTACCAAGACACATAAGTCTGACCCCCACAATCACAAGCTTCAAGAAGGCCCTGAAGACTCACCTATTCAGGAAGGCCTACAACCTCCAATAACACTACTGTCACCACACCACCACCTGAACAGCCTCTACCCCCACCTTCTGTCTCTATCCCTCTTCCCTCATAGATTGTAAGCCCTTGCGGGCAGGGCCCTCTATCCCACTGTGCCAGTTGGTCTCTGTTAGTGTTATCTGTTTTGTATATCTGGTGTACCGTATGTAAATCCGCAAATGTAAAGCACCATGGAATTAATGGTGCTATATAAATAAACAATAAGAAGAAGAAGAAGAAAATAATGCTGCCCCTGCTATCTCTTGTGTCGCCCCCTCTACCTCATAGATTGTAAGCTCTTGAGAGCAGGACCCTCAGTCCCAGTGTGCGAATTGATTATCACTCTGTAACGTATCATTTTGTCTGTACTTGAACCTTACAAATGCTGTACAGTGCTGTGGAATATGTTGGCGCTATATAAATAAAATGTATTACTATTATTATTACTAAACCGTACACAAGCTCCTTCCCAGCTTAGAAAAAATAATTGGCAAATCTAATTTTTATTACTCACAGTGTCTTATTTTTAAGAATTGCTGGAAAATTTAAGAATGATTGGCATGTGTAATGGCACTTTTAATGGAGGCATAACAAAAAGACGACCTGTCACCTCACCTGACATGTCTGCTTCAGTAAATACTTAAAATGAAATAACAATTCTGGAGCATCTCTTCTTATAAATTGTGTTATTCCTCCGTTATTCCACCTAGAAATTTATGAATAAACTTACCATTGGGGTGTTATCGGTTGGGGGTTGTCCCTGCACACTCTCACACTATCTGATCATACTACTCACAGTCATACTGTGTAGAAATAGAACATTTTTTAATAGTAGAATTGTAGCATCTAGTTGTTAATTTATTTCTAAATTTTCAGGAGGAACAACAAAGGAAAAAAAATATCCTTTGTCTCTAGAATGCTTTTTATTCGACTTTTTATTGACATAATTTCCCAATTTTTCAATTCACATGTCTATCTGTCAACACACTTTCTAATTCCTTCATTAAAAAAATATTTTAGGCTGAGCTGTGAGCCACAAATGCACCAATGTCTTCACATCAGCTACGAATCTATATCCTTGTAGGTCTTCTCTCAGATAATCCACTGTCACTTGCCTATCCAAAAGAATCTGTTCACCTGACCGCTCAATGTTGTCATCAGGTAGATGTAGACGGACACCTGGCTTCATCATGGCTGATACTTGTGAGACCTTCTTTAAAACTTCTCTATCTACTTCTCTATCTATTCATGTACACTTATTTGTGACAAAACACTTTCTCCACACTGTGCATTAAATATTGGGACCAGACACAAAAGCCTATAAATATAATTTTTGACTCATCCTAGTAGGTGAGGTTGCCATGATGTTGGGAGTACCAATCTCTGAACTAGATTCAGGCTACGAAATGCAGGCATGATACGGTCTGGATTTTCTGGACCATATTTGGTTGTGTACAAGGAGGCTAAAGCTTCTTCTGGGTCCAAACACAAAGTTTAAAACAGTGCTCCAGTTGTGGCCACAACTTCTGCACTACTTATACGCCTGTAATGTCTCTGCCTGTTCGGGTCTCTGTGCCTGCCTCCGCTCGCACGCTGCGGCGCAGGAGGCTTTCTCATTTTGATTCCTTGCTTAGGGTTCTTGTTGCTCTGTCTGAACACTGCTCTACTACCTCTTCTCTGTAATTGAATTTCAGCCACGCCCGTCTTTTGCACCTTTGTTTCTCTCTGGTCCTCAAACATTTAATCTAGCCTTGCCTGTGTGATTGACAGCCTGTCTTCCAATCAAGTCTGGGACAGATTCTGGACTTCCTATAAAAAGGTCATCTGTTCACACATGGTGGCTGGCTATTGACTCTGTCTTGTGACTTTGTCCTCGCTAAGTTCTTCTTTCTGCGATCATTGTATTACTGACCTCTGACCTTTGGCTTTACTTGTGACTACTCTTTTGAATTGCAATTTGGTACTGCTTTGTCTCTCTTGATTTAACCCTTGGCTTGCTGACTCCTCTTCTGTGTTGTTTGTCTTGTCTGCGTTTCGTGTTGTCACTTATTCAGAGAAGAGATCACCGCCAAGTTGTTGGCTGTGGCCTGGGACAGTTCAGGCAAGTAGGCAGGGTCAGGGGCTGGGTCAAGTTTAGGGCTCACTGTCTCTTTCTTTTCCTTCTTCCCTTGTTTCAGCAGCAGCACTAGGGAATTGCACAACTAGCAATTCCCTTTCAACGCCATTCCTAATTGATAATTGATAATTTACATATTATAGGAATTGTAGCAATCTTATTTTAGAGCGTCGCTACAATGCACAAAGGATACTGGAATTGGTGTTAACAAATATTTCCTTAAACTCGCAACATTTGCAGCAATCCAGCCTTACATATAATTAAACCATTAACAAATAATGAAGCGGGCACAATGGCGAACGGCATAATAGCGTACAGCAGTTACGGCGATGAAATAAATGAAACAAATTGAAGATTCTTAGAACAATGGATTCTGAGTGAAAGCCTTAAAAATCTCTCTCAACATCTGTATGTAAATGAATATGGCCGCCATCACAAGGCTGAATAATTGCCAGTGATTGACAGCATTCCTTTTTGTTTTCTTCATAGTGGGGACAAAGGTTTTCTAGGGGCATCCAATTACCAGCTGAGGGTATTATGCAGGAGACATATTGTTGCAAAAACATGCCATGTTCAAATTGTATCCCACTTGATAAACTTTTGTTTTGTTCCTGTATTTCGAGTTTGTCCTTGCTGTAGAAGGCCTGGCAGGGAGCGAGGGACAGAGACAGCACAGACATAGAAAATCTCTGCAGGGTGAGGAGCCACGCTGAGCTCCGAGACCACAACTGCCACTCATTGAATCGTTAGCGATGAAAAGAAGGCAGTCAGGCTTGTTGTCTTGTCATCATATTATAAGAAAGTTGGCTGCAGACCAAATTAGCTAGCTATGGGAGTGTGAATGAGAGTCTATGGAACATGAATGCTAATGAAACCATTCTCTTCCTGCACGTTTCGCTTCCCAGAATGTGCATTTACAGTGACATAATGTATAGGTTTTTACATTAAAAAAATAATCTTTTTCAAACCATTTTACTCTTGTTAATGTTTTTAGCAATTAAATGGCATTTTACAACAATCCAGCTCTTTCTAATGGTACATAATGTTTACTACTACTATAATGTGAGGCATGGCTGTCATTATAATGCATTATTTTAGAGACCTTCATACATTAACCGCAATTGTGTAGGTAAAAAATAAGACAATATGGTGAAATCTAGAAGATAGACTGCACAAAGGATTTGGTACTAAAGGAAAGACATCTATTTTCCTGCTGTGAAATGTATTTGTCTTACTTATTAGGGCTAAAAATATTTCTTAAAAAGTGATAAAAAAAGACCTTTGTTATCTTTTTTTACATTGATCTCTTGCGGTAAATATTTTGATCTAAGTGTAGAAGATCTCTTCACCGCAACCTCTTATAATGGGGTCCCTAATTTAATGAGGATCGTTCACCACCTCCATCAACAGTTCTTAGCATTTATTCTCTAGCCCCTACTGTTCCCAATCAATCAGTGCTGTAAGTTTCAGTACCTAGTATTCTAAATAGGTCCTTTATTGTCAGGTGGGTGGTCCCAGAATATCTGCTCCATCTCAGGGCTAGTGGAGAGCCTAATAAGCATACTGGGTGCTGAAAGTAACAGCACCAATTGCTCAGGAATGGTGAGGGCTAGAGAAAAAGTTCCAAGTGTACCCAAATTAGTTGAGCAGCAGCTATTGAAGGATGCAGAGTTGGATGGAGGTGGTGGAGGTGGTGACAGGTCCTCTTTTAAAACAGCACCAAAAACAGCAGTAAAAGAAAGTACAGTACATATAGTGCAATGTATTCACTATATACATTACTATATGCTGTGCAATGTATTCACTATATACATTACTATATGCTGTGCAATGTATTCACTATATACATTACTATATGCTGTGCAATGTATTCACTATATGCATTACTATATGCTGTGCAATGTATTCACTATATGCATTACTATATGCTGTGCAATGTATTCACTATATGCATTACTATATGCTGTGCAATGTATTCACTATATGCATTACTATATGCTGTGCAATGTATTCACTATATACATTACTATATGCTGTGCAATGTATTCACTATATGCATTACTATATGCTGTGCAATGTATTCACTATATGCATTACTATATGCTGTGCAATGTATTCACTATATACATTACTATATGCTGTGCAATGTATTCACTATATGCATTACTATATGCTGTGCAATGTATTCACTATATGCATTACTATATGCTGTGCAATGTATTC
This sequence comes from Leptodactylus fallax, assembly GCA_947044405.1. Lineage (NCBI taxonomy): Eukaryota > Metazoa > Chordata > Amphibia > Anura > Leptodactylidae > Leptodactylus > Leptodactylus fallax. The sequence goes on from CAMRHE010000085.1 coordinate 4,132,198, forward strand.
ACTATATACATTACTATATGCTGTGCAATGTATTCACTATATACATTACTATATGCTGTGCAATGTATTCACTATATGCATTACTATATGCTGTGCAATGTATTCACTATATACATTACTATATGCTGTGCAATGTATTCACTATATGCATTACTATATGCTGTGCAATGTATTCACTATATGCATTACTATATGCTGTGCAATGTATTCACTATATACATTACTATATGCTGTGCAATGTATTCACTATATGCATTACTATATGCTGTGCAATGTATTCACTATATGTATTACTATATGCTGTGCAATGTATTCACTATATGTATTACTATATGCTGTGCAATGTATTCACTATATGCATTACTATATGCTGTGCAATGTATTCACTATATGTATTACTATATGCTGTGAATGTTACTGTCTATTCTGTGCAATGTATTCACTATATACATTACTATATGCTGTGCAATGTATTCACTATATGTATTACTATATGCTGTGCAATGTATTCACTATATGCATTACTATATGCTGTGCAATGTATTCACTATATGTATTACTATATGCTGTGCAATGTATTCACTATATGCATTACTATATGCTGTGCAATGTATTCACTATATGCATTACTATATGCTGTGCAATGTATTCACTATATGCATTACTATATGCTGTGCAATGTATTCACTATATGCATTACTATATGCTGTGCAATGTATTCACTAGAGTCTTCTCACTTAGTTCAAATAAAGCAGGAAAAATGTCTGTAGAAAATGAAAAAAATAATAATAATACATTTGTAAAAAAAAAAAAAAAAGTTAAATATGTAAAAAGATGCTAGATTTGTTGATCTAACCTGGGCTGAGCCATGACTAGACCCTTGGATTGTTGCCTGACTACATACCTGTCTTTTGGCTCCTCTGGGCCAGCTGGTACCAAAACCATGACTATAACAGGAGGAAGCAAACTATCAGTTTCCCTGCAGCAAAGTCCAGAACCCTGTAGAGAGGTCAAAGAAAGAATACTGAGGAGGGTTCACAGCCCTTGGACCATGATATATTTACAATTGCAGTATATTGGATGGGATATAAACAAATCCCATCCATAAACAGCATAAAAATGAAAAGATGTGCAAGACACAGCATGTCAATTTATAGTATGCTGTGGATTTCAACCTTTACAATGCAGGGGTATGTTCACACAATCATTGCTTCCCTTTGAAAACAATGTGGGACAGATTAGGGACATTTTTAGATCAAATGAGGAGGAGGAAAACATCTTAAAACATGGTTCAAAAATTATGTGATGGGTGGCCATAACCCAAAGGTTGAAAGCTATCATAAGATGGGTAAGATGGTGTCTTAAAATTTAACAAATACAAAAAGATGTACACGCATTGACGTAAAAATAGCACACCCATATAAACACCTAGTTGTTTAAAAACTTGGCATGAAGTTATGTCTCATTCAGATATGTAAACGTTAACATGTGTGGTCTAGTTGAACACTGGGTCTTGCCACAAGGGGGCTTAAAAGTGCTTCTTCCGCTACACTATAAAAGACTTTGAGAGGTTACTTTTGGGTTGTGTACCTCTTGTTCAGAGATTGTTGACAGCTAGATATGCTTGAAAACAATTTGCCCAGCTGACAGGCTTTGAGAGGGGGCACATCACTGAATTCAGAGAAGCAGGATGTCAATTTCAACAAATTGTTCAACATCTAGGCTATTCTGATATGTGAACACCTGGGGAAGTGTCCATTACCTCTATGGGATGTAAATATGCGACAGGTAGCTCACATGGGCTAATACAATATACTTAGAGGACCACTGTTAAAGGGGTTCCCTGTCTTTTGAAAATGATCACCTGGGAATAGGAGCCATCTGCTTCCAGCTCAGTCCACTGTGTAGTTGTGGAGCTGGAAGCTGCTTAGAACAGCATGGGAAACCCCTTTAAGCTTTATTTCAGAAAATAATGACAGGAAATGAGGAAAGCAGCAAGCAGTTAAGGGCATCGCAATTCGTAATGAAATTACAGAAAGCAATAATGGCAGTACATGCACTCAGCCTACTTTTCCTTCGGGAACTACTATAATCCTGCGGTTGATCCTGATCCAGTCTAGATCCCAGGAAAAACCCGGTTGGTCAGTCATTCAGAAAAGCTGGTATGTCTACTGGGATTGGAAGCCTTGTTACCTCTGAAGCTTGTACATGTCTGTTCTAAGCACCAGCGTAGTAGACTGATAAATGAAAAGAGCATGTTAAATGACCGGATAACAAATCATAGAGAAGAGTGAAAGAGCGACACCATGTTTTTCTGGGAGAAAAATATAAAAAAATATATATAACCAAGGTGAATATAATGCCAAGAATTAAGGGAGAAAACAGCTATTTTTTTTTGTAATTCATTTTAGCTGGTCTACAAATTATTCTTGATAATTAAAAGTAGGTCAATGACCTGGCGTTAAATGGCGGCAGGCGATTTAACCATTAAATAACTAGCCATCATTTGGAATTATTTCTTTGAAAGAAATCTCAAAAGTGGAATACAAGACTTTAAGGAAATTTGGTACAAATTACATTCATGCAGAAATTAATACACTCATCTCTAATATATTCAGTAACTAAAGACAAACGCTGAATGTTAATTTGTTTCAGTTATAATTTTTTAGTTTTATCTTTAAATAATAATAGTGATGTTAATACATTTAAATAATAATAATAATACTGTGAAAACATTTACACAATAATAATAATAATAATACATTTAAATAATAATAATAATAATAGTGATGTGAATACATTTAAATAATAATAATAATAATAATAATAATAATAATAGTGATGTTAATACATTTGCTACTAATAATAATAATGCTTTACAACAGTACAAATGAATCAAAACAAACAAATATTGAGAAATAAAGAGATTGAGCTTCTTAAATAAATTATGTTATTGTTAGGAGCAAACCTACTGAAAGGGACACTGCGTTTCAAAGAATGGATGCAACCTGGGAGACATCCTGCAAAAAGAACTGAGAGGAAGTAATGTGGGAGTGTAGAAATATATAGTCATTGGTTAAAAGGGGCCTTTCAACACCTCCACCAACTTCAGTTCTTAGCATCTGTTAATAATTGTTGCTCCACTGATTCCAGCGCATTCAGAATTTTTTCTCTAGTTCCCACCATCCATGAGCAATTGGTGCAGTTATATGGTGTTTGGTACCTGATATGCTAGTTAGGCTCTGTACTGTCAGTTTGGCAGTGACAGGCAGGAGCAGACAAGGGGTGTGATTCAGAGCTCCAAAAAGAGGTGGACAGTGATGTGAATCACTCCTCCCTGCATGCTCCTGTCTGACCACACCCACCTGACAGTACAGAGCCTAAATAGTATATAAGGTACTAAAATTAACTGAACTTATTGCTCAGGCTTCAATTGTGCCGGAATGAGTGGAGAAGTACATATTAAAAAAACTGTATACAAAAATCTATAAGATAGAAATGAGACTCAATTTCATATATTGCAGCTAGAAAGTTTAAGAGGGTCTCTTTTCATAACATTTTCTAAATAAAACATAACTTTTAATAATATAAGAAATAAAAATTTGACTGAACACACACCCTAAAGTGAATTAAAAAGTCTTTGTTGTTAATTGTATATAAGGCAGGCTTTAAAGATAAAGAAAATACAAAAAAAAAAAAAAAAAAAAACACTACCACCATCTAAAGTGCTGTGTGTGAATTGGGAGCAAATAAAAATTTGACTGAACACACACCCTAAAGTGAATTAAAAAGTCTTTGTTGTTAATTGTATATAAGGCACCGCTTTAAAGATAAAGAAAATACTAAATAAAAAAAAAAACAAAACAAAAAAACGCTACCACCATCTAAAGTGCTGTGTGTGAATTGGGATCAATTTGGAAGTGTTTCAATGAGCACGATATTCAGCTGTGATTAAAGAGGGGTATCTGAATATTCCAGACACCACTCTCATAGCAAAAAAATAAAATAAAAAAAATTTAAAGGATAATATTTAAACGAAGTGAATCAGTTACGCATAAATCCCAACACTAACGCAATAGATAGAGGATATTGTTTAAAGAGCTATAGGTAGATAGTATAGTAACACAACCTATTAGCCCAAATTATACTTATTAAACGTAAATCCCAGCGTTATAGTAGGGGATAGCCTTTAGGCAGTCTTATTGCTCATTGATTGGAAAACCTGGGTTCCAGATATTAAACATAAGTCACAGCACAAAGGCAGTTGTTAAAAAGTAACATTGAGACCAAGGTTCCAGATATTAAACATAGGTCACAGCACAGAGGTAGTTAATAAAAAGATGGCATTTTAAGCAGTTTTAAAGCCCATAAGATATTAGGCATAAGATAGCGTTTTTAAAGCGGTTTTAAAGCCCGTGTATTAATAGGCAGGAATTCCAACGCGTTTCCCCATATTGGTTCATCAGGGAACAAATAAAGCCTAAAGTAAACAAAACAAGACCAAAAAAATAATAAAGTTGTGCTCTGATAGTGTTTTTTTTTTTTTTATATTTTCTTTATCTTTAAAGCGGTGAATAATTAGATAAGCCTACCTTATATACAATTAACAACAAAGACTTTTTAATTCACTTTAGGGTGTGTGTTCAGTCAAATTTTTATTTCTTATATTATTAAAAGTTATGTTTTATTTAGAAAATGTTATGAAAAGAGACCCTCTTAAACTTTCGAGAAGTACATATTAAATGATGCAAAGAGCTGGACTTTGCAGAGGTGGTAAAAGGTACTCTTTTATTGAACAGCACAAACGTTTCGGAAGATGTAGCATTGTTGAGAGCTTTGTAGACTAGGAGGAGAGGTTTAAACTAAAAGCATTCCTGTTGTTTCAGGTGATTTTTCAGATTAAGCAGTCAAGTGTGTACATGAGAAATAGTACTATTTCTGACTAACACATGGCTTGTATGTAGCATGTTTAGCATTTAGACACTTTCTCTAATTCTCAGTTTACCCTGTGCTAGGGTAACTCTCCATTGCTCAGAAGCATTATACAGGTCATTAAAGAGAAGTACTGATCTGTAATGATGTAAAAAAGCACTTGGAGTGAGATTGAGAAAGTAGTGAGATTTGCAGCAGCATGTCTATGTGCCGTTCTCTGCTTTTCTTTCACTTACATCCTCTTCTCCATAGACATCTTTGATCCCTTTGTGAGATCATTCAGAAGACAGAGTTAGTAGAGATTTCAGCGTAAGTGTGCCATTTGGGACAGCTCTTTGCCTTTCTTTCACTCATCTTCTCCTCTATCCTTCCCCTGCTTTCTCATAGATTTTTATGGGCAGCATCTATCCTGATCCCTCAGTGAGTTCATAGTCCTTTTCATCCTGAAAGACAGATTTAAGAGTAAGTATGCAGTTTAAGAGGAAGGGGGGGAGGTTCTCTCTACCTTTTTCTCACTCAGCTCCTCCACTCTCTTCTCCTTTCTTCAGACTTTTATAGGCAGTATAAGTATGCAGTTTAGGATAAATGGGGCTCTCTTTTTCTTTCTCTCATTTGGCTACTCCTCTGCCCCTCCTTTCTACATGGAATTTTATGGGCAAAATGTAACCTGATCCCTCTGTGAGTTCATAGTCCTTCTCATATCCAAAGACAGATTTATCAGAGCTATCACAGTAAGCGTGCAGTTTAGGAGAGGTGGCGGGTCTCTCTGCCTTACTCTCCCCTAGGTCTATTCATCATAGACTTTTCCATAGACTTTTATGGGCAGCATGTAATCTGATCCCTTTCTGAGCTCATAGTCCTTTTCATCAACCAATACAAATTTAGCAGAGATTTCAGAGTAAGTGTACAGTTTAGGAGAGGAGGGGGCATATCTGCCTTTCTCTCCTTTAGCTCTTTTCATCAGCTTTTCCATAGACTTTTATGGGCTGCATGTAATCTGATCTCTTTGTGAGCTCACAGTCCTTTTCATCCCCCAATAAAAAATTTAGCAGCAATTTCAGAGTAAGTGTACAGTTTAGGAGGCAGGAGGAGGAACCTGATAAATAATAATAATAATAATAATAATAATTTTTATTTATATAGCGTCAACATATTCCACAGCACTGTACAATTTGTAGGGTTCAAGTACTGACAAAAAAAGATACATTACAAAGAAATAGTCAATTCACACACTGGGACTGAGAGCTCTGCTCGCAAGAGCTTACAATCTATGAGGTAGAGGGGGTGACACAAGAGGTAGCAGGGGTGGCATCGGAGGTAGCATTGCTTATACAATGGTCAGACAATTCTCTAATAGAGGTTACTGTCATTACACATATATAAAGCTGTATGAGCCGTCACCAGTCGTGTCCTTTAACGTGCAGATGGTGCCTGGACATATAAAGTTAGTCTGTTAGTCTGATAAATGTAGAAAGTTATCATTTTTCTGTGATAAGAAAGTTTCTTCTATTCACCTGCACTATTGATTTATAAAAAGTACAGTGACCATTTCATTTAAGCAAGAAACCGTCAATGTGTCTAATATACAGTAATATCTCATATTTTTCTATAAATATGCAGGGGGGGGCATTTCCTAATACAGTCACCATCTTAAACTAAGTGCATATTAAACAAAGTGCACTTACACAGGCATGATTCTGATCTTCACTCTTTTTCTCATCATACAGGTAACTTCATTTTCCATTCAACTCATCTCTGCTTGCTGTGCAACTACCTTCAAATCATCCTATAAATTTCAATGGTAACTTGATCTTCCGTTCAACTCACCTCTGCTTGCTGTGCAACTACCTTCAACTCATCCTATAAATTTGAATGGTAAATTCATCTTCTATCACTCCCAAGTCTTATTGTTTACTGAACCCTATCTTAGCCTTTCATGAAGTCTGTATTTTTGCAATACCATGTGTTATCTGTACTTGTGTCAGTCTTTTGATGCTCTGTGATTTTCTCTTCCTGCACCAATAGAAATCTACAAACCTCATCAATATTTACTGTTCCCTCTCCTTATCTTTCTCCTGTCTCTTTTAACTGTTCTCTCTGGATCGCCCGCTCAATGTGTAACAAACTAGAATATATTAATGATTTATTCCTCAGTAAATCTCTTAACCTGCTCACTGTTACTGAAACCTGGATCCAGCAGTATGATACTGCGTCCCCTGCTGCCCTGTCTCATGGTAGCCTACAATTCTCACACACTTCTAAGCCTGACAACAGGAAGGGTGGAGGGGTAGGGTTACTTCTGTCACCACAGTGCACTTTTTAGGCCATCCCACCGGTACCTTCACTCACAATCCCCTCATTTGAAGTCCATAACATCAGACTTTTCCACCCACTCTCCTTATGTGTAGCTGTGATCTACCGTCCACCTGGCTCACCCTACCAATTTCTGGATCACTTTGCTTCTTGGCTTCCCCTCTTTTTATCAAGTGAAATTCCTACCCTCATCATGGGTGATCTTAACATCCCCACTGACCCCTGTCTCCCCAGCTGCCTCACAGTTTCTCTCAATAACCACTTCTTCTGGTCTTTCACAACTTCCCTCTTCCATCACACATGTAGATGGCAACACCATTAATCTTGTCTTCCATCGACTTCTCACAGTTTCTAAATTTACTAACTCTTCTCTGGCACTTTCTGATCATAACCTTCTGTCTCTCACTATCAGTGCTTCCTCTCCTTCAAAGGACACACCTGCTCATCATACATATAGGAATTTATGTGCTATTAATACCCACCATCTCTCAGATACTCTACAGTCCACTCTGTCCCCCATCTCTTCACTCTCCTGTCCCAATCTGGCCACCAGTCAATATAATGAAAGCCTTAAGAGTGCATTGAGGTGGCTCCCCCCTCCAGTCGAAAAGTTAGACACAGGAGGCAGCAACCCTGGCACACGCCACAGACACGCTATTTTCAGTGGTGCTCTAGGTGTACTGAACGTCTGTGGAGAAAATCACGTACACCTGCAGACTTACTCCACTTTAAATTTATGCTTAAAACCTATAGCTCTGCCCTTCACCTCACCAAACAAGCCTATTTCACTACTCTCATCTCTTCTCTCTCCTGTAACCCTAAAAGGCTCTTTGAAACTTTTCACTCCTTACTCACCCCTAAGGTGCAGGTGCCATTCACAGACCTTAGTGCAGATGACCTTGCCACTTATTTCCATGACAAAATTGATAAGATCCGTCAGGAAATAACTGCCCAATCCCCAGGTGGTATTGATCCCCTCACCAACCGCACTTCAGACTGTTCAGTCTCATCTTTTGAACCTGTTACAGAAGAGAAAATCTCTCAGCTACTTTCTTCTTCACGCCCTACGACCTGCAGTAGTGACCCTTTCCCCTCACACCTTCTCCAGTCTCTGTCTCTTGCTGTCATGACTAACCTTACTAAAATATTTAACCTCTCTCTCTCTTCTGGAATTTTCCCATCCTCTTTCAAACATACTGTCATAACCCCACTATTGAAGAAATCCTCCCTTGACCCGTCCTGTGCTGCTATCGACCTGTCTCTAACCTCCCCTTCATCTCCAAAATCTTGAAACGCTTGGTCTATTCTCGTTTAATCCGCTATCTTTCTGCTAACTCTCTTCTTGACCCCTTATAATCTGGCTTCCGCACTCTGCACTCTACTAACTCTTCTCTGCCACTCTCTGATCATAACCTTCAGTCTCTCACCATCAGTGCTTCCGCTCCTTCACAGGACACACCTACTCATCATACATATAGGAATTTACGTGCTATTAACACCCAGCACCTCTCAGATACTCTACAGTCCTCTCTGTGCCCCATCTCTTCACTTTCCTGCCCCAATGTGGCCACCAGTCACTATAATGAAACCCTTAAGAGTGCATTGGATGAGGCAGCTCCCCCTCCACTTGAAAAGTTAGACCCAGGAGGCAGAAACCCTGGCACATGCCACAGACACGTTTTCTTCAGCGGTGCTCTAGGTGTGCTGAACGTCAGCATTTGACACTGTTGGCCATCAACTCTTCCTCACTATGCTCCGCTCTGTCGGCCTCAGGGACACCACACTCTCCTGGTTCTCCTCTTATCTCTCTGACCGCACTTTCTATATATCATTTGTAGGTTCTGTTTGTTCCCCTCTTCCTCTTGCCGTCAGGGTTCCTCAGGGCTCGGTCCTAGGCCCCCTGCTCTTCTCCCTTTATACGGCCCCCATTGGACAAACCATCACCAGATTTGGCTTCGGGCACCATCTTTATGCTGATGACACCCAATTATATACGTCATCCCGTGACATCAGCCCTACACTAATACAGAACACCAGTGATTGTCTCTCTGCTGTCTCAAATATCATGTCTTCGCTCTATCTGAAACTGAATGTCTCAAAGACTGAACTACTGCTGTTTCCACCATCTAATAGATCTGCCCCTGATATCTCCATTGCAGTCTCTGGCCTTACCATAACTCCTAGGCAGTATGCCCGCTGCCTCGGGGTTATGTTTGACTCAGGCCTTTCCTTCACCCCCCCATATCCAATCACTCGCACGGTCAGGTCATCTCCACCTCAAAAACATCTCCAGACTACACCCTTTCCTTACCAGAGATACACTAAAGACTCTTATTGTTGCCCTGATTTACTCTCGCCTTGACTACTGTAACTCCTTACTAATCGGTCTTCCCCTTACTAAAGTCTCCCTTCTACAATCTATTCTGAATGCGGTGGCCAGGCTCATCTATCAGTCTAGAAGCTACAGCGATGCCTCTGGTCTGTGTCACTACATTGGGTGCCTATTCAATACAGAATACAATATAAACTTATCACCCTCATTCACAAGGCTCTCCATAATGCTGCACCTCCCTACATTTCCTCCCTCATCTCTGTCTATCGCCCAACCCGTGCTCTCCATTCACTCAATGACCTAAGACTCACATCCTCTATTATCAGAACCTCCCACGCTCGTATACAAGACTTCTCCCGAGTTGCACCACTTCTCTAGAATGCTCTATCCCAGACTATCAGATTAACCCCCAATTTCTACAGCTTCAAGCGCAAACTAAAGACATATCTTTTCAGACAGGCCTATCACAACTCCTAATGTAAACCCTTCCGTAGTTAGATTCCCTAAAACGTACCCTCTGTTCACGCTCCCAAATTACCTCACAGGATATGATGCCATATCAGACTAGCTTTATATGTCCAGGCACCATCTGCATGTTAAAGGACACGACTAATGACGGCTCATACAGCTTTATATATGTGTAATGACAGTAATCTCTATTACAGAATTGTCTGACCATTGTATAAGCACTGTTATCTCCGATGCCACCCCTGCTACCTCTTGTGTCATCCCCTCTACCTCATAAATTGTAAGCTCTTGCGAGCAGAGCCCTCAGTCCCAGTGTGTGAATTGAATATTTCTTTGCAATGTATCTTTTTTGTCTGTACTTGAACCCTGCAAATTGTACAGTGCTGCGGAATATGTTGGCGCTATATAAATAAAATGTATTATTATTATTATTATTATTATTATTATTATTAATAAAATATCTTGATAAGATAGAACAAATATACAGTAATCAAATACTGTCAAACTAAATAAATTTGTTCAATTTTTAATTTTTCCCACTATTTTGATTTGAGTGACATACAACCATTATCATAAAGTCCCTGAAATAAAACTGGTTTCCCCAGAGTAAGCAGCCAATATGATTTGTTGTTAGTAGAGCTCAGCGCCTGTAATATTCTATAACCGAGATGATTGGAATTTATGATAATTAAAATTATTAAAACTCAGACAGCTGGGAAAATCAACAAATGCTTTCCCGTCCATCTCTGATATGGCAATTCCTTTGTAATAGAGTTTTAAAGTTTCACCCTTGGTGGTTTTACAAGTTTAAAATAGCTGTTGGAAGAAGTCAAGCATGTTTATTAGCATTCCGTAAGATTGTAAAACAAAAACACCTGGGAGGTTTACGTTTTATATCTCTGGCAATGCTAATTATTCTCTTAGGGCCTAATTAGGCAAACCCTTATTTGACTTTTTAACAAGCTTTTACCTATATTACGACTGAATTAACAAACAGCAAGAATTGTGATCACATAAACTTTATATCCTGCTCAGGTATTTGCAGTCATTTATTTTGTCAAACGCACAGCCGAGCAGATGCTGAGCAAATGTTTCTATGAACTGAAATTGCAAATATGATTGTAATATATAATGAACAATGCTAATAGACAAAGACTTATGAAAATGTTAAATGAATTAGTAGACTCATTAATTCATTAAAGGTGCATTCTCATCCCGAGAACAGGGGTCGCACGACTCCTGTCTCACCTCCGCAGTAAATAGACACGTGTGGCTCTTAATGTTTACATCTTGGGGACTTCCAAGAATAGTTAAGTCTCTCTGCTCAAACTGTGTATGTATGGCTAACTCTTCACTCATGACATCAGGAGAGACTCATTCTCAAGACAGAGGCAAGTACCAGAGGTGGGACCCAAATGTATTGGACACACTGCAGAGCATTTATTAAGACTGGTAATAGCCCAAAATCCTTTACTGGTGCAGGGAATGAGTGAGGCTGAAATCTACACCAGTTAGGAGTTGCCTTAGATTTCCATTTAAACACATGAGTTATAATGAATATTTGGGGTTGAGGTGTCCCTACCCCAGGCCACCCCACTCAGCCTGCCAGCTCAGCTCACATTCTAGTAATGTGGCAAGCGTGCCATGGAGCAGAGGTTATGCACATTTGGTGCAAGAAAGGGCCTTGCGCAAAATGTGTGGCACAATATCATTCCTCTACACCAGGATATTAGAGGGATTGATAAATCTCCCCCTTTGAGTCTATTGTGAAAAAAAGTATATTACAAATGCTAAATTTCCAACATAGGAGTACCCCTTTAAGTAATTCATTCAAAAGGCATCTAACATGTATGCATGCAGTATAACTGGAAGTCTATGATGTTTTTACTAAATAAAAAAGCCATAAAAATGACTATGGGACTATCTAACTGATTGCATGCGATTAAATGAACTCACATTTTATTTATTTATTTGTTTGTTTTCATTATACAGAATAAGTACAACCTTTTTAATACTTATTTCTATACCTGATTATGGAGTCAGCCATCTTGCTTGAGCCGATGGAACTAAGGATTTGCTTTACAGCAGGGACCTGAATATAAGAAATTGGCATTGATCTATAGGAAGATACCTTCCAAAAGGTGGTGCTAGAACGAGTTATCCTTTTTCTATCAAGAGCTTTTTCCATCAAGGGCTTTTTCCATCAAGGGCTTCAATAAGCAAAAAGGGCTTCAACAGGGCTAGGTAGAGGTGAGAAACCCTATGAAGCCCTATTTGCTTATTCATCTCCCAAAATTGCCTTCAATGACATGCTTGTTCATTACGTCAGTGAGGCTGATGAGTAACTGTGTATATGCTGAACAGCAACTACATAGTGCATGTGCAAGATTTTAGTGCTAAGGAGGGATCAAGGTACAGTGTAGGGTAGGGATTGTGAAGGAGAGACTGAGGCTTATTGGGGCTACGCAATGGTATTAGCAGCTTTTGTGCATATTGGATTTAGTTTTCTCTATAACTACACCTCAGTCCACACCAGTGAAGATATGTTTGCATACGTGTTTCTCACCTCTACACAGCCCTGTACTTAGTTTAATAGGAGAGATGGACAAAATTGTTGGTACCCCTCGTTTAATGAAAGAAAAACCCACAATGGTCACAGAAATAACTTGAATCTGACAAAACTGGAATTTGCCAAGTTACATGTTGACAAGCCACAAAGCTTCTGGGAGAATGTCCTATGGACAGATGAGACAAAAATCGAAATTTTTGGCAAGGCACATCAGCTCTATGTTCACAGACGGAAAAATGAAGCATATCTTGAAACATGGAGGAAGCTCTGTTATGATCTGGGGCTGCTTTGATGCATCTGGCACAGGGTGTCTTGAATCTGTGCAGGGTACAATGTAATCTCAAGACTATCAAGGGATTCTAGAGAGAAATGTGCTACCCAGTGTCAGAAAGCTTGGTCTCAGTCGCAGGTCATGGGTCTTGCAACAGGATAATGACCCAAAACACACAGCTAAAAGCACCCATTAATGGCTAAGAGGAAAACATTGGACTATTCTGAAGTGACCTTCTATGAGTCCTGACCTAAATCCTATTGAGCATCTTTGGAAGGAGCTGAAACATGCCGACTGGAAAAGGCACCCTTCAAACCCAAGACAACTGGAGCAGTTTGCTCATGTGGCCAAAATACCTGTTGAGAGGTGCAGAAGTCTCATTGACAGTTACAGGAATCATTTGATTGCAGTGATTGCCTCAAAAGGTTGTGCAACAAAATATTAAGTTAAGGGAACCATCATTTCTGTCCATGCCTATTTAATGAGTTTTCTTTTTAAAAAATCCTGTTGAAGCATGGTTGAAAAGCAATGTCTGACTTTCATTTGTTCATTCTCATAGAATTTTTATACTTTTGTCAGATTCAAGTTGTTTCTGTGACCATTGTGGGTTTCTCTTTCATTAAACGAGGGGTACCAACAATTTTGTCCACGTGTGTATATATTACAGAATTTTCTAAAGTCATTTTATATGCCTTTACTCTTCTGATACAATAACTAAAATTCTGGATAATATTCTGCTTATAGTACATATATTATCTGCATATAATATGCTGTCATATATAATTATGGAACTTTACAAATTAAATATATTGGTTTAGGCAATAAAATGTATCCCTTTAACTCCAATATTTCATTCTAGTGTTGTCATGACCATTTATTTCTGTACGGCCAGACAGAGCCCAGACTGAATAATATTCAGACTCAGGAGGAAGTCCAAGTTTTGAGACTGAGGGAATTGGCTGGGTTATAATATACTGACCCCTTCCCAAGCATTATTAATGCCCATGACAAATGTAATGCATTATTTTTATAGATATAAATCTATAAAAGAAGCAAAGATTGACTGGTTAATAATAACTTTTATGATGCATCCAGTGGAGAGAAACATTCAAAATAGTTTATAAGTTCTGACGTGACCAGAACAGATTGCATTTAGTAATCCCAAAAAGATATTGCAGAATTTATGAAGTATCCCAAAACGGGAAGCCCTACTGCTCAGATTTCCCTGTGTTCTCACAGACACATCAATTGTACCTTTACCCAGTGCAAATATTATGTGACTGGCCTAGCACTGTACAGATACAGATTTGTCCACTTAGCTCTAAATTGGTTACCAGAACCCGGCATATCAACCAAACCCCGCAGATAGATTAGGGTCACCTGAATCAAATAGTGATTTCCTTTTGTGAATCTGTGCCTTTGTTGCTATTGCTGCAAAGAGGTAACCAGCAATACCCTTGTTGCTCCAAAGAGCTAATTTGCATATTGACAAAAACAGAGATATTTCAGAGGCACCGATTAAATTCTATAGGGCAAGGTTGATATATCAGTGGGACTAGGTTGATATGAAAGGTGACAGACTCCCTTTAAGGACTAAAATTTCTCACAAAACCATTTTAATATAATAGGGCAGATTTACTAATACTGCCTTAGTGTTAGACAGTGCTAACTTAGACTAGAAAATCTTAAACTGTGCAAAATTTATCAAAATGACTGATGCTGGATGATAAAGTTATCGAATAATTAGACTGTCCAGTTAGTTGTCTTAGTTTAAGTGGTAAAAGTGTCTAAAACACTTTTAGTAAATGTAACACATGGCAAGTTAGACAATTTTTTGCAGTAGATTTTGATAGAATTCTGGTACATTTTGCTTAGTAAATCCTCCCCAATATTGCAATTAGAGATAAACGAATCGCAGCTGACAAAGTGGGATTCGATCCGAATTTCAGGAAATCTTCAATTCGCTCATCTCTAATTGCAATATATTAGTAAAAACTTTGGCAGACTGTAATTGACAACACAACCACTGGATGGCTGCATATAGACTCAGAGTATCTTAAAATCATGTTCTTTTGAAAAGCTATCTTATGATACATATCTGGACAGGGAAAACAATGAAGGAAAAATCTGTATCTAGATCAAGGCAGAGTGGCTTGTGGCTTGTTTGGCAGTTGCCAAAGTCTCTTCAGCTTCTTAGAATATGCCATAAATTAAGTTTGAAACACCTCATTAATTATTGTTCTAAGTTGGGTTTTTGTCTGTATTTTTACACCTTTTTTTAAATTATATATTACAGTAATATGCAAAAGTTTTAGGCATATGTGGAAAGAATTGCTGTCAAGTAAGAATGCTTTCAAAAATAGAAGTGTTAATAGCATAACAAAATGAAAAGTGAATAACAAATATTTGGAGTCCTGGAAGTGATGATATGGCCCCCTCAGAGCCCTGATCTCATCATCATCCAGTCTGTCTAGGATTACATGAATAGACAGAAGGATTGGAGCAAGCCTACATCCACAGAAGAGCTGTGCTTAGTTCTCCAAGATGGCAGGAACAACCTCCCTGCCGAGTTCCATCAAAAACTTTCTGCAAGTGTGCCTAGAAGAATTGATGCTGTTTTGAAGGAAAAGGGTGGTCACAAAAATATTGATGGGATTTAGATTTCTCTTTTCTACATCCACTTCATTTTGTTAATTGACAAAAATAAAATTTCTATTTGTAAAAGATTTCTTACTTTGCAGCATTTTTTCCACACATGTCTAAAACCTTGGCACTGTACTATATACTATTCACGGCATTGATACATCTTTGAAACAGTCTAACCAATCTCACTTGCACAACATTTTATTTCATATACCAATTAATCACTAAGAGTCTACTTCTGGAATGTCATAAGGTCAAGTCCTTTGTTTTTTACCATTACATTCTACCATGAATTCTAGCACAGCCCTTCCTGCAAGTCTGTTCAACCTAACATTGAATCTTCTGTGCTTTGTCTCTGCTCACTGCCTATGTCCCAAATCCATAAATGCTATAAACTGCCTCTTCTCTGACCCAATATTATTCTCCTCTCTTACAATTTTCACTACATTACTTTTCTCCAACTGACTCAGCTCAACTTTCAAATGACATTGACATACCATTATAATTCTCTGACATATTAGCTAATGTTTTCTTTCTTCTTAAAGGGATAATGTCGTTAACAGACAATATGATTTTTATTCTTAAAGATAATGTTAAACATTTTTAAATGTTATTATCTATATTTAAAAACAATCCTAAAAATCTTGCAATTCCAACTCTTGCTACTAAGCCTAAAATAGTTTGACACTTCCTGTTTCCTAGAAACAGACCATGGGCCACAGAAGCAGTGGTCTGGAGCAGGCCCTATTGGCTTCAATAGGAAAGTTTTCTAGCCATGATCTATGACCTGTACAGAGGTCATTGTACATAGAGGGAAGTAGATAAGCTGTGAAATAATTTATTATGACTGGTGGATTATGTGTCTCCTCTATATATGCATGATTGCTGTGATCATCAGTGTGCTGTAAGTGAGGTGGGTGCTGCAAAAAACAGGAAGCCTTAGCTTATTATATGGCTTAGTGGCCAGAGTCAGAATTGAAGGATTTTTTTAAATATATAATAACATGGAAATATAAAAAAAAAAACTCATCAAGAATTCTAAAAAAATGTTTAACATAATACTTGATTTAAAAAAAAATTATTTTCTGGTGACACATTCCCTTTAAGTGTTACCCCAGACAATAAAATTAGCATTCGCCAGAGTCGTGGGGCTCTACACATTCTCAAATATTCTTTTTATGTAAATGGTGGTATTGCTTCTTGACTTTTATGACAGTCGTTGCTGGTAAAGTTATTAAAGCAGTACTGTCATGAGCCATGTTGGAGTCAGTACAGAAAATATACTCAAGTACTGTAGCATCACATCATATAACAGTGATGACTGTTTCTCTGGAGCACTCTAGTAGGAGACCATTAGTGGTCCATTAGATGTGCAGTATAAATACCTATTTTTATCTTAAGGTTATGATGTATCAATTTTTACTGTAATATTAATTGTTGCTGAATTGTTTACTGGCCTGGATAAAGACATCAGGATAGCCAGATCTTCACGATGATGAAATATTACAACATATTATATGCAGTAAATACAAATAATACAAAGCACAAGAGCTTGACAATATACAGGCAAGGAACTCAGGTAGACACAATACGAGGGTTGATACTTGCTGTAAAGGGAACGTGTCACATTGCATCATGTTATAGAGCAGGAGTAACAGACAAGATTGATATATAGCTTTGTGGGAAAATATTCAGCATAAATGATAGTTTATTTATTTTAATTCCTGCTTATTCTTGACTTAGGAGTCCAGTGGGCGGTCCGACTCAGTGATTAACAGCTATCTTTGAATGTACACTTATACAGGGAATGCTATGACTGAGAAGGAAAGTCCAATGGACTCCTAAGCCCAGAATAAGCATAAATTAAAATTAATTGTATTAGAATTTTGGAATATGTTCTAAAGGCAAACTATAGTTAAAGGGGTTGTTTGGGATAAAATAAAAATGAAACCCTAAACTAAACCCCCTCCCCCTGCCTAACTTCTAATTTACTTAGTTTAAAAAAAAAAAATCAATAATTATCCAGATTGCCATGTGACCGCTCCAGGCACACTTTCTGATAATATGGTGACATTTAGTTTCCACCAATACTACCCCCCTTCACCCCATCATACTTACCTGTCTTCAGTCTTCTGGGCACTAGGCGTCACTTCCTTTGTTTCTGCTGGCGCCTGCACAAAACAGTCAGTGATTGTACAATCATCAGCAGAAGTGAAGAGCTGAAAGATCCTGCCTACCACGCATGTGCAAGAAGTCCACAGAAGAAGCCGATGGGACAGAAGAAATTGATCTCCAGGACACAGAAGACAAGTAAGTATAATAGGGTGGGGGGGCTGAGTTAGTTAGGTAGGTAGGGCTAGTAGTCCGCGGGCTAGCTAGGAAAACAGGGAGGTGGTGTGAGAGAGGGAGGGGGAGGGAGTGAGCAATGCATCATGGTAGTTGTAGGCTAAGACAGCAGGAAGCTATCCATGTAAACAAATGCAGAGGATGCCAGGAGCTCCCAGAGAAACTCAGAAATCACTCAAAACTCTGCTAAAGGTATTTTCTTTTTTTTTTTTTTAAAGTTGTTTTGCCTGCAAAAACCTCTTTAAGTTGATACATAGAGGTTAGATTGTATATGGAGAAACCATAAGACACAGGAAGTTGTTGGTCTGTGTGATCTCTGAGCTACTTGAGCTAAGAGATCATCTTTATTGGTATCAGTAACAGGAAGCAAAAAATATGACAGGCTACTCTAGAAAATACTTAGTTTGATACAAGTGGACTTTTCAAACAGAGGTTGATAAAAGAAAAAAAAGCTAAATTATGTGTAACAAGCATTATTTTCACCTGGAATGTGGGTTAGAAATTCGAAAAATTATTTTTCCCTTGAAACTATTCTTAAAACTTAAAACTATTTCTTCATTTATACTTTTGACCTTCCTCAGATGTCTGCTAATCTTTTAATTGTCCCTTTCACTTTCCAATTTATTTTCATCATACATTTGACCTTTCAAGTATTTTTGTCATCCTGACCTAAATCTGGTTCTACATCAATAAACTATATTTTATACTAAATCTTTTCCCACAAAACTATGTACAGTATATGGATAAATGTACCAATGAATTCAGGAGTTTCATTCAGTCCCATTGCCAGAGATGTACAAAATCCAGTCCAGTGGCATAACTATCACCGTAGCAGGGTGGGCCCCTGCTGCTTTTTTATGCTTTATAATGGGCTGTTACCTGCTGTAATCAGGACATTGCTGACAGCGATGTGATATGAGATTGATTGGACCCCTGGAGGGCATAACGGGATGCAGAAGCGGCTGTAATCAGGAGCGGGGATCGGTTAGTTAGGTCGCCAGGCCAAGGCAAAAGTATTTGTTGCGTGAACCCCGCGAGATTCAACTCGCAAGGTTTGAATGGCGGTTCCGTTCAGATCGAATACGTTCGAACTGAAATTGCTATTATTATACTTGGGTGTCTCTTCAGACCCCGGATTATAATGATCAGAGACCCAGGGGAGATGAGCGAACATAAAAAAAAACACAGTGTTACTTCTCCTGCGCTTCCTGCTGTCTTTGGGTCTCTTTAATGATATCACAGATGTGACATGGGTCAGGCCACCGTCTCGACACATAATGAAGAGGAGTCGCGCCGGAGTTGTGCTGGAGCCCAGGAGAGGTAAGTACCACTGTTTTTTATGTTCACTCACCTCCCTGGGCCTCTGATCGTTATACTCTGGAGGCTGAAAAGATCCCAGAGTATAATAATAGTTTTTGGGTGGTGTACCCCCAAAATTTTGGGTTGTGCTGAACCCGAAATTTTTGCAATATTTGTAGTGAACACCGTAGGGGCCACTATGAGACATAATACTGTGTGAAGGGGCCACTGTGGGACATTATACTGTGTGGAGGGGCCTCTATGGAACATTATACTGTGTGCAGGGGCGCTATTCGACATTATACTGTTTGCAGGGGCGCTATGTGACATTATACTGTGTGCAGGGGCCACTGTGGAACATTATACTGTGTGAGGATGCCACTATGGAACAATATACTGTGTGAGGATGCCACTATGGAATTTATACTGTGTGGGATGCCACTATGGAACATTATTATTATTATTTATTTATATAGCACCATTGATTCCATGGTGCTTTACATTTGAGGGTTTACATACAGTACACAATATATACAAAACAAACAAAATGCTAACAGTGATCAACTGGCACAGTACGATAGAGGGCCCTGCCCGCAAAGGCTTACAATCTATGAGGGAAGAGGGATAGAGACAGAAGGTGAGGGGAGAGGCTGTTCAGGTGGTGGTGTGGTGACAGTAGCGTTATTGGAGGTTGTAGGCCTTCCTGAATAGGTGAGTCTTCAGGGCTGCTATGGGACATTATACTGTATGCAGGGGTTGCTTTGTGACATTATACTGTGTGGAGGGTCTGCTATTTCACATTATACTGTGTGGAGCGGCCACTATGGGACATTATACTTTGTAGAGGGGCCGCTATGGAACATTTTACTGTGCACAAGGGCAACTATGGCACATTATACTGTGTGGAGGGGCCACTATGGAACATTATACTGTGTGGAGGGGCCACTATGGGACATTATACTGTATGGATGGCCTGCTATGGGACATTATACTTTGTAGAGGGACCGCTATGGAACATTTTACTGTGTGCAAGGGCCACTATGGAACATTATACTGTGTGGAGTGGCCAAAAACTATGGGACATTATACTGTATGGAGGGCCTGCTATGGGACATTATACTTTGTGGAGGGGCCGCTATGGAACATTTTACTGTGTGAAAGGGCCACTAGGGAACATTATACTGTGTGGGCGGCCACTTGGAACATTATACTGGGGAGGGGCGCTGTGGACATTGATGCGTGGAGGGGCCGCTATGGAACATTATACTGTGTGGAGGGGTCACTATGCGACATTATACTTTGTGGAGGGGCCACTATGGAACATTTTACTGTGTGAAATGGCCACTAGGGAACATTATACTGTGTGGAGCAGCCACTAGGGAACATTATACTGTGTGGAGGGGCGCTGGACAAACTGTATGGATGGCTGCTATGGGACATTATACTTGGTGGGGGGGCGCGGTGGGAAATTTTTGGGGGGGAGGGGGAGGGAGGGGGGGCACTATGGAACATTATACTGTGTGGAGCCATGGACGTGGGAGGGCCCTGCTATGGAACATTATACTGTATGGATGGCTTGCTATGGGACATTATACTTTGTGGAGGAGCCGCTATGGAACATTTTACTGTGTGAAAGGGCCACTAGGGAACATTATACTGTGTGGAGCGGCCACTATGGAACATTATACTGTGTGGAGAGGCTGCTATGGAACATTATACTGTGTGGAGGGGCCGCTATGGAACATTATACTGTGTGGAGGAGCCACTATGGGACATTATACTGTATGGAGGGCCCGCTATGCGACATTATACTTTGTGGAGGGGCCACTATGGAACATTTTACTGTGTGAAATGGCCACTAGGGAACATTATACTGTGTGGAGGGGCCACTATGGGACATTATACTGTATGGAGGGCCCGCTGGCTTCTTATGGAGGCTTGCTATGGGACATATACTGTGGAGGAGCCGCTATGGAACATTTGGGCCACATTATACTTTGTGGAGGGGCCACTATGGAACATTTTACTGTGTGAAATGGCCACTAGGGAACATTATACTGTGTGGAGGGGCCACTATGGGACATTATACTGTATGGATGGCTTGCTATGGGACATTATACTTTGTAGAGGGGCCGCTATGGAACATTTTACTGAGTGAAAGGGCCACTAGGGAACATTATACTGTGTGGAGTGGCCGCTATGGAACATTATACTGTGTGGAGGGGCCACTATGCGACATTATACTTTGTGGAGGGGCCACTATGGAACATTTTACTGTGTGAAATGGCCACTAGGGAACATTATACTGTGTGGAGCAGCCACTATGGAACATTATACTGTGTGGAGAGGCTGCTATGGAACATTATACTGTATGGATGGCTTGCTATGGGACATTATACTTTGTGGAGGAGCCGCTATGGAACATTTTACTGTGTGAAAGGGCCACTAGGGAACATTATACTGTGTGGAGCGGCCACTATGGAACATTATACTGTGTGGAGAGGCTGCTATGGAACATTATACTGTGTGGAGGGGCCGCTATGGAACATTATACTGTGTGGAGGAGCCACTATGGGACATTATACTGTATGGAGGGCCCGCTATGCGACATTATGCTTTGTGGAGGGGCCACTATGGAACATTTTACTGTGTGAAATGGCCACTAGGGAACATTATACTGTTGTGTGGAGCGGCCGCTATGGAACATTATACTGTGTGGAGGGGCCACTATGCGACATTATACTTTGTGGAGGGGCCACTATGGAACATTTTACTGTGTGAAATGGCCACTAGGGAACATTATACTGTGTGGAGGGGCCACTATGGAACATTATACTGTGTGGAGAGGCTGCTATGGAACATTATACTGTATGGATGGCTTGCTATGGGACATTATACTTTGTGGAGGAGCCGCTATGGACCATTTTACTGTGTGAAAGGGCCACTAGGGAACATTATACTGTGTGGAGCGGCCATTATGGAACATTATACTGTGTGGAGAGGCTGCTATGGAACATTATACTGTGTGGAGGGGCCGCTATGGAACATTATACTGTGTGGAGGAGCCACTATGGGACATTATACTGTATGGAGGGCCCGCTATGCCACATTATACTTTGTGGAGGGGCCACTATGGAACATTTTACTGTGTGAAATGGCCACTAGGGAACATTATACTGTGTGGAGGGGCCACTATGGGACATTATACTGTATGGATGGCTTGCTATGGGACATTATACTTTGTAGAGGGGCCGCTATGGAACATTTTACTGAGTGAAAGGGCCACTAGGGAACATTATACTGTGTGGAGTGGCCGCTATGGAACATTATACTGTGTGGAGGGGCCACTATGCGACATTATACTTTGTGGAGGGGCCACTATGGAACATTTTACTGTGTGAAATGGCCACTAGGGAACATTATACTGTGTGGAGCAGCCACTATGGAACATTATACTGTGTGGAGAGGCTGCTATGGAACATTATACTGTATGGATGGCTTGCTATGGGACATTATACTTTGTGGAGGAGCCGCTATGGAACATTTTACTGTGTGAAAGGGCCACTAGGGAACATTATACTGTGTGGAGCGGCCACTATGGAACATTATACTGTGTGGAGAGGCTGCTATGGAACATTATACTGTGTGGAGGGGCCGCTATGGAACATTATACTGTGTGGAGGAGCCACTATGGGACATTATACTGTATGGAGGGCCCGCTATGCGACATTATACTTTGTGGAGGGGCCACTATGGAACATTTTACTGTGTGAAATGGCCACTAGGGAACATTATACTGTGTGGAGCGGCCGCTATGGAACATTATACTGTGTGGAGGGGCCACTATGCGACATTATACTTTGTGGAGGGGCCACTATGGAACATTTTACTGTGTGAAATGGCCACTAGGGAACATTATACTGTGTGGAGGGGCCACTATGGAACATTATACTGTGTGGAGAGGCTGCTATGGAACATTATACTGTATGGATGGCTTGCTATGGGACATTATACTTTGTGGAGGAGCCGCTATGGAACATTTTACTGTGTGAAAGGGCCACTAGGGAACATTATACTGTGTGGAGCGGCCACTATGGAACATTATACTGTGTGGAGGGGCTACTATGGAACATTATACTGTTTGGGGGCTAGGAAAGGGGGTGATATCTTGAGTATGGGGGGTCAAAAGTTTGCTAGGGGCCCAGTCTTTGCTAGTTATGCCCTTGATCCAGCCCCTAGCCATTCTGTCACCTTTACAAACATTTGTGACAGAATGGATTGTTCTAAAGAGAAAACTGAATTCCAGTGTGGTACTATAATAAGATGTCACCACTGCAACAAGTTAGTTTGTGATTTTTCATCCCTCCTAGATATTCTACCATAAACGGTGAGAATTTTTATTAAAAAGTTGAAGCGTTTAGAAACCAAAGCAACTCAGCCACAAAGTGCAGGCCAACCACGTAAAACTGCAGAGCCGGGGTGCCCAGTCCTGAGGAGCATAGTGAATAAAAGTTTTCAAGGCTCTGCTGATCCATACCTTCTCTGGCATTAACATTAGCACAAAAGTTGTGCCCAATACAGAACTTCATGGAAGGGTTTCCATGGCCGAGCAGTTGCATACAAGTCTTAAATCACCAAGCACAATACCATAACACTGCCATTGGACTCTGGAGCAGAGAGAACATGTTCAGTGGAGAATCATACTTCTCTATCTGACAGTTTGATGGATGAGTCTAGGTTTGGGGATGCCAGGGGAACATTACCAGCCTGCCTGCATTATGCCAACTGTAAAGTTTTATGGAGGACGGATAATGCTATGGGGTTGTTGTCAATAGGTTGATCTAGGCCACTTAGCTCAAGTGAAGAAAAATCTTTTTACATTTTAGAAAACTGTGCTTCCAAATTTGTGGAACAGGTTGGGGAAGGCCCTTTTCTGTTCCGCCATGACTGGGCCACAGCAAGGTCCATAAAAACATAGTTGGGTAAGTTTGGTGTGGGAGAACATGACTGGCCCACACAGAGTCCTGACCTCAATCTATCCAAAACTAGGGATGAACTAGAACAAAGATTGCGAGCCAGGCTCTCTCATCCAACATCAGTGTCTGATCTTCTGGATCAATGGGCAAAAATTCTGACAGACAACCTCCAAAATCTTGTAGAAAGCCTTCCCAGAGTGGAAGCTGCAAAGAGGGATCAACTCCATATTAATGCCTATGGATTTAGAGTGGAATGTTATTAAAGCTGTGTAGGTGTCGATACTTTTATCCACATAGGGTATCAATTTGCTCGGCTTCTATTGCTATAATATGCTGCTTGCAGATCAGACACCATATTTAATGTGACATGTTTCCTTTAACTTTCCATATAAAAAGTATTCCTTTAAATTTGTAAATAATATATTAGTGTCTCATAACATTAAAAATAACAAAAAGTTCTAATAATAATGATTATTATTATTATTATTATAATTATTAAACACAACAATAAAATAATCAATTGCATTGCGTGTACAATAATATATTCTATACAGTATATAAGTGTAAATGGTAATATTACATGTAATGCTTTAATGCTACGGAGTGGCTGAAATGTGTGGTAAAATATGACTTCAATAATCTTGAAATTATGTTGATGTTTTTGGTTCATCATAAGGACATAGATACCAGAATAAGTGAAGCACATTCTTTATACATGTGCAGTCAGCAGGGTGTAGAATTCATTTTCTGCCAGATGCCTCAAATTCTTTGAACTTCTGATGATCAGAAATAGCCAATTTAAATTATTTAACATTTTTTTTCCCAATGGGATAACATGTAGAAAGGTAATGATGTAATGCTACAAAAACACAAGAACAGGAGAAAGGAAAGGTCAACACTGTTATTAACGTTGGACTTTTTTGAATACATAGGTATAAAATATATTGTATTTATTTAATATTATCATTACTACTGTTATTAATAATAATAGTGGTAATAAAAACTGCCAAATTCTAGAGCTTAAAGAGGTTGTTCAATTTAGAAAACCTATTTTCAAATATGCTCTTAGGGATGGAGAGGGATACCTCATCTATTACTCAGAGTGCAATGTATCTACAAAGAACACACCTATACATTATATACATGTATATTGTTCTTATAAAAATCATAATAAATATTTCAAAAACATTAAGAGATTTGATTTTGCCATAACTCTGGATTTGTCTTGTTTATTTGATATCCAGCAAGTGTGACCACCATTATAAAGGCAGACGTTTTGGCAGTTTGCTGGTATGCTGCACTCAGACCTGCTTTAAAGGGGGTGTCCGAGACTGAAGGATAATTGATACTAATGATCTATCCAAAGGATAGGTCACCAGTATCAGATCAGTGGGTGTCCATCACCCAAATCCTGCATCACTCAGTTGATGCAGCTGAAGCCATATAATAGGTTCAAGTGAATGAGAGTAGAGCTGCAGTTCTGTGGCACCACTGCTATAATGTGCAAAGCCGAAATCTGTATACAGCATATGGAGATGTATACTATAGCGGTGACACCCACCAATCTCATATTGATGACCTATCCTGTAGACAACCCCTTAAACACAATGTCAATGAGGAAAGACTATTTATCTGTAAGGACTATGTTTAAAGATTTTGCTTAAAAAGGACCTTTTACCACCCCTACCAACTCCAGTTCTTAGCATCTGTTAATAGGTGTTGCTACACTGATTCTGGCACAGTTGGAATTTTTTCTCTATCCCCCACCATTCCCGATCAATGAATGCTGTTAATTTTGGTGCTTGATATGCTATTTAGGCTCTGTACTGTCAGGAGCATGGTGTAAGTGAGGAACAAGCAATTCTGAGCTCTGATACTGGTTGCTTCCAATTGGAGCTCTGAATCACGCTCCCTGCCTGGAACATCAGGCATCAAAACTAATAGCTTGTTGCTTGGGAATGGTGGGGGCTAGAGAAAAAATTGCAACTGTACTGGAATCGGTGGAGCGGCACTTATTAACAGATGCTAAGAACTTTAATTGGTGGAGGTAGTGAAAGGTCCTCTTTAAGAGACTTTGCTTAACCACTTCTGGACTGGGCCATTTCCCCTAGTTCCAGACTGGACACATTTTCATTTTTTTTTTCCATACAATTGGTTTTGAGGGTTATAACATTTTTTTTTTCCTTTGGGCTATTTTTTGGCAATAAATAGGGTTTTATGTACAGTCATATGAAAAAGTTTGGGCACCCCTATTAATCTTAATCATTTTTAGTTCTAAATATTTGGGTGTTTGCAACAGCCATTTCAATTTGATATATCTAATAACTGATGGACACAGTAATATTTCAGGATTGAAATGAGGTTTATTGTACTAACAGAAAATGTGCAATATGCATTAAACCAAAATTTGACCGGTGCAAAAGTATGGGCACCT
This sequence comes from Leptodactylus fallax, assembly GCA_947044405.1. Taxonomy (NCBI): domain Eukaryota; kingdom Metazoa; phylum Chordata; class Amphibia; order Anura; family Leptodactylidae; genus Leptodactylus; species Leptodactylus fallax. The sequence goes on from CAMRHE010000085.1 coordinate 4,158,781, forward strand.
CAACAGAAAAGTGACATTAATATTTAGTAGATCCTCCTTTTGCAAAAATAACAGCCTCTAGTCGCTTCCTGTAGCTTTTAATCAGTTCCTGGATCCTGGATGAAGGTATTTTTGACCATTCCTCTTTACAAAACAATTCCAGTTCAGTTAAGTTTGATGGTCGCCGAGCATGGACAGCCCGCTTCAAATTATCCCACAGATGTTCAATGATATTCAGGTCTGGGGACTGGGATGGCCATTCCAGAACATTGTAATTGTTCCTGTGCATGAATGCCTGAGTAGATTTGGAGCTGTGTTTTGGATCATTGTCTTGCTGAAATATCCATGCCCGGCGTAACTTCAAATTCGTTACTGATTCTTGTACATTATTCTCAAGAATCTGCTGATACTGAGTTGAATCCATGCGATCCTCAACTTTAACAAGATTCCCGGTGCCGGCATTGGCCACACAGCCCCAAAGCATGATGGAACCTCCACCAAATTTTACAGTGGGTAGCAAGTGTTTTTCTTGGAATGCTGTGTTTTTTTGACGCCATGCATAACACCTTTTTGTATGACCAAACAACTCAATCTTTGTTTCATCAGTCCACAGGACCTTCTTCCAAAATGAAGCTGGCTTGTCCAAATGTGCTTTTGCATACCTCAGGCGACTCTGTTTGTGGCGTGCTTTCAGAAACGGCTTCTTTCGCATCACTCTCCCATACAGCTTCTCCTTGTGCAAAGTGTGCTGTATTGTTGACCGATGCACAGTGACTCCATCTGCAGCAAGATGATGCTGCAGCTCTTTGGAGATGGTCTGTGGATTGTCCTTGACTGTTCTCACCATTCTTCTTCTCTGCCTTTCTGATATTTTTCTTGGCCTGCCACTTCAGGGCTTAACAAGAACTGTCCCTGTGGTCTTCCATTTCCTTACTATGTTCCTCACAGTGGAAACTGACAGGTTAAATCTCTGAGACAACTTTTTGTATCCTTCCCCTGAACAACTATGTTGAACAATCTTTGTTTTCAGATCATTTGAGAGTTGTTTTGAGGAGCCCATGATGCCACTCTTCAGAGGAGATTCAAATAGGAGAACAACTTGCAATTGGCCACCTTAAATACCTTTTCTCATGATTGGATACACCTGGCTATGAAGTTCAAAGCTCAGTGAGGTTACAAAACCAATTTTGTGCTTCAGTAAGTCAGTAAAAAGTAGTTAGGAGTATTCAAATCAATAAAATGATAAGGGTACCCAAATTTTTGCACCGGTCAAATTTTGGTTTAATGCATATTGCACATTTTCTGTTAGTACAATAAACCTCATTTCAATCCTGAAATATTACTGTGTCCATCAGTTATTAGATATATCAAATTGAAATGGCTGTTGCAAACACCCAAATATTTAGAACTAAAAATGATTAAGGTTAATAGGGGTGCCCAAACTTTTTCATATGACTGTATATGTCATTTTTATTTTTGCATGTTTTTTTCTTTATTTTGATATTCCAAGAAAAAGGAGGGCAAACGTCTCTCGTTTTCACATTTTTCATGTCATTAGCATCTGTTAATAGGTTTTGCTCCACTGATTCCTGCATAGTTGTAATTTTTTTCCTTAGCCACCATCGTTTCCGGGCAACAAGCGCAGGTAGTTTTGGTACCTGATGTGCTATTTAAGCTCTGTAATGTCAGAAGGGTAGTGTCAGCCAGGGGTGTGTGATTCAGATCTCCTATCAGTGGCAGCCAGTGACAGAGCTCAGGATCACACCCCTTGGCTGCTCCTACCTGACACCTCCCTCTTGACAGTACAGATACTACAGTACAGACACTTATTGATTAACTTTTTTTTAAATGTTTCTGGGAGAGTATGAGAAAAAACAGAAATAGTGTAATAGTATAATATGTCAGGTTGTTACGAACTTGACAATATCAAATATGTCTAAGTTTTTTTCTTTTTTAAACATACAAAACATTTTAATTTTTTACTTTTTAAAAATATTTTATTAATTTCATTTTTACTTTTTTTCAAGTCCTCCTAGGGTAACTTACCACTAGGGGGCTCGATCATCTGCCCAATACATGTATATTGCAGTGTATTGTCCCTGTCTCTAGCAGGTCCTAATAGAAAGTCTATGATGGCATTCATGTGGACCTTTGTTAGGTCCTGGTTGCCATAGCAACTCATCGGCTCCTCGCAATCTCACTGTGGGGGGGGGGGGGGACGATGGGGATATCAGTTACACTGACAAACACCATGTTGCTATTGACCATTGCATCTTAAGGGTTAAACTGCCGTCATGTGGCATGGTAGTGGAGTTCCTTTTTTTTAGAATTTTATTTTTTATATTTTAAAAAAAATATATATATATTTTTTCCCAGCCATCAGCCTATCACAGGAGTGCTGAGCCAGAAGGGGAGCCACATCATGGTGGCTCCCATAGCTGTGTACCCAGTGGTCATTGAGCACTGTGTAAAATGTGATAGCTAAGGCAAGGACAGAAATAAACCATGTCTGCCTTTTCTAAGGGAGGCTGTTATAACATCTGACTCCCTGCTTCTGCAGCTGCACTATGACAGTAAACCAGTAGTTTTCATTTTAATGGCCATGAGCATATAGGTGAAATGCAGAGTAACACTTGTTACCCATTACTGCAATTAAAAACTGCATGCAGTTCTTCAGTAAACAAGTGCCATGTAAACCCAGTGTGAGTTTCAGTGTAGCAGAGTGTAGCAGCTGCAGTTAATTTTGTGTTTTTCAGCAACTGTCTCCTCCACCCTCCCCTCTCCATAGAATAATATGTAAAAATTAAATCAGCTTGATAAGTGGAAAAGCAAACGTATTTCTTAAAAAAAACATATTAAAGTTGCTTATATTCGCCTGTACTATTCATTTACGAATTGTTAATTTATAATTGGAGGTACGCTTTAAATAAATTACATTTATTTTATTTTGTATATCTTTAAATTGCTAAAATTAAGACTTCTTTATATGTTACATTAAATAATCAAACAGATCCAAACTATTTTTAAATTAAATGTAATAATTATAAATTTGCGATATCAATTTTGGAAATGAGTGTGAGATGTAAAATACATTATATTATTAACCTATGAAACATACATTAATGAAGCAGATTAAACCTGTGTTTCAATTGACAGATCTAAAATTCCAAGGTATCCAGTTAATTATAGAGGCACAGGATGGTACTGTGAAGATAAATCACATGGTTGGCGGTATAATACCTAACAAAAAAAATACAAAAGGATAAAATATTATTTTCATTCCTTTAACTGTCTTCAAGTAGAATAGAAGTGATCTTTACTACATGTTCTATCTCCATGATAACTGTAAAGCCCCAAATTAGATTGTAAGCAACATTTCAGAAGGTTGCACCTAGCAGATCTGTCACCGTATTGTAGGAGACCATACAGTATTAATAATGCCAGCAAGCAAATTACAAGCAGATGGTAAAATATTATTAAATTCATTTTTCATTTGCGAAACTAAACTGGCTGCATGTGTGTAGAATACAATTTCATTTAGACAGTATTCCATTTAGTTATTTTATCAGGTATCATAATATAAAGTTTATATCTTCTTCCACTTATAGAGTTAATCCAATCCTTCAGTGAAGAACATAAAAAATATACTAAGCACAACTTTTATTTTTCCCCCTAATTTTAATATGACAATAAGATACAGCAAACACAGGATGGGCGCTGTGTAATATACAGGGGATTAGAACGGATATAAGAATATATTAAAACACTCATATGTGTACTCTGATCTTCTTAAAACCTTTGTCGGTATATTTTGGATTATATCATAATCTGAATATTTTGTGGTCCAATGTTATAATCTCAATACAGCATAAATTCAGACCAGTCCTAGAAAGAAGTCAGTGTCTTTGAGGCAACTGTAAAAAATAAATACATTTTCATTAAATTGTTAAAAGGGTTTTTGAGACGTTTGATATTAATAAGCTACCTTAAGGATATGTCATCAATATCAAATGTCTGGAAAACCCTTTTAAGTACATTATGTTTTCTGTAGGTTATTTTTCTTCTTTACTTACCTTAAAGGGGTTGTCCGGGATAAATTGATATTTCAAATCTATGCTAAACACCCCCCCACCACCTACCTTCTAAATTACATAGTGTACCAAATATCTATATTTACCTATAGATCGCCGGGAACCGCCCCGATTTTCTGGTGACGTTCCGTTTAAGGGAGGGGGAAACGGAACATTACCTATACCAACCCATCCACCCCCACCCCATTATACTTACCTGTCTTCCAATCTGGACCTTCTGGGACGTCACTTCTTCAGGGCAGCCGGAACCTCCTCTTCTTGAGGTCTGCTGGCCGACCATGCCTGTGCAATACAGCTAGAGTGCTGGCATGCACAGTAGCCGTCCCATGCCAAGTAGGTCCGGACCAGAAGTTAGGTAAGTATGATGGATGGGGGGTTGAGTTAGTTAGGAAGGACTAGTAGTGGTGGGCTAGCTAGGGAGGGGGTGTGACTGAGAAAGGGAGGGAGAGGGAGTGAGAGAGGGAGGTGGTATGAATAAGCTCTGAGTAAAGCCCAAGGTATCATGCTAGTTGTAGGAAAACACAGAACAGGAAGATGCCCATGCAAACAAATGCAGAAGATGCCAGGAACTTCCAGAGAAACCCAGAAATCACTCAAAACACTGTTAAAGGTATTTGGGTGAACTTATTAACCAGTCTCTGTTTACATCCCTGAAGCAATAACATGTGCTATGTGCACATGACTGATATAGCAAATCCCTGGTCTGACACGTGATACCTCCATATCCAGCACAAGACCACTGAGGCCAGTGATTAGCTGTGGCCATGACAAGGATGTAGGACTTCTGCAGGACAAGTAACCAAAGACTATCAGGTGTGACCAGAGTAAGGATTTACCAAGTAAATAATAGTGTAGTTTCCTAATTTAAAATTAACCTATCAGGTATATTTGAAACATAAAACCACCAGCAGGATCACCTGTAACACAAGAACTACAAGCACTAGTAGATTCTGTATCTTCAGCCACCTGGTTTGTGCAACAGGAATCTCCTTCTTCCTTACATAGAGTGTAATGATGAAACATATGCCCGGTACCTGGGTATAACACACTATGGCTTCCTCGCAGACTCCTAAGATGGCCACCATCTGCTTGTACAGTTAACCTTGACCTTCTGTTGGACTTGATTCTACCACCGCTACTCAAGCTGCTGCATTTGTTGTGGTCAAGAACCTAGTTCTCTTACCCCATCTCTGGGAACTCACACTTGGCCTGTCTCCTGCCTGACTTCCCCTTCAACCAGCACATTCCTGCTCTCTATCACTCGCATACAAACTAACTGTGCACTTCTTCACTTATTATGTTGGGTCCCCCTCCCATCTGTTTTTCCTCCAACCAGCTTTCTACAGAGATAGTTGGTATCCCAAATTTATTTGACAGGTTCCCTTTAATGTAACATAGTGAAATCTTGGCCAACCTCACTAATTAATAGGTTTTACACCCTGTCCATACCTGGTTGACCTTCTAATTTGCACACTATATAGCATACTTATTTGGACATGTCAAATACTATGTAATATGGAATTTTTAATATTTCGTGCAGTATATAAGTTAATTATTCACACACTGATGAACTTCGTGGAAAACCCCTTTAAATGTTGTCACTGATTTTGAATTGCCAGTTCCCTATTTCCGGGATGAGCTGTAAAAGAATGCATACGCTCTATTTATTTCTATATTCTATATTTCTTAGCATTCCTAAATATATAATAAAAATGCTTTGAAATAAAATATGCATTTCTATTACAATTGCAAACGGTTGAATTTCCATCGTTTTCACTGTATAAAAGATCCAATGCAAATATATATTACATTTTACATAAATATTTTCTTATCTGATTTCTTCCTTTATATAGTAGGCAGCCAAGCTATTGCATGAAGCAGACACTTCCTTTTAATAATGTTTACTTAAATGTATGAAAATTTTATATAAGCTGTTACCACTCTTCCCGCTGTGAGATCCAATGTGTGAAGAAGGTGCTATGTAAATAGAGAAAGTATTTACTGTATAAAATGCATTGTGGAGGCAAAAAGGTGACATTCAGGCAAGAGGGTAAAAGGGCCAAGTGAGGTTCTGAACCTATCACCTAATGAGTCCTTAGAGGCAGAGGGGAAAAATAATGTATTAATGTAGGGAAGATTTATTTCCTAAGTGTAATTGGGATAGTAAAACAGAGAGTTCTCTGTTCCATGGATGTCCCCTATCCCACAGGTACAATCAAACATGGTCACTGAATCAATAGCCAAGAAGAGTTTTATGGCTGAAGTTTAACACCAAGCTATGCATGGTGCAGGTGGCACAGACATTTGTTCATTAAAATGGCTTTCACAATAAACAGCTGTGGTCCCATGAGGATATTGCAAGAATCTAAAAGGTTAAACAGAAGGAAAACATTAGAACTTAGCTGTTTTATAAAAATGTGTCTGGAATTGAAAGTATTTTTGTGCTTTGAGTCCATTGTGAGAAAGGCGCATTAAAAATGTTTGTTGCTGTGACAAGAAAGTAGGGCAAGGCCGAGGCTGGCACGTATGGTGAGAGACTATATACTTAAAAAAACATTGATTTACTGTTTTATTTATTATTTTAATGTACGTGTTTAACTATGCAGTTATTCTGTTGCAGGCTGGCACTGCAAGGTTTCAAAGCTCAAGGATAGGACAACCCTTGCAAGGAATTTTTATTCCTTCAAAGCATCTACTGAAAGGTTAAAAATCCAAGCAACTTAGTAAATAGTTTGATGAATAAAAACTTCCCATGTTGTAAGTACCAATGCTACGTAAATCTCTAAATGTGCCCTCTCTTATCTTTCTCCTTGGCTGGACATGCTCAGAATCTTTATGATTCTGTTTATGGGCACCCAGTGGTTGCATTGTAAACTACAGCCTTTCAAGTGTTTGTCTAGCATGTAGTGATATTGTATTGAATTTTTTTATGAGAAATTGGAGTCCTCAGTCAAATCTGAGCTTGTACCAAAATAGCAAGGCATGGAACAAAAAAAAAAACAAGATATCCTGGTGTACTAAACATACAAACCTCCTATCAAGAAAAAACTGCAGACAAAACCATCTGATCAGTCATGTCATATAAGGCCTTTTTCACACATCTGTATATCAAGTACCTGTAGCATCCACTTTTTTTGTGACGGCGTCATACGTACCCATTCATTTCATTGTGTGTACTCATTACTTTGGAAATGCTGCTTCGTTTGCAATGTGAAATTATTCCTCCCATTGTTTACACATCGTTTCCTTGGTCCCCGTCCTGCATCTGATAGCAGGTCAGAGGGTGAGTCACTGCTCTTTGGGAGGGCTAAGTTCTCTCACTGCTCTTCCAGAAGAACAATCAGTTCAGCTAGTTACAGTTTGCTGATAAAGTTTTAGACACAAAGATAACATTGAGTTTACTGCAAGTCTACTCTCTTCTGCAGCATCTAAGTTTTTTTTCTCTCCAAATCTGTGTATTGTAATATACTTTTATTGTGCATATTTGATCTACATTTATATTAGATTTCTAATAATCATATAAATAATCTCTCGTGGTAAAGGCAATGTCTATATCTAGTGAGGTACTTCATAGTGTCAGCTTGATGAAGAATACAGGAAGTGAGAAGAAGAAACCGTCGACAAACTGCTGAGAGAGGGAGATGGGAAAAACCCTTTTAAGTTAAAATCCATACAGAGAATGAAATGGATCAACACAAATATACCTTTCCTTTCCCTTTGGAATCTTCCCTTACCTTTCCCATTGGTTGGACATACACAGATGCTGAATGTGCGCCATGAATTGTTCAGCTTGTCAATACAACATTGTTATATGATATTGTATCACAAAGTGATAGGCTATATGTGTCTATTTGTGGAAACCCAGTGGCTGCATTGTGAATTACTGCCTTTTAAGTGTTTTGTTAGCATGTTGGGATATTGTATTGAATTGTTTATTTTTTATGAGAAATTGTAGACCTCATCCAAGTTTGAGTTTATACGAATATGGCAGGGGTTGGGACTATTAAATAAGAAATTCTGATGTAATAAACGTATATTTCCTCCTATCAAAAATAGACTTCAGAATGACAAAACAATATACACTGACGAGCAAAAGGGTAACAATGTTTTGCACTTTTGACTTTCAGGCTCCATATCTCACCATCCACTATAGTTTTGGATGTGAGGCTAACATCATTTTAGTGGAAAACAATGTCATCCTTACTCACATAAAAGTTAAAATTCATAAACAGAATAAAACTTATTAACAAGCTTTATAAGCAAACATCATAACCCCCTGTGTATTACTGAAACATGGCCAGATTATAATATTTGTGGATAAAACCTGCAAAGTACTGATACAGAGTAATAATCTGCAACAATAATCCCAGTAGATCTAATACACATATACACTAGGCAGAAACAAACAGTAAAACACAGTACACAGTAATAGTATACAGACCAGTGAGGGAATTGAAACACCCCAACACCTATTTGCCTTACTTTGTCCAGGGCATGAGGCGAAACACATGTTGGGGTGATTCTATTTCCTCCCTGGTCTGTATACATCCTTATGTACTGTGTTTATGTTGGTTGTACTTGGGGTTTCTGCCTTGTGTCTATTTTTATTATATTATACTAGAATTATTATTGCCTCTTGTTCATTTGTATTACCATTTTACTTTGCACGGCTTATCTGCATGTTTTATAATCCAAGCATGGATTTTTAACTGTTATTTGAATACAGATACAGTATATTGCTTTTGCAAATTTGAGCTTGGTAAGTATGAACATCTCTTTATGCATCTGTGATTTTTTTCAAAATTTTTATGTTACTATTAGAGATGGGCAGACCTCATGAAATTCAAATGGTATTTACTGCCGAGGTTTGCCTGACAGTTTAGTTTCTGGTCCTTACCAGAAGTACTATTATTATACTCTTCAGATCCCATAATATAATAATTGGAGGCCCAATGTAAGGGCAGAAAAATGATAAACACTGACATGTGTTGTGCACCCCAGGGGCCCAGTCACAGGCAGTGGTGAACCTAGCCTCTTTGCTGCCTGCGGCGGACTATCGAAAGATGCCCCCCCCCCCCAAAAAAAAAATATAAAATTCCGTTTACATGCTGTTAGCGTCACACGCTGTTATTGTCGTACAAAAAAACATACACAAACTTATGAAACAGTTTTGAAGAATTCTTCTTCCTGTATTACTTCAGTATCAGAAATCAACAACACGGCATTAACAATGACAATAACTTCACACATCTTCTGCTTGGGAGATGGACGAGCCCACGTGGCCCCCATTCTCTATAATAGGAGCCCCGCAGATAGCTGAGTACTGGACTTCGGCTATCTTTGGCACTCCCATTGAAGTGAATGAGAGCCACGCGGGTTCGTCCATCCACAAAGTGACACACCTATATATATGGCTGCGGTCAGGCTGAATTCCCACCCAGTGGGGGAAAAAAAAACAATTCTCAGGCTCAGTGGGGGACTCAGCAGACAGACCCCATCACTCAGGTATTTATCCTCTATCATTTATGTGAATACAGAGCAGTAACATTTTGTGATTTACAGGTGACGTCTCTGACTAATCCTTCACATTTCCCTTCTCTTCCCTTTGGACCACCATGACCACTTCTTCTAGTCTCTGTAAAGTTTACAACACAGACATCTTTGGCTCCTCACTTTTCCAGGCACCTGACCCACATTGTCCTCACCTGCACACTCATCCTGCTGCTACCCCAATTATAAAATATATGATATAACCCCCCCCCATAATAAAACTCCCAAGTTCATCTTTATATTAATAATGTCCGTGTCTACCCCCATAAATAGTGCCCCTTATTAATAATGCCCCAGGTGTTAACTAATTAAAAGGTTTTCCAGGTCATTAATAAACTAATCAGTGGGGCTCAAAAACCAAGGACCCCACTGATCAGCTGTTTGAATGAATTCTGGTACCTGTGTAAGCTCCATGGCCACGTCTCTGTTTACATAGTGTCATTCATCTCATAGCGGCCATGTAATGTAACTACGGCCTCGTCCTATACACGTCTATGTGACAAGGCTGTAGTTTCATCACACGGTCACTATAATCAGACAGCGTATAATATAAACAGGCACCATAGCCCCTTCATACAGCTGATCAGAGGAGGGGTCCACTGATCTCTTATTGATAATCTGTCCTAAGGATAGAACATCAATAAAAATGAGCTGGAAAGACCCTTTAATAAAGCCCAAGTGCCACCTTAAAGGGGTTGTCCAGGATAACCACTTTTTTAATATGATGCTGGGGAAGGTGCTCCGGTGTCTTCCAGCGCATTCCAGTCCTGCTGCTCCGGTGTTTTCTTCCCCTCAGAAGTCATGTGTGGTGGGGACTTCTGCCAGAAGAGAACACCAGAGCAGCAGAACCAGACTGCGGTGGGAGACATTGTAGCACAAGGGACAGGTGAGTAGGTGTTTTTTTTTAATACAGTATTATATGGTATTATGCCCCGCAGCGGCCCCTGCACACAGTATTACATGGTACTATGCCCCACAGTGGCCCCTGCACACGGTATTATGCCCCGCAGCGACCCTTGCACATGGTATTATGCCCCGCAGCGACCCCTGCACACAGATTATGCCCCGCAGCGGCCCCTGCACATGGTATTATGCCCCGCAGCGGCCCCTGCACATGGTATTATGCCCTACAGCGGCCCCTGCACATGGTATTATGCCCCATAGTGGCCCCTGCACAGGGTATTATGCTCCATAGTGGCCCCTGCACACAATATTATGCCCCGCAGTGGCCCCTGCACACGGTATTATGCTTCATAGTAGCCCCTGCACACGGTATTATGCCTCATAGTGGTCCCTACACTCAGTATTATGCTCCATAGTGGCCCCTGCACTCGGGAATTATGCTCTATAGTGGCCCCTGGACACGGTATTATGCTTCATAGTAGCCCCTGCACACGGTATTATGCCTCATACTGGTCCCTACACTCAGTATTATGCTCCATAGTGGCCCCTGCACTCGGTATTATGCTCTATAGTGGCCCCTGCACACGGTATTATGCTTCATAGTAGCCCCTGCACACGGTATTATGCCTCATAGTGGTCCCTACACTCAGTATTATGTTCCATAGTGGCCCCTGCACACAGTATTCTGCTCCATAGTAACCCACCCATGAACTATTATTATACTCTGGGGTCTAAAAGACCCCAGAGTATAATGATCGGAGACCCAGGTGGTGACAAACATAAAAACCAGTGTTACTTACCTGGGCTCCGGTGCACTCCCTGCTTTCGGCCCTCTTCAGTGTCGCACAGACCGGCGTTGCAACATAATGACGTCGGCCTGGCTCACGTGACGCCTGGGACGTCACCAAAGGAGGCCAAAGTCTGCTGGGAGTAATATTGGATCGCCGGAGAGGTGAGTAATAATGGTTTTTATGTCTATCACCTCCCCGGGGGCTCCGATTATTATACTCCGGGGTCTAAAAAGACCCCGGAGTATAATAATAGTAGTATTTGGCCTCACTTAGTGATCCCCGCTGCCGCTCACAGCCGCTTCTGATTCCCCCTTCTGCATCTGATAGTAGAAGGGGAAGCGGAGGCGGCCACAGCAGGCGCGGGGATCGATAAGTAAATAGGCCGTTACCTGCCGGGGATACTCCAGCAGGTTATGGCCTATTTATATATAAAAAAAGTTATTGTCACCTACCTGCAATCCCATGATGGAGCCGCCGTCTCCTCTTCTTGTCTGCGACGTCTGCGTGTCAGCGTAGGAAGCGCGATGACGTCATTGTATCGCCGCATGCGCTGACACGCAGACGTCTCGTAAACCAGCCCAGGACAGGCCCCGCTCAGATCTGTTTTTTTTAAAGCGGCCTGTCCTGGGCAGGTTTACATTAAATAAATGGTAAAAATGCTGCCCCCAAGACAGTGACGTACAGTGCCACCTGAGGCGGCCGCCTCACTTCGTCTCATTAGCGGTGCGCCCTTAGTCACAGGCCTGGAGCTGATAAAGTCACCCAGGAGGCTGGAAGAGAACAGAAGACACCCAAGAAGAAGAACCAGACATTGCAAGGAAGCCCAGCAGAGTAGAGGGAAGGAAGGTAACATCATACCCCACAAGATTTGCAGCTGTAATTGTAGAGAAAGGTGGCTCTACAAAGTATTGGTATAGGGGGGCTGAATACTTTTGCACGTCACACTCTTTAGATTTTTATTTGATTAAAATTTTGAAAACCATGTATCATTTTCGTTCCACTTCACAATTGTCTGATACTTTTGTGTTGTGTCTATCACTTAAAATCTCAATAAAATACATTTGTTTGTGGTTAAGGTAACAAAATGTGAAAAAGTTTAAGGGGTATGAATACTTTTGCAAGCCACTGTATATATTACATTGCCTTTAAGTGCAATTAATAAGCTACAGTGGGGGAAAAAAAAGTATTTAGTCAGCCACCAACTGTGCAAGTTCTCCCACTTAAAAAGATGAGGCCGGCCTGTAATTGTCATCATAGGTAGACCTCAACTATGAGAGACAAAATGAGAAAACTTATCTAGAAAATCACGTTGTCTGATTTTTTAAGAATTTATTTGCAAATTATGGTGGAAAATAAGTATTTGGTCACCTACAAACAAGCAAGATTTCTGGCTCTCACAGATCTATAACTTCTTCTTTAAGAGGCTCCTCTGTCCTCCACTCATTACCTGTTTGACATTGTTATCGGTATAAAAGACACCTGTCCACAACCTCAAACAGTCACACTCCAAACTCCACTATGGTGAAGACCAAAGAGCTGTGGAAGGACACCAGAAACAAAATTGTAGACCTGCACCAGGCTGGGAAGACTGAATCTGCAATAGGCAAGCAGCTTGGTGTGAAGCAATCAACTGTGGGAGCAATAATTAGAAAACGGAAGACATACAAGACCACTGATAATCTCCCTCCATCAGGGGCTCCACGCAAGATCTCACCCCGTGGGGTCAAAATGATCAGAAAAACGGTGAGCAAAAATCCCAGAACCACACGGGGGGACCTAGTGAATGACCTGCAGAAAGCTGGGACTAACGTAACAAAGGCTACCGTCAGTAACACACTACGCCGCCAGGGACTCAGATCCTGCAGTGCCAGACGTGTCCCCCTGCTTAAGCCAGAACATATCTGGGACCGTCTGAAGTTTGCTAGAGAGCATTTGGATGTTCCAGAAGAGTATTGGGAGAATGACATATGGTCAGATGAAACCAAAGTAGAACTGTTTGGTAGAAACACAACTCGTCGTGTTTGGAGGAGAGTGAATGCTGAGTTGCATCCAAAGAACACCATACCTACTGTGAAGCATGGGGGTGGCAACATCATGCTTTGTGGCTGTTTCTCTACAAAGGGACCAGGACGACTGATCCGTGTACATGAAAGAATGAATGGGGCCATGTATCGTGAGATTTTGAGTGCAGACCTCCTTCCATCAGCAAGGGCATTGAAGATGAGACGTGGCTGGGTCTTTCAGCATGACAATGATCCCAAGCACAACGCCAGGGCAATGAAGGAGTGGCTTTGTAAGAAGCATTTCAAGGTCCTGGAGTGGCCTAGCCAGTCTCCAGATCTCAACCCCATAGAAAACCTTTGGAGGCAGTTGAAAGTCCGTCTTGCCCAGCGACAGCCCCAAAACATCACTGCTCTAGAGGAGATCTGCATGGAGGAATGGGCCAACATACCAGCAACAGTGTGTGCCAACCTTGTGAAGACTTACAGAAAACGTTTGACCTCTGTCATTGCCAACAAAGGATATATAACAAAGTATTAAGATGAACTTTTGTTATTGACCAAATACTTATTTTCCACCATAATTAGCAAATAAATTCTTAAAAAATCAGACAATGTGATTTTCTGGATTTGTTTTCTCATTTTGTCTCTCATAGTTGAGGTCTACCTATGATGACAATTACAGGCCGGCCTCATCTTTTTAAGTGGGAGAACTTGCACAATTGGTGACTGACTAAATACTTTTTTACCCACTGTAAGTAAACTTCCCAGTGGTATCTGCAAGCAGCCAGAATAGTATCAGTTCTATCTCCATACAGGGGATTTGTAACTCTCTCAGACAAATGAAGTTCCATACCCTAGAAACATACATTAAGAGATGTATTGGAACAAAAATTTGGACCTATAAAAAATAAAGGGACCTGGTTTTATACTAAGCACAAATATTGCTACTTTTAAGAAATTTGTGTTTTCTACATTAGCTGATTAAAGTATGTAAATTAATACAACAATGTTGATTAACAAAATCTGGTCACTTTACAGATTACTTTGCTCACGCTAGTGTAAAAACTGGTGATGCAAGATAAGTCAAGGAGCGTTTCTTAAATTTTATGTATCTTCTCATGTTATAAAATCCAATTTGGCTTCCAAATTAAATATTTAGACTATCAATACAGAGCCAGATAGCACATTAGCATAAACACAAAGTCCTTTTCATAAAACATTACTGAAGTATAATTTAATGCAATAAAAAAATGGAAAAATAAAGTTGTGATAATATTTTAATTTATAAAATCTGTAAAACGGAATTATTATTTTTTTAAATCCGTAATCACAGAGAGACGCATTGCGCAGTTTTGACTTATTTCTTCAAAATCAAATTAAACAAATGTATCCGTGCAGATACACATGTTGCCAAGCATGACTAATAGTATTACTGCTATGATTCTGCACATTTTAATTGTTTATGATTTATGTAATGCTTCAAAATGCTACATTATATTTATCAGGATGTGCAGAGGAGGTATCTTTATACAACACCTAAATCTAACACCCTTGGTTCTATATGTGATTATAGGAAAAGCCAGCATTTTAGAGATAGAGAGAGAGAGAGAGAGAGAGAGATAATCCCAGACAGGGTTACAATGACAGGTAACACTTATATATAGAAAACACAGGATCCACCAATAGGTCAAGGTTACAGTTCCCCTCCTCTGCATTCTTGTACAGTGACCTTTGCACAGATCACAGAGGATGCTTACAACATTCTCCCACAAAAGCCAATGAGTCATCTCCAGATTACAGATTCTTAGGATCCATACGGCTCATGTAAAAAATATTGCTGCAAGATTGCTACCCCCATAACCATGTACAAAAAGGAGAATAAAAAAAATCTATCATCAGAAATAAAACAGATTGAGGCTAGGTTCACACCTGTGTTGGGGTTTCTGTTCGGGGGCGTCCGCTAATCTGCTTAAAAAAGTGGTTACCTGCAGAAACCCAGACCCCATAGACTATGATTTCCCCCTGATTTCTGCCCGAAAAGGGCGAAAAATGCGGAGAGAAAAGTCCTGCTTGCAGCGCTTTTCTCTCCGCATTTTTCAAGCAGAATGGGAAATGGAATCCCCCAACGGAGTCCAGGCGCAGGTGTGAACCTAGCCTTAGGCTAAGGCCCAACGTAGCAGGGAAAAACCGCAGCGGCAACACATCACGGTTTTTCCCGCAGCACTTTGCACAGAAAGTCCACAGAGATTTCCTCTGTGGACTTTCTGCTTCAATTATACCTATAGGGAAACCGCCACCGTTTTCGTAGGTATAACTGACATGCTGTAATTTCCAAAACCGCAACAGTATGTATTTTTCCATAAGGTGTGGATGCAATTCCTTAGAATCCCATCCACCTTGCACTGATTGTAAAATGCTGCGTTTTTTTCCTGGGCGTTTCCACTACTCCCCAAATCGCGGCATTTACACCATGTGGGGCCCCGGCCTTAAAAAAAGAATGTGTATCAGTATCTGGTTTTAATTAGTAAAGAATATAGCTGAAATACCCTAAACTATTATAATACATAAAAAATGGAGAGAGAAAGTATGAGATTTAAACTGCAAATGACCACTTGCGATATGCAATGGCATAATGCCAAAAATAGAAAGGTGAGGTGGGAAATTTATCGATGATATTGCAATTTTGTTTTTTAAAATTAAGCTGGCAACCTAGTTGTTAATGTTGATGGCGGGATCATTTGTATGAACAATTCCGTCACATTGAGAACGCTGCATCATAGAAGTCAAAAAACTAACATTTATGGTTAACTTAAAGGGTTTTCCAGGACTCTTTCCATGCCTTATCCTCAGGACTCCCAATGATCAACTGTTTGAAATGGAAGCAGCCACAAGCCAAATATGTCACATTCATCGATCACATGGCTTGATCACAGCTTAGTCCCATTCAAGTGAATGAGATAAACTGTGATACCAAGCAGAGCTGCTATACAAATGTAAGTCAAATGAGTCAGACCCATCTACCCATCTTTAATTGATGACCTAATGATAGGTCATCAATTAATAACTCCTAGAAACCCATTTGAGGCTAAAGGCCAATGTTGTGGAAAAGCTGCTTTTTTTAGCAGATTTATTGCGGATTTTTGAGCCAAAGTCAGGAGTAGATTGAGCAAAAAGAAGTATAAGAGCTTCCTTTATATTTCATATTCCTTTTTTAGACCGGGGCCCCATGTGGCACAAATGCCCGGTTTGCCCGCGCCGGAAACGCTGCAGAAAAAAACGTGGCTTTTTACAGTCACAGTAAAGTGGATGGTGTTCTAGTGAATCCCATCCCTACTTTACAGTAAAATAGGCGCAGCAGACATGCTGTGATTTCCAAAACTTTTGCGGTTTTGGAAGTCACAGCATGTCAATTATACCTACATAAAAGCCGATGGTTTCCCTATATGTATAATTGAAGCAGAAAGTCCGCAGAGGAAACCTCTGTGAACTTACTGTGCAAAGTGCTGTGGGAAGAACCGTGATGCGTTGCCGTCGTGCTTTTTCCTGCAGTGCTTTTTTGCAGCCCGCTACGTGGGGCCTAAGGCACAAACTGCAACAAAAAAAGCAGCTTTTCCGTAATGTGGTGCCTTAGCCAAAGAAGGGTCCTGAAATTGGATACAAAGAGAATCAAAATAAAGCATTTGAAACATTTTTTATATTTTAGTAAATAATTTAGCAACATTTTCCAGATTCTGTTATTGAGATTGTGATTTAGTAATAGTTGTAGAAGTGGTTTTGTATAGTCACCATTACTTGTGTTTCTTGACTTTTATGCTTTTCTTGACAAAGGGGAATCACCAAATTCTTTTCCAGTGTAAAAATAGCATAACTAATTGGCTTGTTGATATTAGCCCTGAATACTACAAGAAAATCCAGGTCCCTACAACTAACACCATTCCTGTAATAATTTCCAGATTGCTACAATGTTTGCTGACTGCCATAGGTTTTCCCAGTGAATTACTGACCTCCTGTAGTTTGTTTGTCCTGGTGCAGTAGGGCTTAAAATTAAAGTAAA
The DNA here is from genome assembly GCA_947044405.1 of Leptodactylus fallax. Taxonomy (NCBI): domain Eukaryota; kingdom Metazoa; phylum Chordata; class Amphibia; order Anura; family Leptodactylidae; genus Leptodactylus; species Leptodactylus fallax. Next base: position 4,176,152 of record CAMRHE010000085.1, read on the forward strand.
CCCACCAAATTGCAAAGATGGAGAATTTACACTGGTCACAGTGAAAGATTTTCTGGACTTGGGTTACAATTACAAACCAATATTTGCTGTGCATGAAGTGTGGAAGAAAGGACCATTATTTTTGTTTGGTTTCTCTGGTTGCCATCAAGAAAGTTGGAAAGAAAGATAAACCGTCTGCATTCCATTTTATCTGACATTTCGCTGTATGAACAATCAGACCACACAAGTGTATTTCATAGGTAGGGACTCTCATAGACTGCGCCTGTGTGGTCCGGCTGGAAAGAGACTAATACACCCTAATCAGACCCTAAGCTTATTATTCTTAGCCATGTCCTATGCTGCTAAAGGCAGAACAAATGCTGGCACTGCACATTTCTATTCCTTAAAATAGATTTCCTTGTAAATTGCCATTCTAGCACATAGCAGCGCTCTACATTTATTACCTTATGTAACAGAATCTATTGTTATACATGTTACTTCATAAATACAAGCCCAAGGAGAATATTACGTTGTATGTCCACTGTATCATAACCCTCAACATTCTGCTGACATAGGGTCTTAACAGTTAAGGACCAAGTCAATTTTGACTTTATATTTTGAGTTAATGTCAATCATACCTTTTATTTTTGTCTTTAAGACTATGCGTCTTTATTTTTCGGTAAGATAAACTTTGGTATAAGTAGTTCTCAATTTCTATAATTTTAATATTAATTGAATGTTTCTTTACTCCAATGTGCAAAAGTCTTAGTAGAAGTAGGGTGGCGGTCACAACCTTATAGCAGAGATCTTGAGCAGATGCTCCTTAACCTATCCCCAAGAAAATACGGTGCAATCTGCAGACAGCATGTTACAAACCCGGAGGAAATGAATAGGTTGATATATAGTTTTTGGTTAGAGATTCTGTACAATTTGTCATTAATACATTGAAATCTCTGCTCTTTCTATGTTAAGAAGTCCAGGAGGCGGAGCTATTAGTGATTGACAGCTATCTCTGTATGATCAACTATAGAGGGCAGGTTGTCAATCACTGATAGCTCCGCCTCCTGGCATTCTCAAAATAGAAAGAACAGAGATCTCAAAAGATTAATGACAAGTTGTACTGAATCTTTTCCCCAAAAAACGATATATCAATCTTCACTTTATAACTTGCTGCCTGCAGATTGCACTTAATTTTCCACGTGACAGACTTTCCCCAGTTTTTTTGGCACCTCATTCAACATTTCCGAAGCTTCAGGCTAAGCAAATGGCCATTACTTTCGGCTTCGTAAAGTGTTAAGATGTAAAATCGATTACTTCACTTGTTTTACATATAGCTTAGAGGGAGTCTGTCAGCAGTAAATTGTTTATAAACCGAATCCCAGTACCTTGTAGAGGTGATCCTACAGTTTGCAATTATGTCTCTGGTATTCTGCTTTGGAGCCCCATATAAATAGCTTTTTTTCATATTTAAATGATGGGAGAAGTGCTTTGGGGGTGTGAATTAACTTGCCCAGGCTTCGGTCTCAGCTCTAGATTCTAGAGCAAAGCACTTTCCCCCTCATTAGCATATGAATACAATTTCTGTTTACCTGCAAACGTGGCTCCAGAGTTGAAGAACAGAGGCATAAAGCCTGGAAACTGTAGAATCAACTCTACAAGGTACTGGGATTATATTGATAAGGAATTTACTACTGACAGACTCCCTTTAAATTATATCTATATACAGTAATATCTCTTGTACAATACATTGCCTTTAAAGAAAATTGCCTAGATATTTTTTGTTATAATCTACTTCTTCCACATGTTGTGATTTCTTTTTTGCATTATTATTTTATGCACTTCCAATGTTTAAAGGGGTTGTCCAGGATAAGTGTAAATTCCTACACTAATATAAATACCCTCCTACTTTCTAAATGACACACATCATGTGACCACCCCAGGGACATTTGCTGGTTATCCGGAAACGGAACTTCACTACTACTCCCCCCCATCCACTCCATCATACTTACCTTCCAGGCTTCTTCCTGCAGGAAGGCTCCTCCCTCTTTTCTTATTGCTGCCGCTTCTCCTAGCGCTGCTCTGTGCTCTGCTGCCGATAAGCAGCGCTGAGACTGTAGTGCGTGCTGGCAGTCATAAAATAAGGATGGGCAGGAAGAAGCCTGGAAGAAGCCTGGAAGAGAGGTAAGTATATAATGGGGTCGGGGGTTGGGCTGAGTAGGTTGGAAGAGCTAGTAGTGGGCGGGATAGCTAGAGAGACAGGGAGGGGGTGTATAGGAGGAAGAGAGGACAGAGAGAGGAAGTTAGTGAGGAAGTTACAGAGCAGGAAGCTGAACCATGTAAACAAATTCAGAAGATACCAGGAGCTCCCAGAGACACCCAGAAATCACACAAAACACTGCTAAAGGTATATGGGTGCATTTATTAACCCATTAACAGCACTAACAGATCTTTTTTTTTTTTTTTTTTAATTTTTTTTTACCCGGAAAACCCCTTTAGGCTACGGCCCCACGTTGCGGAAACGCAGCTTTTTTTTGTTGCAGATTTTGTTGCGGTTTTTTAGAGCCAACTGCTTGCCTATCTCTCTTTGGAAATGATGACCGTAGCAATGATCAATCTCATCCACTGCATCTAGCGATTGACTTTTTCCCAGGGGACATGGGAAAAGTCAGAACAAGAGTGATGGGTATCGGCGACATGGGACTTATTTTGCTATTTTACTCCATTCTGAAACTTTAAAAAAATGAATTGGCCATACACATTAGGTAAAACTTGGCCAAATATGGCTCCTTATTTATTTATGTTGCTTACCTATATACCATCATCATATTCTACAGCGCTTTACAGACATTGTCAATAGTATCCCATATAGGGCTCACAATCTACATTCCCTATTAGTATGTCTTTCGAGTGTTCTGTGGGGTCCCATGACAATGAATGTCTCAACATTGGTGCTGGTTGGATTTTATCATGCCCAATACTATGTTCCTGCAGGATAATCTCTGGCTAATCCCTGTCTTTGCACTGAAATAAACTTGTACACCCAGCCCAGCAAACATGTTTATGTACGTATTCATACTGTATGTAAGGCCAGCTTAATTTACTTTTTCCATTTTTGTAATAGGTTTGCTGAGAAGTTATTGGAATATTATATATAATCTTAATGTGAACTTAATAAATTACTGTCGGATTTTATGATCACTTTATGACCTCTCCATATTTCATCAGGACACAGAAGTCGTAGCACTGAATAACAACATAAAAATAGAATAATACCATAACCAAGGAAAAGGTCAGGATTATGACAATGTTAGAAATAAATAAAGAAAAGAGACTTTATTATACACAAATCCAAAAGTTTATGTGGTGCTTCATAGTTATGACAAGTCAGAACCTCATCTGTCTTTTAGAATGATGATCACGTTTACCCTCACCCTCATGCCACTTTTACATGCCACCTACTTTTACTATAGAAGTATTCACTGCTTCTAATAAGGGTTATGTTATTCTACTTCAAGGTAAGTGATAAGTTAAGTAATGCTAATTATTAAAGAACAGAATCATCCATGTATCATAGTGCATCTACATTACACACAGGCGTAATACTGAAACATTGTACAGGTGTAGTACACCTGCTTGTGATATCTCAGTGTTTTATCTAGGGTGTTCCATAGGGCTGTAAGTAAAGATTTGTCTTGTGAATATTTGTGAGGTACGTCCAGCACTTTAGTTTCACCAGAATTGCTATTATTATATACTCTAGTGTCTCCTCAGACCCTGAGCGATCATGTGTGGCGCCCAATGTTATGACGTTGGTGCACCCATATGATTTCTGAGGCCCAGTCACAGACCTCAGCAGTCCTCCGGGTTATTGTCATAATTCAGGAGGCCAGAAAAGGCCTGAAGAGGATTGGGACCCACACTGGACATAGCAATGGCGCTCAGGAGGGAGCTAGATAACTGTCTTAACTGACCATAAGAATTTGGTATTTCTGGAATCTGCTAAGAGATTGAACCCTAGACAAGCTAGGTGGGCACTATTTTTTACCAGGTTCAATTTCGTTGTCACCTTTAGGCCAGGATCCAAAAACATTAAAGCGGATGCTTTGTCTAGAAGCTTTGGTTCTTCCCAGTCTGATAGTTCCCAGTCAGAATCAATTCTCCCCGAGGGGAGAATAAGCACTCTGCCCCTCCAGAGACACCCGAGGGTAAATTGTTTGTCCCGTCTCAGTTGAGGCTTAGGGTCTTACAGGAACTTCATGACTCCGTGTTATGCAGGTACTAAGAGGCTAGTGTCCCAACATTACTGGTAGGCTTCAAGGTCTCGGGACATTACAGCTTATGTGTCGGCATGTTCGGTATGTGCTAGAGCCAAGGTTCTGAGGTCTAGACCCTCTGGGGAATTACTCTCTTTACCGGTGCCTGACAGACCTTGGTCACATATATCTATGGATTTTATTACGGATTTACCGATGTCTGGTGGGAAGACTATTGTGTGGACCATGGTAGATAGGTTTAGCAAGATGTGTCACTTTGTTCCTCTCGCCCAATTGCCTAATGACCAGACATTGTCCGGTTTGTTTTTGGATCATGTGGTCAGGCTCCATGGTATTCCGGACAACATTGTATTTGACAGAGGCGTTCAGTTTGTGGCTAAGTTTTGGAGAGCCTTTTGCAGTCTTCTGGGGATCCAGTTATCTTTTTCCTCTGCTTACCATCCTGATACCAACGGACAAACTGAACGCTTCAATCAGACTTTGGAGCAGTATTTGAGATGCTATATTTCTGCTAACCAGTCTGATTGGGGTTAACTATTTATCTATGGCGGAATTTGCTATGAACAATCATCACCATACTGCCTTAAACTCTTCACCTTTCTTCTGTAATTACACTTTCCATCCCCGCTTTTCTTCTCTTTCTCCTTCCACCGCCAGTCCAGAGGTGAATAGGGAGGCGGAGACGTTACGTACTGTCTGGCTTCAAGTACAGCGTAATTTACAGAATGCTCAGGTAGTTACTAAGACTATAGCTGATAGGGCCCGTTCGGTGGGTCCTACGTTTTCAGTGGAGGAGAAGGTTTGGCTCTCTTCTAAGAACTCTAAGGCTAAATATTCCTTCTCATAAGTTGGGGCCTAAGTTTGTTGGTCCTTATGAGGTCACCGAAATTATTAACCCTGTGTCCTTCCGACTGGCTCTTCCTCCTTCTCTCAAGATTCACAATGTGTTTCATAAGTCTCTGTTGAATTAATATATTTCTCCTGTCCTTCCATCTGTTAACCCTCCTCCTCCTGTCCTAGTTGAGGGGAACCAGGAATTTAAGGTGGCCAGAATTTTGGACTCAGAGGTGTTTTACAGTATCTAATACAATGGAAGGGGTATGGTCCGGAGAATAGTTCCTGGGAGCCAGCCAGGTCGGTCCATGCACAAACCTTAGTTAAAAATTTTCACAAAAAGTTTCCCCTCAAACCTGGTCCAGCCTTTAGTGGCCCGTAAGGCCCTCGTAGAAGGGGAGGTACTGTAAGGAGCCAGACCGGAGCCTCCGCGGCGGTATACGGGAGTTGCCGATCCTCTCCTTTAAATGCTCCTTCCGGCCCCTAGGGAGGTAGGCCGGAACCTCCGCGATGGTATGCGGGGGTTGGCGGTCTTTCTCCGCTCGGGCCACGGGATTCCCTTCCGGAGCAGGGGCTCGGTCGGAACTTTCTTATTCGGGACTTCCGCTCCAGGTAATCGCTGGCTATTCAGTTTTCCCTAGTAGTAAGCATTACATATTTTCTGTCCTGTTACCTCCTGCCTAGACCGCCTACTTCTGTTGTCTGACTATCCTTCTGGCCTCCCAATTTTGTACCTTGTTCTCCTCTCCTGCTAATAACCCCGACTTGCATTCAGACTTCGTCCTCCTGAACTCCGATTTGGTTCCGCTCTGCACTCCTGTTACCGACCCGGCTCGTTTGACTCATCTATTTGGATTTCCCTTTTGTACTTCGCTACCTCATGCTGACAACTCGGACTGTACGACTACTCTTTAGAGATCTGCTGCCATCTACTGCCTGCCGCCATCCGCTGCTTACTACTCTGCAGACTGACATCCCAACTCCTGCTACTACTGGTAAGTGATTCCTGTTTCTGTTCCGCTGTGTCTGGTGGTGTGCTGTGCATCCGGCGCTTTCTGGCCAGTACCGCTCTGCCCGTCAGTAGCTTCAAGTCCATCCCCACCATCAGGGGCCCTGGTGAACATCTCTGAGGGGTGGGGTGGGGTGGGGTGCGGTGCGGTGCGGTTGGGAGAGCGCAGGACTTCAGCACGGTTTTTACCATTTTGATCCGGTTTGACTGGTGCTGGGACTCACTGTTTAGCTCAACGCTGCATCTGTTTCCTAACAGGGGTTCTCTGGCAATTGGACAATAAAAATTAAAAAAATAAATAAATGTCAGGGTAGTTGCCCTGCCACCTACATTTATCCTCTTATATGCCTCTACCAGTATGATTGTAAAAAAATGAAAGGTATTCTCCATGCAAAACCTGTTACTGGAGTTATTTTTCTCCTTCCCTGGTCTCTTTCCTGAAACCTGAAATTCCTGGACATCCCCTTTAACATTTTTTTTCTGTGTGTCAGCCTGATAGGATTTTTAAGGCAGTGGCAATGGCTGCATGTGGTGGTAATGCTGCAAAAAAAACAAAAAAAAACACTGAATTTTACAGTCACTGCGAAGCAGCGAATCCCATCTACATTTTGCAGAAAAATACGAACAGCGGACACGCTGCAATTTCCAAAACGTTGTGGTTTTGGAAATTGCAACATGTCAATTATACCTACAGAAACACTGGCAGTTTCCCTATAGGTATAATGGAAGCAGAAAGTCTGCAGAGGAAAACTCTGCGGACTTTCTGTGAAAAGCTCTGCGGAAAAAAATACAATGCTTTTCCACCGTGGTCTCTTTCTCAGTGTTTTTTTTTTTCTGCGGCTTGCTACGTGGGGCCTTAGCCTAATAAAGCCCAAGTGCCACCTTAATTAAATTAATTTCTTCCTTATATTATGCTCCTGATTCCCCTTAGTGGTATAACGTTGTACCGTGTTAGCCATAGAAAGTAGTGGAAAAGTGAAGAAATCAGACAATACCTTTTAGAGGATAACTGAGTATATTTGATAGTGAGCTTTCGAGAGTGTTAGCTCTCTTCTTCAGACATGGTGTTATACAAGAAACTGAAAATTCACAGACTTTTTATACACACACAAGACATGAATCTTCAAAGGATCTTGGAATAACAAAATGCAATATAAGTAGAGAAGTTATTTACAAAAGGTCAGGAAATAAATGGTCTGGAAAACTTGTGGGGCGTGATGGACTGATCAGTAATTCTTGCTATCTGTTTGCAATCAGGTGGTGATTTGTGACCATCACAGTTCATACATAGTATAACATGAAACTGGCATGAATATTAAGTCCAAATTGTAGAGTTTGAAATTTTTGCATTAATTTATATTCCCATTCCTTTCTCTCCCTTTGCGTCTTAAAATGTCCCATTAAAACAACAACCCGCAAATCTTCAGTAGAGTGGTCTTCTCTGTAGAAATGTGCGGCCACTGGGAGATGTGTTCTGCTTTTATTAATGTTGAATCTGTGTGAGTTCATGTGCTGACTAAGTCTCTGCCCTGTTTCCCCCACATAGAGGCCTGTGGTGGGACATTGCACACACATTATAAGATACACCACATTGGAACACCTGCAGGAAAATGTCCCCCTAATTCTGTGCACCTGTTGTTACTGTGGGACAGGTACATTGTCACGGTGTGGAAGATACCCAGAAAGATGCCCGAGAACCCCTAGTTCTCACCTTCAACCCACAGTTGGAGATCCTACGAAGGATTGCCAAGGAGCTCCAACCTGTGCTACATAAGGACAACAGACTCAAGGACATATTTCCAGTCCCCTCTCCTTTCCTTTCAACCATCACCAAACCTGAGGCGTATTATTGTCCGGAGTGCCCTGAAGGCCCCAACTGAAAATGGCACCTCACCTTGCCTGCAAAACAGGTGCAAGACCTGCAGGCACATCCACACTGCTGACAGTATACCTGTCCCACAGTCACAACAGGTGCACAGAATTAGGGGGACATTTTCCTGCAGGTCTTCCAATGTGGTATATCTCATAACGCCTGATTTCTTCACTCTTCCATACCTGATTCCCCTTGACATAAATACTGCACCTCTAATGACCCCTTATATAAATGATGCCCCTTCTATTCATAATGTCCCCAATGAAAGCTTATATAACTGATCCCCCCCCTTATATATATAATACTGCCTATTGCCCCCTTATATAAATGACCCCCTATCAATATAATGTCCCCTCCCCCTTATACTATTAAAATACCCACAACTGCACTAAAAAGAATTAAAAAAATAAGTTATACTCACCTGCCTGCAATCCCTTGATGGACGAAGACGGCACCTCTTCTTGACCCACGCTCTATGTGCAGTGTCCACACATAAGACGTCTGCTTCTCAGCGCAGGGGGAATGGTGCTATGATGTCATCACGCTCACCTGTGGAGAGAAGCAGACATCTGCTGTTGGTGTTCTTGAGGTGGATTGAAGTGGCTTGCGGTTTACAAGACAGAGTCAGTCACAGGATGCGTTTTAACTATATCGGTGTCCTACAGACGCCGATTTAGTTGAAAGTAAAGCATGTATTAATGGCAGCCCCGGGGTGGGCCCCCACAAAGTCAGTGGGTCCTGTCCCCTCTGAACCCCCCTCCCCTGTTAGCTATGCCACTGCTTGGTGTATACTGATTTTGGCAATGTATGTGCCAAACATAACTCCTAAGGTTGTTCTGAACAGATCCTTAACCATACTCTTTAAGGCTGAGGCCCCATATTGCAGAAAAGCTACTTTTTTTGTTGCAGATTTTGCTGTGGTTTTTTGAGCCAAAACCAGGAGTGAATTTAACGAATTTAGTCAATTTAGAAGGGAGAAGTATAAGAGCTTCCTATATATTTCCCATTCCTGTAGAAGCCAGCCTTGGCTTTGGCTCAAACAATGCTGAGCATTCTGCAAAAAAAAGCAGCTTTTCCCCAACGTGGGGCCTCAGTCCCAACCAGGAAAACTAAACCAAGGCTTTACTGTATATACAGGTGGAATAGCCGGATGCAGCTTCTCAGATCACACCTGGCCATGCTATTACCATTTACTTGTAAAGTGATATCAATGTCTCCTGTGTTTGACTAATAAAACAATTAGGTCAATTGGTAATTTATAACAATTACATAATGACAATATAATAACCAAAACATTCAAGCAAATAACACAATGCAATGTGGATACAACAGAGACTCTGTCAGTACAAGCCTATAGCCAGAATGCATCAGGTTTCCATTCTTCCACATAAACCACTGCAACACAATACAACAAGGCATTTTTCCTATTGTGACCAGCAGGCGGTGCCACATTAATATACAATGATGCCAGCTTGCTGCTGAAAGAGTATCTGTACATCTACCAATACTGTATCCCTGCATGTACATAACAGTTCTATGGATTTCCACATGAAGTTACAGTGCACCAGTCTGATTTATTGGCATGCGTTTTAAATAAAGGTATAATATTTTTTATACAGACACCATTAACCCCTTCAGGACCTGTTCAGACCCACAAGACTTTTATTCTTTCTTTTCCAACATTCTGACCAGCATTGGAATTATTATTAATATTATTAATATTATTATTTTATTTATTTATTTATTTTTATTATTATTATTATTATTATTATTTTCTCCATCATGACTTTATGAATGTACTTTGTTTTGGCAACATTTTAGGGTATACATGAAATAATTTAATGTTTCCAGCTTTATAATGTAGGGAATATGCCGAGAAATTATAGTTTTGCTTTAGTGTTTAGTTTTTATGCCATTTGCTACCACTAAAATATTAATAATAATATAAATAATAACAATTAATAACAATAATATAAATAATAATATAAATAATAACAATAATACAAAATTATATAATAATAATAATAATGTTAATATATAATTTATAAAATATATATTATATACTTAATCATAACTATTGTCTTCCAGTGAATTCTCTGTGATTAAGATTAACCGTGGCATAGAAGAAGTTAAATGGCGGTAAGAAGTTTATCTGATCTCTGTCTCTATAGTGGGAATGGGGTCTCTGGTTGGCAGAATCTATAGCAAAGCTCAGTCATCTCATTTACATTTCAACGCAGCTGTTGGTACTGTATGTGAAAAAACATAGTTACGAGACCAGCTGCCTAGCAACGACATGAGCTCTTTTATGCTCTTTTGCCTTTTGACTTGTATTTGACTTTTTTAATTTAAATGTATCACAGAAAATATCAGTTTCTACCAATACATCAATGTTACCAGATTCACAATTTATATGATTCAGGGAAAAAAATTATTTTAATTGGTCATTAATATCTCAACAAACTTTACATAAATCAATAATAGAAGGAAATGTAGGAAACTTTATAATATGCTGTGTCCTAGAAATGACAATGAGATTCATTGTGACATTTGCACCTATATTGTAGTATGTTTTAGTGTTTTCTGTAACTTTATATTTCATTACACTAAATTTATTATGGCATTTTTATACTACTCTGCAGTGTCTCATCATGAATTAGATGCTTCCTCCTGGTGCCCTTTGCAGAAAGGGGTAAATCTATGCCCACTTTTGGAAAAGTGGCAAAGCATTAAGTCGTTGTGACTATTTTCGCTTAACAGATTTGATAAATCGCCCCCATTGTGTTGTTTTGCATTGCATACAGCCCCCCATTGTTGTTTTAAAATGTGGACATGGTACATAGGTTTATGTCTAATTTAGTATATGTGACTTTTGTACAGAGCGTACCCTACTTCTAACTTGACCTAAAAAATGCACCAAAAAACTTTAGTGAGCTCTGACACTTTTTAAGTGGATAGGGTTTCCGTTTTTCAGATCCCCAAGCGGACCCAAAGAACGGAAATCCGAACACTAGTGTGAACATAGCGTCAGAAAAGTGGCATGAAAATCCCCTCATAGCAAATCTGCCCCATTGCATCTTTCTTCATTTATCAGGCACTTTTCAGAATGCAACCACACACACTGAAATCTCTGGTGAATCAGTCTCGGTCTCCCAAGATGGACTAAATTGTCAAATTGCATCTCAAAATAGAAGTTTATGGAGAAGGAAGGAGAGAGGATGGAGGAGGAGCCAAGTCAAAGTGAATGAAAGACACAGGCACTGACACCGACAGACTGCTGTAGATAATAGTAAGCTCTGTACTATATCCTACCACGAGTGCTTTATTCATGTTAGTTCTGATAAGCAGTTCTATATAATGTCCTTCGTGATGATTCTAAGTACATGAATAGTAAGTAAGAGTGAAGGGAACAGAATCTCATGTTTTCTCAATATGTTGTCTATTGGAGACATTATAGCAGTTAGTCTCCACCCTCTCACTAGATTGTGATATCTAGAGAATCAGTGACAGAGCGTAGAAGGTGAAAGTTGCTGAAAAAAATTCAAGATAAAAGCCATATAATGGTCAGAAATAGTGTTATTCCTTGTGTGCACTACATCTGAAAGAGTTGGTATTAGTGTTGGGTGAACCTTGTGAGATTTGTCTCAAGGATGTTCATGAGGTTCACTCAGCAATTTCAACAAGACACAGTGGGCAGCAGGGTGGTTCAGTGGTTAGCACTGCAGCCTTGCAGCACTGGAGTCCTGGGTTCGAATCCTGCCAAGGACAACATCTGCAAGGAGTTTGTATGTTCTACCCATTTTTGCGTGGGTTTCCTCCCACACTCCAAAGACATACTGATAGGGAACGTAGATTGTGAGCCCTATATGGGACAGTGACTGTCAATGTCTGTAAAGCACTGCGAAATATGGTGGCGCTATATAAGTAAGCATAATAAATAAATGAGGTTCACTCAGCAATTTCAACATGACACAGTGTGCCCCAATCACAGGCCTTAACAGTCTCCTGGGGAATACTGACATCATTCAGGGGGCCGGACAAAGCCCAACGAAGATGGTGTTCTGTACCAGATGTTGGTTTGTGAGTGGTGTCGAGCCCAAATTTTTTGAAAAATTTATAACAAACTCAGCATGTTACAAACCAATTCCCTAATCCATAGCAGGTATGCTTTAAAGGGAGTCTACCATTACCAAAATCAATTCTAAACCATTTATTTGCAATTTTAGGGGCAGGTAGTGAGATGGTAAACATACCTTTTTGTGTCAAAGTGCTATACAGTTTTGCTGCTGAGAGAATCAACTTTTAATATATATGCAAATGTGTAGTTTGGTTCACTTAGGCAATGGCCACACCTGCTAAAGCAACTGTTCTTGCCTGTGGTTGCCACCCAGCACCACCACTAACAGAAAGATTGACAGGTCCCATGTGAGGTAACTGCATGTAAAAAAAAAAAAGTATACCCCTGCAGATGTGGCCACACCTGGCTGCACCAAACAGCTTATTCACATACAGACTGAAAGTTGATTTTTTTTTTTTTCCAGTAAGATTGCACTTTGACAGAAATAGCTATGTTCACTATATCACTAACTGCCCCTACAACAGCCCCTATAAACATAGTGTAGAACACTGTCAGGGCTCCTAGGAACCTATCTATAAAACATAGTGTAGCGCTGTCAGGGCTCCTAGGAACCTATCTATAAAACATAGTGTAGAATATTGTCAAGGCCAGAGGCGTAGCTAGCGGGGGGGCAGAGGGGGCGACGGCCCCGGGCCCAGTGAGAAGGTGGGGGCCCACTAACGGTATCAAAAGATTTCTATCTACATCAGCTGCTTAGTGCTACACATCCTAGACTGGTTCCTCACTCCCTGGCTGACGAAGACATATTAACCGAGTGAGGAACCAGCCCAAGATGTGTAGCGCTGAGCAGCGCACGTTGCTGACTTTTACAGCGCTTACTTATCCTGCTCACCGCTTACTGGCTGACTGAGGTTGAGCAGGGAACGATACCTGCAACTGATTAGAGCAGAGCGTCGGCACGTGACGCGCAGCGCGCCGAAACTCCGCCCCCTGGTCCCTGCCTGTGCTCTATGTGCTAACCGATACTGCAGAAAGTAGCAACAGGTCGTTCTACAGGGTGTCCTCCACATCAGGGTCCTTCTAGGCCAAGCTGCAGTTTCAAAAGTGGTCAGTACTAAGTTTAATAGGCTGTATTTGTGTGATCGTAACAGTGTCCCTTTTCAGCACTTTTAAAAGAGTTGTTTAGTTTTGAAGATATTTGATACTGATGACCTCTCCATAGGAGAGGTCATCAGTATCAGATAGGTCAGGTGACAGTGAATCCCAAAACTGAACCCTACAGTCAGAGGCGTAGCTAGCGGGGGGGGGGCAGAGGGGCGGCTGCCCCGGGCCTACTGAATCTTTGGTTGCCCACCCCGGGGCCGCCATTAATACATAATTATTTCTAACTAGATCGGTGTCTGCAGACACCGATCTAGTTAAAAGGCTTCCTGGTGCTTAACTGTCTTGTAAACCGCAAGCCAATACAGGCTTGCAGTTTACAAGACGCTGAGACCACAGACGGATGGCTGCTTCTCAGCACGGGCGGCGCGATGATGTCACAATATCGCGCCGCCCACGCTCAGACACAGACGTCCTGTGCGTGGACAGGGAGGAAGCGCCGGCGGCTCCATTCATCATCATCGCAGGTAGGCGAGTATGACTTTTTTTTGTGGGTATATTAATAGTATAAGGGGTGGTTAGGAGGGGGAAATATAACTATAAGGGAGGATTCATTAGGGGGCATTATGACGATGGGGGGTCCTTTATATAAGGGTTATTGGGGGGTATTATTAATACAAGGGGGAGGTTAGTTATATAAGGAGCCATTAGGGGGCATCATTTATATTAGGAGGCATTATGAACATAAGGGGGTGGTCATTGATATAAGGGGTCATTAGAGGTGCAGTATTTATGTCAGGGGGAATCGGGAATAATATGAGGGTCAATTTAATTTAATGAAAGTGGCACTTGGGCTTTATTAAGACTAAGGCCCCACGTAGCGGGCTGCAGGAAAAACCATGGCGGTAACATTGTGGTTTTTCCCGCAGCACTTTTCACAGAAGGTCCACAGAGGTTTCCTCTGTGGACTTTCTGTTTTCAATACACCTATATGGAAACCGCCAGAGTTTCTGTAGGTATAATTGACATGCTGCGATTTCCAAAACCGCAACGTTTTTGGAAATCGCAGTGTGTCTGCTGTACATATTTTTCCGCAATGTGTGGATGGGATTTGCTAGAATGCCACAGTTTTTTTCTGTGGATTTTCGTCACAAGGGGCCCCATCCCATCCCCACTTTGCAGTAAAATATGCGCAGCAGAAACGCTGCGATTTCCAAAACAGTTGCAGTTTTGGAAATCGCAGCATGTCAATTATACATACTGAAACGCCGGCGGTTTCCCTATAGATATAATTGAAGCAGAAAGTCCGCAGAGGAAACCTCTGCCGCGTTTTTTCCCACAGCTGTTTTTTGCTGCGGGACGCCACGTGGGGCCTTGGCCTTAAGGTGTTTTCCATCTCATTTTTATTGATGGTCTATCCTCAGAATAAAACATCAATAAGAGATAAGTGACTCCCCACTGATCAGCTGTATGAAGGGGCTATGGCGCCTGTTCATACGCTGTCTGTTTATAGTGTCCGTGTGATGTAATTCCAGCCTTGTCACATAGACGTGTATAGGACGAGGCTGTAGTTACATTACATGGCCGCTATGAGATGAATGACACTATGTAAACAGAGAAGGGGTCACAATGCTTACACAGGTACCACGGTTCATTCAAACAGCTGATCCTGGGGGTCCCGGGTATTGGAACCCCAATAATTTTTTTTTCCCATGTTTTTTTTTTTTCCCTTTTCAATTAGGAAATACCTGGGACATTATTAATAAGGGACACTATTTAAAGGGGGTGCACAGGGAAGTTATTAATTTAAAGATGCACTTGGGGGTATTATTCATTATAGGGGGTTATATTATATATTTTATAATTGGGGGTAGCAGCAGGATGGGGGCTTTGTGTAGGTGAGGATAATGTGGGTCAGGTGCCTGGAAAAGTGAGGAGCCAAAGATGTCTGTGTTGCAAACTTTACAGGGACTGGAAGAAGTGGTCATGGCGGTCCAGATGGAAGAGATGGGGAATGTGAAGGATTAGTCAGAGACGTCACCGGTAAGTCACAAAATGTTACTGTCCTGTATTCACCTAAATTGTCTGCAGAGCCCTGTGTAGAGCTGCTATATACCACTATACGCTCACCGTATACTGATAGTATCAGTATACAAACATGTCCAAGTTGGGGGCCCACTTGGACATGTTCACCCCCCCTGTGCTGAACCCCTAGCTACGCCTCTGGTCAGGGCTCCTAGGAATCTATCTATAAAATATAGTGTAGAACACTCTCAGGACTCCTAGGAACCTATCTATAAAACATAGTGTAGAATACTGTCAGGGCTCCTAGGAACCTATCTATAAAATATAGTGTAGAACACTGTCAGGGCTCCTAGGAACCTATCTATAAAACATAATGTATAACACTGTCAGTGCTCCTAGGAACCTATCTATAAAACATAGTGTAGAATACTCTTAGGGCTCCTAGGAACCTATCTATAAAACATAGTGTAGAACACTGTCAGGGCTCCTAGGAACCTATCTATAAAACATAGTGTAGAACACTGTCAGGGCTCCTAGGAACCTATCTATATAACATAGTGTATAACACTCTCAGGGCTCACAAGACATGTTCTTTCTGTATTTTTACTGTGAAGTAAATGTGGCGGTGACCACTTCTGAGATGTTTCACCATTTATTCCGTTATGTTAAAAACCAAACAATTTGGAATATTCAGATTGAAACCGTTTTGTGACAAATCGCTTCTCCCATCTCTATTTCTTAGGATATGATCTATGTCCATTTTTGCAATACATTTCTATTACTCTAATGTATTTAAAATGAAAAAGAAAATAAGAAACTTTGCAAATAGACTAACTTTCTAAAATTTCTTACAACTTTAAATGAACAGTTCCTATACAGTATTATATGTCTCCACGGTAAACTTAGGCTGTGCATGATATTGCATTTGTTCTCTTTTCTATCAATCATCTACTTCTTCCTAATGTACATTTAGTAGGTTAGCTACTAGAGGACAGATAAGGGGAGTATGCCTATGCTCCTCCACATAAGCATATTGAAATATTTAGTTAGATATGGAGATATAGTATTTTTAACTTGCATCTGATAGCACACTGCAGCATGATATCACACAACAAAAGCCATTGATAAAGTCAAGTTAAATTTTGCTGCAATTTATGCATTTGATGCAGTTTATTTAATGTGTCAACTGTATTGTAAATGATTGCTACATCTGTTTTACAAGGAATCATTTTTATGTACAGATGTGTCCACCATTACAGTACCTCAAATTTAGTTAAGGATTACACTTTCTTACAAAATACTTTTAATACAATATTGTGACATATTGGCAAAACACTTGACATGCTGCAGTTCACGACACAACCACTAGATGGCCACACATAGACACATGTATGATAGACATCCTGTGACACAATATTGCAAAACATAAGCTACACATGTGTGGCTAACCAGTGGTTGTATTGTAGTTGTCAGTCTTTGAAGCATTTTGATAGCCTGTAGAGCTATTGCATTGAATTTGCATTGTGAGAAATTTGAGTCTTTCATATTATGTTTCAAAATGTCAATTTCACCCTGGCAGGGCGTCCATTGCTTACTTATTCACTCAACAAAATACTTAAATGTGTTATGACATGAAAAATGTTTATCCTCTCTATACAGGAAAAAATATAAATTGTTTATTGGTGGGGGTCTTATTGCTGAAACTCCTACTGATCCTGAGAATGTTTTTGTTTTTTACCCTGTAAAAGCTGTTGAACTCCTGGTAGACGCAAATACCCAAACGCTCCTGTTACCTTCAACCGGGGCTCTGGAGATAGCCAAGGGCTGTACTTTGGATATCGCCAGTACTCCTATTGAATTGAATGTAAGATGGTGTGCCAGCATCTACCAGATGTGTGGCTGACTTCACAGCGGCTGCATTCACAGCAGGAGTAAAACACCCTCTGTTCTCAGGATCGGCAAGGGTCTCGGAGGTCAGGCCTCCATTGATCTGCAACTTATCCTCTATGGGTAGAGGATAAATGATAGAGGAGAGAACTAGTTCAGTTCTAATCAGATTCAACCCAAATTTTTCAAAAATGTTGGGCTCCAACTGAACCAGAAACTTTGGGGTTTGTCACCCATGAACCATTATTATACTTTGGGTTCTCTTCAGAGTATAACAAGTAAAGGCCCAGGTGGGGGGTGAGGAAACATAACAAAGAATTATGCTCACCTCCCATGAGCACTCTTGCTGCATCTGATGCTCCCTTGGGGTCCTCTTCCTGCCTCTTAAGTGATGTCAAGTGCTCTAGGGGCTGCTGAGGCCTGAGATTGGACCTCAGTGGTCCCATGGGGTGCACTGGCATCACAACGCATGCGGTAAAGTGTCATAACATTTGTGCACCTCATGTGCATAATAATAGCACTTCCGGTTAATGGTGAATCTTTGGACTGAGCCATACAAACCTGAAGCAAACCGAATTTTCAGCGGTTCACCCATCTCTAACCAATATTCATACATACTGTACTCTACTTCCTACAGACCATAACCTCTTATGGCGAAGACCCTCTTCTCTAGTATCTAGTTTATACTTGAAAATATATTTGCTACAAATTACTGAGGTTTTCTTTTTAGCTCTCTTTTTTTTTGTTAAATACATTTTGTCAGTGCAAACTGTACATTGTAAATAGAGCCTGACATTACTGACTGCACCTTCACCATGAGAATGCCAATTAGATGTCACGCTGTAGATTTTCCGCTATATGTAACATGAGCATTTCTAACTCATTTTCATGTATAATTGTAAGTCTCTTCTAGCATAGATATGTTTAATGTTTTGTTCATTTATGCCCCTAAAGATTTTTGATACTTTCAATTAGTTCATTTGATTCCCCAATGGACTTCATTACTGTGAAATTGTAACATAATGCGTTTTTGCGTTAAATGATATATAGTCACACTATAGAATAGACCAAATACAAATGATAAAGACGTAAAAACAAGTAATGTCTACATTGCTGTGCATAATTGAAATGGTAGCTGTGCTGTTTATTCACTGTTCATATATGCATGTAATATTGCTGCAAATGTAATCTTACTTTACTGTAGTCAACAATCATTATGGCCAATCACAACAGATTGCGCCTCATATAATCTCACAGTTTGAGCTATTTGTGCCTGGTTATTTTAGCTTGCTAGTGAACCAGATTTTCTGTAGTCAACCACCATTGCACTCTGTATGTATGCACCCCACATTAAGACTGACCACAGCTGATCTGTTTTGTTGTATACTGAACTCTACATTACATCTGATTACAATTGATCGTCCGTCCTATTGGATTCCAGTTCTGAAAACCAACACAAGGTCAGGCAAAATAAATAGCTCAATATTAATCCACAGCCCCTCTATGTTTTTTTAGGATAAGGTCCCATGTTGCCGAAATGCAGCGTTTTTTTGTTGCAGATTTTGCTGCAATTTTTTGAGCCAAAGTCAGGGGTGGCTTGAAAATGAATGGAAAATATAAAGGAATCTTTTAGATGTTTCCCTTCTGTTAAATCCACTCCTGACTTAGGCTAAAAAAAAAGCTAAATCTGCAACAAAAAACGCTGCATTTCTACAACTTGGGGCCTTAGCCTTAGAAAAACAAATGCAGTATATCTCCCATTGACTTCTATGGCATAAGAAAAAAACTCAACAAGCACGCAGTTGTATTATTTCATTGTGAAAACTGAATATAGGATAAGGCAATGAAAAATGCATGTACGAGTGTGTTATATTTTTGCTTCTGATTTGTTTTTACTGCTTTTTTTTCCCAATGATTTTTAGTTGCATTTCATCAATGGGTAGCCTTAGTCTAGGAGGACGGGTAAGGATTGTATATGTTGACCATTACATCGATCCTGACACCAGTGTACACAGCACAATCCCAAGAATGATCTTTACCAAACAGAACGTGTCAGCCTATTGGGAGGGCTGCAAATAAAAATCACACATTAAAAAAAAAAAAAAAAAAAAAAAAAATTACCATAATTCATACTCTAATATTTTTTTCTTTTAGACAGATAGATAGATTAAATAATTTCCCCCACAATGAATTTTCTCTCAAAGTTATGGTTAATTTCATACCACATTCATTTAGAAAGTATCTATTTTTTTTTGTTTTCCCAGACGCAATCAATATGTTTACTTCGCACTGATAAATCATGCCTGAAATATTTATGGACAATTATTATTTACCATGACAACTTCCAGATGCTAAATTGCTAATACAATTCTCAAAGTCACACTGCTAAATTTCCCAAAAGCAATAAATATAGATTTTTTTTTCTTCCAACTGGATGCGTAGACTTTCTGCCCAGTGATAAAAAGATTTGGACTTGAATTTCTTTCATAATTTGATGTGATAAAGTATATACGTTATTAATGATAGATGAAGAAATATGGGATTTGTAGTAAAAATATGTATGTGAGAGTCAACGAGAAATGACTGCAATGTTATAATGAAATATGCGTTATAAGGGATTTATGGTATGGCTAATAAATAGATCATCACAATTTAAGATTGATTTTTTTTTTCTTTATTGTTCACATTATGGGTATAACTGATGTTTTACTAAAATAATTGTTGCTTATTAGATCATATACAATCAAAAATTAGGATATGTCTATAATACAATAAATTAAGTGCCAAAATTCCCGCACAATAAGACATAATCAGTAAATGTAAAAAACTGCATTTATATTGTAACATTGGAATCTTAGTTGTTTGTATTTATCTATTTTTGTGGACCACCCCTTTTTTATTAACTTTATATCTGGTTCTGATTCAGTACCTGGAGCTCTAGAGGAGCCTCGGAGCGAGGTGAGTCACTTAGTAGAGGAATCTAGTCTGGAGTCTGAATTTAGGGGTCTTATTTGGGGTTTCATATTTCTAAAAAGGGTCTAGGGTCTGCATTAATTAAGATTATAGTCTTGGGAATAAATTTATTTAGGGGTCTTGGTTGAGGTCTAAATTATTATTGAATTATAATTAGAGGTGTGTTCTGGAGTCTCAATGAATTTAAGGGCTGAAATGGGGTTTGATTCTGTGCTCTGGACTTTTCTAGTCTGGTTTGGGGTCTCTATTGAAGGGTCTGGTGTCTGCGGGTATTTCAGTTTATGATCTTGGTTTTTATTTAATTTAGGAGTCTGGTATTGGATCTGAATTAATTAGAAGAGGGTTCTGTGACATCAGATGTGGGTGTTACCCCAATTGGTAACCCACAATTCTCAATCACTGGGATCTTGTGGGTACAGTCCAGTCCAAACTGTGCAATAAACAGCGATGTCACAATTGTCTGTGTCATAGCAAACTTTGATTGTGACAGTTGAATTCTATAGAGAATCTAAAATGTCTGACAGAGGGAGAGGACTATTTCTGTCAATTGATTGACACCCTCCAGTGAAGGGGTGCTGATGTGTTACTAAGGCAACTAGAACATAACAAAGGGCTCCAAGTCTGACTTTCATCTCTCACGTTTAGGCCATGCCATGTCATGGCTTAATAACTTAATAACAATAATGTCTTAGAATATCAAACTTTACAAAGCATTATTTTGCAATCAAACAGTCACCTTTTTTTACAATAAAGTGTTATAATGTTGATATATTAATAATCTTAGAAAAAGCCTCCCTTCAAAAATTTTTTTTTTTGCATTTAAAATTATTTTACTAAAACAGTAAAAATAGATATATGGTTCAACTCCAAACATGACAACCCATAGAAAAAAAAATAACACATTCACCCAACAGCTCATCATGCAAAAAATAAGTCTGGGGCTTTTTACTGCAATTTTCATTTTAGTTGTTATGAATGGCTCACACATGATGAGATTGCAGGAGCCATTCTTTTCCTTCTGAAGGCTCCCAGGTTTACCATAGCAATGTTACCATAGATCTACTGATCACAGTCCTAGAAGGGCTTAAAAAAGTTCTTAAAATTTTTAAAAATATAAAAGTCCAAATCAGCCAGAATACACATAAAAATAAACAAAACATAAACACATTGGGACAGATGTATAAAGACTGGCGTTGTTAATCAATGCTTCATAACCCCTAAGTCAGCGGAGTGTGCACTTCATTTATGATGAGGTGCTTAAAGGTGGGCAGCGCATCTGCAAAGGAAATCTATGCCAGCACATAACCGGCATCATTTACGCCAGATTTCTTTTTTTGTGTGCAAAACCACAATTTGCACAAAAAATTGTGACTTTTTATGGTCTACATAACTTTGAATATGGTTGTGTGTCCAATATTAGCCATTGTGTGATGTGCCTGACCCAATGTAGCCACCACTAAAAGCCATGACTTAGACCAATATTTTTCAGTATTTCAAAGCCAAATACTCTCTACTCAAGTAAAGTACATCCACTTAGTTGAAAATTAAAAGTACAGCATGAAGACAGTGTGAGTATTCTTAGAGAAAAATCCCATTTTATATACTCATCAAATTTTGATTTGACATTTTACTTTGTATTTTCTGTACTGTTTTTGTTTAAAGTATTCCTCCAATTATAAAACATGTTTGCATAAATAAATACTATGTTTCCTTCTCAACTTACCAAGCAGAGTTACTTTTTACATATTAATCTATGGAGATAGGAGGGTGAGGGTGAGATTCAGGCTGCTAGAAGAGGCAAACTAATAACTGTAGCTGCTTCACCCTACTACACTGTGAGTGATGGAACCCTTCTAACACTTCTATGTTTCAAAATAAAGCTGTCAGGATTCTCTATCCAGCTGCTGCACGTTTAACGTTACCATGCCAACCTGGGAAGCTTTTGCAGTTTCAGAGACTTCCTGGCTTGGTCCAGTTAGTATATAAGACCACGCCCTCCTGAGACAAGTGCCGACTAATTTAGTTTGCTTCCTATTTTGGCTTGTCAACTTGTCTGTGAATACCTGTTTGATTACTGACCTCTGGCTTGCTCCCTGAATTCACTTTTTGCCTCCTGATTCTGCTTTGACATCCCGGTTGGACTTGTAACCCTTGACTTGTTTCCCGGATATTGCTTTTGTCTTCTGTTTCTGCTTATCATGTCCTCTCCTGGTTTTTTGATCCTGCTGGTATGAGTTCTCTTGTTTCCATGCCACTTTTTAAGTTTTAGTGGACTTTGTGTTGGTTTTTGCAACAGTGCATTTATTATTAGTACATTTATCTGTTTGGTGACAATTCAGATTCCCAGATTCAGCGCAAGTCCATCTTTCTTTGCGACAAGCTCTTGTGAAGGCGTCTGGGGATCTGTCTTGCCTTACAGAGGTGTACTAGTTGTAGATAGCTGTCTCTACTGCTTGCAGTTATCAGCCAATTTCTTGCTATTGCTTTTATTGTGGCCTTGCATCTAACCATAACAAAGACTCTACCACTGAACAGAATGAGGCAATAAATCAATTAACAGCCTCCTCCTCTCCACTTTCCCTAGAGTTCTGTATGTGACCTGGATACAGACACTATTTAAACAAACAGACTAAGTGAAGATAAGGAGGAGGAGAACAGACTAATAATTGGAGAAGCAAATCGTTGTCCTTAATAAGATATAAATGTAACAGAGTTAACCTAAACTTCTGCAACAAGATAAACTGATGAAGAGTGATGTCACAGAAAACAACAAAAGCCAATGAAAAGTCACTAAAAATGTTTTTTTTTCTTAATGCAAAGTTTTCTGTATTCACCTATTCTATTAATTTATGAAAAGTGGTTTAATAATTGGAGGTACACTTTAAAGGTTTCCTCAAGCTGAGTTACAGCAGTTTTCAATACACTGTATGCCTACTCTAGTTTTATTTTAAAAAAAAATACATTCCTTTGTCTTCTGTACTGTCTCTTTAACTGTTTACAGTATGTCTTATAATCATTGTAGTTATAAAAGGAAAAGATAAGATACTTGGTTAAAATCGTGACCCTTACACAGTTAACCAGATTACAGCGGGGGAAGCAATATCTAAAGTAAAGTTTCAATCAATAAAAATTATTGCAATTGCAACATTCATCTAAGAAAACCAATTACTTTCCTAAAGTGTACTTTTGGTTTGGCATCTCAACCTTTGTGAAGAGGATTCAAATAGTACAAAAACAAGACAGGCATAGAGGACTGATGTTCTTTTTGGTTCAGTTATGAGATTTTTAAAATGTTTTAATGTTTTAAAAAGTTTTTCCAAAATACAACCGATGTGTAACAATTACTGACAAATTTTGCTTATAGAAAAATCTTATATCATCTAAGCAACTGCTTGATGATTTTTTTTGGAAAACATAAAAAAAAATAAAAATCAGTGATCATAAAAAGATAATTTTTTATAAAACACTGCTGTAACTGTTATTCCCAGGAGTAAATATTCAATTTCTACAAACAGGTAAAATTTAACATGAGTCCTCTGTTATCCGGACTCATTGATTATAATGGATTAATATTTGCAAGGTTGTTATCTCTCTTTTCTTATTAACATTTTAGGTCAATAGATCTTAATTTGTACCAAGTTAAAAATCAATAGCATATACTGTGTTTCCATTGAAATTTTTGATGAGTTACATATATAAAGATCAATGCAATTCTGGCTTTGGAGTACATATTAAGGAAAAATTTAATTTTATTATCAGCATTGCTTATTATTAAAGAGTTATGATGTCATCAATTCAGCCTACTTTACATTTGCATAACAATTTGCTACTTTCATTAGGACAGACTGAGCTGTTACGTTGTCTGCCATCTATACACAAAGTCCCAGGTTTGAACTTCGTCACTTGAATATATACAGTGGGGAAAAAAGTATTTAGTCAGCCACCAATTGTGCAAGTTCTCCCACTTAAAAAGATGAGAGCGGCCTGTAATTGTCATCATAGGTAGACCTCAACTATGAGAGGCAAAATGAGAAAACAAATCCAGAAAATCACATTGTCTGATTTTTAAAGAATTTATTTGTAAATTATGGTGGAAAATCCAGATCTCAACCCCATAGAAAACCTTTGGAGGGAGTTGAAAGTCCGTGTTGCCCAGTGACAGCCCCAAAACATCACTGCTCTAGAGGAGATCTGCATGGAGGAATGGGCCAACATACCAGCAACAGTGTGTGCTAACCTTGTGAAGACTTACAGAAAACGTTTGACCTCTGTCATTGCCAACAAAGGATATATAACAAAGTATTGAGATGAACCTTTTTTATTGAGCAAATACTTATTTTCCACCATAATTTGCTAATAAATTCTTTAAAATATATCACAGGCTTCAGCGGTGATGTCCACAACGTGTCACGTCAGCCGCAGAAAAGAGGAAGCACCGGCGGGGGTAGCATATTATATTGCGTGGCACCACTGTGGGGCATTATTCAGGGGGGAACTAAGGAGCATTATACTATGGGGCCCTCTGGGGAGTATATTATACTACGTGGGGCCTACTGTGGAGCATTATACTGGGGGGACACTCTGGGGAGCATAATATATTGCATGGGGCCACTGTGGAGCAAAATACTGGGGGGGCCCTCTGGTGAGCATATTATACTATGGGCCACTGTAGAGCTATATACTGGGGGGAAGGGGCCTGTTATACTTTGTGGGGCCACTGTGGAGCATATTATATTGTGTGGGGCTGCTGGGGAGCATATTGTACTGTCTGGGGCCACTAAGAGGTAGTATACTGTGTGGAGCCTTATATACCATGTGGGGCCGCTATGGGGGGCTCAGGGGAACATTTTATACTGTGTGGGTCCACTGTGGAGCATTATATACCATGTGGGGGAAACTGTGGAGGGCTCAGGGGAACATTTTATATTGTGGAGCATTATATACCATGTGGAGCGTTATATTGTGGGGGAGGGGCTATTATTTATAAGGGAGCAGTATTATTTTTACGGGGTGACTGCTACTGATAAGGGGGAATATTACTGATACAGGGCACTATCATTTATAAGGACGCTATTACTGATAAGGGTGTAATATTATTTATAAGCAGGGACTATTATTTATAAGGAGGCGCTATAATAACTGAAGACTGGGTGCAAAAATCTATTAGGTGGTACAAAGGTGCTCATTTGAATTGTGTGTGGGAAAATAGGGGTTGTTATTACTTTTTTGTTGGCAGAAAGGAGGCGTTATTATAGGGGTTGCCACTGCAAGATGATGGTGATGTTTGCATATCAGCATTTAGGGCCCCACTTTTAATTTTGCCCAAGGCCCCACTTTGTCTAAAACTGGCCCTGCCTGCGTTACAACCTTTTATCAATTTTTCTCCTCTGCCCACGTCCAGGGAGATTAGCTACAGTGACATGGGTTGTAAACTTCTTGATTATGTTGCGCAAAGGTACATCAATATCTCTGAAGATAGACATTTAACCTTGATATTGTTCATATTTTTCCACAATTTTGGTTCTCTTCTCCTCTTTCTGTTCTCCATGCTTAGTGTGGCACAATGCAAAGATTGAGTCAACTTCTTTCCTTTTTATCTGGTTTCAAGTATGATTTTTATATTGCCCACGCCTGTTACTTGCCACAGGTGAGTTTGAACAAGCATCACATGCTTGAAATAAAGTTATTTACCCACAATTTTGAAGAGGTGACAACAATTTTATCTGGCCCATTTTTGGAGTTTTGTGTGAAATTATGTCCAATTTGCCTTTTTTTTTCTCAGTTTTTTTGTGTTTTTCCAATACAGTAATACCTCGTACACTCGCGTTTCTGAATTTGCGAATTCACAGATTCGCGATATTTTTTTGGCAACTAACATATATAGATTTTGCTCTTTTTTTTCAGATCTGTGAAATTTAATTAAAAAAAACACCTTCGCTATTGGGTAGTAGCGTCCTGTTCATTACGTACCCGGTAATTAGTTTCATTTTACTGTGAGTGTATAAGAAAAATGAATGAATGTATTAATATACAGTACTGTACAGTATACTTTAGTATACTTTAGTATACTGTACAGTACTGTAGGGTAAAGTTTATTGATATTTAGGGGTTAAACATTAGAAACCGGCATTGTAAGCGCTTCTAAGTGCTTGTACCAAACATTCGCGATTCCTCGCGATCCGCGACCCGCTCTGGCTCCTAACCTCGCGAATGTACGAGGTATTACTGTACACACAAAGGAAATAAACATGTGTATAACAAAACATAGGTAATTACAATAATTTTCCTGGAGAAATTCTTCATTTTCTGGAAAAATTTCATGGGTGCCAACACTTATGACCATGACTGTATATATTTATTAATTTTTTTTATCTGTCTTAATGTTTTTATTTTGTAGTCTTCTGTTTAGTATAGTAGTATATCTGTTTTTTGTTTGTTTTTGTTTCATAAATTAGACTAAAAAAGGGTTATGTTTTTCTTCTCTTTCCCTTTCCAGTTTTGGAAATAAAACAATTGACTTATTAGTGCAGACCTGCTTACTCTGTTTGGGCCTGCCCTATAAAATAGATGCAATTATAAGTGCACCCCTACTTTTTCATGATTTTACAAAATTGTTGTAAAAATGTCTACTTGCATAAAAAATAATAAAACATGGATTGAAGCAATATTCAATGTACTTATATTATATATATATATATATATATATATATATATATATATTATTCATTTTTATGACACAAGAATCTATTTTGGCCCATCATAAATGACAATCATGGAAATAAATGGAGGTTGTAATCTCATTGCATTGTTATTTAGTGAATGGTGAAGAGGTCTTACAGGAAGGAGAGTTGACCTATGTTAGTCCTTTTCACTGTCACATTGTCAACCACAAGTATGAGAGATATTATGCATTTTAATCTACATGATTATGCAGATCTTACCTAAATAAGACTTTGATGAATCAGGAAGTGCCACAGATTGATTTCCATTTGCTGTATGAAAAAGTCTAAATCCATAATTACCTTTTTAATGTATACAAATGTCTTTGCATATGAATTATCTGGAGAAATTTGCAAGGAAAAAATAGGAAAGCATTTATTAAAAGGCGACATGTGGTTCAGATATTAATACATTTTATACACAATGGGGGAGATTTATGAAAACTTGTGTTTTCAGTGCCAGTCTTTATAACCCCATCACCTGCAAAGGGTACACCTCATTTATGAGAAGGCCTCCTTATAAATGAGGTGCACCCTCCACAGGGCTATGTGCCTGGAGGGAAATCAAGGCACAGAGATTTATAGCATCATTAATGATATGATATGGTGCAAATTATATTAATCAGAAGGGGTTGATGACCCTGTTCCCTGCACACATTTGCTGCTCCCCTTTTCAGGAAAGTGGCAAAAAATGAAAAATATTTGCAACTTTTTATTCCTTGTATGCCAGAAAACCGGCGTACAATGCATAATAAATTTGCCCCATCATGTATATCTAAAAGTGATGTCTCCAGTGTTGGACTGAAGTTCCTTTGGCCCATCAGATAAAATGATTCTGGAGGTCCATCCTCCAATAACTCATAGGAAATAGACCATAGTACCCCTTAAATGTTGGTGTCTTCTGCTGTAGTATTAATGTGTTAGAGCCTGGAAGATTCTTTGGTATTTTGGTTGGCCAACCTGTCACTAGAAGTCTGCATTGTTTAGGTTGTTCAGGATTAAAAATAAGGATCTTTTATAGAAAAAGCAGCACTTTTGCATGTGGGTTTCCTCCGGGTACTCCGGTTTCCTCCCACACTCCAAAGACATATTGATAGGGAATGTAAATTGTGAGCCCTATATGGGACAGTGACTGTCAATGTCTGTAAAGCGCTGCGGAATATGATGGCGCTATATAAGTAAGCATAATAAATAATAATAATAATAATAATAAATATGGTCTGTGTTCAGTGTTGCACCTCATCCTCACTGAAGTGAATGGAGCATACATTAAGGCTAAGGCCCCACGTTACAGAAACGCAGTGTCTTTTGTTGTAGATTTTGACGCAGTTTTTTGAGTCAAAGCCAAAAGTGGCTACAAAAGGAATGGGAAATATATAGGAAGCTCTTATACTTCTCCCTTCTGCTCAATCCACTCCTGGCTTTGTCTCAAAAAACGCACCAAAATCTGCAACAAAAAAGCTGCTTTTCCGCAACATGGGGTCTTAACCTAAAGGACTTTTTTTTCCTTGAAACATCTCCATTTATGGTCTTTAAAATAAGTCACAACAGAAAGGTAGGGTTGTAACTCAGTAATACAATGTATAAACAGTACAAAATGTTTGAAACTTCTACATAATATATTTCTATGCACAACGCTATGGCAAACTCTGACACATTTCAAATTACTTTTCTTTTGCACCATTTTTCCTGACTTAATCACTTATACATTTCTATGGCCTGTTTTTTTTCTTTTGTCATAGTTAGATATGTTCTTGTCCATTTTGTATATGTGATAAGACCGCTCCCAGGCTTTGTGGACTTGCCTCAGTATATAGTTAGAATGGCAAAGTATAATGAGCATAAGCCAGGATGGGAAGTTCCACTAATCTCTACTTTAGTTTCTGGAAGGTAATTTGTTGCTTTTCTCCCCATTGATCCATGATTGGTGGACTGGTCTTTCATTCCGGGGTGTTTTCTTTCCCTACCAGCTATTATAGTAACCAACTATTCCCAAGATTGACCGCACTTCAGTCACAGTACATGGTATTGGTCATTCTTTAATTGCCCATATTTTCGTTGGATCAGAAGCAACTCCAGTGGCATTTACCAGATGGTCTCCATATTGTATCTCGCAATTCAGCATCCTATTGAATTCAAAAAGACCCAACAGGGTGATAAAAGTGGTCTTTTCTTTGTCAGATTCATGTACTAGTACTTCTTTTTCCTTCAATCCTTTTCCTTCTTGTTATAAGGAAGATGTTATATTCCTATAAGGTTCCTGAGTGAGAATACTGTCCCTGGTATGTATCCTTCAATGGAACTTGTAGATCCATAGTCTTCTTCATTTTGTACTAAAGTTTAACAGTGATTCTCCAACAGGGTCCTTAATCTATACTTTAACTCGTGGTTGGGCGCTGTCTGTTCTCACTGCAATTGTTGCCATAACCAGTCACATGATTACAGACTGTTTCAGTCTTTACATCAGTTAAAGATACTGGAATAACCATTTCATTGTTATCACCACTTTTGATAACATTTCCTTTTTCTATTCAGCATAGGGTATGGCCTACTGCACAATTGATGTAAGAATTACTATGACTAATTGGTTCTACCAAAACTGGTAGTTTTTGAAGTTAGTTGTGGGTCCCTATTGTCATGTTATCACTTGGGTTTCTGCTAACCTAAGTTGTCTCTCATATGGATCTCTAACCAGTTTAACTCTTCCTTCTATTTGGTCGGGTTTACTCATTTGTTGAGAGATTATTTGTAATTGCTGTAAAGACTGTTGAGTCTATTGAATGGGACTCACTTCTTGCCAGTAGGAAGTTCCCAAGTCTCTAAAAGCTGTCAATTCAACTGCTATAATACCGTGTAAGACTCCTTTCTCAGGACTAATAGATTGTTTTACTACCACTATCACCTTATGTGGAAGACTATCACACATCCCTATATCCATCCCTGTAACTCCCACCACAGGAATTGGTAAATTGTTGGCAGCTGTAAGATTCAGTCATGGGTTTTCCAGTTCATCTATTTGTCCGAAAAGGGTGACATATAACAATTTTGGACTGTCGTAATTTCTGAACCAGCCTCTAATCACCAATTTATGGGAATTACATTGAAAACTGCTATTATAATAGGACATCATTTTATTATAGGTTCTGGTTAAGGTCCCCTTGCTTGAATCTTGTGTTTCGGCTCACCGTCAATCTGTGGATCTAGGGACCTGACAATCTCTTGCAAAATGCCTAGTTTGTCTATATTGCCAACATAGCCTTGGATGAATTTCTATGGCCCTCTTTCCTTGAGACCTTCTCATTCCTCTTCCTGGAGATATCTTAAATGGTCACTAACTTTTTAAACTACTTAGTCTCATTAAATAGATTATGTGATTCTCGACCAAAATGTAATGCATTTTATTTAAGAATGTTTTCGTTTTCTGCCTGAAAACCACTCTAAAGTTCACGCCACTAGGTGTCTCTCTTCTAGCTAATATGATGTTCATTCCCTGTTACTAGGAAAGTTCCATACTTAGTGACTGCAGACTGAGACATATTCACAGTAAATGAAGGGAGGAGGGACTGGTCTCTGCACAGTGAATGGAGAGAGAAGGGGCTGTTTTCCTCAAAGACTATACACGTATGCAAACTGCTTTAACACTACACACTGCATTGAGAGCATTCTATAATATCTCACAGCATACAATGTAAGAATTCTACTATGAACTTGCAACTACTTCTGTCTGTGTTATTGCTGATGTGATGGGAGCCACAGACAGCAAGCAGCTTTCCTTATTGTGCTCAGATTTCTCTTTTTCTGTGTCAAGTATCTGTTTAGCTGCATCATTGTCCCTGTATCTCCTATATTATGATCTCTTGGGCTTCTCTCAGCTAAGTGTTTGCTATTGTGGAGGATGACTCAGCTTATGTATCCTCCATTTTGTATTCCATGTCCATGTGGGACCATGCCTGTAGCCATTTTATATTCATACATTTTTTTAGAGAGCTCACCCCCCCACCAGATGCCTTAATAGGGTGAGGCTCCTGTCTGTTTGTTGTCCAACTGCCAAAAACTATTTTTACAGTTTTGTCACCAATCATGCTATGATAGTTGTACTAGTTCAACCTGTCCTGTCTACACACTGTATTTGAGACTAGTTCAACCTGTTTTGTCTACACACTGTATTTGAGACTAGTTCAACCTGTCTTGTCTATACACTGTATTTAAGACCACCTTTTTCCTCCATTAAAGCAGAACCCACTATATACACAATAGCTGTGTATGTGTGTGTCTCTCTGTGCTAGCTCATACATCAACTCTATGAATTTGGACTTCAATACGGCGATACTTAGAGCTGATTGCGCTCACACTATCTTACAGTTACTCTTGGCAAAATTACATGTAAATAAACCAGTATTAGTAGTAATGGATGGGGAGGGGGACAGATTGCTCTGTATTGTACACACCCCCTACCTCCAAAAGAAATGTAAAAAGTGCTTCAGCCATAATGGGGTGATTAATTGTAAAAAAAAACCTGATAGAAAACTATGTATGAAGGCTTATACAACCAGAGAACAAATCGCCCTGTGAAACCCTGCACAGATTTAATTTTTTATGAGAACTCAGGTACCCTTTAAGTAGTGTCATTTTATTTGGTAATTCTCTGGTAATGGAGTCTTTCCTGTCTCTTATCATGTTATTTATTTGATCATTGATTGATTCCAGTTTATCTTAATGGAGGACACTGGTTTTGTTGTACTCTGTATAGCTACATTAACCCCTTCCTACGTGCATGCATTTTTTGATTTTTGTTTTTTTGATTCCCCTCCTTCCAAACCCCATAGCTTTTTTATTTTTCCGTTCACAGAGCCATATGAGGGCTTAATCTTTGCGGGACAAATTGTACTTTGTAATGGTATTATTCATTTTATTTCTTTATTTTGCTTACTTATATAGTGCCATCATATTCCACAGCACTTTACGGACGTTGTCAATCAATGTCCCATATAGGTGGCATAAAATTTCCACTTCAGCTATTAAAAATAGTGTCTATACCAGGGATTTGATTTTCTGTATCAGAGGAGATGGATTACTATTAAAAAAAGAAAATTAATTAGCACAGGAAATCGGCCTGTGAATAGCTGTAACATGGTGTTAAAAAGTGGACAATTTCTTTTACATAGCAATGACAGAGCCTTTGGTTAGAAAACATCACTTTGTTTATTTATAAGATTTCTTTTTTTCCATTTTCATATTATCAAATTATCAAGACCATATTTCATGTACACATTTTCCCATTACTTTATCAGGGCTCAAGATAAGAAACTTCTTCATTTCCAAATCACCTGCCGCGGCTCTGTGCTATGTAAATGATTGCAAATGTGTTAATAACTTTAGCAAATGTTTTCTTAGCTGTGCTCAGATTTAACATTCGCTTTATTTATATTTATAATGAATGTGCCGGCGTTGAACATCAGACTGACACACAATTAATATTCTAATGATATTGCCTTTCCCCCGTTTTGTACAAGGTCATCATGTTTGCATTTTGTAAGTTCATTTTAAGTTGAGGGATCAACATGGACACTCTGTGAATGAAAGTTCTAATTAAAAACATAATTGCTTCGTTGCCTGGTGGAATTAAGCAATTAATTCAATGTGAATGACTGTTAATAATGTAAAGATGAGCGCCAGGACTACCCGATGATTCCGTGGTATTGACTTCTCATAACAGTTATCTCCATTGTCTTTTCCATTACTCTTCTCTCTCGCTGTGGTTTTCAGGACTTATCACTAGAATCCAGTTCTAGCCATGGGGTATATTAGTGCACTGTATCCCATGGTCAGTATGGAGACACGCAATTTATTCAGCTTTAGCATCGATTCATTGAACGGAATAGCCACATCATTGCTATTTACTGGCTCACAGGTAAAACAAAATTAACCCTTTAATGACTAGGCCTGAAAATGCTGTAAGGACATAGTTTTTTTTGCAGATGTGGTGGTTTAATTGTCCTAATTTTTTCATTTATATTTATATATATATATTTTACATTTATATAAAAAAAAAAATCACTTTTTTGTGATACGTAGAGCTATTTAATTATTTCCGGTACATTTGACTTTTTGACTGATTTTTTTTTGGGAAGAAACATTACAAAGAAACATTATAAGTAGAAAGCCTTTTTTATTTAATAGTACGTAATTATTTTAGGGTTAAGGCCCCACGTAGCAGGCCCCAGCAAAAAAGGTTTCCTCTGCAGACTTTTTGCTTCTATTATACCTATAGTGAAATCGCAGTGTGTCCGCTGAGTGTATTTTTCCGCCATGTGTGGATGGGATTCGCTAAAACTGTAAAACGCTACGTTTTTTACTGTGGCG
Organism: Leptodactylus fallax; assembly: GCA_947044405.1. NCBI lineage: Eukaryota > Metazoa > Chordata > Amphibia > Anura > Leptodactylidae > Leptodactylus > Leptodactylus fallax. Next base: position 4,209,267 of record CAMRHE010000085.1, read on the forward strand.
ATTCCGCCACATTTACGCCATGTAAGTCCCCCCGGCCATAAGGTGTTTCAAGTCCAGTTTCAGACAACTATTGAGAGACAGATGTCATTGTGTGTATAATTAAAAGTTATACTGTAAGAGACAGCCAATGTTGTCTTAAGCTTCATTTGTCTGTATAAACTGTTAATGTTGAATGTATTTCTGTGATTCTGTTCCTTTAAGACAGCAGCCATTGTAATTGTGACATGATGCTGGAGTGAGACCCCCCCCCCCTTTTATGTCAGCCTGCCTGTTCTGCAGACAGAGTGTGAGCAGAGAAGCAGGAAGTGACGAGACAGAGAGCAGCAGCCATCTTGGCAAGTGTATTGAACTGGTGTGGATATTTTTCTGTACAGCTAAGCTGTATCTTGGTCCAGAGACAAACAGAGTGTAAAGAGACAACAGGACTAGTGAGTCCACGTGAAAGGAACTGTGCTCAGTGGCTGATCAGGGAGACTGACATTGTGACTGTGTATATGGATACCACAGATAGAGACTCGCAGTGCTGTTGATGTACTGGACGGCACCTGCTAAATCCCGGCTTACATCCCAGCTCAGTGTATGGATTCGGCAGGACTGTCAGTGTGCTGAGTGGAATCTGCTGTTGGATTACATTGCATTCAGTTGGTTTCCCTGTCTGTTAAAGAGGACTTCATTTCTCCCAAGATCCTGATAACCGTGAGGAGAGGACGCTTCACTATAAAAGAAAGGACCGACTTTGGGCCCCACCGCGCGCTTCTACGGACTGTAAGCGGTCCACCTGGACCACTGGGGAAAAGGGGGTGCACCCAAATGTGAAGTCAGGGTCAGTTAGGGATAGTTTTGAGTATATTGTTCATTCAGTGTCCATACTGCAGAAGTGGACAGAGTAAAAGTAGAAACCATTGCAGAATTTGCCTTGAAATTGTTCATGCTATATTGTATATTTTGCTTGTCTTTAGCCCTGTCATTTTACCTTTAACTAACCTTTATTAACTTATAGTAAATATATATTTTTTTCTTGAACTACCGCGTGTGCGTTCATTTCTGGTTGCGGAGTCCAAACCACCTGCCTTGCTCTCGGTTCACAATACAATCTTCCAATATAGTCTCTGTATCAATTCCTCTGCAAGATCTGCATAATTGGTGCATATGCTAAAGTGATATAGTTTGCAATTTTTTTTGTACTTTTTCGTTAGTTAATTTTGTAGGATTTAATATATTATTGAATCAAAACAGGGGGTTTATCCTAGTGACTGGTTATCTTTAACGGAATAACATAGTAATGATGAAATTCTGGATACATTTTCCTAAGAGTAAAATGGTCCTAAGAAAGTCATATAATATACTAGAGTCATTTATTCTTAAATTCATATTCCTCAAATGTGAGTATCCAAGGTGCTTTGTCTGCTATAACAGCAGATAATAATAATAACAATGATGACAGTATAGTAATAATATACATAATGGGAGGAATTTATCAATCCCTCTATGCTAATTTTCTGATGTAGAGTGGTGATGTTGTGGTAATATGGCACAAGGCCATTTTTTGTGCCAAACAAGCACCACAACCCCATTCTGTGCCTCACTTGCCACATTGTGTGAATGTGGACAGAGGGGGGTAGGCCTGAATGTGGATGCCTTGACCCCCAAATATTTATTATAACTCACTCCAGTTTTCTGGCATCAGTTACAATGCAAATCTACACCAGTAGCTAACTGGCATAGAGCTTTATTCTGGCCCAGGGGCAAAGCTTCTTCATAAATCTTCCATGCCGTGTGTCTGTCGGGGCCATTATTAAGACTGGTGTACAAAACTGCAGGCTTATTAAATGTGCCCCATTATATTTTTGATGACGCCCAAAAGTATTCCTCTAGGGAGTTGATCTTCTTGAAGTAGATGGCAAGTATGTGTTAAAGATGGTGGAACTGAAAGGCACAAGAAATCTGGTGTGAGCAAGAGGGTGGTCATCTCAAAGTTTCATTTTAGATAGTATATTAATCACTTCATAACTGGGTCATTTTCCCTGGTTCATGACCTGACACATTTTTGTGATTTTTGGTGCAATAACTTTTTTTTTTTTTAACTATTGGGTTATCAAAATCATTTTGTGCCTTTTTTTAGTGATACATAGGACTTTATTTTGATGTCTTTTTTTTTCTTTTTGCATGTTTTTATTTTTTTTAAATATCCAAAAAAACATAACCAAAAAGGGAGGGGAAACATGTCCATTTTGCACATTATTTATGTTTTTCTTATAGCATAAAGTATACCTAAAAGTTTAAGTACAAAGTAAAAAATTAGTTTTCCCTCTTCATTACAGAAATTTTTATGTACAGTCATGGTCAAAAGTTTTGAGAATGATACAAATATTAATTTTTACAAAGTCTACTGCTTCAGTTTTTCTAATGGCAATTTGCATATACTCCAGAATGTTATAAAGAGTGATCAGCTTAACAGCAATTACTTGCAAAGTCAATATTTGCCTAGAAAATGAACTTTATCCCCCAAAACACATTTCAACATCATTGCAGCCCTGCCTTAAAAGGACCACCTAACATCGTTTCAGTGATTGCTCCATTAACACAGGTGTGGGTGTTGATGAGGACAGGGCTGGAGATCAATCTGTCATGATTAAGTAAGAATGACACCACTGGACACTTTAAAAGGAGGCTGGTGCTTGCCATCATTGTTTCTCTTCTGTTAACCATGGTTATCTCTAAAGAAACACGTGCAGTCATCATTGCACTGCACAAAAATGGCCTAACTGGGAAGAGTATTGCAGCTAGAAAGATTGCACCTCAGTCAACAATCTATCGCATCATCAAGAACTTCAAGGAGAGAGGTTCCATTGATGCCAAAAAGGCTCCAGGGCGCCCAAGAAAGACCAGCAAGCGGCAGGACCGTCTCTTAAAAGTGTTTCAGCTGCGGGATCGGGCTACCAGCAGTGCAGAGCTTGCTGAGGAATGGCAGCAGGCAGGTGTGAGTGCATCTGCACGCACTGTGGGGCGGAGACTCTTGGAGCAAGGCCTGGTCTCAAGGAGGGCAGCAAAGAAGCCACTTCTCTCCAGAAAAAACATCAGGGACAGACTGATATTCTGCAAAAGGTACAGGGAGTGGACTGCTGAGGACTGGGGTAAAGTCATTTTCTCTGATGAATCCCCTTTTCGATTGTTTGGAACATCTGGAAAACAGCTTATTCGGAGAAGAAGAGGTGAGCGCTACCACCAGTCTTGTCTCATGCCAACTGTAAAGCATCCTGAAACCATTCATGTGTGGGGTTGCTTCTCAGCCAAGGGAATCGGCTCTCTCACAGTCTTGCCTAAAAACACAGCCATGAATAAAGAATGGTACCAGAATGTCCTCCAAGAGCAACTTCTCCCAACCGTCCAAGAGCAGTTTGGCGCTCAACAATGCCTTTTCCATCATGATGGAGCACCTTGCCATAAAGCAAAGGTGATAACTAAATGGCTCAGGGAACAAAACATAGAGATTTTGGGTCCATGGCCTGGAAACTCCCCAGATCTTAATCCCATTGAGAACTTGTGGTCAATCATCAAGAGACGGGTGGACAAACAAAAACCAACAAATTCAGACAAAATTAAAGCATTGATTCTGCAAGAATGGACTGCTATCAGTCAGGATTTGGTCCAGAAGTTGATTGAGAGCATGCCAGGGAGAATTGCAGAGGTCCTGAAGAAGAAGGGTCAACACTGCAAATATTGACTTGCTGCATTAACTCATTCTAACTGTCAATATAAGCTTCTGTTACTCATAATATGAATGCAATTATATTTCTGTATGTGATAAAAACATCTGACAAACACACATAAAAACCAGAGGGCAGCAGATCATGTGAAAATATAATATTTGTGTCATTCTCAAAACTTTTGGCCATGACTGTAGGTGACATAGCTTTGCATCACCAGGTGTGGGTTAGAACCTGTGAAGGGAGCGAGGTAGTAGCGTTATTTTTTTTATTTTACTTTAGTTTTTGTTTTGTTGTTTAAATTTTTTTTTTTTTTTTAATTCATTGTGCCCCCCCATAAGGTCATAATAGACTTTTGGGGGTATTTTAAGATTGCTTTATTTTTACATTATTTACATTAGCCCCAGTTGTAGGACCCTGTAGGACCCATTAGCTCATGTAGTTCCTGGCCCCCAGTGGATAACATGACAGCCAGGCCAAGAGAGAAGCCGAAACATGGCAGCTTACATAGCTGTATTCACAATGCTCATTGAGTGCTGTTGTAACAGTCCTGCAACAGTCTTGTGCAAGTGCTTAGCTTTGTAAGGACATATATATTTACATCCTTGCAGATTTAGACATCAACTGCCAGTACAAATATAGTCAGTGGGCGGTCGGCATCTGTTTAATAACTGTAAATAAAAATCTAACTTAATTTCAATACTTAAGTTTTAGTTAACCCTCACATGACGAAGACATTTTTCATTTTTATGTTTTTTACTCCCTGCATTCCAAAAGCCATACTTTTATAATTTTTCCATTTACTTACTTATATGAGGACTTGATTTTTGCATGACAAGTTGTACTTCAAAATGATACCATTTATTATTTTGTACAATGTATTGAGAAACAGGAAAAAAAAAATCTTCTTTCTGGATGACATATGAGGTGGAGTATGCTTGCCTGAGGTTATGTTGGACGAACGGTGTCCATGCCTAGTGTATGAGAGTCTGGCTGATTGTGGCATGTTTTTTATATGATCCCCTGACAACTGTGTTCCATAACACATGAAACGTGCATGTTGGAATTTATACCATGGGTTCTATTGTATACAGTCCTGCGTGTACTCTTTTGATCTCAAAGAGTACATTTTAGGGCTTAGTTATTCCAGGCTGAGGTCCGGTTCGGGGTCCCATGCTAATTAGAGCAGGGGCTCTGAAATAGGTTTTTAGGGAAATACAGTGTTACAATGCTAGGGCCTTTTTAGATTCAGTATTTATGACTGAACTGTCTGTACTCCCTTTATGTGTGCCTCATCCTTTTGCCCATTCTTTGTAACCCTTTTTACTGGTGTCTGTCAGCGTTTTTCATCTGTTGCAACATCCGTTGAGGAAGTTTTACTACCAGTATTATGCCAACAAGGTAAGAACTGCTTTTTATACATTATTGTGGGCGCTGTGCCTTGCTTTTGCCTACCTGGGCATAATTTTGGGGTGATTCATGTAGGTTATAGATGAGCCCTAGTATGGGGATTAATTTTGGTGGTGAACTATGTTCAGATTTGCATTTTTATCTGTATTATCATTAAAAGTTATATTTTAGATTTATTTTGCATCACCTTTGGATTTATTTATGGTTACTCCTGCCCGAGCACAATCTTCTTAGATGAATGCCATTAGAGGTCTGGATTTTACTGGTCTATTTTGACAGGGTTGGGCTCCTTATTTATATCATGAACTGATTGTCAAAATTTAGCAATATTATTACAAATACATATTCACCTCACCAATCCCTGACTGCTACCATTATGACACTTAGAAGGTCCCTGCTGGTCTCCACTCCTGAGGACTGCCTCTACAAACAGGAAATGGTAACAGGCTTGGCAGTGCCAGCTTAGCAAATCAGAAAATGAGAAATGCTTGGAAAGTTGCGTCCAGTGTTTGGCTGTGGGAACATCCATGCATATCCTATGTGTTGAGATGAGACCATGAACTAGAGACCAGCAGGGAACTGGCAGAACCCTGGGGATCAGGTAAGTAACACTTAGTTTATATTTTTAACCTATTCTGCCCCTTAGCTAAAAATGTTATCTGACTAGAATAATCCCATTAATTGGCTTTACCAGATGTATGTTGTTCAGTAAATTTATTGCAAAAGTTGATGAAACAAGGAAATGTCAAGTGCCTGAATAAATACAGTATTTGAAATATGGTCCTCCGCATTGCATTTCTACAAAAAAGGAATGTCAAGTGCCCTAAAAACTAAAAAGCCTGTGTTGTTAACCTTTTAATATACTTGTATAGTTTACAATGTAGAATTAAAATTTACCTAAATGTTTATGATACATTTCAAAATGAATAGAGCGGGTGATAATATTAAACATTGTAATATATTTTATTAAAGAAAAATACTTCTTTATCATATTATTTCCCTCTCTCCAGCACTGATCATTGTTTTTGAATGCTCTGAAGAAATCTATACTCTGAAGTCGATGCACAGCTTGCAACTCAGCCCATTGAAGTCTACAGAGAGGGGAAGAGGGAGGAGGACAAGCTAGCAGAGAGACAAGACAAGACTAAAGCTTCAAGTGACACATTATCTCATCATAGAGGTAAATAATACTTCACTGGATATTACTACTCTATGAAGAGATAAAACCCCCTCTAGAAGCTTTAAACCGTGTGCCAGGACCTTTATGACATGGGTTTCCAGGTATGAGCAGCTGCATCTAAGCCTTACATGACATCACCAAGCACTATGCAATTGCCTTCCCTGGACTCTGAAGCATGAAAACAACTTCTGTGGAGTGACTGATCACACTTCTCTATTTTTCAGTCTCATCAATGAGTCACCATTTGGCAAATGCCAGAAGAACATTACCTGCCTGACTGTATTGTATGTTCTGTAAAGTTTGGTGGATAATGCTATGGGGTTGTTTTCCAGTGGCTGACCTAGTCCCCTTAGCTCTAGTGAAGGGACAATATTAATGCTCCAGTATACCAAGACATTTTGGGACCAATTTGTGGGAACAGTTTGGGGAAGACCCTTTTCTGTTCCAGCATGACTGTGTCCCAGTGCACAAAGCAATGTCCACATAAACATGGTTGGGGCAGTTTGTGTGAAAGAACTTGACTGGCCCACACAAAGCCCCATCCGAAACCTTTAGTGGCTGTTCCCTTGTAGGAATTTGTCTGGTGTCATCAGATTCCGCAGGACACTGAAAAAATAAGCATTCCGCTTACTCTTGCTGCATAGTTTGCTGCTCGAGACTCTCCGCTGATTAGGCCCATTCCTTTGCATTGTCATTCCACCAGTGGGAGCCAACAGGCCAGAAAATGAAAAGGAATTCCTCTTCTTTTTCCACTGTGTGAATGGCTCCTTAGGATGATCTATAATAGAGATTGTGATGCAGGTCCTCTTGATCAACATCAGTGTCTGACCTCAAAAATGCTTTAGTTAGGATTTACAATGGGATGTGTTTATGTGTATGTGTACAAATATATATATATTTTGAGGGTTAATTTCATTTTATTTCATTTTGGATTTTGCATGGATAAACATTTTCATTATGTAGATGGGATGAATCTTTATTCTTAATGAGTTAGTTTTTGACAGATTCTAAAATAAGTTAATAAGCGTTCACTGAAAGGTTAGCTTTAATTATATTTCAGTCACATGTTATCCCAGGAGTGACAGGAACTGGTATTTGCATTTTGATTTCAAAGCTGGTCTTGTTCACATTGCCTACATCTTGATGTACACTTTTCACTGTGATTCAGCCAGCCTAATCATTCTCAAAGGGCTCTTATCGTAATATGTCACAGTCTGAGAAATACTGCCATATCAGTCAGTAAATAGCAGGGTTATTTGCTAACAAGATAGGGGAATAGCATGAAAGGAGCCATATCTATGAATGCTAAATAGACGTGAAGACTTTGCATTGGATCACGCATATCGCCACTATGGTCGTAATTGCTGTTCTACAATTTTTTTTCTGTAGCTGTCCACAAATCTCATACATTTTTTTTTTTTTTTTTTAAGGTTTTTAGACGAAGAGTAATACAGTATAAGATACTTATGGATAAATGCATACGTAGCTTATTATCTGTGATTTTTAGGAGAGGATTTGCCAAAATCATAAACACACTTCAATAAGGTGTCATGCACACAAGTGAAGAAATTACTTTTTTTTTTTATTGTCTCGTGTTTTCTGAATTCACTGAGTATATTCACATATCCATTTTTTAATAGGCTGTGAATAAACATTCATTAAAAAAAATCAGTACGAGTCTATACAATCACTAAGGCAAATGCACTAGAATTCTGGCTCAATTTGCAAAAAAAAATGCAGAAACTGTTTGCTCTTCACTATACATTTTCAAAAGTGTCTAGAAAAGGGGGCGTGGCTTGGGGAAAAGGGGCATGACTTAAAATGTGCCATATTGCACCAAAGTTTTGTAAGTCGACCATGAGTTTGCATATGGAAGAGAAAAGTGTTTAACATACTGTATGTAGTAGGGTGCACTAAATCTATCACACAGCAGGTAAGAATTGTTTCTTTGGTATATTTTGCATGGCTCACACATAGTAGTCACAAGACACTGTATGAAGTCTACTTTATAGGCTAAATTTATTGCAAAGCTGTGGCATCCCTAGAGCCTAACATCCAAAATTCCAGGCCAGCTGTTATATAAACCACCATGTAAATAACAAATACCAATAGTTTGATGTTATAAATGTTTCAACCAATGGAATTGACTTCTATTGATCAGCTATCTTTGGTTTCCAGAAATTCCATAAATGATACAAGATTGTACAATATTAGAATAATAGGATTGATTTATTTCAGAAACAGCTCCATACCTGTCCAAGCTTTGTGTTTGGTATTGCAGCTTAGCTTAACCCCTTCAAGACAGAGCCTAAAAGTACCTTCATGACCAGGCCTCATTTTTCAAAACCGACATGTATCACTTTAAGGCGTTTTACCTTACAAAAGTGATTTAGAGATTGTTTTTATGTGACATACTGTATTGTACTTCATGTTGGTGGTAACCATTGATCAATATTTTTGTATTTATTCATAAAACAAATAGGAAATTTGATGGAAATTTGGAAAAAATCGCAATTTTCAAAATGTGAAATGCTCTGCTTTTCAAATAGATTTTCATATCACACAAATACATTAATTCATATTATCTACCATATCTCTGCTTTATATTGGCATTATCTTTTAATCGTCCTTTAATTTATTTTGGATGTTAGAAGGCATACCAGTGCAAAAGCGATTTTCCAGATTTACAAGAAAATTTCTCAAACTAATTTTTTAGGGACCACTTCAGTTCTGAAGGATGATTATAAAGGACTATTTATTAGAAACACCCCATTTTCAAAACTGCACCCCTCAAATAATTCAAAAATTCATTTGGGAAGTTTGTTAACCCTTTAAGCATTTCATGGGAATTGAAACAATATGGAGGTGAAATTTAGACATTTCATTTTTTTTTCAATAATACATTCATTTATCCCTAAAATTAACACATTCAGAAAGGGTTAAAGGAGAAAATGCATCTCACAGTTTGTTATGAAATTTCTCCCAAACACAGAAATACCCCACATGTGGATGTAAAATGATGTTTGGGTGTATGGCAGCGCATGGAAGGGAAGGAGCGACACTGGACGTCTGAAAAGCAGATTTTGCTGGAATAGTTTTCAGATGCCATGTTTCATTTGCAGAGACCCTAGCTTACCAATGTAATGGAAACCCCCAAAAGTGACCCATTTTGGAAACTACACCCCTGACGGAATTTATCAATGGGTATACTGAGCATTTTGACCCCACAGATTTTATTAATATTGTGATGTGTAAATGAAAAATTACTAAAATGTCTCTTTATCCCCAATGTTTTCATTTTCACAAGAGGTTAAAGGAGAAAAAGCACCCCACAGTTTGTTAAACAATTGCTCCTGAACACGGCAATACCCCATATGTGGTCGTAATCTGCTGTTTGCGTACATGGGGGGTTCGGAATAGAAAGAGCGTTATTTGTCTTTCGGAGGGCAGATTTTGCTGGAATAGTTTTGGGGTGCCATGTTGCATTTGCAGAGTCCATAAAGTACCAATACAATGGAAACCCTCATATAGTGACCCCATTTTAGAAACTACATATACCCTCATAGAATTTATCAAGGGGTATAGTGAGCATTTCTACCCTACAGCTTTTTCACAGATTCTATTAGCATCGGGACGTAAAAATGAAAAATTACTATTTCCAATAAACCGTCCATTTAGCACCATATTTTTTAATTTTTACAAGGTGTTAAAGAAGAAAAAGCACACCACAGTTTGTTACACAATTTGTCATGAACACAGAAATGCCCCATATGTGGTCGTAATCTGCTGTATGGATACTTGGTGGGCTCGGAATGGAAAGAGCGCTATTCGGTTTTAGAGGGCAGATTTTGCTGGAATAGTTTTCAGGTGCCATGTCACATTTGCAGAGACCTTAAAGTACCAGTACAATGGAAACCCCCAAAAAGTGACCCCATTTTAGAAACTAGACCCCTCAAGGTATTTATCAAGGGGTATTATCATTTTGAGCCCAAGAGTGCTTCCCGAAAATTAATGTACAAAGTGAAAATTGAAATTTTTAAAGAAATATGCCATTTTGGTGCCCAATATGTTGCGCCCAGTTTGTGTCATCAGAGACACACACTCCTAAAACTATTAAGTGGGCTATCTCGGGTACAAAGAAGTTGTATATGTGGGTGTAAACTGCTGCTTGGGCACAAGCAGGGCTCAGAAGGGAAGGAGCACTGTGTTTTTCTAGCTTTTGGAGTACAGATTTAGAGGGACTTTCTGGACACCATGTTGTTTTTGCAGAGCCCTGGAGGTGCCAGTAAATTGGAATGCCCCAAGAAGTGACCCCATTTTAAAGTCTCTACAGATGTGACATGGCATCCAAAAACCAACAATCTAAATCACATAAGCACATAGTGCTCCTTCACATCTGCACCCTGCTGTGTGCCCAAGCAGCAGTTTATGCCCACATGTATGACACTGTTGTACCCAGTGTCATATATGGGTATAAACTGCTGCTTGGGCACAGCCGGGCACAAAAGGAAAGGAGAGCTATTTTGGTTTTTGGAGCACAATTTGTTTTTTGGACATCATAACACTTTTGCAGAGCTCCTGATTTAGCAGTAAAGTGGAACCCTCAGACACATAACCCCATTTTGGAAAGTACATCCCTCAAGGGATTCATCAAGTGGGGTAGCGAACATTTTTAACCCTTGAACGTTGCATTCATTTAATTTCCAGAAAGGAATGTGCAGATCAGAATGAAAATTGAAAATTGCAATTTTTCCATAGATACGCCATTTCAGTGCCCGATATGTGGTGTCCAACTTGTGTCAGCAGAGACACACACTCTAAAAACTGTTAAGTGGGGATCCCGGGCACAACAGCTTTTGGAGCATTCATCTCTGATGCAAGCCGGGCACAACATATTGCGCACTGAAATGACGTATTCCTGGAAAAGTTACCATTTTAACCTTTCTCCATCAGCTGCACATTCATTTCTGGAAAATTAATTAATGCAACACTTGGGGGTTAAACCTGCTCACTGTACCTCTAGATAAATTCCTTCAGGGGTGTAGTTTCCAAAATGGGGTCATGTGTCAGGGAATTCCACTTTACTAGCATTTCAGGAACTCTGCAAAAGTGTCATGACGTCCAAAGACTAAACTGTCTAAATCTGCGCTCCTTACCTTCTGTGCCCGGCTGTGCCCAAACAGCAGTTTATACCCACATATTTGTTTTGTTTTGTTTTGTTTGTTTGAGTTGGAAGGGACCTCAAGGGCCATCGAGTCCAACCCCCTGCAAAAGCAGGAATTCCTAGATCATCCCAGCTATATACCTATCCAGATTCCGCTTGAAGATTTCAATTGATGAAGAACTCACCACCTCCCGTGGCAGCCTATTCCACTCCCTCACTACCCTTACTGTTAGAAAGTTTTTCCTAATGTCTAATCTGAATCTCCTTCCCCTTAGTTTCATCCCATTACTTCTCGTGCTTCCTTCTGCTAATGAGAATAGGGTAGATCCCTCTGCACTGTGACAACCTTTCAGATATTTAAATACCGCTATTAAGTCTCCCCTTAGCCTTAAATATGACATTAAGTACGTTATTCTGGGTACACCAGTGTCAATCATGTGGTCATAAACTGCAGTTTGGGCACATAGCAGGGCACAGAAGGGAAGGAGCGCTTTGTGGCTTTTGGAGAGTAGATTAAGATGTTTGCGATCTGGATGCCATGTCATATTTGCAGGGCTTCTAAGATGCCAGAGAAGTGGAATCCCCCCTCAAAGAATTTATCAAGGGGTGTAGTGAGCATTAGTATCCCAGGCAGGAATGCACAGCAGATGGTGAAGAGTGAATATGTAAGCTGTGCGGAGTACATTGGGTACACCAAATTCCCTACTATTTCCCCAGTAGTTCCTATTATTGGAGGGGTCACTATGGGGGTCACTTCTGGTGTCTTTTCCCTTGTAAGCTCTAAATCTGGGGTGTGCCCTGATATACGTTAGCACAGCTTATACATTCCCTTCCTGCCTCAGCCAGTTTTGTTCTAGTGATTTGGCGATTTTGGGGGTTTTTGTCTTCACATTGTACAAGCTATATTTTTTTTATTTTTTTGGTGATAGCCATATGAGGGCTTTTTTTTTTGTGGGATGAGATGCATTTTGTAATGACAACATTTTTGAGTACTTAGGACTTATTGACTTAATTTTATTAACTCTTTCTTGGTGGATTAAAAAAACCCCCCATCAATTCTGATATTGCCTTTTAACTTTAAATTTTTTTTTCCGCACAGCATACAGCATAAGTAACATGTTACCTTTATTCTGCGGGTCGGTACGATTATGAAGATACCTCATTTATATTGTTTTTTATGCGTTACTAGTTTTGCAGAACAAAAAACCATTGGGGAAAGAAATCAATTTTGCATCGGCATCTTCTGAGATGTGGAGCAATTTTTTTTTCTGTTTTTTTTTCCAGTTGGTTAAGGGCTTATTTTTTGCGGGACAACCTGTTCTTTTTATTGGTGCTGTTTTGGGGTGCATATTACTTTTTGATCACTCTTTATAGCATTTTTTTATTGCAACAAACTTTCCCTGATATGGTGGCTACATGATCGAGACCTGAACCGATCAGGTCCTGATCATGTCTCCATGAACACCAGCAGCTATTAGCACTGTGTTCACGGAGTTCCTGACCCTTGGCGAGACCCAATCCCTAATTTAGCAGGGTCAGTATGTAAACATCGGCTCTGCATAAAGCCCAGCAAGTGCCGTCATTTATATACAGTGAGCCATCCTGAATCAGTTAAAGGGGATATGTTACCAAGCATGAAATGCTAAACGCCATTAATCATTTGATGGCCGCCTAAACCCTGAACAATTTGCTGTTTTTCTTTTTAAAATCTGTCCACCTGTTAAAAAAGATACAGCCCCTGAAAAGTTACATATAAACTAGCTCTGGTTCTCCAAGTGGGCGGTAATCTTTTGCATTTCTCTTAGAAACTAATAAGGTCCAGTCTACTTGGAGAATCAGAGTTAGATCACATTTAATCTCCCAGGGGCCGTATCTTTTGAACAGGTGGACGGATTTAAAAAATAAGAACACCAAATTGTTCAAGGGCAAAGTGGCAATCAAATGATGTATGGTATTTAGGATTTTACACTAGGTGATTGATCCAGATCCTCTTTAATTAAATTGAATGAAGCTGAGTTGCAATTGCAATATCTGACAAAACCTGTGGGCAAGTGACTATTCTTTTTGGAATCCTAAATAATCCCTTTAATATGGTGAGATGTCTTCCAAACTGTGATATCTTTTCACAATCTGCTTCCTATTGGGTCAAGAATTTTGGCACACACCTTATTTGTGCAAAAATGTCAGACTTTCTAAGTGGGTGGAGTTTTAAAAAAAATTGGTGGATTTAGTAGAAGAGGTGGAGCCTCAAGCAGTTACTATAACTACGCTCTCATAGAAAGTCTAGACTGCAAATTGTTGTGTAAGGACAAGATGCAAAATCGCGCTTCTTAATAAATTAGGTACATTGTAATTCAGCAGGCTTTAGTTTAAAGGGGTTGTGCGGTTATGAACAATTTTCCCCTACCCAGAGGACAAGGAATAAATGTCTGGTTGCTGGAGGCCCGACAGGAGGAGTCACTTTGGCACATTATTAAAATGGTCTAAAAGCCCATAGCAACCAATCACAGCCCAGCTTTCATTTTGTATTCTGCTCTGTGTTTGGTTACTATGGGCAATTTTTAATAAATCTTCCCCTATCTGGCTTGGCTTTGTGGGAAAACAGTTGCATAATGTAACGGTCCAACCTTAGAACTTAATAATATTTCCTGTGTAGTCATGATACCAAGTTATATAGTGTCTTAATCCTAAAACAGGGCTAGTTCAGTCCCGAAACGCATTGGTTACATAATCATGACATGTCTTTAGAAAATAAAAAATGTATACTGTACCTTACAAAGTACCTTCAGTCTGGCTTGGACTACAAGCACCTCCAATACACCATTTTTGTAGTTTTACCTATTGTACAACCACAACAAATCCAAAAAGTTTAGCAGCACTCCAAAATAAAGTCCAAAATCAGTTTATTCAATTAGTGGCCAATACAATGCAAAACTACTGTGTTGGAGGTAAAGTGGTTGTGATCTGTGAAGCATCCACCATTCTTCTTCAGTACAGTTCCTTTATCTTTTGGTTTTCTTCTGGATTGTTGAACAGCAAAAGTACCCTCAAGATCAACTCTGGAGGAGAGGATGATACAATTGATACAATTCTGTAGGTTTTGTGCGCTGAGTGCTACAATGAAAGTAAGCAGAATGGACACCATGGCTACCTGTCATTAAGTTTTGCTTTTTCTATACATTTTACACAATGCTTTCAGCTGTGATGATTTTTTCCTATGCAGTAAAAAGTGGATGCGTACAGATAAGTACAGATGGTGGGTGGACCCTCGGAATTATTTGAAGTGCAGGTTTCTTTTTATATAATTTTGTCTGATGTTCATTTGACAGTACATTTCCATTAAGTACAACAGTGAGTCATTTATCAACAGGTATTAATTGCTGCGCTGGGCATTGACGTTACCTTGTCAGGCAAAGGGCATATGATTAGCGCACTGAAACATTGGCTGCACGTAATGCTAGAATGCCATATGTTCTTCCTTGCGCCGTAAGTGACAGGTGTAAAACCTACAGGGTGATGATATTTTAAGCTTCTCGCACGTACAGGACTTTGATTTAAATCTTGAAGTTTCCTCTGGGACTGTACAAATATCCGAACATTGTAGGGCATCCAGAACACACAGAGGTGCTGAATGTGTGCCATCTGTTGAGGTGCTTTTTGATTTGTAGCAAAGGCTTTTGGATATTTTGCAATTAGGCAAATGGATCCTGAAGAAATGAGTTTCAATGGATAGAGAATAAATTACTTCACTACTATTTCTTATGCCCGGGAGCTTTGTGCATCATTGTGATTTATCCTTATAGTTTATATAACTATCTACATCCATACTTCTGTAAAGCAAAGGGCAGGTTTTATGTCACTAGTACATTGCATCTCAGAGTTTATCATTCTGAAACCAAGTAGTCCTTCTCAGGAATGACATCAAATGATTCAAAGATTAAAGGGCATGTACTGTGCTTTCTATTAAAAGCAACTCAGAAGGATAGTGTAAGTACCCCCTAGAGACATGGCATGTACCCATGAGGTTCAAGTACCACAGACCAGGAAACCAGGTTGTATCTTATAATGCAGAATGTAAAGAGAACCCGTGATGTTGAAAATGCAGTCCAATATGTAGGCAGCACATTATAGAGCAGAAGAGCATACAAAGGATTTTCTAGAGGGGGAGAGATGTATCCCTGAAATGGGGGGTGTTTGTGGGGTTCCCTCAGCACAGTGTTATGTTCCCTTAGTACTAAAACTGCCCCCTGGCTGGTCACCACTTTCCTGAATGATTATGGAGGAGATAAGGAGTAGTGATGGAAGCTCTCACTGGCTACTGGCAGGATCCGGGGAGTCAGTGGTGAGTACAATTCTCAGTACTCGTGCTCTTAGGACTCCCCGATCCTTCTCTGATCTTGGCGGCTATGTCAGATCAATACCAGCATACAGAAGGAGCAAGGAATTCTAAGACGGGGGAGTACTGAGAGTTGTCCTCACTGCTGACTTCCCGGGTCCAGCTGGTTACCAATGAGTGCTTCCATTACTACTGATGCAAGTGCTCATTGGTTACTAGTTCACTGCTTTCCTGTATAATCATTCAGGAGAGTAGTGGCCATCTAGGGGGTGGTTTTAACACCCAATTGTGGCATTCAAGTGTCATCTGAGTGTCTTTCTCTGATACATTCACTTCTATGGGGACTTCCGATTGGTTCTATTGCACTTACACTTAGTGGCTGCACATATCGGATAGAAACCATATCAATTATATTACTTTACAATATCATGTTATGAAAAGTTCCTTATGTAACAACACGTTACAAGAGGACTTATAAGAAATGAGACGTGTAAGTGTATGTAAATGTCCTATGTGGGTAGTAAGGTAAAGATACTGCCAAGTGTTTTATTTTACTGGAATGAAAATAACTAAGTGGGTTATCATGTTTTTCTCCCGTTCAGTATATTTATAATCCATTTTACAAATCCCTTCTACCAGTGTTATATAAATGTATAAAATACAAGAATCTTTTCAATATGCATCATGTCTGTCAGTTCCCTACTGCGTGAAATAAGTGATTACTGGGCGCCATTTACTCTTGTTCAATTATTTATGGGCATTTTTATTTACTATTGAAAACATTTAATATTGTAACAGATAATCTGGGAAAATCTCTTATATTAAGACCTAATTACAACAACATACGCTGCAGAAAATGTAGAACACTACAGCATTAATCTTGTCTAACAGCTCATGATATCAACTTGCAAAGTTCAACACCTAGTGAGTTAGAAGCATGAAGGCATGCGATGAAAGATAATGAAAAGTCATTACCATTAGTAGAATTTTGGAAAAACAAATAGCCTTCGCAACAGCTGGCTGCATACAGAATATTTCTAGATTTCGAAGCATCTGCTTTTTAGGGCGCCCTAGTAAAACACTACTTTTTATTAAAAACTACCAAATATTTATGGCAGTGTTTTGCCAGGTACTAAACGCCATTGAAATTATTGAGCAGATTGGTTTTGTTGCTTCATAATAAAGTGTTTTTTAGCCGTTTTCCCCTCTATAGGCTATATCTCTCATTTTCAGTTCTCCCTGAGCTGGTACGTGAAAATTAGCTGCTATGATGTTTTCCATACACAGTACCCAGAAGTAGAGAATAATCTGCTACATATCTCTCATCACACGCCAAAGCTGCAGTAGGATCATATAGGACATTATAGAGAAGTATAAACATATATTCATAAAAATGCCTTTGGGGTAGGATAGAAACTTGATATTTAGCTGTTTGTAGACTCTCCTGTGTCTTCTGTTCTCCTCTCTTTCTCAACTCCTACTAACTCCATAGACTTTTATTGTGAGCTATAACAAGACACTTATGTGACTTTCTGTCAGTCTTGTACTAGCAAAACAAAGTTCTGTAGATATTTTAATTTTAGAGTAAAAGTTACTCACACAGCCCACACACAAGGATTAAAAGCCTTATCTGTACACACACTGATGCAGGGAGAGATGTCACTCACTGTGGGTGGGCGGGGTAATCAGGACTCTCAATGTGTCTTATAGGAGTCCTATCAGGATTTACTCGGCTTTATATTCAGAAATCCTGCTCCAAATCATATCTTGTACTCAATGTTGATAGGGCAGCAGAAACCAGCAGACAAGTTTCTTTTAAGTGAACTGAACCATTTGGTGATATTCATTCAATTCATTTGAACCATAGGGGTTTCAGGTTTTACAGCCATATTATGAATACTAAAAATATAACCACACTACAACAATCGGAGTAGATTCCCCTTCTGTAATAATTTTTTTAGGCGCACAGGTATGACTGTGTAGTAAGGTGGGTAGGACATACATAAGATTTACATACATGTGGTGATTGAAGAGTAAAGATTGTAGGAGAGAGTAAAGAGTAGACTGAATACAATGGTGTATTGGAAATAAAAGGCAACTCTTCATAGCCTTATAACTACTAATGGGGCTACCAGGACTGTAATCTCTGACAGTGCCCATAGCCCTATAGAAGTGAATGGAGTGCTGGTCCTGCAAACGCACTGCCACTTCATTCCCAAGGAGGCTTTAGGGGGACTTTTGGTCCCCCGTCCTCCTAATCACTGGGGGACCTGGCGATCGACCCCCAGCAAATGCACACTTATAGGATAGGGGATGTGTCCATAATAGCACAAGCTCTTTATAGGTTATATCTTCCTTTACAACTATTTACAGTATTTTGTAATTTTCTCAATGCATTTTGACTGAAAACCAGGGAAACTTACTAGATAGTCTTGAATATAAATTTCCTATCATTATAAATCTCTAATACAAACATCTTCTTCTCCATGGAAACACGCTAGAAACAAATAGAAAAAACTGTATAGTGTGACCCTGCAGTCATATATCTACTCGTCTCTCTCCTTCTTCTGGTTAAGAGACATTCAGAAGATCATGTGTACATAGGGACAAAACCATATACATTATTTAGTTAGTTTGGTTGTAAAGACTGTTTACAAGCTTGACAGAATATTTTATGCATTACAGCTATATTAAAATTGTTAGCAATGCTGGACATAGCCTATAAACTATAAGATAATATCTAAAGTTTGGATGAATATCAAGAAAGTTTTCTAACAAATGACTGTACAAAACTGTTATACACGGCTGAATTCCCATCATATCACCCCAGGACATACTGTTGAATTCTTACCAGGAAGAGAATAGTGACCAGTGGAAAGCTTATACTGAACACTATGGAGCCGATTTATTAAACTGGTGTATAATATGTGCATCTTAATGCATAGCCGTGCCAAAGTGAAATGTGTCATCAAAGTTGGTAGGCACTTCTTCAATGTGCCCATTAGTGCAGCATCGAAGCAGCAGCACCACTAAGGTCTTTAGTGCAGCATCCCTCATGATGAGCATCTTGTTTCATCTTACAGCTTCATAGTTAAGATGCAAAGTCTTAAGCTTAAGGAATGTAACAGGAGAAATGGTGGATTTGATCCATATTTTATCCGCAAATGCGATAAATTCATATACAAGGCAGAAATATAAACATGCTGTGGATTGTAATAAATGTAAAACATAGAGATTTTGCTGAGGATTCACCACAAATTTGCTGCGAAATTCAGAGTGGGTAAAGATCAATTGTAAATCTATTGTTTAACCACTTCAGTACCGGTCAAATTTCTCCTGTCCAGGACCAGACACATTTTCGGGTTGTTTCGTATGTGCGGTTTTGAGAGCTATAACATTTTTATCATTTGGATTATTCATCTAATTTCTGCATCTTTTTTCAGTGACACATAGGGCTTTATTTTTATGTTGTTTTTATTTTTGCATGTTTTTATTTTTTCTTTATATCCGGAAAAATATAAACAAAAGAGGAGGGAAAATGTGTCTGTTTTTCACTTTTCATTTAATAGCACAAAGTGCTTCTAAAAAACTTTTTTGATAGTTTTTATTCTCTGTTACAGTAATTTTTATTTTGTCGTCGGGGGACGTGATGAGGGAGTGGTATTGGAATATTATTTTTATTATTATTATTATTTTACTTTTCATTTTACTTTTTTACTTTTCTATTTATTTATTTTTTTTACATTGTGTCCCCGTAAGGTCATAATAGACCTTTAAGGGCATCTGAACAATAATTTTTTGGTGGGGGAGGCTGATTTCCCGTGTAACTGGGGCTGGTACATTTAGCCCCACTTGCAGGAGGAATACAGCCTCATGCCCATGGCTGCTGAGCTGATCTGGGTCTTCTAGGACCCGGCAGCTCTAACAGTCTCTGATACTCGATGGATCATGTGGCCAACAGGTCAGAGGGGAGCCAATCATTGCGGCTCCCATAGCTGTTTATACAGCGATCATTGAGCGCTGTGTACACAGAAATCGGGAAGGCAGGGATGGTATAAACCGTCTTTGCCTTCTCTATTGGAGTTCTGGCTGTAGTAACAGCCAGCTCCCCGTTTCTGCAGAGAGGGAGCACCCAGACGTATATAGTCTATGGGCGGTCCAGAAGTGGTTAAAAAAAATTCCTGAAAATCTTGCAATACCAACTTTTTTCCGTTAAGCCCAAAACATTCTGTGACTTCCTGTTTCCTATATAAGGACCATGGGTCATAGACACAATGGACTGGAGCAGACCCTATTCACTTGTATGGGAGAGATTTCTAGGCATGTTCTGTGACCTGGGCAGAGGTCATCGTGTAGAGAGGTGAGTAGATAAGCTATGAAATCCTCTATTGTGACTGGTGGATTCAGTGTCTTCTCATCATAAACATTATAGCTATGATCACCAGTGTGCTGATAAGTGAGGTGACTGCTGCAAAGAAATCTCCTACAGGAAACAGGAAGTCCCAGCATATAATATAACCTAGTGGACAAAGTCAGAACTGTAGGATTTTTAGTCAAATTTTTATATAGACAATAACATGGAAATATTTTAAAAACCTAACCAAAAATCTTTAAAAATATGGTTAACATAAAACTCGATTAAAAAATAGGTAATTTTCTGTTGACACATTTCCTTTAAGGGTCAGTATAGAGGATCATGAGCAAAAGCTGCCTTTAATGATTGCATCATAACAATCCTAGAGGAAGATGAACACCAACAAATAATGTACAGTACGTGCATGTATGAGACTAGATTACATTCAATATTATAACATATTTTTAAGTAATATAGTGAGTAATCAATAGATAGATAGATAGATAGATAGATAGATAGATAGATACAATATAGATGATAGCTAGAGACAGAGTAGACAGATAGATGGTGTTGGACTGGTGTGCCTAGTGCCCACCAGTAAAATTAATTCTAGCAGCTACAGCTACATGGAAATATTACCTGACATTAGAGATTCGTTTTGTTTCAGGTTCAGGTAGTTCAGGGCAGTACAGCAAGGTAGGGAGAGGAACCTGATACTGTGAGGGGCAGTTACCCTATAAATAATAATTGCCCTTTTCAGGGCAGTGACAGTAAACTGTGTGTGTACCCATAATGTCTCCGAGAGCACTAACAATAACTGTGTGTGTACCCATACCGTCTCCTAGAGCAGTAACAATAACTGTGTGTGTACCCATACCGTCTCCTAGTGCAGTAACAATAACTGTGTGTGTACCCATACCATCTCCTAGCGCAGTAACAATAACTGTGTGTACCCATACCGTCTCCTAGAGCACTAACAATAACTGTTTGTGTACCCATACCATCTCCTAGCGCCGTAACAATAACTGTGTGTACCCATACCGTCTCCTAGAGCAGTAACAATAACTGCGTGTGTACCCATACCGTCTCCTAGAGCAGTAACAATAACTGTGTGTGTACCCATACCGTCTCCTAGAGCAGTAACAATAACTGTGTGTGTACCCATACCGTCTCCTAGTGCAGTAACAATAACTGTGTGTGTACCCATACCATCTCCTAGCGCAGTAACAATAACTGTGTGTACCCATACCGTCTCCTAGAGCACTAACAATAACTGTTTGTGTACCCATACCATCTCCTAGCGCAGTAACAATAACTGTGTGTACCCATACCGTCTCCTAGAGCAGTAACAATAACTGCGTGTGTACCCATACCGTCTCCTAGAGCAGTAACAATAACTGTGTGTGTACCCATACCGTCTCCTAGTGCAGTAACAATAACTGCGTGTGTACCCATACCATCTCCTAGCACAGTAACAATAACTGCGTGTGCACCCATACCGTCTCCTAGTGCAGTAACAATAACTGCGTCTACCCATATTGTCTCCTAGAGCAGTAACAATAACTGCGTGTGCTACCCATACCGTCTCCTAGAACAGTAACAATAACTGCGTGTGTACCCATACCGTCTCCTAGAGCAGTAACAATAACTGCATGTGTACCCATACCATCTCCTAGCGCAGTAACAATAACTGCGTGTGCACCCATACCGTCTCCTAGTGCAGTAACAATAACTGCGTCTACCCATACCGTCTCCTAGTGCAGTAACAATAACTGTTTGTGTACCCATACTGTCTCCTAGCGCAGTAACTGCGTGTGTACCCATACCGTCTCCTAGCGCAGTAACAATAACTGCGTGTGTATCCATACCCTCTCCTAGCGCAGTAACAATAACTGCATATGTACCCATACCGTCTCCTAGTGCAGTAACAATAATTGCGTGTGTACCCATACCTTCTCCTAGCGCAGTAACAATAACTGCGTGTGTACCCATACCGTCTCCTAGCGCAGTGACAATAACTGCGTGTGTACCCATACCGCCTCCTAGCGCAGTAACAATAACTGTGTGTGTACCCATACCGTCTCCTAGCGCAGTAACAATAACTGCGTGTGTACCAATACCGTCTCCTAGCGCAGTAACAATAACTGCGTGTGTACCCATACCGTCTCCTAGTGCAGTAACAATAACTGCGTGTGTACCCATACCGTCTCCTAGAGCAGTAACAATAACTGTGTGTGTACCCATACCGTCTCCTAGTGCAGTAACAATAACTGCGTGTGTACCCATACCGTCTCCTAGCGCAGTAACAATAACTGCGTGTGTACCCATACCGTCTCCTAGCGCAGTAACAATAACTGCGTGTGTACCCATACCGTCTCCTAGCGCAGTAACAATAACTGCGTGTGTACACATACCGTCTCCTAGCGCAGTAACAATAACTGAGTGTGTACCCATACCGTCTCCTAGCGCAGTAACAATAACTGCGTGTGTACCCATACTGTCTCCTAGCGCAGTAACAATAACTGCGTGTGTACCCATACCGTCTCCTAGCACAGTAACAATAACTGCGTGTACCCATACCGTCTCCTAGCGCAGTAACAATAACTGTGTGTGTCCCCATACCGTCTTCTAGCGCAGTAACAATAACTGCGTGTATCCATACCGTCTCCTAGCGCAGTAACAATAACTGCGTGTACCCATACTGTCTCCTAGAGCAGTAACAATAACTGTGTGTGTACCTATACCATCTCCTAGTGCAGTGACAATAACTGTGTGTGTACCCATACTGTCTCCTAGAGCAGTAACAATAACTGCGTGTACCCATACCGTCTCCTAGCGCAGTAACAATAACTGCGTGTGTACCCATACCGTCTCCTAGCGCAGTAACAATAACTGTGTGTGTACCAATACCGTCTCCTAGTGCAGTAACAATAACTGTGTGTGTACCCATACCGTCTCCTAGCACAGTAACAATAACTGTGTGTGTACCCATACTGTCTCCTAGTGCAGTAACAATAACTGCGTGTGTACCCATACCATCTCCTAGTGCAGTAACAATAACTGCGTGTGTACCCATACTGTCTCCTAGAGTAGTAACAATAACTGTGTGTGTACCCATACCGTCTCCTAGCGCAGTAACAATAACTGTGTGTGTACCCATACCGTCTCCTAGCACAGTAACAATAACTGTGTGTGTAACCATACCATCTCTTAGCACAGTAACAATAATTGCGTGTGTACCTATACCATCTTCTAGTGCAGTAACAATAACAGCGTGTGTACCCATACCGTCTCCTAGCACAGTAACAATAACTGTGTGTGTACCCATACCGCTCCAGCACAGTAACAATAACTGTGTGTGTAACCATACCATCCTTAGCACAGTAACAATAACTGCGTGTGTACCCATACCATCTTCTAGTGCAGTAACAATAACAGCGTGTGCCTACCCAACCGTCCCATAGCACAGTAACAATAACTGTGTGTGTACCCATACTGTACCCATACACACATGGCGGATATATTGCAAAAAGCAATACTTCCACCATCACTGATATGCCTCATGTTCCAGCCCACACAATTTTATATACTGTAGATGACATCAGCACCATAAGTTGTCCACCTACCACTAACTACTGTATTGGCTGGGAGATTGTCAGGTTGTGCTAGAACATCTAAGTAACTAACACATGTCTCTTCTGCATTTTTAATTTGGTTTTGTTAAAAACCGAACAATTTGGAATATATAGGTAGAACCTGGCTTGTGATGAATCGGTTCGTCCATCTCTACCTGACACTTGCCCACAAATTCTTAAAATGTCATCAACATAAATTTATTTTTCAGTAGTAACTTGCTGCCTATCCCTTGTCTCTGATTGTTTTTGTCCCCGGGGACCTGTCAGTAGTCTACTGCCTGAGTCATGCCTTGAATTAGGGCCCTCTTAGCTCAGTGAACCTCGGATATGTTCCCATGCAGTAGCAGGCCTCAGACAGCAGCAAAACACTGCAAGATGATTGGAGCTCTGGAGTGCTAAAATCATAGCCTGGTTGAGATGCTATAAGATGAGTGTATTGTGCCATGTCAGGGTAAGTTGAAGGCCCATCCGGCTCAGGGACCCACTAAAGTATTCACCTGTGGGCCAGTCTTAGCCTGTACAGTAGATGGACACAGTAGATGGATAGATGATAGATAGATATAGAGTCTACAAGAAAGCAGTACCAAAGAGTTAAATTGAGCAAAGATGGGTGCAACAGCTTAATGACCATGTAAGTAATTTCAAGAATGATAGATTAATACGATAGATAGATAGATAGATAGATAGATAGATAGATAGATAGATAGATACAGTACTATGAGGAGCTTTTTAAGGCTTGAAAAATGTTGTGATAAGACTGTAATATCGCACCTTGGGCTAATAAAGACCTTTATTTTTTTCTATGTTTGGATTTCTGACCTGTTCATTTTATATATTATTATTTGTGGTCAATTGGCTTTTGACCAGGGGTTCTGCACCCACTGTTGGTGCTCTTCTCTTTCCTTTTATAGATACAGTAGAGAGACAGTTAGATAGATAGATAGATAGATAGATAGATAGATTACAAAGAATGCATTGGTAACAGGAGTAGGATGCCAACTTATGGACACAGTCTATAGTCCCAATAATTATCCAGCAAAAGAATTGAGCAGCACTCCAAAGTAGTGAAGAAAAAGTTTGGGTACTTTTTTAACCTATAAACATACCTGTACATGAGCCTTTCTCAATTTTTTGTTAGATAAATAGAGTAAATGATTTTATATAGCTATAGCAAATAGATAGATAGATAGATAGATAGATAGATAGATAGATAGATAGATCACTCTTAGTATATTATAACTTAAAAGGGTTGTCCAGGCAAAATTGGACAACCGCTTTGACTTTTAAATCAGCAGGGGGCAGTAAAAAAAATAAAAATAAATGCATACTCACCTGTCCCTGATGCTCTGGTGTCCTCCCGGCACGCCCTGTTTCTTCTCTTCTGGCGGCTTTTCCCAGGTCTCTTCCAGAGTTCCACTGAAGCCGCTGATTGGCCTCAGCTGTCACGTAACCATTGAGGCCAATCAGTGGCCTCAGTAGGCCTAAGGAAGAGGACCCATGATGTCACAGGTAGTGACATCGCATGCCATTCACTGATTGACCTTAGCAGTCACATGACCTCTGAGGCCAATCAGCGACTTCAGCAGAACTCCAAAAGAGTTCAACAGAAGGACCGAAATGCGCTGGGAGGACACTGGAGCATCGGAGACAGGTGAGTATGAATTTTTTTTTTTTTTTTTCAATGCCCCCGGCTGATTTAATAATTAAAAGGGTTGTCCATTTTTGCCTGGACATCCCCTTTAACCAGTTGACGACCACCGGCCATAAATTTACGGCCTGCGGACCTGGTCTCTGAAGTCCGGCCAATAGTAAATTTACGGCCTGCACTTCAGAGATCCTGTGACCAGGATCGGGAGCGGGTGTTAGCTGTAACTGACAGCTAACACCCTGCTCCATAACCCCCACTCGGAACTGAGTTCCGAGCGGAGGTTTTAACCCCTTGGATGCCGCGGTCAAACATGACTGCGGCATCCAAGGGGTTCCGCCATGTTGCCGCCCCCACCGGCAACTCCCGCGGCGAGATCGGGGGTTGCCGATGTCTATTTTCTGTAGCCCGGGGTCTGGCCAGTGACCCCAGGCTGCCTGAAGCCCCCACTACCTGGTTGATCCTGCTGGGATGTGGAGAAGTCAGCCGATGCGTCTACATCGGCTGACATTCTTGTATAGACTGCAATACAAGAGTATGCTCATGTATTGCAGTCTATAATACTGAGCCAGGATCAGAGCATCGCTGGCTCAGGTGTCCTTATAGGACAAGTTAAAAATGTAAAAAAAAGTTAAAAAAAAAATAAAGTGTGTAAAAAAAAAAAAATTAATAAAGTTATAAAGCCCCCAAAAATCCCTTTTCCTATATAAAATGAATTATATAAAAAAATAAATAAAAATTAATAAAAACAATACATATTTGGTATAGCCGCGTCCATAACAACCTGTGCAATAAAGCTGAAACAATATTTAACATACACGGTGAACGTCGAAAAAAAAAAAACAAAAAAAAAACACTGGAAGTAATGATTTTTGACTATCTCGCTTACAAAAAAATACTATAAAAAGTGATCAAAAACTCAAAACAATACCAATAAAAAGCGCGTGTCCTCCCGCAAAAAATAAGCCCTAAACCAAGCCTGTCAACCGAAAAATAAAAATGTTACACCTCTCAGGAGATGGTGATGCAAAAACAATTGATTTATGTCCACAAATGGGTTTCTGTTCTTCAGAATTAGTAACGCATAAAAAAACAATATAAATGAGGCATCGCCGTAATCGTACCGACCTGCAGAATAAAGGTAACATGTGACTTATGCTGTACGCCACACGGCAAAAAAAATTAAAAGGTAAAAACCAATTCTAGAATTTATATTTTTTTTTTAATCCACCCAGAAAGAGTTAATATAATTTATTCAATAAGCTATAGACACCCCAAAAAATGGTGTCATTAAAAAATGCATATCATACCGCAAAAAATCAGCCCTCATATGGCTACATCATCTGAAAAATAAAGAATATAGCTTGTACAATGTGAAGACAAAAACCCAAAAATCACCAAATCATTAGAACACAACTGGCTGCGGCAGGAAGGGAATGTATAAGCTGTGCGAGCGTATATCAGGGGACAAACCAGATTTAGAGCTTACAAGGGATAATAAACCAGAAGTGACCCCCAGAGTGACCCCCCTCCCCCAATCATAGGAGCTACTGGGGATATAGTAGGGAATTTCGTGTTCCCCATGTACTCCGCACAGCTTACCTATTCACTCTTCACCATCCGCTGTGCATTCACGTCTGGTATACTAATGCTTATTACACCCTCTGATAAATTCTTTGAGGGGTGCAGTTTTCAAAGTGGGGTCACTCCCTAGGAGATTCCACTTTTCTGGTACATTAGAGGCTCTGCAAACATGACATGGCGTCCAGATACCAAACATCTGAATCTGCACTCCAAAAGCCACATAGCGCTCTTTCCCTTTTGTGCCCTGCTATGTACCCAAACTGCAGATTATACCCACATGTATGACACTGGTGTACCCAGTTTAACGTACATAATGTCATATGTGGGTATAAACTGCTGTTTGGGCACAGAAGGGAAGGAGTGCTATTAGGTTTTTGGAGCACAGATTTAGACAGTTTAGCTTTTGGACACCATGACACTTTTGCAGAGCTCCTGAAATGCCAGTAAAGTGGAATCCCCTGATACGTGACCCTATTTTGGAAACTGCACCCCTGAAGGAATTTATCCAGAGGTACAGTGAGCATTTTTTACCTCCAAGTGTTGCTATAATTTTTTTTCCAGAAATGAATACGCAGATGATTGTGAAAGGTGAAAATGACAATTTTTCCAGGAATATTTTATTTCAATGCATAATATGTTGTGTCTGGCTTGTATCAGATGTAAACGCTCCATAAGATGTTGTGCCCGGGATACCCACTTAACAGTTTTTAGAGTGTTTGTCCCTGCTGACATAACCTGGGCACAAAATATTGGGCACTGAAATGGCGTATCTCTGGAAAAATTGCAATTTTCCCTTTTCATTATCAGCTGCGCATTCATTTATTGAAATTAAATGAATGCAACACTTAAGGGTTAAGAATACTCGCTACCCCACTTGATAAATCCCTTCAGTGGTGTAGTTCCCAAAATGGGGTCACAAGTCTGCGGATTCCATTTTACTGGCAATCCAGGGGCTCTGCAAAAGTGGCATGGTGTCCAAAAACCAAACTGTGCTTCAAAAACCAAAATAGTGCTCCCTCCCTTCTGTGCCCGGCTGTGCCCAAGCAGCAGTTTATACCAAGTACGTTATCCTGGGTATAACAGTGTCATACATGTGGGCATGAACTGCAGTTTGGGTACACAGCAGGGGGCAGAGGTGAAGGAACGCTATGTGGCTTTTGGAGCATAGATTTAGATTGTTGGATTTTGGACACCATGTCAAATTGGCAAAAACCCTAAAATTGCCACTTCTTGGGGTCACTTCTTGGGGAATTCCAATTTACTGGCACCTCTGCAAAAACAACATGGCGTCCAGAAAGTCCCTCTAGATCTGTACTCCAAAAGCTAAAAAGCGCAGTGCTCCTTCCTGTCTGAGCCCTGCTGTTTGCCCAAGTAGCAGGTTACACCCACATATATAATTTTTTTCCCCCGGGATAGCCCACATAATAGTTTTAGGAGTGCATGTGTCTGATGCCACAAAGTGGGTACAACGTATTGGGCACCAAAATGGCATATTTATTTAAAATTGTCAATTTTCACTTTGTATATTAATTTTTGGGAAGCATTTTTAGGCTCAAAATGATAATACCCCTTGATACATTCCTTGAGGGGTGTAGTTTCTAAAATGGTGTCACTTTTGAGGGGTTTACATTGTATTGGCACTTTAGGGGCTCTGCAAATGCGACATGGAACCCGAAAACTATTCCAGCAAAATCTGCCCTCCAAAAGCTAAATAGCGCTCTTTCCATTCTGAGCCCCACCATGTACCCATACAGCAGTTTACGACCACATATGGGGCATTTCTGTGTTCAGGAGAAATTGTGTAACAAACTGTGGGGTTTTTTTCTTCTTTATCCCCTTGTAAAAATTAAAAATATGTCGCTAAATGGACAGTTTATTGGAAAAAAAAAGTAATTTTTAATTTTTACATTCCAATGTTAATAGAATCTATGAAACAACTGTAGGGTCAAAATGCTCACTATACCCCTTGAGAAATTCCTTGAGGGGTGTAGTCTTCAAAATGGGGTCACTTTTGAGGGGTTTCTATTGTATTGGTACTTTAGGGGCTCTGCAAATGCGACATGGCACCTGAAAACTATTCCAGCAAAATCTGCCCTCCAAAAGCTAAATAGCGCTCTTTCCAATCTGAGCCCCACCATGTACCCATACAGCAGATTACAACCACATGGGGAGTATTCCTGTATTCAGGAGAAATTGTGTAACAAACTTTGGAGAGCTTTTTCTCATTTATCCTCTTGTGAAAATGAAAAATTTGGGGCTAAATTGATGGTTTATTGGAAAGAAAGTAATTTTTCATTTTCATGTCCCAATGTTAATAAAATCTGTGAAACAGCTGTGGGGTCAAAATGCTCACTATACCCCTTGATATGTTCTGTGAGGGGTGTAGTTTCCAAAATGGGGTCACTTTTGGGGGTTTCCGTTGTATTGGTACTCTAGGGGCTCTGCAAATGGGACATGGCACCTGAAAACTATTCCAGCAAAATCTGCCCTTCAAAAGCCAAATAGCGCTCTTTCCATTTCGAGCCCCGCCATGTACCCATGAAGCAAATTACGATCGCATATGGGGTATTGCTGTGTTCAGGAGCAATTGTGTAACAAACTGTGGGCGGCTTTTTTTCCTTTAACCCCTTGTGAAAATGAAAACTTTGGGGATAAAGTGATGTTTTAGTAATTTTTCATTTACACATCCCAATGTTAATAAAATCTGTGAAACAGCTGTGGGGTCAAAATGCTCAGTATACCCCTTGATAAATTTTGTCAGGGGTGTAGTTTCCAAAATGGGGTCACTTTTAGGGGGTTTCCATTGTTTTGGTACTCTAGGGGCTCTGCAAATGAGACACGGCACCTGAAAACTATTCCA
Organism: Leptodactylus fallax; assembly: GCA_947044405.1. Lineage (NCBI taxonomy): Eukaryota > Metazoa > Chordata > Amphibia > Anura > Leptodactylidae > Leptodactylus > Leptodactylus fallax. The sequence goes on from CAMRHE010000085.1 coordinate 4,239,142, forward strand.
GCAAAATCTGCTTTTCAAATGCCAAGTGTCGCTCTTTCTTTTCCGTGCACTGCCGTGTGCCCAAAAATCATTTTACACCCACATGCGGGGTATTTCTGTGCTCGGGAGAAATTGCACAACAAACTGTGAGATACATTTTCTCCTTTAACCCTTTGTGAATGTGTTAATTTTAGGGATAAATTAATGTATTATTGAATAAAAATGAAATGTCTAAATTTCACCTCCATATTGTCTTAATTCTTGTGAAATGCTTAAAGGGTTAACAAATTTCCCAAATGCTGTTTTGAATTATTTGAGGGGTGTAGTTTTTAAAATGGGGTGATTTATGGGGGTTTCTAATATATAGGCCTTTATAATCCCCTTCAGAACTGAAGTGGTCCCTAAGAAATGAGTTTGGGAAATTTTCTTGTAAATCTGGAAAATCGCTGTTACACTTGTAAGCCTTCTAACATCCAAAATAAATTAAAGGATGATTAAAAGATAATGCCGATATAAAGCAGAGATATGGTAGATAATATTTATTCAGGTATTTGGGTGGTATGACTATCTGTCTGAAAAGCAGAGAATTTAACATTTTGAAAATTGCAATTTTTTTCCAAATTTCCCTCAAATTTCCTAATTTTTTATAAATAAATACAAAAATATTGATCAATGTTTACCACTAACATGAAGTACAATGTGTCATGAAAAAACAATCTCAAAATCACTTGTGTAAGTTATAGCATCTCAAAGGTATTGCCATATAAAGTGACACATGTCAGTTTTGAAAAATGAGGCCTGGTCCATAAGGCACTTTTAGGCCCGGTCCTTAACCGGTTAAGTTTCATTTTATGCAAGTCTTAGCCTCTATAGTTTAGATGTGTAATGAAGCATACCATAAGGGTTACAATTACACAGTCCTATTACTTGGAAGTAGTATTGGAAAGGGCAGTGGGCAAGAAGCTTTCACACAAAATGAACACCTATTAAAAGTAATATGTAAGATAAAGAATGAAAAGATCAGAAAGTCACTTGGGAAAATTGTCATTCATTAGCGCTTGGCTGTTCTTGTCAGAATTTGTTCTTGTGATCTTTGTGAAAGATTAATTTATATATTCCAGTACAGTATGTGACCTGCTCCAAACCACTGCCTTTCACATATTAAAACCTATGGTGGAACCTTCAATCCAATTGTTGCTAATACAGAATGTATAATTGCTTGTCTCACTTGTGTTCTTCAAGTTCAAAGTTCATCGCAACCTACCTGCATGGTAGCCTAGAATATCGTTCTCATTACTTAGAATTTTTTTTTTTTTTTAGAGGAAAATCATCTTGGAATTATATTTTGACCTTATATTGCCGCTTATTCTATTAGTATTTTGTTTGTTTCTTAATCAAAGGTTACATCTCCAAGGAGATAATAGACCTCGCACAGCGGGAATATAGTACTATGACTGAGAGTGACAATTACTTCCAGAGTTGTCTTCTCTTAATGTACAAAAATGGCAAGGGGGAAGTTCTACCAATTAGAAGTCGGTAATTACCAGCAAAACATCTCTGTAAAGACGGAAAAAACAAAGTACTGTATAAGTTCATGAAAACATATCGTGAAATATTACTCATAGTGCGAAAGAAAGCCGAGTTATATGACCATGTTTGACTTTTAATGTTCGCCAAATGAAGAAAAATTAGATGAGATCATCTTCGATATTCTCCAATATACTGTACCCCCACCCATATTACATAGCTTCAAAACTTAAAAGCAATGTATTCCCATCTTTATTTATTAAAAACAGATATTGAAATCGATAATTTTTTTTTCTAATCTGTTTCAATTTCCTGATTGTAGATTTTTTATTCTATTTTCTTTACAAGATTATGTCATCATGTCTGAGCTTCTCCTCTGCTCTGTTAACAGCATTTAGTCATATGCTTTACAGCATAGTCATGGCTATAGTCAGCAACATACTGGAGCTGACTCATTAAAGTTTTCTAGACGTGCTGTCTATAGTGGATGAGACAATGGTTTTATGTGATATTATTTTTTTTTATTATTTTCTGTTGCAAAGCTATATGTTTTAGCTGTGATGTAACTGAGGTGACTGCTGCAAAGAAAACCCTTACAGAATGAATTAGTATATATTATTAGGATTAGTGGCCAGAGTGAATATTCCATAATATAGAATTCTTTTGTTAAATACAGATAGTGAACATGGAAAATTACAAAGTAATATATATTTAAAAAGAAATCTTAAAATATATTTAACATAAACACTTGGTTTAAAAAATAGGTAATTTTAATCCTTTTCAACCCAGCTTAGCAGATGGATATCAGACACATTTATGACTACATACACTAAACCTAAATGGGTTTACAGGATTAGAAATTTTTACCAAGCACAGCACCACAACCTATCCAAAGGTTGTATGTGGCATTGCAGCTTAGTCCTCTTCACTTTAGAAAAACTGAGCTGTAATACCAGACACAACCTATGAACAGGGGTGATGCTGTTTCTGGAACAAAGTTAACCATGTTCTTTCAGCCCTGTAAAATATTTCATCATAAACCCTTGACGATATCCAATTATTTCTGGCAGTATCAGACTCATGAGCTAGTGTTTCTCCTTATGGCGTGTTTCAGAGCAGGTGTATTTCTGAATTATTTGAATAATAACCTTTTTTATTATGTCTAGATATATATTAGGGCTTTTTACATGGACAAGCTACAACTTTTCATTTCAACTCATGGACATTATTCCTAAATACCCATGGGGCCTTTTATTATGGTTAGATCTGTCTTTATAAAACCAAAGCTGATGGTGATATACACCTATTGATAAAAAATGCAACGCACGAAGGAGGAATTGTTGCAATCAAATGAAACTTTATATGTGGCAATATGGTAGAGGGTCCCTTGTTTCACTCACTAATAGGGGTGACCAACTGTTGTATGCAATGGCTCCCCAGATCAGCATACCAGTTGTTGGGGCAATGTGTCACCATGAAGCCTCCATATTCAAACCTGACGTCTAATCCTAAACAGGTCTCGAATTTGTCGATAAAGACAATATAGCAGTCCAGGATCCTCATTTGCGACACCACTACAAATGAAAGTGATAGTGCTAACTGCCTGGAAATGTCCCAGGCAGAGACAGACGTGTGTATGGAAGGTGCCACCTGAGTCTGGATGGTGGACAAGGAAACTGGGAGATGCTATTGCTTGTCATTGGAACAAATGATCTTCTCTACTGGTGATCTGTCTGGACCATCTGGAACCTGTTCACTGTGTGTACATGCCGTCATATAACCACTGCTCCCAATGCCTCCTAATGGTTAGGTCTAGATGTCGGGCAATTTTTCAAAATGATCATTCTGCTTGTCTAAGTCCAATGACGCAACCAAGCTCTGCAACTGGACAAAATCTTTTTGAGTACACCCTAGAGGCACAACTAGCAGTCAACGATCTTTTACCTAGAGGTACACTACCCAAAAGTAGCCCCTGAGACCTTTTTTAATAAGGCAGCAAGGAAGAACATTTATGCGCTCTTGTGGCAAGACCCACCTGTAATCATTTACATATGTACATGAGACATACCTGCATGAAAAGTTTTGCAGCAATCTGAAATTTCTATCTAGGTGCGTTATTTTTTTTATTTTGATTTTTTTCCAATGAGTGGACAAGGGTTAAATTGGAGCTAGAGTCTTACTGATTTCTATAGCAAGTCCTTCCACTTTCTAGTTGCACCAGTTTTGATAAATCTCACCCAGTATGTCTCCCTACAGGTTCATGTATGGTTATTTGAATACTGAAACTAATTGCTTATATAATTAACAGTTAATAGCTTCCCTCTGCCGGGTTTTCTATTGCTTACCATCTCCTGGCCTGATCAATGTATTTTTCATTCTGCAGTTGACAATTTCATTACAGCCGGCCATACACTACAACAGGGCTGCACAGCAGAAAGTATTTTCCAGGAATGGCAGATGATTGAGCGTTATTGGGAGACAGGAGAACACCTGCTTTACTATACTTCACTAAACTAGGCAACTTCACGCATCAATGGTTTTGACGTACTGAATAATATTTAACATTGTCTGTTCTAAGCCTAGGAAAACATGTTTTATTATTGCACTGAATAGGAACAGATGTCGTCAATCTCATTACGCTCAATGAATATTTCCAAATAGTGTATACAAAATTCTCTACATAGATGTAAACTGTCCGCTATTTGTAGGAACAGTCCTTCATCCCATGCCACTCTTCTCTAAAACTATTCTGCACCCACTCTTTTATCTGCTTAGTTGACCATTATTTATCACCTCTTCCTTTTCAGTATCTGCAGTGTACATGTGTGTCTATCTTTACCATAACTGAAGTGGGACTACAATTTCACAGTAAAGGGGTTTTTTGGGAGTTCTAAATTGAAGACCTATCCTTAGGACAGCTCATCTATTGAAGACCTGGGACTCTCATGGATCAGCTGGTTGAAGCAGCTGTGGCATTTTCTGAGCGCCACTTGCACTTCACAAGTCATGTTCATTGATCCCATGGCCTGATCTCAGCTTAGTTCCATTCAAGTGAATGGACTGAGCTGTGATACCAAGTTGCTGTACAAATGTATAGCACTTTGCATAGCAAGTACTGAAGAGACTACAGAGCTCACCCAGACACTCCAGTCTCTCCAAGATGATTGGCTGGTGGCCTAGGGGCCAGACCTCTGCCAATCCTTAATTGATTACGTATCCTAAAGAGAGGTCATCAATTTAAAAGACTCGAAAACCCCTTTAGGCTGAAGCTCCACGTTGCGAAAACGCAGCTTTTTTTGCTGCGGTTTTTTGAGCCAAAGACAAGAATGTCTACAAAAGGAATGGGAAACATATAGGAAGCTCTTATACTTCTACGTTTTGCTCAATCCATTCCTGGTTTTGTCTTAAAAAAAAAGGAACAAAATCTGCAATAAAAAAATCTGCGTTTCCGCAACATGGGGCCTCAGCCTTAAACAAATTCAGAACAATATGGTAATATCGTAACATAACTCTTAAGATTAAAGAGGTTCATCTCAATAAATTAGAATATCTCTGAAACGTTCATTCATTTTAGTAATTCAGTAATACAATCCATAATCAGCGTCTTCCATGATTGTGTGTCCTACTGAACCAGATTGAGGGACCATTTACAGGCTTAGGAAACCTTGGCAGGTCACAGAATTTACAATACTGAACTTTTTTACAATATTCAGATTTTCTTAGATTTGGGTTTTCATTACCTGTAATCCATAATCAACATTTACAGAAATAAAACACTTGAAATAGAACACTCTGTGTGTAAAGAATCTAGAAAATATAGGAGGTCACTTTATTAATTTAATTACTGAAAGAAATAAACGTTTCAAAGATATTCTAATTTATTGAGATGCACATGTACAAGTCACAACACAACCATTAAGTATTCACATACAGACACATATAGGATAGACATCTTGTGACTGAATATTGCAAAATGATGTTGTTTTTTAAAAGCTGGTCATCTCATATCACAGATATTGGAATATTTTGATCCAAGAGGAAAGATAAAAAGGCATACTAGTGAGTGAATGAGTGGTTCTTTCTAGAATGGTGATATTCTTCCTGCAACAATGTCATATGTTGTGCCTCCGGAAAGATTAAAAACTTCCAAAAATAGCCCTCTCTATATCAACAAGGTTTCTAGACTAAGGTAGCTGCTGTCAGAATCTGTCAACATAAGAAGGGCTTTACAGGCTAGAAATGTGTATTTGCTTGTAGAGATCTATTGCAAATTATAGATTTTTCCTACATTGCCTTTGGGAAAGAAGAACTCACTGTAAAAATCAGTATTGTAGTCTGTGTGGTTCATGTGTGGTCACTCTCAGTCAGTAGATGACTAAAGATGTGTCCTTCCTCACCTCTTCTCCTGGCTCGGCATGTCCAGATATGTGTGTCACAAGTTAAGAACATTTTCTCAAAGTAACCTGATCTCCTGATAAATTAACACAAAGTGACATGATAACTATTCTATTGGTCTATGTTTGGTCACTCTAAAGTGTGTGGGGAGGGGGGTTGCAGCCTTCAAGGTTTTTTTTAGCATGTGATAATATTTTGAATATGTTTCATAAGAAATTGCATTGGCTAAATAAACTGGTCCCAGGTATGACATGTACATGTCCATGTTTGAACTGTCATAGATGGTTGGCGTATGTTCACATGGCAGAATTTTTTTTGAAGGTGAAAAATTCAGATTCAATAATTTTTTCTAGCTGAAAAATTCAGCCTCAGGAATTTTAAGTTGAATATTTCTGCTTGACCAAATTCCGCTGCAGAATCTTCCGTGGAATCCTTTTCGGAATTTGCAAATTCTACACCAGCCAGGTGGAATTTTTCTGTCTCCATTCACTTCAATGGGAGTTATAGGGCATAATCTGCCTGAAGATCGAGCATGTCACTTACTATTTCTGATAGCTAAAAAATCAGCTAAAGGAAAAATTCAGCGCCTGACTCCCATTTAAATCAATGGAGATTGGTTTCAGGTAGAATTTGGCGCTGATTTTGAAGCAGAATCTGCCTCAAATTCAGTGCCAAATCTGCTGTGTGAACATACCCTTATATCCCCAAAATGTGATAAAATGAGACCTTGGAGAGAAGGGGATTACAGGAGAGATGCAGACAGGGCATTATTTTTGTGCATATTGTTACTATCCTTCCTTATCTAAACCTCAGGTCCAGATGTTTCAATTTCTTACCCGTCCTCTTGGAACAGTCAAGATACCTGTATCACAAGTTAAGTTTCTTAAAAGCAGCTTGATTTCATGGTAGGTTAACACAAAGGGATATTCTAACTATCCTATTGTGTCTTTCTCTGGCAAACCTGTGGTGGTGGGGAGGTGTGAATTACAGCCTTTCAAGAGAAATTCTTTTGCTAGCATGTTGTGATATTGTGTTGAATTGGTTTAATGAGAAATGACATTCCGTAACCACTCCATCACCAGGCCATTCTCCCTGGTTCATCACTGGTCACATTTTCAGGGTTTTTTTTGTATTTGCAGTTTTAAAGGCTACAGCTTATTATTAAATAATTTTTAAAAATTTTAATTTATTTTTATGTAATTTGTTTTTGCTTTTTTTAATATCAGAATACTTGTAAAAAAATGTGAGTAAAATATGTCGTTTACATTTTTTTCAGTTTTTTTTTTTTTAGTAGCACAAAGTGCTATTTATTTAACAGTTTTCCCTCTCCATATATAGAAAGTTATGTGCCAACAGGGGCATGGATAGAATCTGTGATTTTTTTTTTTGTCTTTTTTTTTTTTTGCACTTTTTTTTTGCTAATTTCCCATTTAACTGGGTCTGATACAATTGTCCCAGGTACAGGAGGAATGAAGCCTCCTGGTATGCATTGGAGAGGTGATCTGAGTCCCCTAGGAACCAAAAGCTCCTACAGTTCCCAATGTATAACTGATCACATGACTGTCAGGCCATAAGGAAGTTGCGTCATGGCGGGTCCCATAGTTGGCCACACAGCTCATTGAGTGCTATGTATACAGAGATCAGATATAAAGGGGCGACAATAACCAAATAGGACTATTAGGGTTATTTAAGGACAGTGGCACCCCATACTGTTACCTTTCCTGACCTTTCTACATACTCCCTTGTCTTTCACTGAACCACCGTTTCACTCATCTGCGCCCATTGTGGTATATATACGGTAAGACCTTGGTTTTAATATTTTTATGTGGTGGGCTGCCATGCCCCTATATTTTTCTGTGTCTTGGAGTGGTATACGGTGGATCCTTTGGGATTTCCAAGACATTCTCATATTTGTTTGTATTTCAATATATTTATTAAATGTTAAGTTTTATTGATTATCATTTGGATTTACATTATTAGGAGATAATCTAGATATCATATATTCTTTGTCGTGATATCTATGTTACTAATTACTACATATAAATAGTCACAATAAAATAAATTTTAAAAATGTTTATAGTAAAAATCTAACTAAAATAATATCCAATTTTCTGCAATCTTTTTCTTATAAAATGTGATCATCTTAGTTTTTGTGACTGTATTGAAGAATAACATTAAAATGGCATCAATGCCAGGTAGCTTCTGGACTAAATTATACTTTAAACAACTATGAAATTAAGAAATGATGTGCAGGAGCTTTAGAAGTTATTGCCACTAAAATTGTCAGAATGAGAATTTTAAACTCGTCATCTGTGACATCTAGAAATAAAAAGAGTCAATATGTGCGTCTTTCCTCATATTAAAGAAATTAGTGCTGGCCTTTGAAATTCTCTTTTAAAGATTCAATAATTATTGACATTTTTCTTGAGTACTGAAGCTCTGAAGCTCCTCATAAGCAGAACTTTCATTGTTATTCAGTTCTACTTCAGCGCATTAATGCAAATGAAAAAGATGTGAAGACATGACATTTCAAAGCCGGTACGATCTGTCAGGTTCCGTCTATTTTCAAGGTCCTCTGACTCCTGGTTTAGGTAAATCATCATGTCATTCCTCAGCCAGGAAAAAAAAATCATTTCATCATTCTTGAAAGCAAAGTCCTCAAATACTACTTTAGATGTATTCTTGAAATCAGCATAGGATATTTATCAATCTTACCCAAGTATGACACTCATCATTTTCTGTCATCGGTACATCAAGCTTACAGGTTTATATTCCAACTTGTATATTTTGCACCTTAATATTTATTACAGTAAAAAAAAAGATTTTGCGGTTAGGAATGGGACATTGATATCATATTTTTGCAACATATTTCCTGTGTTAGAGCAGGTGTTTGGGATCCAGAATTGAAGCCAACCATCTTGGAGAGTTAATGGATATTTGGTCACCCGATTTCCCTTTTAGATACAAGTATACATAGACTCTTTACTGCCAGCCCTCTATTTTGTATGCATCAATCTTGTATATATTACCTTTTTAATGGGGGAATTAATTAGACTTTTTAATATCTGAAATCTATAGGTCATAACATTCCTTTACAACTCTTCACCCTATTAATTCAGTCTTATAAGGAATCTGTCAACAGCTTCATGCTGTCCTAGCCATGGACAGCATGAAATCCCCATGGGTTCCCTTACAATGATTTAGTTTTTACTTTAAAGCACTACAAGATTTCAGATAAAACATGGTTTTAAAAGGCTTGTGCACAGAGATAAGTGTCCTCTGGATGGCTTTCTTCTGGCTTCTCCCCACTTGACCTGATTGATGGATTTCTCTCTATATGCAAGTACAGATGTGTCTACACTTAACTGATCTGCAGTTTGGTGAAGGACTCCAATTCAACATAATATCACAGCATGATAACAAAAGTCTTGAATTTCTTCTCCCTCAATGAGTGGTCCCACATAGACACAAATGGAATACTTAGATATCCATTCGCGTTAAATTGTCACAAAAACATGAAGCTAAATCAATTTTAACTGATCTCCAGTGAGGTTAAAACAAAGCCATATTTAACTTTGTAGTCAATTAAAAGTTAAATATCCTTGAAAATATAAATATTCAAAAATTTTGCAGTGTTAGAGATTGATGCAGAGTGTTAGAGTGGTAATAATCTATTGTCTTGATTGGTGGCCAATGGACACGACAATTAATGCAGGAACTTTCTATGGTCTGGAACTGACAGAAACCATATTGCTAAAAAAGACATAATATACAAAAAAAAAAATCTCAAAAAAGGCTACACTTGCCTTGCCTTTGCTCATCCCAAAATGCAAATGAAACTACACTATTAGATCCCGCCTGATCTAATAGTGTAGGACGTGACCAATAGGCTGTTCTTTGGTGCTGTGCACCTCACATGTGACAGTGACATGTATAAGTGTCATTTGTGTTCCCCCTCATGGATTTTAGGGGTGTGAGTGGATGTTCCATTAGCATCTTGCACCTGTGCTTTTTCTATCATATCTTGCAACGGGGGCCTGCTTGCATCCTGCACAGCCATGTGTCATCTGGTAATGGATAAGTGTGGCTTTTTTTTGTGATATACAGTATGACTTGTCTGAAACCCAGCCATGATTTCCTTATTGGCATTACATGCACAAGAAAATAACCTGATAACAATAAGGAAATCATGGCTGAAACATAGAAAGTTCCTGCATTCATAGTTGTATACATTGGCAACCTTTCGAGACAAAGATTCACCATTACCAATCCCGATCCTTTAAGGATTCCTATGTGTCTTGAAACCAATTCAACATAATATCACATTATGCTAACAAAGGGTTTCAAAGGCTGCCGTTACCCATCCCAATTGGGTAGTCACACATAGACGCAGGATTTGTTAGGATATTTGGAATAACTTGTCGTCAAAACCATATTGTGTAGAGAAGCTGCTTAACTTGTGTTACACATATCTAAATATGCCTAGTCAAGAGAACAAGTAAAGGAGGACACATAAGTGTATTACAAAGTCGTAGAACTTCATTTATCCAGTTATGGAGTTTTATCTATATATTGTAAAGCCAGAAATGGAATTGACACTGTGCTTATGTATTAGACCAACATATCTCGACTTCTTTATATTGATTTTTGTCTCAATTAAAAAAAAATATTTTTTTGTGGATTCAGTTATTACTTTATGATAGATGTCACAATTTCTTCACATGGCGACAACTAGGTTCATAAAAGGGGGCACAATCAGGAACTGTCAAATTCTCCATTTTCTATCAGACAGGGGAAGGTACAAACCAGTAGTCCTGGCAGATTAATCGTCTGTCCATTTTTGAACAGGTCTAGAACAGACGACTGATAAGAACTGGAGGGTTTAGTGGTCAACATGGGTAAAGACGCTATTACTAAAATATTAAATATTAGATGTGTAGATCTGTACAGTGTTCATTGTTCCCTGCCCTATCTCTTGTGTTCTAAGGACAGAACTGTTATAGCTTTTGCCTATGTGGTGCAACTAAGGCTGCTGCTGTTATCACACTTTCCCTCCATCAATATCCGTGTGAAGTCTAGTATTTTGTGTCTGGCTATGTTATGGATGATTAGGCACTATATAATCCTACCTAGGCAATCTACAGTATGGCATCTTGAAAGTGAATAGCCATTTTCGTCAGAGCACTATCTGCCCTTTATATTTAGGTATTGTATGGGGCTATTTATTTGGACTGTTGATTCATTTTGGAATGTATGGAAATTTTCCCTGAGTCTAAAATTCTATTTATCTGTGAAATTGTAACATGTATCTTGACACTGAATAGTATTACTTGAGTATAGTATGCACTATTTGTTCAGGCTATATATGAATCTATGGCTCGATATATTAATTTGGCTCTGAATGGCAGTATTAATAAGCCTTACCCCGAAAATAAGCCCTAGCTTGATTTTGCAGGGTTTTTAGAGGCTTGAAATATAAGCTCTACTCCAAAAATAAGCCCTAGTTACAGTAGGCGTGTCCAGCACTAGGGTATGTCACATGACATCACTGATGTCGAGATGGAGACTAGGCATACCGTAGCTCCAAACTGTCCTGGACAAGTGCCCTGCTACCTTACCAAATATTTGCAAACTTCATCTACCATTATGATACTCTTGGCTCTCAGACCTCAGATTATAACAACTATAGTCCCAGAGGAGGTGTAGAAACATAAAAAAAAAAACATTTATACTCACCATGCCTCATCCCTCTAGGCCTCCCTCAAGGTTCTCTTTGATCATCTTTCAGCCTCCTGGGTGATGCAATGAGCTCAGGGGACTGCTGAGACCTATAATTGGGTCTTGATGGTCATGTGGGGCCTACACATGTCATGGTGCTTTATTACAAGCTTTGGTGCACCCCATGTGACTGCTGAGGCCCAATCATAGGCCTCAATAGCCCCCTGAGGCCAGTGACATTACCCAGGAGGTTGAAAGAAACTGGAAGATGATGGAAGGAGTCCGTGAGGGAGCCCAAGAGAAATGGGGGAAGGTGAATATCTTTGTTTATTATGTTTTCACGCCTCCTTTGGGCTTCTGCTTATCATACTCTGGGGCCTGTCAAACCCAAAATGTTTTAAAATTTGTAACAACTTGTTTATTATGAGCCAGCAAACCAGGTTGCTCATCTTCTTTACGTGTGGTTGGTACCACTTGTGCTTGTAGATTTTACAGTATCTGTAGCCTACAGAAAGTTACAGTAACAATATTATTAAGGGCATTGGTGTAGGTTTGAATAATAACATTATATAAACATTAAAGGAGGACCCAGAGTCTTCTATATGAATGAAGTATATGTAGTCTGCCACCAACAAACTCTCTTCTAAACCACTTACTGAATATGTCATTGCAGGGGATGACATAGTGAACTTATCTTTCTTTTGTATCAAAGTGCAGTCTTGCAGCCAAGAACATGAGCTTTTCATCTGTATGCAAACAAGCACCACAGGCATGGCCATGCCGGCCAAAGTCCCTGTTTTAACTGTGGTCATCACACCTCAGAACCTCTAAATTGTTACATTAAGGGGCACTAGGTGGCAACCATTGGCAAAAATAGGAGCACTGGCAGACTCAGCTACTCCCCAGATGCACCGAACATCTCCTTTGCATACGGATTAAAAGTTGATTTTCTTAGCAGTAAGATTGCACTTTGACAAAAAAGTATGTTTCTTATGCCACTACCTGTTCCTACAACAGCCCATAAGGGATTTAGATGTGATTTTGGTGCTGGTAGACTTCCTTTAACTTGCTTGAGACTGAAGAAAGATCAATGAATAGCTCTCCATCAGTTCAATAGAAGTGAATGAAGTGGTGGTCACGTTACCATTCTATTCACAAAGGGGACCAGTTCTCATTCTCATGATTGCTGGGGTTATTAGTGGGAACACCCCTATAAAACTAGTATAAAAAGGTAATAAATACAGAGAATTTGAGAATCTTAATTGAGACTTCAAACTATGCTAAAAACTTTGATTTCAGTTTTTCTAAAATACGTACATGTACATATATGTACATATAAGGCTCACAGACATTGATCTGAATGTGCTTGAGGAACCTTGTATAGCATTTACTTTCTGTGATTATGGTTACTAATATTGTCATGTAATTGTCAATTGTGTAATGTAACTGTCTAAAGTTAAATGTAACGTAAAGTCACAAAAAACACTATTTCCATTCTTCATATTTTTTTTATCTTAATTATCTGCATCTTCTTAATAAACTTACAAAAACTGAATGAAGAACAATTTGTGTCTAGCCTCGGAGGAGACAACTTGCCATTGAAGACAAACAGGAAATAAGCAACAGACAACTTTAATAATTTACAATTAGACCATCTTTTCTCATCAGTCACCTCTTCTTATCCTTTGGGCTCCATTAACACACAAACTGTTACTCAGCAATTAATTGATTTCTAATTTAAGGGTGAGCAACATTGCGACAACATATTGCATTGTCAGGCTGTGGTTAGCTGCTTTACCTCTCATTATTCCCAATTAAGTAGACAACTAAACACATTGTAGGATAAGACTTCCATTTCCCTCTTAGTTATTTGCTTGGGACTATTTGTCACTGGAAAAATCCTTTAAATAAATCGTTCTGAAAAATAGCTTATAATATATAAGATGCGCACATTCTCAGACGTTAGATTAGAAGATGAAAATGGTGCCGGTAATGTGGTGGCGAGCTATACTTCATGTGCATTCTCCTGTCACCCGGGGCATATTTTTTAAACTATTTGAAAACCTTTAAAATTGCTACATTTGTCTGTCTCTAAAGGTCCTTGGACAAAATGAAGTAGCAGTAACCTACAGGTTAGTGCGTTTTTTTTTTCCCTTAGATATTTACTTTCAATTCTTGTGAGATTCTCAATCAACAACCATCATTTACACACCTCTGGAGGGAAATAAAATGGAATTTATCAAACTCCCGCAGCCAGTCAGTAGCGGTTACCGGCTGATTTTTTCCAATTGGGTATACTGCTGACTCCATTATTATGAGGTTTCTGCCTCATTGACTGAATCCATTTACCAACTGAGGTATTTTTTCTATTGCTGACATATTGAACATTCTCATTTATAATCAGAACAGAAGTTTCATTTATATAATCAATAAATGTAAGTGGAGATCTGCTGTCTCATAAGTCTGTATTTTTCCGTGATGGAGGTTGTATTGACTAATAAAAATGTATAACAATTCAAATGTATAGATGAACGTCAACTTTTTTTTTCGACAGACTGTTTATTGTACAACGTGGATGTTAAAATATGACTCGTTTACGTATTGAAATAATTTGACGCATTCACTTAAAATAGACTGACCTACAATTGACACGTTGCTAGGCATTTCTGTCATTTAAAGTTGATATCATGATATTTAACGTCTTAATATCATGATATTTAGTTTTTTTGAATTCTAATGAATGGTAGTAATAAGTGATCCGAGCTCAATATATTTGCACAATTAAAAAGCGTGTTAAAAGTCTGCAGTCACTTCAGAATAGTTCACTGCAACATTGTCCATACAAAGAGAAGCAGATGGTCTTAAGAGCAATTAATGAAAACACATTATTTGCATATTCATTACACAATGTCAAATAGTTTTTTAACGAGGATAAATAGTTATAGGCAAACTGTAATGTATAGAATGAGAAGCTTTATGTACTGTAGGGCGACTGTGCTTCTGTACAGTAAATAGGTGTTATGGAATTGTAGCTTAAAGGGGTTGTCCACTTTCAGACTAATATTAAGAGACAAATGTTATTGTTTGTATAATAAAAAGTTATACAATTTTCCATTATACTTTCTGTATCAATTCCTCACAGCTTTTTAGATCTCTGCTTGCTTTTATTCACTCTACTTACTCCCAGTGGATAAAGATCAGTCCATGGTCATATGATATATGGTCCATGGTCATGTGATATACAGTCCATAGTCATGTGATGGAGCACAGGTGCATAACTTGTTACAGTCATGATTTGGTGCAGCTGCTGAATTCTGCTTGGATGTACCGGTACGTCCTTGCAGAAATAGACAACCACCAACCGGACATATATAGTCTATGGGCGGTCCGGAAGTGGTTAAGCAATTCCTATAGGTAACAGAATTGCCCTTTAAGAAATTTCCTAACAAGCCTTAGGTAACATATAGGATCAACAGACATCAAGAAAATATGATACCTAAAGTCTAGAACCTTGCGAGATTCATCTCATGAATATTTGAAAGGTTTGCCCAACAGTTTTATTTCAGGGCAAACTTGTTTGGTTTCAACCTGAACTTCTACTATTATACTTTGGGGTCTATTCAGAATCCAAGGTATGATTAGCAGAGGTCCAGGGGAAGTGTATAAACATTAAGAGTCTTACTCACCTCGCCTGGGCTCTGTTGTGGGCCTCCAGTGTGGGTCACCAGCCTCCTCTGTCCTCCTCAGTGATGTCAGTGGTTGCGAGGGACCACTGAGGCTTGTGATTGGGTCTCATTAGTCATGTGGGGTGAGCCAGTGTCATGAAGCTTGCACCAGATGCTGTGACAGTGCCCACTTATTATACTTTGCGGTCTGAAGAGAACCCAGAGTATAATATCTGTTCTTTCAGTGGCGAACCCTAAAAATGTTGAGTTTGATTTTTGGCATTGGCCCCTCGCAAACGTGATTGCAAGGGTGCCAATGTCTACTAAAGGGAACTTCCGCCTTCTAGAACCATTTAGATGGTATGGTCACTGTTGACTGTGGCATCTAAGGGCCTAAATAGTGGCCTCTCTGCTTTCCCTATGCTCCACTGAGTCTGTACTAGCTGTGAGTAACACGAGGGAAAAGAGGAAAAGCCTCCACGTTGGTATTGCAGGGGGCTTTTCAAATGTATTTTTATGTTCTAATGCCAAATTGGCTCAAAAATTAGGACGTAATAAGGCTATGGAGTGAGAAGAGCATACTGACTACTGGGGTCAAGAAGACAGAGTGCAGATTTTTAGATCCCTAACAATAGCATTGTCATTTTGTTCATTAATGTTTATAAATTTCTGATTGGATGCTGAGCAATGTTTAAGGGAATGTATCATAAGAAAATGACATATTTAAATTTTTCCAAATACAAAACTCCAGTTTTAGACAGTCCAGCTTTCCTGGCCCACACACGAGCTGGCATACCTCAAGCCTTTTATCAGCTTTGCTGTGTAGACTTGGAAAGAGACAACTAAGTCTTCTCATTATCATAAGATGGCAGGGGTATAAGAAGAACTTCGCATAAGGTTTTGTTCTACTACGTTTCTGCCACCATGCTTTCTGGCTTGAAAATACCTTTCAAAACTTATATTGTATCTATAGTGTCCAGTAACCCTGCAGGTTGACCAAAACAGTGCAAAATAAACTGCATAGATCATTTCATGTTGTTTAAGCAAGAGATTTCAAATGGCATACCAAAGGAAGAGTTGGCTTAGTGGGATTTTATCTGAAAACATGATATTAACCCTTTAGGAGGGTGAAACTTGGTACCAGGTTCCTTTTAATGATGACAAGATAGCTACATATTACCACAGACAAAATTCTGTATCAATTTTTCCTTGTCATTCCCTCATCTTCCAAGATGTTAGAAACAAAAATGACTATGACCTGCAGTGTCTTAAAAGGTCTATGGGATTTAGAGAAACATTAGTTGTAAAGAGCAGACATGACTGTTGAGGTCATGAGTTTGATGGTCAGTGATGAACAATAGTCAACTCACTTGTGAATTTATTATTTTTAAAAACCAAAGGAATGTGGAAAATAATGATCAAAAGATTGATAATACGATCATGTATGTTGTCTCCATTTTTGTATGTGTTTCCTCCCCCACTCCAAAGACATACTGAATGATGAATGATAACAACATCTGCAAACCATTGTAGAATATATTGGCGCTCATAACTGACATATATCATGTGAGTTCGATATCAAGGATTACGTAAGAGTGTAGCTTTCTTTAATTATTGCGATTATTTATGTACTTCTTTAATTATTGGTTAGGAGGGGTACTGTTTCTACTTCGGGAGACTGCCATATAGACATTAGACATGGGGATACTTAAAGCTCATGCAATGATTCTATTATATCCCAGATTATTTTGCAAATCCTGTTAAAAGACCGAACATTGACTCATAGAGTAGTTTCCTTCAAATAGGGGCATTATAGGTTTAGTTCTCCTTTTTTCCCATCAAGGAAAACTCATTTGCATACCTTAATTAAAGGGATTGTGTTGGGGATCTAGAATTTCTGTAAAAAGTATTCAATGCACTGTGTAAACTTGCTTACTATATTGAAGCCACAGAAGGTAGAGGCGGAATACTTATTCTTCAGCCTTCCGTTCTGATACACTGACTCTAAGTCACATGACCAACTTTGCTCTATTGTAGGGACCTGCAGCTGGAATAGAACGGAGTTGGTGACATCACAAGGAGCCGAAGCAGCAGCAAGCGAGGCTGAGAAATGAGACTTCCTGTTGAGTTTATCTAAATTTAAAAGACAATATCGCTATAATTTTGAGAGTGTAATTCACAATTCCAGATGTCCATAAGACTGGACTGGTCATTGGTGTACATGTGGGATCATTTTTTCTCATCAATGCCAAACAAACTGTCATTTTTCCTTTATTACACACCCTTCAACTAGTAATAGTATTCAATATTCCAACCACTATAAGAAGAGACACTCATATATATATATATATATATATATATATATATATACAGTATTTGCTCATTTCCAATATTCAGTACTTATTATACCTTATTATAGACTAAATATGTAATATCAGTGTGTACGAACAGGCGAGCAGGTTGTTTCACTAGGTAGGGCAAACAGGCATACACCAGATGCTTTTAACATAACTTTCTATGAGCTATCGCCTTCTATACTTATCATCCCCTCAACCTACACCCCCCCCCCCCCCACCACCACCACCACCACCACCACCACCACCACCACCACCACCACCACCACCACCACCTGGTTACTCTGTGTTTTATTAAATTGAATTGCCAAAAAAATAAAGCTTTCTACTGAACAGTTCTTAGGTCTGAAGTACTGTCTGTTCTTCTCAGTTTCAGGCTCCAGCTTTTAAAAGTTATAGTCACTAACTTCAACTCTGCTCAGGGCAGGCTCCAGCTGCAGGTACCCAGCTGTGTACTATTTTTGGGCTCAGATTGCCTGAAGTTTATGAGTTTCTTTCTCTTGAGTGATATGTTCCTTGGCACTGCTTCAGTCTGCTATAGCTGTCTGGTACTTCATGGGCCAAACCACTGCTCTCCAGCAGCCCTTCAGGTCTCACTTACTGCAGAGTCCCAACCACAGCACTCCAACCCAATTGCATATACTTGAGCCTGGCAACCCCTAAAGAGACCCAAAGCCTTATATTTCCTCATACACCCTGCCTCTAAGGGTGAAACGGCCCTGTGCCTTGCATCCCTGCATGAGTGCAGGCTTTCCTAACTCTACCTCCATGAGTGATTCGGTATCAAGCACCTTTATGTCCCCACATGAGTGTGGCTGACCTACAATCTCTACCACGTACTAGTCCTGTTCTGCTTCTCTATTAGTCCTAGAGTCATCCATTTACCTCACTGTTTTACAGTCCTGCATCCAAACGCTGCAAAAGAACTTAAAGGCACAGTATAAAAATACATATATTTAGTGCAAAGGCACATAATATATTAACAATAGCATGTATGCTCATATTAACCCTTATTAACTGTACCATAACATTATTATTTGTCTTATTTTTATTGGATGTACCATGTGTTTCATTACAAAATAAAGTTCAATTTTAAAATGCCCCACCCAATAAGATGGATACAGATGTAAACCCCTTTAACTTGTCAAGCAGCATTGCCCCATCATACAATACAGCGATTATTAGTAAGTACGTATACATCTGTTCATTAATATCTGGAACAAATCAAGAATCTTGTCCATGAACTTTTTAGCTGTCATTCCATCCAGAATGAATTCTGCATACTCTTGGGTATATGTAAAGACTTATGTAAGACACTGTATTGTGGTATCATTTTTTCCAATGTCATTATGGCCTGTCATATCACAAGGCATTATGGGAAAGGAGCTGGGAGCTCATGCGCCCTCTATTGGATGTAACAGATCCTCAATTTGCTTTTGACTCACCGAGTCTTGAGACAGCAAAAGGGATTTTAGCCAAGCCAGTTTCACTTATCTGCATACAGCGCTGTTTCAGGATTTTTGTCCCTCATCAGTACAGAGCAAAATGAACTGGCTGGCTTTGTGGGAGGCAATGAGTGGGTTAGGGACAAGAATCTCTCACATTGAGGAGAGCACCAGTGAAGGTGTGTAGAGCTTGAATTGCCTTTTGCCCTCTACTTAGCATCTACATATCACAAGGCATTATGGGAAAGGAGTTGGGAGCTCATGCGCCCTCTGTTGGATGTAACAGATCCTCAATTTGCTTTTGACTCACCGAGTCTTGAGACAGCAAAAGGGGGCAATTTGGAAGCGTTTCAATGAGCACGATATTCAGCTGTGATTAAAGAGGGGTATCTGAGTAATTCCAGACACCACTCTCATAGCAAAAAAAAATAAATAAAAAAATTTCCTTCGCTCCTTCCTTCTTTGGATAATATTTAAACGAAGTGAATCATTTACGCTTAAATCCCAGCACTAACGCAATAGATAGAGGATATTGTTTAAAGAGCTATAGGTAGATAGTATAGTAACATAACCTATTAGCCCAAATAATACTTATAAAACGTAAATCCCAGCGTTATAGTAGGGGATAGCCTTTAGGAAGTCTTATTGCTCATTGATTGGAGAACCTGGGTTTCAGATATTAAACATAAGTCACAGCACAAAGGCTTTGTACGTTAATGCTCGGCGACTTTTTTCACATTTACCCTCCCCGTATTCCAAAATTCATAACTTTTTTATTTTTCTGTCCACATAGCTATGTGAGGGCTTATTTTTTGTGTGAAGAGTTGTACTTTCATTTGCCACTATTTTGGGGTACATATAATGTTTTGATTTACATTTTTTAGGGGTCCATGTGAAATAACACACATTTCTATCATAATTGTTTCATTTTGTTTTCACGATATTCACTCTGCATTAAAAACGACATGGCAGCTTTGTCCGGAGGGTCATTGCGATTATGGCGATACCATATTTATATTGGCTTTTGTTACGTTTTACCGCTTTTACAAATAAAACGTAAATATTTGAAAATGAATGATTTCCCTGGGGTCACCGTATTGTGATGCCTATACCTTTTTTACTGTACTGCTGACGGAGATATGTCAGGGCTCTTTATTTGCGGGGCAAGTTGTACTTTTTAATGGTACCAATGTTTGGTCTGTATAACTTTCTGATCACTTTTTATTGTTATTTTTTGGGGAAAGCAAAGTGATCAAAATACATTAATTTGCGTATTGTGGTTTTTTTTTTTTTTGGTTTTTTTTACAGCGTTCACTGTACAGAACAATTAACACTATTTTTGGATAGTGGGGACTTATACGCACATGGGGATACCTGACATGTTTGTTTATTTATTTTTGTTTACATTATATATTTTTAAATATAAAGGTGGTTTTTTAACTTTTTATTATTTATTTATTTTTGTGTGTTTTTGTGTTTTTTCACTTTTTACATGTCCCACAAGGAGACTTGAAGCTGGGATTTCAGATCCCCTGCGCAATGTCCTGTAATACATAGTATTGTAGAACATTGCACAGTAGTTCCTATTGGAACTATGCATAAGCAGTCAGGAGGCTGTGGCTCCTGGCTGTCATGGCAACCCCTCGGAAACTTTGATCTTATTGCAGGGGGTCCGAGGGGTGATGGGGGAAATCTTGCCTCCAGACCCCCTGGATGCTGTGATCAATAGCGTTTAATCCGCAGGAGTCAGAGTCGGCTGTTCCCGACCCTCGGCTGTGTAACACAGCTGAGAGCTGGAAGTAATGCCGTAGGCCCAGCTCCTGTGCCCGCGGCATTACTGTGCCATAATATTACGTTGTGCTGAGCATATAGTTAACCCTCAGGATAACGTAATAGTACAGCGCAGAGGGGGAAGTGGTTAAAGGGGTTTTCCTGTGAACATAACCATAATTAAATTTGAATACAATTAAATGTTTAACATTTTTTGCAAATATACTGTAAGTAATTCATTTTTGTAAATATAAATAATTTTTAAAAATTTCTGAGTTTTAAAGATATGACCATGAATGCAGGAACTTTCTATGGTTTGGCATTTGTCAGAAACCAAATCATGATTTTTATTTATTTATTTATTTATTTATTTTTTATTGTGGTCGGGTTGTCTTCTCTTCCCTGCCTGATAAACTGTTGACCATAATTAATCTTTTAATTGTCTACAAATTTAAAACATATTTAAATATATTTATTATATATTTAAATATATTTATGTTCATTGCAAACCCCCTTTAAACTTAACACATGAAACTGCAAGTGGAAAAAAGGATGTGCACTTTTTGCACAAAAATAGCTTAGAACTAAAGGATAAAACAAAAAATCAACCCAAAAAGTGAATTTTTGATATGGAATTTAGCCCATTGAATTACTTTTTCAGAAAAGAGTGTTTCCTATAAGTATTAATTTGTTCATCCACTCTATGTTTATTTCAGACACTATTTTATGTGCTGACAGTTGGTGAAAGGGGTTGCCAAGAATTTGACAATATGGCTGCTTTCTTCCAAAAACAGCACTTTACCTGTCCGCAGGTTTTGTGCAGTTGTACATTGACTTACAGGGCACCTACGTATACAGTACATGGCACTAAAGAAACAGGAAGACAACTACTGCATTCTCTTTATAATACACATCTTGTAAAGGTTTTGTATGTATGGATAGGTTCCAACCATCTTAAGCACTGGTCAAACAAAAGTATACTGCCACTACAGGTATACATTTTACTGTAACTGGTCCTTTTACAGTGTATTGTTTTGATGGTTTTATTTTATTCTTTACAATTTTTATCACTACATCTCAATGTTAATTACATTAATTCTTACAACAATACATGTTTTTTTATATTTTACATGGCAACATTTTGGGTTGCATACTATATAACATACTATAGAAAGTACCTGCCATTCCCAGGTATAAAGTGTCTGATATAATAGGAGAGGGGACAGGAACCCCAAAAAACAAAGATGAAGACGTCCGCGTTTCGGGAAATTACAACCCCTTTATTAAGTGTATATTAGGCATGATATACACTTGATATAGGGGTTGTAATTCCCTGAAATGCGTTCTGTGTTTTGTGCAACTAGTAAAGGACTATTCACTGGTAAGCACAGACGTCCTCATCTTTGTTTTTTGGGGTTCCTGTCTCCTCTCCTATTACACCGTGCCTGATTTTGCCTGGATCCGGAACATCAAGACGCCTAAGAGGACCTGCAGCTCCCGATGGTATAACCTTATCTTGAGTCAGTAAAATGAGTCAATTGTTCATAGAAATCTATTTGATGCTGATGTCATCTGTACAAGGCCCCTTTGAAAATGAAAGTACTAATCTAATTGGTTGGTATACACAACTGCTCCACTGTACCTTCCCATGTAGGATTATGTAGTAAAAATTGGCAAATCCAAGTCACTGTGCCAGATTATGGCTGATTTTCTACTGGTATAACAAAGGCAATAAACAGCTACAAATCCTGTGGTGTAATCACCTAAAGTAACTATCTCTTTCAGACACAATACTCTGATAATGACTGATAACAGAGAACAACAGTGGTCGAGTGCATACGGGTAATGGGAGTTCTATCTTCTGATAATGGGTGATAACAGAGAACAATTGTGACAGAGTGCTGCAATCCTCTGATGCTGTCAGTGAGGCTATTAAGAATGAAGGGACTGCAAATTTCTATTGGCTAATATGGGTCACATGAAAGTTGTCATCTGATAATGGCTGATAACAGAGAACAACAGTGAGTACTGCAATCCTCTGATAATGGTATATGTTAGTGAGGCTATTAAGAATTAAGGACTTGCAAGCCTCTGATGACTAATATGGATCACATGAGTGTTGTCCTCTGATAATGGCTGATTAACAGAAAACAATAGTGAGTGAGTGAGTGAGTGAGTGCTGAAATCCTCTGATAATGGTCAATGGGAATGAAGATACTAAGAAAGGAGCTTCTATTGGCTTATGCAGTTCATCTGAGTGATGTCCTCTGATAATGGCTGATAACATAGAACATGAGTGAGTGCTGCATACTCTATTTCATACTAAATACTATATTTCAGTGAGGCTATTAAGACTGAAGGACCAGCGAGTTTCTATTGGGTAATACAGGTCATGTAATGTGATATGCTAGAAGGTCCTTGATATGGAAGTCAGTGGTGCTATATTTGCATTTGTGAATATGTCAGGAATGGTAGGTCCTAGAGAGCTGAAACCTGGTTTTAAATCTTCAGAGGTGTCTTATTTATTTATGTACCAAATTTGGTGATTGGTCCATAAATATGGCCATGAATAAAGAACAGATTGCAGACATCAACAGGCAACAGAAATTCATTTTATATATGTAATAAAGATCGATTAAAGTTTTATAACTTTTGGGGAGTAGAATCAAACAAAGTCAGATATTCTATAATTGTTTTTAAACTGCACAGTTTACATAGTGCTTTTTACCTTTTTATTTTCAGTAGTCCTGCAACAACAGGACTTGAACTTGTATAACTTCTGTATTACAATGTACTGTATTATGCATGTCAGTGCTAGACAGGCAGCCTTTTTAGGCCCTATTAACCTTTCAGTCCCTCTCACAAAACCATATTATCACAATGTGGTGTGCAGGAAATGAAATAGAAGTCAGTGACAGATGTATTATGTAAAGTTTTCACAGAACTTTTGTCAGTCCATTTTTTGGGAAAGGTTGCTCTGTATATTGATTTTTTTTTTCTATCGACATTTGTTATTTTAATGAGCTATTTATTTATTTATTTTTTACTATTTATTAACATATGGATTTATAGAAAACAGGGGCATTCCATATAATGGATTCTGATTTCTTATTTTTAGATATAAGATTTTTTCATACAGATCTGTGACCAATGACATCAGTTATGAATTTTTTCACTTATTTCAATGACATAATAGGCGCATGGTAGTTGATGCATGTTGTAAAAGGCATTTGTAAGCTGATCTATCGATCTATCTATCTATCTATCTATCTATCTGAGAAAACATTACCTGTTTGTTTTCTGTATGTTTACATGGCTTCAGTAGTGACATTGTAGCAGGGAAATTATCATATTTGCCACAAGACATAACACATTTCCCATGAGATATAATATATTTTCAGGCCATTACTAATGATGAATTAATAATGTTTCAGCCATTAAACTTTTACTATAATCAAACATCATCCTAAGGCAGGGCCACACATGCCTAACATGCAGAAGAATTTCACACAGAGAAATTTTATAGCATGCTCCTCTACAAAGCACTGTGCCAAAAAATGAACTCACAATTGGGTGTTCACAGCTGGTTTCTTTTCGAGCATTGCAAAGGTTGAAAGTAGAGTTGAGCGAACCGCTTTGTAGCAAGACAGGCTAGTTACAAATTTTCAAAAAAATTTGGGTTCTGCCGATCAAAGATTTTTGGAATTCACCACCCAAGAATCCTTATTATAGTCTGTGATCTCTTCAGAGAGTGAGGAGCCAATCACAGTCTGCCACCTAAGGCTATACCGATGGAAGGTCCTCTGCAAAAAAATGAAATAATCACATGATGACATGGTTCATTGCCTGTTATATGACAATAGTACTGTGTCCTATATGCATTGCTATGGGGGAGAATACACTGCTTCGGGTTATACTATGGATCTAGAATATCATGTATTATCATACAGAATTTCTGCACACAGTAATGTCATGTGCAAGGACACTAAGAGGTTAAATGACAACAGCATTTAACTGATCACTAAGAGAATTTGCAAATAAATTATTTAAAAATCAGACAATGTGATTTTCTAGATATGTTTTCTCATTTTGTCTCTCATAGTTGAGGTCTACCTATGATGACAATTACAGGCCAGCTTCATCTTTTTAAGTGGGAGAACTTGCACAATTGGTGGCTGACTAAATACTTTTTTTCCCCACTGCACATGTAATGCAGGTGGGTCTCATTATATTTATTACAATAGGAAATCTACAAAGTCCTGCAGGTAAAATTTGTACAAAAAGGGCAACTTTCCCCAATGACACCAACTGATAACTTAGGGTACCAGAAGTCTGATACTTCATTGATCAACTAATCTTTAGAAATATCGTTTAATGTGGTTTTCCAGGAGTTTAATATTAATGAAGTGTCCTTAGGATAGGTCATCACTATCAGATTGTTGAGGTTTTGACAACAAACGCCCCTGGCGATCATCTGGTTTAAGCAGCTGCAGCACTCGGGTTATTGCCTCTTCTACTTTACAGATCAGTGATGTCACATTCACTTATCAGGTGTCTTGTTTGCAGCAGTCCCATACAAATGATTGCGACTTAGCTACAATACCAATTGGCTGATTGATGGGGGTGTCTGACTCCCACCGATCTAAATATTAATGAGTTATCCTAAGGATAGATCATCAATATCTTAGTATTAGCTGTAAAATCTGCGGTTGGACTACCATTTTCCCAAATGTTTAAAGAGGTTGTCCTGTTATGGACACATCCTCTATCCACAGGACAGGGGATAAGTGTCCAATCATCAGGTCCCCAATGATCAGGAGGATGGGTGACTGAAAGGCCTTCTTGTGAATGGAGCACCAGTGCGCTTGCGTGTCCTGGAAGCCACATAGAACTTTTCACTTTTCTGGCACAGCAGTACCCAGTCACCCACTATTCAGGAGAACTGTCACAAACCTCCATACAAGTGATTGTGATTTCAGTTCCATACAAAGTCAAGTGGCCAGGTGCAAAACAGTGCAGGGGCTGCAGTGCTGAATTAGCCCATTCTTTCTCAGAATCAGTAGGGATCATAGAGGTTGGACAACCATTGATCGTATCCTAGAATATCCATTATGTGTCAGAGAGGCAGACACTTTTGTTACTATTAGACCCTTTCTACAATTACCCAGCAGGAGAAGGGGGCCTTATTTTTATACTTTTCCTCCATGTACATCATGTACACCCCTGGATTGGCGCACATTGTTATTGGGTTCATTATGCCCCATGTGTGTCCCTGGTTTTGTCAGAGTTTCTAGAGCTGAAAAACTTGTAAACTTTGCAGTTAAAACATCCAAAGCAGCAATGTTACAGTAATATACTATGTGCCATAGCAATAAATTCCGGACGTCTAAAAGCAATTCCTCTGTATAACTATCACCTTATTGATATATTCTAGGTTAATTGTTATTTTTCTGCTGACATGACACCGTAGCTGTTCATAGAAAAATGATTTACCCAGATCTTCCGGTACAGTATATCACGGATATTTCCATGAATCAGTGTTGTGTTTGTGAAAGTGAGAAGAAATAAATTGCTTTCCACCATTTCAGTCAATATATGGCGGCTGATTATTTCCGATATGCATGTTAAACCTTCACGTTTTAGTAACCAGGTCTATGAATACATTATGTATGCACTAACCAAATCCTTCTGCCTGAAACTAATAATGAAAAATAAGCTTGAAATGAAGGCAGCGGACCACCAATGAAGCGCTAATAGGCTTATTTACAAATGTAATCAGCGTAATAATGATAATTAGAAAATAAAGTAGCCATTGCCAATTAGAGAGCTCCGAGCGCCCACTTATTCTAGGTAATGGAGAGTGTGAAGTCAAATTAATTTACAATGAACCACTGCACCTCTCCATAAGGTATATGGCCATAAGTAGACAATTCAGTTGTCATTTAACCTCTTAGTATCCTTGCACATGACATTACTTTGTGCAGAAATTCTGTATGATAATACATGATATTCTAGATCCATAGTATAACACAAAGCACTGTATTCTCCCCCATAGCAATGCATATAGGACACAGTACTATTGTCATGTAACAGGCAATGGACCATGTCATTGTTTCATTTTTTTGCAGAGGACCTTCCACCAGTATAGCCTTAGGTGGCAGACTGTGATTGGCTCCTCACTCACAGTGGGCTGGGTGCAAGGCCGGTTTTAGACAAAGTGGGGCCCTGGGCAAAATTAAAAGCGGGGCCCCAAATGCTGATATGCAAACAACACCATCGTCTTGCAGTGGCAACCCCTATAATAACGGCTCCTTTCTGCCAACAAAAAAGTAATAACAAGCCCCATTTTACCAAACACAATTCAAATGAGCACCTTTGTACCACCTAATAGATTTTTGCACCCAGTCATCAGTTATTATAGCGCCTCCTTATAAATAATAGTCTCTGCTTATAAATAATATTACACATTATCAGTAATAGCTCCCTTATAAATGATAAATAGTGCCCTGTATCAGTAATATTCCCCCTTATCAGTAAGAGTCACCCCGTAAAAATAATACTGCTCCCTTATAAATAATAGCCCCCTCATACTTAAGTTTCCCAATTATATATAGTAACCCACCCTTATATATAATAGTTCTCCGTTAAACAGTGTCGGACTGAAGGGCCTTAGGCCCACCAGAGGATCTTGTTCTGGGGCCCCACCCAGCAGCTTTCTGCTAATAGCCTACACCACGGCTCCTTCACTGAAGTCTTACATATGTGCTGACTATCTGGTGTTACTGAGTATGTTCCCAGTATAGTCAGTCCCTATAGTACTGTGCAGGCCCCAATAACTCCATGGCCAATTCATGCACAGTGCTATATGGGGAATGACATGGCTATGGAGCACTACACATATGTGCAAGATTATAGTGAGGGAGCTGTAATTCAGACATAGCACACAGGGCTGCCAGCAGGAATTGTGAGCCCCCCCCCCACACAGTATAATGCTCCACATGGTATATAATGCTCCACAGTATAAAATGCTCTCCTGAGCCCTCCAGTTTCCCCACATGGTATATAATGCTCTACAGTGACCCCACACAGTATAAAATGCTCCCCTGAGCCCCCCATAGTGGCCCCACATGGTATGTAAGGCTCCACACAGTATAATACTCCACCAGTGGCCCACACAGTATACTACCCCTTAGTGGCCCCAGACAGTGCAATATGCTCCCCAGCAGCCCCACAGAATGTAATATGCTCCATACAGTATAATATGCACCCCACAATACCCCCCCAGTATAATGCTCCAGTGGCCTAACACAGTATAACATGCTCCATAATGACCTCCACACAGTATAATATACTCCCCAGAGGGGTTCCCCCAGTATAATGCTCCACAGTGGTCCCCCACAGTATAATATGTTCCCCACAGTCCCCCCCAGTATAATGCTCTACAATGGCCCCACAGAGTATCATATGCTCCCGAAAAGCCCCACACAATATAATACACTCCACATTGGCCCCACACAGGATAACAGGCTCCCCACACTGTCCCTTCCCCCAGTATAAAGCTCCACAGTGGCCCATAGTATAATATGCTCCGCAGAGGACCCCCGCTAGTATAATGCTCCACAGTGCCCCCTCCAGTATTTTGCTCCACAGTGGCCCCACGCAATATATTATGCTCCCCAGAGCGTCCCCCCAGTATAATGTTCCACAGTAGGCCCCACACAGTATAATATGCTCCCCAGAGGGCCCCCTAGTATAATGCTCATTAGTCCCCCCCGAATAATGCCCCACAGTGGCGCCACGCAATATAATATGCTCTGCTGATGGTCCCCCCAGAATAATGCATAACAGTGACCCCACTCAGTATAACATGCTCCAGAAATGGCCTCCACACAGTATAATATACTGCTCAGAGAGGTTTCCCCAGTATAATACTCCACAGCGGCCCAAAACAGTATAATATGCTCTCCAGAGCCACCCCCAGTATCATGCTCCACAGTGGCCCCGCACAGTATAACATGCTCTCCATAGCCCCCCCCACAGTATAATGCTCCACAGTGGCCCCGCACAGTATAATATACTGGGGGGTCCCTCTGGAGAGCATATTACACTGTGTGGGGAAACCGTGGAGCATTATACTGGGGGGGCTCTGGAGAGCATATTATACTGTGTGGGTCCACTGTGGAGCATTATACTGGGGAGGGGGCCCTCTGGAGAACATGTTATATTCTGTGGGGCCTCTATGGAGTATTATAAAGTGGGGGGGCTCTGGAGAGCATGTTATATTCTGTGGGGCCACTTTGGAGCATTATACTGGAGGGCCCCTCTGGAGAGTATATTATACTGTGTGGGACCACTGT
Source organism: Leptodactylus fallax (assembly GCA_947044405.1). Taxonomy (NCBI): domain Eukaryota; kingdom Metazoa; phylum Chordata; class Amphibia; order Anura; family Leptodactylidae; genus Leptodactylus; species Leptodactylus fallax. Next base: position 4,268,352 of record CAMRHE010000085.1, read on the forward strand.
GGAGCATTATACTGGGGGGCCCCTCTGGAGAGCATAATGCTCCAAAGTGGCCCCACATAATATAACATTATCTCCAGAGCCCCCCCCCCACATTATAATTTTCCACAGAGGCCCCATAGAATATAACATGCTATGCAGAAGGCCCCTTCCCCAGTATAATGCTCCACAGGGGCCCTACAGTGCTATTATTATATTATATTCTGGGGTCTCTTCAGACCCCAGAGTATAATAATCGAAGGCCCGGGGGAGGTGAGGGAAAATAACAAACAGTTATACTCACCTTGTCTTACCTCTGCTGGGCCTCCTCGCGCTGCTCCGTTATCCCCGCCGGCACTGGCTTCTTCTTCTCTGCGGCTGACGTCACACGTTGTAGACGTCACCGCTGAGGCCTGTGATTGGGCCTCAACAATTACGTGAGGCACGCTGTCAGCACGCCCCACGTGATCACTAAGGCTGAGGCCTGGCCTCAGCGGTGATGTCCGGAACGCCAGAAGATGACGTCGGACGCCAAGGACAAGTGAGTAAAAATGTTTGTTATTTTTACTCAGCACGGAAAGGGGCCTTGCGGTCCCTTTCTGTTATTGATTTGTCCGGGCCTGACTCCGGGATCCGGAGTCATCAGGTTCCGGATCCCGGGGCCCCTTTGAGGACGGGGCCCTGGGCAATTGCCCAGTTTGCCCCCCCCCCCCTAACGCCAGCCCTGGCTGGGTGCACCTTGCATACTGTGTATATGCTGCTAACATGTATATGTTCATTGATGCATTGCAACTGTGAGATAAATCACAGTGTATTTCTATATCTTGCTTTTACTTTATTTATTAGGCTTACTTATATAGCGCCATCATATTCCGCAGCGCTTTACAGACATTGACAGTCACTGTCCCATATAGGGCTCACAATCTATATTCTCTATCAGTATGTCTTTGGAGTGTGGGAGGAAACCGGAGTACCCGGAGGAAACCCACGCAAACACAGGGAGAACATACAAACTCCTTGCAGATGTTGTCCTTGGCAGGATTCAAACCCAGGACTCCAGCGCTGCCCACCGTGCCACCGCGCTGCCCACCGTGCCACCGCGCTGCCCACCGTGCCACCGCGCTGCCCACCGTGCCACCGCGCTGCCCACCGTGCCACCGCGCTGCCCACCGTGCCACCGCGCTGCCCACCGTGCCACCGTGCTACTTTGATGAGTATTTGCTGCACTGAGTATTTTGTGATATTGTCACTTTAAGTATTTAAAATATCTTCATTGCACTGCTTCGATCTAGAATTTTCTAGAAAGATGGTGCTATAATGAGTCTTCAAAATGGGCGGCACCAAATTGCACCCATTGGCTGTGTAGCGGCTGGTCTCCTTTTTGCACTGCTTGAATTACAGTCTTAGCACACTATGACCTGATGGCGGGTAGAAAAGTCTCCTATAAAAGGGGGTTTTACCAGGTCTTTTTGGTCTTCCATCCAGAGTTCCATTCAAGGTATTGCGGAGAGCTTGTGTCAGTCCAGGGTTGGAGCCCAGGCTCTACAGCTTGGTGTGTAGTCAGAGAAGTGTGAGCTGAGAGTGACTCCTATAAGGACAGGGTGATTGCTGTGGGTTGTCATGGGTCTTCTTCTCTTACGCTGAATGAAGTGAATAAGGCAGTGGCCAACAATGTGCATGACCACTTCATTACCATGAAGTACTAGGGAGAAAAAGTGGGCTCCTGCTCTCCTGGTGGGGCTCTCAGCATTTAGACTCCAGAGATTGGGACTTGCTAATAGCAGAAGTGACCTCCTCCTCATCTCCTCTGAGCCTCTGCTTATTATACTCAGGGGTCTGAATAGTGGGAGAACTTGCACAGTTGGTGGCTGACTAAATACTTTTTTCCCCACTGTAGATGTCTTTACAGAACATACTATATGGACAATATCTGTCCTCATGTTGTACATTGTCTTTGGTCCACCCCGTTGTTTGATTTCTCACTGTTATTTTAGAATTTTAACTTCTTGGAGTCAAAACTTTACAAACACTAAAATGTTAATATGTAGCTGCAATGTTGGCTCCGAACAACACAGATTTTTCAAACACTAGTGAAGAGTCTTGGCAGGAAAATTACATGCAGTCCTGTGCTTAATAACACATTATATTCATGGTGACATTTTTTGAGAAAAATTGCAGCCATGCAGTAATATTTCCCTTCCTAAAAACATGAGAATTGAAATTCCTACTGTATTGATGTATATATTGCCAGCGATGAAGAGAGCGCCTTCTTCTACCCGCTCCTGACATACGGAAACATATGGCTTGCGGCTCCATTAATCAGTTTAATGTTGAGCTGTTCCTCAAGGCTCATCATTAATTTTGTATGTATAAGATAATTATATACACCTGAAAGTGGAAAATCTTCAGGAGTCATTTCTTATCTTTCTGTCGTAGATCTTACTGAATAATGACAGGTATTTTTCATTACATGCACAATTGATATGTCTTCACTTCAGCACGTCATTTATTAAAGTAATGTCTATAGTACAGCTGATTCCTAATGTAATCTGTTTTATATGTATGTTCGGGCACTTGTAAGACTGAACTAGGCTGCTCTTTCAAGATCTTATGTGCTAATAGAAATCTCTGCTGTCATAACAACCCTAGACTTAAAAGGGAACACTCCCTAAACTGTAATGGAAATTGTTGTCCTGGTTTCTTAAAATGTTTAATAGAATTATTAAATTGCAAGTTGATCTTTGAATGCATTGGTGGCATTCATGGCTTGGGAGCACCATACCCCATTATCTTCTGACACTGACATCTTCACCGTTGTCCGAATCTTCCATTCGCTGCAGTAGGACTGTTGTTAGCAAGCAATGTCACATTGTAAAAAATTCCCATCAATCCTCAGTTGTTCTATGTCAAACTTCACTCCAAGTTTGCTTTACTTTCTGTATAATTGGTAATGACTGAATGTAGTGCAAGATTTTAGATTTTGGGTGGAGATACTTTCTTACAACCTCAAAATTAAAGGTTTTAGCACTTTTTTGGAAGTTACTAGACTGGCACGTAAAGATCTTTGGGAATATAGTAATTTTTTATTGAATTAAATTTTTGATTTTCTTAAATTTGTAAATGCATAGCTTTTTAAAGGAAACGTTACTTTTGACTCCTATTGTCAAAACTCGGCCATTATGATCTAGTCATCACCAAATGGTTCTAACACTAAGCTCTTTGACTGATGTCACTTTGGATGACATGACATGTGAAGTTGTATTGTTAACATTGTTCTTGTAAGCGCAAAAGCCAAAGGGGCCATTTTATGAACATGAGACCATTTTAAATAAAGCGGACCCTTAGATCAGCAGATTGTTACAGACCCAGCTTCTCAAAAACTGTTAACACTGAAAGCCACATGTGGCTAGATATGTTTCCTGCAGCATCCAACTGCAAGGGAACTGTAATATTACAGTCCATGGTAGCCATTTAATTTAAGGCCCACTCTTCTATATAGAACATGGACATGTCTAATCTTTATTCTTATCATTCTACACACAGGACATATTATTAATAAGATCTAATAGGTTACTTCTGGGTTGTCATCTGTTGGGTCATCTGGGTCCTTTAGAGTGAAAATCTGTGTCCTATAAAAGATCCTCTGGTACTCTACTGGGTCTACACTACCCCGATTCCTGGAAACCTCTTAATATCTAATGAAAGTATATAATTACACAAGGATTCCTAGGAAGAGGATATAAACCAACATTATACATTAACTACTGTATTTTTACAGCTTTAATATCTTCTTGACACGTATTGATTCCATGTGTGATCTCACTACTGTATGCTGTCATTTATTTAGGTTAAACACTACTCATAGCCACATTTTATTTCTTATAAATATTACCTACTTTTAAGGACAACATTTTTTAGGACAAATACTTTGTATTTAGGGGAACCCTCATTTTGTTGTTCAAGTACTGAATATGTAACAACTTGAAACAACTTCCCATTACATTGCAGAGCTAGAGTCTAGATTCAGATTCAGCCAAGGACTACATCTACATGGAGTTTGTATGTTTTCCCCATGTTTGCATGGGTTTCCACCACATTTTCATTCACACTCCAAAGACATACACATTGGGAATTTTGATTGTGAGCCCACTTGGGACAGGAAGTGATGACAATATCTGTTTGAACAATCAAAGTGTATAAATGGTCTTAGTTAAAAATGTCCTAAAGTCTTGTGTCAACAGCATCCATAAAGATCTTTGTGTCTCCAAGGTGACAGACTACAAACAAACCCTGTGTAGTCAGATTTATGTGATACTCAACTCTCTGTTCTGTCTTAAACCTTCAAACAGTAGAAAAGGGTCCAAATGGAAAGACTGATTTATCAATTTCCCTAAAACTCCATATTACCCATGATAGCAGAATTTAAAATATTTGGAGGGGATAGGCATTCAATAAATACAGAAGTTTGAAAATGCTTGTGAACACTTCCACCACCATTTCAGAAATATGTCCAAATCTATGTCTTGTATAGCTGCTGTATACTTGATAGGACAGCTACACAATTTAATACCCAGATACAGAAAAGCACTCCAGTAAGCTTACTTTTGCCCCCCCTATTTGAAAATGAGCCTGTGTGTAGAATAATGTTATTTAATAACTTACTGACAGCTTTATTGTGTAGTTATATGCTCCTATTTGAAGCACTGACCTTCCTCTTCATAGAAGCATTTACCTTATCTCTGCTTATCTGATGCACACAGTGTTTCACAATGCAAGTCCTCAGCATGACTCCTATAGATCGAATTGTGAGTTTGATCTCCTGTTCATACATGAAACACTGACAGCAGAAAGGAGGTAAGTGCTTCTGAGGTGAGCACATAACTTCACTATTAAATGTTCAGTAAGTTTTTCAAAAACATTTCTCTACAGACAGACTTATTAATACTTTAATACTTGGTCAAGCAGAATACTGAGATGATTTTGTGCTTAATACATAACGTAGGATCAAACTATAGAACATTTATTTGTAGTGTTTATTATTTCCTAAATCATTCCTAGGCTTTGATCATGATGTACATTTATAATTATATAGCTAGAATTAAACATTATAATTATGAGATGGTAAATCAGAAATGTAAAATAAACTTAGTATTCATTTATTTGGTATAACTCTGTATGCAGGGAGCTGTGCCATTGTGCAGTTAAGCGGCTACAGATGTAGCAAGCACCATCTTGGCCAGTGTGTAAAGCATCATTTATAGACATAACATGTGCTGCACAAAAAGTGTTAATTGTTATGCTTAGCATGCCAAATGTTTATTTGCCAGTTACTGAATCTATAGAATTTTATAATTAAGGAATATGGCGGGATGCAGAGGATTATAAGAGTACAAGAGAAACAGAAAAATATTATCTTTTTTTTTTTCAGAAAAAAAAAAAAATACTGTCTGAGAACTATGGCATTTCAGTGTATAGATGTGTCCTCTTTAACCTATTTTCTTGACTAGACATGTCTGAATATGTGTACCACAAGTTAAGCAGTTTTTCTTAACATAACATGGTTTTGTGATAAGTTATAAGTTAACTATAATATTTATATGTGACCACCCAGTTTGGGATGGTGAATTGCAGCCTTTCAAGGCTTTTTGTAACTATGTTTGTCATATTGTGTTGAATTTGTTTCAAGGCAAATTGGAATCTTTAAAGTGGTTTTCCCATGAACATAACCATAATTAAATTTGTAGACAAAAGTTAAACAATTTTGCAAATATAAATAATTAAAAATGTTGTAGAGTTTTGAAGATTTTCTCTAACCATGTTAGCAGTGACATCTGTTGTCTTGATAGGTTGGCAATGGATATGACCATGAATGCAGGAACTTTCTATGGTCAGCACTTATCAGAAATAGAGATGAGCGAATCGAAGCTGACAAAATGGAATTCGATCCGAATTTCAGGAAATCTTTGATTCGCATCGAATCTGGATTTCCTCACGCTTCGTGGTATCGAATCAATCGCATTTTAAACTAAGGACACATCGGAATAGCCTTTAGAAAGGCTGTTCTCCTCCTACCTTTGCGTTGCATCACACCCCCTGCAATGTCCGCTCGTGTAGGACTAGAAGAAAGATGGCCGCCGGACATGTGCAGAGCCGCTCATGTAGGAATAGAAAAAAGATGGTAGGAGTAGAATAGCCTTTCTAAAGGCGATTCCGACGTGTCCTTAGTTTAAAATGCATATTCCCATATTCCCAGGCTCTCTGCAGCCAGGAAAATAGCTGTTTTTAATGCAAATTAATTCAGATCGAATCAAATAGTTTTGGGAAATTTGGCGAAGCTGCCAAATCGAATTTTTGAGAAATTCGCTCATCTCTAATCAGAAACCCAGCCATGATTCCTTATTGTGACCGGGATATCTGCTCATACATGTAGTGTCCCTGCCTGATAACCTGTCCACAATAAAGAAATCATGGTTGGGTTTATGACAAGAGCCAGACCATAGAAAGTTCCTGCATTCATGGTTGTATCCATTGGCAACCTAACTAGACAAAAGATGTCACTACTAAGATAGAGAAAATCTTTTAAACTCTGCAAAATTTTTAATTCTGATACTTGCAAAAATGTTTAATTTTTAATTGTCTCCAAATTTAAATATGGTTATGTTCATGGGAAAAATATTGACCAAATTGGTAATCAGTTAAGTGTGGACAAATGTGGACCCCAAAACGTTTTTGAGTGATAAATGTGATGCTAGATTCACACATGCAGTTGTTCATGTAGTTTTTTAACCAATGTTTAGTCAAAGTCAGTGGATCCAAAAGGAAGGAAATGAATACAAGAAATAAACTGATACTTTCTTTAGGATCCACTCCTGGCTATGCCTTAAATTTGCATCAAAAACGGTATCAAAAGGAATGTGGGAATGCAATCTAAACAAACAATGAGTAGATCAGTCTAGAATGTAGAAAAGGGTGCCATTTCTTTCATGTATATATAATTTACCATTTGGTGTTATACAGTGTGTATAATGTTGGGCCACATATTTATGTCTTCATGAAAACCTTTATAGTAACCTTCACCTTCTTTTCTGTCAAAGTTCTAAATATCAATCAAATCTCCCCCTTCCTTACTCATTTACGTTCCTATGTTTGTGTAGGTATGCAATATGTATGCTCTGTATACTTGCCCTATATTCATTCTGAACTAAGCACATAACAGCACCATTATTATGTTACAATTTCTTGTCTGACCTGTGACCTTATATATCTTGCCTGACCGCTCTCCTTTTTATTTTACATTTCACCAAAAATTGCTTTTTTCACTGCATTGCCCTTTGTGGATTATAACATTGCTGGCTGCCTCTACTTAAATATCTGTCCACTATCAGTAAAGCTTTATCATATTCCAAGGGCACTTGAAGGACAAAGTAAAACTGCTGAAATAAAATCATTTTGTTGTCTTCTTTCTCCCGTACCTATTTTATATTCACCCCCTTGATATAACATAAAGATATTAAACACCTTTATTCTTTATTTTATACATTATATAAATGTCATATAGATAATGAGACATTTAATCAACAGAAACATGTTTTCCGCCACTCTGCAGGACACTAAAGTTGTGATATCATGATGAATTATGTTACCAGATCTTCTACTTTGACAAACTCAGCTGCATCTGTATTATATTAGGTCTGCATAAGAACTACAGTATATAATCATAACAGTAGAAAATTAATCCTCCACAAGGGCGTACACCCAGGGGAAGGAGGTGTCAGGTTCTCCTTTGTGCTCTTGCCCAGTATAATGCCCTCCACAAGATGTAATATCCCCTTTAGAGTCACCATGCACACCCCTTGTGGCACTCACACAATATAATGCCTCATTTCAACCCAACAAAGTATAATCCCCTCAGTCCTTAAATAGTATATTGTCCCCCAACCCCTCACAATATAATGGCCCCAGCCCCCGCATACTATAATGTCCCCAACCCCACACAGTATAATGGCCCCAGCCCTCACACCTGCCCCCCGCATACTATAATGCCCCCAGTCCCCACACCGTATATTTCCTCCAGCATTCACACAATACAGGGCCCAGGAAGTGAGTAATGAGTATGCACCAACAGGACATGGTAACCATTTAGCCATTGCTCTCCTGATGTCGATAATAATCATCATTAAGGAGAGCAGTGCCAGCCAGAGTCAGTGAGGGGGCAGTTTTAACCATGAAACCGCCCCTTTCTGCATGCCCCAAAACACTTTGTACAAGTATCCTAAGACTTACTAATTATTTCTACTGACTGCACCCAGATGTCATGCAACACCCACTCATCATGTCCCGGTTATGAGGCAGGACATACAGTTACTGGAAAACTAAAAGTCACTACATCCTCTTCTTTCCTCTGCGCCCTGTTAACCCCATATACCGCCATCAGCGGTCACATTTTGATGGCGTGCAGGCATGAATAAGAAAGGAGACATCTCTTAGTCACGTGGGCTATGTCGGTGTGTTATCAAATCAGAAGAAACTGCAGGATTTTAAGGGACATTTAACAATGTTCCGAATCTAAGAAAGATGAGAGTTTCAAAACAAAAAAGTTTATTAGTAAGTTACTGTACATTATATACATAATTTCAAAATTAATTAAAAACTATTTTATGCCACTGGATATACCATTTAATCAAGACTACTAGTAAAGTTTTTGTTTAATTATTTTATTTGCATTGTATAAAAAATAATTGCAAAAGTGTTCATAGTTTTTTATTTCTCGCTTTAACTCAGTTCCAATTTTTAACAGATTTATTTTAGTTTTCAAATATATTTATGGAAGGAGTTAATAAAACAAAGCTCAGCTACAAGAGGAGGAGAAATACTATAAACTTACATAACAAAATGTTTTCAAAAAGAGTTTACAAGCTGAAGCTAATAAATAGATTATTATTTTCATAAGTTATAGAGAAATTTAACTCTTTATAAGACATGGTCCTTTTCGAGCAGCTACTTGGGGCCCGAGGCTCCTGGTGGACCCATGGCTAGAGTATACCACTTAGAAGTGCAGTAGTTGTAGAATTTTACATATACCTGTAAATACACAAACAACCACAACTAGTCTTCCCGTAAGCAAGGGGGCATCATCAAAGTGTGGGTGTAGCATGCCTAATTGTGGCATAGAGAGGAAACCTAATTCTATTTCACAGTAAAATCCCCCCTCCTGTACCCTGTGATCATTAAAAATAAATTTACCTTCAGCTACAGTGCTGGCCAAAAGTATTGGCACCCCTGCAATTCTGTCAGATAATACTCAATTTCTTCCAGAAAATGATTGCAATCACAAATGCTTTGGTAATAATATCTTCATTTAATTTGTTGTCAATGGAAAACCACAAAAAGAATTGTCAAAAAGCCAAATTGGATATAATTCCACACCAAACATAAAAAGGGGGTCGACAAAAGTATTGGCACCCTTTGAAAAATCATGTGATGCTTCTCTAATTTGTGTAATTAACAGCACCTGTTACTTACCTGTGGCACATAACAGGTGGTGGCAATAACTAAATCACACTTGCAGCCAGTTGAAATGGATTAAAGTTGACTCAACCTCTGTCCTGTGTCCTTGTGTGTACCACATTGAGCATGGAGAAAAGAAAGAAGACCAAAGAACTGTCTGAGGACTTGAGAAGCAAAATTGTGAGGAAGCATGAGCAATCTCAAGGCTACAAGTCCATCTCCAAAGACCTGAATGTTCCTGTGTCTACCGTGCGCAGTGTCATCAAGAAGTGTAAAGCCCATGGCACTGTGGCTAACCTCCCTAGATGTGGACGGAAAAGAAAAATTGACGAGAGATTTCAACGAAAGATTGTGCGGATGGTGGCTAAAGAACCTCGACTAACATCCAAACAAGTTGTAGCTGCCCTGCAGTCCGAGAGTACAACAGTGTCAACCCGTACTATCCGTCAGCGTCTGAATGAAAAGGGACTCTATGGTAGGATACCCAGGAAGACCCCACTTCTGACCCAGAGACATAAAAAAGCCAGGCTGGAGTTTGCCAAAACTTACCTGAGAAAGCCAAAAACTTTTTGGAAGAATGTTCTCTGGTCAGATGATACAAAAGTAGATCTTTTTGGGAAAAGGCATCAACATAGAGTTTACAGGAAAAAAAAAAGAGGCCTTCAAAGAAAAGAACACGGTCCCTATAGTCAAACATGGCGGAGGTTCCCTGATGTTTTGGGGTTGCTTTGCTGCCTCTGGCACTGGACTGCTTGACCGTGTGCTTGGCATTATGAAGTCTGAAGACTACCAACAAATTTTGCAGCATAATGTAGGGCCCAGTGTGAGAAAGTTGGGTCTCCATCAGAGGTCATGGGTCTTCCAGCAGGACAATGACCCAAAACACACTTCAAAAAGCTCTAGAAAATGTTTTGAGAGAAAGCACTGGAGACTTCTAAAGTGGCCAGCAATGAGTCCAGACCTGAATCCCATAGAACACCTGTGGAGAGATCTCAAAATGGCAGTTTGGAGAAGGCACCCTTCAAATCTCAGGGACCTGGAGAAATTTGCCAAAGAAGAATGGTCTAAAATTCCAGCAGAGCATTGTAAGAAACTCATTGATGGTTACCGGAAGCGGTTGTTCGCAGTTATTTTGTCTAAAGGTTGTGCTACCAAGTATTAGGCTGAGGGTGCCAATACTTTTGTCCGGCCCATTTTTGGAGTTTTGTGTAAAATGATCAATGATTTGACTTTTTTTTCATTCTCTTTTGTGTTTTTTCATTGCAAGCAAAATAAATGAAGATAGTTATTACCAAAGCATTTGTGATTGCAATCATTTTCTGGAAGAAATTGAGTATTATCTGACAGAATTGCAGGGGTGCCAATACTTTTGGCCAGCACTGTACACTGATCCTTGTTTTCGGCAGCATCCCAGGTTGTGAAGGATCTCGTCCTACCAGAACCCGCTTCTGGCACACTTGAGATCGCTTCAATTACTTCACACCCACTTCCAGTGAGGGTGCTGGGTCTCCGAGGATAATACACCAGACGAGCCTTCTAAATTTTATATATTTATTAACCCCTAAATGGGTCGGCACTAGACACTTAACACATACATAGAATACATGCAGCGGTTAGCAAGCAGATACAAGTGAAAAGCAGTATAACACGGTACATAAAATAAAAATGGGAATAACAGAGAGAAAATAATATATATTACCAACACCAGCTTGTGATGGTTTCTCTGGCCTCCAGATGATGAGCCAGGGCACGTATTTTATGAACGTCCAGTAGCAGATGAATCTTAGCGGAGCCAAGGGCAAAAGACCTTCCAAAACAAGTAGTTAGTCCATTTCTCTGAGCCCATGTGGCAGGCTCAGGGTACAGTCTTGGGCAAAGCATGTGTTGCCTACATGCGGTTACCCCTCGTTCAGGTTCACAACATGGCCTCAAGCTTTGCTGCTTAAACCACATGTGGTCCACATGGTGATCACATGGTTGAAGCACATGGTTGAAGTCTCCCATGTGATTTGCCCCACACCTCTCCTCTAGGAATCGCACATCACCAAGGCCACTAGACAAAAGCCTGGGCGGAGACCTTTTGTCTCCCCTGGTCTCCTCTCTGAGTGAGGTCACCAGGCAGAAGAGCCCCGCCCTCTCTCTACATCTCTTAGAATAATTTTTTAGTATAATTCTTTGCCTGATGTTTATAGAGTCGGGCTGGTAGTATAATGGGGTTCCTGGCGAGATCCCCAACACATAGACTACAAGGTCGACACTCCATCTCCCTTTGGGTAAGGAGATCAGTGCCTGGACCTTTCCTGGGCTTTGAACTGTGACATGTGTATATTCTGAGCGTGTGCCTTGACCTGACACATCTGGGGAATTTATCGGGGCAAGTGTAAGATGTTCCCCAGGCCAGATATTGTCATAAAACCATAATCCGTTTGAAGTAACAGTGGCGCCAGTGTGTCTATCAATGATATGCGGATCGTTTATACAACACATCCTGTCTAAATGAACCCCCGCTGGGTTAATGAGTCTTATGCAGATACAGGTTTCTGACCAAATGGCTGATTGTTTCAGGGACAGGACAATAGACCTGGGCTAAATAGTAGTCTGACTACATTCCATTTGCCCCACTAGTCTTGATCCTAGGCACCAACCCCCACTGTGCAGTGATATAGACCAATATTAATATCATAAGACCATATCTGCGCCTAATATCATCACACAGGTGCATATTGTAACTATCATATGGGTTTATGTAAAAAACAAACCTAACACTGGGAATTGATTGAGAATGAGCATTCCTATGAATGATCATTCAACTGATATTCAGCCTATTTTAAAGACTCTGAAAAGTTTAGCCTGGTGGTGTTGGGGTTGGGAGGCACAATGTCCATACAGCCAGGGCTCATAGTAGTCTTCATCAACCCCTGGAAAGACTCCCAAAGCTTTCATTATCCATTAAGCAGTAATTAAAGGAGTTTTCTTAGAATTTAATATCGACTATAACTATTAGATTGGTGAAGTCTGACATCCCGCCCCCCCAATCAATCAGCAGTTTGAAGCAGCCATGGATCTCATGCAATCTCAGTTCTCACTTCATCGGCCTGTGACATCATGTTCAAGAGTTACATGACCTATTTGCAGCTCAGTCTCATTCAAGCACAGCTTCTATAAAATGAACAGTGCTGTGTTTGGAATGCAGTAAAGAGACTATATATTGCCCCAGTCCACTTGGATGGACAGGTACAGATTTATGTATCACAAGTTAAATAGCTTTTCTAAAACACAACACGATTTCATGATAAATTAACACAAAGGGATATGCTAAGTAGAGATGGACAAACCGACTTGTTCTGATCCAGATTTATCCCAAATATTTCCACAAAATAATGAAACCAAGCGTTTTGGATTAAGTAAAATCACCAACGCGACATGCATTGGCCTAGGGGAGATAAAATACATAAAAAACATTTATACTCACTTTCACTCACTTCCTTTGGGCCTCCTCGCAGGGTCCAGCGCACTCCTGGTGATGTCATGGTTTGCCCATGTGACTGCTGAGGCCCAATCACTGGCCTCAGTGGTGACCCCAGTGAATGATGTCACTGAGGAGACTAAGAGAGAGCGCCAGACGCCGTTAGAAGGCCCAAAAGAGATGAAGTAAGGTGAGAATAACTGTTTTTAAAATTTTTTTACACTTCTGAAGAGACCCAAGAGTATATTAACTTCACTTCTGGTTCTATCTGAACTTGTTTGACCCGAAAGGAATCAGGGACCTGAGCCACCTGACCCAAAACAAAAAGAATTTTGTGAGGTTCACCCATCTCTAGTGCTAACTATCCTATTTGTGTCTATGTGTGGCTATGCTGTTGGGTGCGCGTGTAAATTTCAGCCTTTCAAGGCTTGTGTTAGCATGTTGTTTATTTAGAAATTGCACTCCTTAAACAAACTAGAGATCAGTTAACCCCTTTCCGCCAAAGGAGTTTTTCAATTTTCGTTTTTGACTCCCCGTCTTCCAAACCCATAACGTTATTTTTCCATTCACAGAGCCATATGAGGGCTTAATGTTTGCAGGACAAATTGTTCTTCATAATGGTACCATTTAATATTCTGTACAATGTATCGGGAAGCTGGAAAAAAATTCAGAATTGGGTGGAATTGGAGGATCAGCTTCATTTTTTACGGCGTTCACTCTGCAGCCAAAGTTACTTGTCACCTGTTCTATGTTTTGTTAAAATTTATACAGTTTTATTTACATTTTATCACCTTACCTTACTTAGCACCTTTTTTTCTAAAAGTCGCCATATTCTCACACCCGTAACTTTTTTATATTTCCATGTACAGGGATGCATACGGCGTCTTTTTTTGTGGGACCAGGTGTACTTTTTAGTTATACCATTTTGGAGAAACAGCAAAAAAATGGCAGTTTGGCACTTTCGATTTTTTTTTCCCCACTACGGTGTACAGTGTACAGAAAAAATATCTTTATAAGTTTGTAGACAGGGCGTTTTCGGACACAGGGATACCTAATATGTATGCGTTTTACAATAATTTTTAATTTTTATATGTATTCTAGGGAAAGGGGGGGTGAGTTGAACTTTTAAAGATTTTTCTTTTTTTTCTATTTTTTTTTACTTTTTTTTTTTTTTTAATAGCATTTATTAGACCTCTCAGAGGTCTTGAACCCCAGGGGGGTTTGATCACTAACACAATGCATGCTAAATACAAAATACTAAATGCATTGCAAAATATCGGCATTTGTATGACAGGCTGCATAACACAGCCTGCCATACAAATGAATGCCAGAGAAGCCTGGGAGTCTTTATTAGGCTCACGGCTGTCAGGATAATGGGACGCCGGCCCCGGCTCTTGGTCCGGGTACTATTACGGAAGTTGTCAGGAAGGGGTTAAGGGCAGACACATCTGAGAGAAGAAAATAAAGCAAGAAATTTGCATTAAAACAAAGAAATGAGAAATCGGAGAAAGTTTTATGGACTGATGAGCCTGAATCTGAGATCTATGGAAGTAACAGACGGCAGGATGTACCTACTGAAGCAATGAGCAACTCTTTGGAACATGTCTACAACCATCGGTGAAGAATGGTGGAGGATCAGTGTTAGTTTGGGGATATATATCAACATCTGGAGTTGGAACATTATATTTTATAAAAAAAAAATCATGAATGCAGTAACAAACAATTTTACATATATCATGTAATACTCCCTGGAAAACATCTGATACAAATACAAATACAAAAAAAAAGATACAAATTCTACAGCAAAATAATAATCAAGATCAAGACTTACTCATAAAGCTGGCAAGCTGTTACCATTCTCAGAATAATGGTATACTGAACCCAGAGCCCCAATGTCAACATATGTCAATGATGAAAAACTGAACTTTGGAAGCACTTACAAGAATCAAGGATGATATCCCTGTATATTTCTTATAAAAGCCTAAAAAAATAATGGAAGCTGTAGTAAATGCAATGGTGGCATCTTACTGGAAAATGTGTTCGAATACAGTACATGTAGTGCTTGAGGCTTCTAAGCAAGTTACTCAAATCTATGTTTCCTGTTTTTTCTGACTTGTAGTTAAAGGGGTAGTCTAGGATGTAAAAAATGGCAAAAAATTCACTGGTGCATATACCTCGTGACAGAGCAATTGTGATTAAATGGGATGTCCAGGCAAAAATGGACAACCCCTTTAACTTTTAAATCAGCTGGGGGCAGTGTCCCCGATGATCCAGTGTCCTCCCAGAGCGGTCCTTCTGCTCAACAGGTCTCTCATGGAGTTCTGCAGAAGCCGCTGATTGGCCTTAGCAGTCAGGTGACCGCTGAGGCCAATCAGTGAAGGGCATGCGATGTCACTACATGTGACTTCACAGGTCTCTTCCTGAGGCCTGCTGAGGCCACTGATTGGCCTCAACGGTCATGTGACTGCTAAGACCAATCAGCAGTTTCAACGGTACTCAGGAAGAGACCCAGGAGAAGCTGCCTGAGCAGAAGAACTGGGACATGCTGGGAGGACACCAGATCATCGGGAACAGGTGAGCATGCTTTTTTTTTTTTTTTTCACTGCCCCCGGATGATTTAAAAGTTAAAGGGGTTGTCCAATTTTGCCTGGACAACCCCTTTAATTAGATTTAATAGGTAAATGTATAAAAAATATTTTTTTATATGTTATCACATATCCTGGCAATTTGTTTTATAAATTGTGGACTGCCATGCATCATAAGGCACTGAGTCAACCAGCAGATGTGTATACATGATCAGCCATTTTATCATTACATGTAGTAGGGCTCTCTTTGCTCCGTGACCATCAGTCCTAGCAATGGTAATGTCCTGGTTCATCCTATACCCTTTACTATTATATGATTACAGTCTATACAGGAATTTCCCCTCTGGAGAAACTGCATTGCTTGGAATATGAGGTTGGAAAATTGGGCCAAGAACTAACGGGGGTGGAGGCATACTCAGTTTGGCTTTTGATATTGGGCCCAGGCTTGAAATGGCCAACAGATGAATCCCCAGTTGGGCCTCTGAGCAAGGTCGGCCCCCAGCTCACCCTGGCATGACATGGTAACTTAACCAGGCTATGTGTCAGTATAATATGCTGGGTAGATTACTTAAGAAACCACACATTTTATTATTATATACTGAAGACACATTGAGTGGCTGAGATAACATCTAGGTGCAGAGTCAGGACAGTCAGTATCTTCTTCCCTGGGCCCCATTTTCTCAATCACACTGCAGGGGCCCCAATAACCTATTATCTTGCAGTATCTCGCTGCTGCCTGAGGTCTGCTGCTGTGTAGGTACATATCCCAGGCTCACAGAGCTAAGAGAGACCTAGTTGAAGGCAAGAGCAAGACAACAGGGTACTGACAGGCCTCCAGGACAGAAAGAATCAGAGGCAAGGACAATGCAGAAAGCTTCTAATGAAAAATAAACTTATGTTGGTGATATTTTAGGAAATTGCAAAAGAGCATCAGGTAATATTTGCACATAATGTTCTATTGGACCCCCAAGATGAATTTTACTGGTGGGCCCTAGCCAGTTTGGGACCTGTGTTAGTGTTAGTGCTGTATTAAAGGTTTTTTTTGTGATTTAAACATGGATAACCTATCCTTAGGATCTGTTCTTAGGATTGGTCATCAATATCTAATTTCTGGGGATCTGACACCTGAGACCCACAGATCAGCTGACACTCTTTTGACCACCACTTTTGCTATACATGATAGTGACTTCATGCTCATTCACGTAAATGGAGATGAACTGCAATACCAAGCACAGTCACTGAACAGTGTACTATACTGAGCTTGGTGAGCAGTAAAGGGGCCACAGTTCTCATTCAAATGTTGTGGTCTCTTCAAAAAGCTGGGTGTCAGACTCCCATCTATCCTAAGAATAGATCATCAATATCTCAGTCTTGGAATATCCCATTAAAGAATATACTTGTATGCTTGGACATTCTAGAGAGAATATTTTTTTTTCTGCAGTAAAATAGAGAAAGTCTCTACTGTTATGTAGCCCCTCAAGATGATATCCAAACATGATACAATCTCTTCTAAGCCTATGTGAGCGTGAAAAAGCAATGTTAAATTGTATACTTCATAAAGCTGCAGGATTCATTTCATATGCGTCCTACAATTTCACGGCTGGAGTTTGTGTACATGTACAGATTAGGATAAAAGCCAAGGCAAGAAACATTGCATTTCCTCATAGATTATTACCTTGAGTGATAGCAAGGCAAAAGCATAAGGAATTGCCCGGCCGTGTATATATACCAGTGTATAGATAAGGAGCAGAAATCATAAGTTTAATTCCATCTTCCTATCTGCAGGAAGGGCATTTGTTTTCCATGTTTTGATTTAGAAGCTCAAAAAATGGCAGAATGTTTGTCTCCTACTAATGGACTGTATTATTACTGTATTAGCTCTGCCGCATGTGGACATGGCCTAATCTTTTATCATCAGATAGGAAAAAGCCCTATTGCTACCAAAGCTACTGTATTTAGAGATACAAGGGCAGATTTATTAACTGCCTACACCACTTTTATGGTGCAAAAAATCTGTGTTTTTTTAACACTGCATTTGCCACTTCCTAAAAAGGGGTTTGATAAGGGTGTGCTGGATCCAGGGCCATTGGCTCAGCCAGATTTTCAGCATTTACACCAGCTTTATGGAATGAATGATGTCGGAAATACAGTCATATGAAAAAGTTTGGGCACCCCTATTAATCTTAATCATTTTTAGTTCTAAATATTTGGGTGTTTGCAACAGCCATTTCAATTTGATATATCTAATAACTGATGGACACAGTAATATTTCAGGATTGAAATGAGGTTTATTGTACTAACAGAAAATGTGCAATATGCATTAAACCAAAATTTGACCGCTGCAAAAATTTGGGTACCCTTATCATTTTATTGATTTGAATACTCCTAACTACTTTTTACTGACTTACTGAAGCACAAAATTGGTTTTGTAACCTCACTGAGCTTTGAACTTCATAGCCAGGTGTATCCAATCATGAGAAAAGGTATTTAAGGTGGCCAATTGCAAGTTGTTCTCCTATTTGAATCTCCTCTGAAGAGTGGCATCATGGGCTCCTCAAAACAACTCTCAAATGATCTGAAAGCAAAGATTGTGCAACATAGTTGTTCAGGGGAAGGATACAAAAAGTTGTCTCAGAGATTTAACCTGTCAGTTTCCACTGTGAGGAACATAGTAAGGAAATGGAAGACCACAGGGACAGTTCTTGTTAAGCCCAGAAGTGGCAGGCCAAGAAAAATATCAGAAAGGCAGAGAAGAAGAATGGTGAGAACAGTCAAGGACAATCCACAGACCATCTCCAAAGAGCTGCAGCATCATCTTGCTGCAGATGGTGTCACTGTGCATCGGTCAACAATACAGCACACTTTGCACAAGGAGAAGCTGTATGGGAGAGTGATGCGAAAGAAGCCGTTTCTGAAAGCACGCCACAAACAGAGTCGCCTGAGGTATGCAAAAGCACATTTGGACAAGCCAGCTTCATTTTGGAAGAAGGTCCTGTGGACTGATGAAACAAAGATTGAGTTGTTTGGTCATACAAAAAGGCGTTATGCATGGCGTCAAAAAAACACAGCATTCCAAGAAAAACACTTGCTACCCACTGTAAAATTTGGTGGAGGTTCCATCATGCTTTGGGGCTGTGTGGCCAATGCCGGCACCGGGAATCTTGTTAAAGTTGAGGGTCGCATGGATTCAACTCAGTATCAGCAGATTCTTGAGAATAATGTACAAGAATCAGTGACGAATTTGAAGTTACGCCGGGGATGGATATTTCAGCAAGACAATGATCCAAAACACAGCTCCAAATCTACTCAGGCATTCATGCAGAGGAACAATTACAATGTTCTGGAATGGCCATCCCAGTCCCCAGACCTGAATATCATTAAACATCTGTGGGATAATTTGAAGCGGGCTGTCCATGCTCGGCGACCATCAAACTTAACTGAACTGGAATTGTTTTGTAAAGAGGAATGGTCAAAAATACCTTCATCCCGGATCCAGGAACTGATTAAAAGCTACAGGAAGCGACTAGAGGCTGTTATTTTTGCAAAAGGAGGATCTACTAAATATTAATGTCACTTTTCTGTTGAGGTGCCCATAATTTTGCACCGGTCAAATTTTGGTTTAATGCATATTGCACATTTTCTGTTAGTACAATAAACCTCATTTCAATCCTGAAATATTACTGTGTCCATCAGTTATTAGATATATCAAATTGAAATGGCTGTTACAAACACCCAAATATTTAGAACTAAAAATGATTAAGATTAATAGGGGTGCCCAAACTTTTTCATATGACTGCATATGGCAACTACGAGTTGGCGTAGATTTCAATGTAGGTGCATGGTCTAACATAGGATGTGCCTTGATTTATGAGGATAGCATTTTAAATCCTTCACTAGTGCAGAAGATATGAGAAGATCTTTATAAATCTCCTCCTATGTTTGCAATATAGCAATGGTGCCTGTACTTTATAGACTTTACTGCTTGAATATCAATCCCATACATTATAGGAGCGGATGTAAAATTTGGGGAAGTGAACATTTCCCAACATGCAAGTTTTGTGTAACGTTTGTGTAACTACTGGGTCCCTAAATGGTTTGACAGGGCCCCTCACCTACCACATGTCTTTTATAATACTAGTGTCTTCTTATGTGGTAGAGGGACCTCTGCACGTCCTATAAATATGCCTAAGAAGTTTCTCTTAAGAGATGTTTCTCAACTGTTAAAGGAGTATAGCCACAAATAGGAACAGATCATTACAAATAGCATTTTAAAAATGACCTAAATGTAGTATTCAAAAGAGTTTCTTACCGCAATTTCTACTAGGGTGGTGATCTGATACCACTTGTTATGCCCTGCTGTAATCCTTCTTTTGCAGGACAGGCATATGCAGATATGTTTTGGTTGTTCTAAACAGGAAATGGTGGCTTTCACATTAGCTCCCTTCTCTATAAAGTACAGCCTCAGTGTCAGGAACTGAGGTCACTGGGTCTTGAACCCTTGACTTCCCAGCTATGTTCTGAAGCCTTGACCATTATGCCACTGTAGAAGCCTGGTTGTTCCTTGCTTTGTTGAGCCTGGTCCTTTCTATTGGAGTGATTAGCTTATGGATCTCACCTGCTCTGTGGCCAATCACAGTATAGCTATCGCTATATAAACCCACAGCTTACTACAGTCGGTGCCTGATTATTCTGGCTGTTTGCTTCCTGTTTGCCCTGATCCTCACCATTACTCTTCTGCTCCTGTGTACCGACTCCTGCATACATTTGACTACGATTGATCCACTGCTCCTGTGTACCGACTCCTGCATACGTCTGACCACGGTTGCTTCTTACTCCTGAAGTACTATTCCTGCTATTTAACTCCTCATCTACTACTGTTTAAGTACTGTGTCATTGCCTCACCAATTGGACTCCAGATCAGATAACTAGCATCGTTACACTCGGCTTGCCAGGTACATTTATCATGGACAATGAAGGCCACATGGCATTCTCTACAATAGCCCATGTCAGGATCTGCACCAAATAAGAATGGTAGTGGTAATGGTCAGAAAGGAATAAGAAAAGAAGGAGCTAGGGTTGGAACAAGAGACAATACATGAAGCATGCTTCTAAGACTTTATATTGCTTGAGGGAGTTTGAAAAAAAAGTGGGAAAGTAGATAGCTCTGTTCTCTGTCTAGTGGTCAAACCAGGTTACTGCAGTTCAGCTCTTATTCACTGGAAACAGAGCTAGACTGCAGTGACTTGTCTCAGAGCTGTCTGCTTCCTTCTCCGTTCCCTGTGTACTAGCTGCTGAGGACAGATGATCATTGGGGATGCCGAGTGTTAGAACACCATCGATCTGATAATGATATCCTTAGAATAGGTCATAACATTTTTTAGCCTGGAAAACCCCTTTAATAACCTGCCCAAACATAAAAAGTGTTAGACCCACATACATCCTGTCAGCTATGATGACACGTACATTTGTACATTTGTACGAATGCCGCTGACAAGGAAAACAAAAATCACATGATGAATGTACAGCACATGCAGGGGCGCACCGCTAATGAGGCGAATTGAGGCGGCCGCCTCAGGCGGCACTCTCCGGGGGGCGGCATTTTTACTATTTCATGTAAACCAGCCCAGGACAGGCCGCTTTAAAAAAAAAAAAAAACAGAGCTGAGCGGGGCCTGTCCTGGGCTGGTTTACAAGACGTTGCATCTCAGCGCAGGCGGCGATACAATGACGTCATCACGCCGCCTACGCTGAGACACAGACGTCGCGGACAAGAAGAGGAGGCGGCGGTGGCTGCATCAAGGCATCGCAGGTGAGTATAACTTTTTTTTTATATATATAAATAGGCCATAACCTGTTGGAGCATCCCCGGCAGGTAACGGCCTATTTATTTACCTACCCCACGTCTGCTCGTGGCCGCCCCCGCTTCCCCTTCTGCTATGGGACGCAGAAAGGGAAGTGGATGCCGCTGTGAGCGGCCGCGGGTATCGGTAAGTGAGGCCGCGGGCCGCAAATACTACTATTATTATACTCCGGGGTCTATTCAGACCCCGGAGTATAATAATCGGAGGCCCAGGGGAGGTGAGGGAACATAAAAACCAATGTTACTCACCTCCTGCGATCCGATGTAACTCCGAGCAGGCTTGAGGCCTCTGGTGACGTCATCAGGTCGCGTCGCCGGCCTGATCACGTGACGTGTGTGCGCAATTAAACAGGGCCGAAAGCTGCAAGGAGTGCACCGGTGTCCAGGATAGGTAAGTAACTCTGGTTTTTATGTTTGTCCCCTCCCCTGGGTCTCCAATCATTATACTCTGGGGTCTGAAAAGACCCCAGAGTATAATAATAGTTCATGGGTGGCCCGCTATGGAGCATAATACCGAGTGCAGGGGCCACTATAGAGCATAATACCGAGTGCAGGGGCCACTATAGAGCATAATACCCTGTGCAGGGACCACTGTAGAGCATAATACCTTGTGCAGGGGACACTCTGGAGCATAATACAAGTGCAGGGGCCACTATAGAGCATAATACTGAGTGCAGGGGCCACTATAGAGCATAATACCGGGTGCAGGGGTCACTATGGAGCATAATACAAGTGCAGGGGCCACTATGGAGCATAATACCAGTGCAAGGGCCACTATGGAGGATAATACCAGTGCAAGGGCCACTATGGAGGATAATACCAGTGCAGGGGCCACTATGGAGCATAATACCAGTGCAAGGGCCACTATAGAGCATAATACCAGTGCAGGGGCCACTATGGAGCATAATACCGTGTGCTGGGGCCACTGTGGAGCATAATACCATGTGCAGGGGCCAATATGGAGCATAATACCGTGTGCAGGGGCCAATATGGGGCATAAAACTGTGTGCAGGAGTTGCTGTGGAACATAATACCGTGTGCAGTGGCCAATGTGGGGCATAATACCCTGTGCAGGGGCCACTATGGAGCATAATACTGTGTGCAGGGGCCGCTGCGAGGCATAATACAGTGTGCAGGGGCCGCTGCGGGCCATAACACTGTGTAAAACTGTGTGCAGGGGCTGCTGTGGCACATTATAGTGTGTGTAACTGGGGCGCTATAAACATGGGCTATGGCACCTGTTTATATTATACGCTGTCTGTTTATAGTGACCGTGTGATGTAATTGTAGCCTTGTCACAAACTGTAGACATGTACAGGACGAGGCTGTAGTTACATTACATGGCCGCTATGAGATGAATGACACTATGTAAACAGAGAAGCGATCATGGCGCTTACACAGGTACCATTCAAACAGCTGATCAGTGGGGGTCCTGGGTTTTTGAACCCCACTGATTAGTTTATTAATGACCTGGAAAACCTTTTAATTAGTTAACACCTGGGGCATTATTAATAAGGGGCACTATTTATACAGGGTACACACGGATGTTATTAATATAAAGATGCACTTGGGGGTATTATTCATTATGGGGGGGTTATAGCATATATTTTATAATTGGGGGTAGCAGCAGGATAGGGGCTTTGTGTAGGTGAGGACAATGTGGGTTGGATGCCTGGAAAAGTGAGGAGCCAAAGATGTTTGTGTTGCAACCTTTACAGAGACAAGTCACAGCTGGAAGAAGTGGTCATGGCGGTCCAAAGGGAAGATAAGGGAAATGTGAAGGATTAGTCAGAGATGTCACCTGTAAGTCACAAGATGTTACTGCACTGTATTCACCTAAATGATAGAGGATAAATACCTGAGTGATGGGGGTCTGTCTGCTGAGACCCCCACTGAGCCTGAGAATTGGGTTTTTTCCCCCCACTAGGTGGGAATCCAGCCTGACCGCAGCCATATATAGATGTGTCACTTGGTGGATGGACGAACCCGCGTGGCTCTCATTCACTTTAATGGGAGTGCCAAAGATACCCGAAGTCCAGTACTCAGCTATCTGCGGCGCTCCTATTATAGAAAATGGGGGCCACGTGGGCTCGTCCATCCACCAAGCAGACGATGTGTGAAGTTACTTTCATTGTTAATGCCGTGTTGTTGACCTGATACTGAAGTAATACAGGAAGAAGAATTCTTAAAAACTGTTTTATAACTTTGTGTATTGTGTATATTGTGCGACGATAACAGTGTGTTAAACTAGTAGCATGGAAACTCAGTTTTTTTGTTTTTTTTTTTGGGGGGGGGGGGGCGTCTTTCTATAGTCCGCCTCAGGCAGCAAAGAGGCTAGGTTCACCACTGAGCACATGGTTTTACAAAGCTACCAGAAGAGGAGATATGGGGTCACGTAAATGTTCAGAACAGGATTACTGTAGTATATTAAAAAGTGAAAGAAGATATTATTTGGTATTGACTTGTGCAGAAAAAAATAAGTTGTGGAAAATGTAATAAAAATTGGATGTCTCTATGCACTCTTTGTGTTTTTGTGAATAGATTGCAATGGATAAAAACTTTTCTACATTACTTCCATCCCTTGTAGAGTAGGAGGTTTATAAGATTAACCAGAGATCTGCCTTGGAAATTGGTTTAAGGATTAAAGTCAGCGAAAAGCAACAAGGAAATCAGCCGTCGTGCAGACAAAGTGTTCTGTCTTGTCCTGTAATGTCATCGGAAAGTACGGCTTATTCCTATAAGATCGAAAACAAATTGGCAAATTAAATATTAAACTGCTGATAGATGCATGTTCTTCCCGAGGACCTGATTGAAATTCATGACCCATTGCTGGCTTCAGGATGCAGCTCCAATTGACTTGTCCTACAGACATAAAGTACAGTTGGGTCCATGTAGAATAAAAAAGATTTTGGAGAAAATAAATAATGCATTAGAATGAAAATATCCATACACAGTACTGTTCAATTATAGGACTCATTTGTGGGCTGCAGTGTTGTGAGCGGTATACTAATACTTCTCCACCCTGTGTGAACCAGTATAGTTCTGGAAAGTGAACAGCTAATGCACCGTAGACAGGAGGTATTATCTAGCTGAAGAATGACACCGGTGAGCATCACATGATTGGGACCTTGGGGCTGATGATGTAATTAAGAAGAGGCGGGGGACCCACACCGGACACTGCAGCATAACCCAGGAGTTAACCCTGTTTGTTATGTTTACACAGCTCCCCTCGGTCTCTGTATATTATACTCTCTCTGGAGAGACCCCAGAGTATATTAATAGCACTTTACAGGCTTATAGGCCTCACAACTGAATATGTAGGGATCTGAACTGTGAGAGAAAACCGGAGTAAACCTACGCAAGCACAGAGAGAACATACAAATTCCTTGCAGATGTTGCTCCTGGCCGGATTTGAACCTAGGATACCAGAGCTGCAAGGCAACAGTGCTAACCACCCACGCTAGGTTCACACTAGCGCTCAGGTTTCCGTCCTTCAGGTCCACATGGAGTCCCAAAAGACGGAGATCCTGTCCGAAACCTGTGGACACCATAGACTATTAATGAGGTCCACCAGGTTTCCGCCCATTTTCTGCTGATTTTATACTGAAACCAGCGGAGAGAAAACTCCTCCTTCCAGGAGGATTTTTAGCGGATTCTGGACTCCAACGCAAGTGTGAATCCAGCCTGAGCCACCATCATCCGGTTCACACCTATAAACAAGACTGCCAATCAACACTGCCCAGCATTACTTTTAACCCATCGGGTCTCGAACCGTGTCCACTACAGGATTTCTGCAAGGCTTTTTATATCAGGATACAATAACTAACAGGGACAACAACAGTCACTAGATTATCTCCTATTGATTTTTAGCATTCATTTCTAGGTTTCATGTTTCTTTAAATGTAAATGCAATTTTGATCTATATTATACTTATATACAATATTACAATTACTAGTTGTCTTGGCTGAATATTTGCATCACCAACATCCAATGCACCAAATCAAGTATTTTTATAATGACAAAAGTTCAATAAAACATAGTAACGAATGAACCAATTAAATGGGCAATTAGCCTTGACTTGTCTATGTAACAATGATGGTTGTATGTACAGTATGTGCATTATCTCACTAAATGACCCTGCTTTGTATAACAGTACATATAAACCTCCATCATTACGTATACAGATCAGAATGACATCATGCAGTAGCTGGCGATCGTATGGGAGGGTATATGTTGTACATACAGTATATATGATGGACTCTCTCACGCTTTCCATTAAACATACATCATTTCAGAATTAAAGTGCTTAATTATTTAATAGAACAGGGAGAATTGTAATTTCTTTTTTTCTCGGTGTATATGGATGATTAATTATTTTTGTAATATTCTGATGAATTATTTCTGTGTTTCTGCCTAATCAACATGCACACTGTGAAATATAATTGCACTTGGATGAAAATGAGACTCTCAAGAGATAAATTACTTTGGTGATTAAATTAAGGATAAGGCAGTAACATTCACATAGTGGATTGAAGGGAAACAGGGTGTTTATGCTTTCTATGCTTTAATGACCTTTTAATGTAAGATATAATAATTTAACAGATGCAAGTAAACAGTGTCACATCAGCATGCCGGTGAACGCTGCGTCTACGAGGAAGGGGCACATTAGCAAACAGGTTATATTATAATGAACTTTAAAGACTACTGAAAAAATGCAGATCACAACCTTGTAATGTCAGATGCAATCCTCAGATGTCGCTGGCTTGCAAACTGAACTTAGGGCAGTGGACTTGAATTTGGTCTGAATTTGCTGTAAGTGCTAACTAGGAGTCTGACAACCTAACCTCCTCTCTGACACCTTTCTCCTCCAGACACACCAGGTGCACCTTGTCCTTCTCCATGCTACCTGCTTAGAGCTCCTCTTTTATGATATCAGTTCTGTGCCTTCATCTACAGGTTACGTAGATGTTGAAATCTGTCTTGTCACGGCAAATCACATAGATGTATGGCTCCTCAGCCATCTCTCATCATTAGCTGGGTGTCTGTGTAACCGTGACATGACCAATACATATTTTCTATTGAAGGTTACCCTTCAGCAGTGTCCCAGTGGGACTTCTACTAAAAGACTTTACAAGTGTTTAACTGTATTTTTGCACTTTTGCAATGTTTTTACACTTTTGGATCTGATGAGAGTAAGTGGACTATACCGATGAGGAGGGAGAAAGGTAGATGATACATCCCTCGACCTAAGATTATTCTAGTGAGGAGGAGGATATGGTTAGTGTCCTCTCTCCTTAGGAGAAAAGAAGAAGTATGTGCCGGAGTGTGTAGCTGATGCTAGATTCACACTAGAGTTCGGGTTTACGTTGTTCGGGTCAGCTTGGGGACCCAAGAAACGGATACCCAATCCACTTAAAAAGCGGTTACCGCCCGGTTTCCACCTGAAGAATGTGGAGAGAAAAGTCCTACTTCAAGCACATTGGGGGACGGAAAGCAAACGCTTTTGTGAATCCAAGGCCTTTTAGCTATAAGTCGGGGCTGGTGTTAATATCTGTTCTGCTGACTTTTTTGGAGTTGTGTGCATTATAGAGGACCCGCAGTGACATTGCCACCAAATGTTGATTTGCATGTTTGAGGAAGTGGTGAGTGGTGTGACCAAACAAAAATTGATGCAGCATGCATTACACACACATTTTTTTTATGTCATATTGGGGAGTGGGGGTATTATATGTGGACTGTTGGGACTTGTGTGCCAGGGATACTTTTTTAACCCAACTCCAGACCTGAAACTGATAGCTATATCTATATAACTGATATCTAGTAGATTTTAAAATAGATATAAAATTTGAGTCAATATTTTGCATTGCTTATACAGTGATCCTGATTTTCAGGCTACTTTGCAGTACTATATGTCAACATCGGCATTCACAATACTACATATTCACATCACATGGTCCTTTTCACACTTGCCCAAAGAATGATAGGGACCTTGTGGTACCCCATGTAACATACTAAATTAAAAAAATGTTCTTTCTTTTTAGCATCAACATTTGGCTGGACCAAATGTTGATGCTAAACCTATACAGAGAAAAGAGACGGAAGTAGATAGCTCTGTTCTCCCTGTAGTGCCTGTGATGAGACACTGCAACTCAGTTAAGCTTCTGTAATTCAGCAATTTCACTACATGGAGAACACAAGTATCTGATTCTGGCTCTGTTCTCTGTATAGCTTTTGCTGAGAACACCTGATCACAGTGGTCCCAGGTGTTGGTTCTCCACCAATCTAATATTGATGATCTATCCATATGTAAAGGAGATCACCACTACCATAAAACTTGCAGTATCCCCTGCTATCTACTAGATTGCTGATATGTAAGCAATTATGTTGAAAATTTTACTTGGCTTACTGAAAGATTTACTTTAAGAAAATCACAAAAGAGCTCTGCAATGTTACACATACTGTTCTTGCATAGGAGCTCATTTGAGTCCATAGTACTGGTGAAAGGTTTTAGGCAGGTGTGAAAAAAATGCTGCAAAGTAAGAATGCTCTAAAAATAGAAGTGGTAATAGTTTATTTTTGGCAATTAACAAAATGAAGTGAATGAAAAAGTAAATAAATAGAAATCTAAATCCCATCAATATTTGGTGTGACCTTTGACTTTTGGAGGAGGAGTCCTGGAAATGATGATATGTCCCCCCACAGAGCCCTGACCTCAACATCATTCAGTCTGTCTGGGATTACATGAAGAGACAGAAAGATTGGAGCAAGCCTACATCCACACAAGAGCTCAGCTTAGTTCTCCAAGATGGCGGGAACAACCTCCCTGCTGAGTTCCTTCAAAAACTGTCTGCAAGTGTATCTAGAAGAATTGATGGAAGGCAAAGGGCAAAGGTCACACCAAATATTGATGGGATTTAGAGTTCTCTTTTGTTCTTTCACTTCATTTAGTGAATTGACAAAAATTAAGTACTAACGCTTCTTATTTTGCAGTATCTATGCATCCCTGAATAAAACTTTTGCACATTATAGTATGTCATTCGCCACATACGGTACACTCATTAGCATATGTGGCAAATTCTATTTCAGAGCTTCAGTACAAACATAGTCACGTATTTTTATCAGCAGGGCATCTAAAAAGTCCTCGTCTAAATACATATTTTTTCATCTGGTCCTTTCATGAAGACAGAGTCCAGTTTTGAAGATTTCATTTATGTAGACATTATTTTATCTTGGCAACTGGCAAGAATACATCCATGACTTCATGATGTAAGAAAGAAGGTGATGTAAGGGCAGCTAAGATAAGACAATATACTATATATAATATAAAGCAGTACATGCAACACACCACACCATAAATCCTAATAAACTAAGTGTGGAAGCAAAGAGGCAGAGAGGTCAGAGCATTTGACAGTCATACTGTATGTACAAGGGAAACCTGTCCCGGATGTCACCAGAGAAGACAATAAATCTATGAGCAATACTTTTAAAGCCAAGATTAATCACTGGATTCTCCCCATGTTTTTAGCTCAGGTTATCAAATCTGGTTCCCTAAAGCAAAAGCATTTTCCTCAGCTATTGCCACCTAATTCAATAAAGTTTGCCTGAAAGATAAGAATGTTTTTGACATGACACAATCTTTTTGGGGGAAAAAAATTGTATATTGCTTAATACAAAAATAATGGTTTAGGCGATGTTGTCAACTCTGTCAAAATCCATACTTTACTACTGAAATATACACAAGTTAGTAAATTATTAATCTCAGTATTCTATAGGTCCATGCTACACACAATGACATATTGTGGCCATGGTCATAACTAAAGGCTAAAGGCCCTGATGCAAAATCTTAGCTTGGATCCCCCTGCACAAGTTCTCTTCAAGACTGTCAACAGCTGCCATGTGAACATTTTAGTAGCATTTATATTTCCCTTTCCTTCTCTATCTCCTTTCTGACAGTGAAAGGCTGTGTATCATAAATCTTCTTCCCCTGTCAAACGCCATATATCAGGTGGCAGGGATAATAAATTTACAGTGCACAGACAGGCAACCAACAAAATAAATGACAAAAGAGATCATGGAATATAGATCAGATTTAATGTGGCCCTGGCTGTGACCACTGCAATCCCTATAATTACACCTATAGGTTCCCTAAGGCTCCTGGGTGCAAAAGTGACTGCAATCTCTGCATCCCCTCAATTTACATCTTTGGTTGTTGCCCCAAGCCCAGAATAAAATGACGCCATGTGTTGTTAAGTAAGGTTGTCAAAGCCTTAGTTGACACTAGGGCTGGGTAAGTATGGCCTAAATCAAAATCACAATTAATCTGGCATTTTACCTTGATTCTGATCAATTGTGATTATTTAGGTCACACCCCTTTTGAACCATGCCCCCTTTACAGTATGAGTATGTGTTGAGCGAACCTCGCAAGATTCATCTTGAACGTGGCAGAACTAGAACTGCTATTATATTCTGGGGTTTCTTCAGACCCCAGAGTTTGATATGCGGAGGCCCGGAGAGGTGATCAAACATAAAAAACAGGGCTTTGGTGTAACTCCCTGCTGTCTTCAGGTCTTCTGACTGATGTACAATCGCAGGCCTCAACAGTCACATGGGTCACATGACCTGCTTATGTTTGATCACCTTCCCGGGAGTCTGCTTATTATACTCTGGGGTCTGAAGAGTTATAATAATAGCAGTTTCGATTCGGATGTGTTCTACTTGAAAAAAACTGCAGGTAGAACCTCGGAAATATTGTAATAACAGAACTGAAATAACCAACATGTACAAAATCACATTGGTTATCCTGGTTGATGTTCGCTTTTGTTTATTTTTGGAATAATTGCCCAACCCTACTTGATACATTGGAGTTTTTCCATTGTTCAGGGGCCTACATAGACTTATATACATTTACTCTCAAGTTTAATACAGTGCTCAATGTATCATCACCTGTCCGCATTCTCTAGTGGGATGTTACCATGTACAGTAGTCTTTACTGTAAAAATAATAAAATTACCTAACATGAAATGTTCTCTATTCAATTTTTTGAGACATAACTCTAACATTTTTATATTTTAAAGACAAATCACCTCTTTTATTTCTGACAACTTCAAAATGAGCTAGAAGTGCAGCCAGGCAGTTGGGAAAGCAAGTAGGATTCTTATCTGTATAGCAAGAGATATAAGCAGAAGGAAGAGGGAGATTGTGATCCTGCTGTTAGGGGCTCTGGTGAGACCACTTCTGGAATACTGTGTCCAGTTCTAGCGACTCAACCTACAAAAAGGCATAGATAAAATAGAAGAGGTGCAACAGGCTACAACAACATTGGAGGATCTTTAGTATAAAACTTAGCAGGGAAAACTTAAAGGACTTAATATGTGAAGAAGAGAATAAAGAGAAAGGAATGACATGATCAAGACCTATTAAATATGTTGAAGGGGGCGCAATCTGAAATTGGTTGGGGGGAAGATCAGAAGCAATGTTAAGACATATTTCACTAAAAGAGTAGTTGATCCTTGAAACAAACTTCTAGCAATTTGTGGTTGAGAAAAGTACATTAAGTGAATGTACACATACCTGGGATAAACATGTCCTAAAATAAAGAGGAAATAATAGAAGCCAGACTAGATGGAACCATGTGATTAAATTTACATATTTTTTGCTTCTTTTTTACAGGTCCAAGAACAAGGGAAGATCCTGCTATGTGTAACCAGGACAGACAGTCCCGAAATCTTTGAGAAACATTCCTAGAATGTTATACATTCCCTGTTTGGAACTAAATTAAGTCATATTGCAACCATCTAAATCCAACCTTAAAACTTTAAAGGGGTTGTCTATTAAAAATAGCCACTTTTTGGATGCTTTTATAACCCCTGGCAATCAGTCAGCCACAATTCCCTTAGAAGCATCCAATGAAGAGTAAATATAGTATTGCATGGTAGTAACTCAAATTAATGGCTGTATAAGTAATACTGTATATGAACAGGTCAGGTCTGCCATAGTGGAATACTAATAATACTTACCAGTTCCCAAGCCAACTTTACATGACCAAATTTGGTCCTAAAATTACAAACCAGATGTTGGCAGATTTTCCAAGCCCTAAACCTGAGCCAGGACCCAGAAGCCCAGTATTATATTTATTGGTGTTGCTAGCAGTCCCTTTTTCGTGGCTGTGCTATCCCATACTGAAAGCACAATTACAGTATGGGACAGCAGAGCAATGACGTAACAGGGACTCCTAGCTTCATAGATCACCATAATGTTAGGAGTCCAGGTCCTGGCTCAGAGTTCAATCTGGGAAATACTGCCAACATGCGATCAGTATTTACCAGACCAAATCCATTCATGAGAAGCTGGTCTTAGGAGACTTCCCTCTTTGATATTCATATGGCCTAATAGAACATATCAAATGGGTGATCTTAGAAGGGCAACTCTTTTGAATTTACACTTTGACGTACAATGGTTGTAGAATGTTACCCATCAATCACACCTACAGATATTCTTTATAAGATATTCCATCTGCGTTATAATGCATTGCACGGATTGATTTCACCAGAAAAGACGCATAGTCCACCACAACCTAAATGCTATAAATTCTGTTAAAGAAAATATCCATCTAGACGTCAGTCAATTATTGAGCTGAGCAGAGCTTTTGGGTTCATTCTGGATCTCCTGCCCTCAATGGAAACTAGCATTAGATTGATCTCTCAGTAGCTATCCATCTTTGCACATCAGGTTCCTAATTCTGAGATACATCTTCCCCCTGACAAGCAACACCATGGATTAAGAGTGAAATCATGCATATACAAGTCACAAATCACTGAAAAGATTTGCCTCCGGCCTGCTTGTTTGATGTCTCTAGAGAAATTTCTCAGAAACTGCAGCAGTATAGATCTTCTCCAAGATTGAAGTGCCTGAGATATTAAATCCCCATGGTCCCACCTAAACCTTCTTACCTTAACACAGTAATTGCAAAGCAGCCCGGGAGAAGGAGGGGAAGAACATCTGCCTTCTAGAGGAAGTAATTTATCGGAACAGCTCCCAGTTATTTCCGAAATAGAATTTGGAATTATGAGTCTCCCAGGTTTCTGACAGTATTCATGAAGATGTTGAATCTCTGTAAAGCTCCACTTCATATTCTCTAGTATTGTAACAATAACATTCTATATATTTTGCTCAATATTTCAGGTTTTTATCCAAGACATTATTCTTCTTCTGTAAGTCGCTTCTAGGTTGTCCAAGCCGCTGCCTTTTATTGCCTTTATGGATGTCTGGAGTTGGAACACATGGGTTTAAAATCTGAAGTCCTAGTAAAATATTAGAATAAACCTATAAGTTTTCAATGTGGATTATCATTATTTCAATAAATGTATTTAAAGGGGTGTTCCACTTCCTTTTTATTACTCCCTAGCATGACTTAAATAACATACACTATATGCACCCCTGCCCATTTAGCCGAGGATTCAGTAGAGAATCTCCATTACCATGATGGGAAACCATTTTTGACCACTGTTGTATTGTCTTCTCTCTTCTATGTGTTTCATTAATAATGGGCTTCATGTGAGTAAGAAAACCTTCAAGATATTTGTGCCATTTCCCCATATTACACAAGACATCAATTTTCATGAGTATATACTGAATCACCCCCCCAAAAAAATTTTTTTTTCCAAATTTCAAAAACTTTTAATTATTTTATTTAATATAGGTTATACTGTATGTACATCCTAGCGCAAAAAGCCTCAATCAGGAGCAGTGCAAGTATTACATGGTGAAATGTAGATAGCCTGTTTTCTCAATTTTGCAAACTCCTTAAAGAGGACCTGTCGCCAATCCTGAAGTGTTTTAGGAAATCTATATGTTTCATAAAATAATTCTGGAAATCTTTTCTTAGCGCACTATGCTCTGCTATTCCCTCTAGAACTTTTTGAATGAATTGACAGCTGGGTGTTACCAGTTGGGGACATGCCTCTATACACTCTGATAGTGCCCTATCAGTGATGACATCATCATACTGGCCATGGGGACACACCATTAATACACCCAGTTGTTGATCTTTCAAAAAAGATCTAAAACCATCTTGGCTACAAATTTATTCTTTATTTTTATCTACTTCATCTCCATTGCCTGTTGAATTTTATGTGGGGTGTAATAAGGCATTTCACATAGGCCTCCTTATTTAATATAATGTGAGTATGTGAACCCAGAGCTGTTGAGCGACCCAAGGCCAGCCCTGAAAAGGCCCTCAGCCACACCTTTGGGTGGGGGCGTAACTCAACGGGAGTAGTTACAGCGGCAGAGCTGTTGAATCCTGCAGGAAGCAAGAAATGGTGGGATCTAGCCAAGGACAGAGAGATGCGGTGTGTCCCAGAAGGGCTGAGGTCCTCAGGAGACTTTTTTGCTGGAGCTGAGCATGAGTCAGGCTAGTTAGGGGCTCAAGGGTTTTAGTTAGTGCCCTAACTGTGGCCTAGGTTTTTGTTGATTTTGTTTTGTTGCACTTAAGCCGAAAATAAAGCCACTTTATTTTAAATTGGCACCATTTGAACGCTGTCTCACTGGCGCCCAGTACCACGAACCACTGCTGTCCGGACCAGGAGTCTGCCGCCATTTGAGACTAGTCCCCCCAAGTTGCCACATGTGGTGCTACGGATTCGGGCATAAAGAGATCCACGCAAGTCCTGGAAGACAAGTGGTTGGTGACTGCAATACTGATAAGTGTGCATTGTGGCCTACAGCTGGAAGAAATCTGTGATTTCAACGGAGAAACCCAGGAAGGGGTGAGTGGAATATGCAACATAGCAAATTGTGTGCAAAAACTGGTGAAAGTAAAACTCTGGAAGAGGAATCCAGGGAATGGACTTTGTGTATACTGTGGCACAGAAGTCTGTAAAGTGTTTGCTGATGGCAAGAAAGTAAGCAATGTGTGTAGAAGCTGGATATTGCAAACAGTCTATGTGAAGACTATGGCGAGAAATGTGATGAAAATGATGTGATCCCCTGTATGGCGAACTGTGAAGGTGATGAAGTAAAACTTGCCTTTGCACAGAATGGCCAGGATCTTGGCGTAGCATTTAAAGTGAGGAGAAAACGGAAAACTCGACGGAGTGGAATTTGGAAGAAGAGACCGCCAGATTGGGACTTCTGGAGAGACACTGGACAGGCATACATGGTTGAAGAGGGACTTCGACATAAGATGTCTCGTCCCATTGTAGCTCACCCCATGGGTAGTGAGCTGAGGGGGAGGGTATGTGAGTATGTGAACCCAGAGGGCGCTGTTGAGCGACCCAAGGCCAGCCCTGAAAAGGCTCTCAGCCACACCTTTGGGTGGGGTCGTAACTCCAAGGGGAGTAGTTACAGCGGCAGAGCTGTTGAATCCTGCAGGAAGCAGGAAATGGTGGGACCCAGCCAAGGACAGAGAACTGCAGGAAGCAGGCATACTTCCCAACATTCAGAAGACTGAAATCTGTGGAGAAACCCAGGAAGGGGTGAGTGGAATATGCAACATAGCAAATTGTGTGCAAAAACTGGTGAAAGTAAAACTCTGGAAGAGGAATCCAGGGAATGGACTTTGTGTATACTGTGGCACAGAAGTCTGTAAAGTGTTTGCTGATGGCAAGAAAGTAAGCAATGTGTGTAGAAGCTGGATATTGCAAACAGTCTATGTGAAGACTATGGCGAGAAATGTGATGAAAATGATGTGATCCCCTGTATGGCGAACTGTGAAGGTGATGAAGTAAAATTTGCCTTTGCACAGAATGGCCAGGATCTTGGCGTAGCATTTAAAGTAGTTACAGCGGCAGAGCTGTTGAATCATGCAGGAAGCAGGAAATGGTGGGACCCAGCCAAGGACAGAGAACTGCAGGAAGCAGGCATACTTCCCAACATTCAGAAGACTGAAATCTGTGGTGCATTCTGCATGCCATAGCAAATTTACATGTAATAAGCCATGGCTCTAACCTTGTCCATGCCCCTTTGGCCTTGCCCAATCCTATGCAGTATAAAATAAGCTTATTAGCCCCGTACAGTATTATTTCTCCTTGTGGCCCTCACCCTGTATAATATCCCCTTTGTGGCTCCCACAGTATAGTGCGCTTTCATTGTGGCCCCAATACAGTATAATGCTACCTCATTGCAGCCTCCACATTATAATTCCCCTTATTGAGGCTCCCACACAGTATAACGTCCTCCTCATTGTGGCCTCCAAAAAGTTATAATGGCCCCTTCATTGTATACACCACAGTATAATAATCAGCTACCCCGTTTCCTTGAAGTCCACTCCGGTCTCTGCTGCGGGTGGTTTGACATCACTACATTGACGCTGCCTGCTCCTAAGCTCCTGGCAGGAGAGACAGGGGCTGAATGGTGAAGCAGGAATCATACGGCTACCTGGTTCAGCATTGCAAATTAGTTAAGTCAGGACATATATCCCACTGCCTGGGATCGTGGGATGGCACTCAAAATCTGTAACTGTCCCATTGAATTTGGGATATTTGGGGGGTATTGGAAAAAAAGAGTGTCAGATTAATTTGTTTTTCCTATGCCAGACAGGATAACTGGAAAATTCCAAGATGTTTTTTATACATTATGTTGTGCATAATAGCAAAGACATTGTTTAGAATAAAAATGTTCTGATTTCCGATGATACAGACCTGTTACTTGTTTATAAGGTCCTAGAAATGACAGTATCTCTATATTATGTAATCCAATCCTACCCTCACCCAATTGCAGCAGTGACATCTAGGAGTCTACTGACACTTGATTAAAGAGGAGGCGGTGAGTTAATAGTCTTATTAACAAACTTCAATTTGTCATTGAGGCAACAAAATACCCATATTACCGCTCTACTGAACCATTGTGCTAATATGTAAAAGTGCTACTTTGCACAGTATATAGGTCTAGGCTCCTGTGGATTGCAAACATTGTGTTAATAAAGCGTCTTTCAGGATATTGCGCCTATACCCCGAGGACATAGTATTAACTGTGAAACTTGTCAGGAGAACTCTGACTTATTGTTTTAAATAGTGACAAATATTCTCTCTGTACATTCATGTGATTGATGCAGTCTGCAGGAGCATCTTCCTATATACTGTGCAAAACCAATGGGGGTATCTTCCGCTTTACAAGTTATTGCCTGAGGGCTGATATGCATATGTAACACAGAGAACGTATTACAAAAGGGCATAGTCATGTCTTTAACTTTCATTAAGGATTTTTAATATTGTTTTAAAGTGACAATTTAGTATACAAATGCATTTTATACATTAGCACATTAGTAGGTCAATACAACTATTATATAATTGATTTCACGGAAAATGGAGAATTGTTATCTAGAAGTTAGGACAGGAACAAATCTCTCTACACATGTACCACCTAACTTATGGTTGTCTTACTCAACCACATTGGGTTGGACCTACTCTCGGTCTAGTGCTACATGTATTATATACAATGCTCTTACATGGATATTTCCTATATAGTAATAGTCTCTGTACAGATAGGTCCTTCCTTACGCAATCCTCTTAGCTGGACATGTCCAGATATGTGAATCACAAGTTAAAGTATACTTGTCATTTCATGTGAATTTTGATGATAAACTGTTGTGTGTGTACATGAAGAGAAACACTATTTCTGGCCATTATATGACTTATATTCTTCAGTTTTGGGCAATTTCCCTTTCTGCATTCTGTATATAGATTCTACATTCTTCTGTGAGCAGGTGGGTGAAGACTAGTTGTCATACACTGCACACAGTTAATACAGAAGAATATGCTCTATAACTGTCTCTCACTCAGAAGCAACCCCAGGTTCATGCAGGACATATAGAGAGAAGTACTGAATTTACCGACTAAAGTGCTTTAGTTCTGATAGCAGCCTTCTATTCATATCTCATCAGTATCAGGCTACATACACACTAATGATATTAGAAACAGCCATGAAAATGTCCATTTGTCATGCCCCTTTTGCAACCAGGGGCTGCCCGATTTCTTGGATCCCTCATACATTATGGGATATATGGAGGAATCTGTGAAAATGGGTAAAAATAGAGCATGATCTATATTTTGATAGTCCGCGACAAGAGACCGTCAAAATAATGGTTGTGTGAATAGTCCCCATTTACATGAACAAATATTAATCCAGCCTTAAAAAAAAGGCAGCCAAATGGGCATTTTCGATTTAGAAAGAAAGAGATTAGTGATTTTTACAGTAAAATTTGTTTTAGCAGAGGGCAGACTGCAGGGAAACAGCCCATACGAGGAGAAAGAGGCATTTCACTCTGATAAGATAAAGATATATTACAAAGTTTCTTATAATCACCTGTACTATTCATTAATGCAAGGTTTGTAGAAACAAAGGTATCTATTTTAGCAGCTTTTCTAAGAACAATCATCCAATAGGGAGGGCGAACTATAGACTGTTAAGGCTTTTGTATGTTGTGAAATTGTGTTGATTTTTTTTCATGAGAAATTGGAGATCTTAACGAAAATGGAGATCAGATAAATGTGGAGAAATCTGTATTTGATAGCATTAGTTTTTTTTTGGGGTTTTTTTTGCTAACAGCACGGCAGAGCATACATTGACACCACTTTATGACAGATACAAGTAACTAATGTACTGTACATAAAGTAGGCATATAGCTATACCCAGAAAATAAATCTACATGAAAAGATCTTCTCCATTGGTATGCTACATTTTCCATTACAGCGTATCCGTCCGTTATGTACTAACCTTTATGATATAGTCCAATTGTGTTCTCTTAGCATCTGTTCTTTGCCATTATCACTGCATTCAATATCCACACAGAGCCATAATGATTAAGAATATTTTTTTTTTCTACAAAGCTTAGTTTACTGTGTTACTGGCATTCTGGTCTATCTATACTAGCCTTATATTGTGATAGCAATTTAGTTGACAACTTACATAGATACAAACTTGTCAGAATGACATTTCCATGGTCAGCTATAACATAGAACACACACTTGTAAATCAGAAGACAATGTTGAGAAACTACAACAATGCTGATCTTATTTTCCAGGACTCTTGTTTTGCTCTAATGGGCCATGGTGATGCACAGCAGCTAGAGGCCTATAAATTTTCTCCTATGACCTTTTCCAGTGCTCCTTGATTTTCATGTATAAGGACTCGCAATACTGAAGAAGCAGTAAAGGGAATAAACGCTCATTAGCTGCCTGCTGCAGGTATCTTGTGTGCTCATTGGGGATGGAGGAAGCTTCTCTAACTAATGAAAACTAGACCCTAGAGATTTCAAGAATTGCATGGAAGACCTAACCCGAGAATAAGAAAGTACACACATGTGTAAGGTCTATTTTTTTTTTACTTTCTGTTGAAGAGGAATTAAAACTGTATATATGAGCATATAGTCTTCATAGTTATATAATGCATAAATTACATAAAATATGTTTTATATATATATATATATATATATATATATATCTACTGTATACATTGTTTTGTGTTTTTTTAAGATATATATATATATATATATATATATATATATATATACAGTACAGACCAAAAGTTTGGACACACCTTCTCATTCCAAGAGTTTTCTGTATTTTCATGACTAGAAAAATTGTAGATTCACACTGAAGGCATCAAAACTATGAATTAACACATGTGGAATTATATACTTAACAAAAAAGTGTGAAACAACTGAAAATATGTCTTATATTCTAGGTTCTTCAAAGTAGCCACCTTTTGCTTTGATTACTGCTTTGCACTCTCTTGGCATTCTCTTGATGAGTTTCAAGAGGTAGTCACCTGAAATGGTTTTCACTTCACAGGTGTGCCCTGTCAGGTTTAATAATTGGGATTTCTTGCCTTATAAATGGGGTTGGGACCATCAGTTGTGTTGTTCAGAAGTCAGGTGGATACACAGCTGATAGTCCTACTGAATGGAGTGTTAGAATTTGTAATATGGCAAGAAAAAAGCAGCTATGTAAAGAAAAACGAGTGGCCATCATTACTTTAAGAAATGATGCTCAGTCAGTGCGAAAAATTGGGAAAACTGTGAAAGTGTCCCCAAGTGCAGTGGCCAAAATCATCAAGCGCTACAAAGAAACTGGCTCACATGAGGACCGCCCCAGGAAAGGAAGACCAAGAGTCACCTCTGCTGCGGAGGATAAGTTCATCCGAGTCACCAGCCTCAGAAATCGCAGATTAACAGCAGCTCAGATTAGAGACCAGGTCAATGCCACACAGAGTTCTAGCAGCAGACACATCTCTAAAACAACTGTTAAGAGGAGACTGTGTGCAGCAGGCCTTCATGGTAAAATAGCTGCTAGGAAACCACTGCTAAGGACAGGCAACAAGCAGAAGAGCCTTGTTTGGTCTAAAGAACACAAGGAATGGACATTAAACCTGTGGAATTCTGTGCTTTGGTCTGATGTGTCCAAATTTGAGATCTTTGGTTCCAACCATCGTGTCTTTGTGCGACGCAGAAAAGGTGAACGAATGGACTCTACATGCCTGGTTCCCACCGTGAAGCATGGAGGAGGAGGTGTGATGGTGTGGGGGTGCTTTGCTGGTGACACTGTTGGGGATTTATTCAAAATTGAAGGAATACTGAACCAGCATGGTTACCACAGCATCTTGCAGCGGCATGCTATTCCATCCGGTTTGCGTTTAGTTGGACCATCATTTATTTTTCAACAGGGCAATGACCCCAAACACACCTCCAGACTGTGTAAGGGCTATTTGACCAAGAAGGAGAGTGATGGGGTGCTACGCCAGATGACCTGGCCTCCACAGTCACCAGATCTGAACCCAATCGAGATGGTTTGGGGTGAGCTGGACCGCAGAGTGAAGGCAAAAGGGCCAACAAGTGCTAAGCTTCTCTGGGAACTCCTTCAAGACTGTTGGAAGACCATTTCAGGTGACTACCTCTTGAAGCTCATCAAGAGAATGCCCAGAGTGTGCAAAGCAGTAATCAATCAAAAGGTGGCTACTTTGAAGAACCTAGAATATAAGACATATTTTGAGTTATTTCACACTTTTTTGTTAAGTATATAATTCCACATGTGTTAATTCATAGTTTTGATGCCTTCAGTGTGAATCTACAATTTTTATAGTCATGAAAATACAGAAAACTCTTGGAATGAGAAGGTGTGTCCAAACTTTTGGTCTGTACTGTATATATATAATATTAATATATTATATTAATATATCAATTGCAAATATATCAAATGTATATAATAAATACATCCATATTCAAGATCATTAGTTACTACAACTATGTTATTAAAACAAAAACCAATGAAGACCAAGCTCATTGCCATATCAAAGAAACAATCTAATTTATTTCACCTACTATTAATCACAATGGCGTCCCACAAGTCTCCCACAAGTATCACTGCATTGCATTGATTCCAGACAAGACTATGTCATGCGCATTACACATTAGCGATGACATAAACGCCATACACAAATCAGGACACAGGGGAATAATAGCAAGCACATCGGCTCGCTTAAACAACTTGTGGTGCACTTATCAGTATAGAAACTACTGTTCAATTCACGGTGGCCATCTTTAGTAATGGCATATTGCCAATACTTATAATAAACAAATATTTGCAACTAATGCATAGGTACTAAAACAGGCCAAAGACGTTTTATAGCTTAGTGCATATTGTGGGCATCTTTCCATTATTATAATATATCAAGTAGGGTGTGTGCCTGAATTATGCTCAACCAAGCCTTGCTCGGAGTGATAATGTAATATTTCAGAAACAATCCTCCTTTGGAATAGGTCACTCTAGTGTACCATACCTATGGCACCCTCTCCCTCTCCTCCCTCAGGGCCAATGGGAGCATTGTACTAACGGCACAAAACATACCCATCCATATGACTAGTGTGAACATGCAGCAATGTTTAACCCACCTTTAAATGGCCATACCACCTTATATAAGCGTGTTAGTACCTGCATAAAAAATCTAACCCATTACTAATAAAACAAACTCATCCACAAAATACTAAACAGTGTACAGGGAAGCACATATTGGACCAACAAAAACATTACTAAAAATTTTTTCTCAAATTAAAAAAAAAAAAATAAAAAAAAAGCTGGTCTAGGCTTCACATGTATATCAGGATATCTAAAGAAACAAAAAACAAATATTAGACATCAAAATATATTAAGCAGAATTGAAAAAAAAAAAAAATATATTGTTCAGAAATAGAACCATAATAATCTAATTCTCTGGCTTACTTTACTAGTAAAGAGTGGACAGATTTCTCAAGGGGATACCAAGTGTCACATAGCAAACTGCCTATTCTATAAATTGCCTATTGAGACCATTCAGTCTCAATGTGTTGAGCCTGTATATCCATTCTAATTCTTTAGAAAACATTCCCTATCGCCTCCTCTACATAACAGGGGCACATGATCAATAACTTGGAATCGTAACTGATTCTCAGTATGAACACATTCTGTAAAATGTTTGGGAACTAGTAAATCTTTCATTTTTTTTTCCAAATCGTGTATCTATGTTGAATAGTACAAGTTTTCAAATCCCAAGTAGTCTCGGCCACATAGTATAATCCATCAGTACATATACATCAGTTAAGGCCAATATAGACCAATGTTTACGAATAATAGAAGCAATTTTGTCACTTTTATCATTATATGTAGAAATAAATGGAATTTGATTCAACACATGATCTAGTCTTGTCTGGGTCAACAATTCATTTCTATCCCTAATCTTTTTGTTTCTATTTTTTATGTGTGTTATATATATATATATATATATATATATATATATATATATTTTATTTTTTTAAATACATATAATAAAAAATTGACAGCATTCAAAAATAGCAAAAGTATCTCAAGTCATATCTATCTATCTATCTATCTATCTACACACACACACACACACGTGTCCTCCCTTAGCTGTCATCTCAGGGCCGGTTCCCAAGCGGATTCCCCCGAACAGAAACCTATACGCATAGAAAAGCGGTTACCTAATGAAACTATATAACTATAACTATATAACTATAATGGGGTCCATGTGGTTTCCGCTCAGTTTCCGCACGAAGCAAGCAGCACTTTCCCTACGCATGTTTCGTGCGGAAACCGAGCGGAAACCACACGGACGCCATTATAGTCTATGAGCCGCTTTTCTATGAGTATAGGTTTCCGTTTGGGGGGGTCTCCAAGCGGACTCCCCGAACGGAAAGCCGAAAGCAAATGAGAACCGGCCCTTACCTGTACATTCCCAGATATGTGTTTCGCAAGTTAAGCTTCTAATTCTCAACACAACATAGTTTTATAGTGGATATAGCAAATATTCTATTTGTGTGACATCTGGTGTGGACGGTGATTTGCAAGCCAAATTATAATCTTTAACCAAAATCATTTGAGCGTGGATACATCTGTATATATAATGTTTCTCAAACTTGAGAAAGGTTCTATAGGAACTGAAACATAGAACTTGAGGGCTAATAAAGTCCTTTCATTTTTTCACCCTTTTTGGAGTGCTGTCTGTGTTACTTACATGGTCAATAAGCTGTTGCCCTAAGGGATTTGCACCATCTTTTCACAATGTAACTCTTTGGTGCTGCTCTCTTATGTACTAGATAGATAGAAATTCATGAAAAAACAACATACACCCTTTTTTAATTGGTTTTAAGTATCAGAACATGAAAACATCTAGTCATAAGAAAATCCTAAAATTGGATAAACCCAACCTCAGATGATCACGAACACGCAGTCTATTCCACTGTTTTATTATTTATTTAACAAAAATGAATTGAAAATGGAAAAGCCATGTGTCCATCTCATAATTCAATAGCTTGTAGAAATACCTTGAAGAAATCGGTTTCTGTAGGACTTTATCAGTCTCTCACATCATTCTAGAGGAATTTTGGCCCACTTTTCTTTACAATGTTGCTTCAGTTCATTGAGATTTTTGGACATTAGTTTATAGCAGTTTATTAGTTTATTAGTTTATACAGCTCCTTAAGGTCCCCACTCAACATTTCGATTGGGTTGAGGGTTGGACTTTGACTGGGCTATTGCTAAACCATAATTCTTCTCTTTTTCAGCCATTGTGTTATAGATTTGGTGGTGTGATTGGGATCATTGGCACAACCCAGTTTTGTCCAAGCTTTAGTTGTTGCATAGATAATTCTAGAATACTTTGGTATAAAGAGGAATTCATGGTCTATTCTGCATGTGCTCCCCACTGTTTCCAGGTCCTGTGGCTGCAAAACAAGCCCTAGTATTTTGTTAGGTTGGAACTTTGCAAACTACAGCCATGCTGCCATATTCTTTTCAGAAAAAACAGAGGATTTCTCCTGGTATTCCTTCCAAACAAGCTCTACTTATTCAGTCTTATAGTACTGTTATTAACTTAAACATTTAACATGCTAACAAAGTCTCTTAAAAATAGTTCTTGCATTTTTTCAAGTTACCTAAGCTTTGCATAATTTGGGTATGAATTTGCTACCATGTCCATGCCTGGGAAGACTATCAACTGTCTTGAATGTTTTCCACTTACGAGTAATCTTTCTCACTATAGAATAATGGACTTCAAAATGTTTGGAGACTGACTTATAACTCTTCCCCAATTGAAGGACAACAACAATTGCTTCTCTAAGATCATTGCTGATGCCTTTCCAACCATTGCTGGTGTCTTTCCTCCTTGGTATTGTATCAATACATGCCTGAATCCTCCAGACCAGCAAACTGCTAAAAATGTTGCTTTTATAAAGATAGCCACACTTGCTAATGATCAATAAATTAAGGCTGCTACCTTCTCTCTTAATTCCAATTGGAACAGAAAGGGTGTACTTAATTTTTCCCATATTGCTTCTGCATTTCAGTCTAGATTTGCTAAATAAATAATGATACAATTTAATTTGTCATGTGTTGGTCATTTAAGGTTGCATTTCCCTAATTTTAAGACTTTCCAAGGACTGAAAGTTTTGCAACTGTCAATCACACAATGGCTGAATAAAGTTTAGTATGCCCTCTGGAAAAATGATCACATTATGAATTACATATCCATTCCAAATTTCTCTTTGTTTGGCAACTCTAGCTGTATTTTTGACAGCGGTCAGAATTCACAACCTTGATTATTCCCGAATCCTCCTCTTAAGCTCGACATTTAGCACTTAGTGATTAAATTCTTTAGTCTCTTTAAATTGTCATCAGGTCCTTGTTTTTGACAGTCTTTCACGACTCGCTGACACATGTACCTCAGACCTAAATACTTTGTTAAAATGGTTCACTGTGTTCTAGTTGCTTTACCCTTTGTGTGTCAGTTATTCTTTGCCTACATTAGGTGCCCATTTCCTAGTTGTTCAATTTTGCCCTAGGTATGCGTATATTGTCCGCCATCCTTGACCTCCCTATGCCTCCCCTCTACTCTCTTTAGTACCATTTTTATGTTCCTACCATTTGTAAACTTTAATCACATCAAACCTTTTTGGACTATATTTTTAACACTCATTTTAGCATTTGTGGTTTGATGTACTTATTTTCCTGTCTAATAAAAAGGGATTTGA
Organism: Leptodactylus fallax; assembly: GCA_947044405.1. Taxonomy (NCBI): domain Eukaryota; kingdom Metazoa; phylum Chordata; class Amphibia; order Anura; family Leptodactylidae; genus Leptodactylus; species Leptodactylus fallax. The sequence goes on from CAMRHE010000085.1 coordinate 4,313,260, forward strand.
CAGAATTGGCCTTAAAGTTAACCAGATCTCAATCTGATCAAGCATCTGTATGATGTGCTTGAAATGCAAGTCTATGGAGGCCCCATCTCACAACTTGCAGGACTAAAATGATTTGATGCTAATGTACCATAGGAGACCTCAGAGATTTTGTGCAGTCTATATCTGGACATTCGTACTGTTACATCCAATTTGTATGCACAGTGCTCCCCACTGTTAGGTCATGGCTATCTTCAGCCTTCTGCATATTTACTACTGAATGGAGATATAATTTTTGTTTTGCAAGGACATAAGTTTAAAACTGAAATGAAGTATTGACATTATTGTGCTTTTTTATCAGTTTGCTTAGCTCAAAGTTTTCCCTGGATTGAGTTCTTTATCCACTTGGAGGAGTACGCCAATATAATATCCAATTAAAACAGCCAGTGTAGTGCAATGTTAGTAAATAAGTTACTAACAGTTTAATTGTGAAATTATTTGCTCCCCTCTGGAGCACTGATTTTCTCTCCTCACATACAGTATCCAATATGAACAGGAGGTCAAACTCACAATGCAGATTTATGGGAGTCAGATAATAGATTTGCATTGTGAGTTCGACTGCCTGTCCATGCAGGAAACGCCTTATGCATCAGAGTTGCAGAGAGGAAGTCAGTGCTTCAGAGGGGAGGACATAATTTGACAAAGTTATCAATAGGTTTTTAAGTAGCATTTTCAGGATTCTCTATCTGGCTGCTGCACCTTTAATGTTACCTGGATAAGCTGGGAACCTTTTGCAGTTCCAGAGGCTTCCTGGCTTGATCCACTTAGCAGATGAGGAGGCCTATATAAGCCCACACCCTCCTGACTCATGTGCTGTCTATTAGCTCAGTTTGCTATCTGCTAGTTTGCTGCTCCTGGTTTGCTCCTGACCTTACATTGACTACTCCTATTCTGACCTCTGGCTTTGTCCCAGAATTCCGCTATGTCTTGCGATTTTGGTTCTGGCATTCCCCATTTGATTTGACTACTGGCTTGGTTTTACAGACTCGACTTCGTCTTATGATTTGGTTTCTCGTTGCCCTCTTCAGCTGCTGACCCATGATTTGACGACCATTTTGTGATCTCTGTCCCTGTGAGGAGTTTGTGGATTTGGTGTTTGGTTTCTGCTGCAGTGCATCTATTGGTAGTACACTCATCTGTTTAGGTGACAATTCCGGTCTTCAGATTCAGCGAAATTCCATCTCTTTCTGCGAGGAGCTCTGGTGAAGGTGTCTGAGGCCGGTCTTGGCTCGCAGAGTTGTATTACGTTTAGGTAGCATTTTCTACTGCTCGCAGTTGTCAGCCCATTTCTGCTGCTGCTCTCCTAAAGCCTGTATTTCACTCTTTGTTACTGTGGCCTTGCATCCTAATCCTGACAGCACTGCAGTATACACAGACTCAATTTCAAATGGGGAGGAGAATGAAAATGTTTGCTGGAGTGCTTCTTTAAGTTTTTAAATATGTTTCATATGTTAAAACATGCATGAAAAATTTAAAATCTAGTTGAATGCAGTAAGATGATATTTACAGTCTACATATTGAAATTCAATAACATTTAATAATATTCAACTTTGAATTGGAATAAGTGCATTGTATACATATGTGATCCAGAGTTTTATGAGGTAAATACATTTCTGAAGACAGTAGCCAGCAGTTACTACAGTCACATAGGGTGGGCCAACGTCATGATGTTTGATGTTTGCAAGTGTCATGATTTAGGCACGCACCACTTGACTGCTGAGGCCCAATCACAGTCACTTGGGGCCAATGACATCATTAAGGATACCAGAAGAGGCCCAAAAAGGCTGAGGATCCACACCAGACACTGTGATGGAGGCAAGGAGAGGTGAGTAAGACTGTTTGTTGTATTTACACACCTTCCTTAGGCCTCCATTTATAATAATCTGTGGTTTGAAGACACCCAAGAGTATAATAATGGCTTGTGGGTTTCAAAACCCCCAAAAATTTGAGTTCGGTCAAATTAAAAAATTTCTAGTGAACCCAGCTATGAACTGTTTTGCTCATACCTAGTATGCTCCCTACAATCTGCACCCTTTATAGGCAGGCTTAAAAATGAAAGTACATTGTGAAGATTTTCCAATAACTGGCCCTATATAGAAAAACATGGCCATTTCCATCAGTGATTGGCTGGAGCATCAGTACTGGTAGACCAGATTTAGGGTAAATATAAATGGTATGTATGCAGGTATGTAAAAAGGGGAAACAGAAAGAGCCATAAATCAGGGAACAGCAAAGAAGGCTTATAAGTATCCCGGTAAGGAGCTCATCTCAATGAAATAGATACAACACTAATGTAGGCTTGATAAGAAAAAGGTAGCAGTCGATGTCTGACCTCAAGGAGTGGTGCTAAGCCGGACTGGCAAATAAAACTGTCCTTCCGGGGCTATCCCAGATGACAACACACTTCACCAGGTGTACATTTGATGAACACTTTATTGAAGACACTCTATTACAAAGTCAATGTGTTTCTGGGTTCTGGTGCCAATTCTTCAAGTCGGTGAGTACTGACATTTGCAGCTACCACTCTTTTTTTTTATTAAAGTCCAGAAACCCCTTTAATACTTTTCAGAAAATAAAATGTTGAAAATAAATCAGATGGGAAAATGACAAGAGCCATTGCTCAGTGGTGGACCCTCCGCAGTACTGTAGTCACAAGGATCTCACTAAGTGGGTACCTGGTGATTATACGGCTAATTCATTATTTCACTTATGGTACATTTGCTTAGCAGAGAAGGCATGATTGATCATTCCTAGCCCTGCCTGTTATGTTTTCTTGGTTGATGATCTGCTCTTTTATGACATTTTGTTTCTTATATCGACTCATTTTTCCCTCTTATAAGCTATTATAGTGATAGAAGCTGTGAAGATACTGTACATCTTTGGCGTAAAGTCCAGAGTCCCTATGCAACGTCCTTGAAGCTGTATGCTTTTATAAAGCACTTGTAAAACTAGTAGGATTAAAAATTCAGCATTTAATAATTCAGAAAATCTAGACTTTACCAGGGGACTATTATTCCCTTGGAAATTTTGTGGATATACATATTTAATTACTTTATGACAAGAGTGGTATTAAAAAAAAAAAATCCTTTAACATGAAGATTTTACATATGGGACCCAAAGGTACTAGGTAATTTTATGTAATTTTTTTCACCATAATTGAAGAAAGTGATATGAAGTCTGATATTCTCTATGTATCATAGGAATATATATCCCAGTTTGTGAAGTAGAAATTCATATTATACATATGAATGTATAAATGTATCCTTCCATACATTTTCTACCATTTTGAGATATTTGGAGATAAATGGTGCAAGGTGAGATGAGTGGTGCTTGTGTTACTCATAACTAAAGATTTGTGAACCAGTATAGAACGAAGAGAGTTCGGCCTGAACTGTTCAAAAATTTTAGGTTCCATCCGATCTTTGAAGTTCAAACCCAAACTTTTCAAAAAGTTTGAGTTTGATCCGAACTTTTTGCAGTTTGATTCACACAAACTGGCTAAAATGGAGACCGCTATGTCAAAGCATGCAGAAAGTAGAGGAAAACAACTACATGATCTCGGGGATGGGGTGGGCTTCCTCACAATGCCTTACTGGCAGTCCTCATGACAGGGGTCAACCAACCACAAAGAATTATAGGTCAGGGGTCATTGATGACTCATAGGAAGAGTAAAAAGCCCAGGAAGGCAGAGAAGGTGTCCATTTTGTGGTTAGAGATTAGAGAGATAGGGTCTTAGCCAGTCACACTGAGATATAGAGGAAATAATACACAGATAATACAGTGTGGGGATTCCGGGGAAGTGTAGTGTTAGAACTGAAGAAGATTTTGACCTAATGATAGAGAGAGTCACTTTGCAGCAGTGGGTGTCAATGAAGTGATGTGCTGGTGTTACTGCGCTGCAGCACATGTATGATTCTCCATCATAATTCTTCGAAACATTCAAATTCATATAATCTGCTCTGTGTCCATGACCAAGAGCTATTTAGTCACACCACATGGCAAGCTTTTTAGACATATTTGGTGTAATTTGGCTTTTTTTTTTTGTCTTGCCAAATAACAAAACCCTGTGAAGTTAAATAGTTTTTTCCCCTAAAAGTGGTATTATAAAATTTGGCCTGTTTTTTTTTACCTTTACCAAATTAAATTTTTTTTAAAAGCATTAAAAAATCCTACATTGCAATGTGATTTTTAACAGGCTATTTGATACCACCGACTACCATCTGTTCACCCATAGCCATTTCTCAGACTGTCACTTGGACTTTACTAAGGCTGTGTTTATGTTAAACAGCTCGAAAGTGTTGGATAGAGTCCAGGGAGCTCTCAGAGTATTACACACAACCTTTCAAAACAATGCTTGATGGTGTATTTATATTTTTAAATGGTGGCCTGTTATCTTTGGATATCTTTGGATATAGTGAACCCAATGACCAAGACTCAATGACCAAGCTGAAGGGAAGACTTTGATTTCATGGGTGGTAATATTTCAGTGTTCTCACTAAAACCAGATGCTCTACTTCATAGACAAAATCCCAGTGATCATTTCACTGGGATTTCCTAATATTTTTACATTGAGGTCATAGTAACAGACATAGTGATGCAAGAGGGAACTGAAATATTAATCTGACTAGAGAACATAAAAAGTCCAATTAAATCCTTTGACATCCCCAGCTTTTCCAGTATCCCAGTGGTGTTCACTACCAAGAGGAAATTTGCCATAACAGGGATATTACAAGGGTCTGTCTGCTGTAACAGGGCCCCCTACCCAACATTTGCCATTTATACTTGTTTATTTAATTGTACTTGAACTAGGGTGACTTCTACTTCTACTATCCTACAAAAATGATCAGAACCCCTCTGTATGGTGTTATGTTTATACTTTACATAATTGGAGGAGCAATTTAATACTAGTTATTGTGCACCATGATATTATCTTTTGGTCTTCCACTAGTCAATATCTGCTGAATATAATAACACCCTTATATGCTATGGTGCAGAACATGGGAATTGTTCCAGAGAGGAGAATAATGGTCTTCTGGTCAAACAAAGTACAGCTTTCAATCTTACTGCTGGATGGGTCAACAGCCATAAGCATAGCATCCCTTGTCTATATATCATAGGGCATCTAGTGCAAATAGAGAATGAGTTTGTGAGGTCATTAAGTTTGCCCTTGATCAGTTTCCTGGAAGGTTTCTGCTGCCTCCGGCAAATATAATGCAGTCACTGTTTCCTTTTCATTATCACTTTGGTTATAAATGACAGTGACATTTTTCGGTTTGTCAACAATAATATTTATGAAGATGGGATTCCATCCTCAGACAGCACATACCAGTATATATATATATATATATATATATATATATATATATATATATAGGATACTTGTCATTATTACCAGTCTACTGTAATGTCTCTACAGACAAAGAAAAAAATAGAGAATAATGAAAAAATGGAATGACCCATGAGGAGTGTTATAACTATGCAAAATAATGGTGTACAGTTGTGGGAAAAATATTGTTGGAGATGTCACTAACAAAAATATCCATGAAACTAATAATAAAAGTAAATAAATCTAATCATATAAATCACCAATTAAATAGCAATTCTAAATATGCGTGCTAGCTGCATGGAAAAAATTTCCATGTCAGATCTTTTCTCCAAACATAACCAAGAGCCCTTTCACATGGGTTGACTGAGAAGGGCAATAATCATTTCCTGGGAAAGTTTGTTGCCAATCATTGCCTCCTAGTTGGCTACATTTACACTACATGTGCAATCCTCACTGGTTTATGGGGATGAATGAATTGTTCATCCCCATCCAGTTGACATTGTCAGTGGCACATTGCCCTGCCGACAAGTCATGATTTTAGGTGCTTCATAAAGGACATGATCACCTGACAAACAAGCATTTGCCTATTGACTGATCACTGGTATCATTACATAGGCCAAATATTGGGAAGGACCATAGTTCTTGGTAATTGGTCCCATAACCAGTCTATGTAAGAGTGGATTTAGCTTTATCTGTATTTCCCATAGACTGTAAGGATACCTAAGTGCTTACTTCTTACCAGGGATTAGATATGTCCTTCCTCCCAGTCAATGGGATTACAAAGGGTTTGACTCGCTGAACAGATTTTTGCCTGCCATATACATTTGAGAGGTATCAAGGGCGTAGCTGGGGGGGGGGGGATTGTAGCATGTGCCCCAGGTGCTGGTTGTCAAGGGGCACTAACAAGTCACTTTTATGTATTTAGATACAGAGTAAAGTTAGTGAACTGAGACTTTGCCCCAGGTGAAAGAAAGCCTAGCTACAGCTCTGATCTCACCTTTTAATCCCACATAATTGGGAAAATGAGAAAGCCCTGCTTTCCATTCTGCAAGGCATGGCAGCTGCACACAGGTAGAGAATCAATGAAGAAAAGTTATACTGAATCTTTTCCCACAAAATAGTGTATCAATCTGCTCAGCTCATACTTCTCTATAAGATACTGCCTGCAGATTACACTGCATTTTCAACCAGACCGGTTTCCTTTAAGAAGATAGCCAAGCAAGTTTTAAAAAAACTATGAAAATAAAATTGTCATAGATGGCTATTCATATTACATACATGGTCTAAGAAACCTATATGGTTAATCAATTTCATCATTATTATTGGCCATTATTCAACTCTAATTCTGCATGTACAGTACTGTGCAAAATTCAGGCATGCATAAATGCTGCAAACTGTATGTATGGTTTCTAAAATAGAAGTATTAATAGTTTATTTTTATCAATCAACAAAAGTAAGTGAATTAAAAAAAAGAAAAATCTAAATAAGGCTAGGTTCACACCTGCCCCCGATCTCCATTCATAGATTCCGTCCCCGAATCCGCTTCAAAAATGCGGAGAGAAAAGTCCTGCAAGCAGCGCTTTTCGTTCCGCATTTTTTGGGCGGAAACCGGCGAACCCCATTATCGTCTGTGGAGTCCACGGGTTTCCACAGGTAACTGCTTTTTAAGCAGATTGGGTTTCCGTTTTTCAGGTCCCCAAGCAGACAGAAGAACGGAAACAAGTGTTTCCGAACAAGTGTGAACCTAGCGTCACATCAATCTTTCGTGTAACGGTTCTTTGCCTTCCATCAATTCTTCTCAGTACACTTGCACACAGTTTTTGAAGGAACTCGGCAGGGAGGTTGTTTCAAATATCTTGGAGAACTAAGCACAGATCATCTGTGGATGTAGGCTTGCTTCAATCCTTCTGTCTCTTCATGTAATCCCAGACAGAGTGGATGATGTTGAGATCAGGGCTCTGTGGGAACCATATCATCAGTTTTAGAACTCCTTCAAAGGGCAAAGGTCACACCAAATATTGAGGGGATTTAGATTTCTCCTGTGTTCATTCACTTTATGTTGTTGATAAAAATAAATGATTTACACTTCTATTTTTTAATGCATTTTTACATTGTACCATTTTTTGTACATTTTTTCCTTATTCTATAGCCTTTTAAGGTCTTAAGATGGCAACTACAGTCATAGAATCCTACTATAGAATGACATTGCCTTTAAGAGACATCATATTGTATATCAATTACTTGATGCGTAGTGCACATACAGTACAGACCAAAAGTTTGGACACACCTTCTCATTCCAAGAGTTTTCTGTATTTTCATGACTAGAAAAATTGTAGATTCACACTGAAGGCATCAAAACTATGAATTAACACATGTGGAATTATATACTTAACAAAAAAGTGTGAAACAACTGAAAATATGTCTTATATTCTAGGTTCTTCAAAGTAGCCACATTTTGCTTTGATTACTGCTTTGCACACTCTTGGTATTCTTTTGATGAGCTTCAAGAGGTAGTCACCTGAAATTTTTTTCACTTCACAGGTGTGCCCTGTCAGCTTTAATAAGTGGGATTTCTTGCCTTATAAATGGGGTTGGGACCATCAGTTGTGTTGTTCAGAAGTCAGGTGGATACACAGCTGATAGTCCTACTGAATGGAGTGTTAGAATTTGTATTATGGCAAGAAAAAAGCAGCTAAGTAAAGAAAAACGAGTGGCCATCATTACTTTAAGAAATGAAGGTCAGTCAGTCTGAAAAATTGGGAAAACTTTGAAATGTCCCCAAGTGCTGTGGCCAAAACCATCAAGTGCTACAAAGAAACTGGCTCACATGAGGACCGCCCCAGGAAAGGAAGACCAAGAGTCACCTCTGCTGCAGAGGATAAGTTCATCCGAGTCACCAGCCTCAGAAATCGCAGGTTAACAGCAGCTCAGATTAGAGACCAGGTCAATGCCACACAGAGTTCTAGCAGCAGACACATCTCTACAACAACTGTTAAGAGGAGACTGTGTGCAGTAGGCCTTCATGGTAAAATAGCTGCTAGGAAATCACTGCTAAGGACAGGCAACAAGCAGAAGAGACTTGTTTGGGCTAAAGAACACAAGGAATGGACATTAGACCTGTGGAAATCTGTGCTTTGGTCTGATGAGTCCAAATTTGAGATCTTTGCGTCGTGTCTTTGTGCGACGCAGAAAAGGTGAACGAATGGACTCTACATGCCTGGTTCCCACCATGAAGCATGGAGGAGGAGGTGTGGGGGTGCTTTGCTGGTGACACTGTTGGGGATTTATTCAAAATTGAAGGAATACTGAACCAGCATGGTTACCACAGCATCTTGCAGCGACATGCTATTCCATCCGATTTGCGTTTAGTTGGACCATCATTTATTTTTCAACAGGACAATGACCCCAAACACACCTCCAGACTGTGTAAGGGCTATTTGACCAAGAAGGAGAGTGATGGGGTGCTACGCCAGATGACCTGGCCTCCACAGTCACCAGACCTGAACCCAATCGAGATGGTTTGGGGTGAGCTGGACTGCAGAGTGAAGGCAAAAGGGCCAACAAGTGCTAAGCATCTCTGGGAAGCCCTTCAAGACTGTTGGAAGACCATTTCAGGTGACTACCTCTTGAAGCTCATCAAGAGAATGCCCAGAGTGTGCAAAGCAGTAATCAAAGCAAAAGGTGGCTACTTTGAAGAACCTAGAATATAAGACATATTTTCAGTTGTTTCACACTTTTTTGTTAAGTATATAACTCCACATGTGTTAATTCATAGTTTTGATGCCTTCAGTGTGAATCTACAATTTTTATAGTCATGAAAATACAGAAAACTCTTGGAATGAGAAGGTGTGTCCAAACTTTTGGTCTGTACTGTATATTATTACACAGAAATAACAGGTTAATACTAAACATGACATACAACATCCCTTTACTAATTAAACTTATTCAATACAATGAACATTCACTAATGATCTCACCAAATTGAAGTTTTTACAGCCGACCCTTTCAATGTTGTGCTCATCTCTTGTTATCAGTAAGATATAGACTCTCTTTGATTAGCAGGTAATAAAATGAGTAACATAGTGCTATGGGCTTTCATAGATCAATAATGATGTTTGTTACATGTCAAAAAAATTGCAATAACGCTAGTCCCAAGATGGGTGACTTGGTGATGAGATGGCCCAGCCCCCAAGGGCATGAGAATATTTTTTTCCTATGGTGCGTTTCCTTCATAAATAATGCATAGCACAGAAATGAGTTGGTTAACCAAGCAATGAGGGTCATTTAATGTCAGACGTGGCTTGACAGTTCTTTAAAGGAGTTGTCTAGTCTGGTTTGGTAAACATCTCCCTGAATTGCACATTCCCAGGTTAAACACCATGGTCAGTGAATGGATCAGAATTGTAACTACTACTCAAAGGGAAAGAACATAGAGATTACTGGTGGGAACAACAGCCAACAAACTAATACATGCAACCTATAATCAAATAGCACTCTGGGCAGCAGAGCCTATGTCAACCTCTAAATATTCACCAGAGTCCCCCACATAATGCAGATTGAACTTAACTGCTAGGGTCACTGGTTGCATTTGTGAAGTCAGGGGATAGAATACAGGTACAAGTTCAGAGCCCCAAACCTAGCTAGATGACAAATGACTGGAAGAGGGACAGCAATCCAATCAAGATCAGGAGAATATGGATACAAGAAAAAGAAAGATGATGGCTGGGTATGATGTAACAAAGTAATGTAGTAGATGAGGATGGAAAAAGATGCAGATCCATCAAGTCCAATTATAACTCTATGGTGTTGAGGCAAAGGATAGAAAAAAAAAAAAATCCATGAGGCTGATGCCAATTGCCCCATGTCAAAAAGGAAAAAAAATCCTTTCTGACTCCAAATCTGGCAATTAGTAAAACTGTCTATTTGTCATCTGTAAATATCTAATTCCCATAACCTGTAATATTTTTCCTTTCATGAACGACATCCAGGCGCCTCTTGAATTTGTATAATGTATCCACCATGACCACATCCTGTGGCAGTGAGTTCCATAGTGTCACAGCTCTTACAGCAAAGAATCCCAGTCTATGATCCTGGTGAAATGTTCCTTCCTCTAGATGTAGACGATGTCCCCTTGTCTCACTCACTGACCTAGGAGTAAAAAGATCATTAGAAAGTTCTTTGTCTTGTTCCTTCTTATATTTGTACATTGTTATTAGGTCTCCCCGTAGACACAAAATTGTGCACAATTTTCTATGTGTGGCCATACTAGTGATTTGTATAGAGGCATAACTATATTTTTGTCATGAGTATTTATATCTCTTTTGATGTATTCAATAACTTTATTTGCTTTCGCAGCAGCTGCCTGGCACTGGTCACTAAAGGTAAGTTTACCACCCACCAAAATCCTAAAGTCTTTTTCAGCTGTTTTACTGAGCATTTTACTATTAAGCACGTAATCATATACTTTACTTCCTTGACAAAAATGCATAGCCTTACATTTGTCTATATTAAAGGGAGTCTGTCAGCAGGAAAATCATTATCAAACTACTGACAGTACCTTGTAGGGCTGCTTCTACACTTTCCAAATATGTCTTTCTTATTCTGCACTGCAGCTCCATTTTCATGAAATCAGTGTATTATTCTTATGACAATTAGCTGAAAGGTCTTTAGGGGCGTTTCTTCTCCTGAAAGAGCAGAGAATGAAGCCCCACCAGGAGAAGAAGCAACCTAAAGACCTTTTTAGCTAATTTACATAAGAATAAAATGCTGTTTTTTAAGAAAATGGAGGTGCAATGCAGAATAAGAATGACATCTTTGGTAAGTTTAGAAGCAGCCCTACAAGGTACTATCAGTACTTTGATACAGATTTTCCTCTTGACAGACTCCCTATAACCTTCGTTGGGCAAGTTTACACAAATACTCGAAAGCAGTGTTTATAACAACTGTCATTATAAAAAAAAAAGTTGCCAATTTTGAGGCAAACAATACATTTTGTGTTTTATTCATTTAATATTAAAAAATAGATATTTTATTGGTGGAAAGAAAAAATAGAGCCGATTTACTAATCCTATCCATGTTGAAAATTTACCAGAGTGGGTCATGAAGAAATACATTTGTAGTATACTGTAATATTTTACAAAATGATCATGCACAGTATTGGAAATAAAATACTGCAATGCTTCCTTCCACTTAGTTAAAAGGTTTGTCCAGTGGGAAAAAAATATTCTAATTTCCAAATGACAATTCTCAAAATATATATTTTATTAATGTACTCTCCTTAAAAATTTCAAAAACTTCCATTACTTCTTATTCCCTTCTTACTGGACCAGAAGTTCTGCCAACTACATGATAGAAGGGATTTGGCTGATATTTGGAGAATAACCCACCCCAGGAGAGACAAGCAAATATCCTATCCTACATATCTAGCTGGTTAATCTACCAATGCAACATAGTGTAGAATTTCTGATATCCTTAATTTATATGGAAATACATTATTTCATGTAGCAAGACCCTGTACACCTTGTGAACTTTAGAATTTACGGGATTCTTTAGCAAACCATGTTTTCAAGATTTGTAACCTAGCTAAATACAGCAATTGAAAGATTAAAACCCCAAACCCCTTGAGATTCATAGCCAATGCTGCTGAAAAATCGACCAATATAATCAGCACCGGTATATGCTTCAGATTAATACTAAATATATTCTGTAGATTTTTGAGAATAAGGAATCAGTAGTGGTGAAGCTTCAGACAACTCTAAATCAGGTGTACAAGGTTACAGATATAACATTTTGGAGAACAGAGTCATCTTATTATCATTAGAGGGCAGATGACAGCTCTGGTCACTGCTGGTAATCTTGAAAGGATCTGTTTCACAACCCTGTTCGAACATTTGGAAGAGCAGTAAGAATATATTCTACTCTTCAACATCCAGCCATCCATGTTCAAATGTGTTCACCCATAAAGGGGTTATTCCACAAATGGAGAATGGGATGATCTTTCCTCCGTTACACATTCAACCAGGCTGAATGTGGCCGTGACTGGTGGTGGATGGCGCCTCCATTTACTTCAATAACCCCTTTTAATTTGGTTCAGTTTCTTCAGTTTCTCATGAAACCAATTAAATATCACAGCACCCTTAAAAAACACAATAGGCCATATTTATGAAGACTGGCATATTGATCTCTGGTCTTCATAACCCCAGCTCCAGCAGAAGAGCACCCTCATTTATGAGGATATGTACGCCTCTTCATAAATGCAAAAATTCTTCTGCCAGAACATGCACCTGTGCTAAAATCTACACTAGCTTGCATTATATTTTAGTGATCATTTGCACAAGTAGGTGTAAATGATCTTAAATCTTACTCAACTCCAACGCCCCTTTCACTTTCGAGAAGCAAAAATGCCAGTTGCAACAATTTTGTTTGTGACTTTTTTACACCAGATATCTTGCACAAACATAATAAATATGCCACAATGTCTGTGTAGTCTCACATGGACACATATACAAGTAGGATAGAAAACATATCACTTTGTGCTAACACATCACTTTCTGATAGCATACTGCAAACAGCTGTAACTCTCGTGATACACATATCTAGACATGTCCAGCCAAGAAGAAAGATAAGTAAGGACACATCTGTCATTTATTGGAATGGCCGCAATGTATTACTCCATTTCCCTATAGTTAGCATGTACAGTCATATGAAAAAGTTTGGGCACCCCTATTAATCTTAATCATTTTTAGTTCTAAATATTTGGGTGTTTGCAACAGCCATTTCAATTTGATATATCTAATAACTGATGGACACAGTAATATTTCAGGATTGAAATGAGGTTTATTGTACTAACAGAAAATGTGCAATATGCATTAAACCAAAATTTGACCGGTGCAAAAATTTGGGTACCCTTATCATTTTATTGATTTGAATACTCCTAACTACTTTTTACTGACTTACTGAAGCACAAAATTGGTTTTGTAACCTCACTGAGCTTTGAACTTCATAGCCAGGTGTATCCAATCATGAGAAAAGGTATTTAAGGTGGCCAATTGCAAGCTGTTCTCCTATTTGAATCTCCTCTGAAGAGTGGCATCATGGGCTCCTCAAAACAACTCTCAAATGATCTGAAAACAAAGATTGTTCAACATAGTTGTTCAGGGGAAGGATACAAAAAGTTGTCTCAGAGATTTAACCTGTCAGTTTCCACTGTGAGGAACATAGTAAGGAAATGGAAGACCACAGGGACAGTTCTTGTTAAGCCCAGAAGTGGCAGGCCAAGAAAAATATGAGAAAGGCAGAGAAGAAGAATGGTGAGAACAGTCAAGGACAATCCACAGACCACCTCCAAAGAGCTGCAGCATCATCTTGCTGCAGATGGTGTCACTGTGCATCGGTCAACAATACAGCACACTTTGCACAAGGAGAAGCTGTATGGGAGAGTGATGCGAAAGAAGCCGTTTCTGAAAGCACGCCACAAACAGAGTCGCCTGAGGTATGCAAAAGCACATTTGGACAAGCCAGCTTCATTTTGGAAGAAGGTCCTGTGGACTGATGAAACAAAGATTGAGTTGTTTGGTCATACAAAAAGGCGTTATGCATGGCGTCCAAAAAACACAGCATTCCAAGAAAAACACTTGCTACCCACTGTAAAATTTGGTGGAGGTTCCATCATGCTTTGGGGCTGTGTGGCCAATGCCGGCACCGGGAATCTTGTTAAAGTTGAGGGTCGCATGGATTCAACTCAGTATCAGCAGATTCTTGAGACTAATGTACAAGAATCAGTGACGAGTTTGAAGTTACGCCGGGGATGGATATTTCAGCAAGACAATGATCCAAATCTACTCAGGCATTCATGCAGAGGAACAATTACAATGTTCTGGAATGGCCATCCCAGTCCCCAGACCTGAATATCATTGAACATCTGTGGGATAATTTGAAGCGGGCTGTCCATGCTCGGCGACCATCAAACTTAACTGAACTGGAGTTGTTTTGTAAAGAGGAATTGTCAAAAATACCTTCATCCAGGATCCAGGAACTGATTAAAAGCTACAGGAAGCGACTAGAGGCTGTTATTTTTGCAAAAGGAGGATCTACTAAATATTAATGTCACTTTTCTGTTGAGGTGCCCATACTTTTGCACCGGTCAAATTTTGGTTTAATGCATATTGCACATTTTCTGTTAGTACAATAAACCTCATTTCAATCCTGAAATATTACTGTGTCCATCAGTTATTAGATATATCAAATTGAAATGGCTGTTGCAAACACCCAAATATTTAGAACTAAAAATGATTAAGATTAATAGGGGTGCCCAAACTTTTTCATATGACTGTATATGGCAGAATGAAACTTTCCTGTCAATAGCTTGTGCACGCAGTGCACACGGATGCATGTAACTCTTTATTCACTTCTATGGGCGTTTCAAAAAGAGCTTAGCAAGTGTGCCAAGCTATTGTATGTTCAGAACTCCCATAGTGGGACCTACATCCCTCAGGTATATCCTATTGATATCATAAAAGCCTTAGATGGGAACAAACTTTTAAAGGTCATTGCAGTAGAAACAATGTGATATAGGCAGAAGACACAATACAAAACACAACCAGAATCATGGAATTGATGCTCAGGAGCACTATGGCAATCCCTCTTTTGGGCTCCACAATTCCCACATTGCTGCCAACCTCAGGAGTCAGCAGACCCAGCCAGGGCTGTTTTAATAGATTAGTTGGGCCAGTTCAAAGTTTTCCCAAGTGAGAACCCCCCACACTCATAATTTAATGTCCCCTTAAGTAGCCCCAACATAAGGCCGCCTACCCTCCTCAGTCACCAGTATTACATACAAATGAAAAAAAAAGTTACATATAAATATATATATACTTATACCTAATCTTGTTCTTATCAACTTACATGCAGGCTCCGGCTGTAATAATGTCTTTGGCCTTCCTGCATCTGAAATCATCAGCTGAAGCACAGAGTTTATAGCTCCGTACTCGACAGAGTTGAAAATGACTACCTGCCGCCCAGAACACCAAGACAGCACCTGAAATGTGGGACTGTCCCACTTGCTCCGGGTTGGTTGAGGGGGCCCACTATCATAGGGCCCAGATCAGACCAAGAGTGTGAAGCATTATCCAAAATGAGTACCAATGTAAATTTAGCAGGTTGTGAGGCATAAAAAGATTCTATACTCAGAGCTATCATTATTTCTTGGAATTGACAATTTTGATTGAAATTGGATATTTTTTGTATTTTTCCCTTCAATGGGACAATTAAATGGAAAATGATTTCCAACATACTCATTATCATACTCATTATCTTTTTACTGGATATTTATAGGAAGGTGAAAGTCATCAGTATTTATAAGAGGGGAATATTGTCCCTTTAAACATCCATAATGGAAATGATTATATTCAATCTTTGGCACTTGAATTCAATACGTGAGTTGAGGTTTCATTTACCTGTCCTGGGAAATCGAGAAACCTATCAATGTAATCTTCATCCATGATTTATATATCATTATGTTTCTTTCATTTATTACAATGGTAGAAAGGTAAACCAGAGGGATTTGAATTACCACTTTAGGTCACGATGAAGGTCAGAAAAATAACATTTTTGATTTTTATTTCCTTCTTTATGATGGTGCTGCTCACTTTATTATGTCTTGTGTACACACATGTTCTATCACTCTTTTCTTTGCTTTTCTCTGCTGTCACATTAATATATCAAGAGTTCAAAAAGATTTCAAGCCGGATGATAACTTCACCTCTTGGGGTTCCATTTATTCTACACAGACGGGAAGGCAAGTGAATCGCCGGCTAGAAACAGAATTTTTCAAGAGTTAACGAAGGTTTTATTGCTCAAAGAAGAGAACTTTTTAAAATTCCTGGGTGGAAACGGTTCCCCTCGGCATTCTGAAAGAAACTTGGATTCAATCAGATGATACTGGATTTCTCATACTTTAATGTAAATAGATGAACTCGGAGAGATGGATTTTTAGTTGCCTTTGCTGCAATATTCAACTAGTACAAGACTTTCACATTCTACCCATGAAACCTTACAGGGAGCTCTCACTCTGTATTTACTGCCTCTGCTGAATCCAGAAATAGCTGCAGAGTGATAATGTGACACCTAAGTGATATTTTACATGTCCAGTTTACATCTGGAGGCATCTCTGCCCAAAAAAATAAAACTTTACATGGACTTTTGAATATCCATTTTCTGTCAGTTTGCATAAGATACACTTTTTAGTTTGGTAGTTAGGATCCAGATATTCCTGATATATATATGGAGGTAGGAAGTTTTTAGAAATATAGAAAGGTGGTGTCTGTATTTGGCAGAATTAGAAGAAGTAAGGATCCTATAACGTAAACTGATTTCAGGTCCATAATGAACACCGATAGATGATATAACAGTCCGTGCAATGCCATATAGATTGCACTAATTCCAAAGGGAGATGTGGTGCCTGATATATCTTAAACTCTCATTTAAGATGTGATCAGCCAGCAAACAAGTGTTTGATCAATTGTTGGCTGATGGTGCCCTGTTTACATGGCTCAATCATCGGGAATGTGTATAAGGGACCTAAGGATTTTCCAATTTTCACAGATATCCCTTACATAAATATATTGGGGTAGACACCCTCTTCTCCATATATTGGTTGACATAACTGTATTTTTGTTAAAAAAAAAAAGTTTTTGATGAATAAAGGTGTTTTATGACCAGTAAGTGGGAGTGATTATTGTATACAATTGGGGATATGTTTATGTCCGGAATGTTGCGCAATGGTCAGTGTAAATAATGGGCATGTGGGAATCAAAACTCATATAGGTTTGGTGGTGCCCGTACCCCAAGGCTGAGCCATGGTATTCTATTGAGATCATGTTCCCTTGACTCCCTTGGCCATGTATACCAACCTAAGTATTTACAAGGGGAAGTGACCCCTGACTATTATCTATGTTGTCATTTTAGACATATAGTCTATGTCTCTCTATTACACGATTATAATGGTAGATATATAGACTGAGTTATTTATTTTGTGTACTTATATAGCGCCATAAAAAAATTCTGCAGCACTTTACAGACACTGTCAGTCACTGTCCCATATAGGGCTCACAATCTAAATTTCCTATCAGTATGTCTTTGGAGTGTGGGAGGAAAACAGAGTACCTGGAGGAAACCCATCCAAACACAGGAAGAACATACAAACTCCTTGCAGAACTTGTCCTTACCCTTCCGTTTGGCTGGATATGTCCAGTTATGTGTGTCAAAAGCTAAGCACTTAAAAGAAACATGATCTCCTGATGAGTTAATACAAAAGGATACGCTAACTATTCTGTTTATGTCAATGTGTGGCTACTCTGAGAGGGTGGAGGGGAAGGTGTGAATTGCAGCCTTTCAAGAAAAAGATGCTTAAAAAAACGGATGTGATTGGATGGCTCTGGCCATATGTTGTGGCTGTGTTTTTAGTTGCAAATTTTGCCACAGTTTCTCACCCAAAGCCGAGAGTCGCTTTGAAAGGAAATATAAAGCACTTATGCTTCTCCCGTTTGGTAAATCCACTCCTGGCTTTGAATCAAAAAAATTATAACGCAGGAAAATTTGCAACAAAAAATGCAGTAGTTCTGTGATTTGTGGTATCAGTCTGGGGCACCTCTCCTGTGAGGTGTGCTGAGCATCTCCGCTTAGTTGGTGCCACCTAGTAGGCATGGTAGGGTTGGCAACAGCACTGGCATTGCAGTCCAGGACCTGCTGTATCCTAAGAATACTGCGTGAAGTAGGTCCTGCTGTGGTTTGTGAGATGGCTAGTCACTGCTGAGTTAAGATGCAGTAGGGGCAGTAGAGTTGGGCAACCTAGGAGCCTCCTGCTCTGTGTTTAGATGAATCCTGATTTTCTGTGGCTGCCCTATGCTGCCCCCACGTTTTCACTAAACATTACCTTCTCTGTTGCAAAACAGAAGGAGATGGATAGGAAGGAGGTGAAGGCAAATATGTAGCATTTCAGTGGAACACTGGGAAAGGAACTGGTTAATTGCACTTAATTGTTACTGTGGATTTTTGGCTGAAATTCCTGAGGGCTTTTCCTCCACAGGTAGCTAAAAGGAGGAAGTTGGATTATTTTAGTCAGGCTGGCAACCTGTTAGGTATTGACAGATCACTTGTCAATTGGGAGTCACGAAAAAGTCCACCACCCTGTTCACTGTTATGGGACTTTGTATGTATGTGTGATGACTGTGAGGGTAATTTTGTACGGACCTCAAAGCTACAATCCAACCAAGCCAAGGGCAAGGTTGTACACCTTTTTATGACCTGCATCCCACAGCCTTGACATTCCAGGTATTTTTGTGTTTTTGAGAGACTTGAAGAACACTTTTAGGAAAAGATTGCTCCAGCAATGGAGACACTGACTGATCCTAGGGGGTACCATCACTCAGCTCTAGCTGAGCATCCTCAGCTCCAGCTCCAATATTCCTAATAGTTGCTCTTTATGTTACCTACCTTACTCCAAGTAAATCAGGAATTCATATGTTGCTCAAAACTGACTCCTGAGTCTGCATTCTTCATCAAGAGCACTTCAACCACCATCAGGCTCTGGGAGGCTTACTACAAGGAAGTTTTTCGGGGGGGAAACTACTATCAGCATCTTCATCTGCACCAGCCCTGAGAAGTACTAAAGGATTGATCAAGCTGATTAAAGCCACTGTAAGCCCATCTGTGACTACTTACTACTCCCAAATTCCCTGCTTTCCACTTCTGGGTTGCTGCAAGTATATCAGATTTAACTAACTGGGCAAGATTAATAGAGCAGTGGAGTACAGTTATATCCTCCTGTCACCCACGCAGGACCTCAGAGCAGGACTGCTGGGTAGCATCTATAGAGGTCAGGAGGCAGAGGTTGCTTAGTTTCAGGTGTAAAGACTAAATTACATTTCTGTTTGTTCTCCATATCTTTAAAAATGCATGAAACTGAACATAAAATAAGCCAGCGTGCTACTGTATCTAGCTCACATTCACATAATGAATTCCAGTGTCGCTTATGTCCTTGCTTCCATCTAAAATATGCGCAGCTAATTAAGAACAGTTTAGATGAATTGATTTTCCAATGTGATACTAATGATCTGACACAGGGCTTCATAACAGTGCGACGCCGCTCTTGCTGCCATGAAAGCGATACTTCTGATGCTGGTGCCATGGAAGTGTTAACATAGTAATCAATGCTCGCCGGTGCTGCAGGAATATTGTTAGGAATGATTGTTTCAAGTTGACTTTTTTACAGCTTGTCTCTCTGCTTTTGCTGGTGGCAATAGCAATTATTCTTTTAGTTTGCTGTGGTCAGGACAATCAATAGCTAGTGTGTTCCTCCAGTAACCAGTTTCTGATCTATTGAGCGTGTAGTTTTAGATCCATGTCACAAAGAGTAACAATACTACAGTCTGCTTTTAGTATAATTTGCATGCTTGCAAGTACAGTATGTGAACTTAGGAGTATGGGAAAACCTAATGTACATAGGTGGTTTGCAGAATGGGGCCCAGGGTTTGACTATGACAGAGAACACTTGCCTGTAGTTAGTGTTCATTCCATGGGGTACACTTATGAAACCCCAAACACCATTTTCTGGAATCCATTTTTGCACCTAAAATTGTGCCATCCAATTAAAGTGGGTGGGGTATAGATTGAATGTGGGCTGAGCCAAGTGTGGAGGGCTGGATCTTCACAGCCACGCACATTTTAAGGGGTTTCTGGCCCCCAGGTGGCATTTAATACTAAATTCAGCACACTGTCAGCTTTGTAGGTATCTGCCCTGGTTCCAAAGATATTGGTGCCCAAGGTCGGACTGGCCCATCAGGAAACCGGTGAATCCCCCGGTGGGCCCGAGTCCCGACTATTAGTACTCATTTTGCCAATGCAAAGGTCAAGGGTCTGATCAGGATGGTCAGGCGCCGACCGGCTCCTGACCATCCTGATCGGGGCCCTGACCAATGGACAGTGGCGTAACGATCGTGGTCGCAAGGGCTGCGACTGCGACCAGAAGGGTGAGGGGCCCGCGGCCAGCTGGAAATAGCCGGGACCCCGGACTACCATGATAGTAGTCGGGCAAGGCCTGGTTCCCCGACCACTATACCTATTGTTAATGGAAAGGGGCCGGGCCCATTTCCATTAGATGCCAGCCCAGGGGAAGTGACAAAAAAAAAAAAATACTCACCTGGCTGTCCTGGACTCAGCATCATCTCCGGCGCTTTTCCGGCCTCACTGCAGGGGCCTGTGATTAGGCCCCAGCAGTGATATGGAACGTGCCAGCGTAATGACGTCATCGTGCCCCACGTGACCGCTGAGGTGCAATCACAGGCCCCAGCGCTGACGTTTGGGGCACAGGACATGGAGACCAGGGGACCAAGGAAGATGAGAAAGACAGCAGGATGGAGCGAGGATGCCCCGGAGAGGTATGACAAGGTGAGTATAAGTGTTTGTTATTTTTAATCACTTCTTCTGGGCCTCCACTTATTATATTCTGGGGTCTTGGAGGACACTGTGGAGCACCTAATAGTGTGTGGGGGTCACTTTGGGCATATAATACTGTGTGGGGGCCACTGTGGAAATATAATACTGTGTGGGGGCCACTGTGGGCATATAATACTGTGTGGGGGCCACTGTGGGCATATAATACTGTGTGGGGGGCACTGTGGGCATATAATACTGTGTGGGGGCCACTGTGGCATATAATACTGTGTGGGGACCACTGAGGAGCATATAATGCTGTGTTGGGGCCACTACGGAGCATATAATGTGCGAGGGCCACTGCGGAACATATAATGCTGTGTTGGGGCCACTGTGGAGCATATAATGCTGTGTTGGGGCCACTGCGGAGCATATAATGCTATGTTGGGGCCACTGCGGAGCATATAATGCTGTGTTGGGGCGACTGTGGAGCATATTATACTGTCCCAGTATTGTTTACATGCCGGCGCTGCGCTGCTCATTCACCGTGTTCTTGATAACTGCGGTTGTGGGTACTAAAGCTGTATCTCTTTCAAGTATCTGAGATATCACTGCAGCACCCGTAACCGTCACTATCAAGAATTCACTCTAGGGAGGGGGTAGGAGTATCCTGATGGGCAGCCGTTGGAACCAATCCAGTTGCAGCTTGTTGCTGCAAGCGTCACTGACGTACTGACGCTGTGTGCGGCGGCGGGTTTCTGCATAGGTGTCCAGACCACCAGTGTGAAAGGTAAGTACAACTTAACCACGCAAACAAAAAAATTACTTTTCCCCCTATTTTGCCCCCAAATCTTTCAATTTCACTGACCACTCTGATAACTACAACCCCTAACAACTCCAGATGCTCTTAGTCTGTTGAGAGTTGTAATTCCCCCCCCTCCCACCCCAGCTAATTTCTCACTGTATTGTTATGCTGGTGCCTGCTCTAGGGCTCCAGCATAACAATACCTAAGTCGCAGAAACTCCAATACTGCTATAGGGGAGACCAGTGAAGGGGCCACTGTATGGGCATACAGTGGCCCCTTCAATATCCCCCCCCGCCCGTACAGTGGCCCCTTCACTGGTCCCCTATACTGTATGGAGACCATTGATGGGGTCATTGGGGGGGCAGTGATGGAGGCCAATAGCCTGGGGGACATTAAAGGGGTTGTGCAGGATAACATTTTTTTTTAAATTACACTGGGGCAGGTAAAAAAAAAAAAAAAAAAAAAAAAAAACTTTCTCTCCTGTCCCCAGTGTCTCCCAGCACGGTTCAGCTTGCAGCTCTGTTTTCTTCCAGCGCAAGTTCCCCCTACACGTGACTACCTGTGACGTCACATGACCCCTGAAGCCAATCAGCGGCCTAAAGGAAGGGACCTGGGACATCATAGCCAGTGAGGACTTCTGGCAAAAGAAGACAGCGGAGCAGCAGGACCGGACCGTGCTGGGACCTGCTGACACCGGAGCACCAGGGACAGGTGAGTATGTTTAGTATGTTTTTACTTTTGTTTTTTGTTTTTTTGGGGGGGTGGAATTAACCTCTTCCGGACTAATTAGAAAAAAGACAAAAATTATACTGGACAACCTCTTTAAAGTGTGGCGCATTAGGGGGGTATATTAAAGGGGTTGTCCAGGCATAATTTGTTATATTTTATCCTCAGGATAGGCCATAGATATCTGATCTGTACGGGGCTGACCCCGGACCGATCAGCTGTATGGAGCCACTTCTGATGCCCGTCCTGTACACAATACAGGGCCAGAAGCAGAAAGATCTGTCCACTGTATATTAGCCGGGCACCTTCACTGCATCTCAGCACTTATTGAAGTCAGTGGGAGTTGAGCTGCAGTGAAGGCGCCGGGAGACTAAATAGCGGATGGATCTTTCTGCTTCCGGCCCTGTGTTGTGTACAGAACGGGCGCCGGAAGTGGCTCCGAACAGCTGATGGGGCCATGTGTCAGCCCCCTACTGATCAGGCATTTATGGCCTATCCTGACCATAGGCCATAAAAAAGATTAACCCTGGACAACCCCTTTAATATGCCCCACACAGTTTAATGTTCCCCCCACAGGTTCATCACTGCTCCCACACAATATAATAACCCCACCACCGTTCCCCATACAGTATGGGGGGACCAGTGAAGTGGCGATAAAAAAATTTGGCCCACACAACCCCTTAAAAGAGGTTGTCCATGAACTACAGCGATCACTGTGGCGGCTGCCAGGGAGGTGTAAAAATAAAAAAAAATTTCAAAAAAAGCATACTCGCCTGTTCCCAGCACCCCATTGTCCCCTGCCTGTGTCTGTTCGGTCTCATGGTGATCCCTCATTTCTGGAAATCCTGTACCTAATTGGTCTTAGCGGTCACATGAGGTGCAGGACTCCCAGCAAGGAGTCGCCGGCACGAGACTGAATGGACACTGGCAGCGGACAACGGAACGCCAGGGACAGGTGAGTATGCTTTTTTATTTATTTATTTTTTATTTTACACCTCCCGCAAGGGACATGGGTTGCGCCAATACCTGGACAACCTCTTCAAAGGATTTATCCATCTTTCTAATATTGATGACCTGTCCTTAGGATAGGCCAGCAATATTACATCTGCAATGATACAACAGCCAGGACCTCTGCAGATCAGCTTTTCCAGGACAGTGCGGCTACAGGTAATGATAACAATTCTAGTAGCCATGCTGTTCAGTTGCCATACAGGGTGTAGCAGTGGGTTTAGGTAGTGTAGTAGTGCACATGGTATGGCGGGTGAGCAACATGGCTCCCAACATGTTATTACCTTTAGCCGCCCTGTCTCAGTACCACTGATCTGCATGGGTCCTGATGGTGGGCCCCTAGAAGCAATTCCACTGGTGGGCCCTAGACATCCCAGTCCGACACTGTTGGTGCCATTAGTTTTAGCTACCCATGCCTCATGGCTCAGCGTCATTGCTTGAATGCTCCCACTTCACAGTACAAGACTATAGAAGTTTACCATCAGGAGGGCATTCCTCATCACCCAGCGATGATGCTGAGCTTTGAGGCCGGCCACTCTGACAATGTAGTGATATCGGTAACCGACACTAACGACACCAATATTTCTGAAACCTGTGCAGATCTCTGCAAAACTGTCAGCTTTGCAAAAGTGTGTAACATGCCATGTCTTAGAGAAAACGAGAGGTCCTCTTTAATGGGAGTCTCACCCTTCCTCAAGCATACTTAACTGCTACCATTGCACTACATAGTACATTCCAGTGACAAAGAGCTTTAAAGTCTTATGAAAATGAGGCAGTTGTTGCACTGGAGGCAATTCTTCAGCTCCAGGAGCACTGCTCTTGGTTGCTCCTCAAGGAGAATGAATGATGTCATAGCAGTGTGAGGAACAACTCCTAATACACAGTGTGATGCAGGAAGGAGATTGTAGGGGTCTAAGTGGCAAAAGCAGTACTCCAGGGAGCTAAAGACTCGTCACCCCAGTGCACCAACTGCCTGATTTGTATAAGACTTCAAAGTACTTTTACTCCAAATCTACAATAGTGACATACATAACCGAGGTATGGTGTTTATCACTGTAATGTGTTCTGTAGCATGGTGATGACAGTTGAATATTCTCACAGGAGGTGACAGACGCCCTTCAAAGCTGTTGATAATAATGGCAGCTGAGCTGCAGTAACAGTATCTAGCCAATATTCAGGGCACAAAGCCATCTCCTTTAGGCTTCGTGTAGTACAAGGACTGGACACAACTCCGAACAGCTGACCTATACGAGGACGGGCTGTTGCCACCCCACTGAACAGATATTTATGGTCTATCCAAATACCATATTGCTCTGTCTCTAAAAATACACCCTTGATAGGTCAGAAACCTGTTACTGGAGGGATACAAGTGTACCATCCTTGGCTTCACCAATGCAGTGCACATTGTTTGGGATTCTTCAGAGGAGAGTTCAGGACTCCTTTCCAGTAAATCAAACTTGTTAATGGAGCAATGTAAGGAACAGCGATCAGCATCAGACTTTGTTTCCTTGTGCCCAGTCTTCATCTATACAGATCATATCATGTCATTTTAATTTTCATACAGTGGCAAGCTATTGGCACCAAAAGCAAGTCTAAACAGGGTTGTCATCCTGCTAATAGGACTGCTAACTGAATTTTTGGGGACCGTTTTTATGTCAGAATAGGGGCTACCGAAGGATCCTCTGGTACTCTATTGGGTCAGGTCACCGATTACAAGGTTTAGGCCTCTAAATCACAACAGAATAAGGACATGCATTGAGTTGAGCTGAAATATAGTTGGGGCAAAATGAGGGACAGGGGTTTTTTTAGGAATTTTTGCATTTAGGTCACTTATGCTGTAAACACCAAAGCTGTAAAACCAGTAATAACCAGCAAAACGCTATATGAGTAATTGCTATGGCAGCCACAAGAGAGCGATTTGTGACTTGTCTCCTCTCCACTCTGTAGCTGCTAGTATTGATTATTCTCCTTCAAGCAGAACACCATGGAGCAGCTTACAGGTCACCAATATACCAGGATACCAGTATTAGAATATCTACCTTATACTGTACAGGTATTTCCATAGTATTAATGTTATTCAATGTTATTCTTGCTAATAAAAAATAAAATTTATGCTAATAAAATTATATATATATATATATATATATATATATATATATAAAATGTTTATATATGTGTATATATATATATATATATATTATAGTGTATATACATAACTATATAATATAAATATGTGCTTATATATGTATATATATGTTTGTGTACATACACAATACATGCGTAACCTTCAATAATAATTATATGCTGATAAAAAAAAAAATATATATATATATATATATATATTATATAATATAACATTCTTCCACAGATACAAGATTGTTCCTTACATTGCTTAGAGTCTGTCATACTGATCATTTCGGTCAATTCCTGTTATGTTACTACAACAGCAATTCCTTATCTTTCTATTGATTTTTTTTTTTCTTTCATCCACGGGAGCTAATTTTGCACGTCCTGAAACAGCACGACAGTCCCGCAAATTGCATTATTTCAGTTAGACAGTGAACAATTTTCAGCAGCATAAAATATATTCAGAGAATTGCTGGCTTACAATCACAGTGCGAAACAGAAATAATCATTCGGAGGCAGAATGTGAGCACAATGGGTAAAATAAATAGTTTATTGAATGAATATACTCAGTGTGTGCGTGTTACTTAATGGCAGCCATTTCTAATTTAGATAACCCTGGAAGAAAATGACAGTAAAATCTAGGTTACCTCATTCTATTTATGGCTGTTACATTCTGCGTGACGCCGGCTTAATAAATACTTAATTACTGCCGGGTTGGAGGATCCATTAGTTGTGTCATCACTCAGCGGAGAACGCTTTAATTAAAATAATAAATAACCGGGCAGATACCTACACTGTGAAATATGCAAAATGGCAAAAGCGGAAGGGAAATAAAACCTATTTAACGTTTATTTTTCTTTAAATGAGCGCAAGAAATGCAGAGTTGGTTTTGTAACTGGAGAGAGAGTCTCTCTGTATAGCTCTGTATAGCTGCATTATTAATAGCATTGGGAATTGCTGGATCACCAGACGGGCTGCTCGAGCTTTTTAAGGTTAGAATCAAGAGCTGGAGGTTCTTAACATTGCAACAGGGGAGACTGGGAATCCTTGACTTGGACTAGTGGCAAATGTAAAGCATCCACGCACTCATTATATTGCTGAAGCTATTGGCTAGTACTGCATTGATAGAGCTAATCACCCAGTGGAATATTATTAATTATTAATTGCTTATTACCAGTTATGTACTGTAAAATAGTACTGGTATAGTCCATACACTGAATCTAGTTGCAATCGTCCCCCTACCCTACAACTTATAGCCTAGCACACATGTGGCATCCCAGAGCTGGCTATGGCTGGGCTGAGGGTGATCTCTGTAGTCATTGTATTATTTCCTGTTGCTTCATAGCCTGTGTGACATAGCAGGGGGTCCTGAGTCTCACACAACACAGCGCCACCTAGTGAGCCTCACACATGCATTACACCTCCCATAGGATTGAATAGTAACCAAATGTCCAATGGGAGGACATTGCCTGGGAAAAGGGGAGGAGTCAGCTGATCACTGGGTCCCCATGGTAACACCCCTGCAGGAAGGTCCTGAGTGTGAGGAGTGAGAAGTGTGGAGTGTTAGGAGGAGGAGGTGAGGAGATAAGTGTGATGTCCTGTGAAGAAAGCAGTGAGTTTAGTGCAGGAATCTCAAGTCCTAGACAGGCCCAGGAAGGTTGGAGAGCTGACATACTCCAGCTATTCAGAAGATCCTGTCCCCTGTCTGCCTAGCCATCGCCCTGAAGGAAGTCAAGCATCATTATCTTGTCAGCATGAGACTGTGGAGAGAACATTCTGGAACACGTGCTCCATAGCAAGTATCACAGGATCCAGGGGCCAAGGCCGGACCTGTGGAATATCCTGCCACCCTGACTATTACACCCCGAAACTCTGAGCTATCAGGACCACATAACGTGAGTGGGGAATATTATGTACTAGTATCATGGTGGGCATCCTCCTATGAGCCAAATAGGAGCCCAGACGCACCTTAGGGCTGTAACACTGAAGTATAAGGGGCTAGGAACACCTTTCATCAAGTCTACCCTGCACCCTAGGACTTTGCTGTGTCACCAGGCGTACCCCGTTGTTTTGTATTGAAGAAACTGTTTAAGCATTTGTGCCTCCACACCCATGGAAGTAAAAGTTCAACTTTACAACCGTTTCTGTGTCTGACTCTGCACCGACAACATCAGGGCGCCCCAAACACCACCAGTCGGCACAGTATAGGGGAAGCGCCCCGGGGGAACAATTACCACAAACATTTGTGCAGCCCCCTTATCACCGGTACCAGTGGTGGTAACGTGGGACAGCACCAGCGCTGCGCCCTCGTGCCCAGAGACCGTGACAAGTCTGTGCTGTTTGCACCCCGCAATCCCAACTGCAGCGTTACCTTCCATCTGGTCACCGCAAGAAAAACTGGCGTCACGAACAGGATACGGGTGTGTGCCATTTTGAGAAAGTCGCCACGAAAAGTGCGCCAAATTGTCTCCAGAGCATCGGTCTTTATTGTTGACTTTGCTAAGATCAAGTTTATTCCCTGAGAGTGCTTGCCACAAAGAGGGGGAGCCCTATACCCCTGAAGTAAGCCCTAAAGACTGTCCTCTCAGTGTGTTACAGCCCTGGAAGAGTTAAAACGCCCAGGACTTGTTTGCTGCGCCACATCGCTGTGTAAGAACGCCCACAAAGGGTTAACTGAACCTTGCAAAAGTGCGGGAGATTTTTAGCACTGCCCATGAGGCCAGGAGACCCATCTGCCACCATCTTAGGAGAGCCCAGAATGCTGAGCGCAATGCTCCAGCGCACCCATACAAGAAAGTGAAAGGCGAACGTGCCGGCGCCATTTCTGACTCTCCAGTGCCGCATCACCGTCCCTGCTGTGCACCGCTGATCTCTGGTCCACGCTGCAGTTGCTGTCAGTGAGTACTGTGCCTCCCTGTCCTTGTCTTCAGTCCTCCCACGGCCCCAGCGAGTGTTTTCCGTGTACAGTGTCCGTGGGGAGTGCCACCATTAAAGAGGGGGAGCACACCGTCAGCCTGCATCACAGTGACTCTGTTAATAGCTACAGCATTCTTAAAGGGACAGCATTCCAAGTTGTAGTCTCCATTCCCTGCCAGCAAGCAGTTGAGTTTCTTAAAGAGACGGCGACCTAATTTCAGTCATACCTGCAAACAACATGACTGAGCAAAGTGACATTGTGCCATCTGTTTCTAGTGATCCAGCAGTGCCCATGGCGAGCAGCCTACCATTCTCCATGCCATTTTACCCTGGCGCACCATGGCTGCCGCGCTACAAAGGGGAGGCGCATACCCTCAGGGACTTTCGTGAGAAGATGCTGTCTCTCTTCCAGTTCTATCCTCTGAATACAGAACAGCAGATACAGATCCTGCTGGGCCAGCTTGAGGGTGCTGCAGCTAGGGAGGTCAAATCCTGGCCTGCCTCTGACAAAAGAACCCCTGGGCAAATTCTGGACAAACTCCATGTGAACTTTGACGTGCGATCTGTCTCCGAGGTAAAGATGCGCTTCTTTTCCAGACGACAACTACCTGGTGAGACCCTGCGGGACTATGCTTTATCCCTCCAAGAGGCGTTCAGAGCTGTGGTGCAAGTGGATCCACGTGAAAATGTGGACTCTGATAAAATCTTGCTTGACCGCTTCATAGAAGGGGCGGGTACCACATTGCTCCAGAGTCAGTTGCGAATGCTTGCTGCACAACATCCCAGCATCACGTTTGCTGACTTCAAGGCCCTTGCCATCCAGGTCTTGAGACAGGAGCAGCCCCAGCCGAGCCCAGTCATCTGTGCTCCCTCACCTGGACCCTCAACAAGCATTGCTCCCGTTGTCCTGCCACTACCTCTGGGTACCTCACCTGCTGCCCAAACTGCGCAGACTACACCAGCAGACTCCAGAGATGACCTTCTGGCCCGAGTGGATCATCTGACCCGTGCCATGGAACAGATCACCGTCCGTCTAGATCGTCTGACCCAGCCGTCTTCATCGTCCAGTGATCCTTTGCGAAGTCTCAACATCTCACCTGAGTCGCCACCCAGACGTCCATCTTCAGTGAAACCTCCGCAGAGTGAGAGGCCATACTGTACCTATTGCCATAGATATGGACACACCAGGCCTCAGTGTTTTCAGTTAAACGGGCCACCCCCGAGGCAGCGGGCCGCCCCTCGGGAGGAAAGAAGAAGGGCTCAGGTGAATCTTCAGTGCCATTGTCACGCTTCGTCTCAGCCTGCCCACACATCACAATCCGGGTGAACGGCGTCCCTCTGACAGCGTTGGTGGACACTGGATCTCAGGTAACAACCCTGCGCAAGCAGGTGTTCCTTGAACATTGGGATTTAGGTGTGTTGAATAGAACACCTGACACATGGATAAATCTGTGTGCCAGCAATGGACAGCCCATACCACAGCAGGGTTATTGGGAACCCACTATCCAGATTGGGGACTTGAAACTGCCTAGACAGGGTGTAATTGTCACTGATGTAGAGGATGATAGGTTTGCAGTTGTAATATTAGGCATGAATGTTTTACGCCATTGCTTTGCAGAAGTGTTGGATGCCTTGCATGCCTCTCTCCTTACAGCTTCTCGCAGTGACCAGCAGACCATTCAGCGGGCCATTCGTGTACTCAATGCCCAGCACAAGTTCGCCAACAAACAAGGTGAAATTGGTCGAGTCCGGATCCAAGATACCCGTCCAGTAACCCTACAGCCTGGAACAGAAACTATGGTGTGGTGCCGTGCCCGTCCGGGCATAAAAAATCAGGACTACGAGGCCTTGCTACAACCCATACAGGTAGATGGCCAACCACTTGTCATGGCTGCCCGCAGCCTTGTCACAGTTTCCAATGGACGTGTTCCTGTCCGCTTAGTCAACTTGGGCGATGCTCCCGTGAACCTCCACAAGTTCCACTCTGTGGCCCTGCTACACCGGTTAGCACCAGAAGACATTCTCTCTGGTGATTCTACTGCCACACAGCGTTCCACCCAAGCTGCTGAGAACATTCAGAATGGAGCCACGAAGTCCTGGTGGGATGAATTGAATGTGGGAGACGCCAATACCCCTATAGAGCACATCAATGGGGTTCGCAATGTGGCCAAGCGTTACCAACAGGCATTCAGCAAACACCCATTGGACTTTGGTAAGACCACGACCATACAACATCGCATTCTGACTGGCGACCACCATCCAATCAAGGAGCGTCACCGTCCAATACCACCAGCGATGTACCAACCGGTGAAAAAGTTGATCCAAGAGATGCGAGATGCTGATGTCATCCGGGAGAGTAACAGTCCCTGGGCAGCCCCGCTAGTCCTTGTCAAGAAGAAAGACGGAACCCTACGATTTTGTGTGGACTATCGTAAACTCAACAACGTCACGCACAAAGACGCATACCCATTGCCGCGGATTGAGGAATCTCTAACGGCTTTGGGATCAGCTACCTGTTTCTCGACCCTGGACTTAACCAGTGGATACTGGCAAGTCCCTATGGCGCCTGAAGATCGTGAAAAGACTGCGTTTATGACCCCGATGGGACTCTTTGAATTCAATAGTATGCCATTTGGGCTATGTAATGCCCCAGCCACATTCCAACGGCTTATGGAGAGGTGCCTCGGCCATGAGAATTTCCAGAGTGTGCTACTGTACCTGGACGATGTTATTGTATTCTCCCGGACATACCAAGAACACCTTCGTCACCTGTCCAAGGTATTCAAGGTACTTATACAGCACGGCCTAAAGATGAAGCCCTCCAAGTGCCACCTGTTGAAACCCCAAGTTCACTACCTTGGGCATGTCGTGAGCGCACAAGGCGTCCAACCTGATCCTGAAAAGATCACTGCAGTCCAGAACTGGCGAAGACCAACTACCGTCAAAGAAGTTCAAAGCTTCCTTGGATTCGCAGGTTACTACCGGCGTTTCATACCACACTTCGCCCAAGTAGCCGAGCCTCTGAACGAGTTGTTGCGCGGTTGTCCCAGAGAAAACTACAACCGAAAGCTTCCGGTAGACTGGACAGCACGTCAAGAGGAAGCCTTTCAAGCGCTTAAAGCACTTCTGACACAACCACCAATTCTAGCCTATCCCGACTACAGTCAGCCATTCCGCTTGTACACAGATGCAAGTCACCAAGGTTTGGGTGCAGTGTTGTCCCAGGTTCAGGACAACAAAGAGCGAGTCATCGCCTACGCCAGCAGGAGTCTGAGAGGCGCGGAGAAGAACGGCCAGAACTATAGTTCTTTCAAACTCGAACTTCTGGCGCTTGTCTGGGCCGTGACAGAGAAGTTTAAAGACTACCTGGCTACCACACCCTTTACCGTGTACACAGATAACAATCCGTTGGCGCATCTGGACACTGCTCGACTGGGAGCCCTTGAACAACGGTGGGCCTCAAGACTCGCGAATTACAAGTTTTCTGTCAAGTATCGCAGTGGCAAGTCCAACGCTAACGCTGATGCACTCTCAAGGTTGCCTGTGGGAGAAGAACCACCCCGAGAAGACATCTGGGAAGAGGTGGAGATGCCACCATTCTACAACAAGTTTGCCCAACAGGTTGCTATTGGTGTCCCTGTAGAAGGAGAATCTCTGGCGAAAACAGCTGCCGAATCCCTCCAGGAGCCATCTCTGTGGAAAACGTTCCAAGAAGAGAGCAGAGTTTTAGGAGAATTGTCAGATTTCCTGCTTACAGGAAGAATACCAACCCGTGTAAAGAGAGGTCTTCATGACGTGGAATTAAAACGCCTTTGGCGACAGAGGAAGCGCCTGTTTGTCCAACGAGGCCTTCTACATAGAAACACTCTTGATCCTGTCACAGGTGAAAGGCTTCATCAGATCCTCGTACCAAGAAGAGATGCACAGATGATACTTGAGGCATATCATGACAGATCTGGTCACTTCGGGGTACAAAAGACCGAAGCTGCCATCCGTCGTCGCTTCTATTGGGTTGGGATGAGGAGTGACATTGAGAGTTGGTGCCGAGAGTGTCCCGCCTGTAGTATCACCAAGGAAGGTCGAAGAGATCAGAAGGCCCCTCTACATCCAATTAAGACTCAAAAGCCGTGTGAAATTGTTGCTCTGGACCATGTGAAGTTGGGTCCCACACGTTCCGGCTACAGCTACGCTCTGACAATGGTGGATCATTACTCCAAGTTCCTTGTCATCGTGCCTGTCAGAGATCTTACAGCAAGAACTACGGCTGAGACCTTCTACGCAGAGTTTGTCCGCCATTACGGTTGTCCTGAGCATATCCTCACCGACCGTGGATCGGCGTTTGAATCACAATTGTTCCGTGAGCTGTGTCAGTTCCAAGACTGCAAAAAGTTGCGAACCACAGCGTATCACCCTCAAGGGAATGGTATGTGCGAGAAGGCAAATCAAGTGATCATCGGCATGCTAAGAACAGCCGCAGTTACACCTGGTGTTGAGTGGCCTGAGCGTATCAAGGACTTGGCCTATATTTACAACAACACACCCCAAACATCTACGGGATACACACCATTTTATCTAATGTTTGGAAGACAAGGTCAACTTCCTTCAGACTTAACCCTTGGTGTGAAGGTCCCTGACACCATCAATCCACTACCCATAACAGACTGGGTTGTTGAACACCGCCGACGTATGGAGGAAGCTAAAGAGATAGTTGAAACGCGCATGGATGAGGTTCGTAGGAGACAACAGGAGGATTACAACCATCGCGCCCATGCAGCGCCCCTGAAAGTTGGCGACCGTGTATGGTTAAGGAATAACCATCGGAATGGGAAATTGGATCCATTCTGGGAGAAAGAACCATACAGTGTCATCTCCATACCATATCCTGAATCCGACGTGTATGAGATCTCTAAACCTGGGAGACAGCCCCAAGTAGTACACCGAAACCGTCTGAAGCTGTGCCTTAAAGAAGGACTACCCACAGAGGTGCCCCCAGCTGAGACAACGAGTACAGAGATCTTGTCACCTTCTGAAGCGAAAGAGAGACCCCCAACGTTAACTGAGCTTATGTGGGCGCCTAAACTACTACCATTTAGCTGTTATCCACCTATTGCTCTAGTGCAAGAGAACCCTTCGACAGATGATTTAATTGATTTCAGTGACTCTGTTCCTGATTCAAATCTCGTTCCACTTAGGCGTTCTGAGCGTACCACAAAAGGCATACCTCCAACACGCTATAGTGATGCCATGGCTGTCCTTGAGTAAAAGAGGTTAACTGTCTCTGCTTCTGTATATATGTTATTCCTGCTCTGATTACATTAATGTTTTTCCTGTGTGTATATACAGTATATATATAATATCTTGCCATGTAATATAGTATTTACATTTATATGCAACAATCCAAGCCATAGTGCCTGGCTCACCGAGCCAAGGAAGTTCTGTTACCCCATTGCGGTATGGACATTCGTGCTAGAGTGCCTACTCTTCCTTACAGAAAGGACTGTTTATTGTTTCTCAGAGAGACTCTCATGATAATGGACACTCACGAAATTTGTGCCAGAGAGCCTCTGGACCCATTTGCACTACTGTTGTTTCTATATGGACTGTCTGATGGTACCGCCAAAAGGTTCCATAAGTCTGAGTTTAATTATCTCTCCGTTACCCTTCAGACTTCTCATGGACATTTCAGGACTATGCCGGGAGGTCTTACCTCAAGTTTCTAAGTATTATATTTTTCTAAACTGTTAGTGACATTTGCACTTTATTCGTATTTATTAACGTTATGTTACATTTCTCACCTTCACCCCAGCCCGTCGCCGAGGTCGGCTCAGTGAAAGAGGGGGAGTATGTGGCATCCCAGAGCTGGCTATGGCTGGGCTGAGGGTGATCTCTGTGCATTGTATTATTTCCTGTTGCTTCATAGCCTGTGTGACATAGTAGGGGGTCCTGAGTCTCACACAACACAGCGCCACCTAGTGAGCCTCACACATGCATTACACCTCCCATAGGATTGAATAGTAACCAAATGTCCAATGGGAGGACATCGCCTGGGAAAAGGGGAGGAGTCAGCTGATCACTGGGTCCCCATGGTAACACCCCTGCAGGAAGGTCCTGAGTGTGAGGAGTGAGAAGTGTGGAGTGTTAGGAGGAGGAGGTGAGGAGATAAGTGTGATGTCCTGTGAAGAAAGCAGTGAGTTTAGTGCAGGAATCTCAAGTCCTAGACAGGCCCAGGAAGGTTGGAGAGCTGACATACTCCAGCTATTCAGAAGATCCTGTCCCCTGTCTGCCTAGCCATCGCCCTGAAGGAAGTCAAGCATCATTATCTTGTCAGCATGAGACTGTGGAGAGAACATTCTGGAACACGTGCTCCATAGCAAGTATCACAGGATCCAGGGGCCAAGGCCGGACCTGTGGAATATCCTGCCACCCTGACTATTACACCCCGAAACTCTGAGCTATCAGGACCACATAACGTGAGTGGGGAATATTATGTACTAGTATCATGGTGGGCATCCTCCTATGAGCCAAATAGGAGCCCAGACGCACCTTAGGGCTGTAACACTGAAGTATAAGGGGCTAGGAACACCTTTCATCAAGTCTACCCTGCACCCCAGGACTTTGCTGTGTCACCAGGCGTACCCCGTTGTTTTGTATTGAAGAAACTGTTTAAGCATTTGTGCCTCCACACCCATGGAAGTAAAAGTTCAACTTTACAACCGTTTCTGTGTCTGACTCTGCACCGACAACATCAGGGCGCCCCAAACACCACCAGTCGGCACAGTATAGGGGAAGCGCCCCGGGGGAACAATCACCACCAACATTTGTGCAGCCCCCTCATCACCGGTACCAGTGGTGGTAACGTGGGACAGCACCAGCGCTGCGCCCTCGTGCCCAGAGACCGTGACAAGTCTGTGCTGTTTGCACCCCGCAATCCCAACTGCAGCGTTACCTTCCATCTGGTCACCGCACACATACACAACATGGGCCAGTTTTTACCAAGACTCATTGATACAAGTGTATTGGCTATGTATTTTAAAGAGGACCTTTCACCACCTCCATCCATTCAAGTTCTTAGCATCTGTTAATAGGTGCTGCTCCACAGATTCCAGCGCAGTTGGAATTTCTTCTCTAGCCCCACCATTCCTGAGCAACAAGCACAGTTAGTTTTGGTGCCTGATATTCTATTTAAACTCTGTAATATCAGAAGGACGGTGTCAGACAGGGTGCCTGATTCAGAGCTCCAATCAGAGGCAGCCAGTGTCAGAGCTCAGAATCACACTCCTTGTCTACTCCTGCCTGACTCCACCCTCCTGACAGTACAGAGTCTAAATAGCATATCAGGGACCAAAAGTAACAGCTTTGATTGCTCGGGCTAGAGAAAAAAATTTCAACTGTGCCAGAATCAGTGGAGCAGCACCTATTAATTGATGTAAATAGCTGGACTTGTTGGAGTTGAAAAGTTCTCTTTAAGGGGATTTTCTTGTGTCCACAAAAATTGATAAAATGTTTGTCCAATGTTGAAGAATGCATTTAATGAGGTCTCATGGTACCCAAAATGTGAATTTCATCTGTTTTCAGTTGTTTTTGAACAACTTTTGATTTTCTGGCAGCATGTGTCACAATAATAAATTTTGCGATGTACTTTCTAAACAAATTTTGGCTCCTTTCTATAAAATTCAACAGGTCTTTATTCTTTTCCCTATTTCTCTATTGTGAGCTAAATCTGTACACAGCTTTCACTAGGTGTATGGTTGGATGGGCTCTTCTGCAATACAAGTAAGCTGAGGCTGAAGTGATCACTTCAAACAGTTATCTCAGGCATTAGAAAACGTAGAACAGTGGTTCTGGTTTCATATGAAAAATGAAATTCTCATCTTTCATACGACACCAATACTGCATTTAAAGAGATGCAAACTCAAAAAGTTGCAACAGGACTCTGCTAGAACCAAAAGCATTACTTCAAATATTTACTATCCAACAGAGAAAGGAGAACAGAGGTGGCACTCATCCATAAACAGGCTTTATTGAGCCAGAAAAAACAGGCATCATCGGTAACAAACAGTGAAAAGCCGTTTCGCGCACACAAAGCTTCTACAGGCTGAACAGAAGCGCGGTGTGCACGTAACAGCCCGTCACTGTTTGCTACTGGTGACGCCTGTTTTTACCTGCCTCAATAATGCCTGGATACGGATGAGTGCCGCCTCTGTTCTCCTTTCTCTGTTGCATACTTGGATTAGTTTGGAGAGTGCCCCTGTGTATGGCTGAGTGGATTACAGTGATCCAGATAAGTACATCCACCCTGCATTATTTAAGTGTCATTTTTGAGGAGCAGTGCCAGTTATTTGCTTCCCCCCTTTTTGATATCACTGCAAATACTTACTGTATATAAAAATACATTTAAAAAAATATTAGGCATTGGAAAACTTCGAACAGTAGTTCTGGTTTCATATTAGAAATGAAATTATCATAATTCATATGACACTAAGACTGCATTGCAAGAGATACCAATTCAAAAAGTTGCAACAGGTCTCTGTTAGCACCAAGAGCAATACTGCAAATAACTACTGTACATAAAAATACATAAAAAAAAGTTCTTAGTTTTAAAATTTTGAACAACTGTATTTACGCCATCTGTCAATGATAAGGTGACCCCTTTTACCCTAGGTTCACACTAGCATTTGACTTTCCATTCTTCGGGTCCGCTTGGGGACCCGAAAAATGGAAAGCTAACCCCAAAAATGGAAAGCTAACCCCAAAAAGGTGGAAAAATGCAGAGAGAAAAGTCCTGCTTGCACGAACTAAAATGGAGTTTAGCCACACACCCCAAAATCACAATGCAACAAACACAAAAATGGGTCAGCACAATGTGAACAAGAAATGCAGGTGCATGAGACCCATCAAAAAGAGGTCACCTTGTCACTGTTAGATAGGTTTTAATACAGTTTGATCAAAATGTAAAACCAAGACCCTCATTTTCATGTATTTTATATACAGTAGATATTTGCTGTAATGCTTTTGGCACTAGCAGAGTGATATTGCAACTTTTTGTGTTTGCATTTGTATTGCAGCCACAGTAACATGCGCCTGCATTTCTTGTTCACATTGGCGATGCTGACCAATTTATGTGTGTTTGTTAGATTGCATTTTCAGAGATGTCACCAGTTGGGATTGGGAGCAGCTACAGCTGGATATAAATATTCCAATTCCAAACTGTTTTTTCAAGTGGTAATATCTCTGAAAATAATACAGGTAGAACTGCAATTTTTGTGTCACATGTCATATGAAAAAGCCATTTATCTGCCTTGACCACTGCTTAGATAACAGTGATGAACATATTCTGCCAGCCCTGACCTTGGACTGCACCTGAAGCACTACCTTGCCTGAATGCTTGATGCTACACACTGGTGTCTTTAGACCTGTCTGGGTCATCTGGGGATACTCCTAGAGGTAGAAACCTGGTGGTTCTCTGCAACAAAGGCCAGACAGTGGTATAGTGGTAGTGGTACAGTGGTATAGGGATTACAGAGTGAATACCATGGGATTACTTAAACAATGCCCTAGGAGTAGCTCAAAGCTAAACTGGTTAGGTGACATAGTAGATCAACATTTGCTGCCTGTTACACATATTCTGGCATGCACTGGAATTTGCCTTTTCATTCGATGCCATCTTTGTATTCCACTGTGATGCCAGTAGAAAAGCATAAGGGCCATGTGTAGTTCAGTATAGTATATACTATGCATTCCAACACAGCATTTTCATATATAATGCACAGGCTATTCATTGAGGGGGAGGGGAGCCGTTACGAAGGATGCCAATATCATGTGTGCTATGAAGAAAACATCATCAAC
Source organism: Leptodactylus fallax (assembly GCA_947044405.1). Taxonomy (NCBI): domain Eukaryota; kingdom Metazoa; phylum Chordata; class Amphibia; order Anura; family Leptodactylidae; genus Leptodactylus; species Leptodactylus fallax. The sequence goes on from CAMRHE010000085.1 coordinate 4,351,480, forward strand.
CAGAAGTAAACAAAAGGTGGCAACCATGTAACCATGTGTCTTGGCATGGAAACCATGAAAATCAGGTACAATAAATACAATTAGCTGATCATCTATGGCTTCTAGGTTCACTTAGCTATTGCTGTTACAGTGGGGAAAAAAAGGTATTTAGTCAGCCATCAATTGTGCAAGTTCTCCCACTTAAAAAGATGAGGCCGGCCTGTAATTGTCATCATAGGTAGACCTCAACTATGAGAGACAAAATGAGAAAACAAATCCAAAAAAACACTTTGTCTGATTTTTAAAAAATTTATTTTCAAATTATGGTGGAAAATAAGTATTTGGTCAATAACAAAAGTTCATCTTAATACTTTGTTATATATCCTTTGTTGGCAGAGGTCAAACGTTTTCTGTAAGTCTTCACAAGGTTGGCACACACTGTTGCTGGTATGTTGGCCCATTCCTCCATGCAGATCTCCTCTAGAGCAGTGATGTTTTGGGGCTGTCGCTGGGCAACACGGACTTTCAACTCCCTCCAAATCTTTTGCACTCAAAATCTCACGATACATGGCCCCATTCATTCTTTCATGTACACGGATCAGTCGTCCTGGTCCCTTTGCAGAGAAACAGACCCAAAGCATGATGTTGCCACCCCCATGCTTCACAGTAGGTATGGGGTTTTTTGGATGCAAGACCCCACGGGGTGAGATATTGCGTGGAGCCCCTGATTGAGGGAGATTATCATTGGTCTTGTATGTCTTCCATTTTCTAATTATTGCTCCCACCGTTGATTTCTTCACACCAAGCTGCTTGCCTATTGCAGATTCAGTCTTCCCAGCCTGGTGCAGGTCTACAATTTTGTTTCTGGTGTCCTTCCACAGCTCTTTGGTCTTCACCATAGTGGAGTTTGGAGTGTGACTGTTTGAGGTTGTGGACAGGTGTCTTTTATACTGATAACAATGTCAAACAGGAGCCATTACTACAGGTAAGGAGTGGAGGACAGAGGAGCCTCTTAAAGAAGAAGTTACAGGTCTGTGAGAGAAATATTAATAAGCCTTTCATAATCTGATTGACCCGAGTCCCATAACAAGTTTTGCTTTGTTACAGGTGTAGCCATCTTCAACTTGAATCTGATAACTCACTGCATAATCATAACTCACAACAAAAGTCATTTAAAGTTAAAGTTATGAGCAACTGTGCAACATATTAAAAGTCATATTAAACTTGGCTACATGTGTATGGGCTACTAGAGATGGGCGAACCTCATGAGATTTGTTTGGAATATTCATAAGGTTCATCCCTCCTATTCATTTTGTACTGAACTTGTTCAGATAGAACCACTAGAGACCCCATAGTATAATAATTGGGGGCCCAGGAGAGGTGAGGAAAAATAACACAGTCGGCGTATAGCACAACGTCACATGCCTACGCAAGGCAGAAGATCAGAAGAACATGAAGAGGGGCATGAACAGAACTAACTAAGGGGCGGCAAGAGGTTATGACGCAGGGGTGCTCGGAGCACAGGGGGAACGCCCAGTGTGCTCCGTGAGTGTAATTTGCATATCACAATAAACAGATTTTTACAGAAACGGCGGGGAGAAGAAGAGAATGGAGGGTAGGAGTAGAATAGCCTTTTTAAAGGCTATTCCAATGTGCCATTAGTTCAAAAGGTGATTTTCTAATGATAGACTCCCTTTTAATAGCACAACAGACACCAAAACTAACTGTGCTTGTTGCTCAGGAATGGTGGGGGCTAGAGAGAATATTCCAACTGTGCTGGAATCAGTGGAGTGGAGCTCATTAACAGATGCTAAGAACTTGAATGGGTGGAAGTGGTGAAAGCTCCTCTTTAAAAGGAACTCCCAACTGGACATTTTATGGACATCTCCATTCACAGCAGCCACAAGACAGGAGTCAGAGACCCAGTTCTTAAGATAGATGCGGATCTCAGAGGTGGGTACAGCCTATGTCAGGATTTTAATGTTGACAGTAAAGCCATGAGCATTGCCCATATGTGGTGCATCAATGGAGCAATGTATCACAGAGGTATGTTCCCCTAGAAGCTCTTCCAAAATAACAAATCCAATGGACCATGCCACAATTGTTTTTTTGTTTTTTTTTTTACTCTGGGCTCATAATGAATCTGGCAGAAAAATAAATCTATATCAATCCATATCAAATCACCTGCATAGAGAGGCACAGTAGAAGTCCAAAGACTGCTTGAGCCCTTCTAGTAATATATCAAGTGTAGGGATATTTGTACTGTTGTGTCCAGACTGTCATACAGCAGGGCATCAGTTCTTGCCAAACACAAGTTCCCTGGTAGTTCATATTGATTTATGTTCATTTATCTATAATACATCTAGATTCAAGCTCACTAAAGCTGTCAATTTGGACTTGGTCTTCTCGGGTTAGAAATAACATCAGTCTGCTCATTGATTATTCTGGTCACTTTCCATTGCAGGATCAGTGATGGGGAACAATAATCGTAGGAGTCACAAATTATCCAACTGGATTAAACAGAACTTGTGTGGGCAAGAGGCGGCCTGTAGGTGATTTCATTTATTTTCTCTTCAATAACTAGTCAATTAATCTTAAAAGTGATAAAACCACCAAACTGGAACACATGAGAAGGCCGTGCTCAGTCATGTGTGCATTTTATTTTAACGCCGTCCAAATATAGACTTTTCTTGAGTGATAACCCTGTCAAATTCTGATTATGATCTGATACATCATCACACAAATAGCAAAGAATTTTTGTGAAAAGTGTGAATTTTTTAGCCTATTGTATTCCTTTTTTCAGCAGTCTACAGCTGAAGGATCGTGAAGGTACACATATTTATTCAATACGTAGAATGACATTAACAGTCTTTATTAAAGTGGAACATAAAACATGAAGATTTTTATTACTTTTTGATTGCCCTTTAAGAATTTATATTTACTGCCATTTAGTTGAAAGGGAAACATAAAAATGAAAGAAAATAAGTACCAAAAACTATTTTTAAGAAACGCTGGGTGTGTAATTTCCTTGTTCTTACCTTTCTCTTCTGTGAAATTCTAAGATCCTGGTATAACAGGAGAAAATTGGACTTTTTTATCATTAATTTTTAGCTTAAAAAAGTTATCTTCTGGTCAAAGTTTTTTTTTAAATTAAAAAACACTCTGGGCCCAGGAGAGGTAGGTTTTAGTCTGAATAAGGTCTCCTTGTCATGGCAGATGGGGTTTAAAAGCTTGAAAAATCATTTATACAAAGAACTTCAAATTTATATGTATAGATAGTAACCAATAGTAGTAAATTTATATGTGTATATAACAAATAGCAAAGCATTTTCAGCTCTATTTCTATAAGTCTTGATGCTGCTGTCATTTTTTTGTATTTTGTATATGAATACAGTTATAATAGTGTGCAATTTAGTCTCGGGAGCATGATGTAGGCCTGAGCTGTGCCTCACACAGGCTAAGCCCACCCACTAACTTGTCACTGAAACCAGGAAGTGGAAGGGAGAGGAGACAGAAGAGCAGATGAAAGCCTGAGATGAGAAAATCCCTTTAATCCTCCTACTGATTGCAACAAGCATTTCCCATTACTCCTGTTCATACATCACTTTAATTGCAGTGAGCGATACTAACTAGTAGCAGATGTGTCTCCTGGCACTTTCTTCTGTCCGGGATGAGCTCCTAGTGGTCTGTGTCTCCTTGCCCTGTGTAAGGAAATTAACCCTTCTTCTCCCCATATTAATGTGTATTTTTACTCTGTTTTCTAAACTATGCTGTGCAGAAAAGTTAAAGGGTTTTCCCATCTCCCTGTTTCAGCAGCTTTGCCTGCTGTCTCTTCTTCTCACTTCCTGTTTCCCCCACTCCCAGCTTGCTTAGCAGGACACTATGAAGTATCACAATACTTATTATGATTACCAGAAATCTAATATAAATGCAGATAAAATAATATGCACATGCTTCTAGAGAACAGACTCAGTGTTATCTGTGTGTTTGCATAGAGAGATAACAGACAGGGCTTTATCGGCAAACTGCAATTAGCTGAACAGCAGAGCTGTAGATAACAGTGAGAGCAGTGAGTGATGTCACTTGTCCTGCTTATCACACAGGTCCATTGTTATGGAAAAGCTGTGTAAACAATGGGATATCTAATTTCACATAGCAGGAAAGCAAAGCAGCATTGCTAATGCAATATATTTAGGAAAACTCTTCAATTTACATAAGCTAGCAGTATACATAGAATCCTTGAGATGGGAATACACCTTTAAGGGCTAATTCTCCTACACATGCTTTCTGTAGCTCTTTACCTCTACTCTATGAACTTCTTGAACTGCAATAAATATTTCTGTCCTTGACTGTCTTTAAGTTTTTACTCCCTCTATGAGCAGTATACATTGTAATAGAAATTGTTCAAAAAATTAGAAGACCATGGCATCTGAATGGTTTTACAGTGAAAAGTCAAACAACATTTTGAAAGTCAAAATTAAGTCAAAAAGTATAAAAAAAAGTTTTTAAAAAATCAAAAAAAAATCTCCTTACAAAATATTTTATTATTCAAAAAAATTACAAATAATTGATATATAATTGTTTCTTATAAAAATACAACTAATCTCGCACAATACAAGGTCTGATACAGCTACACTGATGAACCAATAAAAAAAAAAAAAAAAAAGTTTTAACTGCTGTAACACATTAAGGGGTTAAAATGCAATACAACAAATGGAAAACTGAGTGGAGTCTTTAAAATATACAACTTGTCCTGCAGAAACAAGCTCTAAGGCAGGGTTCACACTACCGTTGATGTCCGTTCTGATAGTGTCCGTTAAAAAAAGAAAAACAAAAAAAACCGGACACCTATCATAACAGACATTAATGGACACTAACTGATGTTAATGTGTCCGTTTTTTTAACTGATCCAATTAATGGATTAGTTAAAAAAAACAGACACATTAGCATCAGTTAGCATCAGTTAGTGTCCTTTTTTTAACACTGTCCGTTTTTTTTTACACTGTCCGTTTTTGTTTTTTTTTCTTTTTGAGCATGCGCAGGAAAAGACGGACATAAAATAACGGACAGTAACTGATGGCTGTCAGTTACTGTCCGTTATAAATCCGTTACCCATAGACTTCAATGTTAAAAAAATAACGGACACTTGCTGTTCATCAAGAATCCATTTTTTTCAAACGGACAAAAAGTCCTGCATGTAGGATTTTTTGTCCGCGAAAAATAACGGACTTGTGATGGATTTAGTGTAGCTGGACACAAACGGACACAATAAACCCATTGAAATGAATGGAAATTTTAACGATTTCTGACGGTTCAGTTAGTGTCTGATGCTAAAATCTTGTAATAGACAATAGCAAAGGACACTACTGACGGTCACCAACGGTAGTGTGAACGCCCCCTTAGATGGTTATGTCAACAGAAAAATAAAAGAAAGTTAGGACTCTTGGAAATGGAGAGGGAAAAATTAAATTGAAAAAAAAAAAAGAAAATTATTGTGACCTTAAGGGGTTAAATATCTTATAAATCAGCAGTCATCACAAGTAAAGTGGTTACTGCATACTAATGCTAAGCCTCGCTATGTTTATGGTAATTAGCAGTGCATCTTAAGATTTCAATTAACCATAAAATCTAATGTATGACACTATAAGCCAACAGCAAAAGAGAAAACCTATTAATGGTGGTAAAAAAATTAAGAAAACACTTATGTAATAATATTATTAAGCGTTGCTTACATCATCCACAACATGTTATGCATTATATGACCTCATGTATGTGGACAGTCCTAATTATTGACCCAATGCAGTTGTAATGCTGGCAAATTCAGAATATCTGCTTTCTCAGTGGTCACGGAATACTCACACACCCTACTATGCTCTGCTGAAGCTCTCTCGAGGCTTTTCAGACATCCTATTGGTCTGCGCTCCCATAGGGCATGTGAGTACTCTCTGTCTGGCTCTTAAAGGGTCAGCGTGTGCACAATTGATACAGTGATTCCTAGGGTATTTTAGTCACCATACTCTATGGCAGGGTGCCTGAGCAAAAAGGTTCCTAGCTTGTCAAGTTTGACATCTGCCTGATTATCTGACTCCATACTTGTGCCATCTGCCCTGACCTCAGGCTCACACAGTCAAACTCTGTCTGCCTTGAACTGATGGTTGACCTTGCAAGGTTTGTCCAACACTAGGGGTAATGAGTTTGAGCTGTAGGAACTTTCATTTTACCCTGTTGATGGAAAAAGAACAGTACCTCATAATGCTTTTTGATGCATCAAAATGACAATCACAAACATTTGTTATGCGCCTATCTGCTTTGAGCTCAGTTGGTGGTTGACCTTATCTCTGCCTGTCCCCTCAGTGCTTTTTGGGTCAGTTGTCACTAACATAGGCATTACTCCTCCTACTGCAGAACCTTGATAGTTAAAGAGTGACTACCAGGAGCATAAAACTGAACTCACTGCCATGCAATATCCATAAATACTGGAAATACTATGGGTACTGAAGAACTCAGTGAGGGGAATTACTCTAATTGTTTCTGACTTAGAGCAGTTTACCCCTTCTTTATATAGTTTTTACACATAAAATTATGACTGTTTTGCGATATTCGCCAGGATTCTTTTTAAAAATGTGAGAGCATTTTTGAGCAAACATACGCCACTCGATCAGTAGCATATAAAATACAAGAGAGTCAGTCAAACATTGCACACCTTTTTGATAAATTCTGTACAACTTATGGCACAGCATTAAAATAGACTCCTGCATAAAATCTCGTGGAGATTTTCCTCAAATTATAAATTCCACTTATCGACTGTAAACTGTTATAGGATACCCCATTTGCAGTGTTTGAATTTTTTATTGTAGCAGAGGCGTAGCTAGGGGTTTAGCACAGGGGGGCAAACATGTCCAAGTGGGCCCCCTACTTGGACTTGTTCGTATACCGATACTATCAGTATACGGTGAGCGTATAGTGGTATATAGCAGCTCTACACAGGGCTCTGCAGACAATTTAGGTGAATACAGGGCAGTAACATTTAGTGACTTACAAGTGATGTCTCTGACTAATCGTTCACATTCCCCATCTCTTTCATCTGGACGGCCATGACCACTTCTTCCAGTCTCTGTAAAGTTTGCAACACAGACATCTTTGGCTCCTCACTTTCCCAGGCACGTGACCCACATTGCACAAAGCCCCCATCCTGCTGCTACCCCAATTATAAAATATATAATATAACCCCCCATAATGAATAAGTGCATCTTTAAACTAATAACTTCCCTTTGCATCCCTTTAAGAGGACCTTTCACGTCCTCATGTATATGCTGTTTTACATACTGCTAGAAAGCCGACAGTGTGCTGAATTCAACACACTGCCAGCTTTCCAGTTATATGCCCCTGGGCTGGAGATATCGGGGGTCTAAATTTCACCGTTCACTGTCAGAAGGGCGTTCCTGACAGTCTAGTTGCACTGTGAGGAACGCCCTCCCTTACAGTACCTGTCCATAGAATTGTACTGGGGTGTACTCAGCCCAGTGATGACGCTGAGCTGTGAGGAAGTACAAGTGTGCTCGTCCCCTAGTACAAGTCTATGGACGAGCAGAGTCAGGGAGGGCGTTCCTCACAGCACAGCTAGACTGTCAGGAACGCCCTTCTGACAGTGAACGGTGAAATTTAGACCCCCATATATCTCCAACCCCGGGGCATATAATGGGAAAGCCTGCAGTGTGCTGAATTCAGCGCTCTGTCGGCTTTCTAGCGGTATGTAAAACCGCATATACATGAGGATGTGAAAGGTCCTCTTTAGATAATTTGCCCCTTATTAATAATGCCCCAGGTGTTTCCTAATTAAAAAGGAAAAAAAAAGGGAAAAACATTTTTTGGGGTTCCAATACCCGGGACCTCCAGGATCAGCTGTTTGAATGAACCGTGGTACCTGTGTAAGCGCTGTGACCCCTTCTCTGTTTACACCGTGTCATTCTTTTCATAGCGGCCATGTAATGTAACTACAGCCTCGTCCTATACACGTCTATGTGACAAGGCTGGAATTACATCACACGGTCACTATAAACAGACATCGTATACTATAAACAGGCGCCAAAGCCTCTTCATACAGCTGATCAGTGGGGAATCACTTATCTCTTATTGATGATTTATTCTGAGGATAGATCATCAATAAAAATGAGCTGGAAAACGCCTTAAGGCCAAGGCCCCATGTAGCGTACCACAGCAAAAAAGAGCTGCGGGAAAAACCGCGGCAGCGACGCATCGCAGTTCTTCCAGCAGCACTTTGCACAGAAAGTTCACAGAGGTTTCCTCTGGAGACTTTCTGCTTCAATTATATCTATAGGGAAACCGCCAGCATTTCCGTAGGTATAATTGACATTCTGCGATTTCCAAAACACTGACTGTTTTGGAAATCGCAGATTATCCGCTGCGTGTATTATACTGCAAAGTAGGGATGGGGTCTCCATGTGGTGAAAACCCACTGAAAAAAACCGCAATATTCTAGCAAATCCCATCCACACACTGTGGAAAAATACGTGCAGCAGACACATTGCGATTTCCAAAACCGTTGCGATTTTGAAATTGCAGCACGTCAATTATACCTATGGAAACGCCGGCGGTTTCCATATAGGTGTATTGAAAACAGAAGGTCCACAGAGGAAACCTCTGCAGACCTTCTGTGAAAAGTGCTGTGGGAAAAACCAAAATGTTACCGCCATGGTTTTTCTTGCAGCGCTTTTTCTTGCTGCAGCCCGCTACGTGGGGCCTTAGTCTTAATAAGGTGCAAGTGCAACTTTAATTAAATTAATTGACCCTCATATTATGCCCAATTCACCCTGACATAAATACTGCACCTCTAATGACCCCTTATATCAATGACCACCCCCTTATGTTCATAATGCCTCCTAATATAAATGATGCTCCCTAATGGCTCCTTATATATATAACCTCCCCCTTGTATTCATAATACCCCCTAATAACCCTTATATAAATGACCCCCCCATCGTCATAATGCCCCCTAATGAATCCTCCCTTTATAGTTAGATTTCCCCCCTCCTAACCACCCCTTATTCTATTAATATACCCACAAAAAAAAAAAAATCATACTCACCTACCTACGATGCTGATGAACGGAGCCGCCGGCGCTTCGTCCCTGTCCACGCGCATGACGTCTGTGTCTGAGCGCTGGCGGCGCGATATTGTGACGTCATCGCGCCGCCTGTGCTTAGAAGAAGACATCAGCCTGTGTCTCGGGGTATTGTAAACCGCAGGCCTGAAGTGGCTTGCGGTTTACAAGACAGTTAAGCACCAGGAAGCATTGTAACTAGATCGGTGTCTGCAGACACCGATCTAGTTAGAAATAAAGCATGTTTTAATGGCGGCCCCGGGGTGGGCCCCAAAAGTCAGTGGGCCCGGGGCGGCCGCCCCCTCTCCCCCCCCCGCTAGCTACGCCTCTGTATTGTAGTCTATAGAGGAAGTCAGCCTATGCAGACGCATAGGCTGACTTCCTCACTTCTGGGCAGGATCAACCAGGTACTGGGGGCTACTAGCAGCCTGGGGTCACTGGCCAGACCCCGGGCTGCAGAAGATGCATATCGGCACCCCACGATCTCGCCACATGGGGTGCCAAGGGGGACATGTAACATGGCGCAACCCCTTGGATGCCATGGTCATGTTTGACAGTGGCATTGAAGGGGTTAAAATCCACGATCAGAGCTGTGTTCTGATCGGGGGTTATGGAGCAGGGTGTTAGCTGTCAGTTACAGCTAACACCCCTTCCTGATGCCGTGGGCGGTCGCAAAGGGGTTAAAGGGCTGTGACATCACAGGGCTAGCTGGCTGCTGATTGGCTGCACGTATAACATTGTGGGTGATCCCGCATTCCCAGAGTTCCTTGCCCCATGTCCTAACATGCAGCAGCCATTTTATGAAAAAATGCCATTGGTTACCATGAAACGTGAGGAAATCCGGATTTGATGCGAATAGAATATTTCCTGAAATTCAGATTGAAATCAATCCACCATGCTGCCCTGACAGAAACTTTGAGAGAACCCTGACGGACCTCAGTATAAGTCATAGAAGAGATCTCTCATAGCATTGTGGTCTCTGTTATTAATGAAAGCCACAATACAGACGTAAACAGACTCTTACCTTTACTTTTTATTGCAGACATTGCATAGTGTCTGACTTCATCTATTATGTCTATAAAATGTCCTCCAATACAATGCACAGACTAAATAGCTAAGTCAATATAACAGCATGCATATTGTCCCCATTTGGCTTCTGCTCAAATCAGCCATCCTTAATTTATCTTTATTACTTCCTAGAGGGCAAATATTCATATTCCATATGTATGAGCTAATCACGCCGACACAACAAAACCCATAAGATTCCTATATAGCCTGCGGTCTTCGAATATCCTAATACATGGCGTTATCTCTATAGGCATAAACAAAGCCGTGTTTATCAAGAGACCACAGGCATCCCAATAGGAAATATTACATAATAATGCTCACAACCTTTCCTTCGGATTTCCATTGTAGTTTGTGCAGCATAATTACACAAACACGAGCATATGGAAGCCTATAGCTGTGCGCCATAAATCACAAAGCAGCGATTAAACCTATGTGATAACCCAGCGATATATGTGACATTTGGCGAATGACAGGTCTGTATTATCCTGACACCGGTAGCAGTGGAAATAATTAAGTGTTTCAGTGAGACAAGTCTTGTACTACCTGGTAAAGCAAGCTATTATTAATAAAAGTCACCATGCATTTGTCATGTTACAGCTACCAAATTGGATTTAGGGAGCATGACATGTGCGGTAAACAAGGCCTATGTTGTGTTAGTATGATTATAGGCCAGGTTTTATGCATGATACACAGGCTTAAATTAGGTGGTTATTTTATTCATGTGTCAAACACAGGCAGGAGCGGTGCCATATTAAAACTAATAGGATTGTCGTTATGTTGATACTATAGCTGCATAGACCCTCCATCATGTGAAAGTAGCTGCTTACAGTCAGAGACTCGGCTTTAGATACCTTACGTTTATATGAAGAGTGAGCTTGAACAAATGGAATTATTTTATTTTAGATTTGATATAACTCCAACTTATTTTTATTGATGATCTATCCTCAAGATAGGTCGTCAATAAGAGATGTTGTTTTAGGGGGCTGCGAGGCTTGTATGACCGCCATGACCTCTTCAGTGTTTATATCACACTCCGCGGCTGTTTCACAATGCCCATGCAATGTAATTACAGCTTCATCCCATTCACTTCTGTGTAAACAGTGAAGAGGTCACAGCGCAGCACCTTCAAAGAGCTGATCAATGGGGGCTCTGGGTGTCAGCCCCAAACAGGTTTCTTATCATGCTTACCAACATATGAGCAGGAAGAATGGCACCTGCACATTTTTGGACAAGGCCACCCGCTCAGTCATGGCCTTGCCCATTTCTAGACAACACCACAAATCTACCTTTCCAGGAAGAATGAAAGAGGAATAGCACAATGCAGAGTTAAAACATGCAAGATGAACTAAAATTTATTTCATGAAACATACACATACAGTAGTTACTAAAGTAGACCTATCAGGAGAGGTGGTGGATCCTCTCCGAATTCAGTTGACATAGCAGACAATGGGGTTCATCAGGTTTCCATCATAGGGCCAGGCATATTACCAGTCAAAACAGAGCAGAATGTTTGCTTTTTTGTCTGGCATCTTTGGTTCTGTCATAAAGGTTGGTGATGAAGGCACCTTAGGTCGCTTCTAAGCCTAATACACTAATTTTGTAATTCTTTCTTGGAATTCTGCTCTACTGTCTCCCATAACAGTATGTCCAGTTTTATAAATACACTCGGGGAAGTGTTACTACAAAATGTTTTCTAGTGCAAAATTAGCGTATTTTTGACACATGACAAGTTATACAAAAAATGTCATAAAAATGTGCCACTTTCTCAAGTTTCCAACTTGCTCAACACTCAGAAAAATGAGTAAAGTGGGTCAGAGACCAAGGCAGGCCCAGAAGGGGATGGGTAAACCCAAAAAATGTACTGTAATTCATGCCAGAAAGCTACAACAGACTGGCATAGATTTCAAATCTGGTGCACAGGAGTGTGTGTGAATTATGAAGGAGCCGGAGATTCTTAGTAATTCAAACACATCTTGATCCAGCATAAGAATTGATTAAGACTGGTGTACAGAACACCAATCTTAATAAATTCCTCCCATTCCATTTCATATCTTGCTCTGATGAATGTAGCTTCAGAGCTAATGTTCCCTAAAGTGGCCTCCACATAATTCCTCCTGCCCCTAATCCCCATATATATCTATATATATATAGATATATATATATATCTTATATATATATATATATTATATTATATATAAATTTAAAGAAAAAATAAGGTATACTCACCAAACCCGGTTCAAATAGTGCCTCATACAGGTTCTGTCTGTAGAGATGCTCATCGCGTCTACCTACCGCAGACCTCACCAGCTGAAGCCTGAAGGATGGAGCATGAAGCTGATAGCTGCGTACTCCACCATTGCATTCAACTTTATCTGCCTCCTAAGGATACAGATAGAGTTGAGATTGCTGCCTGTTGCCTGGAACAGCGGGAAGGAAGTAAATAAAACAGAGCTTATTTTTGTTGTCCTGTAAGGTGATGGAAACCACCCCATCCCCAAAATGGGCAACTAACCCACGATTGATCTCTATATAGAGATGTAGCACTGTTTTCAGCAGTGTGATATCCCATCTCAGAAGACAACAAAAGCCATTGAAAGAATCGAATTAACACTTTTTGATCATTGTTAACACGTTGTGACTCATATTAATTTTTGCTATATCTGTATGTTTTATATATTCGACTCTGCTTTGTACATGTTATTGTGTATTGTATAACATTTATGGTAATACACTTGTAAGAGACAGCCAATGTTGTCCTAAACTTTATTTGTCTGTATAAACTGTTAATGTTGAATGTATTTCTGTGATTCTGTTCCTTTAAGACAGCAGCCATTGTAATTGTGACATGATGCTGGAGTGAGACCCCCCTCCCCCCTTTTATGTCAGCCTGCCTGTTCTGCAGACAGAGTGTGAGCAGAGAAGCAGGAAGTGACGAGACAGAGAGCAGCAGCCATCTTGGCAAGTGTTGTATTGAACTGGTGTGGAGATTTTTCTGTACAGCTAAGCTGTATCTTGGTCCAGAGACAAACAGAGTGTAAAGAGACAACAGGACTAGTGAGTCCACGTGAAAGGAACTGTGCTCAGTGGCTGATCAGTGAGACTGACATTGTGACTGTGTATTTGGATACCACAGATAGAGACTCGCAGTGCTGTTGATGTACTGGACAGCACCTGCTAAATCCCGGCTTACATCCCAGCTCAGTGTATGGATTCGGCAGGACTGTCAGTGTGCTGAGTGGAATCTGCTGTTGGATTACATTGCATTCAGTTGGTTTCCCTGTCTGTTAAAGAGGACTTCATTTCTCCCAAGATCCTGATAACCGTGAGGAGAGGACGCTTCACTATAAAAGAAAGGACCGACTTTGGGCCCCACCGCGCGCTTCTACGGACTGTAAGCGGTCCACCTGGACCACTGGGGAAAAGGGGGTGCACCCAAATGTGAAGTCAGGGTCAGTTAGGGATAGTTTTGAGTATATTGTTCATTCAGTGTCCATACTGCAGAAGTGGACAGAGTAAAAGTAGAAACCATTGCAGAATTTGCCTTGAAATTGTTCATGCTATATTGTATATTTTGCTTGTCTTTAGCCCTGTCATTTTACCTTTAACTAGCCTTTATTAACTTATAGTAAATATATATTTTTTTCTTGAACTACCGCGTGTGCATTCATTTCTGGTTGCGGAGTCCAAACCACCTGCCTTGCTCTCGGTTCACACACTGTTAATACTGTGACTGTACTGATGACTTATTACACCATATGATGTAAGACTGTCACGTTAACTGGTTTATTCTTGTGCCAACACATACAGTACTTAGTACTTTCTGTACAGATAGCTGCACAATTATAATTTATTTGTGCCATATTGGCGAAACACTGTTGTACCTATTGGTTGTGCTGTAGTCGGCGCCCTTCTCGTGCCATCTGTCGTACAGCCTATGTACACTAAAGCATTGTAGTTATGCAAGGATGGAAAGTTCCCATACAAAAGCGATGCTTTCCTGCACCTTCAGATCTCCCATCCAGAGACCCTGTTTCCACTGTTGCGGCTTCCTGTCTGTGCAGTGAGATTCCAGGAAAACAACCTGAATGTATCCAAAGGCAAGTATAGCAAGCCTAGTGTGTGTCTGAGGTGCAGAACGTGTAGGAGCTGAGAGCAAACCCCTGTGAGAACTGGACAATTGCTCTGTGTCTCCTTGGGACATCTGGTTTCACACGAAGAGTTGAGCATTTAGAGTGTCTGCTGTCGGGAGAAAAGAGCCACTTGGGTTAATTGTTTTGTGGCTAAAAAACTGCTACCTCAGTAAAACATTGGTGACAACAATCCGTCTTTGCAAACACAGAAGTAATGGGGACCTGGCAGCCCTGTTCTTTGGTATTTCAATTTGTGAGTTCATACTCCCTGTTTGTTTCGAGCCAAACTTGTTTGGGATGAACTGGAATTATTGCTATTATACTCACCATGGCTCACCTCGCTTGAGCTGCTTCCAGCATCTCTGCATCCTCTGTCAGCCTCCTGGCTGATGACACAAGTAGAGATGAGTGAATTTTTAAAAATTCGATTCAGCCTATTCGACGAATTTTCCGTAACGATTCGATTCGATCTGAATTAATTCATGACGAATCATGTTAACCCTTTCCCGACATCCACCCTAAAAGTACGGTGCTGCCAGGAAGGACTTTCCGCAAACCCCAGTGGAAGCATGGTGCGCACACAGAAACTGTGTGCGCACCCTGCTTTGCAGGTGTCAGCCGTATGTAATGGCTGACACTGTCCTCTTACACCCCCCAATTGGAGCTGAGAGGTTTTAATATATATTGGGGTGCCATTTGCCCCCCCCCCCCCTGCGACGTTTTCGGGGGGGTGCCGCTGCTCCTATTCGGCAGTCTGGGGTCTAACCAGTGACCCCGGGTCTGCCCCATCGCTGTCCCTCCGCATACCTGATTGATCCTGCCTTGAATGGAGGCTGTCAGCCTATGCATCTGCACGGGCTGACAGCCTCCTATACACTGCAATACATGTATACTGCAGCGTATACCTATTGAAACAGTGATCAGAATATCGCTGCTTCAATCCCCTATGGGGACAAAAAGAAAAAAATGGAAAAAAAGTTAAAAAAAAAAAGTGTTTAAATCCCCCATACCTAGAGCTGGTGCTATTATTATACACAGGGGAAGTGATTAAAAATAACAAACACTTAAACTTACCTTAACCTCACCTCTCCTGGGAATCTGGCTGTCTGCATCCTCCTCGCTCCTCTTCTTCCTTGTGACTGAGGTCCTGCTCCCCAGACATCACTGCTGGGGCCTGTGATTGGGCCTCAGTGGTTACGTGGGGATGCGATGACGTCATTACCTTCCACGTGACCGCTGGGGCACAATCACAGGCTCCAGAAGTGAGGCCTCGGAAGAGCTCCGGAGTGAATGCTAAGCCTAGGACAGGTGAGTGTCAGTATTTTTTTATTTTTAATCACCTCCCCTGGCCTGGCATCTAATGAAAAGGGGCCCAGTGATCGTCAGGCCCCTATCCATTAGCAGTATGTATAGTGGTTGGGGAACCAAGCTTTCCCCGACCACTATCATGGGGCCCTGGCACTTGCCTGGGTACGCCGGCCCTGTCAGCACCCCCCGATCTCACCACAGGAGGTGCCGAGGGAGACATGTAGCATGTTAAAACCCCAGATCAGATCTGTGCGATTTGTTACCATGAAGTGTGAGGAAATCCGGATTCGATGTGGATCGAATATTTCCTGAAATTCGGATCGAATTCCACTTCGTCAGCTTCGATTTGCTCATCTCTAGTCACAAGCCCTGGAGGACTGCCTAAGGGGAGGCCTATGATTGGGTGTCATGATGCTGGCGCTCCACACATCACTGCTGAGGCCCAATCACATCCTCCCATAGACTGCATGACAGCCAAGAGGTCAGAAGAGGCTGGAAGCGGATATGGAGGGACCCCCAGATGAGAGGAGCCAGCACAGCAGAGGTGAGTATATTGTAGTTGTTTATAATGTTGCCGCTCCTCCCCTTGGTCTCCACTCATTATACTCAGAGTGATGAACCCCAAAAGTTTTGTGCATTCATTACTGTAAGAGCAGTGAGGATATGGAACTTACTGGCACAGGATGTTGTGATGATGGATTCCTTCAAGAAGGACCTGTACACCATTCTTCGGTTACAGGTATGATATTTTTGAAGATGAGTTTTATGCCAGATTGCCGGATTTGGATTTGGGACAGAATTTCTATTGTGACATGAGGAAATTGGCATCAGCCTCATGGGGAGGGGGGGGGGGAATTTTTTTGCCTTCCTTAACACTGTAGGGTTATTGGTTGGACTTGATGTCTTCTTCCAATCTTATCTACTATATTATTATGTTAGAATTTGGAGCCAATGTCATACACACCTTAAGTTCTATTGGATGACATTTTCTGAGCTATCAGAATTCATGCAAATCCACAGTAGAGTGCATTATATAGTCCTATATCATGATATTGTAATGTTCGGAGCCAAATTGCTCTGCTATATTTGCATTGTAGCCCAGTTACTCTAGTTATTATATTAGAGCAAATCTAGAAATTGTCTTCCAGTAAAATGAAGCACAAGCATACAAGTCACATGTGACACCGGATGAAGACATCAGGCATTGTAAATTGTATTTCGCCATCAGGTAAACAAGTGAAGCACAAAAACACTTGATTGCATTTTGTATTGCGTCTATCAAATACAATACAAGAGCAAAACCGGTTTACATTTGGTGGTTGGGATTAAATTTGTGTTGTGTTATTATGTCACCTGGCAGCAACTCCTACATGTGACATGTTTGTAATAGAATGTAGATAGAATGGGGATCTTATGTCTCCTTCTGTGATTAGTTCTCTATAGAGCAATGTTTTTCAACCCTAACATGTCATGCAGTGGAGATTTTCTTAAAGGGCCCATCCTACAATTTAACATTACATTTCTCTTAACATTACATTCTTTTCTGTTGGAATTGGAGTAAAAAAATAATCATGTGTCTAAACATTGCAGTTCATACATGTTTTGGGCCCCCACAATGTTCTTCCAATGGGGATAATTTATCAACGGTTTTATGCAAAAAAAACTGCACAAAGGTCGCCAGCCTCATTTGCATAAAAATTTGCCCTGTTAGCCATTTTTCATCCACTTTTCAAAAAAAGTAGGTCAGGCATAAACTCCTGCAAACCAGATTTTTTTTAAATATAATTTATGCCAGAAATGACTGTCTTTAGGGATCAGTGTACCAATTTACGTAATGAGCCAGGTTCGTTATGAATTTCCCAAAATGTTTGGTTCAACCAAACCCAAAATTTTTGGGGTTTGTCACTCACACACAGTTATTATACTCTGCTGTCTCAGACCCCAGAGTATAAGTGGACTCCTAGGTGGTGCATAATGACATTAGCATGCCCCGCATGACCACTGAGGACGAATCACAATCCTCAGCATTCCCCCGGAGCCACTGATATCATTCAGGAGGTCATAAGAGGTCCAAAGAGGATGGAGTCCAGGGGTGGTGAATAAGACTGTTTGTTATGTTTCTACACCTCCCCTGGGCCTCCACTTAGTAGACTCCCATAAACCCCAGAGTATAATAATAGCACTTCTAATTGGGACCAACCAAGTTCAGGCGGAAACGATACTGTTGGACGAACTTTGCGAATATTCAAGAGATGAATTGTGAGGTTCTCACAGCACTAGCTGACATTGATTTGATTTTCTGGTGCACAGACAGACAAATTTATTAGAGGCCTGTTCTGGTAGACACATAAGGTCAACCTAGGGGGAATGCTCTTGCACACAGGCATGACGTAGTCCCTGCCATTGTGCAGTCCTACCAATAAGAATGAGCACACTAGAAGCTTTGCGATGACACTAAACACTGTGGGGGATATTCACTGTATCAAGCACTGCACTCCACAATTCTGGCATCAATAATTCGCAAATAAGATTTTTTGGATTTATGTGCACATATGTTTTTATTACTTTTTTTATCAAATTCACTACACTTTTGAAAAATTCACTCGATTTATCAAATGCAACCTTTTAAAGAGTCACAAAAATGTTGCAATGTCACTCCAGTGGGACGTTACATTGAAAGTGGACTAATATTGCAAGACAAAAATATTAAGTTTCACTAGTTCCAGGCTGCCCAGAGACTATATATAGATCTAGAAGAGTTAACCTAACTTTCTGCAGCAGGATAAATTATGTCTTATCACAGCGGACAACAAAAGCCAAAGAATAGGAAAAGATCATTAACATGGCTAAGATATTGCCTACTATGGGAAAATAAATATTTCATAGAGAAACAGCCTTGAGTTGCTACAGTTTATACAGCATAGAACACACACAAATATATTGCACCAATCTGACTTTTTGCAGTTACAGTATTGGTATGCTATTGCTTTCATAAGCACATCTAATTTTATTTGTATTATCCCAGAACTAACTAGGAGGACACTTGGGCAACTGATAGTAATGTTGGTAGAAATTCATTCGAAACTTGACCTGTTTTTTGTGGGTCACAATTTAATTTATAGGATTAATATCTATAAAGATTAAAGATAATAATGTATGTACAGTATTTATTCTCATTACCTCTCATACCCAGTTGGGCTGAAAGTATTTGCTAGTGATCATATAATAGCTAATTCTGTGTACAATGTCAGGTGCAGAAGTAACAGTTGCAACTTAGACCTGGTACCTAAAGAGGGTTAAAGACTCCTGAGACATCTAAAGAGACAACAGTGTTATAAATGGCACAAGGTAGGTGAGGACTAGGAATCAGTAAACTGGTTCAAAACAAACCAGATTGTCAGGAATCTCAGTTTAGCTATTGTTGCTTATAGGTTACTGTGCCAACCCGGGAAGCCTCTGCAGTGTCGGAGTTCTGTTAGGCTTATCCAATTAGCAGCTGAGGAGACATATATAAACCCTCTTCCTTCTCAGCCAGGTGCCTGCTATTTGGTTTTATCTAGTGTTGCTGAAATATCCTGATCTTGTGTGCTGCTCTGATCATGTGACTGCTTTAAATTGACCTTTGGCATGTTACTGGAAATCCTCTTGCTTCTTGATTTTGGCTCTACCATGACCTCTCGGGAACAGAATCTTGGCTTGGACGTTCACTTTCCTGACTTATCCTCCTGTTTCTGATCTGCCTTGTAAGGTATCATGGGTTCTGGTTTGACTTCAGTTTGTGGAGCATTTATTTCTTGTACCAGTTTTTGTGGTGATAACTTGGACCCCAAATTCAGCACAAGTCCATCTGGCTTTGCGGCTGGCTCTGGTAAAGGGGTTTGGAATCTATCTCTCAGCTCTGTATAAGATTTAAACAGCTAGTTCTACTTCTTTCTGTTGTCAGTCAATTTCTGATATTTGCTCCAGAGGCTCTATCATAACACAGGTTCATCACATACTTTCCAAAAATTTCAGGTTCAGAAAAAACCAAGATTTTTTTTGGATTCTCCACCTATGAATTATTTTTATACTCTGGGATCTGTATAATAAATGGAGAGTCAGGGGAGTTGTGGAAAAGTAAAAAAAAAAATACGGGCATCTTCAGGCCTCCTTTGTGATGTCAGTGGCCCCAAGTCAAAGCATTATGATATCAATGCCCCCCAGGTGACCTCAGAGACCATAACTCAAGCCTTAGCAGTGACCCAGGGCCACTAACTTCAGAAAAGAGGCCAGAAGACACTAAGAAAAAGACCGAGAAAAAGACATCGGGAAAAAGACCGAAGGCGAGGAAAGGTGAATATGCATTTTTTTTTGTCCCTCCCCTGTTCCTCCAATGATTATATTCTGTTCTCTGAAGAGACCCCAGATTACAATAATAGCACTTGCAGCTTGCACCAAACCAAAAGTTACTGGCAAATATTCATTAAACAGAGCTTCACCCAATACTAGTGAGGACCAGTGAATCTTTCAGGGGGTTTTCAGCAGGAAAAAAAAATTATAGAGGCTCAGAACAAGTGAACACAAAAATCAAAAGTACTCACTTTACTTTACCAATCCCCCATCATTACCATTGTGATACTTGCAGAAGGCTGAGAAAGCATTACAGTATTCTCATTAGT
The DNA here is from genome assembly GCA_947044405.1 of Leptodactylus fallax. Lineage (NCBI taxonomy): Eukaryota > Metazoa > Chordata > Amphibia > Anura > Leptodactylidae > Leptodactylus > Leptodactylus fallax. The sequence goes on from CAMRHE010000085.1 coordinate 4,371,744, forward strand.
CAGCATAGTATGGAACACGCTGCTGAGCTGTACAGGGGATTTAACTCCACCAGGAGTAAGTGCACTGGAATCACTTTTTATTGCATAGAACTGGTACAGTGGGGAAAAAAAGTATTTAGTCAGCCACCAATTGTGCAAGTTCTCCCACTTAAAAAGATGAGGCCGGCCTGTAATTGTCATCATAGGTAGACCTCAACTATGAGAGACAAAATGAAAAAACATATCTAGAAAATCACATTGTCTGATTTTTTAAAGAATTTATTTTCAAATTATGGTGGAAAATAAGTATTTGGTCATCTACAAACAAGCAAGATTTCTGGCTCTCACAGACCTGTAACTTCTTCTTTAAGAGGCTCCTCTGTCCTCCACTCATTACCTGTAGTAATGGCTCCTGTTTGACATTTTTATCAGTATAAAAGACACCTGTCATATGGTCAGATGAAACCAAAGTAGAACTGTTTGGTAGAAACACAACTCGTCGTGTTTGGAGGAGAGTGAACGCTGAGTTGCATCCAAAGAACACCATACCTACTGTGAAGCATGGGGGTGGCAACATCATGCTTTGGGGCTGTTTCTCTGCAAAGGGACCAGGATGACAGATCCGTGTACATGAAAGAATGAATGGGGCCATGTATCGTGAGATTTTGAGTGCAAACCTCCTTCCATCAGCAAGGGCAATGAAGATGAAACGTGGCTAGGTCTTTCAGCATGACAATGATCCCAAGCACACCACCAGGGCAACAAAGGAGTGGCTTTGTAAGAAGCATTTCAAGGTCCTGGAGTGGCCTAGCCAGTCTCCAGATCTCAACCCCATAGAAAACCTTTGGAGGGAGTTGAAAGTCCATGTTGCCCAGCGACAGCCCCAAAACATCACTGCTCTAGAGGAGATCTGCATGAAGGAATGGGCCAACATACCAGTAACAGTGTGTGAAAACCTTGTGAAGACTTTGTGAGATGAACTTTTGTTATTGACCAAATACATATTTTCCAACGTAATTTGCAAATAAATTCTTTAAAATCAGACAATGTGATTTTCTGGATTTGTTTTCTCATTTTGTCTCCCATAGTTGAGGTCTACCTATGGTGTCAATTACAGGCCGGCCTCATCTTTTTAAGTGAGAGAACTTGCACAATTGGTGGCTGACTAAATACTTTTTTCCCCCACTGTATCTAAAGAATATCTAAGTCCCTATATATCCAAGTCTATCATTATAGAGGTATACTACCATCACAGAGTTAAGCTGCTATATTTAAAGAAGACCTATAAAGGGAGTCTATCATTGGCGATATGCATTTTAAACTAAGTTCACATCAGAATAGCCTTTTAAAAGGCTATTCTACTCCTACCTGTGGTTATGTCCTGAATGACGCAGTTTTTGAAATAAATAACTGCAGGCACAGTACAAATAAAGATGGCCAGAAGAGCATGCTCTGTCAGCTCTGCCCAGACCCAAAGTGGCAGAGCCGACAGCGCATGTGCAGGATTTCGATCCCTCTGATTACAGCATTGGGGAAGAGGAGAATCATGACGTCTCAGGGGGCATGTAGAAACTCCCTGAACATCATTTGCATAAAAAAAAGTTATTCATTTCAAAAACCGCGTCGTTCAGGGCATAAACAGAGGTAGGAGTAGAATAGCCTTTTTAAAGGCTATTCTGATGTGAACTTAGTTTAAAATGCATACAGCCCAGGTTACTGAGAGACAAGCTGGGCCTTGCTGGAGTGGACCACCACCTCTCCAACTGGATCCTAGACTACCTCACAAATCGACCTCAATACGTGAGAGCCCAAGACTGTGTGTCAGGTACCGTGATCTGTAATACGGGGGCACCTCAGGGTACGGTTCTCGCCCCTTTCCTCTTCACACTGTACACTGCAGATTTTAGGTGCAACTCATCCAGCTGCTACCTACAGAAGTATTCTGACGACTCTGCAATAGTAGGCCTCATCAAAGACGATGATGACAGGGAGTACAGAGAACTGAACCGGGATTTTGTGGACTGGTGCCACCAGAACCACCTGAAGATTAACGCGGGGAAGACCAAGGAGATGGTGGTGGACTTCCGTAAAGGCAGATGCCCTCCAAAACCAGTGGACATCCTGGGGACGGGCATCGAGATTGTGAACACCTATAAGTACCTGGGTCTGCTCCTTAACAATAAGCTGGACTGGGCAGATCATATGGAGGCCCTGTACAGGAAGGGCCACAGCAGGCTCTACCTGCTTAGGAAGCTGAGAGCCTTTGGAATCCTGGGGGCACTTCTTAGGACTTTCTTCAACTCGGTAGTGGCATCAGCCATCTTCTTTGGAGTGGCCTGCTGGGGGAGCAGTATATCAACCAGGGACAGAAATAAACTTGACAAGCTGATTAGAAGGGCCAGCTCTGTCCTGGGGAGCCCACTGGACCCAGTGCAGGTGGTGGGTGACAGAAGGATACTGTCCGTGGTGAGCTCCATGCGGGAGAATAACTCCCATCCCATGCATGAGACTGTGATTGTGCTGGGCAGTACTGTCAGTGACCGACTGCTCCACCCTAGGTGTGAGAAGGAGCGCTATCGGAAGTCTTTCCTCCCCACCGCGGTTAGGCTGTACAACCAACACCGACCTAAGCGGAGATCATTACATACAGAGAACTGAAATATCTTTCTGCCTGTTAAATCCCCCCCCCCCCTCTGCTACGTCCTATCTGTCTGTCTGCTATTAATGTAATGCCTCTCACCTTGGAACATTCCTGTACATGTTGTATTTGTATTTGTATCTGCTTATCTTATCTTATCTTTGCTGCTGTAACACACTGAATTTCCCCACTGTGGGACTATTAAAGGACTATTATTATTATTATTATTATTTAATGTTCTTGGAGATCGGCGGTATTATATACCGCTAGAAAGCAGCCAGTGCACTGAATTCAGCACACTGTCAGCTTTTCCGGTATGCACCCAGGTGCTGAAGATAATGTTGCCATTAGTTTTGGCACTAATATTTCTCCAAAGTCAGAAAGTCTGGACCATCATTGATGAGCTATGAGGAACTTGGTGTCGCTGAACTGTAAGGCCCGTCTTTCTGACAGTGGAGAGATATCGGTGCAGAAAATAATGGCACTGATATCTACAGCAGCCGAGCGCACACTGGGAAAGCCAACAGTGTGCTGAATTCAGTGCACTGTCGGCTTTCTAGCGGTATATAATACAGCACATCTCTGAGGACATGAAAGGTCCTCTTTAAGATCTCTTATTAGAAAAGCTTTCTTATCTCCAAAGCATAATATATTTGAGGGAGGGCAAAACATATGCCTTGGGGATGTGCCTGTATCTTAAGGGCCCTAGCAACAAATATAGATACTAACGTTGCATCGGAGGGTGACTTAAGATATCCAGAGATGCTACTGAAAGTAATGGATGGACCTTGGGTGGTAGGCGTGAGGAGAAGTTGTGTGTGTGGGCAGGGATCGCTGAACTTTTGCACCCTGGCCCATTAGTCTATACCTTTGGGAGAACATAGTAAGTGTTGGAAGAGAAGGAGCAGGAAATTGTTGAGTACTACTTCTTTTTTTCAGCCATTCTAAACCTTAGTTACGTCTCATACAAAGATGGAAAATAAACTTGTGTTATAATAATAGACAAATGATAAATTCTGCATTTTGTGAATTTTATGACCCACAATATATAAACAAGTATCTGTTATATTCTGCTGAGAACTTCTAAATTTGGGAATATCACAAAGCAGCTGCATCAGAAAGCAGCAGAACTGCAGAGATATTTTTCTTTCCTGAAGAATAATATAATCTTCCCTTACAATATTCTGCTTATGTAGCGAGAGGGCCTGTGTAATAAATGGCTTATGTTGTTTCAGTTTAGTGTTCCCAGGTGTCTTCTCATTTTTTTGTTTGAAGATTTTGGAATAACTCAAGATCATGTGAAAATGTCACAGGGTAAAATCAAATATATTACTGCACAGCTCTAACAAGCATCCTCTATGAATTACAAGCTCCCCATGGTAAAGCAGCATGACGTTATCCACTGTGTCGGGGCAAGTCAAATGAGGATTTATACTATGGGTGTAGTAATATTTCTTTGCAATGCATGAGTTACTTTAGGTAATCTTTCACACTGATGCAATTTTCTATTATTTGTGTTAAAACTACTTTATCCATACTGCATACATGAAATTCTCTAAACCCTTTCAGGAGATACAACAACATACTGTATAGCTAAATATACAAATATAGAGGAAAAATCCAAAATAATCTTCAGAGGGGATGGAAGTACAAATGTTAGAAATTACAGTAATATCTTCATATTGCAGCACTATGAATTCACCAAATAGAGCTTAAGCCGATGAAATGTGGAACAAAACATTTGCCTTTAGGTAAAGTTCTTAGAGACTGTTCATTTATAACAGTTAACAAGGATTTTCACATACAAGCACACTTTTGTAACAAGTTTATTTTAAAAAATATTTTAGCACAAAGAACTGTAATATTAGATGCACTAATGTAACATAATTGCAATATTGCATAGGCTATAAACATACAAGACATCCACTCAGTTCTGTGACATCATCATAATAGAGTGAAGTTTATAAATACACACATTATTGCGACTCTATTGAAACAGAATGCAAAACTTATAAAAGCAGACAAAGAATGTTATGATTAGAGAAGGGTGAACCTCTCAAGATTTGTTTCAAGTTTGGGTAGTTCGAGACTAAGATTTGTTTCAAGTCTAACAAAATCGGTACAAACCACACCTTAAATTGGTTTAAAATATAGTGTATAACACTCTCAGGGCTCCTAGGAACCTTTCTATAAAACATAGTGTAGAACACTGCCAGGGCTCCTAAGAACCTATCTATAAAACATAGTGTAGAACACTGTCAGGGCTCCTAGGAACCTATCTATAAAACATAGTGTAGAACACTGTCAGAGCTCTTAGGAACCTATCTATAAAACATAGTGTATAACACTCTCAGGGCTCCTAGGAATCTATCTATAAAACATAGTGTAGAACACTCTCAGGGTTACTAGGAACCTACCTATAAAACATAGTGTATGACACTGTCAGGGCTCCTAGGAACCTACCTATAAAACATAGTGTAGAATACTGTCAGGACCCCTAAGAATTTATCTATAAAACATAGTGTAGAACACTGTCAGGGCTCCTAGTAACCTATCTATAAAACATAGTATAGAACACTGTCAGGGCTCCTAGGAACCTATCTATAAAACATAGTGTAGAACATTGTCAGGGCTCCTAGAAACCTATCTATAAAACATGGTGTAGAACACTGTCAGGACTCCTAGGAACCTATCTATAAAACATAGTGTAGAACACTCTCAGGGCTCCTAGTAACCTATCTATAAAACATAGTGTAGAATACTGTCAGGACCCCTAAGAATTTATCTATAAAACATAGTGTAGAACACTCCTAGGCCTCTTCGGAACTTTTCAAACCAATTTCTAGCTCTCTAAGGCAAACACAGCCAAAGTTATGTCAAAGTGGAAGTGACATTATTATACTTTGGGTCTCTTCAAACCTCAAAGTATAATAGGTAGAGGCCCAGGAGAGGAGTAAAAAATATTCATACTCACCTTCCGTTACCTCTTTTGGGCCTCGTCACAGCATCCGGCACTCTCTTTCCGCTGCCTCAATTACGTCTCATGTGCCCATGTGACCACTGGTGGCCCAATCACAGGCCTCAGTGGTGACCCCAGGTGCATGACATCACCAGGAGAGCAACAGACGCAGGAAAGAGGCCCAAAAGAGGTAAGGGAGGGTAAGTATGAATGTTTTTTTTTATTTTTGTCACCTCCCCTGGGCCTCCACCTATTATACTCTGGGGTCTGAAGAGACCATCATACAGGTAACAGGCAGTAAACATGGAAGGTGAGGAAGGAGATAGAGCAACTCAGGGGCTGGTTCCGGTCACAAGACCATGGGCCAGAACCAGTGGTTTGTTCATAATAGAACCTAGGGGAAGTAAGTATACAAACCCTCCCTGGAGAACTCCTTTAATCATTTAAAGGAATACTGCAGATGCAGCAAACTGAGGTCTCCTTTTGCTAATCACAGAGAGCACACAGGTTGTGTGATGTCCGTGTCTGTTCTGTTTTTCACACTCCTCTTAAGATTTGTTTCGTCTCGTGTTCAGGCAAAGTGATCCCCGCGATATACCCTTCCTTGACATCACTCCTCTCCTGAAAATTCTGTGTAAACACCTGTTTCTATGACTCCCATATTAAATGTTTGCACTTGAAACATGAAATTATAAAGACAATAAGCTATTTTGTATTTATGGGATGTGATATTTTTTGTTTTCGCTTATTTGTTTTTTCTTTCCCACTCTCCAAAAGACATAACTTTTTTATCATCTCATTTGCTTTTTACGTTCACATTCATAGAGCTGCATGAGTACTTATTTTTTGTTGGACAAATTGTGCTTCTTAATGGTACCATTTAATATTATGGTCTCCAATGCAAATATGTAACGGGGCCCCCATTTTCCATGTGTTATCTATAATAGTGATGTCTTCTTATGTTGTAGAAAGGTCTTTGGTCTGCTGAGGCTCAAGGACTTGTTAGCGATTGCTACCTCTACCCCCATATAGCTATACCCCTGTTGGTTTGTTTCTGTCTTTGATTGTTAAAGGGGTATTCCCATGATCATAACCATTTTTTAATTTGTCGATTATTAAAAGTTAAACATTTTTGCAAATGTAAGTAATTAAACATTTGCAGGTTTTAAAGATTTTCTCTAACTATCTTGTGGTCACAACTTGTTGTCTTGATCGTTTGCCAGTGGATACGACCATGAATGCAGGAACTTTCTAAGATCAGAAAATCAGCCATGATTTGCCTTATTGTGGATAAGATATCTTCTGATACCTGTAGTGTCCCTGTGACCTGTAGAAACTCATTTTGGCAAAGGCCCCATGTAGCGAGCTGCAGTTAAAAAACCCTGAAGAAAAGACTCCGATGAAAACAGTCTGCAGAGTTTTCTTTTTCCTATGCATTTTAGTATATTTTATTGAAGTATTAGTCTTCCATTTCTATATCACTGATCTTTAATAATTTTTATATTTCTTCGCAATTTTAATTTATTGAATAAAATAAATGTCTAGAGAGTTGACTTCTTATTCTTCTCAATTTTTACACTACACAACACTATATTACCACAACTGAGAGCACACCTGTAAATCTGCATGCTCAGAAGGCTACCAGAATCTATACAGTATAGAACAGTATGACAATAGCAATAATAAGCGCAAATTATAAATCAACGCATAAAGAAGTACACAAACAACTCAAGGCTGTAAGGTCATGACCCCCGCCTCGTCTTCACAGAACACAAGACACAACTCTCTCTAGCCCGCCGTTCTTCTCTTGTTATTTTTAATTAGCTTGGTGAATAACCTACCGGCACTTGAAAGGGTTAGCGTTGAACCTTGATTGTGCAAGGCCACTATTGCAGCTGCAGGACTTTTCTTCTATGGTTTTCTATGATGAAACAGTATTGTCTCTATAGCAATCCCAGTGAAGTCGAAAGCACTAACCTTTCTACATTAACCAGAAAACATCTCTTTGACCAGAGTGTCTGTATTGGGCTAAAACTGCAGTAAATTGTCCAAATTGGCGGACAGAAAACCACTCCAAATAGAACTTGATAATCTTGACTTTTGTATCCCAGTGCTAGGATGTGATGGGCAGGCCAAAGTACTTTATATTTGGGGCTCAATAAAACAACATGGAAGCGATTTTTCAAAAATATTTTTGCAGGAAAACATTTCTAGAATAATTGGATCTCCGCTATCTCCACTAAACAGATCAACTAAGGATTAGAATTATAAAAATTACTTTTTTCAACCCACAAACTATGTGGTTATGTAAATAAGATAATCCTTTAATAGTCCCACCATGGGGAAATTCAGTAATATATCAGTATACCTGTAGTGCAGGGCTTTATAACTTCCCCTCATGGTATTGTTGCATTATCACACAGAAGTCTAACCCTCACAGTACTGGGCTATCAACTCAATACAGCACACTCTCTCAAGTATGAGATCACCTTATATACATATAGTGGCCCAGATTTACTAATAAACAGTGCAAACTTAGATAGTCAGTCTGAAAATTCGCCAGATTTATCATAGTGACTGATGCTGGATGATAAATCTGGAATATCTTTAGATTGTTTACGTTAGGTTCACACCTGCATTCAGGTTTCTGTTTGGGGGGTCCGCTTGGGGACCCTCCGAATGGAAACCTAATTCGCTTAAAAAAGTGGTTACCCATGGAAAACCGTGAACCCCATAGACTATAATGGGGTCCTCTAGGTTTCTGCCCGGTTTCCGCCCAAAAATGGCGTAAAAGTGAAATGGGGAACGTATCCCCCAGCGGAGACCGGGTGCAGGTGTGAACCTAGCCTTAGTCTACATTTACACCTCCTTTTAGTTGGCTTACTTTGAACAAGAATTTTCCAACACTATTTTAGCGCATTGTGCTACATTTAAGCCGTAAACCCTTTTTTCTGAGACTCCATACTGAAATATCTACCAAGTCAAAAAAATTTTAGCCCAAACTACATGGGCCAAAGATGCGGTAAAGGTGCGTCATGTTTCCTCCAGTGTCTATTTGTAACCACAATAGTAAATCTAACCAATGAATGCAACATTGCAAAGACATTACAATAGAACACAGCTGCCAAAAAATAAGCACAGGCAATATTGTAAAATTGTTTCAGTAAAGCGCAGTCTGTAAATGCTCCCAGACTATTGTAACATCATTAACTAGAAAACATTATCTCATTTCTTTGATCAGAGTATCTGAATTGGGCTGAAACAGAAGAGAATTATTTAAATTGACTAGACAGAAAACCACTACATTACACTGCAGCTCAGCTCATAAATATACACGTGTTACGCACATATGTGGAAAAGTTTAACTTGACATTTAACAGCACTAGAGTGTTCACTTTACTCTTTCCAATGGTTTTTGCAGTCTTTGGTGATAAGATACCATACTGCAGCAAGTTATCACGCTGCAGAAAGTCAAGTTAAACTTTGCTACTCCTGGAAATAAGCAAAATCAGACAGGCCAGTATGACATTATTGCTACAGACTGCCTATAAAAAAGATATACACTATTGGGAGTACAGTCTATAAATACAAATATACAGAATAGTGACATCATTTGAATAATGATGTCACTATCATTATTAGTATTACTATCAAATTACCTTTGCTTGAATTTGGTTAAAGACTAAGGATGGGCAAACCTCTAAAGATTTGTTTCGTTCGGTGTCCGTGAAATTATTATACTCTGGGGTTTCTTCAGACACCAGTGTAGAATATGCAGAATAGGTGTAGGCCCACAGGAGCTGTAAAAAAAAAAAACAAAAAACATTTATAATCACCTTCTTTCACCTCTTTTGGGCCTCCTCATGGCATCCCGCAATCTGTGTTCCTCCTCTGGGCATGTGAAATTACAGAAGAGCACCAGAGCCGGCAACTGCCATTCTTCTGTGACGTCATATGCCTGGGGTCACCACTGAGGCCTGTGATTGGGCCTCAGCGCTGACATTGGCACATGCTGTGTCATGACGTTGTAATGCTCGGCGTACCCATGTCACCACTGAGGCCCAATCATAGGCCTCAGCAGTGACCCCGGATGCATGACGTCACAGAAGAGTGCCAGAGAACCCAGAGGAGGAAGACACAGTTCACCAGATGCCGCAAAATGCCCCAAAATAGGGAAGTTGAGTATAAATATTGTTTTATTTTTTACACCTCTCTTGGGTATCCACCTATTATATCCTGGGGTCTGAAGAGACCCCTGAGTATAATAATTTACTGCAAATCATTTTGCGCTGGCCATTTTAGTTCATCCGAGACAAATCCCAAATTGATCACGATTAAACACTGTAATTTCTCATGAAACTGATTTAATCTCACTTTATGCCAGCAAACACTTAACAGGTTGCAACTCAAAACACTGGGTGGCCACACACAGACAGATACAAGCTAGAGACCTTGTAACTGGTAATTGTAAAATGATGTTGCTTTGAAGACCTGGCCATCTTGTGATATATATATACCTGGACATGTCCAGCCAAGAGGAACGTTTAGAGAATACAAATGCTGTTTACAAGATATAGCGCACAGGACCCATTAACAGGTACTCCGTGCACTTGTGTTACCAGTGCTCCAATCACTTCTATGGGGTTGCGGGTGATTACAGTCCCGGGAGCCCCATAGAAGTGAATGGAGAGCTGCTCACACAAGTGCACAGAGTACCTGTTAATGGGCCTTGTGCGCTATATCTTGTAAGCAGCATTTGTATTCTCTAAGCACTCCTCTTGGCTGGACATGGAGGCTTTAAAGGGACTCTCAGTCCCTATTCTCCTTATCAGTCAGGTCTCAAGCAATTATCCCATGGATATGGAAGCATCATAAAGGAACAACCCCTTTAGTGTCTAATGGAATTTAGTTCTGTATGTCTATAATGATCTGTTTTTGTTCTACTCAGTTAATACAGGCTGCAGATGTACAGACAGAATGCATCTCATTCCGCCACTGACAGTCATTATCACTGTTAAGGGCAGTCTACCACCTCCGTCAAGCATATTCAACTGCCACCACTGTGTTACAGAGCACATTACAGTGATAAACAATATAATTCTGTTATGTATGTCACTTTGTAGATTTTGAGAAAAACAACTTTGACATCTTATGCAAATGAAGCAGTTGTTGCACTGGGGGCTTAATGGAGCACTGCTCTTGCCACTCAGACCTCTACCATCTCCTGCCTGGGCCACCCAGTGCAGTGAGAATTATTCCTCTCACCGCTATAACATCACCCATCCTAACTGGATATCAAGAGCAGTGCTCCCACGGCTGAAGGCCCGTCCCCAGTGCACCAAATTCCTCATTTAAATAAGACTTCAAAGTGTTTTTTCTCCAAATCTACAAAAGTGAAATATATAACAAAGCTATGATATTTATCACTGTAATGTGCTCTGTAATACTGTGGTAGCAGTGGACTATACTTAGGTGAAGTGGTAGACTCCCTTTAAAGTAGTAGCATGGTAAACAGTGCAATACCATCTAACATGCCCATAAATAATATAAATAGGTGAATTCTACAAAGTTCTTATAGAAACCAGCTTAACTTAGTCCTTAGTCCTTCCTACACAGCAGTTACTGTATGTAAAGAAAATACATACATACAGAATACATCCAGGATATACATACATACAGGATACATCCGGGATATACATACATACAGGATACATCCGGGATATACATACATACAGGATACATCCGGGATATACATACATACAGGACACATCCGGGATATACATACATACAGGATACATACAGGATATACATACATACAGGATACATACAGGATATACATACATACAGGATACATCCAGGATATACATACATACAGGATACATCCAGGATATACATACATACAGAAAACATCCAGGATATACATACATACAGAATACATCCAGGATATACATACATACAGGATACATCAAGGATATACATACATACATACAGGATACATCCAGGATATCCTTCCTCTAGTGTTAGCTTTCTGTTACTCTTTCTTATGTTAACGGGTCGGTTTTGACCCGTGTCTTAAATCACCCCTAGGATACCCTAAAAACAGTTATTTATGATCCAATTTGTTTCTTACCTCTTAGTTACCTTGTTAGGGTTTCTCATCCATGGAAGGATTGATTTTAATATTTTTGTTGTGGCCCCCTGGGCCTTTCATTTGAGAGCGTACCCTTCATTTTCAATATAAAAATATTGTCAAATGAACCTCAAGAGAATAATAAAAACTTAAAAAAGTTTGTTATATTACCTGACTATTACTGAAGGGTTTTAGAACACATTTCTTAAATGTAAAAAAAATATGCATATATATATTTTATATTATTAACTCTAGTAACATCTATGGTGTTACGGGTCAATTTTGACCCATATCTAACTACTTTATGAAAAAGGCAAAAAACAGATTTTTTTTTTATAGAACTTTAATACAAATAAAAGATGAAAATTATATTAACATTAATAGCAATAATAATAAAAAGTAGCTTTTCTAGGTCAAACAAACAAACAACAATCAATCAAGCAAATCAAATCAACAGAAATCAAGTACTAGTTTTTAGATGCATTAGTATTTAGATGCATGTGTGGCAAAAAGTGACACTTTTTGTGTGTTCTTTGCAGAGGTATTTTTTGCAGGCGAAGCGCGATGTGTTTGTCTTTCTGTCCTTATTGCTAGGGCAGACCTGACACCTCTTTCTTTTAGAATCAGGTGGTCTCACTGGGGTTGTGGCTGTTGTGGTTGATGTTGAGGCAGGGCTGGTTGAGGAGGATGCTGGTGATGATGCTCTTTGTGTTGCTGTGGGTGTGGGCGAAGCACTTGTTGAGCTCTGGAGTTGTCGGACCAAGGCTGCAGCGGCTGGGTCTCGGGGCACCCGTTCCCTTTGGTCAATGTGCGCCTTGACAAGGGATCTTCCTAGTTCCTCAAGAAACATCCTCCGCTTGTTTTTTTTCTTTGAATTCCATCCTTGGTGAATGTGGGTCCACAACACAAATGCATTGTATGCTGACACATCAAGGATGTTGGAAAATACAACCGTTGGCCATCTCCTAGTCATTCGCTGGCAAGTGTAGGTGGCAGTCAGCTTGTCCAGGTTGTCCACTCCTCCTTTGTTTTTGTTATAGTCCAGGATGATTCTGGGCTTTTTGTCACTTCCTGATGACACAGCTGCATCTTTGTGAAGTGTGGACATCAGTACCACATTCCGTCGTTTTTTGGGGCAGTATGAAACAGCAGTGGTGGTGTCTGTAAAAACAAACTTTGAGGAAAGTGGAGCCCTGTCCTTCATCTGCAACAATTCAGCGGGCAGCTCAGGTTTGTTTTTTTTTCACTGTGCCCACCATGGTGATTTTCCTCCTGAGAAGTTCTTGTCCAAGGTCATAGCTGGTAAAAAAATTGTCACAAGTAATGTTGTGACCCTGCAGTCCAGTAGTCATATCGAGGACTACACGTTTTCCTTGTTTTTTTTCAGGGATGCCGCTTGCAGACTTGCCTGTGTAAATCTGTAGATTCCATGCATAGCTAGTTTTTGCATCACAGGCTGCCCAGATTTTTATGCCGTATTTGCCTGGCTTACTTGGCATGTATTGCCGGAAGGGGCATTTTCCGCGGAAAGGGAGAAAACGTTCGTCTACTGTCACCTCTGGCCCTGGGTTGAACATCAGTGGAAGGAGCTGCACCCATTTCTCCCAAACATCCCTGATGGGAGCAAGTTTGTCAGATTTTGTTCTGGTGTCTCTGTCATGTCCCAGGACTTGGTTTAATTCACTGACATGTATCTGTGATACTGTTTGTCTTTGTAGTTTGTCCCTTTTCTCTCTCTGTATCCTTAGTTGTGATGCTGTAGATCCTCCTCTCTGTCCCTCAGTTTAGTTTCACTTCTTTGTAAGCAACATGTCTGCTCAGCTCCTGGTATTTCATCATTTTTCACCTACTGCTGTATGAGGTTCTACAAGATTTACCTGGATTAAAGCATCTGGAATCTTATCTATTCCTCCTCAGTTGAGTTGAACACTATCTGATAGATATCTTGGTGTAAATTGCTGGTTAGCATAGAGACTACAGGACACTCTCACAACCTCACACTTGCAGCCAAGCTATTGAGTCAGAACAGTGAAAAATGATGCATAAAGACTGCCAGATACGGCTGTAAGACAGTTCACCAACTTCTGACATACAGTCAGTCACAGCAAGTTACCTGAAGCCAGAAGGAATCAGCATTGTGTAAGTTGCATCTGCAGCTCAGACTCCCTCAGCATAAGAAGATTCTAGCAAGCAGCCATCTTACTCCAGCAAAGTTATATTTATCCTGTTTGTGTTGCATCATGGCTGAAGGGCACCCTGAAGCACAAGGTAGCATGGACCTCAGTCTGCAGCCCAGTGAGAAGGCTAGACGCTCAATTAAACAGGTTAGAGACAATCTAGAAGGTTTAAAGCATGAACTTTCCTGTGAACTCTCAAAATGGTGGCAGGAAATACAGACTAAGATATCTGCCATGTGCTTGCCTGCATACCATATATCACCACTAGAGGGAGCTCTGCGACAGCTTTGTTCTATGCATGGACATTATAAAATGAAAGCTGAGGAGTATGAAAGCATATTGAGGAAACTTCATACAGACGATTCCTTAGTTGAATTGCAAAGCTTCCAGCATCTCAATTCAGAACGAGACAGCTTAGTACATGAAACTAAGTTAAGGACAGAGGCAAGAATTGCGCAACTGCAGGAAATGGCATCCCATGTTTCTGAGTCTACCAAGCGTTCAAAGCGTACATCTAAGTCACGTTCCTCAAAATCTTCCACACTCAGTGAGCAACTTATAAAAGCACGTGCAGAGGCGGAAGCTACTAAGATACAGGCAGCCTTTGCACAACAGAAAGCAGAAATGGAAGCTAAGGTAGCTCAACAGAAAGCAGTGATGGAAGCTAAGGTAGCTCAACAGAAAGCAGCGATGGAAGCTAAGGCAGCTCAACAGAAAGCAGAAATGGAAGCTAATGCAGCAGCAATGGAAGCTAATGCAGCTCACAAAAGGGCAGAACTAGAAGCTCTAGAGAAACAGTATGAGCATGCTGCAGCCATGGCAAGGTTAAGCATTTTAGAACAAGCCATCAGTGGAAGTGAAAGAGACAGCACCAGTTTGTGTGATGTGGAAGCAGAGGATCCCCTCAAGCGCACAAGAGACTATGTACTAAGCCAAAGCAGTGAATCCCTATTTGTCACAAATGTTCCTGTCAGGGACAACATTTCTCCAGAGCAACAGGGCACAGTATCTTCTGCAGCACACCGCATTCAAGGTCAGTACAATGCCCTGCCTGTCCAGCATCCAGTTTCTTCTTCCTTCATGGATTCCCAAAGCCTTGCACCTCAGCAAATGCAATATACTGATACTCAGGTAAACACCAATGTGACACCATACTACCAGACTGCAAACAACCGTCCAGTCTCACATCCATATGTGGCTAAACCTATGGACTTTAAGCTAGCTCCTAGGCTGAATGCCTACGCAGCCCCTACACTACCTACCTCTGTTAACCAGAACCCCACTAACAACGTAATCACCGCTACTCAGCCAGCAACTCAATATTTAAAGTCAGAGAGAACAGACATGTCAGAGTTTGCAAGGTACATGGTTCGCCGTGAGCTTACTAAGACTGGACTCACAAGGTTCGATGACCAACCTGAGAACTACAGAGGCTGGAAATGTGCCTTCAAAACTGCAATTAGTGACCTTGGCATTACTGCAGCTGAAGAATTAGATTTGCTTATCCGGTGGCTTGGCCCACAGTCCACAGAACGTGCTAAAAGACTCAGATCCGTCCACATTTACAACCCCATAGCAGGCCTTACCGCTGCTTGGGAAAGACTGGAGAAAACCTATGGCAGTCCTGAAGCAATAGAGAATGCTCTGTTCAAACGGTTGCAAGGGTTTCCAAAGATATCTGGTAAGGATCATCAGAAATTTCAAGAACTTAGTGACCTACTCATGGAGCTCCTACTGGCTAAGGCGGACACTCTCCTACCGGGCCTCAGTTACCTGGACACTGCTCGTGGGGTAAACCCGATAGTCTCCAAGTTGCCATATAATATTCAAGAAAGGTGGACCACAGTGGGGTCAAGATACAAAACTGAGAATAGAGTCTCCTTTCCTCCATTTTCCTACTTCTGTGAGTTTATCAAGAACATTGCAGAATCCAAGAATGACCCAAGCTTTTCCTATGGGGATCCCAGTGTTCCTGGTTCACCTCCTATTAAGTATGACAGCTCACATTCTAACTACAGAAACCGCAGAGGCCCAGTTTCGATGAAAAAGACTGATATTCTTCCTATACCTACATCAGCACCAGAAGAAAGCAGTTGCAACAGCAACCAAGACGAAAAGGTAGAAAATCCTAACCGTCTGTGTCCTATTCACAAGAAGCCTCATCCCCTCAAGAAGTGTATTGGCTTCATGAGGAAACCAATCCAGGAACGTAAAGAGCTTCTAAAGAAACTAGGGATATGTTTCAAATGTTGTGCCTCTACTGAACATGTTGCTAGAGACTGTAAAATTGCTATTAAGTATATAGAGTGTGGCAGTGAGAACCATGTACAAGCTCTTCATCCATCCCAGCCTAGTGCCACACCACCTAGAGGTTCCCCTTCCCCAAGTAAGCATGGCGGGGAGAACACAGATCAAGCAGCAAATACTACCACAGTATCTTCCTCATGTACAGAAGTCTGCGGAGAAGACCTTTGTGACAAGTCCTGTGCAAGGATATGCCTAGTCAATATATACCCCAAGGGCCAACCAGAAAGGGCTCTGAGGGTGTACGCCATTCTGGACGACCAGAGCAACCACTCACTTGCAAGGTCAGAACTCTTTGATCTGTTTAACTTAAAGGGTGATACTTATCCATATACCTTGGGTACTTGTAGTGGCATATCAGAGGTTTCTGGAAGAAGGGCCAGCGGTCTCGTAATAGCTTCTCTCAAGGGCAATTTGGAGATACCTTTGCCCACACTTGTTGAGTGCAACCAGATACCATCAAACAGAGAAGAGATACCCACACCAGAGGCGGCTTTCCAGCACCCTCATCTAAGGGCTATAGCCAGTGAAATACCATCCCTTGACAAAAATGCAGACATTCTAGTTCTGCTAGGTAGAGACATTCTCAGACTGCACAAAATACGCCAGCAAATTAATGGACCACATGATGCACCATTTGCCCAGCGCCTCGATCTAGGATGGCTAATCATTGGCAACGTCTGCATAGGTAGGATGAAAAGGCCCACCAATATTTCTTCATTTAAGACGCATATGTTACCAAATGGTCGCAGCACTTGTTTTCAGCCATGTCCACATCACTACCAAGTGAAAGAGAAGATAAGCAGCAGTAAGTGGCTGCATAATCACCGAGACAACGTGAATACTTTCCTGCCTGGGGACGACACCCTTGGATTAACAGTGTTCAATACAACAAGTGATGACAACAAGCTGGCACCGGCTATCGCTGATAAAGAATTTCTCAAACTTATGGACAAGGAATTCATTCAAGATGATTCCAACAGCTGGGTAGCACCCTTACCTTTCCGCTCCCCGAGATCAAAACTACCAAACAATCTGAAGCAAGCAGTTTCTAGATTTTCCTCTTTAAAACGTACCCTCATGAGGAAACCAGAGATGGAGAAACAATTTGTAGGTTTCATGCAGAAGGTATTTGAGAGAGATCATGCAGAACCTGCACCTCCACTAAAGGAAGGAGAAGAATGCTGGTATCTTCCATCATTTGGCGTGTATCACCCTCGCAAACCTGACCAAATCAGGGTCGTGTTCGATTCTAGTGCTCAGTATGAAGGCGTCTCTCTCAACAACCTGCTCCTCACTGGTCCTAACCTAAACAACAGCCTCATAGGAGTCTTAATCCGTTTCAGACAGGAACCAGTTGCAGTGATGGCCGACATCCAACAGATGTTTCATTGCTTCATTGTTAAGGATGATGACAGAAACTATCTCAGGTTCCTATGGCATAAGGACAATGATGTCAACAATGAAGTCATAGATTACCGGATGAAGGTACATGTCTTTGGCAATAGCCCATCTCCTGCAGTAGCGATCTATGGACTGAGAAGGACCGCCCAAGAAGGTGAGAAAGAGTATGGCTCTGATGCTCGTCAGTTTGTTGAGAGGAACTTCTATGTTGATGATGGTCTTAAATCCTTACCTGCAAGTGAAGAAGTGATCGATCTCCTCTCTAGAACACAGGAAATGCTGTCTGTAGCTAACCTCAGACTTCACAAGATCATCTCCAACAATATGGAGGTAATGAAGGCATTTCCCTCTGATGATCATGCAATCAACTTGAAGGATCTTGATCTCAGTTCTGATACTCCTCCTATGCAACGCAGCCTAGGATTGCTATGGAACACTGAACAAGACACATTCACATTCCAAGTGTCTTCTTGTGACAAACATTTCACCAAACGAGGAGTTTTATCTGTTGTGAACAGCATTTATGATCCTCTTGGTTTCATTGCTCCCATCACCATTCAAGGCAAGCTACTACTAAGACAGCTTACCACTGAGAACATGGACTGGGACACTCCACTGCCTGCTGAGAAACAACTGAGGTCTGACTGTGGCACTAACTTCGTTGGAGCCTGCAAAGAACTGCAGTTAGACAACTTCTTATCCAACAATGGGTGCACTTGGACGTTTAACCCTCCACATTCATCCCATATGGGAGGTTCCTGGGAACGTATGATTGGGATCACACTCAGAATCCTTGACTCTATGTTGATGGACCACAAGTCGACACTGCTTACCCATGAGACGTTAATAACCTTTCTTGCTGAAGTGTCTGCGATAATCAATGCAAGGCCACTTGTCCCAGTATCTTCAGACCCTGAATCTCCAATTATCTTAACCCCAGCAACGCTTCTTACTCAGAAAATTGGTACTGCTGCTACCTCTCCACGTACCTTAGATCACAGTGACATTTACAGACGCCAATGGAAACAAGTTCAACACCTGTCCAATGTGTTCTGGCACCGCTGGAAAACAGAGTACCTCCACATGCTACAGAGCCGTCACAAATGGCAGACCTCAAAACCTAATCTCCAGGTGGGTGACCTCGTCCTTCTAAGGGATAAAGAAGTCCATCGGAATGAATGGCCTATGGGTCTCATCACTAAAGTTGTCCCTAGTGATGATGGGAAGACTCGGAAAGTGGAAGTCAAGGTAACCAAGGGAGGCTCAGTGCGAGTTTTATTCCGCCCAATTAATGAACTGGTGCTTCTTCTTCCAAGAGGAGACGTCACATAAAAGAAGATAAGGACACCATTCACAGCTCATGGCGGGGAGCTTCCTTCCATGAACTAAAACCGTGTTCTTGTGGATTACAGTGTGGGTCGGTGGAGGTGTTGGCAAATTGCGGCTTCCCGACCTGAAGATTGGTTTATTTGGACTAACTGTTGATTATTGTTTGTTGTGCATGTTTCTTTTTTGTTTTTCAGGTTTTAAGAGGACTTTATGGACATCTCAGGACATTTAATGTTTGTTTTCATTGAAATCTAAAGATTTCAGGCGGGGAGTGTCATGTCCCAGGACTTGGTTTAATTCACTGACATGTATCTGTGATACTGTTTGTCTTTGTAGTTTGTCCCTTTTCTCTCTCTGTATCCTTAGCTGTGATGCTGTAGCTCCTCCTCTCTGTCCCTCAGTTTAGTTTCACTTCTTTGTAAGCAACATGTCTGCTCAGCTCCTGGTATTTCATCATTTTTCACCTACTGCTGTATGAGGTTCTACAAGATTTACCTGGATTAAAGCATCTGGAATCTTATCTACGCCTCCTCAGTTGAGTTGAACACTATCTGATAGATATCTTGGTGTAAATTGCTGGTTAGCATAGAGACTACAGGACACTCTCACAACCTCACACTTGCAGCCAAGCTATTGAGTCAGAACAGTCTCTGTTGTCAAATCTGAGGACTCTTGATATCATTTGAAACTTTTGAAGTGACATTGTTGCCCAGAAAATATTCCTGCCTGTCGATGCGTCCCAGAGACTATCAGTGGCCTCATTGCAGGATTTGTACACTCCAGCAAGGAGAAGAACACCAATGTAGGCATCCAGGTCATCATCATGAAGGTCATTCCACATGTTGCCGTGGACTTTTTTTTCCTTCAAGGTTTGTCATTTTTATGACATTTGCAGCATCTGCCCTGCCATGTACATCTGGAGGTACTGAGCTCCAAATGATCTTGCCACTTTTGGATTTGAATCTTTCAGCGGGAGCAGCTTCAGCACCGGTGACCTCCTCATCAGACTGATCAGAACTGTCTGTGTCTTCCGGTTGATACTCCACATCATCTTCCTCCTCAGAAACCTGTTCATCTGTATCAGTTTGCTGCTGTGTGTCCTATGATTCATTATCATCCAAGATATAATCCAGAATTTGGCTTGCATCTAATCTTCTCCTCATTGTTGCATGGTGTAAACTGAAGATGTATACTCTGCAAAGTACCAACTGTAAGCTGATTTGGCCATACATGCCTGGACATGTCCCTAACTCAAGTTGTTGGAGGTAGAGCTGGCTGTGGGCTGTTGGTTTATATTGTGTTTATGAGTTCAGTTTTGGGACTTATTATTGTTTTTTTACTCTTATATTAGACCTGGGTCGAAATTGACCCCAACAACACAAATGTTATAATTTTAATAAGAGCATTTTACAATTTAGTAAAATAGTTTTATTTTATTGTATTTTGTTTAAAAATAAGTTCCTGAAAAAGTCAAAAAGTCTTGATGCAATAAACAAATGTATGTAGAATTTGTATGCATTTAAAACCTAAAACGGGTCGGTCACGACCCTAAACCTAGAGGAAGGATATACATACATACAGAATACATCCAGGATATACATACATACAGGATACATCCAGGATATACATACATACAGGATACATCCAGGATATACATACATACAGGATACATACAGGATATACATACATACAGGATACATACAGGATATACATACATACAGGATACATCCAGGATATACATACATACAGGATACATCCTGGATATACATACATACAGGATACATCCAGGATATACATACATACAGGATACATCCTGGATATACATACATACATACAGGATATACATACATCCAGGATACAAACAGGATATACATACATACAGGATACATCCAGGATATACATACATACAGGATACATCCAGGATATACATACATACAGAAAACATCCAGGATATACATACATACAGAATACATCCAGGATATACATACACACATACAGGATACATCCGGGATACACATACATACATACAGGACACATCCAGGATATACATACATACAGGATACATCCAGGATATACATACATACAGGATACAGCCGGGATATACATATATACATACAGGACACATCCAGGATATACATACATACAGGATACATCCAGGATATACATACATACAGGATACATCTAGGATATACATACATACAGGATACATACAGGATATACATACATACAGGATACATACAGGATATACATACATACAGGATACAGCCGGGATTTACATACATACAGAATACATTCGGGATATACATACAGGATACATCCGGGATATACATACATACAGGATACATCCTGGATATACATACATACATACAGGATATACATACATCCAGGATACATCCAGAATATACATACATACAGGATACATCCAGGATATATATACATACAGGATACAGCCGGGATATACATACATACAGAATACATTCGGGATATACATACAGGATACATTCGGGATATACATACATACAGGATACATCCTGGATATACATACATACATACAGGATATACATACATACAGGATACAGCTGGGATATACATACATACAGAATACATTTGGGATATACATACAGGATACATCCAGGATATACATACATACAGGATACATCCAGGATATACATAAATACTGGATACATCCAGGATATACATATATACATACAGGATACATACAGGATATACATACATACAGGATACATCCAGGATATACATACATACAGGATACATCCTGGATATACATACATACAGGATACATACAGGATATACATACATACAGGACACATCCAGGATATACATACATACAGGATACATCCAGGATATACATACATACAGGATACAGCCGGGATATACATATATACATACAGGACACATCCAGGATATACATACATACAGGATACATCCAGGATATACATACATACAGGATACATCTAGGATATACATACATACAGGATACATACAGGATATACATACATACAGGATACATCCAGGATATACATACATACAGGATACAGCCGGGATTTACATACATACAGAATACATTCGGGATATACATACAGGATACATCCGGGATATACATACATACAGGATACATCCTGGATATACATACATACGTACAGGATATACATACATCCAGGATACATCCAGAATATACATACATACAGGATACATCCAGGATATATATACATACAGGATACAGCCGGGATATACATACATACAGAATACATTCGGGATATACATACAGGATACATTCGGGATATACATACATACAGGATACATCCTGGATATACATACATACATACAGGATATACATACATACAGGATACATCCAGGATATACATAAATACTGGATACATCCAGGATATACATATATACATACAGGATACATACAGGATATACATACATACAGGATACATCCAGGATATACATACATACAGGATACATCCTGGATATACATACATACAGGATACATACAGGATATACATACATACAGGATACATCCAGGATATACATACATACAGAAAACATCCAGTATATACATACATACAGAATACATCCAGGATATACATACACACATACAGGATACATCCGGGATATACATACATACATACAGGACACATCCAGGATATACATACATACATACAGGATACATCCAGGATATACATACATACAGGATACATACAGGATATACATACATACAGGATACATACAGGATATACATACATACAGGATACAGCCGGGATTTACATACATACAGAATACATTTGGGATATACATACAGGATACATCCGGGATATACATACATACAGGATACATCCTGGATATACATACATACATACAGGATATACATACATCCAGGATACAAACAGGATATACATACATACAGGATACATACAGGATATACATACATACAGGATACATCCGGGATATACATACATACAGAATACATTCGGGATATACATACAGGATACATCCGGGATATACATACATACAGGATACATACAGGATATACATACATACAGGATACATCCAGGATATACATACATACAGGAACAGTCGGGATATACAACATACAGAATACATTCGGGATATACATACAGGAACACCGGGATATACATACATACAGGATACATCCTGGATATACATACATACATACAGGATATACATACATCCAGGATACATCCAGGATATACATACATCCAGGATACATATAGGATATACATACATACAGGATACATACAGGATATACATACATACAGGATACATCCAGGATATACATACATACAGAATACATCCAGGATATACATACACACATACAGGATACATCCGGGATATACATACATACATACAGGACACATCCAGGATATACATACATACAGGACACATACAGGATATACATACATACAGGATACATCCAGGATATACATACATACAGGATACATCCAGGATATACATACATACAGGATACATACAGGATATACGTACATACAGGATACATCCAGGATATACATACATACAGGATACAGCCGGGATTTACATACATACAGAATACATTTGGGATATACATACAGGATACATCCGGGATATACATACATACAGGATACATCCTGGATATACATACATACATACAGGATATACATACATCCAGGATACATCCAGGATATACGTACATACAGGATACATACAGGATATACATACATACAGGATACATCCGGGATATACATACATACAGAATACATTCGGGATATACATACAGGATACATCCGGGATATACATACATACAGGATACATACAGGATATACATACATACAGGATACATCCAGGATATACATACACACATACAGGATACATCCGGGATACACATACATACATACAGGACACATCCAGGATATACATACATACAGGATACATCCAGGATATACATACATACAGGATACAGCCGGGAAATATATATATACATACAGGACACATCCAGGATATACATACATACAGGATACATCCAGGATATACATACATACAGGATACATCCAGGATATACATACATACAGGATACATCCAGGATATACATACATACAGGATACATCCAGGATATACATACATACAGGATACAGCCGGGATTTACATACATACAGAATACATTCGGGATATACATACAGGATACATCCGGGATATACATACATACAGGATACATCCTGGATATACATACATACATACAGGATATACATACATCCAGGATACATCCAGAATATACATACATACAGGATACATCCAGGATATACATACATACAGGATACATCCAGGATATACAT
Organism: Leptodactylus fallax; assembly: GCA_947044405.1. Taxonomy (NCBI): domain Eukaryota; kingdom Metazoa; phylum Chordata; class Amphibia; order Anura; family Leptodactylidae; genus Leptodactylus; species Leptodactylus fallax. Next base: position 4,396,018 of record CAMRHE010000085.1, read on the forward strand.
ACATCCAGGATACATCCAGGATATACATACATACAGGATACAGCCGGGATATACATACATACAGAATACATTCGGGATATACATACAGGATACATTCGGGATATACATACATACAGGATACATCCTGGATATACATACATACATACAGGATATACATACATACAGGATACAGCCGGGATATACATACATACAGAATACATTTGGGATATACATACATACAGAATACATTTGGGATATACATACAGGATACATCCAGGATATACATACATACAGGATACATCCAGGATATACATAAATACTGGATACATCCAGGATATACATATATACATACAGGATACATACAGGATATACATACATACAGGATACATCCAGGATATACATACATACAGGATACATCCTGGATATACATACATACAGGATACATACAGGATATACATACATACAGGATACATCCAGGATATACATACATACAGAAAACATCCAGTATATACATACATACAGAATACATCCAGGATATACATACACACATACAGGATACATCCGGGATATACATATATACATACAGGACACATCCAGGATATACATACATACAGGACACATCCAGGATATACATACATACATACAGGATACATCCAGGATATACATACATACAGGATACATACAGGATATACATACATACAGGATACATCCAGGATATACATACATACAGGATACAGCCGGGATTTACATACATACAGAATACATTTGGGATATACATACAGGATACATCCGGGATATACATACATACAGGATACATCCTGGATATACATACATACATACAGGATATACATACATCCCGGATACATCCAGGATATACATACATACAGGATACATACAGGATATACATACATACAGGATACATCCGGGATATACATACATACAGAATACATTCGGGATATACATACAGGATACATCCGGGATATACATACATACAGGATACATACAGGATATACATACATACAGGATACATCCAGGATATACATACATACAGGATACAGCCGGGATATACATACATACAGAATACATTCGGGATATACATACAGGATACATTCGGGATATACATACATACAGGATACATCCTGGATATACATACATACATACAGGATATACATACATACAGGATACAGCCGGGATATACATACATACAGAATACATTTGGGATATACATACAGGATACATCCAGGATATACATACATACAGGATACATCCAGGATATACATAAATACTGGATACATCCAGGATATACATATATACATACTGGATACATCCAGGATATACATATATACATACAGGTATACATACATACAGGATATCCTGGAAACAACACAAACCTACATACATACAGATACAAGGATACATCCAGGATATACATACATACAGGATACATCCTGGATATACATACATACATACAGAATACATACATCAGGATACATACAGGATATACATACATACAGGATACATCCAGGATATACATACATACAGAAAACATCCAGGATATACATACATACAGAATACATCCAGGATATACATACACACATACAGGATACATCCGGGATATACATACATACATACAGGACACATCCAGGATATACATACATACAGGACACATCCAGGATATACATACATACATACAGGATACATCCAGGATATACATACATACAGGATACATACAGGATATACATACATACAGGATACATCCAGGATATACATACATACAGGATACAGCCGGGATTTACATACATACAGAATACATTTGGGATATACATACAGGATACATCCGGGATATACATACATACAGGATACATCCTGGATATACATACATACATACAGGATATACATACATCCAGGATACATACAGGATATACATACATACAGGATACATACAGGATATACATACATACAGGATACATCCGGGATATACATACATACAGAATACATTCGGGATATACATACAGGATACATCCGGGATATACACATACGGATACATACAGGATATACATACATACAGGATACATCCAGGATATACATACATACAGGATACAGCCGGGATATACATACATACAGAATACATTCGGGATATACATACAGGATACATCCGGGATATACATACATACAGGATACATCCTGGATATACATACATACATACAGGATATACATACATCCAGGATACATCCAGGATATACATACATCCAGGATACATATAGGATATACATACATACAGGATACATACAGGATATACATACATACAGGATATACATACATACAGGATACATCCAGGATATACATACATACAGAATACATCCAGGATATACATACACACATACAGGATACATCCGGGATATACATACATACATACAGGACACATCCAGGATATACATACATACAGGACACATACAGGATATACATACATACAGGATACATCCAGGATATACATACATACAGGATACATCCAGGATATACATACATACAGGATACATACAGGATATACATACATACAGGATACATCCAGGATATACATACATACAGGATACAGCCGGGATTTACATACATACAGAATACATTTGGGATATACATACAGGATACATCCGGGATATACATACATACAGGATACATCCTGGATATACATACATACATACAGGATATACATACATCCAGGATACATCCAGGATATACGTACATACAGGATACATACAGGATATACATACATACAGGATACATCCGGGATATACATACATACAGAATACATTCGGGATATACATACAGGATACATCCGGGATATACATACATACAGGATACATACAGGATATACATACATACAGGATACATCCAGGATATACATACACACATACAGGATACATCCGGGATACACATACATACATACAGGACACATCCAGGATATACATACATACAGGATACATCCAGGATATACATACATACAGGATACAGCCGGGATATACATATATACATACAGGACACATCCAGGATATACATACATACAGGATACATCCAGGATATACATACATACAGGATACATCCAGGATATACATACATACAGGATACATCCAGGATATACATACATACAGGATACATCCAGGATATACATACATACAGGATACAGCCGGGATTTACATACATACAGAATACATTCGGGATATACATACAGGATACATCCGGGATATACATACATACAGGATACATCCTGGATATACATACATACATACAGGATATACATACATCCAGGATACATCCAGAATATACATACATACAGGATACATCCAGGATATACATACATACAGGATACATCCAGGATATACATACATCCAGGATACATCCAGGATATACATACATACAGGATACAGCCGGGATATACATACATACAGAATACATTCGGGATATACATACAGGATACATTCGGGATATACATACATACAGGATACATCCTGGATATACATACATACATACAGGATATACATACATACAGGATACAGCCGGGATATACATACATACAGAATACATTTGGGATATACATACATACAGAATACATTTGGGATATACATACAGGATACATCCAGGATATACATACATACAGGATACATCCAGGATATACATAAATACTGGATACATCCAGGATATACATATATACATACAGGATACATACAGGATATACATACATACAGGATACATCCAGGATATACATACATACAGGATACATCCTGGATATACATACATACAGGATACATACAGGATATACATACATACAGGATACATTCAGGATATACATACATACAGAAAACATCCAGTATATACATACATACAGAATACATCCAGGATATACATACACACATACAGGATACATCCGGGATATACATACATACATACAGGACACATCCAGGATATACATACATACAGGACACATCCAGGATATACATACATACATACAGGATACATCCAGGATATACATACATACAGGATACATACAGGATATACATACATACAGGATACATCCAGGATATACATACATACAGGATACAGCCGGGATTTACATACATACAGAATACATTTGGGATATACATACAGGATACATCCGGGATATACATACATACAGGATACATCCTGGATATACATACATACATACAGGATATACATACATCCAGGATACATCCAGGATATACATACATACAGGATACATACAGGATATACATACATACAGGATACAGCCGGGATATACATACATACAGAATACATTCGGGATATACATACAGGATACATCCGGGATATACATACATACAGGATACATACAGGATATACATACATACAGGATACATCCAGGATATACATACATACAGGATACAGCCGGGATATACATACATACAGAATACATTCGGGATATACATACAGGATACATCCGGGATATACATACATATAGGATACATCCTGGATATACATACATACATACAGGATATACATACATCCAGGATACATCCAGGATATACATACATCCAGGATACATATAGGATATACATACATACAGGATACATACAGGATATACATACATACAGGATACATCCAGGATATACATACATACAGAATACATCCAGGATATACATACACACATACAGGATACATCCGGGATATACATACATACATACAGGACACATCCAGGATATACATACATACAGGACACATACAGGATATACATACATACAGGATACATCCAGGATATACATACATACAGGATACATCCAGGATATACATACATACAGGATACATACAGGATATACATACATACAGGATACATCCAGGATATACATACATACAGGATACAGCCGGGATTTACATACATACAGAATACATTTGGGATATACATACAGGATACATCCGGGATATACATACATACAGGATACATCCTGGATATACATACATACATACAGGATATACATACATCCAGGATATACATACATACAGGATACATACAGGATATACATACATACAGGATACATCCGGGATATACATACATACAGGATACATCCGGGATATACATACATACAGGATACATACAGGATATACATACATACAGGATACATCCGGGATATACATACATACAGGATACATCCGGGATATACATACATACAGGATACATCCTGGATATACATACATACATACAGGATATACATACATCCAGGATATACATACATACAGGATACATACAGGATATACATACATACAGGATACATCCGGGATATACATACATACAGAATACATTCGGGATATACATACAGGATACATCCGGGATATACATACATACAGGATACATACAGGATATACATACATACAGGATACATCCAGGATATACATACATACAGGATATACATACATACAGGATACAGCCGGGATATACATACATACAGAATACATTCGGGATATACATACAGGATACATCCGGGATATACATACATACAGGATACATCCTGGATATACATACATACATACAGGATATACATACATACAGGATACATCCAGGATATACATACATACAGGATACATATAGGATATACATACATACAGGATACATATAGGATATACATACATACAGGATACATCTGGGATATACATACATACAGGATACATCCGGGATATACATACATACAGGATACATACAGGATATACATACATTCAGGATACATCCGGGATATACATATATTCAATTATGCAACACCAAATTGGCACAAAGCATAAAACTATACATTGCCTCATGAGATAAGTAAACAAGGCTGAGTTCAGCGCACATGAATGACAGCAAGAAGAGTTGTTAAAAGCATAAAGATATAATATAGACAGTATACTGTAAAATAGTAATTGTCTTTTTACTGTACGTGGAATTACCTTTACTTGCTGAAACTGTAATACCCCTTTATGCACTATGGGGTCCACCTTGTGGATCATTCAGTTTGCCTATAATAAGACTGAACTATTTTATGACTGTATCTGACCATACACAAGGTATCTCTCCCTATCCCCCATTCACATGCACGCTCGGCTTGGCATGTGAGAGTGCATGTGTTATCATTAGGGAGAGGGGAGTGGAGTCTGGCAGTGCTTTATCTCTCTGGAAACAAATGGATTGAGCTATGCTGAAATCCAAGATGCCTGACCCTTCTCTCCACTGACATATGACACTGGGGAGATTTAAGAGGCCCCTATAGGTATTAGATGGTTGGCCAGTCCCTGTGAAAGCATCAGATTCAGCCAGAATAAATCTAATGTGTCTATAGCCAACACTTCCAAGTTCTCTTTTTAGCATTTCTAAAGTCCTTGAAAACCAAGACAAAGTTTTTTGCTCACCTGTGAAGTGCTGTGATATGTATACCTAGTGAAAGGTCTTGTGAGGTTATCTCCTCAAGTATGCCTGCGATAAATGGATTCGTTTAGCATAGTTCTTAGGAAGTAATGGAAACCGTGACATTTAATTGTTTTGGTCTTACGTTTCCTCTCAGTGAAGCCGTCTATAAAGTAAATGGTCTAAAAGGGAGTCATTAATAGTGCTGAAAGCCATAAAGCGCCATCTCTGCAGAGTTGCAAAATATTCTGTTTTATTTGATAACCGGGGAGATGGATATGTATTTTAGGCTTGTCTTACATATTACTCTTTGTCAGCTGGATAGTATTTATAGGCAGGGAGTGATATGAGGTCACAAAGGCTTAAAATCCTCAAGGCAAAAAATTTATTTGGCAGAACCGGTAACAACCAGGAACGGAAAGAAAAATCATATAGCTACTGACTCCTAAATTCCCATCATCTCCATTTCACTACTCTATACCTTTGTGCCTCATTACTAACCTTATTCTGGATTCTGTATATCTTGAGAGAATTCAGATACTCTCTGAACTGTGTTACTTTGTATTATTTCAGCTGCAGCTGATCTCCTGGCATGGATATCAATATGCCCTGCCATGTAGTTTTATAATGAATATGGTCGGTAGGTTTGCAAGGGAGGGATATGCTCTCTAGGCAGAGGTTTTAAGGCACACTTACACTAAATGCTTGCTCTCTGCAAGCAATTTCTGCCCTCTACAGGCGAGCACTGAACGCTTACAGTGGAAGCCTCTCACAAATTGTTTGACAAGACATTGCCTCATCAATGCACTGAAAGAGCTCATAGTACCCCAGGAACATCCAGCAAAGACATTTAACCCCTCCCCTCCGCAGACATTTTTCAATTTTTGTTTTTGACTCCCCGCCTTCCAAATCTCTCCTGAGCGACCGCCATATTTAAATACCCAACATGTGCCATAATAGTATGGCGGATGTTGGGAAAGGGTGAAGGGAAGTGTCCGGTCAATGCACCCCTTGACTGCTGCCTACTCTACCATTCCCTTGACTTGGCCTTGATTAGCTGTTCTCTAATGAAATTGCCACTTAAGCAATTACCAAGTGAAGTAATTTACAAACATGATGCAAACAACTGGCAGATCAAGGACAGCAAGCAAAACAAGCTACCACTAATTCAACACCAGTCTGGTTAGCAGAGTTTAAGACACCCCAAGGCTTTCACCAGAGCCTTGTATTTTCCAGATCTGAGACCCAGGTTGCACCCCAGAACTGGTGTCAGAAAATAGATGCACCAGACCAGACCAACTAACCAACAGCAGGCAGAGTGTAACAAACAAGCCAGGTCAAAACCAGGAGAACACAGGAGCATCCAATACAGCAACAGAAAAGTAACCCAAGTCCAAGCCAGGGTTGATTCCAGGAGTTTACGGATAAAAAAAAAAAATCAGAAAGAGATCAAATAACCAGGAAAGCAAACCAAAATCAGTAACCAGAGATACAGCAGAAAATCAGATGAGTTCTGACAACACAGCCAAATTACAATGTAATCACAGGCATATACCGTATACAATAAATACCCTGCCTCATCTCAGGATTGGAAAGTGAGGCAGTAATCTGATTGGATCTGCGTCTCAGAGCTCTCTGGCTTCTGACCCAGCCAGGGTTTGACTAATAAGCATGGCAACTTTAAATATATGAGCAGTCCTACACTGAAGAGAATGATGCACATAAGTAGTAGAGATTGAGATTCCCAGTATGTTCCACACATTTTATCATACATTTACAGACCTTGGTCATCTTATTTTCTGTGAATGCAGGAAAACCCAGACAATCTAAAGAATGTGGAAATCAGAACTTTGTATCAATATTACTATTCTCTCACTGTAGTTATATTGAAGAGAGATCTTTAGAATTTTGGCTATGTCTGGTCATTGACCTGCTGCAGAAATAAGTGGAGACTAACCAGACACCTTCCTGGTGCCACTGGGGAATGGATGATAATCTGAGTGTACGTCTTACAACACTGAGGATTCCAAAAATATGTACAAAACACATTTGCAGAAATGTTTTCCAAAACTTGAATGTAACCTTTACTGTGCCCTTGTCTACTGGCTGTATGCATAGTCATATAACAGATCCATGTTGTACATAATACAGCACTCATGGTAATCTATAGGTGCATACTGTTACATTTCCAACATTACTTTATTGCGAACTGATAGTACAGTAAGTGAGCAAAACTTAAAAAAAACTTCTAAAACATAAGAATGTTTTTGCAGTTAAGAACTGTTGTTCATTAGTTACTTGTGGGAGTGAGTGGTGAGTATGCTTCACAATACTTCTCAATACTCATTGCTCATAGGATTATATGCTCCTTCTGGCACTAGGCACCTTTGACACAGTCGATCACTCCCTTTTGATAAAAACTCTCTCATCCCTCGGCATCTCAGACCTGGCCCTTTCCTGGATCTCCTCATACCTCACCAACCACACATTCAGCGTCTCACACACCACCTCCCCGCCACTTCCTCTCTCTATAGGTGTCCCCCAAGGCTCCATTTTCTCGTCCCACTTTCTCAAACTCAACATGGAGAAAACAGAGTTCATCATCTTCCCCCCACCTCGCATGGCTCCTCTACCTGAACCATCTATCATAGTTAATGGTGCTACACTTACCCCAGTCCCAAGGGTCCGCTGCCTTGGGATAACCTTGGACTCTGACCTATCCTTCACTGTAAACCGTACATCCAAACCCTCAACACCTCCTGATGCCTCCAACTCAAGAACATCCATCGAATCCACTCCTTCCTCACCCCTGAAACTATAAAAATGCTAGTTCACGCCCTCATAATCTCCCGCTTAGACCACTGTAACACCCTTCTCCATGGCCTCCCAGCCAGTTCTCTGGCCCCCCTCAAGTCCACCTTAAATTGCACCGCTCAGTTAATACACCTCTCCCCCCGTTCTTCATCAGCCGCTCCCCTCTGCCAATCCCTTCACTGGCTACCCGTTGCCCAGTGAATAGAGTTCAAATGACTAACGCTGACATAGTGGAAGAGTGAAGAAATCAGGCGATACCTTTTAGAGGCTAACTGAGTATATTTATAAGTAAGCTTTCAGGAGTACTAGCTAGCTCCCTTCATCAGACATGGTGTGAACACCATGTCTGATGAAGGGAGCTAGCTAGTACTCCTGAAAGCTTACTTATAAATATACTCAGTTAGCCTCTAAAAGGTATCGCCTGATTTCTTCACTCTTCCACTACTTTCAATGGCTAACACGGTACAACATTATACTACTAACGCTGACATACAAAGCCATCCACAACCTGTCCTCTCCATATATCTCCGACCTAATCTCCCGCTACCTGCCCGCATGTAACCTCCGATCCTCCAAAGACCTCCTACTCCACTCTGCTCTTATCCGCTCTTCACACAACCGTCTCCAAGACTTCTCCCGTGCATCCCCCATTCTCTGGAACTCATTACCAAGACACATTAGACTGACCCCCACAGTCACAAGCTTCAAGAAGGCCCTGAAGACTCATCTATTCAGGAAGGCCTACAACCTCCAATAACACTACTGTCACCACAGCACCATCTGTACAGCCTCTACCCTCACCTTCTGTCTCTATCCCTCTTCCCTCATAGATTGTAAGCCATTGCAGGCAGGGCCCTCTATCCCACTGTGCCAGTGATCACTGCATTATATGTGTTTTGTATATTTTGTGTACTGTATGTAAACCCTCAAATGTAAAGCACCATGGAATTAATGGTGCTATATAAATAAATAAATAAATAATAATAATAAGCACAGGTGTTGCTCTGCCGACTGCATGAGCAGAAAAGGAATTGGGAATCCTTAAGAGCAGTGAGTACTCAGAGGTATACCCACTGATCACTCCCAAGGCCCTGTACTAAGGGGGCATTATAATGTGGAGGGTCATTCATAGGACAATATACTGTAATGGGGCACTAAGGTAAGTGTTATAATGTGTGTGAGCAGCTAAACCGCCCACCCCCCTTTCCTGTGAACTTCCCCTTTGGAAACCCTACATATGCCTCTGAATGTGCCTGAGCTAAAAACAGAGTCATTCTTGCAGAAAGCAGTTGTTCAAAGGCCACTTGTTGGAAGCATTAGTAGTGCAGAGGCCAGTGGCAGAAAAAAGTGGACTTTATTTGATTTGAAGTAGCACCGTAGCAAGACATGAGCTGGTTGTACACATAAGGCTAGGTTCACATCTGCGTGAGTCTCCTCCATCTGCACGGAGGACTTTTCTCTCTGCCAGTTTCAGTATAAAACCGGAGGAAACTCGACAGACACCCGGGGGACCCCCTTATAGTCTATGGGGTCCATGAGTGTGTTTGGGTAACGGTTTTTTTAGCGGACGGGCTTTCTGTCCACATGGAAAGCCGAACGTCGGTGAGCCGAACGCTAGTGTCAGTCTAGCGTAAGATAAAAGTCAGCGATGATGCTACCGATCCATTGATGGTGGGATCATTTGTATGAACAATTCCACCATTAACATACTAAATGAAGCCATTGGGGGTTGTTTAGAAAAAAAATGGCAAATATGTGCATAGCATACACTTAGGCCATTTTAAAGACACAGAGTAAAAAAGTACCTCAAAATGCACCACCAACTCAGGGCTGATTTAATAAACTAGAAGGCCCCAATCAAATTATTCCTAAGTGCCCTGCCCTTAAGTAGCCCCCACATAAGGCCCCTGATCCCTCATCACCAGTATTACATATAAATTTAAAAAAGAAAAAAAAAAAATTCACCTAACCCCGTTCCCACAAACTTGCCTGCAGGCTCCGGCTGTAATGATGTCTGGGGCCTGGAACTCAACACGCCTGTCTGCCGCAGACATCATCTATCAATGTCACCTCCAGGACACAGATGGAGTTGAAAACACTACACACTGCTTGGAACAGCAATATAGCATCCGAAATGTGGGACTGTCCTGATCGATCCAGGTCAACTGAGGGGGCCCCCATTACCATAGGGCCTGGTGCAGATACCCTATAGTTGAAGCGTCCAGGCACCAACTGTAAAATCAACTCTATCACAATAGCACTAAAGGTAACCCAGTGTTTGGCATTTAGTTTGGAATACGTTTTTGTACTTTATCATATATATTGTCCCTTTTACAACATAAAACCTACAGTAGTCACACACCACATGCTGAAACAGCTTTAAGAGTTTTAACACAGTGTAAAAATAAAATCCACAGATCATCATAAATTTGATACAAAAGTTTAAGGTGATGATGATACTTCCAGTACATATGTTACTTTTTCTACCACTACTTGCAAAGTGACATAAACTAAGTTTGGCAAGTAAATACTGTGCGCCTTGACGTGCCAACACACTGTGCATTAACTGAGACTTCACAATTACCAAGCAACATATGGGCTCAAGTGTTAGAGCCTATGAATGTGACTGATTGTCACACCTTTCACCATTTACTCCTGATACTTTCCTTTTGTGAAACGTCCCAATTTATTGATTTATAATGTACATTACAGCAATATAAGTGCACAGATGGCTCATATTAAAGTGCATTTCTATGGAAGTCGACTATATGTCTCTGCTCCAATTTATTATACATTAAAGCAGGGTATGTTTACCAAGCTTAAGCTTCGATATCATGTACAGTATTGTGCGAGGGTTTTAGGCATGTGTGGAATAAATGCTGCTAAGTAAGAATGCTTTCAAAAAAAAAAAAAGTGTTACTAGTTTATTATTGTCAATTAACAATGTAATGAAAGCCCCTACCTGTATATACTTATCACTGTTGTTATACAGTATTGTTATTGGTGTTCTTATACTTATCAGTCTTGTTGATGTGTGTATATGTGGTATTTATTACAGTATGTATCCAGGAAAATATTATTTTCCTGGGGCTGATGATTCCAATGTTAATTACTTGTGGTCACTGGAGAAACCCTGTGGTTTTATCACTTATGGTCTATGAACGGGATTCCTTTAAAGCTAGCACAAGACAGATAAGGGGGTTATAAAAAAAATGCAAAGATGTACAAACTTCTTTCGGACATCAGAAGTGAGGGGGGGAGGAAGATCTGTCAGACACAGCTTTCCCAGATTCAGTAGATTACAAAGAAACATTTCAACCCCTAGGGGTCATGGGACCTCCTTATTAGCCCACTGTCCAGGACTGACAGGGAATAGGAATCATGAGCCAGGAGGGCATCTCTGAAACATTATACAAGGTCTAACGTTAACCAGCCTTCTTAAGATTCTTTCCAAACTCCATGGAATCATAACAACTTGTAAGGTTTTTCTGTTTTTCTCCCTTTTTATTTTATAACTGTTTGCTTGTTGTATCTCATGTTTGTATCTTTTTGTAAGAACTGAACCTTTTTGTTTAAAAGCATTCTCTTTAATGTTAATCTCTGTATTCTCTACATATTGATTTAAAGTGTGTTTGCCATCTTACCACTGGAAGCAGTGAGCACGTGTGTGTCCTGGATTCCTATTATTTCTGAATGCAATAGATGATGACAGAGTGTATATGGGGTGCGTGGACTGTGTTAGGGTGTGATTTACACTGCTTAGACAGTATCCATAGCCAAACCGATTTGGTGCTACAGTGAGTCCACAATGTGCCGCCCATTACAATTGCAAACTCCTGTAATTTTACCTGTAGCCACTAGATATCACTACAGGTAAAAGACTCCAAAAGTAGATGACAAACAGGTAATGTTTCAATGTGTGGCCAGAACTACATTGAGTGCTGGGTCTTTCGGCCTGTGCACAGGGGGAAAGCCACAAAAACACCAGCAGAACCTGAGTAATAGTCTAGTGTATTTACATGTATGCCAAAAGTGAGTGTGTAGCTCAGTCAGAGAAAGAACTAGAGGTATGTGAGGAGAAGTTGCGGTCGCAGAGCATAGTGTTGGTAGCAGAGTGTCTAAATTGGTCTGGTATAGAAGCAGCAGGCAGCAAGTGGAGCTCAAAGGAGCCCAAGAGTGGACAAGCTACAGTGCATCCACAATAGTCAAGTCAAGTGACATCCAAAAGACAGACATCCATAGAAAAAGGCACCTGGTGTATGCAGAGGCTAAGCACAATACTGTTATGAAGTTGTCTGCAGCTCAATTAACTGTGGTTATAGTTATTCCAATAGCTGTAATGAATCACATAAAGACTGTTCTATCTGTATATACAGAGAGTACAGAAAGTATTCAGACCCCTTTAAATTTTTCACTCTTTGTTTCATTGCAGCCATTTGCTAAAAGCAAAAAAGTTCATTTTATTTCTCATTAATGTACACTCAGCACCCCATCTTGACAGGAAAAAAACAGAAATGTAGATATTTTTGCAAATTTATTAAAAAAGAAAAACTGAAATATCACATGGTCATAAGTATTCAGACCCTTTGCTGTGACACTCATATTTAACTCACATGCTGTCCATTTCCTTCTGATCCTCCTTGAGATGGTTCTACTCCTTCATTGGAGTCCAGCTGTGTTTAATTAAACTGATTGGACTTGATTAGGAAAGGCACACACCTGTCTATATAAGACCTCACAGCTCACAGTGCATGTCAGAGCAATTGAGAATCATGAGGTCAAAGGAACTGCCCAAGGAGCTCAGAGATTGTGGCAAGGCACAGATCTGGCCAAGGTTGCAAAAGAATTTATGCCCAGCACTCAAGGTTCCTAAGAGCATAGTGGCCTCCATAATCCTTAAATAGAAGAAGTTTAGGACGACCAGAACTCTTCCTAGACCTGGCCACCAAGACAAACTGAGCAATCATGGGAGAAAAGCCTTGGTGAGAGAGGTAAAGAAGAACCCAAAGATCACTGTGGCTGAGCTTCAGAGATGCAGTAGGGAGATGGGAGAAAGTTCCACAAAGTCATCACTGCAGCCCTCCACCAGTCGGGGATTTATGGCAGAGTGGCCCAAAGGAAGCCTCTCCTCAGTGCAAGACATATGAAAGCCCACATAGAGTTTGCCAAAAAACACATGAAGGACTCCCAGACTATGAGAAATAAGATTCTCTGGTCTGATGAGACGAAGATTGAACTTTTTGGCGTTAATTCTAAGCGGTATGTCTGGAGAAAACCAGGCACTGCTCATCACCTGCCCAATACAATCCCAACAGTGAAACATGGTGGTGGCAGCATCATGCTATGGGGGTGTTTTTCAGCTACAGAGACAGGACAACTTGTTGCAATTGAAGGAAAGATGAATGCAGCCAAGTACAGAGATATCCTGGAAGAAAACCTCTTCCAGAGTGCTCTGGACCTCAGACTGGGCTGAAGGTTCACCTTCCAACAAGACGATGACCCTAAGCACACAGCTAAAATAACAAAGGAGTGGCTTTGAAACAACTCTGTGACCATTCTTGACTGGCCCAGCCAGAGCCCTGACCTCAACCCAATTGAGCATCTTTGGAGAGACTTGAAAATGGCTGTCCACCAACATTCACCATCCAACCTGATGGAACTGGAGAGGATCTGCAAGTAAGAATAGCAGAGGATCCCCAAATCCAGATGTGAAAAACTTGTTGCATCATTCCCAAGAAGACTCATGGCTGTACTAGCTCAAAAGGAAGGGGCTTCTACTCAATACTGAGCCAAGGGTCTGAATACTTATGACCATGTGATATTTCAGTTTTTCTTTTTTAATAAATTTGCAAAAATATCTACATGTCTGTTTTTTTTCTGTCTAGATGGGGTGCTGAGTGTACATTAATGAGAAATAAAATGAACTTTTTTGCTTTTAGCAAATGGCTGCAATGAAACAAAGAGTGAAAAATTTAAAGAGGTCTGAATACTTTCCGTACCCACTGTACTAGAAGCCTGCTACAATTGTCACAGCAATACATACAATTTCCCAATATAATTTCTACATCAATTCCTCCTGGTTTTCTAGATCTCTGCTTGCTGTCATTCATTCTACTTACTCCCAGTGGATAAAAATCAGTCCATGGTCATATGATGGACCGTCCATTGTCACATGATGGACACACGGGTGTACAGCTCATTACATTCACAGCACTATCATCAGACATCTGCCTGGTAACGAGTTGTACACCTGTGTGTCCATCACATGACCATGGACTGTATATCACATGACCATGGACTAATTTTTATCCATGGACTCGTAAGCAGAATGAATGACAGCAAGAAGATATCTAGAAAATTGTAAGAAATTTCAGTATATTTCAAAATTGTATAACTTTCCATTATACAAACAATAACCATTGCCTCTTAATATTTGTCTGAAACTGAACAATCCCTTTAACCCCTTAACGACCAAGGGTGTAATAGTACATCCTTGGTCGTGTGGGGATGTATGGAGAGGGCTCAGGAGCTGAGCTCTCTCCATACACGGTGGATGCCGGCTATATAATATAGCCAGGACCCGTCGCAAAACAGCTGCGATTGGTACCGACACCGATCCCAGCTGTTAACACTTTAGATGCCGCAGTTAAATGTGACCGCGACCATAGGTGCCGCCATCTTTGACCGATCGCTGCCCTCCAGATCGTCATCGGAGGGAGGTGATTGGTTGCCACGACAGCTGGGAGCCTATTGAAGGCTCCCATGCTTGTCATTAGTATGGTTCTGTTACACACTGCCATAGGCAGATAGAAGTCAAGGGATTTTACTATACACTGCAATAATTAGTATTAGTATGAATAGGGGATCTCATCGTAAAAGTAAAATAAGAAAACAAAAAGTTTAAAACAAAAACACAAAAGTTCAAATCCCCCCCTTTGCCTAGATCACATATAAAAATAAATAAACAATAATAAACACTTTAGGTATTCCCGTGCTCAAAAATGTTGAAACTATTAAAATATTAAATATTAAAATATTTATCGCATATGGTGAATAGCGTAGCGGGGAAAAAAAATCTAAATATCTAAATGGAAGTTTTTTTTAACACTTTGCCTCTGAATTTGTTTCCAGCTTCCCAATACATTGTACAGGATATTGAATGGTGCCATTACAATGTACAATTTGTTTCGCAAACAATAAGCCATCATGTGACTTTGTGTACTGAAAATTGAAAAAGTTATGGCTCTTGGAATGGGGAGAGGGAAAAACAGAAATGCGAAGACGAAAATTGGCCTGGTCCTTAAGGGGTTAAATCTGTTAACTCTATATTTTTTAATAAAGAAAGGGTTAATTATAACTTTGGCTTCTTATACATTCGGCAGAACCGCAGATTTTTATTATTTAGATTTTAGTTACATCTTCATTTTATGATAACAGTATTAAAGATGAACACAACGTTGTAACACTTGAAATATGAGATTTCGAGGTGTCTCTGATGAAAAGCAGCAACCAATATATTTTAGCAGCTCAGCTGTGCCCATAATGTGACAGAATCTCCAGCTGGTACACAGTGATCACAAGTTCTGTGATAAGTCGTGTTTCTGTAACAGTCAGCTCTGCGCTTGTTCCCAGCGTTTAAAGCAAGTTATAATATCAGGCCTTAAATGAACCAAATTGTGGAAGGCCATTGAAATATATACATAATGGCCGAACACGACAAGAAGGACGTAAGTATTCTAAATGCATCCAGAGACTAAATACACCATATTGGTGAAAGTTAACACCTTCCACAAATATGGCCTTAGCTGGGAGACTATGGGTAGGTTCTTACTCACAATAGGCTAACTATGCTTTGTATGCTGTTTATATGTATACAGTATGTTTTTGGTATATTGTATTATGCAGTCTATACTGTGTATTCTCATGCTTTGGTTTAACTGTGATGACTTTTTTTCTGCACTGAGTATTTTGTGCTGTCACTTTAATAATTTGTTGCGTTCTTCGAGCTAGCATTTTCTAGAAAGTCGTTGCTCAATGTCTTTTTCAGATGGGCAGAACTCTATTGGGCTCATTGGCTGTGCAGCAGGTGGTGTAACTTTGTACAGTACAGTCTTCACACACTGTACCTGACACCTACTAGTCTCTCAGGCAAGAAATTCTCCTATGAAAGGGCATTCCACGCACCTTCAGGTCTTCAGAAAAGGCCTCAGACATTAAGGAATGGGGCCTGCATGACAGGGGAGAGGATCAGGCAATAAAAGGGTTAATCAGGAGAGGACTTTGAGCAGGAAACGGAGGGGGAGGGGTCAGAGGTCTTAAAACTAGGTTGCAGGGGTGAGTCTGGGGTCAGTTGGAGTGGGAAGAGACGGGGGTCCTGCTGTCTTAGTCTTCATTGGGAAGGTATTATGAGATGGGGGCGGTATATTTGGTGGGGAATATTGATGATCATGTCCAGAGTTCCTTTTGCAATCATTGCAGCCACCCATCAGTGCAAAGTGTTTGAGTCAGTTCGAGGCTGGAGCCTGGGCTTTACTAGACAGCTAGCATTGAGAACCCTGGCATGTAGATAGAAAAGTGGAACCCTTGTGAGCTGAGGGTGGCACTACACTGTGAGAAACTGCTAAACTTTTGCTGCATTTGAGCAACTGCTAACTTCTAGTGCGTCAAGCTACTACGTCAGTAAAACTCCGATGATAAGATCTGCTAGTTAGTGTGCGCTGTCTTTTGCCAGTTTTGTAAGCACCAGAGTAAGTGGGCACCCAGCTGTCCATAACCATACACACATGTGGGTCGTGAGTAGAGATGCTCAAACTTTGCGAGACTTGTTTTGTGAATGTTCGCAAGTTTCACATGCAAGTTTAATTTCAGACCAAACTTATTTGATGCAAACTAAGTTCTATTATTATACTCTAGTTCTCTTCAGACCTCAAATTATATAATAATTAGAGACCCGGGGGAGATGTGGAAAAATAATAAACAGTCCTATGCACCTTCCCTCACCTCTCATGGATACCTTTGTGGTGTCTGGTGTCTTTCTCCTGGCATCTTCCAGCCTCCTGAGGGACGTCAGTAGCCCGTGGGTTCATTGAGGCCTCTGATTTGTCCTCTGTGGTCACGCGGGTGCATCAATGTCATGACACTTTGATGTAAGCATTATAACTTTGAGATGCCCCAGAAGGCAGGAAGATGCCGGGGTAAGGACTCCAAAAACCATGAGGAAGTCCAGGAGAGGTGGGGGAAGATGTTTATTATTTTTGTGCACCTCCTCTGGGCCTCCGATTATTTTAATCTGGGGTCTAAAGAGAATCTTGCGAGGTTGGCCTATCTTTAGAATACATATAACCTGGCATATTCCCTTTAACTTTAATTTCAGGCAACAAAACATCTTCCATACTTTTATTTTCTTTTATTTCCAAGATTTTAAACTGGACCAAGCACACGGCGCATTACTGATCAAGTGTCTTTCAGGGCATAAAATATGAATTGAAGGCCAATTGTGATAGATGCATTCAATATAGACCAACATAAACCAGAGCAGCTGCACAGCCGTATGATTTCCCATAAGAGCCACGGGTGGTTCAAGGAAGTGACCCTCTTACGATGAAAGGTTAAAATGATATGGTCCTGATGAATGACTTCTCTAACTCCAGCAAAGTCTTCTCCCTGGGGGGCTCCATGCTTTTGGTATTGAATTGGAAAAATGACAACGTTATTGACATGATTTTGTGTGATGTACGAAATTCAGGATTATACTAAAACGCATTCTTCCATCAGGTTAAAACTAAGTTTTTCATTATTAATCATGGCTTGTATTATTAATAGGAGCCTTCAAAGTACTGAGCAAACTGCGTGTAGAATCTGTACACGTGTATTAACGTTAAGTCTTGTCACTGTAATCCATGGCGCACCAAGGGCTTAAGAAAACGCCAGAACCGTTACGATAAAATATCAGGCAAAAACAGGAAAAAAAAACTGTATAAACGACAGCAAATAATTAAAATAATAGAAAACTGATTTAAAAAGATAATTGCAGCTGTTTTTAGTTTATTTTACAGAAAATTTACTCCTAAAATGGGCGCTAAAGATGGACAAACTACAGAAGATTTGTTTCATCCTGTGTTCAGTTGAAGCGATCCTTCGATCAGGCCTCAGTGGTGACCCTGGGCGCATGATGTCACAAAAGAGTCTGAAGAGACCCCAGAGTATAATAATTTACCGGTGGCGGCCATTTTAGTTTGTCCAAGACAAATTCCAAATTGTTCGGTTTTGTTAAAGACTGAACAATTTGGAATATTCGGGTCAAATCTGGTTTGTTGCAAAACAATTCGCCCATCTCTAAAGGCCTCAATGAAAAGGACTGTATCCCCATTGGTATACTTACCATGTAGATAGAAGTCACAGCTGCTATGGCACCTGTGGGGTGAGCAGGCCTGGTGCTTATCTTCTTCTGCTACCCAACACTGATTCACTATATTCTCCTGTGGAAGCCACTAGCGGGAGAACAGAGCACAATGTAAGGAGGTTTTTACAGCTTCCTTTGAGTTCAATGGTAGCTATATTAATTCCCCTAATGGTGGGTAGAGATAGACGATCCTCACGAGATTCTTTTCTATAAATATTTGTGATGTTTATGTGGCATCCCAGAGCTGGCTATGGCTGGGCTGAGGGTGATCTCTGTGCATTGTATTATTTCCTGTTGCTTCATAGCCTGTGTGACATAGCAGGGGGTCCTGAGTCTCACACAACACAGCGCCACCTAGTGAGCCTCACACATGCATTACACCTCCCATAGGATTGAATAGTAACCAAATGTCCAATGGGAGGACATCGCCTGGGAAAAGGGGAGGAGTCAGCTGATCACTGGGTCCCCATGGTAACACCCCTGCAGGAAGGTCCTGCGTGTGAGGAGTTAGAAGTGTGGAGTGTTAGGAGGAGGAGGTGAGGAGATAAGTGTGATGTCCTGTGAAGAAAGCAGTGAGTTTAGTGCAGGAATCTCAAGTCCTAGACAGGCCCAGGAAGGTTGGAGAGCTGACATACTCCAGCTATTCAGAAGATCCTGTCCCCTGTCTGCCTAGCCATCGCCCTGAAGGAAGTCAAGCATCATTATCTTGTCAGCATGAGACTGTGGAGAGAACATTCTGGAACACGTGCTCCATAGCAAGTATCACAGGATCCAGGGGCCAAGGCCAGACCTGTGGAATATCCTGCCACCCTGACTATTGTACCCCCGAAACTCTGAGCTATCAGGACCACATAACGTGAGTGGGGAATATTATGTACTAGTATCATGGTGGGCATCCTCCTATGAGCCAAATAGGAGCCCAGACGCACCTTAGGGCTGTAACACTGAAGTATAAGGGCTAGGAACACCTTTCATCAAGTCTACCCTGCACCCCAGGACTTTGCTGTGTCACCAGGCGTACCCCGTTGTTTTGTATTGAAGAAACTGTTTAAGCATTTGTGCCTCCACACCCATGGAAGTAAAAGTTCAACTTTACAACCGTTTCTGTGTCTGACTATGCACCGACAACATCAGGACGCCCCAAACACCACCAGTCGGCACAGTATAGGGGAAGCGCCCCGGGGGAACAATCACCACCAACATTTGTGCAGCCCCCTCATCACCGGTACCAGTGGTGGTAACGTGGGACAGCACCAGCGCTGCGCCCTCGTGCCCAGAGACCGTGACAAGTCTGCGCTGTTTGCACCCCGCAATCCCAACTGCAGCGTTACCTTCCATCTGGTCACCGCAAGAAAAACTGGCGTCACGAACAGGATACGAGTGTGTGCCATTTTGAGAAAGTCGCCACGAAAAGTGCGCCAAATTGTCTCCAGAGCATCGGTCTTTATTGTGGACTTTGCTAAGATCAAGTTTATTCCCTGAGAGTGCTTGCCACAAAGAGGGGGAGCCCTATACCCCTGAAGTAAGCCCTAAAGACTGTCCTCTCAGTGTGTTACAGCCCTGGAAGAGTTAAAACGTCCAGGACTTGTTTGCTGTGCCATATCGCTGTGTAAGAACGCCCACAAAGGGTTAACTGTACCTTGCAAAAGTGCGGGAGATTTTTAGCACTGCCCATGAGACCAGGAGACCCATCTGCCACCATCTTAGGAGAGCCCAGAATGCTGAGCGCAATGCTCCAGCGCACCCATACAAGAAAGTGAAAGGCGAACGTGACGGCGCCATTTCTGACTCTCCGGTGCCGCATCACCGTCCCTGCTGTGCACCGCTGATCTCTGGTCCACGCTGCAGTTGCTGTCAGTGAGTACTGTGCCTCCCTGTCCTTGTCTTCAGTCCTCCCAGCGAGTGTTTTCCGTGTACCGTGTCCGTGGGGAGTGCCACCATTAAAGAGGGGGAGCACACCGTCACTCTGTTAATAGCTACAGCATTCTTAAAGGGACAGCATTCCAAGTTGTAGTCTCCATTCCCTGCCAGCAAGCAGTTGAGTTTCTTAAAGAGACGGCGACCTAATTTCAGTCATACCTGCAAACAACATGACTGAGCAAAGTGACATTGTGCCATCTGTTTCTAGTGATCCAGCAGTGCCCATGGCGAGTAGCCTACCATTCTCCATGCCATTTTACCCTGGCGCACCATGGCTGCCACGCTACAAAGGGGAGGCGCACACCCTCAGGGACTTTCGTGAGAAGATGCTGTTTCTCTTCCAGTTCTATCCTCTGAATACAGAACAGCAGATACAGATCCTGCTGGGCCAGCTTGAGGGTGCTGCAGCTAGGGAGGTCAAATCCTGGCCTGCCTCTGACAAAAGAACCCCTGGGCAAATTCTGGACAAACTCCAGGTGAACTTTGACGTGCGATCTGTCTCCGAGGTAAAGATGCGCTTCTTTTCCAGACGACAACTACCTGGTGAGACCCTGCGGGACTTTGCTTTATCCCTCCAAGAGGCGTTCAGAGCTGTGGTGCAAGTGGATCCACGTGAAAATGTGGACTCTGATAAAATCTTGCTTGACCGCTTCATAGAAGGGGCGGGTACCACATTGCTCCAGAGTCAGTTGCGAATGCTTGCTGCACAACATCCCAGCATCACGTTTGCTGACTTCAAGGCCCTTGCCATCCAGGTCTTGGGACAGGAGCAGCCCCAGCCGAGCCCAGTCATCTGTGCTCCCAAACCTGGACCCTCAACAAGCATTGCTCCATTTGTCCTGCCACTATCTCTGGGTACCTCACCTGCTGCCCAAACTGCGCAGACTACACCAGCAGACTCCAGAGATGACCTTCTGGCCCGAGTGGATCATCTGACCCGTGCCATGGAACAGATCACCGTCCATCTAGATCGTCTGACCCAGCCGTCTTCATCGTCCAGTGATCCTTTGCGAAGTCTCAACATCTCACCTGAGTCGCCACCCAGACGTCCGTCTTCAGTGAAACCTCCGCAGAGTGAGAGGCCATACTGTACCTATTGCCATAGATATGGACACACCAGGCCTCAGTGTTTTCAGTTAAACGGGCCACCCCCGAGGCAGCGGGCCGCCCCTCGGGAGGAAAGAAGAAGGGCCCAGGTGAATCTTCAGTGCCATTGTCACGCTTCGTCTCAGCCTGCCCACACATCACAATCCGGGTGAACGGCGTCCCTCTGACAGAGTTGGTGGACACTGGATCTCAGGTAACAACCCTGCGCAAGCAGGCGTTCCTTGAACATTGGGACTTAGGTGTGTTGAATAGAACACCTGACACATGGATAAATCTGTGTGCCAGCAATGGACAGCCCATACCACAGCAGGGTTATTGGGAACCCACTATCCAGATTGGGGACTTGAAACTGCCTAGACAGGGTGTAATTGTCACTGATGTAGAGGATGATAGGTTTGCAGTTGTAATATTAGGCATGAATGTTTTACGCCATTGCTTTGCAGAAGTGTTGGATGCCTTGCATGCCTCTCTCCTTACAGCTTCTCCCAGTGACCAGCAGACCATTCAGCGGGCCATTCGTGTACTCAATGCCCAGCACAAGTTCGCCAACAAACAAGGTGAAATTGGTCGAGTCCGGATCCAAGATACCCGTCCAGTAACCCTACAGCCTGGAACAGAAACTATGGTGTGGTGCCGTGCCCGTCCGGGCATAGAAAATCAGGACTACGAGGCCTTGCTACAACCCATACAGGTAGATGGTCAACCACTTGTCATGGCTGCCCGCAGCCTTGTCACAGTTTCCAATGGACGTGTTCCTGTCCGCTTAGTCAACTTGGGCGATGCTCCCGTGAACCTCCACAAGTTCCACTCTGTGGCCCTGCTACACCGGTTAGCACCAGAAGACATTCTCTCTGGTGATTCTACCGCCACACAGCGTTCCACCCAAGCTGCTGAGAACATTCAGAATGGAGCCACGAAGTCCTGGTGGGATGAATTGAACGTGGGAGACGCCAATACCCCTATAGAGCACATCAATGGGGTTCGCAATGTGGCCAAGTGTTACCAACAGGCATTCAGCAAACACCCATTGGACTTTGGTAAGACTACGACCATACAACATCGCATTCTGACTGGCGACCACCATCCAATCAAGGAGCGTCACCGTCCAATACCACCAGCGATGTACCAACCGGTGAAAAAGTTGATCCAAGAGATGCGAGATGCTGATGTCATCCGGGAGAGTAACAGCCCCTGGGCGGCCCCGCTAGTCCTTGTCAAGAAGAAAGACGGAACCCTACGATTTTGTGTGGACTATCGTAAACTCAACAACGTCACGCACAAAGACGCATACCCATTGCCGCGGATTGAGGAATCTCTAACGGCTTTGGGATCAGCTACCTGTTTCTCGACCCTGGACTTAACCAGTGGATACTGGCAAGTCCCTATGGCGCCTGAAGATTGTGAAAAGACTGCGTTTACGACCCCGATGGGACTCTTTGAATTCAATAGTATGCCATTTGGGCTATGTAATGCCCCAGCCACATTCCAACGGCTTATGGAGAGGTGCCTCGGCCATGAGAATTTCCAGAGTGTGCTACTGTACCTGGACGATGTTATTGTATTCTCCCGGACATACCAAGAACACCTTCGTCACCTGTCCGAGGTATTCAAGGTACTTATACAGCACGGCCTAAAGGTGAAGCCCTCCAAGTGCTACCTGTTGAAACCCCAAGTTCACTACCTTGGGCATGTCGTGAGCGCACAAGGCGTCCAACCTGATCCTGAAAAGATCACTGCAGTCCAGAACTGGCGAAGACCAACTACCGTCAAAGAAGTCCGAAGCTTCCTTGGATTCGCAGGTTACTACCAGCGTTTCATACCACACTTCGCCCAAGTAGCCGAGCCTCTGAACGAGTTGTTGCGCGGTTGTCCCAGAGAAAACTACAACCGAAAGCTTCCGGTAGACTGGACAGCGCGTCAAGAGGAATCCTTTCAAGCGCTTAAAGCACTTCTGACGCAACCACCAATTCTAGCCTATCCCGACTACAGTCAGCCATTCCGCTTGTACACAGATGCAAGTCACCAAGGTTTGGGTGCAGTGTTGTCCCAGGTTCAGGACAACAAAGAGCGAGTCATCGCCTACGCCAGCAGGAGTCTGAGAGGCACGGAGAAGAACGACCAGAACTATAGTTCTTTCAAACTCGAACTTCTGGCGCTTGTCTGGGCCGTGACAGAGAAGTTTAAAGACTACCTGGCTGCCACACCCTTTACCGTGTACACAGATAACAATCCGTTGGCGCATCTGGACACTGCTCAACTGGGAGCCCTTGAACAACGGTGGGCCTCAAGACTCGCGAATTACAAGTTCTCTGTCAAGTATCGCAGTGGCAAGTCCAACGCTAACGCTGATGCACTCTCAAGGTTGCCTGTGGGAGAAGAACCACCCCGAGAAGACATCTGGGAAGAGGTGCAGATGCCACCATTCTACAACAAGTTTGCCCAACAGGTTGCTATTGGTGTCCCTGTAGAAGGAGAATCTCTGGCGAAAACAGCTACCGAATCCCTCCAGGAGCCATCTCTGTGGAAAACATTCCAAGAAGAGAGCAGAGTTTTAGGAGAATTGTCAGATTTCCTGCTTACAGGAAGAATACCAACCCATGTAAAGAGAGGTCTTCATGACGTGGAATTAAAACGCCTTTGGCGACAGAGGAAGCGCCTGTTTGTCCAACGAGGCCTTCTACATAGAAACACTCTTGATCCTGTCACAGGTGAAAGGCTTCATCAGATCCTCGTACCAAGAAGAGACGCACAGATGATACTTGAGGCGTATCATGACAGATCCGGTCACTTCGGGGTACAAAAGACCGAAGCTACCATCCGTCGTCTCTTCTATTGGGTTGGGATGAGGAGTGACATTGAGAGTTGGTGCCGAGAGTGTCCCGCCTGTAGTATCACCAAGGAAGGTCGAAGAGATCAGAAGGCCCCTCTACATCCAATTAAGACTCAAAAGCCGTGTGAAATTGTTGCTCTGGACCATGTGAAGTTGGGTCCCACACGTTCCGGCTACAGCTACGCTCTGACAATGGTGGATCATTACTCCAAGTTCCTTGTCATCGTGCCTGTCAGAGATCTTACAGCAAGAACTACGGCTGAGACCTTCTATGCAGAGTTTGTCCGCCATTACGGTTGTCCTGAGCATATCCTCACCGACCGTGGATCGGCGTTTGAATCACAATTGTTCCGTGAGCTGTGTCAGTTCCAAGACTGCAAGAAGTTGCGAACCACAGCGTATCACCCTCAAGGGAATGGTATGTGCGAGAAGGCAAATCAAGTGATCATCGGCATGCTAAGAACAGCCGCAGTTACACCTGGTGTTGAGTGGCCTGAGCGTATCAAGGACTTGGCCTATATTTACAACAACACACCCCAAACATCTACGGGATACGCACCATTTTATCTAATGTTTGGAAGACAAGGTCAACTTCCTTCAGACTTAACCCTTGGTGTGAAGGTCCCTGACACCATCAATCCACTACCCATAACAGACTGGGTTGTTGAACACCGCCGACGTATGGAGGAAGCTAAAGAGATAGTTGAAACGCGCATGGATGAGGTTCGTAGGAGACAACAGGAGGATTACAACCATCACGCCCATGCAGCGCCCCTGAAAGTTGGCGACCGTGTATGGTTAAGGAATAACCATCGGAATGGGAAATTGGATCCATTCTGGGAGAAAGAACCATACAGTGTCATCTCCATACCATATCCTGAATCCGACGTGTATGAGATCTCTAAACCTGGGAGACAGCCCCAAGTAGTACACCGAAACCGTCTGAAGCTGTGCCTTAAAGAAGGACTACCCACAGAGGTGCCCCCAGCTGAGACAACGAGTACAGAGATCTTGTCACCTTCTGAAGCGAAAGAGAGACCCCCAACGTTAACTGAGCTTATGTGGGCACCTAAACTACTACCATTTAGCTGTTATCCACCAATTGCTCTAGTGCAAGAGAACCCTTCGACAGATGATTTAATTGATTTCAGTGACTCTGTTCCTGATTCAAATCTCGTTCCACTTAGGCGTTCTGAGCGTACCACAAAAGGCATACCTCCAACACGCTATAGTGATGCCATTGCTGTCC
The DNA here is from genome assembly GCA_947044405.1 of Leptodactylus fallax. Lineage (NCBI taxonomy): Eukaryota > Metazoa > Chordata > Amphibia > Anura > Leptodactylidae > Leptodactylus > Leptodactylus fallax. Next base: position 4,422,716 of record CAMRHE010000085.1, read on the forward strand.
TTGGGTAAAAGAGGTTAACTGTCTCTGCTTCTGTATATATGTTATTCCTGCTCTGATTACATTAATGTTTTTCCTGTGTGTATATACAGTATATATATAATATCTTGCCATGTAATATAGTATTTACATTTATATGCAACAATCCAAGCCATAGTGCCTGGCTCACCGAGCCAAGGAAGTTCTGTTACCCCATTGCGGTATGGACATTCGTGCTAGAGTGCCTACTCTTCCTTACAGAAAGGACTGTTTATTGTTTCTCAGAGAGACTCTCATGATAATGGACACTCACAAAATTTGTGCCAGAGAGCCTCTGGACCCATTTGCACTACTGTTGTTTCTATATGGACTGTCTGATGGTACCGCCAAAAGGTTCCATAAGTCTGAGTTTAATTATCTCTCCGTTACCCTTCAGACTTCTCATGGACATTCCAGGACTATGCCGGGAGGTCTTACCTCAAGTTTCTAAGTATTATATTTTTCTAAACTGTTAGTGACATTTGCACTTTATTCGTATTTATTAACAATTTGTTACATTTCTCACCTTCACCCCAGCCCGTCGCCGAGGTCGGCTCAGTGAAAGAGGGGGAGTATGTGGCATCCCAGAGCTGGCTATGGCTGGGCTGAGGGTGATCTCTGTGCATTGTATTATTTCCTGTTGCTTCATAGCCTGTGTGACATAGTAGGGGGTCCTGAGTCTCACACAACACAGCGCCACCTAGTGAGCCTCACACATGCATTACACCTCCCATAGGATTGAATAGTAACCAAATGTCCAATGGGAGGACATCGCCTGGGAAAAGGGGAGGAGTCAGCTGATCACTGGGTCCCCATGGTAACACCCCTGCAGGAAGGTCCTGCGTGTGAGGAGTTAGAAGTGTGGAGTGTTAGGAGGAGGAGGTGAGGAGAGAAGTGTGATGTCCTGTGAAGAAAGCAGTGAGTTTAGTGCAGGAATCTCAAGTCCTAGACAGGCCCAGGAAGGTTGGAGAGCTGACATACTCCAGCTATTCAGAAGATCCTGTCCCCTGTCTGCCTAGCCATCGCCCTGAAGGAAGTCAAGCATCATTATCTTGTCAGCATGAGACTGTGGAGAGAACATTCTGGAACACGTGCTCCATAGCAAGTATCACAGGATCCAGGGGCCAAGGCCAGACCTGTGGAATATCCTGCCACCCTGACTATTGTACCCCGAAACTCTGAGCTATCAGGACCACATAACGTGAGTGGGGAATATTATGTACTAGTATCATGGTGGGCATCCTCCTATGAGCCAAATAGGAGCCCAGACGCACCTTAGGGCTGTAACACTGAAGTATAAGGGGCTAGGAACACCTTTCATCAAGTCTACCCTGCACCCCAGGACTTTGCTGTGTCACCAGGCGTACCCCGTTGTTTTGTATTGAAGAAACTGTTTAAGCATTTGTGCCTCCACACCCATGGAAGTAAACGTTCAACTTTACAACCGTTTCTGTGTCTGACTCTGCACCGACAACATCAGGGAGCCCCAAACACCACCAGTCGGCACAGTATAGGGGAAGCGCCCCGGGGGAACAATCACCACCAACATTTGTGCAGCCCCCTCATCACCGGTACCAGTGGTGGTAACGTGGGACAGCACCAGCGCTGCACCCTTGTGCCCAGAGACCGTGACAAGTCTGCGCTGTTTGCACCCCGCAATCCCAACTGCAGCGTTACCTTCCATCTGGTCACCGCATTTGCCCCTCCAGTTTGTTTTGGGTTTACTCGGCATGAACATAGGAGTGCTATTATTATACAGTGCAGACAGCTACCACCAGACATGTCCTGTGGCCTCTATACCACACTGTTGGTGCCATTACCGCAATTTTGTATCTACTACTTACCACCCGATATTCCATAGACATACATGTCATTTTCACTTTGCTATAGCTTTGACTTAAAGAGCTAGAAATTGGATAGATAGGTTCCTAGGAGCCCTAAAATTGTTCTACACTGTTTTATAGATAGGTTCCTAGGAGCCCTCACAGTGTTCTACACTATGTTTTATAGATAGGTTCCTAGGAGCCCTAAGAGTGTTCTACACTATGTTTTATAGATAGGTTCCTAGGAGCCCTAAGAGTGTTCTACACTATATTTTATAGATAGGATCCTAGGAGCCCTGACAGTGTTCTACATTATGTTTTATAGATAGGTTCCTAGGAGCCCTGACAGTGTGCTACACTATGTTTTATAGATAGGTTCCTAGGAGCCCTAAGAGTGTTCTACACTATATTTTATAGATAGGTTCCTAGGAGCCCTGACAGTGTTCTACATTATGTTTTATAGATAGGTTCCTAGGAGCCCTGACAGTGTTCTACACTATGTTTTATAGATGGGTTCCTAGGAGCCCTGACAGTGTTCTACACTATGTTTTATAGATAGGTTCCTAGGATCCTTGACAGTGTTCTACACTATGTTTTATAGATAAGTTCCTAGGAGCCTTGACATTGTTCTATACTATGTTTTATAGATAGGTTCCTAGGAGTCCTGAGAGTGTTCTACACTATATTTTAATTTAAGATGTGCCTCGTATCAAACTTGCCTGACCCAAAACAAATATTGAAAGGTTAATGATCAAATTTAAATAGAAATATATAGCACATCTGCTATTTACACTTAATTTTTTAAAGTGTACCTCCAATTATAAAACCACTTATACATGAGTACAGGCAAATATGAGAAAATTTGTAATATATCTTATTAAAGTAATCTGTTTCCTTCTACACTTATTAGGCTGCTCTCCTACTCTCCTAATCTTTACACAGACTGTTTATTTATATAGAGTCCATATCGATATCCAGCTCAGACACAGCCATCTATGGAGAGCAACGGGGTGAGGAAAGGCTGCTACCAACTAGTTAATTAATTTATTGCCTCATTCTGTGCAAGATAGAGTACTTTAAAGATATAGCATTGTAGAGTAGTAGAGTGTAACAGCAGCAGTTATTTGTTTGTTTTTTCCAGCAGCCTCCTCCTCCTCCCTGTCCCCTCTCCATAGATTTCTATGTATAAAGTAACTTTAGCCTAATAAGTGGACAAGGAAACATATTTCTTTATTAAAGAGAACCTTTTACCACCTCGCTAAGTCCAGCTCTTTGCATTATTTAATAGCTGTTGCTCCACTAATTCCAGCACAGTTGGGATTTTTTCTCTAACCCCACAAATTCCCGAGCAATATGTACCGTTAATTTTGGTGCCTGATATACTATTTAGGCTCTGTACTGTTAGGAGGACGGTGTCAGGCAGTAGCAGGCAAGGGGTGTGAATCTCAGCTCTTATACTGTCTGCCTTTGATTGGAGCTCTGAATCAAGCCCCTTGTCTGCTCCTGCCTGACACTGCCCACTTGACCATACAGAGCCTAAGTAGCATATCAGGTACCAAACTACCAGCAATGATTGCTCAGGAATGGTGGGAACTAGAGAGAAAATTCCAACTACGCTTAAATAAGTGGATTCGTACTTATTAACACATGCTAATAACTGGAGTTGGTGGAGGTGGTAAAATACAAAGTATCTTATACTCACCTGTATTCAGAGGCGTAACTTGAAGTTCCTGGGCCCCACTTACCATGTGCTATCTATAATAGTGGTACCTTCATATGTTGTAGAGAGGTCTTTTGGCCCTGTGAGGCTCCGGGCCAATGATAATTGCTACGTTTGCACCTCCTGTGGCTACACCCCTGCCTGTACTGTTAATAAAGACAGTCATGTTATAATTGAAAGTATGTGTTAAAGTGTTAGTCACAGAAGTATCGACATTACAATAAATTCATGTTGCCATACTTGGGTGCGTTGACAACCTTGTGACACGCCATTTGGAGCCCTCACATGGGCAGTCATTCATTTGAACGGCTGGATGTAATTCTACATTTCCCCTGTAGTGGCCACTGTAGAACACATGAGCATATTGCACTGGGAATTTAATTTGTTTGCCAGTTGAATCTCATGGGTTTAAAGGGGTTGTAGTGATAAAACAACCCCTTTAATAACACTTAGCTGGCTAATGGTACCACACATTTAACTGAAGTAACTACAGCATGCAGATGGCTATGTAAAATCAATAATTCATTGACTGAAATAATAAAAATGTAATGTTTATATTGCTAATTATGTTAATTTTAGATGTGGCAGAGAATAGGGCACATTCCAGAAATACTACCACTTCAGCAAGAAGCTCAGTTATCAACCTGTCAAATGCACAACCTTTTAAAACTGGAGCGAGCAGTCAAATAAGCGGCATCGCGAGGGATTTTATAATGTCTGTCAATCATTAGTGACATCCTGGTGAATCTCATCAGACAACTAATAGCATACCTGAAGCAACTCACAAATTACTTCCCTGCTGGGAGCCCCTCTTAGACCTGGAGAAGGGAAGCGAGCCTTAATAAGCCACCCGCTGACATAACCTCCGAGATATCATGTCACACTCCCTTCTGTCTTATCCATGTCAAATAATGCTTTTCAATTCCTTAATGTACGAAATCTATAGCCAAGGAGCCCATCTGCTTGTCACTAATATGTTGTGAATAGGCAACTCGGGGCTGTGAAAATCTTTTCTATATGAAGCTAATAATTATGTGCAATCATTTTATGTCAGGATGTGATGATATAATATTGTACATATTTCATGTCTGCCATGTAGATGTGCTACCTGATGTGCTGGCCAGAAACTGATAAGGAGCCAGAGGAAACGTGAGATTTCTGGGCCCCAATGCAAAATCTGTCATACCACCTTCCCAACCATGTTTCGTTTATAATACTACTGTCTTCTCTGTGGCAGTGGGCCCTTTGGGCACTTTAAAGGGGTCGTCCAGGAGTTGTAGGAAACTCAGGGGCGGCCAGGGTGGGTGTAAAACAAAAAAAAAAAAAGTTCCCTATCTCCGGTCCCCTTTCCCTCGCATCCTGGGTGTCATTGGGTTGGGAGTGGAGAGGCTCACATGACCGCTGAGACCAATCACTGGTCACCAATACCTTACCAGCGACCGCTAAGGCCACTGTAAACTGCCAGCTGGGCGTTGTCAGCAGTGAGGGTGGTGTCCCTACAATCTGACACTGCAGTCAGTGCTGCCAGTTCAATTCTCTGTGGCAAAGGGAGTAACACCCAGTTGGCAAGCTATTTATAAATGTGTCTCAGGGTTCCCATATGACCTGACTTCGGTCCTCCACATCATTCAAAAGGGCAGTCCATTGTTCCAGGGTTCAAAGCTCTCGGGTTCTAGTATACAACTCCTCCAGAGACAGGTTTGCCTTCAATGCTTAGCTATGAGGCAATGTGCCGAATTGAGTGTATACAAAAGCAGTTGGAGGTTTTTTTTCCAGAGTTTCTCTACGGGAAAATTAAGAAGATACATACAGGGAAGAAGTGAGAGGTGAAGACCTAGCACCCCCTCTCAATCAGAGTAATGGACCTGGTGCCAATAGGGTTGGATCAGAGGGAATAGCCAGAAAAGATGAAAAATGTTAGCCCCACAGGCACCACACCTCCAGCAAGCATCTGGGATTTTAGGATTAAACGAAGCAAAGCTGGGGTGTGATACCCATGGAGCAACAGCTTAGAAAAGTTCTCCTTGTAGGTAAGGGTGTGTTCACATGGTGGAAAATGAAAATCATTTCGCAGATCAGCAAAGGGGAGGAGAGAAGTCATATAATCAATAATATCCGCAGAATGGAAAAGGCCCGCCTTAAACCAGGGTCCTGAGACTGTGGAGGTCAGGCTGGGTGGGTAATGTGGGTGGAAAAGGAAAGTGTTCATGGAGAAATGCAAGGAGGAGAGAGGGAAGCGAGCAGCACAAGCGCGCCAAATGTCCCAGGTCAGGGCCATCGGACCTAAAAGGGTAGTGGAGGGGGGGGGGAATAGGAGTTAAACCAAAGCAGAGAATTGGGGTGGTTTGGGGCCAACCAAAGTTTAGTACCCAGGGCAATGCAATGACCCCTCATCACTGCCCTATGGACTTCACACAACGTCGTCTAACAGGAGAGAGAACATCATTATGTTAAAAAAAAGAATCTAAAGTGGATGCAAAGGTGCACATGGGTCTGCGCCCTCTTAAGCAGTCCCTCATCAAGCCGCCAGTGACAAATCCTAGTGGACACATTGCACAAAACCAGATCTATCATAACAGGGTCATGGTCAGACCAGTTAATAGAACCCATGGAGGCCCCACTGAAAAGGCGCAGAGCAAGAGTATTCCTAAAAAAGTAATCTATTCCAGTGTGAAATTTATGAGGAGGGGAGTAGAAAGTATATCAGAAGGATGGTTCATCCACCAAAGATCATACAAAGAATACCGTATAATAAGATTGGGCAAGACTGGCAAGATTGTGTCAAGTAATAGACTGGCAATCCATCCTGTCAGAAAAAGACAATGATTTCTTGGGGGGTAGTTTCTTCCCCATGGGCCTTAGTTATAAGCAGGTTTACACTGAATTCAAGAAGGGAAGAGCAGGAGCTGAAGATCAATGCTGCCATCTACTTCGGTGTACACGCCATGCCCCTAAGTCAATGTTCTTTATGGTTCATACACATTGGAAAGCCATGTGCAAGAGGCTGTATGGTGGCAAACAGAGTGTCCTCATACTACAGAGAGAGATGTAATAGCTACAATACCATATACAGCCTATAGACATGAGTGGAGCTGTGCCTGAAGAAGAAAAACTTTATTTTTATCATTTCATTTGAACATCTTAAAGGGATTTTCTTGGACTTTTAAATTGATGTCCTATTTTTGGGATAGGTCATCAATTGAAGAACCGCGGAGGTCTGACACCCTCCAGATTAGCTGTTTAAACCAGCAGCGACGCTCCTTAAGTGCTGCTTCCACTTCACAGGCCAAGTAACGATCACAGCTCAGTCCCATTCAGCTGAGCTGCAATACCAAGCATATCCACTGCATAAATATATGGCACTATGTTTGGAAAGTACTGAAAAGACTGCAGGTCTGACACTGTAACATCTTCAGACAGCAGATTGACCGGCTGCCCAGGTATCAGGCCTCTGCCCTTCTTTAATTGATGATCTAGCTTAAGGAGAGGTCATCAATTATTTAGCCTTTAAAACTGCAATGCTCCAGAATGCTATGTCTGGCTGCTCTATGATTGGCCTTGTTATCACTGCCTCCCATGAGTCACAGGGCCAGGAAGCTAAGCTGAAGTCTCGCCTGGCCCTGTATTATTGTGTTTGTGCAAGGTATCGCATCATTGGCGCAAGCGCAGAACAGCTCAGAGATTGCCAGGATGAAGTGGGTATAGTGCACATGCAACATGCAAAAGGACCACAGTGAGAAGGTGCTCTGATGATGCAATATGCAGGGTGAACTTGATAATACAGGGCCAGGTGAGACTTCAGCTTAGCTCTCTGGCCCTGTCACTTATGGAAGGCAGCAGAAAAGAGACCAATCATAGAGCAGAGGTACATAGCCAGGGCCGGCTCCAGGTTTGTGTGGGCCCTTGGGCGACAGCGCCCCAGTTGGCCCCTTTTGGAGTAACTCATGCACAATGCAGCTAAAAAACAATCAAATTGGGTGTTTTTTGCTGAGGTAGACCTACTGGAGTGGACTGTAGTACAGTCCATTCCATGCAAGTAGGTACAACCTGTTAAAACATCGGAAAGTAAAGAGAAATTTGAGGCGAACATCTGCCTCGGATTCTTCTTTATCTTCTGCCCCCGGCTCACAGTGCGGAACATCAGCATGCCCTTGTGGTTTTCCACCGCTGATTAGGCCCAAATGAATGAGTCTAACCAGTGTGGAGTCTCAAGCCATGGCCTCCGAATCAGCTGCAGAATCTGTGGCAAGGTCCAGCAGGACACTTTTTTTTTCCAGCTTCCTGCTCCAATTAGTTTTAATAGGAGGCAGAATGAGGGAGAAATCTGCTGCAAAATCAGTGCCAGATTCCACTGTGTGAACAGAGCCTGATAATGTCAATAGTGCCACTCCACAGTGGCCCCCACACAGTATTATATACTCCACAGTGGCCGCAGGCCCAGTACCCCACTGGGCCCGATTGTTACGCCACTGTAAACAGTCAGCACCCGGCAGCTGAGTGGGCCCCTTTAGGAGCATGGGGCCCCTGCACTTGCCCGGGTATGCCAGGTGCTGACACTGGCCCTGTGCATAGCAGTCTGGAGCATCAGACCCACCCTTACATAGTTACATAGTTACATAATAGATGAGGTTGGATGAAGACATCAGTCCATCAAGTCCAACCTGTAAACCTACAGTCCCCTACAGTGTTGATCCAGAGGAAGGAAAAAAAAACCCATGAGGCTTTAGAAAAATTGCCCCATTTCAGGGGAAAAAAATTCCTTCCCGACTCCAATCTGGCAATCAGTAATAAACTTTGCATCAATATGTCCTTAAAATCTAGAACCCATAACCCGTAATATTGTTCTGTTCGAGAGAGACATCCAGGCCCTCTTTGAACTTGTTCAATGAATCCACCATCACCACTTCCTGGGGCAGAGAGCTCCATAGCCTCGCTGTTCTTACTGTAAAGAATCCTCTTCTATGTTGCTGGTGAAACTTTCTCTCCTCCAGTCGTAGAGGATGTCCTCTTGTCATTGTCAGTGGCCTAGGGGTAAAAAGATCATTAGAAAGTTCTTTGTGCTGTCCCTTTATGTATTTGTACATACTTTTTTCTAAACTGAATAACCCCAAATTTTTTAATCTATCGTTGTACTCCAATCCACCCATTCCCCTAATAATCTTGGTCGCCTTCTCTGCCCTCTCTCTAGTTCAGTTATGTCCTTCTTGTATATTGGGGCCCAAAATTGTGTGCAATAGTCTAGGGGGGGCCAGTGTGGCCATACCAGTGATTTGTATAGAGGCATAACTATGTTCTTGTCATGAGACTCTAGACCTCTATTGATGCATCCCATAATTTTATTTGCCTTGGCGGCAGCTTGCTAATTTACATCTTTAGAAATATAACAATATCTCAACAATGGAGGCATGGATTTTTTAGGAGCAAAAAGCATTTGTTCAGGTCAGTTTCACCTATGTAATTGTGTAATAAACTCGCTATCACTAACACCTGCCTGACAACTTTATATGTTTATATATATATATATATATACGCTCAAAACTTTCTATAATACCAGTGCTTAGAGTGACCATTAAAAAGAGCTAACCAAAGAAACTTTGATCCAATAGAAAGAAAACATTTTTTCTGCATCCAGGCGATGATAATTTCCTATATTTTTCACACGCTATGCTCTATTATACTGTCCGTACACTATGCAGAGCTGTCCTGAAATACAATTACATGTTAAGATTTATTTACTGGTCACCCCTGAAAGCCAGCGGTGCGATGATTATCTCCGCAGAACACAACACCTTTGCAAAGATTGCAATACTGTGTTTTTCTTAAATGACTAAAATCATGCTAAGAGCACAAATAGAAGAGTTGCTGTTCATTATGAATGAGCCTTGTGCCACCTATTAATGATGCAACGATACATCATCCGCCGCCCTGAGAGAGAACAATCTCTCCTTAAATTGGCAGAATATCAAACTGCTTGCTTTGTTTGTCTGGCTGCGCACAACATCTAGCCGAAAGCACCAGACCATGAATAAAAACATAATAAGAGGCTGCATCTCATAATTGCTGTTATAAAGCTACAATCTCCTTTCTTACAGATTCGGTTAGGATATTTTATTTATATGAATATTTGTATTCTTTTTATTGTGGATGGGAAGGATCCGGCAGTCTCGCACCACTTAGCGCCATATTAAGGCTGTTTGTAGTACAAAGAGCTTTCATCTAGTACTGAACAATCCAATGACCCGACAGTAAAACTAAGGCTGAAAAATAGATATTCACAATTTTAAGTAAAGCTGAGGTTGGCGATTAGTATTATTATCAATGTGTAAAAGTTTTAGGCAGACATAGAAACATGCTGCAAAGAATGTTTTAAAATATAAACTTTTTTTCATCAATTAACAAAATGAAGTGAATGAACAAAAGAGAAATCTAAATTCCATCAATATTTGGTGTCACTGCCCTTTGGAGGAGGAGTCCTGGAAATAATGGTATGGGCCCCACCATTAGTGTAAGTATATGGGTGACAGTGGTCCGATTGGGCTCAGAAGTCAAGAAGCTTCAGAGACCACACAGTATTTTAGGAGCTTGTGAGTCATGATGTCTTCTTTTTATGCCAAACTTTTATTCTTAAATGGAAAGAAGAAAAAAAAAAATCAAGAGGACACCTTGTGTAATACACTCTAGACAGAGTCATGTGGTCTGACACCGATGTTAAGAAAGCTGCTCAGCTTGTAAAATAAAAAATGCACTTACAACCCTCCCTAGGGTAAAATTGTGGGACTGCTGAGCCAAGACATCCTTACAATTGACAGGAATCAAAAACCTTACAAGCAATGGTACAGAGAAGGCCGATGAACAGAGATGTGACTTCACAATATAAATCTTCGATCACTATAAGTATACGATCTTCAATATGTTAAGAATATGTTATATGTCTACTCTAGTACACATAACATGGTGAATCTTTTTGATCTGGTCAAGAGAGAATACACATCAAAATGCATTATGTGAAGAAGTATCTTCAATATATTGTAAAGATTGTAAAGATTTCATTCCATGAGGTGAAAATACTGATAACTTATGTCTTCTTTACCCTCCTCTAAACTTTCATTCTACACTCCAGAAAGTACTGAAGTATTATACCAACTTGTGTTAACATGTTCCTAAATGTTGGTGCTGTAGCGTATCAATGGTCTGAGGTTGTTCGGGTCCCATGATGTACTATTACTGTATGTCAAAGTGAAGGCTTTGGCATCTCTACACAATCACCTGCACGATACTAAAAGTTGACTATTACTATGCCACAAAAAAGGGTAAAAGATAAGCTTTAAGGCTAAGGCCCCACGTAGCGAGCCACAGTCAAAAAGCGCTGCAGGAAAAACCACGATGGAAACGCATTGCAGTTTTTCCCACAGTGCTTTTCACAAAAAGTCCGCAGAGTTTTCCTCTGCAGACTTTCTGCTTCAAACAGGGTCTTAAGAAAAGGGCTTATTTTTGGGGTAGGTCTTAATTTTTTCCATGAACAACAATCACACACTGATCACTTTTTATTCAATTTTTCATCAGAGGTGAAACAGCAAAAGAACGGCAGTTCGGCACTTTTAAAACCTAATGTGTATGTGTTTTATGTTAATTTTTTAGTTTTATATGTATTCTAGGAAAAGGTGGGTGATTTGAACTTAGTTTTTTTTTTTTTTTTTTTATATTTATTTTTTTTAAATATATTTTATTCCTATTTCATTAAACCCGCCCCCCCTGCGAGGGGCTTGAACCTGCAATCGTCCCATAGACTGCAATACAACTGTATTGCAGTCTATGGGAGATTCACTACATTACTATTGAGGCTGGTCATCGATCAGCCTCAATAGTAATATTCCTATGGCAGACCTGGGAACCTTCATAAGGCTCCCAACTGTCAAAGGAACAGTGAAAAGTGAGTGAACTCTGATCGTGGGCATTAGCTCCGGGTCTCCACTATACATTACAGTAGAGACCTAGTACGTCTGCTGCAGATCGCCCGTTATCTTTAAGGACCCGGCATCCGCGTAATCGCACAGCAGATTTTGGGAAGGGGTTAAACCCAACTGTAACTAGGGCTTATTTTTGGAGTAGGGCTTATTTTTATTTCAAGCCTACTCCAAAAAATCTGCAAAATCTAGCTAGGGCTTATTTTTGGGGGTAGGGCTTATTTTTGGAGAAACACGTTATACAGAAAACGCCAGAGTTTCCGTAGGTATAATTGACATATGGTGATTTACAAAAACGCGGCTGCTTTTGAAATCGCAGCATGTCCGCTGCGGATATTTTTCTGCAAGGTGTGGAGGATATTAGCCAGAATCCGATCCACTTTACAGGTACTGTATTCCACCGCAGCCAAATAACGGAGTTTACGTTATGTGGGGCCTTGGCCTAAATGACAAGCAGTACATGCTGTAGAATGCACATAGTGCATTAGTATTACAATTAATCTATTGTTTTGCTTTATGTACACTATTGTTATAGGGTAATGGAATATGTAGAATACTTTAATGTAGCTACAACAAATACATCAATTGTGACAAGGCTACTATCTTTGTGTCTTTGCAAAATGTGTTACAAAATATAAAAGAATATAACAAAGCATAAAATCATAATATAGACACAATGGAAGATGGCAATGAAAAAAACATTGGTCCAGATTTACTAACTGGGCTGTGCCAAGAATGTGGTAAAAAAAAACCTCACGCTCACAAAAAGGAGAAATAGCATTTATTTGTATTCACTAACAGAAAAATATAATGATAACACATAATAGGAAACTAAAAATACTTAAAATCCTGTAAATACAAGGTAAATACAATCCACCAGCCAGTACTTAATCCACAATAAGATCAGTATTGCACCTATAAATGGATAAAGTCCCAGTAAAATATGGGTCTTATGTACATCTCAGCCCCTGTGCCCTGTTCGGCACTTTTTAAGACAGTAGGCTCAGCGGGGCAGGAATCAGTCCATCCGATTTATCATGATTTATTATGACTCACGACGGAAAGTTGCTCTTCTATCGGTAGCCCATGGCTGGCATAGACTGAGTTCAGGTGCACCTATATACGCAACATGCCGAAGCCTCCTTGTAAATAGTAGAGAGTCCTGACCATACAAACTCACAATAAAGCACAGGAAAGACTAGTATCTGTAATTCTATGACCCCACCACACTTAGTAAACAATATAAAATTAAGTAAACCATATAGGAATAAGCTAAACGGTATGAAATTAAAAGGAATCAATGCTTTATTATTTTGTTGAGCGAGCATTGACAGATCATCATTTGGTATGGAGCACTTTTAGCTGACTTGGATGTTGCATTTTGGATATAATGCAATAAATTGATTATTCATTTTCCTGCAAAAGATAATCCAGTTTGTACATTGGAACTATTGAGACATCTATTGATCACAAACAGAGAAAAAAGAATGACTAGAAAGCAAATTAGTGCAATAATTTTCTATGGGTATTTCAGAGTATGCAGATGTCAAAGAGAACAGTCACCTGATGGTGGATGATGGACAGGTGAATTCTTAAAGGGGTTATACCACCAAGAATATTTACCCTCTATCTATCCAAAACTTTTGGAAAATTCTAGTGAAATCTGGTTCGTGCTGAACCGACTCACTCCTCTCTAATAATAGCCAAGCTTCCTATATGGAACAAGAATCAAGCTTATTACATAGATACTTACCAGAAATTAGTTTTCTACATAAACCTGATACAAGAACCAAGCTTACTGCTTAGATTCAACAGCAAGGTCAAGCTTATTACACAGATGTGATAAAAAAGCAAGATTACTACACAGATATCTTACCAAAGGAAAGCTTACTGCATAATATAGTAACAGAAGCTGAGCTCTGTGACATACAGGATTATATGATAGAGGGAGAGAAGCTGATCTCTGTGATATATAGGGTTATATGATAGAGGAGAGAAGCTGAGCTCTGTGATATATAGGGTTATATGATAGAGGAGAGAAGCTGAGCCCTGTGATATATAGGGTTATATGATAGAGGAGAGAAGCTGAGCTCTGTGATACAGTATATAGGGTTATATGATAGAGGAGAGAAGCTGAGCTCTGTGATATATAGGGTTATATGATAGAGGAGAGAAGCTGAGCTCTGTGATATATAGTGTTATATGATAGAGGGAGAGAAGCTGAGCTCTGTGATATATAGGGTTATATGATAGAGGAGAGAAGCTGAGCTCTGTGATATATAGGGTTATATGATAGAGCAGAGAAGCTGACCTCTGTGCAGTGGCGTAACTAGGAATGGCTGGGCCCCAAGGCGAACATTTGACATGGGCGCCCCCCCCCAAACCGCCGCCCCCAACCCCCCCTCACACAAACCGCATTCCTGCGCACACTATTATGCCCCATAGTGGCCCCTGCACACAATATTATGCCCCATAGTGGCCCCTGCACACAGTAGTTTGCCCCATAGTGGCCCCTGCACACAGTAGTTTGCCCCATAGTGGCCCCTGCACACAGTAGTTTGCCCCATAGTAGCCCCTGCACACAGTAGTTTGCCTCATAGTGGCCCCTGCACACAGTATTATGCCCCATTGTGGACCACCCATGAACGATTATTATACTCTGGGGTCTTTTCAGACCCCAGAGTATAATAATCGGAGACCCAGGGGAGGATACAAACATAGAAAACACTGTAACTTACCTCTTCCTCGGTCCGGTGCACTCCCGTGCGCTACTTCGGCCATCTTCAATGTTGGGCCGGATCTCGCGCAATCCAGGCTGGCGTCGCGACGCATAATGACGTCGGCTGACGTCTGGGACGTCACCAAACAGGCCCGAAGCCTGCGGAGTGGCGGAGAGGTGAGTTACAGTGTTTTTTATGAGTATAATGATAGCAGTGTTTGTGGGGTTCGCGGTAGCGACTCCCACAGGGCTCCGGGCCCCGTAATGTTCCGGGCCCTGTGGCAGCCGCTACTGCTGCTACCCCGATAGTTACGCCCCTGGCTCTGTGATATATAGGATTATATGATAGAGGAGAAAAACTAAGCTCCGTGATATATAGGGTTATATGGCAGGGTGAGAAGCTGAGCTCTGTGATATATAAGGTTATATAGGTTATACCTTCACCAATATTAATTCCCTTGCTGGATCCTGAGTTCCGTACACTGATCAGGGCGCAGAGAGATCAATGTGCACATCTTTAGTGCAGAAAAACCCCTGCGCCAAAGATCTACCACAACTACTCCCATCTGCACCAGTAGACCAGTTTAGAGATAATAGTAAATTCTCCCCAATGTGGTCTAAAGGAACATATTTTCTGTTCCTTTAGACCATATGATACATAGAGAGACAGGAATGTACTTGTATAGTGTAGAACTTTGTTTTACTCTAGTTCTTTTCTAATAAACAATATCTTGATGAATTGGTGGAAGTTCTAAAGTTCAAAGCCTTCAAAGTTACAGAGAGAAAAAAAAACTAAAAGACTTTCTATGTAAATCAATGACAACTGCAAGGAAAAATAACAAAGGGTTTTATTATGTGCTGTTAATTTATAGATTCCATTATTACAATATGAAACTCATTTATTTGCCATTTTATACAATATTCCTTTCATTTCCCTGCTCATAGCACAAAGTACACACAGCCTTGTTTGGCCTTGATATTTAACTTGAATGGCATTCTCTGTTCTGAAAATGAATTTATTCCAGAGGCTGAATCTTTAAAATGTTGTACTTAAAGAAATTATAGCTGTGCATAGACTAAACCAATTTATCAGACTGGACCCAGGAACATGCCGTACTACTTTTCACTGGAGACAGCGTGTCCTTCTGTGTACATTGCTGTTACTATATCTGCCATTTATTATTTTATGTTTATACAAATCAATAAAAAACCCACAAAATGGAACACAAAATAAAAGCATAAATAACGTTTATTAATGTAAATCATAAACTTTATCTAAAGACGGATTAAAGTAGAAAAGCAAATGCAATAGGGGAAATTTACTATGCTGACTGTGCCTGAATTCTGTCCTATGGTGAATGTTAGGCACACAATGGGGGAGATTTAGAGAAGGGATTTTTTGGCCCTAAATTGAATATTCATGCTAATGACCTATCCACGGGATAGGGGCATGGCCTAAGTTGTGAGTTTGTGCGCCAAAAATGCACCCAGAACTTTTAGACCAATCAATAGAAGGTGTAAAGTTAGACTAGACGTCAGACACTTTGATAAATCTGGTGCCGTTTAAGGTGTGTAACAAAAATAGATAGATAATGGAATTTAGCAAATAATTTTGGTTCCAAATATTTGTGTGATGCTACCTTCACACCAACAGCGCTCTATTCATTCTTCTGTTCCGTTTTTTTTTTAACAGACTTTGCCGGATGAAAAAGCCATAATTGAAGGACTTTATCATCTTGGGCTTTTGCCAAACTGTGAACCTTTAAATGATTTGTCTTGGCTTAATTTTTTATGGTCTATCCTCAGGATAAGCCATAAATACCTGGGGGGGGCCCCCCCCCCCCCGGGCCATCAGGTGTATGGAGACTCCTGGCACCCGCCGATACACAATACAGGGCCGAAAGCAGATAGCTCTGTCCACTGTATAGCAGTCGGGCACCTTCACTTCAGTTCAGCTACCACTGATCTCAATGAGAGTTGAGCTACAGAGACCGTGGCCAGCCACGATACAGTGGATGGATCTTTCTGCTTCCGGCCCCGTATTGTGTACATGATAGGTGCTGGAAGCTGCTCCGTACAGTTGATCAGTCCGGGGGGCCCACTACTGATCAGGTATTTATAGCGTATCTTCAGGATTGAGCCCGGGCAGCCCCTTTAAAGGGATCCTATCAGGTCGATTTGGGACACTTAACCACCCACAGGCCCTTATGGACCTGGGGTTTAGTGTTCCAAATCACCCTGTTATAATGCTATCCATGGCCGATTAAAAATAAAAAAGCTTTATACTTAGCCTACCGCTTTACCCCTTACACCAGCGCAGTTCTTCAATGAAGCCAGAAGAGTACACCTTGGCTTCAGTGCACATGCACAGTACTTCCAGCACTTGCGCAGTGAAGCTGGGGTGTACAGCTCCGGCTTCACTGAAGAACTGCGCAATCGCTGGGAGCACCAGGGAGCAGTCCAATGAGACTCATCGGATTATTCTCTAGGTAAGTATAAAGATTTTTTATTTTTCATGTGACCACAGATTGCATTAAAACAGGTTTGGGACATGTGGGTGGTTTAGTGCCCCAAATTGACCTGACAGGTTCCCTTTAACGGTTCATATGCTGATGTATATTGTCTCCCTCGACATTTGTCTCCATTTATTATGCCTTGTACTCCAGTTTTCTAGCCTACAAATCATGAAAAAGCTGCAATTTTTTTCTGCAAGACATATTTTTGTGCAAAAAATGGCAATTTTTTTTTCTCTTTTATGCTGCGTAGATTTCAGTGCAGACAGAGGGCCCTGTGGAGGGTCCGTATGATTTATGTTATAAACATGGCGCACCCTTCACAGGTACAAGATATATGAAGACTGGTATTAAAAACATGGAACGTTGGACATCTGAGACGTAAAGGATATTTTTTAAAGGTGTTTGTTATTAAGAGATACATCAATGTACAGCTAAAAACCAAGATTTTACAATATTTTACAATTACTAGAAAGCAGCCCAGAAGAGACAGGTCTGTTGGCCAAGTGTTCAACAAATCTGAAATCCCATTACAATACTGTAGATTTTGCATACTGAGTAAAATATGGTTTCATGGACACTTGAGTCTAAACATGAAATCTCTGAAAGAAACAGAAGGCAGAATGTATGCCAGTGAAACCATGATAGACTCTTCTAACCATGTCTACAACCATCAGTGAAGCATGGTGGAGGATTACTGCTAGTTTGGGGATAATAACAACATCTGGAGTTGGTGATGTGCTTATGACTGAAGACTTCATGAATACTGATAAGTACAAACAAGTCCACATACATCATGTAATGATCTATGGAAAAGATTTCAGTGGGAAAAAATTACAGTAATTGTATGGGAGGTAATGACCCAAGCATCTGCTGCGAGGATCAAGATATACTTATCATATAGAGAAGTCAGTGGTGTCTTCAGAACAATTAACTGGCCACCGTAAAACCCAGGCATCCATACCAATGAACTAGTTTGAGATTATTAGAATTGAATAAACCATAAAATATTCCCGACCTCTAAAACAATCACTGGTCTCAGTGATACAGTGATGCCTATGGCACAAGATCGCTGAGGTCAGTGATCGGCTGCAACCATGTAAACAAATCCCAGCATGGAGGACCAGAGTGTGGTACTGGAAGTGACAAGGTGTCTAATGGAAGTAAAAGCTGATTTGTTACGTCATAACTTGGACTTTTCCTTTAATAATATACCATGTGTTTTAAAGGGAGTTTGTCATCAGAACCCAACATATCAACCCAGTTCCACACATAGATAGAATAGGGTCATCTGAATCAAATGGTGTTCCTCCATTGCCAACATATCGCTGTTTTTGACAATATGTACATCAGCTATTTGGAGAAACGAGGGTGTTAACACCTTTTTGGAGCAATGACCACACTCTTGTTTCTCCAAAAAAGGTGATATCTCAACAACAGACTCACCTATTCATAAGGGGGGAAACACTGATTGATTCAGGTGACCCTAACCTATCTGCAGGGCTGCATTGAAAGTCTGGATGCTGGTGACACTCCCTTTAAAGAGAACCTTTCATGTCTTCATAAATGTGTGGTATTACATACCACTAGAATACCGGCAGTGCACTGAATTAAGTATGAGCCCCGGTGCTGGAGATATCGTTGCCGTTAATATCAGCACCGATATCTCCCCACTGTCACAAGGGGCCTTACTGCTCAGTGTCATTGATGGGCTGTGAGGAACACCACCAGCGATTACGCTAGGCTGTAAGGTCCGCCCTTCTGACTGTGGAGAGATATTGATGCCGAGATTAACAGTACCGATATCTCCAGCACCGAAGCAAATACCGGGAAAGCCGACAGTCAGCTTTCTAGTAGTATATAATACCGCACACCTATCAGGATGTGAAAGGTCCTCTTTAAATGCTGTCTAGATGGCAGTCCGCCACTCTGGAAAAAATTTTGGAAAATATATTCAGATTGGCGTTTTCAGCCTTAATAAAGGGCATGACAGGCGCAAGGTACACCCAATTTATCAGTAGATTTCCTGTATAACTCCACTGCACCCATATTCACGGAAAATGGCGAGCACAGCAAAGAAAGGGGAATGTGTTGCACATTTGGTGCAAGAAAGGGCCTTGTGCCAAAAGTGCACCGCATTATCGCACAGCTATGTCAGAAAACTGGCATACATGTGTTGATAAATTCCCTCCATTATTCCTTTGTCTGATAGGTGGCCTACAGCGTCAGACTACACAAGATTCATTCAGTAGTCTGTAAACATGGAGACACATAGGTTCGCATGGGAGATTTAGTCCAGAAATAGATATTTAGAATCATAGCACTAATACTAGATGACTGACAGGCCATTGAGCCTCTATTTTTTATGTCAACTGTGGATTTAGATTTTGTAAATCATATACTGTATACCGTATTGTGGTTTTTTTAGTTATTGTATTGTAATTTATTATATCACTTTAGGATAATCCAGTAAACAAATTTCCCATAAAATTGTAAAAGTCCATATTTTGAATGAAAACTCTGTAAACTAATTTTATTTTTTTTTATGCAGATGCTTGATAGTAATATAATAATCTTCTTTATAAGCCTTATTCACATTGTATTTGCATTTACTGCCTATCATTTAGTTGCAGATCACGGGACGTCCTGCCATGTTGAGCTGTAATCGGCGGGATAACCTGCCATTTATATATATGCAGTAATATAGGTCATGACTGTATTTTTTAATCTAGTAATATTTTGAAAAGTTCCCACCACCCACCAAATATATCTAATAAGATTTCCCTACATGGTCCCTTGTCGTAGAGCACACTGGCTGGTTTTCCTATTACAATTTCTTAGTGGAAATGATAAACTAAATATGCCGCAAAAATATAATCTGAGCTATAATAAAGCACGGTGCCAAAAGTCATTGCTCATGGCTGCCATTTAACCTTTTTAATTTAACTCTGCCGATAAAAAAGGAGAATACCTTGAAGCATGTAAATGCAATCAACTTACCAGTCCCGGAGGTCATATCTCTTCATTTACTGGGAAATAGCAAATGGTTACAGTCATGCTAGGTCTCACATGAAGAGAAGCTTTGCATTGTAATTGTATCTGTAGGATTTGCACAGTATCCACTGGTGTCCATATTCTGTCACTGGCAGGAAATGGTCCCGTATCTAAGCAGCGCCGGGGTAGACGTGTATTTTACTATAGGACGTTTCCTTCATGAGTTGTGGAGGATTTTTCACACATATCGGGTTTGTCACTTATTATCTATAGTTCTATAATTTAACACATCTGTTGGTGGGAATGGAGGTCATTAAACCCTACCTGATCTACTAGCGTCAGACAGATCCTTCCCAATGATACATGTTAAGTGAAGAATCAGTAATTTGCTTGATGAAAGAAATGATATCAAATGGCCTGAACAGCTGCCATGTGAACAGCTGTGTAACTCAGCAAGCTTCAGTATGTACAGGTTTTACTAACATCTGAGCTTCATTACCGGGTTTTAACGGCATACAGGTTCATTTTTCCAAAATCCTTTCAAGTGACACTGAAGGCGTAATCTCCTGATGCTCTCCAATTCTATAGCTATATGGTTTTAGTTATATCCAAGGAGTTTACACGTGGATAAGTTTTCTGCAAGTATATATATAGTGTGCAGAATGGTCTGGAGTGGGCTTGTAGTGAGGGATCCACACAAGGATGGAACTCACAGGAACTTGTTGAAGGTAATGTATTGCTATAAATGACCAAACCAGTTTGCAATGATACAGGTTTGATGCAATTTTTCCAAAAATTTTGAGTTGGTCCCCACAAACCATTATTTTACTCTAATAATCAGAGACCCATGGAAGGTGTAAAAATTTAATAGACACTCGTACTCACCTTCCCTCACATCTCCTGGGATCCCTCGCAGCGTTCGGTGTTCTTTCCCTTGTGTCTTCTGACATCTTCTGGCCTCCTCTGTGAAGCCACTGCTAAGACCTGTGATTGGACCTTAGAGGTTAAATGGGGTAGATCAACGTCATTATGCTTGCAAGAGAGTAAAATAATAGCAATTCCAGGTCAGACCAAACGAGTTCGGTGCAAAGCAAAACTTGAAGGTGAGCCTTGAAAATATTGTAAAAAAATCTTGGGAGGTTCGCCCATCTCTATTCATTACCGTATTTTTACTAAGGCTAGGTTCAAACCAGCACTTATTTTCTGTTCAGGGATTCCATCCCCCAATCCACTTGAAAAATGCAGAGAAAAAAGTCCTATAAGAAGGACTTCTCTCCACATTTTTCGGGTGGAAACTCGGCGGACCCCATTATACTCTATGGGGTCAGCGGGTTTCTGTGGGTAACCACTTTTTAAGTGGATTAGTTTTCCGTTTTTGGGTCCCCAAGTGGACCCAAAGAATGGAAACCCAAGTGCAGCTGTGAACCTAGAGTAATAAAGAGCTTTTCTGTAGGATTGGACCAGATGAGCTAGCCTTTGCTCCCTATGTGCATCATTGAGCATTGCACACCAATGAACCTGTCACCAGTTTCTTCCTTGGACCTTTTTCAGGAGGTTCTAACCACTGCATGGCAGAAGCAGTACTGCCATTTTGAAGATGCTCAGATCCTTACTTTTGCCTATTTTTCCTGCTCAACACACCAACTTCAAGACCTGTTTACTTGCTTTGTACTCTATCCCACTATTGTCACAAGAAAATCAGTGTTATTGTTCTCTCCTGTCAGTGGTTTGATGGTGTGATATGGCTATTCTTTCTATACTAAATTATACCCTTTTTCTAATGTGTTTTTGTGTTCTCATTATATATTATGTATTTTCATTTCTTTACATGATTGTGGGTGAATCATCTTGCTTGAGCTGCTGTGACTGAGATTTTCTTTTCACTAAGATCCTAGATATCAAAAACCATAGTCAGGAAATAACCTATTGACATCTATAGAAGAGTGTTATGGTCATGTTCTGTGTCATGTAAAGATGTCATTGTGCAGGGAAGTGCAGCTGTCAAAGGTGTGATCATGTGTTAAACATCTTCACAAAAAAGGTGTTATCTTTCATTGTAATCCTGCCCTTTGAAATTAAGAAGACTGCTGATCCAGTCCCTGAATTTTCCAAGCACTCAGTGCTTAGTGGCCAATGTGACAAGGATTTTTTTTTTAAATATAGGAAGTGACAATAGAAACATATATATATATATATATATATATATATATATATATATATAATAGCTCTGTAATTCCAATTTACCACTATGGGACTTATGGAAACAGCATAGAACAGTTGCATTTGGCTGTTTCTGCAACTCCTGACCACCTCAGGGTGGCAGAGATACCAGTATTCTTGTGTCAGCCATGAAAGGCTAAGATGAAATGAGAATACCCCTTTAATTTTCTGCTTTTTTCGAAAAAAATAATCACGTTTTCCTACATGGCAAACTGCCCCCAATCTACAGAATATTAATGTTGCAGGGTTGCAGCTTATTGGCAAATGCTTTTTGATTCTAGACACCTCGTCCTTTCATATTCTGTAGCATGTGACTGATGTAAGAGGTCAACATTTTGTATACTTACAGCTTTTTAATTATGTGAATCAGGTCCTAGCACAGTTTTCCACAAATATGGGTCCACTCTGCTGAAACATCCATGAGCGATACTCACCATATTATTCAATCGTGCACTGACTGGTCAGAAATACAAGCTAGAGGTGCCAAATGGTTCTTACATATAACAAATCTGAAAACAAGGAACCTTTAGGATGATACCCTGAAAGTGAACAAGTTTATCTCAGCTAGTACGTACCAAGACATAACACTCATGATTTTTTATAGGGCATTTATTACATCCCACTTATAGTCTAAAATGCCCCCTTCTATGGCCTATTCTTGTGCTAAATATCATTATACAGAGTGATGGATTTCATAATTTTATAGGTGTGTGCCCATACACAGTCCTGTGGCCTGATGTCAGGCAGCATTTAATTCAGACTAGAGAGGAGAAAACTGGTTCAAGCTGGATTCGACCACAATTTTCTAAAAGTTTCAAGCTTGACCCGAACCTGAAACTTCGGGGTTTTGTCATTTATGAAACACCATTATACTCTCTTCAGACTCCATATTATATTAAGTGGAGGTGTGGAAACATAATAAACAGTTAAACTCGCCTTCTCTCAACTCTACTGGGCTCCTGTGTGGCATTTGGTATTCCCTCGGGGACCTCTTGGGTAACATCATGATGCACCAACGTCATGATGCTTGCATTAAAGCATCATGATGTCAGTGCATACCTTGTGACCCCTGAGGCCCCATCACAGGCTTCAGCAGTGCAGGTGGCAAGTGATGTCACCCAGGAGGCCGGAAAAGGACCCCAAGTGAATGCCTGACACCAGGAGGATTCCCATGAGAGCTGAGGGATAGTCGATATAACTGTTTATTCTGCTTCTGCACCTCCACTTAATAAAATCTGGAGTTTGAAGAGACCTAAAGTATAATAAAAGTACTTCTGGTTTATGACAAACAAGTTCAGCCCGAAACTAATATTTTGATCAAATCAGAAACGAAACTTGAGAGGTTTTCTCATCTCTATTTCAGACTTTTGACATCACTTTTGATGTGACTGAGGGGACAATCCTCAGGGTATTGTCTTTGATAAATGTTGTCCGACTACATGTGCATCTCAATAAATTTGAATATCTTTGAAACGTTTATTTCTTTCGGTAATTGAATTAAAAAAGTGACCTCCTATATTGTCTAGATTCTTTACACACAGAGTGTTCTATTTCAAGTGTTTTATTTCTGTAAATGTTGATTATGGATTACAGGTAATGAAAACCCAAATCTAAGAAAATCTGAATATTGTAAAAAAGTTCAGTATTGTAAATTCTGTGACCTGCCAAGGTTTCCTAAGCCTGTAAATGGTCCCTCAATCTGGTTCAGTAGGACACACAATCATGGAAGACGCTGATTATGAATTGTATTACTGAATTACTGAAATGAATGAACGTTTCAAAGATATTCTAATTTATTGAGATGCACCTGTAAATACACTCTCCTAATCTGCACTAGCACCACTGGAGAAAGTATTCTTCAGCAATAGACTAAACCCTTCTCTGTCTCATTCACTTTTAATAACTACAAAGTGTCATATCTCTTTCCCATAGACTGGATAAATAGAATATTTCAAAAAGAATTATTGACACAGAAGTTCTTTTTGATGTGGCAATCCTTTATTAAGACACGATCCTTGGTTGTACGTCAATCGGTTCAGGAGTGTTTCAGGTTTACTGCTTGGTATTCATTAGAACTTCTGCATGGACGAATATCTATTCCTTTGATATGAACAGAATTTTTCGTTCCGTGGAAGGTAGTAATGTGGGTGGAGGTAAGGGATTTGTTGTTATTACATTGTGATTGTACTACGCTTCTTGTTCTTTCTAATATTACTTATAAGAGAATTAAGATTTCTCTTTTGCATCATGTCATACTTTATACATATAAATGTCAATAAAAATATGTACAAATAAAAATAGTAGATATCAACTAAACCACCCATGCCATACAATGTGCTCTCATGCTTCAGTACTCTCTCATAGAAGCTATTATGCTTCCCACTTGACATGTGGATTCTTTAAAAGGAATGTATCACCAATTTTTTATTTATTTATTTATTTATTTATTTATTAAAACCAGAAATGTCACTTTTTTTTCTAATCTGTTTTTATTCTTTGATTATAGATTTTTTATTCTATTTTCTGTACATGCCGTCTTGCCTGAGCTTCTCCTCTGCTCTGTTAGCATCTAATGATATGCTTTACAGCACTGTCATGGCCATAGGCAGCAATAGTCTGGAGCCAACTCATAGAGGTCTATGGGAGAGTTTGAATAAGACCTAACTCTGACATTAATTCATTTTTACATCAGATAAAAATGGACCCATTGATTTCTATTTGGTCCAGACATCACACAGCTGTTTTTCACATTTAGGAAGGAATATGCAGATGGTGGAAAAAATGGACATTCTCTCTAGCTCCACCTTTTGGAAGGTAGCTCCTTATACACACATGGACAAAATTGTTGGTACCCCTCGTTTAATGAGAGAAAAACCCACAATGGTCACAGAAATAACTTGAATCTGACAAAAGTAATAATATATAAAAATTCTATGAAAATGAACAAATGAAAGTCAGACATTGCTTTTCAACCATGCTTCAACAGAATTTTTAAAAAAAGAAAACTCATGAAACAGGCCTGGACAGAAATGATGGTTCCCTTAACTTAATATTTTGTTGCACAACCTTTTGAGGCAATCACTGCAATCAAACGATTCCTGTAACTGTCAATGAGACTTCTGCACCTCTCAGCAGGTATTTTGGCCACTCCTCATGAGCAAACTGCTCCAGTTGTCTCGGGTTTGAAGGGTGCCTTTTCCAGACGGCATGTTTCAGCTCCTTCCAAAGATGCTCAATAGGATTTAGGTCAGGGCTCATAGAAGGCCACTTCAGAATAGTCCAATGTTTTCCTCTTAGCCATTCTTGGGTGTTTTTAGCTGTGTGTTTTGGGTCATTATCCTGTTGCAAGACCCATGACCTGCGACTGAGACCAAGCTTTCTGGGCAGCACATTTCTCTCTAGAATCCCTTGATAGTCTTGAGATTTCATTGTACCCTGCACAGATTCAAGACACCCTGTGCCAGATGCAGCAAAGCAGCCCTAGAACATAACAGAGCCTCCTCCATGTTTCATAGTAGGGACAGTGTTCTTTTCAAGATATGCTTCATTTTTCCGTCTGTGAACATAGAGCTGATGTGCCTTGCCAAAAATTTAGATTTTTGTCTCATCTGTCCATAGCTTCTCCCAGAAGCTTTGTGGCTTGTCATAGAATTTTTATATATTATTACTTTTGTCGGATTCAAGTTATTTCTGTGACATTGTGGGTTTTTCTTTCATTAAACGAGGGGTACCAACAATTTTGTCCACATGTGTAGGTTAATGCATGGTTTTCAAAGAAACTTAATATCATCATCCGGGAATAATAGCCAAGCCAGAATATCTTTGCTAAAAGGAAGAGGAACCCATCCGCAGACAGCTTTTTTTTATAAATTAAAAATGCATTCATTAACAATCAGCCCTCTACATGCATACAATGTACTGTAACGCAGTGCAGACTGAGACAGTCAATACACAATAAATACAGTCATCCTTCAATGTTCAAACATTATATACAATCCCTACAGTAGTTCTGTCGCTTATCCATGTTGTGGAATCAAAAGCTTATAACCTGACTTTAAATTCATCCATTGGTTTTAGAAATGACTCATATGAAAGCTGAAACCCTCCCAAATGATTTTTTGGTTAAGAAAATAAATTGGCTTCACTGCTGAAATATTCATCATTTAATGAACACAGAAAGGTCAGATTTTGGCAAGACAAAAGTTTTGTCGCATTGTCATATAATGCACCCAATCCTAGTTTAAAGCCTCACCTGTGCTCACTAATTGATCTGTTAATTAGTGGGTGTGTATAAAAAGAACTTCAGCACCCCAGACCTTCACTTGAACTGCAACTTCACCTCTGACAACATGCCAAAAATCAACCCTGCAACCAAAGCCTTGATTATCAAGAGGTTGAAGACCAGATCCACTGCAGAGGTGGCTGGCACCTTTAACGTGTCTCTGCGTCAAGTACAAAGAATTAAAAAAAGATTTGAACAGACTGGAGATGTTTTTGACAAGCCCAGGTCCGGCAGACCCCGCAAGACAACTACTCAGGAGGAACGTTTGTTTGTTAGAAAATCAAAAGCCAGCCCCTCTTCCACTGCAGCAGAGCTCCAACAGGCCTGGTCACCTCAAGTCCTTGTGTCAACTAGAACAGTTTGTAGGATTTCTGTCTCGAAATGGCCTCCATGGTCGAATCAGTGCCCAGAAGCCAGCACTAAACAAAAGGCAATTAAAAAAACGTGTGGCATTTGCCAAGGTCCACAGCCTGCTAAACGGATGGACGCTGGAAAAGTGGCAGAAGGTGGATTTCTCAGATGAATCTTCAGTTGAATTACACCACAGCCGCCGCAAATACTGCAGGAGACCTACTGGAGCCCGTATGGATCCAAGATACACCCAGAAAACAGTTAAGTTTGGTGGTGGAAAGATCATGGTCTGGGGTTACATTCAGTATGGGGGTGTGCGAAACATTTGCAACATTTGCAAGGTGAAAGACAGTATCAATAGCCTAAAATATCAAGAAGTATTAGCTTCCTCTTACATTCCCAATAATAAAAAGGGGTCAAATTTTGCAGCAGGATGGTGCTCCATCTCATACATCCATCTCTAAATTAAAGTTCCTCAAGGCAAAGAAGGTCAAGGTGCTCCAGGACTGGCCAGCCCAGTCACCAGACATGAACATCATTGAGCATGTTTGGGGTAGGATGAAAGAGGAAGCTTGGCAGACAAAACCAAAGAATCTTGATGAACTCTGGGAGGCATGTAAGACTGCATTCTTTGCTATTCCTGATTACTTCATCAATAAATTGTATGAATCATTGTTGAAACGCATGGATGCAGTCCTTCAAGCTCATGGAAGTCACACAAAATATTAAATATGGCTCTAATAGCACCACATGTTCATTCTCCAATGTTATGAAACATATCTTTGTTTTTGAACAGAATTATTGGTTTGATTTTCACATTACTTTATGTGTGCGACAAAACTTTTGTCTTGCCAAAATCTGACCTTACTGTGTTCATTAAATGATCAATATTTCAGCAGTGAAGCCAATTTATTTTCTTAACCAAAAAATCATTTGGGAGGGTTTCAGCTTTCATATGAGTCATTTCTAAAACCAATGGATAAATTTAAAGTCAGGTTATAAGCTTTTGATTCCACAACATGGATAAGCGACAGAACTTCTGTCAGGGACTGTACATACTATACATACATTCAGCAAAGCCTCCAGAGAAGTGATAGGGGAAAGGGTGTGGTAAAAAGGGAGTAGGGAGAGGGCCAGAAGCTTCACTGAGACACAACACACAAGAGGAGAGGGGATTATTCTTCTTCTTCGACATCCAGGCTGTCCAAGGTTCCCATCCACAGGAAGCTTTTTCAAGGTTCTTGCCTCTCATCAGTACAGAACAGGGTACTGGATGGGGAGAAGTCTAGATGGGAGTCAGAAGGGGTAATCTGTTTCATAGGGAGAGATGTTACAGGGACTTATTAGAGCAGGGTACTGGACAGCTGTGTGAGAGGTCTACACATTAGTCAGAAGGTTTACCTTGGCTCATTAGGGAGAGAGACATTATATCAGCTTATTAGACCATGCACACACTGCTCAGAATTGTGGATAAGCAATATGCAGATAAGACCTCTTAGGTGGAAAAGAGTATCATGCTCTCTAGTGCCACCTTTAGGAAGGTAGATCCCTATAGATTAATGAATGGGTTTCAAATGAACCTAACCGAATAAAAAACGGTTACCTTAGCAAACCAGCGGACCCCATAGACTATAATGGGGTTCATGTGGTTTCCGCTCGGTTTCTGCACGAAATATGCGGAGAGAAAAGTGCTGCTTGCAGAACAGAAACCCATGCACAGACGTGAACCGGGCCTAAGAACTTAACTTGGGAGGTCTTAGAGGAATCATAACCACTTATTGGAACCTATCCCTGGAGATAAGCAAGGTGAGTGACAAATGTGGAAAAAAGTTTCCTAAAAAAGAGCAGGTATTTTAGCGACAGTTTTATTTCCTATTACAAGCAGAGTAAGGGAGTTTCCCAAAGTTTCTGAAATATTCATTAAAGGTTTGACTGACCACAAATATGTTGAATGTTCTCAATAAAAGCCAGTAGAACTGCGAATACAGCTCTGGATTATAATATTGTACACATTTTAACTAAGGATTGGTAAAAGATGCGATCATGCAATATATTTGCAAAATTTTCACGTACAAAAATAAACTAAAACAAAAGCAGACTGTTTTTTCTAATTTAATATTTCCATATAATATAAGATTTTTATAGCATGTGATGTTTTCTAAAATGAAGAGTTTGCCACATGGAGAAGATTGAGAACCATGGCAGAACATTCTCCAGCATGGCTAATCTGGTGCTGTAGCCCTACTTAGTGTCATAAACCTGAAGTCATACTAATTGTCTTTATGACTCGTGACCCGTGTGCTCCATAAACTTCTTCATTTTCCTCCTTTCCTGACTTGTGTAGGGTTCTTTTTATGAGTCTCTTATATAAAAGTACATGACAGTTTTATAGTGAGAATGAGTAGCATCTCCCCGGTGAGCTGTAATGTACCTCTGTGTAAGAACGGCGCCTGCTGTTGAGAAGCACACGTCTGCAGTCCTGACACATGCAAGTGAAGACTAAGTATGTCACGGTTACTGTAGAATTATCCTTAATGGAACAAGACAAATGCTATGTAAAAACTTAGTAGAAATTCTGTTTTCCATGTTATAAAGTGAAGATCAACTATTGGAGTTGTTTCTTAACCACTTCCATACCAGATGCTTTACCCCCTTCCAAACCAGGCACATTTTCAAGTTTTTTGTATGTGCGGTTTTGAGGGCTATAACATTTTTATCATCTGCCTCTTTTTTCTGTGACACATAGGGCTTTATTTTTATGTTGCTTTTATTTTTGCATGTGTTTTAATTTTTTTTATATTCGAGAAAATATAAACAAAAGAAGAGGGAAAACGTGTCTGTTTTTCACTTTTCATTTTTTTTATTTAATAACACAAAGTGCTACTAAAAAACTTTGTAAAATAAATTTTTCCTCTCCGTTACAGTAATTTTTATTTTGTATGGTGTTGTTGGGGTTGGGGCTATAACCTTTAATAAGGGCGTTTTTATTGACTTATTATTTTTTTTATTTTTTTTTTAATTATTTTATTTACATTTTCTTTTTACTTTTCTATAAAAAAAAAAAATTATTTATTTATTTTTTTTACATTGTGTCCCCATAAGGTCATACTAGACCTTTGGGGACATGTGATCATTTTTTTTTTGTGGGGGGAGACTGATTTCCCCTGTAACTGGAGCTGGTACATTTAGCCCCAGTTGCAGGAGGAATCAAGCTTCCTGCCCAATACTATAGAGCTGATCTGGGTCCTGTAGGACCCAGCAGCTCTATCACACATTGATGGCAGCACCCATAGCTCTGTATACAGCGCTCATTGAGCACTGTATACACAGCGATCGGGAAGGCAGGGAAGGTAATAAACCTTCCCTGCCTTCTCTCTGGGAGCTCCAGCTGAAGTTACAGACGGCTCCCTGTTTCAGCAGCTGCACGTTTTCGTGCAGCTGCTGAGTTCTGCTTGGACGTATTGGTACGTTCTTGCAGAAATAGACAACCACCTTCTGGATGTATATACCCAATGGGCGGTCCGGAAGTGGTTAAACTATTAACAGCAAATATTGTAATCCCTTAACATCTGAAGTTGTATTTGTTCCTTTATGATCAGACCCTTTTTAGGAATTATTTGCATTTGGTTTAACTATAAAATAAAATATGTAAAAAGAATGTTTTTTGTCTATACTTTTCAATACAGTGAAAAACTTTACAGTGATAACACCCATATGTATATCAGGATTCATTTGACATAACTTAAGTGCATTGTACCCTATAGACAAATTTATGGTATATGATATGTTGGGTACAATAAGTGACTCAAGCAGATGTAAAAATGAAGTGTGAACAATGTGAAAATATAAATTTAGGCCGGGGTCCCACCTGCAGAAAAAAACATGGTGTTTTACAGTCCCTGAAAAGTGGATGGGATTCTAGGCAATCCCACCCACATAATGCAAAAAAATATGTGCTTCAGAAATGCTGTGATTTCCAAAACCATCATGGTTTTGGAAATCACAGCATGTCATTTAACCTACGAAAACTCGGTGGTTTCCCTATAGGTATAATTGAAGCAAAAAGTCCGCAGATGAAACCTCTGTGGACTTTCTGTGGAAAGCCTTGCGGGAAAAACCGCAATGTGTTTCCGCTGTGGTTTTTCCACAGCGCTTTATCGCTGCAGCCCGCTTCGCGGGGCCTTGGCCTTAGGCTACATGCACATGGCTGTGATTGAACGGAAATTGAATTGGTAACGAGCTGTGCAACTGTGTGTTCATCACAGGACCAAGGACTGTATATCACATGACCAAGGACTGTATATCACATGACTATGGTCTAATTTTTATCCGCTGCAAATAAGCTGATTGAATGACAGCAAGCAGAGATCTAAATAACTGTGAGGAATTGATACAGAAAGTATATTGGAAAATTGTACAACTTCATTACACAAGCAATAATATTGGTCTCTCAATATTGGTATGAAAGTGGACAACCCCTTTAAATATATGCTAAATAGGCAATTGCATACTAAAAGTGCATTGAACTTAAAGTAAAAGAGTATACGGATCTATTTCCATATTTTGTATCCATATCCAGTTCTCAGGCCAAAATTTCAGCTGTTCCTGTATCTGTAAGTAAGGGAATATACAATGCTGTGCAAGTTTTTTTTTTCCCACATTAGATGTAGACTTGTACCTATTCTCAATTTTTGGAGGGTGTGCCTATACCAAGAGCACTGCTGAATTCCTTCCTCAATGATGTCAATGTTTCCTGCCATTCACGATCCATGTTAAAAGGACTTTTATCCAGTCCCAGGAAAGTGATAAATGTTTTTACGGCTGCGGTTCTTAGAGGAGACCATTAGGTGTGTCCATAATAAAGCGAATAACATCATATATGAATGTTTAATAGCTGAACGCTTCCCTCCAAACCTTTACCCAGGGCATGCTGACACCTCATATCGGAAAACATGAGCGCACGTTACTACTGTATGGATCCTGCTTTCTATAGCCATTGCCTGCACCATTAGGATTATATCAGTTTTTAGATGCTTTTCATGGATAATGAGAAAAATGGCTTTAGACTCAATAAGCTGACTCCATCAGTTGTGCTAAGAGGGACAACAAAGATGTGAGAATAATGGCCCCATCATCATGTTATCACAGGGAGCATCGAACAAATCTGAAGCATTATATGGCTAGAGATATCTTAGAAGCCAGCTTGTTCTCGAGTGTCATACCTTGGTACACATGTAGATTAACTCTTGCTGGTTATAGTCATCGGTTTTACAGGTAGAACATTTATCATCAGTATAGGAGTCAGAGTCTGTGTCCTGGTCTATGTATGAGCTAGTGATAACCAAAAAATTCTGCCAGTGCACATAACTATAATAAGGGGACTAACAGATCTGAAAACCTGTGTTCTGTATCACTGCAGCTTAGACTATGTACATATATGCATGACATGTACCGTCTGTAGCCTCCAGCAGAGTCTATCTGAAAATTTTGGACAAAAAAGTTCTGCAAACATTACTTAGGCTACATTCACACAACAGTGATTAATGGCCGTGTGACATCCGTTTTTTTAACAGACGTCACACGGAAGCTTTAAATTCAATGTTAGTGAATGGGAACTATTTACATGACCGTTATTTTGATGAACCATTGCAACAGACTGTCAAAAAATAGGTCATGCTCTATTTTTGTCCATTTTCATGGCTCCCTCCATACACTCAAATGAATGGGGGATCCGTAAAAGGGTGCCAGACAGCCGTGATAAACGGTCGTTTTACGCCTTGGTGATCTGAATACAGCTTTACTGTTATCCATCATTAGACTGATTCATTTTAATACGTGTCGACCCGATTAAGTCCATGGTAGGGATTTATTCACATGGCAGTGGATAACTGCCATCACAATGCCATTACAGAACCCAATGCCAATGGATCCATTCACATTGCTCTATCTATGTCTGTTTTAATGGACAAAAATATAACCTTTTCATTTTTTTAATGGCTGTTAAAAACGGATGGTCAAAACAAAAATCAGCCATGTGAATAAACACATTGAAATCAAGGAGCTCTCAAAATGGCTGTGTAATGGATGTTGCAAAAATGGCCATCACATAGTCGTTTTTCACTGTCATTTTAATAAGACCTAAGGATAGAGTGTGCATTAAATAGCTGAAAGATGGTTTTGGCCACATAATATGTTGTAATATCTTGTTTCTTACAATGTCTGTATTGGACAAACCACAATAAATGGTATATGCGACTGGGTCCTCAGGATTAGGCCCTTTGCAGACGACTGTGGGCTGGACACTGGCCGTGATTGAACAGCATGGCCGATGCATGTACAGCTCACAGATGTCATCCATGTGCCAGCTGTGCATCGATTGTGCTTCCACGGCCCCATTCATTCAATGAATAGCAGCCGCGATAGCACGGTGGCAAAACCGGACAGGAATCGGCCCACACACTGATCCGTGTAAATCATGATCATGTGCGTGAGCCGATAGAAATGAATGGGTCAGTGCATTATCTGGGAAAAACCTACATTGTACACTGACCTAAGCCATGGTGGTCTGCAAGGGGCTTTAATAAAACAAATTCTACTACATATTCATCTAAAGTCATACACGTGATATGAGAAAGATAGAAGTAAGGGATTCTGATTAATCAATGTGGAACAGTTCAATGAGGAGAACAGGTAGAAAGAGCATCTCTCATTCTGGAGGACCTGTCCTGTCCTGTGAAAAATAAGCAAGCCATTTATATGAATAAGCACCTAAATTTCCCTGTGGTGGCGCTGCAGGACACAGGCTTCCCCACAGATTCCTACTGATCACTGGGACAAAGCAGACATCTACTTTAGAGGTACATTCACACAGAGGAATCTGTCACGGATTTGGGAGTGGATTCTGCTTCTGATTCTCTATATTGACATTCCATTGCAGCAATCTCAGCAGCAGAATAGAAACAAACCAGATTCAAGGACTTCCACATCTGCCAAAATTTACTTTTTCTTTTTTTATTTTATTATTTTATATTTTACTCACCAACTTTTTCCATTTGGACAAAGATGGTCCTGCTCTACTTACAATCTTACAAAGAAAAATTATTTACATTCAGTTTTTTGGTTCCAGAATTTCTCCCAAACTAAAAATAGTGCCTTGTAGGAGCCTTAAATAGAAGCAAACTGTAAATTTGTGGCCACAAAAAATGCAGAGACAATAATTTTTATAAGTATATGCAAATTATCCTGTAAGAGTATCGGGGTAATCCAGATTTGTCAGATTTGCCTACAGACAGCGGATTTGACAGATTTGCTTACTGACAGTTTTGGCCCGGATGCACTTGCAGGCTCATTTGCATGTCCATAAAAATATTATTATCTCTACATTGTTTATTCAATTTCTGACCACAAAAGTATGTTTTTCCTCCTGTTAGGCAGGGTTCACACTACCGTTAGTTTCCGTTATGAAGGTGTCCGTTAACAAAAACAAAAACGGACACCTATCATAACAGACATTAACGGACATAAAATAACGGACAATAACTGATGGCTATCAGTTTCTGTCCGTTATAAGTCCATTACCCATAGACTTCAATGTTAAAAAAATAACGGACACTTGCTGTCCGTCAAGAATCCGCTTTTCCAAATGGACAAAAAAGTCCTGCATGTAGGATTTTTTGTCCACGAAAAAAAACGGACTTCTGACGGACTGGGTGTAAACAGACACAAACGGACACAATATAAAAACCCATTGAAATGAATGGAAATTTTAATGGATTTCTGACGGCTCAGCTAGTGTCCGATGCTAAAATCTTGTAACGGACAATAGCAACGGACACTACTGACAGTCACCAACGGTAGTGTGAACGCCCCCTAAAAAGGTTCTTACAGCAAAATGGCATTTTATTCAATAATAGTGGTAAAAAACAAAATAAAACTTTTACAAATATGATATCACCGTAATCGGAATGACCCGCCAGACAAACGCGCCTAATTTTTTTTGAACCCCCAAAACTGTTAATAAAACCTAATCAAAGCATTATGTACCTATTATTATTATTATTATTATTATTATTATTATTATTATTATTATTAGTAATAATAACAACAGCAATAATAATTGTTACATATTATTATTATTATTATTATTATTAATAATAATAATATAATAATACTAAACCCTCATATGTCTAAGTAGACAGAAAAATAAAGAAGTTATGAATTTTGGAAAGTGGAGATGGAAAATATGAAAAAAATCACCGAGCCTCAATGGCCAAACTACCCTGCATCACT
Organism: Leptodactylus fallax; assembly: GCA_947044405.1. Taxonomy (NCBI): domain Eukaryota; kingdom Metazoa; phylum Chordata; class Amphibia; order Anura; family Leptodactylidae; genus Leptodactylus; species Leptodactylus fallax. The sequence goes on from CAMRHE010000085.1 coordinate 4,457,606, forward strand.
AAAGGGTTAAGTAATAATATTGTATATGTTGATTCAGTACTATAAGAGTATAAAATGATATATTAATATTCTATATATTTCCATTCCAAGCATCTTATGTAATATGAGTGGACTAGTCATACTTTATGCTCATAACTTAACTGCAATCTAATATTATGCCATGTGGTATATGTACTACATAGTCCCCTTTTATCCATCTGTAAGCCATAAATACTCTGTACCTTTTATGGAAGCCTGGCAGCCATTCAAGATTGGATTTTTATACTTCTTTTTCCCCCCCTCCATCCTTTGTAATAGAATGGGGCAATTTAAAGCCAGGCTTTCTTCCACCTATTTTGGTTTCCATAGCAAATCACTCATTCTACTTTATCAATCTCTAAATAAGCATAAAAGCAATTTGTGCCATAATGTGCCGTTTCAGGTCTCAAAACTGTGTCCTTGGTTTCTCAATTACTGTACACTAGATCTCTTTTCTACAGCTTAAATTACTAAAGCTTTTAGCTACGTGCTAGTGCACCATCTAGACTCTAACATAACACAGCCACTTGTGTAGTTTATTAGCTGAAAGGCGTGCTTTTATCCCTTTTCTTCTTTATTCCTTCCATGATTCACGAGCAGAATGGGCCAATTATACCTCTGTTCCTAACAGTGTCGAAAATAACATTTTTTTATTATTATTCCTAATTGTATCTGTAGAGAATCAAATTCAATTAGATATAGAGCATTACCATATGAAAGTTACCTACTAAAATATATTTATCACTTAGCTGAAAAAATTATTTTTTTCTATTAAATTTTATTTTTTTGCTGTTTTTACTGTGTTGGAGATTCAACTTGTAATTTCTAAACACAATTCCATAATCTTATCATTTCCCATAAACTGTACAATACAAACCTCAAAAGCTTTGGGTGTTTAGCCCAGTTGATTCTGGTCGAATCTAAGACTGACTGAGGGGGCCAAAAAGGGGGCAGTATACTGTGTAGGGGACCAAAAAGAAAAGAGCAATACACTGTGTAGGGGCCAATATACAGAGTGTGAGTCAGTAAAGGGGACAACATACTGTGTAGGGGTCAGTAAAGGTGGCAATATAATGTGGAGGTCAGTAAAGGGGGCAATATTCTGTGTGTGGACTTGTAAAGGGGGTGATTTACTGTGTGAGGGTAAGTAAAGGGGGTGTAATATTGTGTGGTGGCCAATAAAGAGGGGTAATACACTGTGGGGTCCAGTAAAGGGGATAATGTACTTTGGGAGCCAGTAAAGGGGGTGTTATACTGTGTATTGGCCAAATAAATGAGTGAAGGGGTATGGCCTAGAATTTTTATTAGGGGTCATCACAGAACCAAAGATCACAAGATTGCTGGGTCAGATTTTTATTTGTTTTTTTTAGGGGGGGGGCAGGGAGCAGCTAAACAAGACGACTTCTTCTCACTCTAGTTGACATAGCATATTCATCCATCACAAGGCCAAGTCTATAGATTTCAACAGGAATTGTGTAATGCTTCATTTTCCCTGTGGTGGCGCTGCAGGAGATTTGAATTCATGCTTCTCCCACAGAATACAGAGGTACCAGCAGCAAGGGGCTCTTATTGTCAAGGACCCATCCAATAAAAAGGATTGTCAAAGTACAACCTTTCTAAGGCCTTTTTGCAGTGGTGTTTTTGACGGATCTAACGTTGGTGAAAAATGTCCGTGAATATCCGTTTTTGACAGCTGTTTTATATCTGTTCCATTTTCCATTTTTAATGTCCAAGTGTCATTCGATCTGCATCCCTTTTAATGTTTTATTTAAAAAAAAAAGGATGATCCATTTTTTTTTGTTTTTTTGAACTGTAATTTTTGTTAAAGTTTATAATATAAGTACAAACAATAGGCAAATACAAAACCACATCTAATAAAATTAGATGTAAAACAAATAAAACACCAGCATAAGGGAGACAAACAAAGGGGAAAAAGGGCAGGGAGAAAGGGAAGATGAAAGAGTTCAAAGATTCTGCAGCGTGCAGTAGGCATGCCATGGGGACCAAATTGCATCAAAGACCACCGCCATTTTGTTGAAGCTTACTGTCAGGTATTCCAAGTTCTGGATGTTTTTGATTCGGGGTATGAGATCAGGAGTGGATGGGGGTTAACTGACTTCCAATGTAAGGCTATTTGACTGCTATGCCGGGATGATCCATTTTTAAAGAACGTAACTCTGATATCCATCCGTTTTACATCCGTTAAAAAGGAATCTATTGTGTCCATCAAATGGCCAAAGATACAGCATGGGCATTTTTTTTAACTGATCACGAAAACGGAAACGGACACGGAAACGGACATGGGAATACCCTCATTCACTCTCACCCTTATTTGCTTTGAGGTAGCCATTAATACACTGTGGTGTGAATAATAGTTAATAACTGTATATAAAATATTGTACAATAATATAGCACATGAGAATGTAAACCACAGAAACATAATCTCTGTAAAATGGAAAGCCTTTAGGAAGATGTATATAACACATTCCTTGCACATTTTTCTCTTATGAACAATTAGTTATGTTCTGCTATAGTTATTAAATTGTGGATTTAAATAATAGAAATCTGACATGTCTGAGGCTCGTGGCTTAGGCTGGAGACAGCCTTGTAATTAATGTTACTCCATGGTCAGCCAGAATGCTCATTTAGCTTAATAGCCGGGGTGTTGGAAGGAAAATACCGATGAGTCCATGATTCGTGGGTTAATATAGTATTAACTATGGGATAAAATGGGCCTAACATAGTAAATGGGATTTTGATTCTTTTTAATATAGCCATAGAATACATTAGAAAGGATGCGTTTAGCGGATTTGGTGGATATAAAATATGGAAAATTAGTTTTAAATACAAAACATATTTTGCTGTAAAATATATTTTCAAGTTAAAAAATATTGAGGTTGTGAAATTCTTAATAATGGACCATCTATTAATATCTGTTCTCTGGTTTCTGTTAAAGAGATTCGGGGTCCCAGTATATACAATAGACCAATTTTGGCTCAGATGAGAATAGTCATCAGAATAGTCTGAAAAGGTTTACATACTCCAGCGCTGATAAGAGAATTTTACATAATTTATCATTGATTTGGGTGGGATTTATCGACCAGATAGGATGGCTGCAGACCAACCATATATACTTATGTTAATGTGAATATCCACTCTTATATACCATCTTATTTTTTTTAATTTACAGTAAATGAGTTGGAAATTCTGTGCAGATTAATTTTTTCAATATATCTTTGTATTCGTCAGAGCTTCATTTTTCTGATACAGAGATCCAAATCCCTTGCAATCAATCAGCATGTTATCTTTTATATAGGTTTTCCATTGGCCGCTTTAACTATAGGGCCAGCGGTTCACTTGCACTGGGCCCCATGGTAGCGGGGGCCCCCATGGGACAGCGTGACAGTCCTGCTGTTTTGGGCCACCCCTATACTTCAACAGCTCCAAATCATCTTCATCTGGGCACAGATGAGTGGAGTACAATGGTGATGCAGGGAGCCATCCGCTTCCTGCATCACCATTCGGCTGCCATGCTGTCTCTGTTCCCAGTGTACTGCTCGGGAGCAGGAGGCACAATGTAGTGACGTCACTTACATCGTGCCTGTTGCTCCATAGAGCTGCCGTCAACAAAGACAGAAGACAACAGGGGAGCGGGGAAAGGTGAATATTAGGTGTTTTTTTTTTCTTTATTTCATTGATACTGGGGTGGGGGGCAACCTAGGAAGGGGACAATATACTGTGGGGGGAAACCTGGAAAGGGAACATCATACAGGTGGGGGGGCAACCTGGAAAGGGGACAATATACTGTGGGGGAAAAACCTGGAAAGGGGCCATTATACTGTGGGGGAGACCTGGAAAGGGGAAATTATACTAGGGCGGCAACCTGGAAAGGGGAAAATACTCTGTAGGGGCAACCTGGAGGGAACATTACACTGTGGGAACAACCTGGAAAAAGAACATTATACTGTGGGGAAACTTGGAAAAGGGACATTATACTGTGGGGCAACCTGTAAAAGGAACATTATACTGTGGAGGCAAAGTGGAAAAGGGACATAAAATTGTGGGGGACAGGTTAATGTATGAGGGGTCACTGGGGATAAATCTGTTAATGTCTGATGCCACTGCAGCGGTATTTGATAGTGTGATGGGCCACTGAGGGGCAATATATTGTATGGGACTATTAAGGACACATTATACTGTATGAGGGCTACTAAGGGGCATTATACCATGTTTATTTATTATGCTTACTTGTATCATATTCCACAGCGCTTTACAGACATTGTCAGTCACTGTCCCATATAGGGCTCACAATCTACATTCCCTATCAGTATGTCTTTGGAGTGTGGGAGGAAATCAGAGTACTTGGAGGAAACCCACACAAACACAGGGAGAACATACAAACTCCTTGTAGATCTTGTCCATGTCAAGGTTTTGAACCCAGGACTCCAGCGCTGCATGTGAGAGCCACTGACAGGGCATTATAATTTGTGTGGGTCAGGTATTTCTAAGGAATGGTGATGGAGGGGCCCATTCATAAAACCTTTGCACTGGGCCCTCCAAAGTGTTAAAACAGCCCTGGCTTATCCCACCATAACAAGTAAGTGTCTGATTGCTGGGATCCCATTTCGGGGATTCACATCAATCACATGAAAAGAGGAAACAGAGATGGTCAGACATACACAGGTTACTCCAGTGGAAGTAGCATGCATGCTCAACCTGATGCTTAAAAGAGATTGGGGAATGGGTTCCTTCTTTTCATGTTTAGTGGGGAGACAAGTTCTCGGATCCCTGCAGATCAGCAAGATATCCTCTATCCATAGCATTGGGATAACTTGAAATACCCCTTTGAATAGAGTAATTACCACTTGGAGAAGTCAATCACATGGAGGTTCACTTACTTTTTCTTCCTGTATTGTGGCTTTATACATAATATGGAGTCATTTATCATTTTGTGCAATTTTGTTGCATCTTTTTTGGCAAATGGTTTTTTATGCCTCAGCATTCAGTGCACCTAATTTACTAACAAGGCGCCATTATATCATAAATTTTGTGCACAATTAACCTCATGGAGATTGTGACTCCAATGCCATCAGATATGTTGGCTTTTTATGTACTGAAGTGCAGTTTCCCCTTTTTTTACTACTTTTTGAAAAAGGGGCATTTCATAAATGTAGTGTAAAAAACTTACCCCAAGTAAACCATGACTACTTTCCCTGGCAAAAAAGCAAAGTGACGAGTCTTGTCTAAAAGCCTTCAAAATAGTCACAAACACGTGATCAATCAGGTGCACTCACATAAGAAATTAGAAGAAAATGAAGAAAATGGGTATAAGAGGCTCGATAAATGTCCCCCAATGGGTTCAATAAAAGCCATGAGCAGTACAACTGTACAACACAGAACTGTGCCTTTGATAGAAAGCAGACCACATTTTATTAGTAATCAATGCAGACATCCAGGTAATTCCAAAGGGTTCGCTTACTTTTTGTTGCCCAGGATTAAAAAAAGTTACATTCAGTCAGGAAAGGAAGGCTATAAAATAAATGTGCTTTTACTTACCTGCATTTTCTTCTCCATCCCTGCACCGGGCCCACGTCAACCCTGCTGCTCTGTAACATCCCACATCATAAACATGGCTCTCAGCTGTATCAACGTTTATACAACTAAGAGCTTTGTGTTAGCTGCAGTGATCCCGTTGACATGATGTCAGCGCTGCAGCGGTTTTGTATACAAACAGAGCAGCGGGGGTGATGGTCGCCCAGCCCAGGAATGGAGGGGAGGATGCAGGTAAGTATTAATGCAAATTTATTTTATAGCCCTTCCCCCCTGACTACATGTAATTAGAGATGAGTGAAGTATTCAAAAATTTGATTCGGCAACTTCTCTGAATTTCGCGATATGATTCTATTCAATCTGAATTAAATCGCGGTGAATCGCGTACCAAAAACAGCTATTTATTGGCTGCAGAGAGCCGGGGTGGACGGCAAAATGGCGGAACCCCTTAGTTACAGCTAACACCCTGCTCCATAACCGATCGGGGGGATTTAACACCTTGGATGCAAACATGCCGTGTGCGCTCGCGAAGGGGTTAAAGGGATGTGACATCACAGGGTTGGCCGCTGATTGGCTGCACGCATTGCATTGTAGGTGATCCCGCGTTCCCAGAGCTCCTTGCCCCATGTACAGCAGCCATTTTGAACTAAATGAGAATCGTTACCACGAAGCGTGAGGAAATTCAGATTCGATGCGAATCGAATATTTCCTGAAATTCGGATCGAATTCCACTTCTGTACCTTCGATTCGCTCATCTCTACATGTAATGTTTTAGTCCCAGACAAACCCTAAAACAATTAAGGTTTAAGCATTTTTATGTCCTGAAGTTCACCAAATGCCAATTTTTCTCCAACCATTATCAAATTAAAAAGTGTTCTTCATCCAACTTTTTCTTGACTAGTTGTATAAGTTAATAAACATAAAAGTCAATGCATACACAGTTCTACACATATATCATACGGAATACATAAAAATAAAAATCATTGTTAAAGTGAAAGGTTCAGGATGTCTCCTATCATGTCTCTAATGTGTTGGGAAAAATCAGCCTTTTTGTGTAGAATTTTATAAAAAAAAATAATTATTTGGATGACGGAGGTGACCTTTGGCCACAATCTGATTTTGCACTTGGGTGGGCTGTATCCTTAGTCATAAATGGCTTCATCTGCTGTTTTAGGATGACAAAATAAAGCTAATTATATCCTCCCCCCTATGTAATGGTCCAACCTAATGGGCAATCACCGAGACCATTTCAACTTTCTGCCTTGACCCTCTCAGATTTTCAGGGCAGGACATATTTACTTTAATATTTCTGTTCTGCTGAATGATTTGTGAAATAACAAGGCCACATGAAAATTGGCGCTGACTTTTACTTTGTTATGTGCAATAATTTTACCTCAAAAGAGCTATTCTTCATGGTGCTAAATATTCGTATTTACTACAGATTGGTAATGCTAATAAACAGAGAACTGTTCTAAAATATTATGTTTTTTGTAAAATTACATTATCTTAAAAAATGCAAATTTTTAGGGCAAAATCCACACTATACGCGAATAAAAAAATGTTAGGCTCTGTTCACACTAACATCATTACTTCTTTTAATGATGGAGCCGTGAGATCTATTTCAGACCCATTTTCTAATGGATACCACTAGCTACTTCATGACTACTAAATGTTCAGTTTAGTGACAGCCGGACTTCCCATAGAGAATGCAGAAGCAGTTTATCATCATGGCTGCCTACCTGATCACTGTATACATAGATACATAGTGCTCAATGGGCATTGTGTACAGTAGACAGTGCAGTAAGTGACCAGGCAGCTTTCTGCCTCCATCCTAGTGGTCATGCGATCGCCAGGTGTGGGGTAGCTCTGCAATGTATGCTGGGAAGCAGGGCCGTTTCAACCGTAGGGCAAATGGATTACTTGCACCGGGCCCTATGGCAGCAGGGGGCCCCTGTCATAAGTTCAGTGTTTTGGGTATGTTTTTTTAAACTACTTAACCTCCTTATTAATGGGGTTTTCTGACTGACAACTTTCTATTAGTATGACAGGGTCTTGATGTTAGAGGTAGAGATGGGCAAATCTCTCAGGAATCATTTTTCTAATATTCGTGAGTTTTGTGATGGGCTATTATTTTACTCCGGGGTCTCTTTAGACTCCACAGTACAATAATCAGAGGCCAGGGAATAGGAATTGAAACATCACAAGTTTGAACTGTAACACCCCAGTGGGGAAATGTGACATCACAATGGTTAACTGTGACATGACAACAGGGCACTGTGACATTACAATGTGACATTGAGGCATTACAATGATTAACTATGACATGTCAATGGAGCATTGTGATATCACAGTGGTTAACTGTACCATCCCAATGAGGTATTGAGACAACACAGTGAGGCATTGTGACATCACAATGGTTAACTGTGACTTCACAATTGGGCAAGGTCAAATCACAATGGGGCATTGAGACATTACAATGGTTAACTGTGACACGACAACAGGGCAATGTGACATTACAATGTGGAATTGAGGCATTACAATGATTAACTATGACATGTCAATGGAGCATTGTGATATCACAGTGGTTAACTGTACCATCCCAATGAGGTATTCAGATAACACAGTGAGGCATTGTGACATCACAATGGTTAACTGTGACTTCACAATTGGGCAAGGTCATATCACAATGGGGCATTGCAATGGTTAACTGATATTATTATAGGCATGGTGACATTACAAAGGGGGCATTATAAAATCAAAAAGGGTTATTGTGACATCATAGGGTTTAATTGTGACATCACAATGAGGCACTGAGACATCACAACATTACAATGAGGCACTGTGACATCACAAAGGGTCCTTAGACAACAAAAGAGAAAGAGAGGATGCTTGCTGGTGTATTAAAGAGAGGGTGTATAAAAAGGGGACATATCAGAGAGCTTCTCATCTTCATAAACTGTGCATGAATAGGCACAACTCTATACAGGGTGCTGCATATTCTTTCACTTCTGATGCTGCTCCTGCAAGGTATAGCCAAAGGAAACACATCACTATATTGCAAGAAAGCAAACCAGAGAAAGAGGCTTATATGCTGCTCAATAAAATAAAACAGATTAATTAAAATAACGTCATAAAGTGCAATGCATTTAGTAGGTAAACTTGCGTTTTTGTGTGCCTGTGAGTTTTATTCCATGTAGCAGCGCCTCATCGAAGACTCTTTCTCTGGTCTGCTTTATTGCACAAAGGGGCATTGTGACATAACAATGGTTAATTGTAAAATCACAATACTTATGACATCACAATTGGGATTTGTTACATATCCATGATTAATTGTAACATCACAATGGGGTACTACGACAACAAAGGGGCAGTGGTCCCCAGCCAGGAACCATATGTGATTTACGCCCATCTGTGTGGCTCTTTATGGAAGCCCTAAATTATTGCCATAAGCACTGGTAACAATGTATCATAAATACTGATTATTGAAAATGTGTCCAATTTAGTCGAAGTTTATGGGAGAGCCATCCACCACCACCAGTCACGCCTGTGGTCGGGCTGAATGTGGAGTGGGAGGATAGGACCCCCTATTCTCTGGATCTTTGGGGGTCTCAGCAGTAAGACCCACTCCAATCAGGTATTTTTTCTCTATTCTTTGGATAGAGGATAATAAGCTTTTGTGGCATAACTCTTTTCATTATAATGTACAATAATCAATAGTAATGACAACAGTTTAGTTATATTGTATGCCTTATTTTTTTATGAAGCCTTACAACATCCTCCCCACTGCCTATTGCACTAACAAACCCATAAGGAGTAGAGATGTGACAATGCTGACAAAACAGTAATAAAGATAAGGAGGATTACTGCACGTACAATAAAAGGTAGTAAAGTGACTTCAAAACACTGTATTCATGTTTTATCATCCTAATCGTGAAGTCTACATCATTGTAAAATCATTATCTTCGCTTGATAAGATGAATGGCAAACTATTGTTATTAACGTCTCATCTGTCGGCTGGCAAATAATATTAATTTTTTTTTTCAATAAAGAACGCTCATGGCTTGTAGAGTTCATAAAGTAACATATTGTGTCTGCATAACAATAGAGATATCATGATCATTTTAAGTTAATAGGGACTAGAAATTTGCAAAATGGAAAGTTCGCCTTGCTGCCATTTTGTTGCTGAATACATTGGCATATTTTCTATATATAGCTCAGCTGTGGCTTTTATGTTTCAATATTTATTAGTATTACTGCCTCTATGGTCATATTTGTTGCTAACAGTGCATAGTCATAGAAAAGTAGCCATCATGGGCCTCTGAGCTGAGGGAGGGCACAGTAGAAAGTTACATCACATCTTTACAGGAGTCTATCAGCAAAAAAATGAGATATAAACTAATCGCAGTACCTTGTACAGTTTTCAGTACAGTTTACAATGATGTATTACTTATTCAGGACCGCAGTTCCAGTCTTGTAAAAGTAGTCCTTCTATCCCTATGTAAATGAGCAGAAAGGGCTTTAGTGGCGTTGCTTCCCGTCAATGGGCTTCACTATCTGTTGCTGCTAACTGCTGCTCATCTCAGACCGTTGCATGTATGAAGATGTTACACTGCACCCGGAAGTGAAGGAAGCTGACTTCATCATCAGACATGCACAGTACAGTTATTGGGGGGAGCTGAGCAACAGTTAGCAGCAGCAGATAGTGAAGCCCAATTGAAAAAGTGATACAATTGAAAAAGAAAGTGCACATGTTCTGTACAGATAAAGGGTGGATCCTCTGAATGATTTCCTCTGGTAGGCACAAGGAACCCTATAAAAGTGTATATATAAAAGTGTAAGAGTATATATAACAATATAAAACTGAAAGTGTGTATATATAATAATATACAAAATAGCAAATACGTGGTAGCATTGAACAAGCAGGTCAACCAATATCAATCAGTGGCACATAAATACCATACATTTATATATACAGTACTATACAAAAGTTATAAGCAGGTATGGAAAAAATGCTGTAAAGTAAGAATGCTTTCAGAAATAGAAGTATTAATAGTTTATTTTTGTCAATTAACAAAATGAAGTGAATGAACAAAATAGAAATCTAAATCCCATCAATATTTGGTGTGACATTTGCCCTTTGCCTTCTATCAATTCTTCTAGGTACACTTGTAGACAGGTTTGTTCCAAACATCTTGGAGAACTAAGCATGGATCTTCTGTAAATATAGACTTGCTCCAATCCTTCTGTTTGTTCATGTAATCCCAGACGGACTGGATGATGTTGAGATCAGGGCTCTGTGGGGGCCATATCATCATTTCCAAGACTCCTCCTCTAAAGGGCAGTCACACCAAATATTCATTTAATTTAGATTTCTCTTTTTTCCATTGAGGTTAAAGCCAGTCAAGTTCTTCCACACCAAACTCAGTCAACTATGCCTTTATGGACCTGGCTTTGTGCACAAGGGCACAGTTGGAAGCATACAACTGTTATTGTTACAATTGTTATGCTGAAGCATTAAAAGTTCCTTTCACTAGAACTATGGCGCCTACAACAAGCCTGAAAAACAACACAGCCTTAACCCTCCTTCACCAGATTTTACAGTGGGCACAATGCTGTCAGGCAGGTAGCGTTCCACTGACTTTTGCCAAAACCAGACTTGTCCATCTGACTGCTATGTAGAGAATGATGATTGGTCACTCCACAGAACGTGTTTTCATGTTGTGCTTGTGCTTTGTGCTTTACATTGTTCTTTACACCAATCCATCCATCACTTGGCATTGTATTTGGAAGATATTTGGCTATGCAACCCATAACAGGAAGCTCCTAAAACTTAATTAAATCAAAACCTTTACAAATTTCTGTAATCCCCTTCTTGTGGAACTATAACCCCCAGCAAGCCTTGACAGCTTTATACCCTCAGGTTCTTCTGGAAGTTGTAGTTTTCACTTTATAGTGCATTCAACAATAAACTTGCAACCTTATTAAAGGACTAGCCCCATCTTGTAAAATGATAGCCTATGCCATCACTTAATGATAGGTGGGGATCTGACCTCTCTGACCCCCATTAATCCTGAAAATGAGGGGGGACATGATTTAGCCCTTAACTGCTTTTATTTAAACAGTGGCACTTCTAACTACACATCTGTGCAGGGAACTGCAGCATGGTCCTATTTACTTGGTGTAGGGAACTGCCATTTCTACTAGTATATAATGTGTCTAGCTTCTCTGCCCCTGCAGTTTGGCTTCAGAGACCCCAGGCACTCAGTGCAAGTTTTGTTTTGTAAATACAGTGAGTTAGACACATGTGAGGCAGAGCTGCTGGGGGGAGAGATGTGAGCAGAGCTGCTGTGAGACAGACATGTTATGTCTGGGGGAGTCTAAGGCATGTGGTAGGTGTAATTCTAAGGAGTATTTAAGAATCTATATCCTTGAGATCAGCTAGTGAAGCTGTTCTACCTTATTTCAGAGCCACCTGTTCCACTTTACTTCAGAGTATATAGTTAGGTATGTGTTACCCCCTATATACTCACAGGACCTAGCTAGTAACCGTAGTTAGGGATCCATATATATATATAGTTCAGGGCAGTGATAGGTTAGGCTTCCGAGGGCCAACTAGCTAGTTAGAGGCCTGGTTGCACTAGTAGTTTAGCTGGCAGGTTAAGGACTCAGTGTTAGGGTAGTCAGGCCTGCATCTACTACCGTCACCGTCGCCCTGTTTGCTGCCTGTGGAGGATCTCATCATCATCATCGTCTCCTGATCGGCTGTCTGTCATCTCCTGGAAGAATCCGAGGATCCACAGTCATCCACAGGGGCCCCTGCATCTCTTCTGTTGCCTGGAGGTATTGTGCATCGGACTCTTGCTATATATCTATATATATATATATATATATATATATATATATATATATATATATACCCGGGTATATAACCTAAGACTGTTGTGGACTTGCTGGTTGTTGTAGTACTGCTGTGTTCTGAGTATATTGTATGTATGTACTATTACCCTGTTGATTCTTATAAAGCTACTGTTATAACCTTATGTGGTATCTGTATGTATTCTTCAGACTGTGAGATTAGTACAGTGATCCTTGTTAAGGCTACTAACTGTACTTCATGGGTAAGTCCCAGGAAGAGATCCTCCCTGTAATACAGAGGCTCTATCCTGGGTGGAGGCACTGATATATTTCATATATGTTCCCACTCTTCCCTTCAGCGAAGGCTTCAGGTCCCATTATACACACAGGTCAGCGCCAGAGTCTGTTGCGGGAGGGATAATACTCATACCCCCCCCCCAAATAGGGCTACATTTGGAGGCACTTCTGAGATTTAGAAGTGGGAATAGTCATTGATATGGAGAAGCGATATAGCTCAGAGGGAAACCTCCCACTACCTACTACATGGGATTACCGACCTCCTGTTCCTCCACTGGTTCAGGTAAAGGAAGAACCCCGCTCAGCCAGTTACCCCCCCCCCCCAGTATGGCTGTCGCTAGCAGTTCCCCTAGTGACTGTTATAAATGTGGTCAGACGGGCCATACTGCCAGACAGTGTACGGAGGACAGTGAGGGAATGGGACACAGTGCTGTCTTTTCTATTCAGAATCAAAGACACCGGAGGAAGGCGGGCCGAGTAAAGACCAGAGGCGCTATTGCGGGCTCCAGGTCTGTTGTCAAAGTCACTGTCAATGGTCATGCCGCTCCTGCCCTGTTTGATACAGGATCTCAAGTGACCCTGATTTATCGCTCGTTCTACCAAAAGTATCTGAGGGATATACCTCTTCAGTCTACGGGACAAATGAAATTGTGGGGGCTTAATTCAGGATCATATCCTGTAGATGGCAGCCTACAAGTAGTTATAGCTGTCCCTGAATTAGAAGATCAGAGTGTCGCTCCCATGAAGATTACGGCTCTTGTCTGCCCTGATACAGGGGATTCTTGTGCAGCTCCTGTGATACTTGGCACTAATTGTCCCGCAGTGCATTATGCTTTTCAGAAGTTTCTTGGAAGAGATTGGAACCCTGCAGCTCAGCCGGTGAATATATCTTCTGATCTTAGAGAACTCTGTGATGCCCTGTCTACTGGCTATCGACATGGAATGGTATATCATATCGGTGAGAGAACCGTGGAAGTTCCTGCCGGCGGGGAGAGAGTTCTGAGAGTAGCCTCCAGCATTGCTCCCGATTTGCTTGAAGGGGGGAGTTATGTCCTTATGGAAACCCCTGAAGAAATGATTAACCAGAATGGCTGGATGGTGATCCCAGAGAGAAAGGACTGGAGAAATAAAGTGGAGTTATCTACCTGTGTGACAGTGAGGAACTGTTCACCGCATCCGATCGTAATTGGACCATACCAGAATGTGGCCCACTGCTACCCTGTGCTTGGAGTAAATCCATACGCTGAAGTGTGCAGGATTCAAATCCGAGATGCAATCCCTAATCTCAATCTTGACTTGAGTGATCCACATTTACCAGAGGCCTGGAATCAGCGACTGACACAGAAGTTGTCTGAATTATCGGAAGTGTTCTCCATGGATGATACGGATGTAGGTTGTGCTAAAAGTGCTCAACACACTTTCCGATTAACCGATTCTACTCCCTTCCGGGAGCGACCACGGAGAGTTGCTCCAAAGGATGTTGATGAGTTAAGACAGACTCTACAGCAAATGAAAGGTCAGGGGATCATTGTGGACAGTAAGAGCCCCTATGCCTCACTTATTGTGGTAAGAAAAAAAATCTGGAGCAATTCGCCTATGTGTGGATTACAGAACTCTGAACCGGAGAACCTTACCTGATCAGTATACACTGCCGAGAATTGAAGAAGCTCTGGAAGCTCTGAATGGAAACTGTTGGTTCACAGTGCTGGACCTAAGATCGGGATACTATCAAGTCCCAATGGCACCTGAGGATCAGGAAAAGACAGCCTTCATATGCCCCTTGGGTTTCTTTCAGTTCACTCGCATGCCGCAAGGTACAAAAGGTGCGCCAGCAACGTTCCAAAGGTTGATGGAAAGAGTGTTAGGTGATTTAGTACCCCAGGAATGCCTTGTATATCTTGACGACATTATTGTATTTGGAAAGACGCTGGAAGAACATGAAGAACGACTCATAAGAGTACTCCAACGCTTAAAAGAAGAGGGGCTAAAGTTGTTGGCTGACAAATGCAAATTTAGTAGATCTTCGGTCACTTATGTAGGACATATTGTTTCTGCTGAAGGAGTTGCTCCCGATCCTGGTAAGATGGAAGCTGTGGTGAATTGGCCCCGACCGCAGAATATTACGGAGTTGCAATCTTTCTTGGGGTTTTGTGGATTCTATCGACGATTTGTGGAAGGATATTCAAAAATTGCTCGGGCCCTCCTCGACCTGTTGAAGAGTGATTCAGGAGATCCGGGAAAGAAGAAAGGGTCTTCCAAAAGCCTTTTTGGCGATAGGTGGACTGCGGATTGTGAAGAAGCATTTAAGTTGTTGAAGAAGAAATTGACAGAAGCTCCCGTTCTGGCTTATGCTGATGCACAGAAGCCATATGTGTTACATGTAGATGCCAGCTTTGAAGGATTAGGTGGCGTGCTGCACCAAGAACACCCGGCCGGGTTACGGCCCATAGCTTTCATAAGTCGAAGTCTTTCTCCCAGCGAGAAAAATTATCCAGTACATAAATTGGAGTTTTTGGCGCTCAAGTGGGCCATTGTTGATAAATTACATGACTATTTATATGGAGCCACGTTTGAAGTAAGAACAGACAACAATCCACTGACATACTTTTTGTCAACCGCTAAACTCGATGCTACAGGACATCGCTGGTTGGCGGCTTTATCCAACTACCAATTCACACTCAAGTATAAACCGGGGCCTAAGAACATTGGGGCAGATGCTCTATCAAGACGGCCTGGATTACCTAGTCCGGAAGTAGTGGATGAATGGGAAGAAGTGCCAAGTCCTGGAGTAGGAGCTTTGTGTGCCATGGCTGCTGTAGTTGAAGACCGAGTAGCCTTTTCTGAAACTCGGCTTATTGACTCTTTTGGGGGAGGTCCCGAAGCTGTACCAGACATGTTTGCATACCCTGCTGCTTTAGGATCCTTTGAGAGTTGCTCTATATCTACAAAGCAAATGATCTGGAGTCAAAAGACTGATCCTTTAATTGGACCTCTTTATCAAGCAGTGAGTTCTCAAGACAGAGAAATGTTAAAGACATCCCTACCCTCTGAATGCAGTCAAC
Organism: Leptodactylus fallax; assembly: GCA_947044405.1. Classification (NCBI taxonomy): domain Eukaryota; kingdom Metazoa; phylum Chordata; class Amphibia; order Anura; family Leptodactylidae; genus Leptodactylus; species Leptodactylus fallax. The sequence continues at coordinate 4,473,388 of CAMRHE010000085.1, forward strand.
TTCTACGAGATTGGGAGAAGTTTGAAATAGACAACGGCCTAATTTATCGTGTGGTGCTGTATCATGATCACCCTGGAAGGCGCCAACTAGTTATTCCAAACTGCTTTCAGAAGATGATTTTCCGAAGTCTGCATGATTATCATGGTCATTTGGGACCTGAGAAGACTTATGGCCTAATACAAGACCGATTCTACTGGCCCAAAATGAGAGATACCGTGACTCGTCTGTGTAGGTGCTGTCGCAGATGTTTGCAGAGGAAGACTGTCCCAGTTCGAGCGGCCTTCATGGGACACTTGAAGAGTTCGGGCCCCATGGATCTTGTCTGCATAGACTTCCTTTGTATTGACAACGACTCCAGAGGATTTGGAAATGTATTGGTGGTGACTGACCACTTCACACGATATGCTCAAGCCTTTCCGACTAAGGATCAAAAAGCAGTCACCGTTGCAAGAGTGCTTTGGGAAAAGTATTTTATCCATTATGGCTTACTACACCGGTTGCATTCTGATCAAGGCCGGGATTTTGAGAGTAACCTGATCAAAGAGTTACTTCAGTTGTTGAACATCCGCAAAAGTCGGACGACGCCTTACCATCCAGAGGGAGATGCCCTTCCTGAAAGATTTAACAGGACTTTACTTGATATGCTTGGTACCTTACGAATTGAGGATAAGCGATCCTGGAGTCGAAAAGTGGAGGCTATGGTGCATGCCTATAATAGTGCAAGGCACAAGAGCACAGGATATTCACCATACTTTCTGATGTTTGGAAGAGAGCCTAGGCTACCTATTGACATCTTGTTGGGAGTCTCTACCGATGGTATCAGTCATCGAGATCATTACCGATATGTGGCACGTTTGAAAGAAACGCTTAAGAGTGCTTATCAGCTGGCTGAGGAAAATGCGGCCAAAGTGAATGAAGGAAATAAAAGGAGATTTGATCTTCAAGTAAGATACCGAGAATTGAACCCTGGTGACCATGTTCTGCTGCGGAATTTGGGAGCATCTGCAAAACATAAGCTGGCTGATCGATGGCGGAGTGAACTCTTTACAGTGGTAGATCGGTTGCCTGGAATACCAGTCTACAAGTTAAAAGGACGGGACGGGAGGATCAGGACTTGGCATAGAAATAATTTGTTGCCTGTACCTCAGATTGATGGTGCGGATATCTCCAATGATGGCTCGGCCTGTGATTCTCCACAGCCCTTAGTCGATATTCCACCTGACCTTCCTGAAACTCCTGAGAGTGATTGGACTGTGGCTCCTGAAGTTCCTAGATCACCAGTATCTTCTCCTTCAGGGAGACCTATGAACCCTCAAACTCCAGAATTCGTACCTAGATCTGTGTCTACAGATGAGCAGGGATCTAGCTCTCCTACGCCAACAGCACCATCCCCTCCCATGGCAGAGAACCCTAGTTTAGGGCCTGGACATGCTAGTTTACCTCAGAGAGAGATACGGAGAGGAGAGAGAATTAGACACCCTCCACCTATACTGACATATGATAGTTTGGGGGACCCCAGATTTACTACTCAGCCTCATTTATATCATGCTTGGGTGGGTGCAGTGTCCACTTTGGTCAATATGTTACCAATTTTCGCTCCAGTTGGCATGTATAATTATTAACCTGTTGTGACTCTGTAAATGCAAAAGCAACCATATTGATATTGTCATTGGTAATGTTGACTGTATACTATGACTTTGTATGTCTTTGACGTGACGTAAAGATTTCACCAGAGGGAGAGTGTAGGGAACTGCCATTTCTATTAGTATATAATGTGTCTAGCTTCTCTGCCCCTGCAGTTTGGCTTCAGAGACCCCAGGCATTCAGTGCAAGTTTTGTTTTGTAAATACAGTGAGTCAGAGACATGTGAGGCAGAGCTTCTGGGGGGAGAGATGTGAGCAGAGCTGCTGTGAGACAGACATGTTATGTCTGGGGGAGTCTAAGGCATGTGGTAGGTGTAATTCTAAGGAGTATTTAAGAATCTATATCCTTGAGATCAGCTAGTGAAGCTGTTCTACCTTATTTCAGAACCACCTGTTCCACTTTACTTCAGAGTATATAGTTAGGTATGTGTTACCCCCTATATACTCACAGGACCTAGCTAGTAACTGTAGTTAGGGATCCATATACATATATATATAGTTCAGGGCAGTGATAGGTTAGGCTTCCGAGGGCCAACTAGCTAGTTAGAGGCCTGGTTGCACTAGTAGTTTAGCTGGCAGGTTAAGGACTCAGTGTTAGGGTAGTCAGGCCTGCATCTACTACCGTCACTGTCGCCCTGTTTGCTGCCTGTGGAGGATCTCATCATCATCATCGTCTCCTGATCGGCTGTCTGTCATCTCCTGGAAGAATCTGAGGATCCACAGTCATCCACAGGGGTCCCTGCATCTCTTCTGTTGCCTGGAGGTATTGTGCACTGGACTCTTGCTATATATCTATATATATACCCGGGTATATAACCTAAGACGGTTGAGGACTTGCTGGTTGTTGTAGTATTGCTGTGTTCTGAGTATATTTTATGTATGTATTATTACCCTGTTGATTCTTATAAAGCTACTGTTATAACCTTATGTGGTATCTGTATGTATTCTTCAGACTGTGAGATTAGTACAGTGATCCTTGTTAAGGCTACTAACTGTACTTCATGGGTAAGTCCCAGGAAGAGATCCTCCCTGTAATACAGAGGCTCTATCCTGGGTGGAGGCACTGATATATTTCATATATGTTCCCACTCTTCCCTTCAGCGAAGGCTTCAGGTCCCATTATACACACAGGTCAGCGCCAGAGTCTGTTGCGGGAGGGATAATACTCATACCCCCCCCCCCCAAATAGGGCTACATTGGCATTGAAAGGGTGAGCTAAAGGGTGAGTCCAATGTATCCCAGTTTCACTGTGGACAGTATGCATGGACATCTGGTGGGCCTGTGTGCTTTAAAGTGCCAGGGCTGAATTTAAGTCCCAGTCTGGCCCTGCCTGGTGCCATTGAACATGTATGGCCAGAATGGAAAATTAAGCTGAATGGGAAATCCCATGATTGGCAGACAGAATATTCTGCCGCAACATTAAGCCTAAAGCTACAAGGCGACTTTAGCTGTGACTCGCAAACCAAATATCGATGTGTCGCCCTACTGTTCCTTTCCTAATGTGAATGGAGTCATAGTGCAACCCTGAGGGTTCTGCCACTACTAGTCACCAAAAAATCAAGCATTGCTCAATCTTCTTACGAATCTTCTATTCACTTATATTGGTGAAGGAGTCGCAAAGTGACACAGCGTTCTTTAGTTGAACGAAAGTTGCCTTGTTGTTGCCTTCCAATTGCATGACCATTAGGCAAAAGGTAGCGTAAGAGCCAAAATTAAACATCTAATAGGTAAATTTTCTCTACCTTTTTAAGTTAACCAGACAACCCCTTTAAAGACAATGCTATCATCTTAGCTGGATTCACACCTGAGCTTCCATCCCATTCGGGGTTTCCATCACCCATTCTGCTTGAAAAATGCAGAGAGAAAAGCAGGACTTTTCTCTCCGCATTTTCTGGCGGAAACTCATTATAGTCTATGGGGTCGGCGGGTTTCTGCGGGTAACCGCTTTTTAAGCGGATTGGGTTTCCGTTTATTGGGTCCCCAAGTGGACCAGAACAACGGAAACCCTACAGCAGGTGTGAACATAGCGTTAAAAAAAATATCAAATCCTTCCACAGTATTAAATAGAAAAACTGATGCAAAACACAATTTGGTTGCAGAAAAAGAAATACCATGCGGTAGGTCTAAAGCACTTGTATATTATACCGTAATATTGTCACCATTTTACTACAGTAGCTTAATGTTTACAACTCAAAGCATGAAAGACTCAGACAATATGTAGGAGGAAGAAAAAAATAAACCTTCATTAGCATCAGACTTCCAATCATTCTGATATATGGCAGATTATTAAAGCATAGCCCAGCACAACAGGGTGCTCATAATAGTAAATACTGAGCATGGTGAAATCATGTTTACAACATCTGCTCCAGAAGCCGCGCTTTATCATTTCCATTAGAAATGTGTCACACTTTATTCTGAATATAAAGGAGAAGCATAGCCTCCTCCCGCACAAGCCCCAGCAGTATATTGATGCTTCCCTGCAGTCTTCCTCTGCTGCTACATTGTCATGCATATGTGGATATGCTTCACACAATTTTATCTAAATTAAAATCATTTGTAAGATGCTACTCCTAATTTTTTTGGACAGTTTCATATTGTCCAGGCCGCCGTCTTCTTTATTCTTCTGTGTAGTTCAGCACACATCTTATTTCACTGTATTAAAAACTACACTGGGACCGAATGAAATATATCATTATACTAATATTATATTTAGATATTAATATTTTTTGTATTATTTTGGACTTGCTTTTAACTCTGAATATAAAGGTAAAAATGCATTTTCTTTGAAGGAAGGTGAATCCTGTGATTTTTTAATCATATGCTTTCTTATTATATTTTGTCACTCATGTGTAACATTGTGTCATATGCAACTGCACATATCAAGAAGAATCTGTATAGAACATGAGCAATACACAAGCGCCGTGTTTTTATTTCTTTATTAAAATTGAATTAATATGAATAGATATAGATACAACTACATAAATATACTGGGCATACCCATACATCTCTCCCACCTCCACAAAAAAAAGAAAAAAATAGACACAAGTTACAGTAGTATACCTATCCATTTCTTCCCCCTATAAATGTATCCCCAATTCCTTTTATATATGCGTATGTTGCCCATAAAAGACTAGCCCTGATATACAGTATATTTTCTTGTCACAACTGTGCCACCGCTAATGGCCAGCAGTGGGCAAACAGGCCAGGACACGTTCACACAGGGCAACTCTCGAAGGGCTAGTGTGTGCACCTGGTTTAGTGTCCCCATGTCTTCTGTTTCTAGATTATATAGACACCTTCCCCTACAGGGAGGTGCCTGAGCAATAGGGTTCCTAGCTTGTAAGTACCCTGTGAAAGTGTTATCTGTACTGTGTATTTTGATTGCTTTTTTCCTGACCTCTGCCTCTTTACCTGACACAGAAACTCTTCTGTTTGCCCTGACATCTGCCAGTTAACTGTACTGATTCTATGACTCCTGCCCTGACCTTGGTCTGAAATCCATTGCAAAGTATCTCAAGACCTGATCTGTCCAGACCTCATCTTGTCCACTGACTATGCAGCAAACCACTGGAGGCAATAAGGAGGATAAGAGTAGTAGTCAAAATGGCAGCACTTGTCGTTGTAGCCAAAACTCTCAACCTTCTTTTCCAGCCCACCTCCTGAGTTGGTGCAGTGTTGAGGAGGCCTAAAAGGTACCTTAAGGTGGTGGTAACTTCCCCCCAGGAACTTTCAGTTGAAGTAGTCTTCAGCCTCACTAAGCCAAGTGATAGTGGTTGGAAGGGCCATTGATGGTAGATGCAGGAATTGACTGGAGGTTGAGCAACAGTGCGAACTTTACTGAAGATGATGCAACAGCAACACAAACAGCAACCAATGCAATGTATAGGATGGGGATTAGCCAGGTGATGGTTCTCAGCGGGGGATGTCTACAATAATTATGTAAATAGTGTCAAATAATCTCCAACTCATTTCTCTCTCTCTCTCTCTCTCTCTCTCTCTCTCTCTCTCTCTCTCTCTCTCTCTCTCTCTCTCTCTCTCTCTCTCTCTCTCTCTCTCTCTCTCTCTCTCTCTCTTTCTCTCTCTTTCTCTCTCTTTCTCTCCATTAGCTATTCCCAGGTAGGCCCTGTTTATCCTGTGGGAAGCAAGGTCATTTCTCTAAGGTGTGCATGTTCCCGGTCTGTGGAAAAAGGGCACAGACAGCACATGGATGACCAGGCCGCAAAATGGACAGGTATAGAACCTATTTTGAGCTTTGCCTCGGTTCACTGCTGCATACAAAGGCCCAGGATCATACATAAGTGTGTGTATGAGGCCATAGAGACAAATGGGTCAGTGTGCTAGTAGTGAATAACAGGCTGGGACACTGACACAGCACACAGTCTTCTGCATAGAGCCTGAGGCTCGGGATAACCTCAGTTTTTCTCCAAATTGACACTCCTTCTTCTCGACTCTTCTCTCTCAAGGCTGGCAGCAATATCTTCCCTGTCTCAGGGCTGCAGTAATACACTTGCGCCAAGGCTGTTCAGAAGAATTGCAGATGCACCTGCACAGACATAATGCTGACTGAAGACCCAGCTTGAGACTTTCCGAGTCTCCCTTTACCCAGCCAACTGTGCGTTGAACTGGACCATGGCTCGGCCATAGGAGGAGACTTCTTCCAACCCCAGCGGAACAGCCTGTATACTAGGGATTACATATAAGGAAGAATATAATCTATATACATCTGGCACTTATACAGGCAATACAATGCAACATGCCATATGTATTTGCCTATCCTATGAATGCCACTCACCAGTGTGGTTGAGCAGTCACTAAACAAAATACTACTAAGACGAAATCCTTATATAGAAGCTAAAGGGTGAAAACCAGGGAGCCACTTAGGCAATGCCCTGAGGATTAGCCCCACTTCAAACCAGTTCAGTGGATCAAAACGCAACTCGCTACCGTACAATTAAGGTTCAATTAAAAATTAAAAAGTGGTGTACACAACATTCCAACAATGTTACCACTATTGCTTTTGTAAAATCACTTGACAATCCAAAGTTTTCCAAGATGATTCCCATAATTCACATTCTCATAATTCCAGGGGTGTGATCAGCATCATTAGATACCAATATAGATATATTTATTTAATCCATAAACCTATGAAGTGCTAATAATTCACTGACTGATGATCTGGTATCCACTGCAAAGTCTCAGTGGAAGTAGTAAGGTAACTAACCCAGAGTATTCCATAGCAAGAAATTGTCATCTGTTTTGTGCAGCTTGCTGAGACACTTTAACACATCCCTATTGGCATTGCAGTTGCTAAATATCCCCACCTTTGGAGAACATTTTACAGGTTACATATAAAATTATTTTCCTGAAAAGTTGAGTTGCATTGCATTGCATTACTTGAACTGGTTCTGAATTACAACCTGCACTATTTTCCAGAGCTGTAATCATAGTTCTGCAATGTGAATCTCAAGGGATTTTCTTTTGTTGATGTTTGTTCAAAGTTGTGTTGGTGACTTGTATTGTAGAAAGTGTAGTCTACAGCAGTAGTTCTTAATGCCCTACTATTCCCGGGCATACGTGGTATGGTGAGAGCCACTGTCCCTCCCCCCACCAAGGATTAATGCTTGGGGGCGCCATCCTCTCTTTATAATGATGAGCGCTTCCATTAGTACTGATGGAGGTACTCATTGCAGTTACAGGTGCCCTGGGGAGCGAGTGGTAAGCTGCTTTCAGAACTCTCCAAACTGCTCCCGACTTCCTCTCTGCTCCGAGGCCTGCTGTAACATCAGCACTCAGCATCCGTAACTGCAATGAGCGCTCTATCAGTACTAATGGAAACGCTCATTGCACTTGTAAAGAAGTGAGGATAGCACCCCGTGGCATTCAGAGGAAGCATGGAGCAAAGTGTTAAGTAATGAATGCAGCTTACCACTCGCTCCTTAAAGGGGTTGTCCAGGAAATACAGAACTGGAGCAGGTGCCCAGGGCTTGTTCCATGGAAGTCCTCACCACACATGACCTCAGCGCTCATAGGAAAGTACCCAGGAAGTCAGCGGTGACATATGTGAGTGACATCAAAGGTCCTTTTCTGTGACTGCTAAGGCCACTGACTGGTCTTAGTGGTCACATTCGGTGAGGATTTCTGCCGAAATAAGCCCTCAGGTGCCACTGTATGGGACAGGATCGTGGGACATCGGAGCACCAGGGACAGGTGAGTATGTTTTTTTTTAAGTTTCACCTTCCCTTCTACCCCAGTTCTTTATTTCCTGGACCACCCCTTGAAGCATCACTGAATATAGGGGCAATGATGGAGGATCCAAACAAAGCCTTATCTTGTTAACATACAGTATTTAAGTGAACGCTACTTCGGGGTACTCCGCTGGGACATTTTTCTCACTAGGGTATACTTCACTTGAAAAGGTTGAGAAACATGCAGCATACATGGTGCAGCATACATAGCCGAAGAAGTGGATGAAAGTAACTAAATATGACTATACTATATATATGACTATAGCTGTTGGCCAACATGTATCTTCAAATACTGTACCAATACTATCCCTTTAACAAAACAATATATCTGTGTAGGTCTTTCTGTCTCAAGCATTAAGTATGCAGCTCATAGGTATATTTTACTAATATATTGTGAAGTAAATGAAGTCTGACTAAACAAGCCCTGAATTCTTATCTATATTGGATGGAAGCTAAAGACCTAGGTTCATAACTGAGCAATTGCTTCATTTCTTCTCTTGAAAACTTATTTTATCATCTATTGAAGCAAGAAATTAAAATTTTTGGGACAAAGAATTTGCTATTCACGTATTATATTAATGCAAAAAAACACAAACTGTAAGTTGAAGTATTTCCTGTTTAGCAATATACAGTATAGAGCACATGTTTTAGGCAGGTGCGGAAAAAATGCTGTAAAGTAAGAATGCCTTCAGAAATAGAAGGGTTAATAGTTTACTTTTGTTAATTAACAACAATTAACAAAAGATACATGTAAATCTCAACAATCTTTGGTGGGACATTTGCCCTTTGTCTTCCATCAATTGTTCTCAGCACACTTGCAGACAGTTTTTGAAGGAACTCGGCAGGGAGGTTGTTCTTGCCATCTTGGAGAACTAAGCACAGATCATTTGTAGATGTAGGTTTGCTCCAATCCTTCTATCTCTTCATGTAATCCCAGACAGCCTGGATGATGTGGAGATCAGGGCTGTGTGGGGGCCATATCATCACTTCCAGAACTCCTCCTTCAAAGGTAATTAAGTCTAATGGAGCCAATAAGCATGTACAGTCCCCTAAACGCCCAAATAATGATGAGCCAAAGAGCCATAAATCATGTATTTTATGCTTCAACATATTACTCAGAAACAGGTATCACATTTGCATAATACACAGAACCAGGCCTAGAATGGGACTAATAAATAGGGGGCATCCACTATTTCTTACAACCATGGTGACCTGCATGTTTCCTAGATTGAGATGACCCCATCATTCATGGTCCCCAGAATATCTTTCCTCTTGCTCCTAGTCACTAGCATGGCTCCTCCTTTCATGCCTGGTCCACAGGATGGTATAAGTGTGGTCCTCAGTATGGCTCCCCTCCAGCATGGCATCCCTTTAAATCATGGTCCTTAGGAGCGAATCACATCACATTTTTATCACTATTTTAATTGATCAGTTTTACAGATACAAAAAAACTGATTCTAAAAAAGGATGAAAACTGGTGACAACCTTTGGATACTCCGTCACAATGTCCACCTGAAATCTGCAGATGAAAAAGTCCTGCACGTCTGACTCTTTCCTCTGCCACAGTCTCAGTTTTAAAGTGAAGGACACCCGACGGACCCCATTATAGTTAATGGGGTCCGCCGAGCTCCGTGTGTAACTGCTATTACAGCAGTCTGCCTGTCTGTCAGAGGACCAGAACAACAAAAATGCATTCAACAAAAATGAGTCAGTTTCTGTGTGGAGACTTTTCTCCTCTGAGGTCCCTTACAAGTTGCTCTTGCTTGCTACAGTCCAGTGGTGCAGCACAGAGCTATGTGGTCTGTTCAAACGGGTTCCCATTGAAAACTGCTTAAAAAAGTGGTATTTGGCTGGATAAGGGGGTTGTCTGCTTATAGAGAGGTATAAAGTATAATGGGAGGAAAAACAGTCAATGAAAAAATTGGTCCTTAAGAGGAGGGGTCTTCTCAAAGAAGTGGTCTTCCGGAGTGGTTTCACTGTGTGTGTATATATACACATATTATATATATATAGATTGTGACAATTGGAGGGTAGTTTAGCATTAAATGTAGCAGCTTCCTGGACTCTCTGACTTGGGATTCTGACTTGAAATTACAGACTTCTTTTTCACCTGTAGGCCACAATGCACATTTATCGATACTGCAGTTTACCAAACACTTGTCTTCCAGGACTTGCGTGGATCTCTTTTTGCCCGCATTCTCCACCATATGTGACAATTGGGGGTAATTTAGCATGAAAGGTAGCAGCTTCCTGGATTTAGAGGTGTTTGTGGTGCTGGGTGCCAAATAAAAAGCAGAGCAGGTAACGAAATGACTTTATTCAGCTTGTAAATGTTAACAGGAACAAAAATAACAAAACAGACTAGCCCACACACAGAGCAATACCTCACTTCTTGAACCCTGACTAACTTCTAAGGGCAAGATGCTTTACTGAGTTTTTTTTTCTTAGCAGTTTGGCTCACGCTGAGCTTAACCAAGTTCCTCCTGGAGTCCAGTCCTCTTGGGACAGACCACCTGTCCGTCTTCAACTGGTTCCAGAGACCTCCCTACTCTCTGTAGGTCACCAGCAGCACTCTCCTGCTGTGTGCACTCTCTTCTGGAGTGAGGCCCCAGGTATGGGTGGGGTCAAGATCCTTATCAACCCTGTTTTTGGGTTGCTCTCCAGCGCCCTCTAGGTTCACACCCTCACAATATATATATATGTTACCGTTAAAGTGCGAAATCAGTGAATGTGCACATTACCTAGGTAATGTGCACATTCACTGATTTGCTCCGTTAAAGTGCGGAATCAGGAGTTTTCCACACTTTACCTAGGTAATGTGCACATTCTCGGCTTGTGGATCGTTAAAGTTCGGAAGTTTGTTTCTCTCATAGTCCTGTTGTCCCTACTCCGTCCCCCCTCTTCTCCCTCCACTGTTAAATAGTCTTCTTTCGCCAGCAGTGTCTCGTCGTCGCCGGTTGTGTTTTTGCTTTTATGTGTCACAATCGCCATCGGCTTAGCATAGCTATGATGGTTTGCTTTCAAAACCCATTAAACTTGAATGGGATTTGAAAGCAAACAGGCGGGTGTATGTGTGCACGCTTACACCCTCTGCACCGCGAAGCAGCCGGCTTTTTTTTTTTTTTTTCAGACACGAAGGACTTTGTTTCCGACGGAAAAAAAAAAATTAAAAAAAAATGGCTTTTCGCGGCGCAGAGGGTGTAAGCGCGCACAGACACCCACCCAAACCGTCTTCAACCTTTCCCTATACTGTCCCCAATCCTTTTTTTTTTTTTTGCCGACATTACGTTTGCTGTAAGCCTACAGCAACGTTGCTGTTGTTTCGGCAAAACATGTCGTTATCTGCACTTTAACGAGTGCCTAGTAGGTAATGTGCACATTAGCTAGGTAATGTGCAGATTACCTAGGTAATGTCATAAATTAAAGCAGTTTTATGCACTTTTACGGATCGCCCTAGTGAATCTGCACATTACCTAGTTAATCTGCACTTTAACGGTAACATATACACAATTCATCAGGTCAGGAAATGAGATCACCAACGACTTTGTATTGCACTACACGGTTCCAAGGATCCTAGATAGGTGAGTATCCCAAAATTGGTCTTTAAGTTGTCTTTAGTGAAAATAGTCAGAATACTTCTTTAAGTTCTATCCATGCCTTTAGGTATTACATTGACTGGTACCTGGTGTACATAGTTCAAGTTATAATTAGCTACATTACCAAATAACTCTGACAAGTACGATATTTGGCTAGATATGTTTACTGTTCACTAAACATGGAATTATCTTAAGAGTTTGCAAAGTTCAAGGTTAAAATGTAATTTCTTATCATTGAAAACTTCTTCTTGGGCCCCGCTCTCACTGGTTTTGAGTGATCTCCCGCTTTCTGCTGATAATGCTACATTTAATAGCAAACCACTGGAAATGAAGGCTGTATTATTGGTATATACCGCCTGTTTAACCTCCATGTAATTAATTTTAGACGTAATGGTATAGTCGTTCTCATGGGCTTTTATGCTTGATCTATGATGTGAATAGTAATAAGGATAAAATACATGTCTTCCTGGCAACGTGTCCAGAAGAGCGATAAAGAGCGTACCCACATGTTTGATGGATGTGACATTAAGAATGGTACATAACAATTGTGTTTTCACCTAAAGGGTGTCATCGTGGGCCATTAGTGCCATTAGTTTCTTTTCTGGTAAACAATATTCACTTAATGCATTTGTAAATATACAGTGAAAAAGTATATACCCCCCAGAGTGATGTCATCTGTTGTTGCATATGCATCATATTTAAAGGTGCAGCACTCAGTAGAGTATATTCTATGACTTAACGCACAACCCTCATACTTTATCCATGGGAATATCTCATGAGGAGCACTATTTAAAGGGGTTTACAGAGCTTTTGATAGTGATGACCTTCAATTGACCTTGAATAGGGGCTGATCTACAGTAATCGGACACAATCACTATACAGTGGATGGAGCCATCTGCTTCAGGCTCTGTTTGTTGCGTAGTTCCAGTGCTATCAGTTGATGGGTGGTGGTGCTGATGTGATATTAATGACCCATCCTTAGGATCAGTCATTAATATCAAAAGCCAAGAATATCCCTTTAAAGGGTTGTCTGACATATTTTTTTTAATGTTTAAGTACGGCTGAAGGGGCCATAAACATAAAAAGTTCTCACCTCTCCCCTTTACCTCAGCAGTGGCAGCAGCTCCAGTCTTCATTTTGCAGGAACCCTGACTGTTTTTATTAGGTGGCCACTGCAGCCAAGCACAAGTCTCAGCAGTGGCCTCTTCACAAATGGCACATCACAGCAGTCATATGCTGTTTGTGAAGAGGTCACTGCTACCGTTGATGTCCGTTCTGATAGTGTCCATTAAAAAAAGAAAAACAAAAAAAGAACGGACACCTATCATAACAGACATTAACGGACACTAACTGATGTTAATGTGTCCATTTTTTTAACTGATCCAGTTAATGGATTAGTTTCAAAAAACGGACACATTAGCATCAGTTAGCATCAGTTAGTGTCCGTTTTTTAACACTGTCCGTTTTTTTTTTTTTTCTGCTTTCTGAGCATGCGTAGGAAAAAAACGGACATAAAATAACGGACAGTAACTGATGGCTATCAGTTACTGTCCGTTATAAGTCCGTTACCCATAGACTTCAATGTTAAAAAAATAACGAACACTTGCTGTCCGTCAAGAATCCGTTTTTTTCAAATGGACAAAAAGCCCTGCATGTAGGATTTTTTGTCCGCGAAAAAAAAATGGACTTCTGACGGATTTGGTGTAAACAGACACAAACGGACACTAACGGACACAATATAAAAACCCATTGAAATGAATGGAAATTTTAACGGATTTCTGACGGTTCAGCTATTGTCCGATGCTAAAATCTTGTAACGGACAATAGCAATGGACACTACTGACAGTCACCAACGGTAGTGTGAATGCCCCCTAAGTCTCATCTGTGCAACAAATACAAAAATTTCAAAAAATTTTTAAAGGTTGTCATAAATACATATACTCTCTGATGCTCCATGATTCCCGCTATAATACTTCCTGGGTCCGCACTGATCTCTCCTTCCTGGTACTTTCAATGGGAAATAACCACTCAGTGACAATGACTGAGTCATTGTTGCAGCCAGTGATTGGCTGAGTGTTCATTTCCGGTATCGAGAGGGCAAGGAAGTAAAGACCAAAGAGGATCTAGGAAGCATTAGAAAGGGCGAGGGGGGGATTGGTAAGGTAAACATCACTTCTTTTTTCATAACATTTTGATTGTTAGAAAAAAAATAAAAAATAGGTAGCTAAAGAATAGTGAACCTCTCAAGATTGGCAATATTTGTGAAGTTCGCCCGCCAGTTTAATTTTGGACCAAGCTGGATTCTTCAGTATAATAATCGGAAGCCCATGGTAGGTACGGAACGATAATAAACAGTGGTACTCACCTTTTTCGCCACTCCTGGGCTCCCTGGTGGCATCCAGTGTTTGTTCCCAGGCATCTTGCGGTCTCTTCCAGCCTGGGTTAAGTCTATGATGGGGCCTCTGTGATAACACTGCCCCACCCCCTGTGCCTTCCTGGGAAAAGGGACACCAGGGGAGAGAGCCAAGGAAAGATCAGTATAACTGTTTATGTTCCGCATCTCCCCTTGGCTGCCAAATAATATACAATGGAGTCTAAAGAGATCCCAGAGTATAATAATGATTCGTGGGTGGTGAACCCCAAAAATTTCGAACTTAACATTTTTGGAAAATTCGTAATGAACCCAACTCAATGCAAACCAGTTTGCTTATATCTATTGCTCCTATATAAATCCCTTCACATCAAGTAAATAAAATCACACATGGCAAATACTGGTGCACATTTTACAATTCTGTAAATGACCTTTAATGTGCCTTTCAGATGTCTGACATTATATAGGAGGTTGATATCTAGCATGCTGCCAGCTGGTGACTCATGTCATCAGTCATTTTATACATCTTACGGTTCCCTGGAGCTTCCTTGGATAGGCTCACTGTACTGACGGTCTACCTGACATAGTAAAAATCTGCATCCATGCCTTGATATAAATGTTATTAGCCTCATCTTATATCTTAGAATTAGTAGATCTATAAATAATGTACAATAAAACCTTCCCATTTCCTATCTTTCCTTCATGTAGCCTGGGCCAATTACGAAGGCATCATGAAGATCTATCACAAAATGATCAAGATAATTCAGCGGCATCCATCAAAACCATGTTGGTAAGCTAATTTAAGGTCCAGATTTCACATTACAGTAAAAAATGAATGCCAGTAAATCAAGCAAGGCTTGTGGATGAAGTTTTTAAAGGTTAATTTGTAGAGGCCTTTCTATCTGCTGGGCTATTCGTTTCATTGACATTAACTAAGTATTATGGGGAATAACACAGTTTGACCTCAGGCGAGCTGGCATGAGACGTGAGACTGTTCTTGGGTGAATTTTCCCTCTTAAATTCTTGATGAAATCTTCTCAGCAGGACCACTGTTGGGCTGTAAACAGATTTTAAATGTAATATTTAGTGCCGTGTCTGTAAAGCTATCACCGAGCTGTTATTTCTTCAATGGTCTCCTAGATGCTGTTATGAAATGCAGTATCGTTGAATTAAGTTAGTTTGAAGACCATCAGTAGGACGGTGATAATTTTTTACCAACGCAACATAATATTACATGGTTAATTATTCATTACGAATGCTTGTCACAGTGAAATATAGGCCCAACTCATTTTGAAACCACTAGGCCTAGCTTCTGTTCCTTGAAGGTTAATGACAGAGCTCTGGGTGTCATTAGCTATCCCAGACACTGCACACCTCATATGTCAACATATTTTTCTTCAAGAGTTGGAGTAAAGGCATTGTAAAGAACTGTGGGGGGTATATAATTGTAAAGAATGCAGAGCCGGGCACTTTAAAGCCTATCTGCTTGACTATTATGGTTCCTAATACTAAGTATGCTGCGGTTATTTCAATGGTACTGAATCCCATATCTTGGATTTTTGCAGCAGGTTAGATTTGCTATGGTAAATGCACCAGAAGTCTGGCTCAGTTTCTGCCAAAAATTTCCCTACATACCTTGCACCATAGACATATTTTTGCTCCAAACTCAACATGGGGTCGTAGATTAAAGGAAAGAAAGGAATAAGTTGGTGTGAACCAAATTACGCCAAAAATGTACACTATTGTAGCTGCAACAATAATACATTAGAAAGGACATTGGGAGGAATTTTTCAAGGACTTTTCAAAAAATTTTTTTTACTTTTTGCAATTTTATACTTCTCTTTTCACTTCCACTATATTTTGATGATGATTCAGATTTACACACATGCGGCAATATCTAATATATTTATATTTATTCTTGACGTGGGAAGCGTGGTTGACTTTTTATTCACTTATTTTTTAGAAATTTTTATATACTTTTTCACTGTTTTTTCTGTCACACAGGGAGACTTGAACATGGGTTCACTTGATCCCCTAAACAATATACTGCAATACTTTACTATACAGTCATGGCCAAAAGTTTTGAGAATGACACAAATATTATATTTTCACATGATCTGCTGCCCTCTGGTTTTTATGTGTGTTTGTCAGATGTTTTTATCACATACAGAAATATAATTGCATTCATATTATGAGTAACAGAAGCTTATATTGACAGTTAGAATGAGTTAATGCAGCAAGTCAATATTTGCAGTGTTGACCCTTCTTCTTCAGGACCTCTGCAATTCTCCCTGGCATGCTCTCAATCAACTTCTGGACCAAATCCTGACTGATAGCAGTTCATTCTTGCAGAATCAATGCTTTAATTTTGTCTGAATTTGTTGGTTTTTGTTTGTCCACCCATCTCTTGATGATTGACCACAAGTTCTCAATGGGATTAAGATCTGGGGAGTTTCCAGGCCATGGACCCAAAATCTCTATGTTTTGTTCCCTGAGCCATTTAGTTATCACCTTTGCTTTATGGCAAGATACTCCATCATGCTGGAAAAGGCATTGTTGAGCGCCAAACTGCTCTTGGACGGTTGGGAGAAGTTGCTCTTGGAGGACATTCTGGTACCATTCTTTATTCACGGCTGTGTTTTTAGGCAAGACTGTGAGAGAGCCGATTCCCTTGGCTGAGAAGCAACCCCACACATGAATGGTTTCAGGATGCTTTACAGTTGGCATGAGACAAGACTGGTGGTAGCGCTCACCTCTTCTTCTCCGAATAAGCTGTTTTCCAGATGTTCCAAACAATCGAAAAGGGGATTCATCAGAGAAAATGACTTTACCCCAGTCCTCAGCAGTCCACTCCCTGTACCTTTTGCAGAATATCAGTCTGTCCCTGATGTTTTTTCTTGAGAGAAGAGGCTTCTTTGCTGCCCTCCTTGAGACCAGGCCTTGCTCCAAGAGTCTCCGCTTCACAGTGCGTGCAGATGCACTCACACCTGCCTGCTGCCATTCCTCAGCAAGCTCTGCACTGCTGGTAGCCTGATCCCACAGCTGAAACACTTTTAAGAGACGGTCCTGCCACTTGCTGGTCTTTCTTGGGCGCCCTGGAGCCTTTTTGGCACCAATGAAACCTCTCTCCTTGAAGTTCTTGATGATGCGATAGATTGTTGACTGAGGTGCAATCTTTCTAGCTACAATACTCTTCCCAGTTAGGCCATTTTTGTGCAGTGCAATGATGACTGCACGTGTTTCTTTAGAGATAACCATGGTTAACAGAAGAGAAACAATGATGGCAAGCACCAGCCTCCTTTTAAAGTGTCCAGTGGTGTCATTCTTACTTAATCATGACAGATTGATCTCCAGCCCTGTCCTCATCAACACCCACACCTGTGTTAATGGAGCAATCACTGAAACGATGTTAGGTGGTCCTTTTAAGGCAGGGCTGCAATGATGTTGAAATGTGTTTTGGTGGATAAAGTTCATTTTCTAGGCAAATATTGACTTTGCAAGTAATTGCTGTTAAGCTGATCACTATAACATTCTGGAGTATATGCAAATTGCCATTAGAAAAACTGAAGCAGTAGACTTTGTAAAAATTAATATTTGTATCATTCTCAAAACTTTTGGCCATGACTGTAGATGTGTATTAGATCCTGTTTCTGGCAAGGCAATCATGAGGCTGTTGATAGGACATCTGATTGCCATGGCATTTCCTTTGAACCCATTGACCAAAGGGATGAAAGAAAAGGATCTTCCCCCCATAACTACTTAGATTTTGTGATCACTATTGATCATGAAAACTAAGACATTAATCTGCTGGTATCAAAATTTTCTTCAACTCCAACAGAGAGTACCACAGCAAGGTAGCAGGCACTACTTCTGTGCATGTTACATCATAGTCCCATAGAACATTATCTATACGTTTCGTGCAATGTTGTATTGACTAATTTCTTAAGGTGGATCAACAAATAAGTTTGTTAGAGTGACATGGTCACTTTGCTCTGATGACCGTCAGGGTCTGGAAGTTGAAAGCAGATCAGTCAAATAATTATTAACATGGTCACATAAAGGCCCTGGTGGTTGATGGATCCTAATAATTACTAAATAAATCAAGCACATAGCAAATTATTCATACTATAAATGGCACATCGTGGAAGGGAGCCTTGGCACAGGTTTTGCCTTGGGTCTATGAGCATCAGGTTAGGCTTCCTTGAAAATAAGAAAAAATACTTCCTTTCTAAGGAATACCTACGATTATATGTCTACTTCTAAAGTGACAACTCTTCCAGGTAGATCATGACCACTTTCTAGAGAACCTTGACTTGGAAATATTGCTCTAGAAATCCAAGCTTACAGACTTTGGGCTACTGACAACATCAAATAATTTTTTTCTTTTCAAAGATGACCATCTTGAGCCCCTTATCTCAGGATAGCGCAAGCCAAGAGCTAAGGTAAGGAAGGCCAAGTCTGTATTCACTTGAGACCACATTTTATGCTGACATGTAGCAGTAAAAAAAGGCCACACATCAGATATCATATATTGTAGAAAATCAGCTAATTTGCTGTTAAAAATTTTTTGTTGCTAATATGTGGTTCCAATTATTTGGTATATATGACAATTTTCTATCGCTTATTTCAGATTATGATAAAAATGATAATTCCTCTGATCATTTATTTTACCTTGTGTGGCCTTGACATTTCATGTATAATATGACATATTTTTTAATTTGGCATCTACTTGATCATTGTGATGCAGGATTAGCACATTTTCCAGACCATTAGATATAGAAAACAAATAAGGAAAAGGTAGAAATCTTTTAGATGTTTTTCAGGGTAATAGAAGATAAGTATACATATGAAGCTAATAGTAATCCTACCGTAAACAATACAATTTTTATACATTTTCTGTGCTTATCCAGATACTGCTAGCAAATTACCAATTGCATTTTATATCATAATGAAAGCAGTAAATTGAAGATGGTAGTATTTCAGTAGTATAAAATAAAGCGTAGTACAATTACATTTTCCAATGGCCCCATTAAAGGCTATGGAGAGAGACAATGCTTAAAAGGCCCCTTTAGGAGGAACCTTCACACCTTCTACCAACTCCAACTCTTTGCATCCTTCAATAGGTCTCGCTTCAATAATTCCGCCACAGTACAATTTTTAATCTCCACCATTTCTGAGCAATTATTTCTGTTAATTTCTGCTCCTCATATGCTATTTAGGCTCTTTACTATCAGGAGGGTGGTCCTGAGCTAACGCAGGACCTCCCACCTGACAGCTGAGAGCCTAATTAGCATCTTGGGTGCTAAAACTTAAAGAGGTTGTCTGAGATAAAAACAAATTTCTACAGTAAACTAAACCCCCCCCCCCCCCACCGCCTACTTTATAAATGACTTCATTTAGCAAAAATGTCTAATTACCATTATCGCCAGGGTGGTCACAAGACCGCTCCAAGCACATTTTCTGATGATCCGGTGATGTTCTGTTTCACCGCTTCTGGAAACGGAAAGTCACATACACTATCACCGTCGCCTCCCCTCCCGTCCCCACCCATCCCCTCATTTCCAGTTACCTCCCCTCACTACACCACTCCCCATCATACTTGCCTTGTTTCCTGCTGGAACCTCTGGGCACGGAGCGTCATCACTCCTCCACGCATGCGCAGTACAGCCTGAATGCCGGCATGCGCAATAGAGTTCTTAGCTGGTCTACTCTATTGCGCATGCGCGGACAGAAGGCAAGAGAAGAAGGAGCCGGCGGCACAGAAGAAAGTGATCTTCAGGACAGGAAGATAGGTAAGTATGATGGGGTGGGGGGTTGGACTGAGTTAGTTAGGTAGGTAGGACTAGTAGTCCACGGGCTAGCTAGGGAAACAGGGAGTGGTTGTGAGAGAGGGAGGGGAGGGAGAGAGGGGGATCTGAGTGAATTACAATGCATCATGGTAGTTGTAGGATAAAAGAACAGGAAGCTACACCATATAAAAAAATGCAGAGGATGCCAGGAGCTCCCAGAGAAATCCATAAATCACTCAAAACACTGCTAGAGGTATTTGGATGCTCTTATTAACCCCTTAATAGCACTAACAGACCTTTTTTTTAAAAAAAAATATTTTTTGCCCGGAAAACCCCTTTAAAGCATCGACTGCTTAGGAATGGTGGGAGCTAGAAAGAAATCCCATCTGTGCCAAAATAAAGAAAATAAAAATTTGAAGAAGGATTCAAAATGGAAAAGACTTTTCTTGTATGCTAGGAGATCTGTATGGCATAACATGTATGACAATTATTTGTAAAGACATTGTGAAGAAGTGGATGAGTAGTACCACTATCTAGTAAGACGATGACTTTTCACACCATATACCCCAATGAACCATTCCTTGGCCCGATGTTATCCAGGCATTCTCGTCACATGTACATGGAGTGTGCTCTTACAGAACTTTGTCTTCTGCACTTTCCACAACAATTAGTTGAAGTTCAGATGTGTTGGACTTCTCACCGTCTTGTGTCTGACATTATGGATTTATGGTGACACTGAAGCTGCTGATTAAATAAGTTAATTAGGAAGTTGCAAATATTGTCAATTGCCAACAGACTTTAATGATTGTGTCGATCCGGACCTAGAGACGGAGAGCAACAGAGAATTCAGATTCCTTTGTAATAGCTTTAATTCACGGAGCTGTGATAAATCATTGGGGGATAGTGTAGAGTTCTGACAGCCGGAAGATTATTATCCATATGGCATACATATATATGGCCCTCTTTTTTATGAGACAAGTTGTGTTATTTACATTTTTGGGAATGTATATCTTAGAAGTTAACTTTTAGAATTTGTTTTGGATACGGTTATGTAAAAAATAAAAAAATAGGATAAAATTCTGAGTTTTTTGCATTTTTGTTATGCTGTCTGGGGGTCAGTAATGGGAGGGCAAAGGGAGCCACCTTTTTTTTTGTTTTGATCATTTACGCTAACTTGACATTTAGTGTTACATATCATTCAATGCAATGGTGTGTGGTTTTTCTGGAACTACATATTGAAAACTTATGTTTAGGATAGGTAATCAATATTTGATCAGTGTTGGTCTGATACCTTAGAGCCCCAATGATCAGCTGATCGAAGTAGCAGAGCACCATTTTCTCTTCACAGGCCAGTGACATTACATTTACTTGTTATGTGGTCTGTTTGCAGCTCAGTCCCATTCAAGTGAACAGAGACCAGCTGCAACACTAAGCACAACCCCTATGCAATGAACAACGCTGTGCTTCTTATTCAATGAAGAGGCCTACACTGTCTTTTCATACACCTGATCTGTGAGGGTCCTGGGTGTCGAACCTTCACCAATCAAATATGATTACCTACCCTAAGGATAGTCATCATTATGTAAATCCCATTAAAATCCTTGAGGCTAAGGCCCCACGTAACGAGCTGCAGCAAAAAAATGCTGCGGAAAAGACTGTGGCGGAAACACATTGCGTTTTTTCCGCAGTGTTTTTTGTGGCAATCTCGCAGAGTTTTCCTCTGTGGGCTTTCTGCACCTATTATACCTATAAAGAAAATGCCAGCGTTTGACATGCTGCAATTTTTAAAAATAGGACCGTTTTGGAAAATGCAGATTTTTTCTGCTATGTGTGGATGGGATTAGCCAGAAGCCCGTCCACTTTGCAGGTACTGCAAAATGCTGTGTTTTCGCAACATGGGCCCCAGACTTTAAGAGGACCTATCACCACCTTCAACAAGTCCAATTCTTTGCATCAATTAATAGCTGCTGCGCCACTAATTCTGCCACAGTTGGATTTTTTTTTCTCTAGCCCCCACCATTCCCGTGCAGTCAATACTGTTAGTTTTGGTGTCTGATATGCTATGTAGACTCTGCATTGTCAGAAGGGTGGTATCAGGCAGGAGCAGACAAGGGGTGTGATTCTGATCTCTGACACTGGCTGCCTCTGATTGGAGCTCTGAATCACGCCCCCTGCCTGACACCGCCCTTCTGATATTACAGAGCTTAAATAGCACATCAGACACCAAAACTAACTGCAATGATTGCTCAGGAATGGTGGGGGCTAGAAAAAAAAATTTCAACTGTGCTGGAATCAATGGGGTGGGGCCTATTCACAGGTGCTATGAACTTGAATTGTTTGAAGTGGTGAAAGGTCCTGTTTAAATGTCAAGTTGATGCTTTCAGGGTCAAGTTAATGTTTGCTATATACAGCTTCCTGTCCATACACTGTAATGGTGGTACCTGGGACTGTAACTTTGCGCCCACTCACTTGAATAGGAGCAAAGCTGCTTCTGGACTTATACCTCGTATATTTCAGCCCAAAACAGCTGATAGGCGCAGAGTCAAGGTGGCAGACATCGACCGATCTGATACTGATGGCCTATCCTATGGTTAGGTCAGCAATATCCAACTTTACTGTCTCCTGGACAACCCCATTAACAGCTGCATCAAGGGGATTAAAGGGGTTGCAAAGGACTCAAAGACATGGCTGCTTTCTTTTTCTTAGGAAGTGACTTCATGTCTGTTGGCCATATGGCAAAGCCACATCTCCATCCCATTAAAATGAATGAGACTGAGCTGAAGCATGGCCATGTGTCACTTCCTGAGAAGAAGAAAGCAGCCATATTTTGGAAGTCCTGCACAACCCCTTTAAGCAGATGAGATCTGAGAGAAGTCTGGTCTCAGCCATTGTCACAGGAGGCTAGCTGTAAATCCCAGCTGTCCTTTGACAAGGGTTGGCATGGACACAGCTTCCTACTATGCTGCAAGTATATGACACTGGTCTCAGATATTTCTTAATCTGCATATTACTATGGGGTGGCCTGCAAAATAGTAGAAATTAATATTTTGTCAAACTACAAGAGGACCTGGGATTGGAACTGATCCACGGGGCATATATTAAAAATACAAATATTTTTCTCCTTCCATATGCCAGAAATTATTGATTCTACCTATTATATCATTCGTTTCTTGAATAGCTACATTTGTCACAAGGAGGATAAAGCTGTAGAAATGGTTTTCTTCCTTTGTTTCATCTTACACTCTACACTATATATCTTTATTTAAGAGATCGGTCTGGAAGCACTGGGGTCATAACCTCAGGATTGCTAGTTTCCATTACAGGGTCATAGAAATATCACACCTATAGCAAAAACAATTGCACCATAAAAAAGAGCTGAACAGCAATGGGAGTTTTACCTTCTCTTTAGATACAGAGCTGGAAAGATTAAAAACAGAAAAAGATAAGTCATGGGGTTATACTTACAAAAGGCAAGCTACAAAAATCATGCCATGTTTGTAAGAATTTAAAGGGGTTGTGGAAACTTATGTGTCCATAAGTCTGACCTCTGGGTCCCCTATTGATCATAAAATGAGGGTACCTTGTATCCATGTCTGAATAGGGCAGTGGTCTCCCAGGCATGCTGCTGTAACGTTCATCTCTATGGGACTACTAAGGAAAAGCCATAATGTTTCATTAGATTATACTGTAAACCCCTTAAAGAGAACCTTTCATCACCTCAACCAACTCCAGTTCCTTACATCTTCTAAAAGGCACCGCAGTACTGATTTCGGCACAGTTGAAATTTTTGTTTATATAGCCCTTACGGTTCCCAAGCAATCAGAGAAGCTATTTTTACTGCCTGATATAGTAACTAGAGTCTCTAATGTCAAGTGGGCGGTGCCAGGCAGGAGCAGGCAAGGGGGAAGACAGTGTGACATCACCCACCTGACATTAGAGAGTCTAATTAGCATATCAACCACCAAAACTAACTGCATCGATTGCTCAGGAACAGTGGGGACTAGGGAAAAATTCAACTGCACTAGAATTAGTGGGAAGGATCCTAATACAGGGTGAAAAAAGCTTTAGTTGGTGGAGGTGGTAAAAGGTCCTCTTTAATGATGCAGCTATTATGGTGGCTCAGTGGTTTGCACTACAGTCTTGCAGCGCTGGAGTCCTACCAAGCACAACATCTGCAAGGAGTTTGTATGTTCTTCCCATGTTTGCGTGGGTTTCCTCCCACACTACATAGACATACTGATAGGGAATGTAGAATGTGAGCCCTATATGGGGCAACGACTGACAATGTCTGTAAAGTGCTGCGGAATATGTTGGCGCTATATAAGTAAGCAAAATAAATAATACATTTTTCTGCCTTTAGGTGACAACAAACATTTTTTAGTTGATTCATCACTGTTTTACAAGGATCACAACTCTTTAATTTCCTGCCAAAATAGCTGTATGAGGGCTTGCTTTTTACAGAATGAGTTATATTTTTAATGTCACTTTTCTGGGATGCAAATAATGTATTGTTATCAGGGGCGAACATACCATTGGTGCAGCCTGTATAGCTGCACATCAGCCCAGTAGGTGAGGGGGTTCTAGCTATCTATTGTATATTAGATTGTGGGTAAATGTCTAAGCTAATGAACAAGTACAGCATTCTGAAATTTAGATGCATAAGCTTTTTTTACATCTACAATAAAACACTTTTTAGAAAAAGGTTCTTCATTCTCTGTTAAAAAAGGCTACATGAGAGCTGGTTCATTGCAAACTGGGATGTAGTTTTTATTGGTACCATTTTGTGGTACAAGTTGTGCCTCCATCATGCATGAAGTTTTGCTGGTTCCCATCAGCAAACCATAAGTTTTCACTTCCTACAACACCACCTCATGAGTCTTCATCCTGCACTCACCATCAAGGGCACTCCAACCACCATCAGGCTCAGGAAGGTTTACAGGGATATGCCCACGGGAAACACTGCAACCACCATTTTCCAAACAGGCTCCATTGCACCATCCCATGAGGAGTGCTTGAGTGTCTGGTAGAGAACGTTGTCACCATGCTATAGCCACTCCTACTCCCAACCTCCGGGACTTCCTCTCCTGGGCTTCTGCAATATGACTGTTTAATTACTTTTTATTCCATTTTTTGTGAGGTCAGTTAACTAAAAGATAGCAATAATAGTTTTCTGCAAATCTTCATTTTACACTTTTTCTCTTTTTATGTTCCTCTCGCATTTTTTTCTTATAAAGACTGATGGAAAATACTGACCATCATACTTCCATCTGAATAGGACCTTATACCAACAGTATCCTATTAGGCCCTCCCCTGGCTTATTATTTTTCTGCTGCATTCTATAAGCCTAGATCCCTCAGTTTTTTTCGAAATTTCTGTAAGAAGTTTAGATCTCTGTGTGCTAAATAAATATAGTTGATATTGAGATCATATATGAATATGCTGAAAAAAAAGGCCTTAAAGCGATAAAATCAACATAAAATGATCAAATACCATTTATCCTATGTGACAGTTGCTTGTGCTCTCTGCTACATGCATTATGCAAATCAGGCCTTGATGACCACCCTGACACCTGTGTTACATCCCGCATTAGTTACAGAGAGGAAAATGGAGATGAAGGCAGATATCCATGAAGAATATTGATGCTTAGAAGCCTTTAGAATATCAAACAGATTCTGAAAACAGAGAAGACGGCAAGTAACAAACCTTAAAGAAATTGTCGTCTGTGGATCATTCTTTTCATTTAAAATCTCTAGATGATGATGAGTTAAAGTTTTCCAGACCAAAGTAATTGATGACCTATCCTTTGGACATCAGAATCAAATTGGTAGTGTCTGACACCCAGCACTCTGACTGATCAGCTGATATCAGTAGCTATGGTGCTGTTCCCACACAGTGCACAAAGCTGAAAGTAGACAGCGCCGTCCACTGTGTAGTGGCAGTTAGTGATCACTGCAGCTCAGCTTCCATTCACATGAACAACTACAATTAAGGGTGTTAGAATATGGTGCCCCCAGGAAAAAGTTGGCAGAGTTTTACCAACCAAACTATGTTACTCTCTCAAAGGGTTAAAGAACAATATCATTATCGAGTCATGTTGTGAACAAGTTT
Organism: Leptodactylus fallax; assembly: GCA_947044405.1. Lineage (NCBI taxonomy): Eukaryota > Metazoa > Chordata > Amphibia > Anura > Leptodactylidae > Leptodactylus > Leptodactylus fallax. Next base: position 4,499,140 of record CAMRHE010000085.1, read on the forward strand.
TCATAGTGGTCTGGGCTCAGATGTAGAAGGAAAGGTGAATGTTGCTAAAATATATGGATGGGACATGAATGATGGTTGTGAAAAGAAGTGGAGCAGGGGGGCCCTAGCTGAGATTTTACATCAAGGTCCTTGATTCTTCAGTTACTCTGCTGAGTACTGTAAGACGAAAAAAATTATTAGTATCACAAAATTATTAGTTTTTTCTTCAAAGCTGGTCACCTCAGGCCACTTATCTCAGGATATGGCAAGTCTGGATTCACATCTGCGTTGGAGTCTCCGTAGGAGACTCTGCCTCAGATTCTGCTTAAAATCAGGGGTGCGAAAAATCCTACAAGGAGGTTTCAGTATAAAACGGCGGAAACTTGGGGGATGTCATTATAGTCTATTGGTTCTGCAGGTTTTTAAGCGGAAAGGGTCTCTGTCTTTCCGGTCCCCATGCGGACCCGAACGATGGAGACCCGAAAGCTAGTGTGAATCTAACATCAAGATGAAAGCTAAGGAAGGACACACCTGTATTATCTTCCACTGGATGAAGCAATATGTCGTATTGGTACATAGCATCCATGTTACACAGTTTATAGTGACACCATATGTCCCTATATGCAACCTCCATGACACACATGAATCCTAATTTGCCTTTCAGGGTTTGTGAGAAGCTGGGTAACAAACCCATTGAACTTTCTAATAGCTGTGACCTGAATAAAGAAAAATTAAAACACATATTCTAAAAATGTCTATTTTATCGGCTCTAGTAATGCTGACTTCTTGTAAGTAAACCATTAGCCATTGTCCTTTTACTTGTGACAACCTTATTACTTATTCATACCAGTGAAATATACCTCCTTACAGAATCCCAATCTACATTCTCAGCCTGGAACCTTCCAAGATAAAAGTGACCATCCCGCTTCATCACTGTAGATTTTCTACAAGCTAAAGACCAGAATCCTCGGTAACATATATAAATTATTCTGCTGCTCATTAACATCCATAGGATTAAACTGCAGCCCATTTACTCGGCTCCTAAGCCATCAAAAGGTTTCAGAGAGGCATTTTACTAATAGAAATTCTTGTAAAGATGTAAAGCTGGTGCCAGTGGAATATGTGGTAATGAAACAATTAATAATATTGGATGTTATCAGGCTGAGCTGCTAATGGCTTAACACCGCCGAATTCTAATGTATATAATTAAAGCATGTCAACGACTTAATGAAGAAAATATTTCATATGAACTCACCATCCGCGCCATAAATATTTCTGGAATCACTTCCATATATGTTTTTTATCTGATCAGTAAAGTTAGATTTCCCGAGGGACTAAGTTCAGTCCGGTATGTGCTGACACGGACATTTGCTTCATTTTGCTTCAGATTTGCCAGTAGTTCAGTAATTTTGCGATGAAGACTGATACACTGCCGTCCTGAATACTAAAGTGGGTATAAGCTGTACTATATACTGCACTGACAGTGTACACAACACATTTTATCTTAGGTTGCGTGTTACGGTGGTTTTTGGCTATGATTGTTGAGTGAAGTCTCAAATGGAGGCACGGGCAGCACACGGACATCATCCATGTTCCATCTGACGTGACACATGCACAGGTTCGTGTGTATATAGCCTTAGGGAGATCTACTTGCTTCTAAACTTTCGTGTTCCTGAACTGATTTCTTCTTCTAAGATGCAGTAGAAGCCTATTCTAGTTCTGACAATGTGGTAAATGTAAAATTCTCTTGTGGACTACACACTGTCTAAGCTGCTGCAGAACCTCATATCAAACACCACAATAGCTGCAGCACTAAGGGGGTAAGAAAAAGGTCTGGCAATGCTTTCTGCTCACACTTTGGCATTGACTGACACAGTATGGAAAAATTTTGCAGTATCTGAGGTGTGTATTATGGTGTGCTGTAGAAGAAGAAGTGTGTATTATGATGTTCTGCAGCATCTAAGGTGTGTATTATGATGTCCTGGAGCAAAAAAGGTGTGTATTATGATGTCCTGCAGCAGCTGAGGTATGTATTATGGTGTTCTGCAGCAAAAGAGGTGTGTATTATGATGTCCTGCAGCAGTTATGGTGTATAGTCTGAGGTTCTGATGAATTAGATGTGTGTATGTTGCTATTTTGCAGCACTAGAGACACAAACTTATATAATTCACAGTGCAGCTGCTGAAGAACGCTACTGTATATGTCAGTTTATGATTGCAGTACCCCTCACTTGCAGACTAGGCCCCTTCATAGGCAAGATCATTAGTTGTGCAGTGACGCACTAAACATTTTTCACAATAATCTCTTAAGAGGTTGAAGCCGCTGATCCTGCAAATAGTGCAAAGAATCAGAAACCATCACTTTTTTTTGTTATGGCTCCACGCCAACAGAATCTCAGAATTCATTTCCAGTGTAAGGATTTTTTTTTTTTTTTTTTGTGTGTGTATGTGTTTATGGAGTTCTAGACTGATGAAGGACTCTGAATCCCAAATGTGTAATTCTATAAGCATGAATAAAACATCCGTTCACCAAAAAGTTACCTTGGGAATCCATCGGAGCAGCACCATAAGAAAGATCCAGTTTCCTGTTCACTGCACTGTTGTAGGCTGCTTGTGCAATAACAGATAAGTCGTGTATATGTCACAATGCTTCTCCCCATATTGTCAGGTTCAGACCTCAGAATGATGTCCACCTTTACTCTAGCTCATATTTGGTTAAAGGGGCTGTCCTAGATCACATACTGATGGCCTATCCTTAGGATAAGTCTGCATACCAAATCAGTGGGGGTCTCCACACTGATCAGCTGTTCAGAGTATAGTATACAGAGCCTTAACAAGATTATTAGAGCTCAGTACGTAATTCAGTGAATGGGACCTGAATTTCCATACCACAGCACTGCCACTACACAGTGTACAAAACTGTTCTGCTTTCGCCACAGCACTGCCACTACAGTGTACGGAGCGGTTTTGCTTCCACCACAGCACTGCCACTACACAGTGTACAAAGCTCCTCTGCTTCTACCACAGCACTGCTACTACACGGTGTACTGAGCTCCTCTGCTTCTACCACAGCACTGCCACTACACGGTGTACAGAGCTCCTCTGCTTCTACCACAGCACTGCTATTACACAGTGTACTGAGCTCCTCTGCTTCTACCACAGCACTGCCACTACACAGTGTACAGAGCTCCCCTGCTTCCACCACAGCACTGCCACTACACAGTGTACAGAGCTTCTCTGCTTCTACCACAGCACTGCCACTACACGGTGTACAGAGCTCCTCTGCTTCTACCACAGCACTGCCACAACACGGTGTACAGAGCTCCTCTGCTTCTACCACAGCACTGCCACTCACGGTGTACAGAGCTGCTCTGCTTCTACCACAGCACTGCTACTACACGGTGTACTGAGCTCCTCTGCTTCTACCACAGCACTGCCACTACACGGTGTACAGAGCTCCTCTGCTTCTACCACAGCACTGCTATTACACAGTGTACTGAGCTCCTCTGCTTCTACCACAGCACTGCCACTACACAGTGTACAGAGCTCCCCTGCTTCCACCACAGCACTGCCACTACACAGTGTACAGAGCTTCTCTGCTTCTACCACAGCACTGCCACTACACGGTGTACAGAGCTCCTCTGCTTCTACCACAGCACTGCCACAACACGGTGTACAGAGCTCCTCTGCTTCTACCACAGCACTGCCACTACACGGTGTACAGAGCTCCTCTGCTTCTACCACAGCACTGCTATTACACAGTGTACTGAGCTCCTCTGCTTCTACCACAGCACTGCCACTACACAGTGTACAGAGCTCCCCTGCTTCCACCACAGCACTGCCACTACACAGTGTACAGAGCTTCTCTGCTTCTACCACAGCACTGCCACTACACGGTGTACAGAGCTCCTCTGCTTCTACCACAGCACTGCCACTACACGGTGTACAGAGCTCCTCTGCTTCTACCACAGCACTGCCACTACACGGTGTACAGAGCTCCTCTGCTTCTACCACAGCACTGTCACAACACGGTGTACAGAGCTCCTCTGCTTCTACCACAGCACTGCCACTACACAGTGTACAGAGCTCCTCTGCTTCTACCACAGCACTGCCACTACACGGTGTACAGAGCTCCTCTGCTTCTACCACAGCACTGCCACTACACGGTGTACAGAGCTCCTCTGCTTCTACCACAGCACTGCCACAACACGGTGTACAGAGCTCCTCTGCTTCTACCACAGCACTGCCACTCACGGTGTACAGAGCTGCTCTGCTTCCACCATAGCACTGCCACTACACGGTGTAGAGAGCTGCTCTGCTTCCACCACAGCACTGTCACTACACAGTGTACAAAGCTCCTCTGCTTCTACCACATCACTGCCACTACACAGTGTACAGAGCTCCTCTGCTTCTACCACAGCACTGCCACTACACGGTGTACAGAGCTCCTCTGCTTCTACCACAGCACTGCCACTACACGGTGTACAGAGCTCCTCTGCTTCTACCACAGCACTGCTACTACACATTGTACTGAGCTCCTCTGCTTCTACCACAGCACTGCCACTACACGGTGTACAGAGCTCCTCTGCTTCTACCACAGCACTGCACTACACGGTGTACAGAGCTCCTCTGCTTCTACCACAGCACTGCCACTACACGGTGTATAGAGCTCCTCTGCTTCTACCACAGCACTGCCACTACACGGTGTACAGAGCTCCTCTGCCTCTACCACAGCACTGCCACTACACGGTGTACAGAGCTCCTCTGCTTCTACCACAGCACTGCCACTACACGGTGTACAGAGCTCCTCTGCTTCTACCACAGCACTGTCACAACACGGTGTACAGAGCTCCTCTGCTTCTACCACAGCACTGCCACTACACAGTGTACAGAGCTCCTCTGCTTCTACCACAGCACTGCCACTACACGGTGTACAGAGCTCCTCTGCTTCTACCACAACACTGCCACTACACGGTGTACAGAGCTCCTCTGCTTCTACCACAGCACTGCCACTACACGGTGTACAGAGCTCCTCTGCTTCTACCACAGCACTGCCACTACACGGTGTGCAGAGCTGCTCTGCTTCTACCACAACACTGCCACTACACAGTGTACAGAGCTCCTCTGCTTCCACCACAGCACTGCCACTACACGGTGTATGGAGCTGCTCTGCATTCACCACAGCAATGACACTACAGTGTACGGAGCAGATTTTATTCCACCAATTCTCTCCCACTACACAGTGTATGGAGCTGTTCTGCTTCCACCACATTTCTGCCACTACACAGTGTATGGAGCTGCTCTGCTTCCACCACATCACTGCCACTACGCAGTGTATGGAGCTGCTCTGCTTCCACCACATCACTGCCACTACACAGTGTACTGAGCGGTTCTGCTTCCTGCTTCATTCACTGTGTGAATGTCTACTGATCAGGAAAGGGTCCTAGGTGTGAGACCCCTACCAATCTAATATTATTGTTCTGTCCTAAGGTTAGGTCATCACTTTTTGATCTTGGACAACCTCTTTAATGATTTATCATGAAACCATATACAATTGGGAGACTAATGATACTAGCAAAGCCCTTGACAGGCTTCAGTTCACAACACAACCACTGGGTGTCTACACAGTCACATCTAAGACAGGCAACTTGTGAAAGAATATTGCAAAATCCTGTTTTTTCTTAAAGCTGGTTACCTTACTCCATACATACAAAGTTTACAATCACACTTGATGCATTAACCATGCTGTACACAGAGTGTTAAAGCTATTTTTTTCAAAGACTTTCCATTGACTTTTTTGTCTTCTGTGATAAGATAGTAAGCTGCAGCAAGTTATCATACTGCAGAAAAGTTACGTTAACTCTGATATATCTGCACTGGGATATGATGAGGTGAGAGAGATGATAAGGAAGGACATATCTATACAAACCTCTGGGTTTAATGGCAAGATGCTCTTTTTCCTTACTACCATTGTCATATCTTCTACATGGGCAGACCATGTGACTGCATTCTGGAAAAAGGACCTAGTACAGAACTTCTTCTGCTTCCTGGCAGAATTAAAGAGTGTTTCAGCAGCTGCCACTAGGGGAGCTCAATGCATAGAGATTTTAAGCTCATATTGACTTCCAGGGCAGCTGTATAAATTCTTATGTACTGAGCCCCCTAGCGTTGGCTGCAGCCAGCCAGAGCTATTTCAGTGAATTGCTCAGGGAGGGATATTTCTCAGTGTATTAATGCAAGCTTTCTGTTGTTTGTAGGTTTCATTGGAGCCTTTTCTGAAATTTGTCATGGGTTGCCATAAATTGTGTGTACACCCCTACTTAATACAGTTGCAGTACAGGCTGATTTGCTACATGAACCAGTTGTACCTTAAAGGGGTTGTGTCATTGTTGACACTTATCCTTTATCCTTAGGATAGCGGAAAAGTGTCCGATCACTGAGGGCCCGACCACCAGGGATCCCCCCCAGCAGTCAGGAGAATGGGGGACCAAAAGTCCCCCTTAAGCCTCCTTGTGAATGGAATGCCTGTAGGCTTGTGTAACCGTTGCCCCTTCACTTCTATGGGGCTGGGGGCACTGCCGGCGATCACAGTCTTGGCAGACCCATAGAAGTGAATGGAGCACCTGTCATACAAGTGCACTGGTGCCCAGAATCGTGCCCCCAGCATCATGTGGATAGGAGATAAGTGTCCTTAAGGACAACCCCTTTAAGTAACCGAAAACTGAGCACAGATTAGAAGGGAACAGGAATTTTCTGCAGCTCTTCTGCTTCTTAATTTTTCTCCTATACGAGTATTTAAGCCACTTCTCTGCTGTCTTACTATTGTTTTATCTTCTTACCCCTGTTCTACAAATTATAAAGAATACAACAGTAAATGACACACTTTCCTGGAGCTTTGGAGTAGCAGAAATGTCACTCGGCTCCACAGCTCCTTCCGTGCTTTTCATATAAAATTCTATAACCTGATGGATTCTGGGGAGATATAATAAAGCGGGAATAATTGTAGTCATATTGATGGTTCTAATTTCAGCTATTAACAGACGACAATACATACATGTGAGAATGGAATTATTCAATATTTGCTGTAGATAAAGGAATCATTAGTTTTATTGAGCTTGATTGTCTGCTAATTAGGAAAGTCTTAGTTAATTATCATCATGCGGCTCCAATGTAAATATCTGTAGCATAAAGTATTTGTTTGTATATGCCACTCATAGCTCCGAGATTATTCATTTCATTAGACTACCTCATATGAATGAAAATCTCCTAGAACATGTAAGATTTTCAGAATTTATAACAGGGGGAATGTTTAGTACTCTTAAATATCCTGCCCGTGCACGGTGGGCTAATGGTATTTGCCTACTTTCTTTGCCCAAAGGTGGAATCTGCATCCCTTGCATGTTAAAGGGATTACTGCTACACTAATTATATGGTTTGGAAAGTTTCTCTGTAGAAAAAAAAACCTGCAAGAATAGGTAGCATGCTATTTATTGCTCCTAATTTACCAGGAAAAGCTGGCAGAAAAGGCCAGGATATAACTAAAGGCTCATGGGCCCTAGTGCAAAAGCTCAATTTGGGTACCCTGCACAACTTATCCTCACAACCATCATCTTAGTCCCATCCATAAATTTTAGTAGCATTTACATTTCCCTTTCCTTCTCTATCTGGGCACAGACTGCCATGAACACTTGTTCACTAGCATTCCATCATTATTTTACCCCTACATAATACTCATGCCCCCTTTTGTGCCAAAGCCTCCTCCACAGAATCCCTCTTTGACTATATGGCTGCTGAAAACCTGTTATTTTCCGACAAATATGTTAATTTTCTCCTTTCTGACAGTGGTAGGCTGTGTAACATAAATCTTCTCACTCCAGTGCATCAGAGGACAGGAGTAATACATTTACAATACACAGACTGACAACCATTATAGGAAATCAGAATGGAAATCAAGAAAGTTTTTCCAGCCTTAGTGTGTTAAGGGCAACCTGTGGGTCCTCTTGACTTCCACTGTCAGAAAGCTGCGGCCCCTATAATTACACTAGTGGATAAGGCCAGTACAGACTAGTCATTGAATGGATTCAGAGAAGGCCTCAATGGAAGGGGAAGAAGTCTCACCATGGAGGTGGGGAGTCAAATACTGGAGACTCAAAGGTAAGAAATATAAAATTTGCATATTATTAATAGAAACTTAGATTGGGGGAGAAAAGGTGAAAAGGGTGAATACCAATGTAAGTGAATTGTGCAAATATATGAGGAGTAAACAAAGATCTGTGCCAACTGGATCCATGCATATGTTCAATGGCATTATCTGCGGAGTTGGATTTATATAACATACAGAAACCCTATGGAATTAATTTACATTAATACAGTAGCTTTAAGATATTTTACATTTTAATGTTCTCTCATTCCACTAACTCAAGCCTCCATGACACATAACAATTAAGTGCTAAACTCTATTTTCTGTTTTCATGGAAGTTTTGAAAGCGGCGCTGGCACGGGGCCATACGCCATCCAGCTAATTCCTTTGAGAAACGCAATAAAGGAACTAATTAATTGAATTCTATTACTAATACATAACATATGCAAACCAGAGGCAGGTGAAGCCAAGAGCTTGTGGCTTTAATTCTTAGAACTTCATACAAATTGCAACCTTGACGGATAAAAATGCAGTTCCCCATGGATAGAGGCACTGCACTGATGATACTTCAGTGGAAGTCATTATGTAAATACGTTATTATGTCTGTCATATGAGCTTTTGTGATTTATCACAATATTAAGCACTGAGAATTTCAGAATTTCATCTTCTTTTTAAATAAAGTCATATAGAGTGGATAAAAATCCTCGTTTTCTCATCTTATGTATCACATCCATAGAACAAAGAATCCAACAGACATCTTCTACTGCCATCCATTACGGATATAACAGCACTTCTCCCCATCACCTGCACAGTAGCAAAAGTACTTACATGCTTCTAAGCAGGCGGCAGCAACACCTGCTGTCATAACAGAACGACCAATATATCTGGAAGAAAAGGAATTTACTGGAGTCCAGTAGACCTTCCTATTTCTCATAGGTTTCTAGGACCTTCGCTGAGAGTCGTCAGATATCTTGCACACATCAGAAGAAAGATTTTTAACTACAATGGTGCACAAGTACGTTTAGAGTTCTTATGTGTATTCTTAGGTTTTGAATTTTTTTCATTTTTGCCATAAGATTAAATGTAAAAGATGTAACGTTCCTTATCCTTTCTTCAGTGTAGTCCCAAGGGCTGAGACATTCACTGTTACAACTCTCTGAATGCTTGCCAACCGTCCTGTTTTTTAGGATATTGCCATTTAAATAAGTCTTTAAGGGTATGGGAGGGAAGAAAAAGTTTTCCTAATCGACTAATCTGAGAGGTTATGTGGAAGTCCTTTAGTACGTCTACTTAAAATTTCCTCAGCCACAGATCCATATAGTATGATGTTTGACGTCTATTGTCTGTAATATGTTAAACACAGTATGGGACTGGCTCACCAGATTACCAAAATATCCTCCGTTGGGTCTAGGCTATAACACATTAATGGACCACGACACCCAAATTTGAAGGGTGTTGGGGTAAATTTCCAAGGGGTTGTTGGACGGGTGGTCCCCAGATTCATTTTATCTACCTTCATGAAAGGTCCTCTTTAAACTAGTCAGTCTGCTTCTTCTCTTTATAGAGCCATCTCTGGATACCGGTTGTACCATAGAAGTCTATGGAGGGTAAGGCACAGAAGGAATGTTGAAGGAGAAAGATAACAGTAAACAGTTTAAGGTGGAAAATAGCCTTATAGATGTAGAAATAAGCATTTTTCTTTAACCACTTCAGTACCGGGACAATTTCTGGTTCAGGACCAGACACATGTGCGGTTTTGAGGACTATAACATTTTTATCATTTGGTTTATTCAACTAATTTCTGTGTATTTTTTCGGTGACACATAGGGCTTTATTTTTATTTTGTTTTTATTTTTGCATGTTTTTTATTTATTTATTTTTTTATCCAGGAAAATGTAAACAAAAGAGGAAGGAAAACGTGTCTGTTTTTCACTTTTCATTTTTTAAATTTAATACACAAAGTGCTAATAAAAAAAAATCTTAAAATAGTTTTTCCTCTCCTTTGCGGTAATTTTTATTTTGTATTGTGTCATCAGGGGTGGGGCTAGAACCTGTGATAAGGGTGTGGTATTGGCGTATTAATTTATTTTATTTATTTTTTTAATTATTTTACTTTAATTTTAATTTTTTACTTTTCTATTTTTTTCTTTATTTCTTTATGTACTTTTTACATTACTTTTTTTGTGGGGGAGGCTGATTTCCCCTGTAACTGGGGCTGGTACGTTTAGCCCCAGTTGCAGGAGGAATACAGCCTCCTGCACGGTACTTCAACAGTATTATAGAGCTGATCTTGGTCCTGTAGGACCCAGCAGTTCTAATAGCCTCTGATCCCGGCGGATCACGTGACCGCCTTGCAGAACAAGACAACCACTCTCTGGACGTAAAAACCCAATGGGCGGTCTGGAAGTGGTTAACAAGATACATTACAAAGTTTCAAGTTACAAAGTATAAAATTTCTATTTTGTCTCTAAAGATCTCTACTTTTTATGCCTACCTCCAGGAGTCAAAATGTACCTAATTTGCCACTATTTGGAAGGTTGCATTTGAGAAAGGTGACATACCATACTAGCCACTCCAACTTTCCTACCCACTTTTCAAAAGTAGTGAGTTGGTGCAAAAATAAAAAGTTGCAAATTTCAACACAATACAGAAGACTTTGCAATTTTCTTCCTACATGAATACTGGTGTACAGCAGTTCATAAATTCCCCCCTAATACCTATTAATCCCCAAGTTGTGATAAAGATGCCTAAAAGCAAAAAATACATCTGTTCCAACCAGGTCCTAAAGTAATAACTATATGTTATCTTCGTATATAGATAGATAAGGTCACCATGACAATAATGTCTTATCGTCATGTGCTACACAATTGGTTTACGTCCGTCCTTGTAACAGAAATAAGCAAACAAAATGAAATCCAAATGAGATTTACTATCAGAATTTCTTAGCAGTTTTGCCTCCATACAAGAGATTTCAACTCTGGCTTATTTTTCATATGGATGAACTAGACAGAATCAGTTCCAGCTAATGATGGGTCAAGATCCACAGAACAACCCCTTGCTAATAATAAAAAATGCAGTTAATACGTGAGAGGACACAGTGTTTTACTCTGTTTCAATCTCCAGGTTAGATTAGTTTTTGGAATAAGTTGCCTGTCCTTACTCAACCCATACAACAGCCAATACAGCGCTCCAGCTCAGACTTTATTATAATAAGGACATTCTGTTACTGATATTTTAAAAGTCTCTTTCAAATTACATATTTCATAATAATCTGGATAATTGGAGGCTGAATATTGAAAAAGTAGACATGCCCGAGAACTCAAGGACACTACTGGAAGGCAGGGAAAGAAACTAGCAAAAGGTACATGTGCTGATATATACAGGGACATTGGCAAGGATGCTTTAAATGCCAAATTTTAAAATAAATTAAAATAATTTTTAAATAATCTTGATCAAGCTCATATGAAAACCCATACATTACCGTGGTAACAGACCACAAACTAGATGTAACCTGATCCTGCACTCATATTTTCTTCCATTGGTCCTTTGTTGTACTTTCTAATTACTTCCATTACTTCAGAAACTGACTACACAGGTTTGTTGTCTGTTACCATGGAGACATATAGGTCTGCATGGCAGCTAAATACACAACAAGCAGGACATTTTTAATCATTTGCAAAGTTGCTTCATATTTTGCAACACTGAAAAGAAACTGGTTGCAAAACCATTAGATCCTAACTCTTTCCCCTTCTTTAAAAGATTGTCTTTTTAAAAAAGGATGTCTTACTATATTTTGTGGGTTTCTCCCAGTCTGTGCCTTCTATTCAGATGATTTGGAAACCTAAAAGTCGTTTGGCTTTCATAGATGCATTCCCACAGTAGTTCAGCATAGGATTGTCTCCTTGTGTACAAATATAAGGTTTATAAGTAGGTGCAGAAGGCACAGGCATGTACTTGTAACTATGGAAGAAACATGTAAAAGACCATATGACACCTGATGATTATTGTAATTTGTACTCTTGGATTATCGTAAATTTTCCGTGGCAATTTGGTGCTGAAATGTAAAACTTGACCTTGAAATGACTAAGGTATTGTAAACATGACAATAAAGCAAATGGACACATTTGCACTGAATTGTAACCATTGTACATTCTCTTCTTAATTGTAATATGAAGCTGCTTTCTCAAAAGGCTACTTTAAAAATTCAGAGTTGCCTCTGTATAGTCTGTAAAATCCTGCACATAGTTAGCAGTCCTGCTGCTTTTAAATTAGATCTGACACGACACTGCTCCTGGCTATGTCTCTGCTCTCCTCTTCCAGTTTCTTACTTTTAGAGATATGAGCAGAGGAAGGGGGGTTTGCATGGAAGAACACAGTCTGGAGCGGGAGAAAGCATTTAAATCTTTAAGGATTGCAAATCCCACAGTTTGTAGTGTATCACCATGTAGATAGGTAAGAAGGCACACAAGGCAAGAGGTGAGTGTAGAGATCACACAAGCTACGAGCAAGCTCGTATGTGTGAGTGTGGAAACTGAGTAGAGAAACCACAGCAAGGGTGGGGAGGGGGAAAAGATGCACTCTTCTGAATTATTCTCTCAGCACAAAGGGAAAAAAGATCCTTCATGCTGTAAAGCTATACTTGTATACAAGATCTAGTAACTTTCTGGATGTTATTAAAAAATAGCTACCACCGCTAAAACCGCTTTTAACCCACTTATATGCTGTTTTAGGGCTAGGTTATATTAGTTTATAGCCCTTATGAAAATGACCTATTTGTTGCCACACTTACCCGAGTACCCATTTTCTTTGGTGGTCACTGTTCATGGGACATGTCAATCTTTCTGTTGTGAGGCGGGCACCACAAAAGAAAATGAGTTGTGGCCCACAAGGCCAGTTCAGTTGCATATGGAATAAAAGCTGAATTTCTCAGCAGCAAGATGAAAGTTTTTCACAAAAAGGGTATGTGCATTATGTCACTAACTTGCTCTACAACAGTATAAGTGGTTCAGAAGTGATTTTGGTTGTAGACTCCCTTCAATTCACATCCAGCAGGGTGAAAATAGAATATCAGAGGGTCTGAAAATTAATGAAAGAATGGAGATTGTAGCTTAAAATACAGCGCTATGATGTAAACTCAATGTAACTACTAACATATGTAAAAATATTTTTTTCTTTCAAGTCAAGCTGCCCAAAGCCTTTAAATAGCCATAACATACCACACCCATTTTTCCATTAAAAGTGTAAAAAGAGATTTAAAAAAATAACAACCACCTCTTTATTAAACCCAACATACAAAATATATCAATTGCAATAAATGACTACATCAAAAACACCAGCGATCCCCTAAGAAACTTCACTGAATTGGGATTAAGAATCCTTCAACCACCATAATAAGGTATCCAAGACCTCCTCTCCAGCGGATTATATCATTGTCTAATCTTCAAAGAATTCTCAAACTCCATGCCTAACATTTAAGTAAAGGGCGATGTGAAAGATCCTCAGTGCGCCAACACCGCGTTGGCCCACACCTGGGTCTTCTTTCATAAAAAACCACACTCACCGCCAGTGAGTGCCGGGTCCACAAGATAAATACAAGACAAGCTTTCTAAATTTTATATATTTATTAACCCCTAAATGGGTCGGTATTAACATCTAACACATACAGTTTAGAACAGATATGCAGATGTATGCAAGCATTAACAGTTACTAGTTACAATATACAGTACATTAAAATAAAAAGGAGTAAAAGTGAAATGATTACTTTACCACGCATCTCCTTGATGTGTCTCTATAATCCAACACTCACACATGCTCTGTCATGTGTGAATAACCAGTGGAGGCTTCTTAGCATGTGGCATCAATACAACAATCCAGCCTGCATACTCTTCACAGTGGTCTGTCTGTAAAAACTCCTTCACTGGCCTCTTACCTCATCTTTTATACCCTTGATGACACCACCCAGAATGAGGTCATCAACAACAGCAAGTCTGATTGATTAACGCACTCAAGCACGATTCTTTGTATGGAGATGAGACCAAGTGAAATGATACAATGTTATCAACCATGTCTGATCTACCAGCCCAGACTGATCAATGCATGTTTCTTTGAACACTCAGGGCTGTGTAGGAATTCAATGGAGCCCTGGTGGGATGGATACAAAGCCCCATTGTTACAATGTTGCTACTACTGCCAATATACACCTAGGCTTATAGCTGCGCACATTATGAATAAATGCAAGTAGGAAGGGAGATACTATACCCAGAGATCAAAATATAGCTTTGAGTTATAGCCATATTTAAGCGGAATCATCACAGGCGGTGTGTTTGCTGACCTTGATTCCAAATGGGATTGACTATTCTTCTTCACTTCTACCAACTATTATATTTCCTTTTGATAAATCCCTAGTCATCCGAGTTCCACCCTGGTCTCCACTTCCTGATCTTTCTTGACACACAGGAAGTGCTGCTCGGCCAATCACTGGCTTAGGGAGGTCAATGCTGTTGCCAGTGATTGGCTGACCAGTCATTTCCTGTATGTCGAGATGGTCCAGGAAGTAGACATCATTGGTAGATCTGGAAAGTATCAGAATGGAAGCGAGTGGGATGGGTGAGCTATCATTTTTATTTCAATTTAATTTTTTACTATTTTTTTCAAATTTTATCATCCAGATCATCTCTAACTAATATAAGCATGTAGCCAAAGTGTCATTTCTATCATTTTTTATTAATTTTTGAAGAGATATTCTGCGCTCCTGCCATCAGCCTTGATCACTCACGTTTACTTTATGAGGCTACAAAGTTGATCAATGTTAACCTTGTCTGGGAGGGAAGTTCAGGAATATTTAACTGTAGCTGCAGAACTACAATAAGGGTCAGAGAAAAGGCTTATAGACATAGCATGAGCAATGAATTACACCATCAGCGCCAAAATCAATAGGACTTTGATTTTTATCACAAAATACTGTGAAAAGGACAACACTTGATCAAACAATCCCGACATTATTGACAATTCTAGCAATATTAATTAAAGAGAAACACTTCGCTGATTGACTGATAAAGCAACCAATAACAGTAAATTATTGCCATTGATTTTTGCATATATTTAAGTCCCGTAACTTATTTAAATCGATGTTGCTGCTATGTAGCCAGGGGAAGTCTAATTTGAAGATAAGGCTGAAGAATGCACATTGTGGTCTATTATCAATATAGCGCTCACATAAAAAATACCCAACAATGTAACATGATTTCAGGATGTGTTACCAGACACAATGCTCACTGATCTGATTAACAATGTATGTAAATGGCATCGCAATGTACTAGATAGTCAACTGACATACAACTAGGTGGGCTGTCCTCCCATCGCTTGGTTCTGTTGTATATGTGCATTGAACAGGGAAAATGAGATAGTGATTATGTGAGGTTGCTATTAGGATCAATTAACCCTTTAATACAGGAGGTATTTAGGGATTTAAGTACGGTATATTGGGATTTAAGATGTTTTAGTTAAAAAATATATATATTTTTTAATTCTGTAAATTTGTTTTAAAAATTCTGGATTTCTTTTTGTTTTTAGAATTCTGTGTGGTGCTATGCCTGTTATTCCTGTTATTCCTACTAGAAATTTATGAATAAATTGAGAAGTGGGTTTTACCAGTATAGATGGGCAATACTCATGAGGTTTGCCCGCCAGTTTTGTAGTCTGCCAGTCCGAGCTGGAAGTGGTATTGTACTATAGAGTCTCTTCAGACCTCAGAGTATAATAATCGGAGCCTCAGGGGAGATACATAAAAATAATATTGTAATACTCTAATAAGGCTATATTTTTACCAATTTTAAAGCAAATAATAAATATTGACTTGCTGAGAAATACTGGGTTTTTAATTTGAGAAAAACACTAATTTTTCATGTTTTTGTTGTGAAAATAAACCATCTTTTTTAACTACAGTACAACATAGCCCAGTTAGTGTAACATGTGTCAGTGTCAGGACTTTCCATATGATTAGTGAGGGGTAATTTTTTTGTTTAGGAATTATATATATATATTTTAAATTTTTCTTTAGTACCAAAATTTTTTTTTACTAGGCCTCTGCCAGGTTCAGTTCTGTAACTAGAGGTGCCATAGCAAACATATTTGCCAACTCTCCCAAAACATCCAGGAGGGTTCCATCAAAAGGGAGGCCTACTGGGTCTGGCAGAATTCTGCATCCACCGGGCTTTCTGTCATTTTGTATGTGATAAGGGTTTGAAGTGTGACAGTCACATCACAAAAAAAGAGACCTAATTGGCATGCCGCATGCCCACATCACATAAAAGGGACCGCATCATCTCCTAATGGGATGTGGCCTCTTTAAAGGTGATATGACCACTCCAAATATGTTGTTCTCTCAGGAGCTCTTAGCCAAATGTTGGCAAGTAAAACAATCCTGTTTAGGTGAAAAATTTTGAGCCGTGCTGACATCTTGTCGTGCGACCAGTCTCTGATCAACAATTGATCACAGTGATCAGTTGAGGCAGCGCTACTCTTTCCTCTATGGTTTACATATCTATCTTTTAGTGCTGTGGATGTAAGGGTTGAGGCAGAAGTTGTAAAATATCTTAGCCTTTTCCTAATAGGAATACAGCAGTCATTTGTCAAGTTTGGATCTTCTCACTTTGACATTCAAGGCTCTATTATTCTTCACATCAAAACGTCAAGCATCTTGCTTGAACCCAAAGGACCCCTTTAAGGTCAATGAGATTTATCAGATGCAACATATGTACCCCTTGGGATACGTATCCTGGACAGTATATGTGAACAGAGCCTAAATTTTAGCAACTCAACTTCAAATTGCTGAATTTTAATATCTGTGGCCAACTTTAGCAAACAGCGATTTTAAAAAAATGTCATTTCCATAAGACAAAAACAGCTACAACCAATTCAATGTGGTTTTCTAAGTCAACTTTTTGTCAAAGTCCTACTAGAATATAATGTTACTTTGAGCTAACCAGCTGAGATTAAATAAGCCTTAACATGTGCCACATTATGGATCTATACATATAGATCCATAATATGGCACCCATAAAATTCAATGGTCTTATACTGTAAATTTTTGTTTAAAAGAAGGCTCAGAGGTTGTTTTTTTTTTTCAGAAATAGAGATTGCGACATTCAGCATTACATGCCACGTTATAGATAGATTCTCTCTCCAGGGAGAATATAGAAGGTCATGTAAGAATCATAGGGCAGCAGTCAGAGACAGTAATACTCACCTGTAGGCTACTCCATGTACTGCTCTACAGACTCTGTGCACATGACATGAGTGTATGAGCCCTTACTTAAACTCTACCTCCTCCCCTACTGTTCTGTTTGTAGCAAACATGTTGTACTAGGAGATGCAATGAAGGTAACAGCTGTAGGAATCACCTCCTTAACTAAGTGATTTGTAGGAGAAGAAAAAGATTAAAACATATTTTGTATGCTCTGCTCTGACAGTGCACATATCAAGATAACATACTTACTGTAAAATTGCCAAAATGAAATGTGGAAAATTACTGAGCCAAAAAGTCCAATTTATTGGTATTGGAATTCTGTCAAGGTTTACGGACGTTCAATTACTCTAAAGTTGTGTATTACTAGTCACAGATGAAAATGTGAGGAAAATATATAAAGCGGCATCATAATTCTACAGCCTTCAGAAATATTTGTCGTTTTCTCATGTAGTGAGGGCCGGGAAATCTTCAACGAGATCTTTAACCCCTTGATGACTTGTGGCTTAAAAGTAAGGTCTAGGCAGGTGTACGCAGATATCCGCAGAGGTCCTGTGCTGAAAAAATAAGCATCCTGCTTGATATAACTATGGATTCCATAGCTGTTGAGCCACAGAACCAAAACACTCAGCTGAATAGTCCTGTTCATTCAGAGAAGAGAGCCAAGGGGCCAGAAAATGGAGAGGAATCTGAGGCAGAAGTCCACCTCCATTCCTCTTCATTTTCTGCCGTGTGAACGGGCCCTTATTTTGTTCTGATTGCAAGGGAAATATAAGGGGCTGTATGCTAGAGTCCTCAGGATAATTCACAGACATGTATACTTGATTCAGGAGAAATGACATATTACATTTAGAGTTGGGCAAACTGACTCATACTGAGCCGGGTTCGACCCGAATATTCTAAAAATGCTGCCGTATTATACTCTGGGGACCCCAGAGTATAATAGGTGGAGGCCTAGGGGAGGTGAAAAAAAATAAAAAAACATTCATATTCAACTTCCCTAAACTCTTTTGGGCCTCCCTGGGTGGTAATTTTAGAACTTTTATTATGGGCAAATTAGGTTTTATGCTATACATAGTAATACGGGAAGTAATATATCCCACACAGCCTTTTACAATAACTTCTAGAACATGCAGTGAACACATAACTGGCTCAACACATTTTTTTAAATAGATTTAATATAAAGGTTAATATTACTGAACATGCTGAACCTTCTGTCTTCTTGGATGTACTCCTTATATCTAGGCCAGCAGATTTCCTGCACCTGCACATTCAGAACTGGGTCTATGGACATGTGTAACACTGCAGTAAGCATTCATTTTGTGTATAAACCCTAACAAGAACTTGCACATATCAATCAGTAACACTATTGGATATGGCAGTGCTGAGTATTTCAATACAGAAGAGCTGAGTATGTCATTTAACACAGCGGATGATGATATTCTAATGTTGTTTAAGGTTTTCCATAGAACTGCAGCTAAACCGACTGACTTATCCCAACACAATAGAAAATTCTTTAGCTATATACAATATTAAAGATTGAAGATGAAATAAATCATTCACCAAGCAATAAACTCCTGGATTATTATCTGTCACATGTTTATTCACAGTTATCAGGTATTGTAGACGGGTATGGCACATATATATATATATATAGTTCAATATAGCAGAGTCAATGTAGGCCAACACAGCTGAATTATGTAGCTCAGCATAGAAGACTCAATGTAAGCCGGCACATCAGGGTTATGTATTTCAATACAGCAGAGTCAACATGAGTCTGTTCGCTAGGCTGCTGGGGGCAGGAGGAGGAAGAAGTGAGGATAGTCACAAGGATACCCAGAGAGTATACCAGAGAGTCCCCCTACAGAGCCTTGTATATTCAGTCAAGGATCTGACTGCATGTGAACTATACTTATAGACTCTTAACAGATATATGTCCTGAGACAAGAGCAGAATTAACTGTTGTTCTGCCAGACAAAAGTTGAACACAATCCACTTCCAGGGCCGTTTTAACACATTGGTGAGCCCAGTGCAAAATTTTCCCCACCACCACATAAGTCATACTTCCCAATTTGTGTAGCACACAATGATGGACAAGGGAGCATGCGTTATGTATTTTTTTTGTATTAAGTATGCCTCTAAGCATGCCTCTCATCCCTTTCCATCCCATCCATTCTTACCAAGTCTCTTTGTATCCCAGCACATTAATATTGCCCTTCAATGTATAACACTCAGTGATGACGCCTCTTAGGTTCCCACCATACATTATAATATTTACAAGTGGATCCATATTATATAATTCCCCCCTAAGTGGCCCCACATACCCCCCGTAGAGTCTAATGTCACCTTAGTGGCCCCACACAGTCCAATGTCCCCTCTGAGGCCCCACTTATGATATAATGTCCCCTCAAGTGGCCCCCCCACATAACGTCCCCACCCTTTTAGTGACTAATCAAACAATAGAATACATACAGATTTAAAAAAAAATTATACATATCTACCCTGTTCCAACAGAGGTGCCTGCAGGCCATGACTGGCTTGGAGCTTATCATGCCCCCTGTTGCAGACATCATCAACCAAAGCCTGAATGGTGGAGAATGGAGATAGTGTTGGAATGGGAATCTGTCACCCTGAACAGCACTCGAAATGTGGAACTGTCACACTCAATCTAGGAAAGCTGAGGGGGCCCCTATTACCATAGGGCCAGAGCATATGCTCCATTTGCCCAGTCATTAATACAGCCCTCATGCCAATCACTTGGCAACTGAACACGTCTTCCTTAAAGGACCAGAAAAGGCAGCTGAAGGTAGAATAACTGCACATTCTACACAGTTTCGGGCACATACAGCAAGCTATAAATCATCATGATACTACAACTAAAGTAATAAAGTTACTCTGCGCATAAACAGGAAAGCTTCGGGAATAGAATGGATACCTACAAAACATTAGCTATAGCCACCATCATCCTCCAAACATTATCTCAGGAGGTTTTATGCTTTAATATGGTCACTGAACTCCTTAAGCACTGTTCATTCTAATAGCTATTGGCTACAAATAAAATTATACTAAATTGTATTAAACCTTCTACCTTGAGCTTTAGCAGATGAACTTTTGTCCAGAATGTCTGAGTCTTGGCCTCGCCTCTGCCATGACAGTGATGAAAAATAGTTGAATATACAGAATGAGTCTCTGGAAAGAAGCCAGACTGACAATGCCACCGGACTGACAAAGAAACCTGAGTGAGTATATTTGATAGTAAGCTTTCGAGAGTGCTAGCTCTCTTCTTCAGACATGGTGTAATACTAGAAACTGAAAATTCACACACAAGACATGGATCTTCAAAGGATCTTAGAATAACAAAATGCAATATAAATAGAGAAGTTATTTACAACAGGTCAAGAAATAAACAATCTGGAAACTTGTGGGGTGTGACGGAGGGATCAGTAATTCTTGCTGTTATCTGTTTGCTATCAGGTGGTGATTTGTGACCTTCACAGTTCATACATAGTGTGACATGAAACTGGCATGAATATTAAGTCCAAATTGCAGAGTTTGAAATTTTTACATTAACTTATATTCCCATTCCTTTCTCTCCCTCTGCGTCTTAAAATGTCCCATTAAAACTACAATCCGAAATCTTCAATAGAGTGGTCTTCTCCGGAGAAATGTGCGGCCACTGGGAGATCTGTTCTGCTGTTATTAATGGTGAATCTGTGTGAGTTCATAGCAAACAGATAACAGCAAGAATTACTGATCACTCCGTCACGCCCCACAAGTTTCCAGATTGTTTATTTCCTGACCTGTTGTAAATAACTTCTCTACTTATATTGCATTTTGCTATTCTAAGATCCTTTGAAGATCCATGTCTTGTGTGTGTATAAAGAGTGTGTGAATTTTCAGTTTTTTGTATAACACAATGTCTGAAGAAGAGAGCTAGTACTCTCGAAAGCTTACTATCAAATATACTGAGTTAGCCTCTAAAAGGTATCGCCTGATTTCTTCAGTCTTCCACTACTTTCTATGGCTAACACGGTACAACATTATACTAAAAGAAACCTGAGTCATTCTCAAAACCTAAGCAGTCAGACTGGGGAGATAGAAAGGAGATACACAGATAACGCAGGGGGGCATTTTCTAATGCAGTGTAAGCAATGCTACATCTGTTGCCGCCCCTGCTACCTCCTGTGTCACCCCCTCTACCTCATAGATTGTAAGCTCTTGCGAGTAGGGCCCTCAGTCCCAGTGTGTGAATTGACTATTTCTTTGTAATGTGTCTTTTTTGTCAGTACTTGAACCCTACAAGTTGTACAGTGCTGCGGAATATGTTGGCGCTAATTAAATAAAATGTATTATTATTATAACGTCTACAAACAGGTAAGAACTGGGAGTTCTGACATCAATCTGAACCCTGAATACACAAAATGTTTGACTTTATAACCCAAGAAAAAGTTTTGTCATCAGTGTCATAATGCAAGACATATGTATTGTATGCACAAAGTCAAAAGTGTAGACTTCAGATTAGAAAAGAGTTTCCAATTGTCAGAACTGTCTGTGATTTGAGATTACTGAAAGTCAAAAAAAAAAAAAAGTAATAACATAACCTATATAACTGTATATTGTAAAAAATGTCCATTAAAAACTGATGAAATAGTCCTTGTTTAACTGCCATTTTCTATGTGTCACATATTTATCTTCCATTTGCCAGTTGTCTAACTGTTTATTATGTCTGTCATCTGTTTTTAAAGGGGGAATTGAGTTTTTAGTATTGATGGCCTATCCATACACTTCAATGAGACAGCGCTGCAGTATCTAGACTCGCCGTGCCGCGTTGTCTCGGTACAGCTGATCTGCTGGGGTGTTGGATCCCTGCAGATTTAATGTTCATGGCTTAAGAATAAGCCATCAATACTAGAAACAGGATAACCCCTTTGACTACCCATTAAAAAGTGAGATGAACTGCACTGGTCTTTTCTTTAACCTTTTTTTGACCTAACCCACTGATCTATTATAATGACCTTCTCTCAGATATAAATCTGTTTTGTGTTGGGTCTACCAGACTATGAAAATGGCCAAAAATAGGACATTTCCTATTTTTTCATACACATTATTTACGGTTCATTAAAAAAAGACTTTAGAATACACCCATAGGCTTACATTGTTCTGCAAATGACTGATGACTATTAAAAAAATAGGCAATCACAAAGCCATTTTTCACTTATGTGCATGAGTTAACAAGGTAAGGCTATGGTCACACCTGTGCTCGGTGACTGTTCAGGGATTCCGTCCCCTATTCCGCTTGAAAAATGCATTTTTCGGGCAAAAACCCGGCAGACCGCATTATAGTCTATGGGGTCTATGGGTTTCTGCGAGTAACCACTTTTTAAGCAGACTGAGTTTCTATTCTTTGGGTCCCCAGGTGGACCCAAAGAACGGAAGCCCCAATGCAGGTGTGAACCTAGTGTAACAAACATTTCCTACAAGTATACAGAATAACACTTATTATTGTCTTGGCAATGTTACCTGTCAAGAGATGGGATATATTAAGTATCAATGTATCCATAGACAGTCCATTCTTGAAGCTGATGTGTTGAAAGAAGGAAAAATGTGCAAGCGTAACCAAATGGCCAAATTGTGATGATAGACCAATGGGTCAGAGAGTTTCCAAAAGAGCAGGTGATCTGGGGGTGTTCACAGTATTCAGTGTAGTACCCACCAAAAGGATAATTTGTGAACAAACCTCATCAGCACACAAGACTCACTGTCCAATCCATGGACGCCCAGTTTCGCAACTTAGAAGACATGAAGTACAGATGTAGCCAAGTTTAACTTGACACTTAACGCATAAACAACACTGTGGCTGAGAATGTTAACTCAACCCTTTCAATGTGTTTTCAGTGTCTTTTGTTGCCTTCTGAGGTCAAGTTAAATACTGCTATATCTTTATCTGCTGCTAATCTCTTTGTGCCAGATACCACAAGGAGTCAATGACAGTTCAGAGTGGTTTTGGTGACACAAAGGGGACCTATACAATATTATGTTTTACTGTTATGGCTATGATTAGTCTACGATAGATAAACAATTTTTTAAGATGTTTTCCTTGTATCGTCACTGATATATTGTATACAGCCTCCTGACCTTAACTGTACTTGTTTGTTCAAAAGAAAAATCTATAAGTACATAGAGATTGATAAGTACGTGCTCCTGCAGAGGATAAACAGGTCAACGATGTGCAGAACAAGAATTGAGCATTCTACCTCTAATGTTTACTATACTACTTTGAAAAAGGCCAAGAAAGATGTTTGTTTTTTTTTATTTTATAGTGTATATAGGATTATACACACGTGGACAAAATTGTTGGTACCCCTCATTTAATGAAAGAAAAACCCACAATGATCACAGAAATAACATGAATATGACCAAAGTAATAATATATAAAAATTCTATGAAAATGAACAAATGAAAGTCAGACATGGCTTTTCAACCATGCTTCAACAGAATTTTTAAAAAAAGAAAACTCATGAAACAGGCCTGGACAGAAATGATGGTTCCCTTAACTTAATATTTTGTTGCATAACCTTTTGAGGCAATCACTGCAATCAAACGATTCCTGTAACTGTCAATGAGACTTCTGCACCTCTCAACAGGTATTTTGGCCACTCCTCATGAGCAAACTGCTCCAGTTGTCTCGGGTTTGAAGGGTGCCTTTTCCAGACAGCATGTTTCAGCTCCTTCCAAAGATGCTCAATAGGATTTAGGTCAGGGCTCATAGAAGGCCACTTCAGAATAGTCCAATGTTTTCCTGTTAGCCATTGTTGGGTGTTTTTAGCTGTGTGTTTTGGGTCATTATCCTGTTGCAAGACTCATGACCTGCAACAGAGACCAAGCTTTCTGACACTGGGCAGCACATTTCTCTCTAGAATCCCTTGATAGTCTTGAGATTTCATTGTATCCTGCACAGATTCAAGACACCCTGTGCCAGATGCAGCAAAGCAGCCCCAGAACATAACAGAGCCTCCTCCATGTTTCACAGTAGGGACAGGGTTCTTTTCAAGATATGCTTCATTTGTCCGTCTGTGAACAGAGCTGATGTGCCTTGCCAAAAGATTTTTGTCTCATTTGTCCATAGGACATTCTCCCAGAAGCTTTGTGGCTTGTCAACATGTAGTTTGGCAAATTACTTGTGTCAGATTCAAGTTATTTCTGTGACCATTGTGGGTTTCTTTCATTAAACGAGGGGTACCAACAATTTTGTCCAGGTGTAAAGTGGTTTCACACCGATGTATTAATAGTTTGTGTCAGGACCTTGTTTTTTTTGTCACCACAAATGGGACCTAAACCTATTATAGAAAAGCAAAAAAGATCCCATTTAGTCACTGCATTAACTGTCCATCATTTCATATGTATAGCGACCTCACACATAAATCCCTGATAACTTTAGCAGATGGGAGCTGTACTCCATAACATCCCGAAGACTACATTATTCTGTTGACATTTCTTTTACAACAAATTATATTCAATGAAGGGAATGCAGTGTTTGCTGGGGAATCATGGACACTTTATTCAGCTGACTGTCAGAGGTGCAGTGAATTGAACCACCACTGGACAGATATCAAATGCTTACTCTATACCATCAATATTAAAGGGATGTTCCCATCTCCGTGATCATATTTAATGTCGTAGCATAAGCTAACTGAAGTGTTTTACTCAATACATTTCTTTATATATCTTGTCAAATATATGACTGTCAGATACAGCTGAATATGTCTACTTAATGTTTACAGGACATTGCCTAGACTTCAGACCACCTCTGCTATCTAGCTGTAGTGGTTATGCTGATGACATCAGTCCCTGTTCCCTGTAACCTCTATTCTCTACTCTTCACTGTGATTGATGGCTAATGGAGAAGTCTCTCAGTTCTTCAAAGTGTCTTTAACTGCTGAGTTAGGGCTAGAACAGTGCTTCATCAGTGCCTTTGTATATCTAGCGATAACACTTCTGGCCTGAGCTGTACATCACACAGGCTATCAACCTGCCTCTGAAACCAGGAAGTGGAGGGGGAAGGAAACAGTAAAACAAGTGAAATTCATAGATGCGAAAAGTCCTGATAAACCCCTTTAGTTCCAAGTCAACATTTTCCATTTCATGTTGCTTCTAGATGTCACTGATGTAAAACATTTCAGCTCAGATCCACCTTACTAATATTACCAGATCCACCTCAATTTTTTGCAAAAAACTTATGCAAATATTTTTTTTAAATATCACCATATTTCTTAGTTTGTTACCATGTTTCTCTAGTTAAATTGGTTAATAAGTCAAATCAGTCTTGGGGAAATGGTTAGTGTTGTGATTTAATGTGTAAGTACAGGTGTATCCCAACAGTTAGCGGTAATTCACATACAGTTAGGCCCCATGCACATGAACAAGTGTGCCATCCGATGATCTCCAGAGGGGACATCCGATGGTCCGTTCCGTTCTGATAAACATTGAGCAGGTCCTATCCTGGTCCCGTCATTGGCGCAGAATGGATCGAAAGCCACCATAGAGGTAGGTACATCATGGAATGCACTTGGATGAGACTTGGATGTCAACTGAGTGCATTCCGCTGAAAAATTGGCCCCACCTCGGATGGCTCACTGTTCGTGTGCTTTAGGGGCCTTACTGCGGCTGGTTCACACTATATACAGACGCCATTAAAAAGTTGATCTCTCCTACAGACATTCTGTATTTGTTGTGCCCCAATTTAATTGGTTGTTAAATTATGGTATATAAAATATATTAATGGCTTACATGGCTTACAAAACAATCAAATAATCTTATAATTTCAGATTCTAATACCAAAGTCATTTTTAGGTTTCTTTTTCTGGTGCAATTCTTTCCTCGAAATCATTTCTTTTTCATGATGTCCCCTCTGATTTACTTTCTTGTCTTCTGTTCCCAGGTACAGGTTCAGTAACCTACAAAATAACACATAAGACTTAATTAGTCCTGAAATTAGATCTCCAAAATGGAGCCGAAAACCAGTTCTACCTTATATATTTTATTCTAATATGGAAGGTTTGTATGCTTGAGCTGCTAGGCTGTCACCGCTCGAATATATTTTAATGGCGGGTTCCGTGTAGTTAGCTGAACTCAAAGAGCTGGTTCATTATGTTGGATCTGTAATAAGTATGTTCATGGGCTGTGGATGCCCCCGTATTAGATATCACTCTACTGAGCACTTCAGTTATTAAATTCCATCTATTAGCAACTGACTGGTAAATTTAATTTACTTTTTTTCAATGAAATGAAAGTGTAAATTTCAACTTTATTTCAAGTATCTGGCGGGATAATTATTTTAGTAAAGGGACAGAATAGATTTTTTAAAAAAAAAAGCCTTACTGAAAAAGTGTCCGTTCTGCAAGTCTCTGGCCGCAGTGGTGAACCACCTCGGGCATTTCTTGGGCATTTTCTGTGTGTCAAGGATGGGACCATGAAGTAAGGAAGAATGGGGTCCTCAGAAGTGTTGGAATAGCTTCAGTAGGGGATTGGTAAGGTGAGCAATGCTTTTTTAATTTTTTTTTAACCTATTCTGCTAATTTAATATGAGAGCTTCAATAATGTACCCCGCTTTAGACTGCCTAGTTCATATGTTTCATTGATGCTTCTACTGTACAGTGGTGTATTCTTGATTTGACATTGAATGTCCCCTTACAGCCGAATAGAGAGGTAGCAGACATGTGCAACTGAAAGTCATACAAGGAGCCCGCGTGGGGGTCATAATGGTCAGACCTCGAGACATTTATATACATAACTGGTGTTCATGGTACAACCCCTTACAAGTGTTTTTTTTATCATCCCTGGTCAGCCAATGTTAACAAGAGATTCAATATATTATTTACTTTTTTACTTATGTCAGTCTTGATGTCCCCACCACCAATGGAGGATGTGTCTAAATCATGATAAAGGCGAACAACACATAGATTTTATACATAATTAGGCTTTTTGTCAAAAGCAGCATTAAAAAGTCTGAAATATCGTGGTGTTTGGACTACTAGCACAGAGAACCTGATGTTTTATACTTGTCTTGTCTATGCGACTTGGCTCACTAGTGACTGAGTCCATCCTGCCTTACAGTAGGCTCTGGTGAAGACATGGGGGAACCTTATACTCCATGTTCCAAGATAGTGTTGGATTATAGGTAGCAGCAGTGGTGAACCTAGCCTATTTGCTGCCTGAGGCGAACTATAGAAAGACGCCCCCCCCCCCAAAAAAAAAAAAATTTGAGTTTCCATGCTACTAGCTTCACATGCTGTTATCGTCGCACAATATACACAATACACAAAGTTATAAAACAGTTTTTAAGAATTCTTCTTCCTGTATTACTTCAGTATCAGATCAACAAAACGGTATTAACAATGAAAGTAACTTCACACATTTTCTGCTTGGTGGATGGACGAGCCCACGTGGCCCCCATTCTCTATAATAGGAGCCCCGCAGATAGCTGAGTACTGGACTTCGGCTATCTTTGGCACTCCCATCGAAGTGAATGAGAGCCACGCGGGTTCGTCCATCCACCAAGTGACACACCTATATATATGGCTGTGGTCAGGCTGAATTCCCACCCAGTGGGGGAAAAAAACATTTCTCAGGCTCTTTGGGGGTCTCAGCAGACAGACCCCCATCAATCAGGTATTTATCCTCTATCATTTAGGTGAATACAGTGCAGTAACATTTTGTGACTTACAGGTGACGTCTCTGACTAATCCTTCACATTTCCCTTCTCTTCCCTCTGGACCGCCATGACCACTTCTTCCAGCTGTGACTTGTCTCTGTAAAGTTTGCAACACAGACATCTTTGGCTCCTCACTTTTCCAGGCATCCAACCCACATTGTCCTCACCTACACAAAGCCCCCATCCTGCCGCTACCCCAATTATAAAATATATAACCCCCCATAATGAATAATACTCCCAAGTGCATCTTTATATTAATAATGTCCGTGTGTACCCTGTATAAATAATGCCCCTTATTAATAATGACCCAGGTTTTACCTAATTAAAAGGTTTTCTAGGTCATTAATAAACTAATCAGTGGGGCTCAAAAACCCAGGACCCCTACTGTTCAGCTGTTTGAATGGTACCTGTGTAAGCGCCGTGACCGCTTCTCTGTTTACATAGTGTCATTCATCTCATAGCGGCCATGTCATGTAACTACAGCCTCATCCTATACACGTCTATGTGATAAGGCTGTAATTACATCACACGGTCACTATAAACATACAGAGTATAATATAAACAGGTGCCATAGCCCCTGTTTATAGCGCCCCATTTACACACACACTATAATGTTCCACAGCAGCCCCTGCACACAGTATTACGGCCTGCAGCGACCCCTGCACACTGTATTATGCCTCGCAGCGGCCCCTGCACACTGTATTATACACAGCAACCCCTGAACAGAGTATTATGCTCCCTATTGGCCCCTGCACACAGTATTATGCTGAATATTGGCCCCTGCACTCGGTATTATGCTCTATAGTGGCCCCTGCACTCGGTATTATGCTCCACAGTGGCCCCTGCACACGGTATTATGCCCCAAAGTGGCCCCTGCTATTATGCTCCATAGTGGCCCCTGCACATGGTACTATGCTCTATAGTGTCCCCTGCACTGGTATTATGCTCCACAGTGGCCCCTGTACTCGGTATTATGCTCCATAGTAACCCACCCATGAACTATTATTATACTCTGGGGTCTTTTCACTTACTTAAGTCAGCGGCTGCTCACAGCGGCATCCACTTCCCCTTCTGCGTCCCATAGCAGAAGGGGAAGCAGGTGCGGCCACGAGCAGACGCGGGGTAGGTAAATAAATAGGCCGTTACCTGCTGGGGATACTCCACCAGGTTACGGCCTATTTATATATATATATAAAAGTTCTCCGCACCTACCTGCGATGCCTTGATGGAGCCTCTGCCTCCTCTTCTTGTCGGCGATGTCTGTGTTTCAACGTAGGAGGCACGATGACGTCATTGTATCACCGCCTGCGCTGACATGCAGAGATCTTATAAACCAGCCCAGGACAGGCCACTTTAAAAAAAAACTGGGCTGGTTTATGAGATCTCTGCATGTCAGCGCAGGTGGCGATAAAATGACGTCATCGTGCCTCCTACGCTGAAACGCAGACGCCGCGGACAAGAAAAGGAAGCAGAGGCTCCATCAAGGCATTGCAGGTAGGTGCGGAGAACTTTTTATATATACAGTCATGGCCAAAAGTTTTGAGAATGATACAAATATGAATTTTTACAAAGTCTACTGCTTCAGTTTTTCTAATGGCAATTTGCATATACTCCAGAATGTTATAAAGAGTGATCAGCTTAACAGCAATTACTTGCAAAGTCAATATTTGCCTAGAAAATGAACTTTATCCCCCAAAACACATTTCAACATCATTGCAGCCCTGCCTTAAAAGGACCACCAAACATCGTTTCAGCGATTGCTCCATTAACACAGGTGTGGGTGTTGATGAGGACAGGGCTGGAGATCAATCTGTCATGATTAAGTAAGAATGACACCACTGGACACTTTAAAAGGAGGCTGGTGCTTGCCATCATTGTTTCTCTTCTGTTAACCATGGTTATCTCTAAAGAAACACGTGCAGTCATCATTGCACTGCACAAAAATGGCCTAACTGGGAAGAGTATTGCAGCTAGAAAGATTGCACCTCAGTCAACAATCTATCGCATCATCAAGAACTTCAAGGAGAGAGGTTCCATTGGTGCCAAAAAGGCTCCAGGGCGCCCAAGAAAGACCAGCAAGCGGCAGGACCGTCTCTTAAAAGTGTTTCAGCTGCGGGATCGGGCTACCAGCAGTGCAGAGCTTGCTGAGGAATGGCAGCAGGCAGGTGTGAGTGCATCTGCACGCACTGTGAGGCGGAGTCTCTTGGAGCAAGGCCTGGTCTCAAGGAGGGCAGCAAAGAAGCCACTTCTCTCCAGAAAAAACATCAGGGACAGACTGATATTCTGCAAAAGGTACAGGGAGTGGACTGCTGAGGACTGGGGGAAAGTCATTTTCTCTGATGAATCCCCTTTTCGATTGTTTGGAACATCTGGAAAACAGCTTATTCGGAGAAGAAGAGGTGAGCGCTACCACCAGTCTTGTCTCATGCCAACTGTAAAGCATCCTGAAACCATTCATGTGTGGGGTTGCTTCTCAGCCAAGGGAATCGGCTCTCTCACAGTCTTGCCTAAAAACACAGCCGTGAATAAAGAATGGTACCAGAATGTCCTCCAAGAGAAACTTCTCCCAACCGTCCAAGAGCAGTTTGGCGCTCAACAATGCCTTTTCCAGCATGATGGAGTATCTTGCCATAAAGCAAAGGTGATAACTAAATGGCTCAGGGAACAAAACATAGAGATTTTGGGTCCATGGCCTGGAAACTCCACAGATCTTAATCCCATTGAGAATTTGTGGTCAATCATCAAGAGACGGGTGGACAAACAAAAACCAACAAATTCAGACAAAATTAAAGCATTGATTCTGCAAGAATGAACTGCTATCAGTCAGGATTTGGTCCAGAAGTTGATTGAGAGCATGCCAGGGAGAATTGCAGAGGTCCTGAAGAAGAAGGGTCAACACTGCAAATATTGACTTGCTGCATTAACTCATTCTAACTGTCAATATAAGCTTCTGTTACTCATAATATGAATGCAATTATATTGCTGTATGTGATAAAAACATCTGACAAACACACATAAAAACCAGAGGGCAGCAGATCATGTGAAAATAGAATATTTGTGTCATTCTCAAAACTTTTGGCCATGACTGTATATATATAAATAGGCCGTAACCTGCTGGAGTATCCCCAGCAGGTAACGGCCTATTTATTTACCTAGGCTGGTTTACATTAAATAAATCGTAAAAATGCCACCCCGCCCCCCCCAGACAGTGACGGATAGTGCCGCCTGAGGCGGCCGCCTCACTTCGCCTCATTAGGTCAGGGAGCAGTGCTATGTTCCTGCTAATGACTCCCAAGGGAACGTTCTAATGCACCTTCTAGTGAGATGTACCCCATTCAGAAGGAAACCAATACTGCATAATACACCCAAATACAAATCAACATACAATCCTATGAATAAAGTAACACCACATCAAAATCAGAATACCATTAAAAAGGCCCCAATTTCTATAACTTCTATGCAACAGAGGATAGTTCTCATCATACTACATGAATTTATGGTATATATGTACATGCATATATATACTGTATATACCATAACTTGATGACATAAACCTGTCAGTAGGGCAGAGAAAGAAAATATGGGTTCTGCTTAAAAATATAAAACAGCTGACACAGTAGCCATTGAATCTCCCACAAGTGCTATTACGACAGGGATCATCCTTGGTTTTGTACTAGTAGTCCATCACGTGAATATCTGATGTCCGACTGTGTATTAGCTATATAGTATATAACCTGTATGTCTTACTAGAATGATCGACGTCCCTGAGAATCTAAACATCCTGATAGACATTTCACATACGTATATTGAAGCACAAAGGTACAACAGAATTTAGGCATGATAGAAGAAATATAATGTCATACTGACAGGTGGAATGGACATCAAAGGCAACAAAGAGAGGGAGATTTCAGGCTGTTACCTTGCGGAATTCCTGTCTGTGTTCTTCAAAAGCACGAAACTCAGTGGTGTCTTCTCTTTTGTCTACGACTTGTTTGCTCATGTTCTCTTTAAGGAAAAATCAATTTTTCAGGAAATGTTTGAAGATCTCTCTTTAAAAAAAAAAAACAAAACTTGGTGTCATATGAAGCCCGGGTTTCCTTCACCTATGGATCTTTTTCATCATGGCTCTCCATGTCCTAGGAAATAGCACAAAAGGTTTAATGGAATTCAGGGGAATATCACAGAACAGCAGAGACAGCTTTTGTTTCCACTAGAAAGATTTTCAAGTTACTTTAGTGCGTATCAAAATCTTAAATTACTCTTTTTTTAAATTTATTTAAGGCTAAGGCCCCACACAGCGAACCGCAGCCAAAAAGCACTGCGGAAAAGACTGTGGCGGAAATGCATTACATTTTTTTCCAAAATGCTTTCCACAGAAAATCTGCAGAGTTTTCCTCTGTGGACTTTCTGTCCCCATTATATCTACAGTGCTGGCCAAAAGTATTGGCACCCCTGCAATTCTGTCAGATAATACTCAATTTCTTCCAGAAAATGATTGCAATCACAAATGCTTTGGTAATAATATCTTCATTTATTTTGCTTGCAATGAAAAAACACAAAAGAGAATGAAAAAAAAAGTCAAATCATTGATCATTTTACACAAAACTCCAAAAATGGGCCGGACAAAAGTATTGGCACCCTCAGCCTAATACTTGGTAGCACAACCTTTAGACAAAATAACTGCGAACAACCGCTTCCGGTAACCATCAATGAGTTTCTTACAATGCTCTGCTGGAATTTTAGACCATTCTTCTTTGGCAAATTTCTCCAGGTCCCTGAGATTTGAAGGGTGCCTTCTCCAAACTGCCATTTTGAGATCTCTCCACAGGTGTTCTATGGGATTCAGGTCTGGACTCATTGCTGGTCACTTTAGAAGTCTCCTGTGCTTTCTCTCAAACCATTTTCTAGTGCTTTTTGAAGTGTGTTTTGGGTCATTGTCCTGCTGGAAGCCCCATGACCTCTGAGGGAGACCCAGCTTTCTCACACTGGGCCCTACATTATGCTGCAAAATTTGTTGGTAGTCTTCAGACTTCATAATGCCATGCACACGGTCAAGCAGTCCAGTGCCAGAGGCAGCAAAGCAACCCCAAAACATCAGGGAACCTCCGCCATGTTTGACTGTAGGGACCGTGTTCTTTTCTTTGAAGGCCTCTTTTTTTTTTCCGGTAAACTCTATGTTGATGCCTTTTCCCAAAAAGCTCTACTTTTGTCTCATCTGACCAGAGAACATTCTTCCAAAAAGTTTTTGGCTTTCTCAGGTAAGTTTTGGCAAACTCCAGCCTGGCTTTTTTATGTCTCTGGGTCAGAAGTGGGGTCTTCCTGGGTATGCTACCATAGAGTCCCTTTTCATTCAGACGCCGACGGATAGTACGGGTTGACACTGTTGTACCCTCGGACTGCAGGGCAGCTAGAACTTGTTTGGATGTTAGTCGAGGTTCTTTAGCCACCATCCGCACAATCTTTCGTTGAAATCTCTCGTCAATTTTTCT
Source organism: Leptodactylus fallax (assembly GCA_947044405.1). Lineage (NCBI taxonomy): Eukaryota > Metazoa > Chordata > Amphibia > Anura > Leptodactylidae > Leptodactylus > Leptodactylus fallax. The sequence goes on from CAMRHE010000085.1 coordinate 4,532,702, forward strand.
TTTCCGTCCACATCTAGGGAGGTTAGCCACAGTGCCATGGGCTTTAAACTTCTTGATGACACTGCACACGGTAGACACAGGAACATTCAGGTCTTTGAAGATGGACTTGTAGCCTTGAGATTGCTCATGCTTCCTCACAATTTTGCTTCTCAAGTCCTCAGACAGTTCTTTGGTCTTCTTTCTTTTCTCCATGCTCAATGTGGTACAACTTTAATCCATTTCAACTGGCTGCAAGTGTGATTTAGTTATTGCCACCACCTGTTATGTGCCACAGGTAAGTAACAGGTGCTGTTAATTACACAAATTAGAGAAGCATCACATGATTTTTCAAAGGGTGCCAATACTTTTGTCCACCCCCTTTTTTATGATGTTTGGTGTGGAATTATATCCAATTTGGCTTTTTGACAATTCTTTTTGTGGTTTTCCATTGACGACAAATTAAATGAAGATATTATTACCAAAGCATTTGTGATTGCAATCATTTTCTGGAAGAAATTGAGTATTATCTGACAGAATTGCAGGGGTGCCTATACTTTTGGCCAGCACTCTATATGGAAGCCATCAGCATTTCTGTAGCTATAACTGACATGCTGCAATTTACAAAAATGCAAGTGTTTTTGAAATTACAGCATTTCCGCTGCAGATTTGCTTCTATAATGTGTGTATGGGATTAGCCAGAAACCCATCCACTTTGCAGGTAATGTAAAATTCTGCGTTTTTGCCGTATGTCTACTGCGGCCAAATTGTGGTGTTTACCCTACGTGGAGCCCCGGCCTAAAGGAGGTTTTTAAAGAAAGCAAATAAAGCTCAATATTCTCGATCCTGCAAACCTGTACATAACTAGTCCTGCTCCTTGGTGAGAAATGGATACATCTGTATCTAGTCTAGGCAATGCTCTGTGAGCTAATTGTACCAGCAGCAGCTGCACAAGTCTATGGCAGTTTTGATCTCCCCTGCAGCAGAGAAAGATACCCCCTAATTTTTTAATAGAGTCATAAATAAATGAGGTGCATGTCCTGCCCTCCGTGCACCATAATCTCAAACCTATTAATAATACAATATAATAATAATAATATAATATAATATACAATAGTTTCTGATCTGAAACTATTGCCAGGCACTGTCTATACTACAGTACTGTTCAAACGTTTTAGAAAGGTAGGAAAAAAATGCTTCAAAGTAAGAATGCTCTAAAAATAGAAGTGTTTATTTTTGTCAGTTAACAAAAGGCAAAGTGAATTAACAAAAGAAAAATCTAAATTACACCAATATTTGGTGTGATCACCCTTTGGAGGTGGAGTCCTGAAATTGATGATATGGTCCCCCACAGAGCCCTGATCTAAACATCATCCTGTCTGTCTGGGATTACATGAAGAGACAGAAGGATTGTGACAAGTCTACATCCACAGAGGATCTGTGCTTAGTTCTCTAAGATGGCGGGAACAACCTCCCTGCTGAGTTCCTTCTCAAGTGTCAGTGTACCTAGAAGATTTGATGGAAGCCAAAGGGCAAAGGTCACAGCAAATATTTCTGTGATTTAGGCTAAGGACCTACATAGCGAGCTGCAGCCAAATGCTGTGAAAAAGATTGCGGCGGAAAAGCACTGCGTTTTTTTCCGCATTGTTTTTCACAGACTTTCTGCTTCTATTATACCTATACGGAATACTTTAGCATTTCGATAGGAATAATTGACATGCTGCAATTTTCAAAAATGCTAGCATTTTTGAAATCACAGCATTTTCCGTTTACAGTACCTGCAGAATCCCAACCACTTTGCAGGTACTGTAAACAGTGCGTTTTCACAACGTGGGGTCCCAGCCTTGAAAGATTTCGTACTTTGCAGCATTTTTTCCTATACCTGCCTATAACATTTGCAAGCAGGCACCGATACCCTGTAAGCAGAAGACTTTGATTACTTATGGGTCATAGCCTCCACTAATAATAGAAGCCACAAGAGACCCTAATGGTGCCCAGTGGACCTCATTGACTTATATGAGAGTCTGTCCGGGGTTGTATCACTTTTTGTGCCAAGGACAGAACTGCATGCAGTAATACTCTTACCATAAAATCTTACCAACAGTCAGTCCCTAGAATAATTCAGCACCTCCACAGTAATATTAGGACTGTACTAGTCCAGATTTGTGGAAAACTAGCAGTCTATAGACTTGTAATTTTTCTTCATTATAAATGACTACCAGTCCTGCTTAGTTTTCATTTTTTTTTTTTGCTATTATTGTATTGTCTGATTGTTGCCTTGAAAGTTCCCACTGTGTCTTCCATCTGTAAATAGAATCCTCGCCTGCCATATACACATTTATTTTCCCGTTCCATGGATCCTCACCTTCACCTTCATCGGAGAGGCCTGAATTATTTGGTAGACTTGCTGTAAATCTGCTATAAATATAGCTTGTGCTATTACGCCTGTATCACCTGTCTGAAAGTTTTTGCTGTGATTTATCATCATGGCTTCATAGCTTACAAACCTGTAATGTGTTTTATTTCATCAGCATCATTTGCTGTTTAGAAAATCCTTGTTGCATATTGTTTTACTCTCAGTTTGTTCACAGCAAAATTGTAATAAAAAAGATTAATGTGCACTTATCGTCTGCATGCAATGGCAGAGGCTTTTTGCTGAGATGAACAGTGCTCATCACAAAGTAGTACATGGAGTCACAGGCATTCTCTGAATGATCTGCAATTCAATGGTAAAATGAAGATTTACCTTGGAGTCGCATTAAAGGGGTTGTCCGATTCATGAAGATTTATCTTATATTGCAAAAAGCAATTCACCTACTGTAACACCCACTGCATCAAACTTGTTTGGCTACTCCTAAGGGCGCTGTGTAAGAGACCTCCTTGGTCTTCAGCCTTTACCCTGGATCTGGGCTATACTACAGAGAGACCTCCAGGTTGTTGTGTCTTGTAGTGGTCCCAGCGCTGTTGACAGCTGACCAGGAAGGTGAATATTTACCATGGCCCATGTGAATGGAGTGGGTGACAATGTCTACCAGTGTCTTCCCACTTGCACAATTCCCATGGCAGGAGCTAGAACAAAGCCATCAATGATTACAGGTCAGTCCATAATGACTTTTCTTCTTTGAAGAGGACTTTTCACCACTTCCACCAACTACAACTCTTTGCATCCTTTAATAGATGTCACTAGAGATGAGTGAAGTATTCAAAAATTCAATTCGGCAACTTCGCCGAATTTCGCAATATGATTCTATTCGATCCGAATTAATTCACGGCGAATAAACAGCTATTTCCTGTCTGCAGAGAGCCGGGGTGGGCGGCAAAATGGCGGAAGCCCTTGGATGCCGTGGTCATGTCTCTCTCTCTCCAGCACGGACAGCTTTTATTCATGTGGAAGGATCTGCTAACAAGCAAAGACACGCCTACCCAATCACATCACTAGAGAATATCATGTGACCGTCTGATGTCACAAAGGTCCTTACTAAATATTCGTTACCACAAAGCATCAGGAAATCCGGATTCCATGTGAATCGAATATTTCCTGAAATTCGGATCGAATTCCACTTCTGCAGCTTCGATTCACTCATCTCTAGATGTCACTATACAGTTGGATTTTTTTCTCTAGCCCCCACTGTTCCTGAGTAATTGGAGCTGTTACTTTCAGCACTCAATATGCTAATTAGGCTCTCTGCTATCAGATGGGCCGTCCTTAGCTGGAGCAGACCGCGCGTCTGGCAGTAAGGTGCCAATTTACTATATCTGGTGCTAAAACCAACAGAAGTAATTGCTCAGGAAAGGTGGGGGTGAGAGAAAAAAATCCAGCTGTGCTGGAATAGTGCTGCAGCACCTATTGAAGGATGCAAAAATTTGTAGTGTAGGAGGTGAAAGGTCCACTTTTAATGTATTTGGTTGATCTGATCAGACATCCATGGTATGACTTAGTAAGCTTTTCACTAAGAATGTGTTGCATCTCAGAGACATGAGGCACACAAAGTCTTAGGAGGGATACCATGTATGGGTTGCAATCTCATGATTAATATCCCTGGCACACTCCACTCCATCCGGGATTGATACAATTTATTATTGCCATGCCATTCTACATACATTGAATATACCCTGGTACATAAAACTAGCAACAAGAGCTTCAGAGGAGCTTTTCATTTTACTTTATTTTACTTTTATCTCAAATCTCAGTACACATTAGAACCATTATGATCACAATGATAAAGTTACTTGTCCGTGTTATTATATTGAAAGGTTCATTGGATGTAGAAATGCATTTACAAAAAGACATTGCTTGGGTCTGTGTAAATACTCTTTCAAGTAAATGAACCAATTTTTATTACCAATCTACTTATAACTATTTATATTACCATCGAGACATAAAAAGCATTGAAAGTGAATATAAACAAAGGCGCAGGAACATTATTACCTCAGTTCCCCTGGCCAAGCCAGGATACTATTAATTCACTTAATTCTATTAAATTCTATTTTTCATTACTGTCAGCTCAGAGCACTTCTTAATTAAATCTTTAAGTATGTTCTTGGAGTAATATTAATGTAAAAAGAAAAACAATCGGCAAGTGAAATAGATTGGAGGCATAGTTTAATTTACTTTTTATGCATATATACATATACATCCATATAATGATGAAAAGATAGCTCACTAAAAATAAGTTCCAATGTAATTATATAATACACCGTGAATATTGTGAATGTGCCGATTACAAATTCCAGGACCAGAGCACTCTGTTTTACCTTCACACGGTGGTCAAAGTCCTTTCCCTCTAAACACCTCATCTTATTTAGGGTAGATACAATACAGATACAAGTGATATGAATATAACAATAATAATAATAAAAATAGTAATAATTTTTATTTATTTAAAGGGATTCTATCATTGGGAAACCGTATTTTCACTAACAGCACGTCGGAATAGCCTTTAGAAAGACTATTCGTCTCCTACCTTTATTTTTCTGGTCCGTGCCGCCGTTTTGGAGAATTTTTTTCTTTCTTCTTTATGCAAATTAGTCTTCAGAAAGCACAGGAGGCATCCCCTCTGCTCATGCCACATGCTCTTCTGAAGATCCAGCGCCGCCTCTCTCTTCTTGTGCTGACACCTCTCCGCAGCATCAGCACCCTCCGATCGTGTCTGTTCAGTATCCAAATCCAAATCAAAATGGCAGACTGAACATGCGCAGTCGGCTCTGTCCAACGCGAAGTGGCAGAGTCAACTGAGCATGCGCAGGATTTGGATTCTGAACAGACACGATTGGCTGGTGCTGACGCTATGGAGAGGTGTCAGCACAAGAAGAGAGAGGCGGCGCTGGATCTTAAGAAGAGCATGTGACGTGAGCACAGGGGGAACGCCCCCTGTGCTTTCTGAAGACTAATTTACATAAAGAAGAAAGAAAAAAAATTCTCCAAAACGGTGGCGCGGAGCAGACTAATAAAGGTAGGAGACGAATAGTCTTTCTAAAGGATATTCCGACGTGCTGTTAGTGAAAATAGTGTTTCCCAATGATAGAATCCCTTTAACGCCAACATATTACACAGCAGTAGATTTGTGTGAACTCCCTCATAACAAGCCTGGTTCCAAACAAATTTTCCAAAATTTTCCAGTTTGTCCAAACTCAAAATTTTGGGGTTTAGTCTTCCTGCCTCTTTTGGTCTCCTCATTGATATCAAGGGCTCTGGGGGACCACTGAGGTCTAGGATTGGTCCTCAGTGGTCACATGGGGTGTGCTGTAAACATGGGCGAATCGGTTCGTATCGAGCCGGGTTCAACCAGAATATTCCAAATTGTTCGTTTTTTTACGAAACTGAACAAATGGAGATTAGTCTCGGCCAAACTAAAATAGCCATCGCATTATACTCTGGGGTCTCTTAAGACTCCAGAGTATAACAGGTGGAGACCCAGGGGAGGTGAAAAAAATAAAAAACATTCATACCTACTGTACATTCACTTACCTCTTTTGGGCTTCCTGGTGGCTTCTAGTGCTCTCCTGATTACAAGAGGCACTCTTCTGTGATATCAGGCGCTCTTCTGTGTGGTCATGGGCCTTGCCCAATCACAGGCCTCAGCGTTGCCATAGGCACACTAAGTGTCTTGATGTCATAATGCTCAACTTGCCCATGTGACCATTGGTAGCCTAATCACAGGCCTCAGTATTGACCCTGGGCCCATGACATCACAGAAGAGCGCCAGGCGTCACCATGAAAAAGATGCTTCAAGGATGCCCAAAAGAGGTAAGGGAAGGTGAGTATAAATGTTTTTTGTTTTTTTTTTCACACCTCCCCTGGGGCTCCACCTGTCACTTTCACTTTGACATAACTTTGGCTGTGTTTGCCTTAGAGAGCTAGAAATTTGATAAATAGTTTCCTAGGAGCCCTAAGAGTGTTCTACACTATGTTTTATAGATAGGTTCCTAGGAGCCCTGACAGTATTCTACACTATGTTTTAATGCAATTTAAGGCGTGGTATGTACTGAACTTGTTCGACTTGAATAAATCAGGCACCCGAGCTAGCCGAACCCGAAACATAAAGAATCCTAAGGAATTCACCCATCTCTAGTGTGCTGGTGTCATGTTGCTTGCTTGAGATTGACATATCCCACATGACTTTAGCAGTCCCACAGGGCCCATTATCACCCACGAGAACAGAAGAGGCCAGAAGATGAATGAAGAGGACCACAACGGAACACTGAACGCCACAAGAGAGCCCAACAGAGGTGAGGGAAGGTGAATATAAGTGTTTATTATGTTTTCTCTTCTGTGCCTTTGCTTTTTGTACTCTGGGGTCTGGAAAGAGTACAATAGCACTTCCAGATTAGACCTAACTAAATGAAATTGGCGGGTGAATCTCACAAATATTTATTAAATGAATCTTGCGAGGTTTGCCTAACTCTATGCAGCACTTTACATTTTAGAGTAGTGATGGTGAACCTATGCCATGTGTGTCACAGGTGACACACCAAGACATTTTGGGTGACACGCATCGGCAGCTACATATTGTGCTATTGCAATAAGCAGCTGTCGATACTTTTACTCACCTGTCCACGCTCCTGTCCTGGCCACCCTCCACTGCCTCTTCTAGGTGTTGCTACATGACGCTGAAGAACACTGGGATGCTACGTACAGCGTCCTGTCCTTCTTCAGCGTCAACAACAGCACACCCTGATGGCGGCAGCGGAGGGCATCCAGGTCTGAAGCGTGGACAGGTGAGTAAAAATTATCGGCCACTACTCTGTGTGGGGGTGGGGAGATAACAGGGAGTCATATACTGTGGGTGGGCTTTAAAAAAGGGGTTATATATTGTGAGGGGGGGTATAAAAGGTGTCATAAACTGTGTGATGGGCCAGAAAAAGGGGGTCATATACTGTGAGGGGGGCTATAAAAGGTGTCAGAAACTGTGTGAGGGCCATAAATAGGGGGATCATATGCTGCATGGGGAGTAAAAAATGGAGTCACTGTGTGGGGGCTAAAAAAAGGGGGTTATATACTGTGTGATTGGTCAGAAAAAGGGGGTCATATACTGTGTGATGGGCCAGGAAAAGGGGGTCATATACTGTGTGATGGGCCAGGAAAAGGGGGTCATATACCGTGTGATGGGCCAGGAAATGGGGGTCATATACTGTGTGATGGGCCAGAAAAAGGGGGTCATATTCTGAGTGATGGGCCAGAAATACATATAATATAAATACATACAGTATATCAAAAATATAACTCTTTTTTTACTAGAGCTACAAATATCACTAAATTATGGATATTTCTGGATGTGAAACGCCATCCGAGTTAAACTAGGTTTTTTTTTTACAAATTTTGACACAGCGAGCTTAATAGGTTAGCCATCACTGTTTTAGAGGCTACATGTATAAAGGAAAACAAACATTACAGGAGAACAACTTAGTGAATGTATCAGACAATAGAAGTGAAGGCCCTGAGAGCAAGCGCTCACAATTTATATGGAAATAGCAATGACACAGGAGGTAAAGGTGCATGCCTTGTACCAAGATCAGTCTTTCTTTTATACTAAACAGCGTAGTACACATAAATCTGCATGAGCCATCACCAGCTCCTATCTGTGTATGTACAGATACTAAGTGCATGTCAGTGCAAGGATAGTGATAGTGCTGAATGAGAGGAAATGGTTCTGAGGAATAAGGGTAACTAATAGACAGGAGTCAGGTTGAGGAATATAATAGGCCTACTCTGCCTACAAGATGTGTTGTTTGGGAACCTGTCACATGGAAAATGCTGTTCAATCTGCAGACAGCATGTTATAGAGCAGAAGGAGCTGAAAAAATTGCTATTTAATTTCATGGTAAAATACATGTAATTTATATGTTAATATATCTGCTCTATGTTGAGAAGTCCAGGAGGTGGAGCTATCAGTGATTGACAGCTGCCTCTGTTTGTTCAGTCATATAGGGAAGGCTGACAATCACTGATAGGACTTTGACTTGTCACCATATAAATAGCAGAGATTTCAATAAATAAAATGGAATCTTTCCGACAAAATTCTATATCAATCTGCTCAGCTCCTGCTCTATAGCATGTCTGCAGATTGGACTGCGTATTTATGTGACAGGTTCCCTTTAAAACTGTGGATAATGGGAATTAATCTGATAGTCCATGGTAGTGCAGTCCAGAGAAGGGAGGTGCAGTGACTGGCACAGGGTAGAAGCCCTGGTGTAGTAGTTGGATGGAAAGATGGATCTGTTTGTTACATTCAGATCAGTCAGTCTTGTCAGGGTACTATAGGATCCTCCTGTGGACGGAACTACAGTAGACTCTGAAATAGTCTAGCAAAACACAATCAATTTTTACTGTGGCCAGTCACTGTTATTTACAGATAAACTATTAGATCTTACTGATGTCTGTGCAATGATAACTTCAAAAGCATGGGCTACCAGGGTAGCAGACACAGCAGCTCCCCAATATGGGGCCCAACGAGTAAGAGGCCGATTTACATTGAGACTTAGAATGCAAATAGTGGTAAATATGGATGATGCAAGAGGGTGTGGAAAATTGACAGTGCCCCATATGACATCATTATAATTACTTTCTTCATATGCTATGATGTCAAAGTGTACACAGTGATGTTTTTATGTGTGCATTATCCCTGTACTATGACATCTCTAGGTATATTATCTTTGTTCTGTGACATCACATGTTTATTATCCCTGTAATGTCATATCACTCTGTTTATTATTTCTGTACTGTGACATCACTCTGTTTATTATTCCTGTACTGTGACATCACTGTGTGCATTGCAACAAACAAACAAGTTGTTCACCACTACCAAACAATATGAACAAGAAATGCAGGTGCACTCTGCTGTGGCTGTAATACAATTGCAAAAACAAAAAACTGCAACAGCACTTACATACAGTAGGTATTTGCAGTAATGCTCTTGGTGCTAGCAGAGCGCTGTTGCAATTTTTTGTTTTTGCAATTGTATTACAGCCACAGCAGAGTGCACCTGCATTTCTTGTTCATATTGTTTGGCAGTGCTGAACAACTTTTTTATTTGTTCCATTGTGCTTTTGGGAGGGTGTGGCTGACCTCCATTTTGGTATGTGCACACCTTCCATATGTCCAAAGTTGATTTCAATTAGAGCATACTATGGTTAACTACACTCCCCTATTCATTCAGAGGCCATAGGTCCAAAGAGAGGAGGCTGTTTGTGATATCTGCAGGACACGATATGGTTGAAAAACACATTTGCTCCTAATTCACGTGAGATCAAGATCCTAAGAGAGGTGAGTCATTTAGCGTAGGGAACCACCTAACAGAGATTGCCTTGATGGGGCAGGTGGGCTTACAGTTACAGTTTCATCAAAATGTAAACCACAAGTACCTTATATTCATGTATCCTTATATACAGCAGGTATTTCCAGTAATGCACTTGGTGCTAGCAGAGTTGTGTTGCAGTTTTCTGTTTTTATCACTGTGTTTGTTTGCATTGTTACTGTACTGTGACATCACAATATGCATTGTTCCTGTATTGTATCAACATTGGGGCAAATTTATGAAGACTGCTGTTATCAACTGCCAATTTTCACAAAAAAATGCTACTTTTTATGCCTTGTAAGCCAGAAAACTGGCATAATAATGCCCCGCTGTGACATCACTGTGCAAATTATTCCTGTAATGTGACATCACTGTGTGCTTTATCCTGGTACTGTCTGAAGAGACCCCAGAATATAATAACACTTTCAGTTCGGACCTAACTAAATGAAACTGGCAGGTGAATGTCACAAATATGTATTAAATTAATCTTGCTAGGTTTGCCTAACTCTATGCAGCACTTTACATTTTAGAGGCTACTTATATAAAGGAAAACAAACATTACAGGAAAACAACCTAGTGAATGTATCAGACAATAGAATTGAAGGCCCTGAGAGCAAGCGCTCACAATCTATATGGAAATAGCGATACAAGAGGTAAAGGTGCATGCTTTGTACCAAGGTTAGTCTTTCTTTTATACTAAACAGCGTAGTACACATAAATCTGCATGAGCCACCACCAGCTCCTATCTGTGTATGTACAAATACGAAGTGCATGTCAGTGCAAGGATAGTGATAGTGCTGAATGAGAGGAAATGGTTCTGAGGAATAAGGGTAACTAATGGACAGGAGTCAGGTTAAGAAATATGATAGGCCTACAAGATGTGTTGTTTGGACACACTTAAAGGGAAGCTATTGCATGGAAAATGCTATTCAATCTACAGACAGCCTGTTATAGAGCAGCAGGAGCTGAGCAGATTGCTATGTAATTTCATGGGAAATACATGTCATTTATCTGTTAATATCTCTGCTCTTTCTATGTTGAGAAGTCTTGGAGGCGGAGCTATCAGTGATTGACAGCTATCTCTGTAAACACGGTTTGTCAGTCACTGATAGGACTTCTCACCATATAAAGAGCAGAGATTTCAATAAATAATATGGAATCTTTCCCACAAAATATCACTGTGTATATTATCCTTGTACTGTGAACAATATGTGTACATCACTGTGTGTATTATTCCTGTAGTGTAACATCACTGTGTGCTTTATCCTGGTACTGTGACATCAGTGTGTACATTATCCCTGTACTGTGAGCAATGTGTACATCACTGTGTGTATTATTCCTGTAGTGTGACATCACTGTGTGCTTTATCCTGGTACTGTGACATCACTGTGGATATTATCTCTATACTGTGATCAATATGTGTATCATTATGTGCATTATCTGCACTGTAAAATCACAATGTGTGTTAAACCTGTGTGTAAAGGAGATCAAAATAACTGTACATTTCAACTTCTGAACTGAGTGAGGCCCCATTACTGACCCTATGGTTACTTATTTTGCCACCAAAGGTTACATACTATTATTAATATTGCTTATTTATATAGCACCATTAATTCCATGGTGTTTTACATTTGAGGGTATACATACGGTACACAAAATATACAAGACAAGTATAATGCTAACAGTGACCAACTGGCACAGTGGGATAGAGGGCCCTGCCCGCAAGGGCTTACAATCTATGAGGGAAGAGGGATAGAGACAGAAGGTGGGGAAAGTACTATGAAAGTTTATGTGAACATGATGGGAACCATAGACCTACACAGTATGGGAATACTATGTAAGGTAAAATAGATTTCACACATAGCTCTATAAATGATTTTGTACGTTTGTACAATTTTCGTATTTCTTGCTTTTTGGTATAATATAGACCTAAGACTGACAAAGAGAAACCTATTCCTTATCCAAAAAGTTCCTACAGCAACTGCAGTGTATTATAACATATAATAATCTCCATACTATAAATTGTTAATAATGAGTGAGCCTGTAGCCTGGTAAAATATAGGTCAGTAAATTCTTTTAATTCTGTTACAATCCTTTAGCCCATATACGATTTACAAGTGGTATAATATCCCTCAATAAGTAATTTATTATACTCCTTTATCTTCCTTTCTACAAGGTTATCTATAAGAATATGAACAAGGGGCAGCTATAGGATGTCAGGAAGATATCAGGGAAAGGTGATACAGTCATTAGAATAAGAGTCTGGTCTGGGTCATGAACACTGACATGTCCTCACTTCCCATAGAGCCAGGAGTAGTGACATATTCCTCACAGCACGCATTGCTTAACCTTTACAGTGCCTCCGATGTCATTTTGATGTCTAAAATAGATGACCTTAGAAGCCCTAAGGCTTGGAAATTATGTCTAGTCGAAAAAGTAGAAAAATGCCACAATAAAGAGTCATTAAAGCATTATGAGAGTGCAAAGGGAATTCATGGATTCAGTCCACAGAGTAATGTTACAGAAAAGCCATCATGAACCAAGGTAAAAATACTGTAGTTTGCTGCAATAATAACACAATCTGTACATTGTCTAAAGGAAAATGGTAATATATGGTGTATTTTGCTATGTGCTGTATTTTTTTTTACACCTAGGGATTTTTATTGCTGCTTATGAGGAGGCCTATGAGGTTCCCACTGATCTAGATTACGGAGCAAATTTGCAAATAGTCTTAAATAAAAATATCCTACTGTTTTGTGTATACAACTAAACCTATGCTTATGTGCGGTATTACAAATAAACCTAGTAAAGGCTGATCTTACTTTTACTTCCTTCCATCTATCCTCTACAGTCATGGCCAAAAGTTTTGAGAATGACACAAATATTATATTTTCACATGATCTGCTGCCCTCTGGTTTTTATGTGTGTTTGTCAGATGTTTTTATCACATACAGAAATATAATTGCATTCATATTATGAGTAACAGAAGCTTATATTGACAGTTAGAATGAGTTAATGCAGCAAGTCAATATTTGCAGTGTTGAACCTTCTTCTTCAGGACCTCTGCAATTCTCCCTGGCATGCTCTCAATCAACTTCTGGACCAAATCCTGACTGATAGCAGTCCATTCTTGCAGAATCAATGCTTTAATTTTGTCTGAATTTGTTGGTTTTTGTTTGTCCACCCGTCTCTTGATGATTGACCACAAGTTCTCAATGGGATTAAGATCTGGGGAGTTTCCAGGCCATGGACCCAAAATCTCTATGTTTTGTTCCCTGAGCCATTTAGTTATCACCTTTGCTTTATGGCAAGGTGCTCCATCATGCTGGAAAAGGCATTGTTGAGCGCCAAACTGCTCTTGGACGGTTGGGAGAAGTTGCTCTTGGAGGACATTCTGGTACCATTCTTTATTCATGGCTGTGTTTTTAGGCAAGACTGTGAGAGAGCCGATTCCCTTGGCTGAGAAGCAACCCCACACATGAATGGTTTCAGGATGCTTTACAGTTGGCATGAGACAAGACTGGTGGTAGCGCTCACCTCTTCTTCTCCGAATAAGCTGTTTTCCAGATGTTCCAAACAATCGAAAAGGGGATTCATCAGAGAAAATGACTTTACCCTAGTCCTCAGCAGTCCACTCCCTGTACCTTTTGCAGAATATCAGTCTGTCCCTGATGTTTTTTCTGGAGAGAAGTGGCTTCTTTGCTGCCCTCCTTGAGACCAGGCCTTGCTCCAAGAGTCTCCGCCTCACAGTGCGTGCAGATGCACTCACACCTGCCTGCTGCCATTCCTCAGCAAGCTCTGCACTGCTGGTAGCCCGATCCCGCAGCTGAAACACTTTTAAGAGACGGTCCTGCCGCTTGCTGGTCTTTCTTGGGCGCCCTGGAGCCTTTTTGGCACCAATGGAACCTCTCTCCTTGAAATTCTTGATGATGCGATAGATTGTTGACTGAGGTGCAATCTTTCTAGCTGCAATACTCTTCCCAGTTAGGCCATTTTTGTGCAGTGCAATGATGACTGCACGTGTTTCTTTAGAGATAACCATGGTTAACAGAAGAGAAACAATGATGGCAAGCACCAGCCTTTTAAAGTGTCCAGTGGTGTCATTCTTACTTAATCATGACAGATTGATCTCCAGCCCTGTCCTCATCAACACCCACACCTGTGTTAATGGAGCAATCACTGAAACGATGTTAGGTGGTCTTTTTAAGGCAGGGCTGCAATGATGTTGAAATGTGTTTTGGGGGATAAAGTTCATTTTCTAGGCAAATATTGACTTTGCAAGTAATTGCTGTTAAGCTGATCACTCTTTATAACATTCTGGAGTATATGCAAATTGCCATTAGAAAAACTGAAGCAGTAGACTTTTTAAAAATTAATATTTGTATCATTCTCAAAACTTTTGGCCATGACTGTACACCTTAGACCAGGGGTGTCCAAGCTTTTTGCCAAGATTTGGTGACGTGAAAATGTGTGGGGGCCGACTATTCAGCCTGACATTCTTTAAACCATTTATGAGGACCTTTCACATCCTCATAGATATGCGGTATTATGTACTACTAGAAAGCCGTTGGCTTTCTAGTGGTATATAATAAGACACATCTATGAGGACATGAAAGGTCCTCTTTAACATTAAATGCAAACAAACTATTTTATAAAAAATTTTATTGCAAATGGCATACTTTTAATTTCTTCACACGGAGCTCAAAAATTAGTCCCCATCACTGACCCCCACACAATATAATGGCCCCATTACTGGTCCTCATGCATACAGTATGGGGGGACCAGTGAAGAGGCCACTGTATGGCTGGGGGACCAGTGAAGTGGCCAATGTATGGGGGAGGAATAATAGCCCCCTCTATAGCAGTATTAGGTCATTACCGGTCCTGCTCTGTCTCCCTGCTTGGGGTGCATTGTTGTGACATCATGTGCGCCCGGAGCAGAAAGAAGCAGGAGGCACTGGAGAGCTGACAGGTAAGTATTGGTACTTAACTTGTAGGCCACAGGCTCAATGTGACCTGTGGCCAACAATCTCTTCCAGTAGCAGAACCAGGTCAGCGGCGCCATTTCTCCCCAGTTCTGCTGATCTGGTTTTAACAACTGGATCGGAAGGACTGGGAAGAACCAGGCTGCATTCACTTACTGCTCCCTGCTCCTGCTCACGGTCTCTTCTTCCCTCTTCAGCCTTCCTTGGATATTTTTGAACAATTTTTAACTACCATTAAGCCTTAAAAAATAAAGGTCCAGTGTTAGGAATTGTAAAAAATGCATTTCTAGCAGAAGCACTACCAGAATTTAGCTGAAATAACCGATTTGGAATCACATGGTTAAGTTAAAGGGGTTTTCCAGAATTATAATTATCAGTTGATGACTTATCCTTAGAAATAGGTCATCAATTGAAGATCTTCAGGTGCTCGAAAGACAATGTCACCAATGAATGTGATGTCACATAGCTTGTGAAGCAGAAGAGATGCTCAAACAGCTGATTGAGAGGGGTTCCCTGGGGTGTTAGACCCCCACTGATCTTCAATTGATGACCTATGCTAAGGATAGATCATCAGTTGATAAAGCCTGAAAAAACATTTAACTGTGTAGAGTCTTGTGTTGTGTGTGGGAAAGTGGTTCAGAAGCCAGAGCTGAATGTTTTTTGTGGTTTCAAAGGATGGCCCTGTCCATCCTGGACATTTGTTTATCCTATCCAAATGTTTGTTTATCCTTTGTCCATAGTTAAAGGAATAAAGGGATGATGAACAATTAATTATCCCTAATCAATGGTGTCTGGTTCAGCGTATGTGGTGCGTAAGTACAATATAGTTAATGTATACATTTTATATATAGTATGGCAATAGTGATTAGAAGCAACACTTGAAAGCATCATTGCCATTGGAAGGAACCTAACTGAATTGTAAGGCATGATACTATAGAATAAATGATTGCTGTAAAGTCATTATGAAAGATTTCACACATGTCCTGTGTGTTTTCTTGTCCAGTCAGTCCAGTCTGGAAACCTGATCCAGAGACTGAGAAAATAAAATATGACTTAGGTAATGATTGGGTGGTTTGCAGTGTTTCACACTTTCCCATTCTTTTATTATTTTTTCTTTTTTATTTATATAACTGATTGTATTTTATGCTTTTTTCTTTTGTACTTTTTGCCAGCATTTTCTTTCTTTTGTACTTTTTGTCAGCACTGCAGCTTTTCTATTAAAGTTAAAAATTTTAATAAGTTCTGTACTTGC
Source organism: Leptodactylus fallax (assembly GCA_947044405.1). Taxonomy (NCBI): domain Eukaryota; kingdom Metazoa; phylum Chordata; class Amphibia; order Anura; family Leptodactylidae; genus Leptodactylus; species Leptodactylus fallax. The sequence continues at coordinate 4,548,708 of CAMRHE010000085.1, forward strand.
AAGCTCTAAAATAATCCATAGCCTTTTTAAGGATGATAAACCTCTTGACTGCTGGTAAACTGTGTATGCAGGACTTCTTGCCTATTTTTTTCAATATGTGATAATAACATGTATCTGGAGTTTGTGGATGGTGCTCAATTTGAAACCTGAATGAGTGGGAATAGAATAATCCCTTGCATTTTGCATCCACATCTCATGCTGGGAAAGTGCATATGTAACACACTTTTTAATATGAATTGCAATTAAACATCTAAAATCCTATGGCTTATAGTTTATCTATCATCTTTACATGGATCCATTTTTCTCTTGCAGAGCTCAAAATTCTCTGATTGACGAGTTAATCAATAAAATTCTGACTGTCTGCAGTCGCCACTAGATAGAGATTATAGGATTGCTGAACAGGGATTTAGCGTTTAGTTCAACTGGATGAACCCACCTTTAGTACTCTACCTAGCTCTACAAATATGGGAAAAATGCTGCAAAGTAAGGCTGGGTTCACATCTGCATTCCATCACCGTTCGGACATTCCATCTACCATTCCACTTCAAAAATGTGGAGAGAAAAGTCCTGGAAGCAATTAATAAAATACAAAGTGAATGAACATGCAAAAGTTAGGACACCCCTGGTCAAAATGACTGTTATTGTGAACAGTTAAGCAAGTTGAAGATAAAATAATCTTCAAAAGGCATAACATTAAAGATTACACATTCTCAATGTATTTTTTTGAAAAATATTACATATTTTACATTTTCAAAATAACAAAAAATGAAAATGGCCTGATGCAAAAGTTTGGGCACCCTGCATGGTTAGTACCTAGTAGCACCCCCTTTGGCAAGTATTGCACCTTGTAAATGCTTTTTGTAGCCAGCCAAGAGTCTTTCAATTCTTGTTTGAGGGATTTTCATCCATTCTTCCTTGGAAAAGTCTTCCAGTTCTGTGAGATTCCTGGGTCGTCTTGCATGCACTGCTCTTTTGAGGTCTAGCCACAGATTTTCAATGATGTTCAGATCAGGGGACTGTGAGGGTCATGGTAAAAACTTCAGCTTGCGCCTTTTTAGGTAGTCTATGGTGTATTTTATCATAGATTGTAAGCCCTTGTGGGCAGGGCCTTCTATCCCACTGTGCCAGTTGGTCACTGTTTGTATTATCTGTTTTGTATATCTTGTGTACCGTATGTAAATCCGCAAATGTAAAGCACCATGGAATTAATGGTGCTATATAAATAAACAATAAACAACAATAATAACAATTTGACGTGTGTTTCGGATCATTATCCATTTGTAGAAGCCATCCTCTTTCCAATTTCAGCTTTTTTACAGATGGTGTTATGTTTGATTCAAGAATTTGCTGATACTTAATTGAATCCATTCTTCCCTCTACCTGTGAAATGTTCCCCATGCCATTGGCTGCAACACAACCCCAAAGCATGATTGATTCACTCCCATGCTTAATGGTTGGAGAGATGTTCTTTTCATGAAATTCTCTGCCCTTTTTTCTCCAAACATATCTTTGATCATTGTGGCCAAAGAGTTCTATTCTAACCTCATCGGTCCACAGGAATTGTTTCTAAAATGCATCAGGCTTGTTCAGATGTTCTTTTGCAAACTTCTGACGCTGAATTTTATGGTGAAGACGCAGGAGAGGTTTTCTTCTGATGACTCTTCCATGTAGGCCATATTTGCGCAGGTATTGTTGAACAGTAGAACAATGTACCACAACTCCAGAGTATGATAAATCTTCCTGGAGGTCTTTTGCAGTCAAGCGGGGTTTCTGATTTGCCACTCTGGCAATCCTACGAGCAGCTGTCTCTGAAATTTTTCTTGGTCTTCCAGACCTTATCTTGACCTCCACTGTTCCTGGTAACTGCCATTTCTTAATTAATTTAGAACTGAGGAAAGGGCAACTTAAAAACGCTTTGCTATCTTCTTATAGCCTTGTCCTGCTTTGTGGGCCTCCACATTTTCATCTTCAGAGTGCTAGGCAGCTGCTTAGAAGAACCCATGGCTGCTGGTTTTTGGCACAAGGTTAGAGGAGGATGAGTATTTATAAAGTTGTAAAATTTGCATCACTTGGCCTTTCCTAAGGATGATATTGAATAAGCCATAACCCTAACTGGTTAGTTATCTTTGACCAAGATCTCAGACCTTATCTGAGCACACAAATCTACAAGGGATCCCAAACTTTTGCAAGGTACTCCTTTCCCTTTTTCACTATAAAATTGTACAAAAACATAATACACGGATATTGCTTAAAATTATAAGTGTGTTTAATGTTACGTCTTTTAAAGATCATTTCATCTTCAACTTGCTTAACTGTTCACAATAACAGTCATTTTGACCAGGTGTGTCTAAACTTTTGCATGCCACTGTAAATCACATCAATATTACCGGTAGGTGTGATCACCCTCTGGGGGAGGAGCCCTGGAAGTGATGATATGGCCCCCACAGAGCCCTGATCTCAACATCATCCAGTCTGTCTGGGATTACATGAAGAGACAGAAGGAATTGAGCAAGCCTACATCCACAGAAGATCTGTGCTTAGTTCTTCATGATGTTTGGAACAACATTCCTTCAATGCTGTGTGCAAGTGTACATAGAAGAATTTATGTGGTTTTGAAGGCAAATAGTGGTCACATGAAATATGGATTTGATTTAGATTTCTCTTTTGTTTATTTACTTTGCATATTTCTTACTGGGATCTAAGTGAAAAAAAAACTGCAAATATTAGCAAATTTGTCTGTTTTCTTTACACACCATAATAATGATCAAAGGTAAGATCATTTGAAAAAGCAAAGCTGCAAAAGCAAATGCTGACCAGTCTATATAATTTACATTGTAGTAGCAACACAGAAACATGGGCCCTAATTGTACAGCGGATATTTAAATATGGCGGCCGCTCAGATCTCTGCTTTATTATCTCTGCTTTATTATCTCTGCTGAGTCTGACTGAGGAGCCATTTTCCCAGCAGCACATTGGTGCTGCCATTTTGGGGAAGATCACCACTCTCCGGAATGAGATAAGGGGCTGGCAATCCATTGCCATGACAGCCAGGAACCTATTAAAGGCTCCAAGGCTTATCTGGCATTTATTTGTATGACAGACTGCTCTTAGCCTGTCATACAAATGCTGGTATTTTGCAATGCATTGCATAAGTGATCAGACCCATTGGGGGTCTAATAATTGGAGTATAATGTAAAAAAAAAAAAAAAAAATATTAAAAACTCGAATCACCCCCATTTCCCTAAAATACATATAAAGCTAAAGAATTATTGTGAAACACATACACATTAGGTATCTCTGTGTCCAAAAACACCTGGTCTACAAACTTATAAAAATATTTTTCCTGTATGGTGAACACTGTAGCAGGAAAAAAAAAAATCAAGTGCCGAACCGTAGTTTTTTTGCTGTTTCGCCTCTGATAAAAATTTGAACAAAAAATGATAGACATTCCCCAAAATGGTGTAAATAAAAAGTACACCTGGCCCTGCAAAAAAAGACGCCCTATGCATCCCCGTACATGGAAATATAAAAAAGTTATCAGCGTCAGAATATAGTGACTTTAAGAAAAAAAAAATTTTTTGCTTTTAGATTTTTGTTAAGGGGTTAAAATGTAAATAAAACTATATAAATTTGGTATTTGGTATCTCCGGAATTGTTCTTCGACTGCACAGTGAACACTGCAAAAAACTAAGCCTCTATGAAAGTCGCACAAATGCACTTTTTCTCCAGTTCCACCCCATTCAGAATTTTTTTTCAAGCTTCCCAGTACATTGTACAGAATAATAAATGGTGCCATTATAAATAACAATTTGTCCCGCAAACATTAAGGCGTTTGGAAGGCAGAGTCGATTTTGAAAAATGCCACCAGTGGGAAGGGGTTAAAAAAATTCCAATCACGGGCTAATTGATTTAACACCTACAGATAAAAAGCAAGAATTCCACTAAAGGAAAAAAAATAAACTAAGGAATGTAGGAAAATTCCCAGCAAATATAAATATAATGTATGCTCTCTGATTCATAGGGGCTTGATAATTACCCCTAACTCTGTGTTCATCTGAAACCATATAGGGACAAGAAGAAGATCATAGATCCTCATTATCTCCACAGAAGATCTGTGCTTAGTTCTCCAAGATGTTTGGAACAACCTATTTTCTGAGTTCCTTCAAAAACTGTGTGCAAGTGTACCGAGAAGAATTGATGGAAGGCAAAAGGCGAAGGTCACACCAAATATTGATGGGCTCTTGTGTCACCCCCTCTAACTCATAGATTGTAAGCTCTTGCGAGCAGGGCCCTCAGTCGCATTGTGTGAATTGACTATTTCTCTGTAACGTATCTTTTTGTCTGTACTTGAACCCTATATTTTGTAGAGTGCTGCGGAATATGTTGGCGCTGTATAAATAGAATGTATTATTATTTATTATTATTATTATTTTATTTAGATTTCTCTTTTCTTTATTCACACATTACTGCACAGTTCTGTATATAGGTAGACAGATATCGTGAGAAGGTGACAGGTAAAGGTTCTGGAAGGTCGCTATGTCTCGCCCAGATTCCTCACTTATGTATGGTAGATGAGGTTACAATAAAGGTAATAAAACCTCAGCTGTGAGAAGTGTTTCCTTCTGTCAGTATCTAACCTGTTCTTATTCTACTAGGGAGGGGCCTTCAAGCACTGGTGGGAGTTTGGCCTCATTAAAGGCCTATAACAGGCTGTAAAGTCCTCAGACCTGGGCAGTTCCTGGAGAGAGAGGAGGATCCGGGTTCTGGCCAAACTTTGTGAAGACTGGTGAGACTCCAGTGTGAACTGCTGCCATTGTTTTGCCCTGTATGTTGACCGTGTGGCTAAAGCAAGCCACCTGTACAGTTAGGGTATCTCCTGTGTTTAGTTAGTAGCTCGGACGAGCAGGTTTTCTGTTATTGTTTTGCCTGAACATTAAGGCTTGTTTTGTTTTTGCCAAATAAACATACAGGGTAAAACCTGTCAGAGCCTGATTTTTCCTGTGTCTGTCTTTGACTGTCTGGGTCCGCTGCTGCTACCACTGAGCCAATCTTCCCACTTATATATATATATATATATATATATATATATATATATATATTTATTATTATTGTTGTTATTAATATTAGTAACAATGCTAAATTTTATACTTTACATACAGATGTATATAAAAAAAAAATGAATGTACGATGGCCTACATTATGATATATGCAGGACTCATTTTCCGTAGAAAACAACTAAATGAAATGTTGATTCATCTAAGATCTATTTGTTTTGCTCCTCTCATCTGAATGGAAGACAGCGACACTGAGTAATCCCATCTGTTTACCTTGTTTATCATCATTCAAGTCAGTTGTCATCAAATAGACCTGTGCTAACATGAAGCTTTACTGGCTTCAAGCAACAGGTCGTGACTATCAGTTCACGAATGACATTTCTCCATGCGCTGACCTGCTCAGTGACCTTTTATTCTCTATGACATGTTTTCAAAAAGCAGCTGCATCCAAACACTCGAGATGCACATTACATTTCATTAGAGAAACATGAATAGAGATGTAATGACCATATCGTCCGGCATCACCTACAATTACTGACGGAGAAAACAGGTCCAAAATCTGTTATTTTGGCACGTAGGCCTTTGATTAGTTCATTATTGTTCAGGGTCTAGTATTTCATCTTTAACCATAGCCCTATGAAGCATAGTGAGGTTCCCTGCAGGGGGCAAATACTTTTTTTTTTTTTTTTTTTTGGGGGGGGGGGGGGAACACTAAGCTCATTTGGCATCTACAACAGCCCACTATCCCCCTTTTATCTTATATTTTACTCACTAAATCACTATGTAAATTATTATTGTTTATATAGCACCATTGATTCCATGGTGCTTTACATTTGAGGGTTTACATACGGTACATAAAATATACAAAACAGATAATACTAACAGTGACCAACTGGCACAGTGGGATAGAGGGCCGTGCCCACAAGGGCTTATATCGCACTTGTAGTTGGTTGAGGAGTTAGTGTTCCTGAAACATTCTTTGCAGTCTAGAGTGGCTTAGTTAATATCTACTATGCTAGTCATTAGGGTTTCAAGGGGTAAATAATAATAGCCATTATCCCTGGTGGTCTAGGGTATGTTGGTGGTTAACTAGGGGTTTCCAGGCTGATTCCGACCCTGAGTCACTTGATCATGACTAGTATTTGACCCAAAGTCATTCCGCCTTCTCCCTCCTATCCCATGCTCACTGCTAGTTGAAATTTTGCTCATACCACAGTAAAAAAAAAAAAAAAAAAAAGCAAAAACTGGTATTGCTGAAATTGCCTGTGGTTTGAGTGACATGTCTCCCAGCGCATGCGCCATGGTGTTACACCTGGTAGTGGTGTGCTCCTGATTCTGGTGCATGCACTGTTTGCCCGGGTGAATGTTCCCTTTGACTTTCTCTGTGTGTGCAAGAGAATCAGATGCCAGGAGAATCAGGAGTGCACCACCATCAGGCATATCACCACGGCGCATGCGCTGGGATTTCAGGATAGCTGTGTAGTGACCTCCCTGTACTCAAAGACATTAATCAAACCATAACAGTCATTTGAGGGCATGAAGGGCCAACTTTATCGGTTGACTTTCCTCCTGCTTACTAAAAGTAATTAGCATAAGGAATAAAACGTATTTTTCACATAGTGCAGAAACATTGGGTCATAAAAAGGGGATCATTTTGACACTCTCCATCTGCTGTATAACGTACTGAAGCTGGCTTGGGGTGTCATTCCTGTTGATAGTTTCCCTTTAAGCCCATCTAATTTCAATGTTCATAGCCCTACAATTGTGGGGTTTGCCGTTTTTTTTTTCGTCTGACACAAAGACCTGCATGTCCAACTTTGTTTCCGACGAGAAAAAAACGACTTTGCGGCGCAGAGGGTGTAAGCGCACACCCGCGCAATTCTTTAAAAACCCATTCAAGTGAATGGGTTTTTATGCAAAGCATCACAAACCTTTCCCTATCCAGTTTTAAGTCATTTAGGTCGGATTCGCCGCAAGTGTGAGCTCACCCTTATCCAGTTAAATGGCTGTTGCTGTGAGCTATCATGCTGCAGCAAGTTATCAGATCCAAGTTAAACTTTCTTTCATCTGTAAGAAGCCAAACCAAATTGCAGTGTCTAGCAGTAAATGCAGTTGGAACTTGTACATGCCCTTGGACCCTATACTATGGATAACATGGCTCTGTAGCCCAAGCTTATTCTGTATTTGTCTTGGTAAATGTTGAATTAGTAAACATTAGACACACAACTAAGCTATTCTGCTGTAAAAGGTCAGCTATATACTTGAGCATTCTAAGATGAGCCAACAGAGAATACAAAGAAGATCTGGATGGAAATTAAAAAGATATCTATGGAGACAAACAGGGAAATGCTGGAAGAAAACATTGAATATTTGAAGATACTTTGCGGGAAATCAATAAGGGAATGAAACAAAACTATAACTGAATATTGAAAGATCTCAAAAATTCACACAAAGAATCAAGAAATACATAAGGCTGAAAAGAAAGGGTGAGAGGTGAGTACACTGCATACAGTAGGGACGATAATGTCGGAAAGGCTGAAAAATATATAATCATGTACAACATCAAACACTTAGGGTGGAAGTAGAATATTTTACCCAACTTCACATAGAAAGTTACGGACAAAGGAAGTCTAGCTATTGAATTGGAAATGTTTAAAACAAGTCATAATAAATCATATTAATATTACAAACTTGTATCCATAATGCCATCCAAGCTACATTAAAAGTCTGAAAATTGTTTTATAATATCTTACTTCTAAGGCCCAAAGTCTGAGGCTGCACTACTACTCTGTCATCAATGGGAGCTGAGTAGCAGCATCAGTGCCCGGCCACTATACAGCCTACCTCCTCAGGCTGTCTCTTGTACACTTGATAAAGGGGATCTGATTTCCCCGAAACGCGTTGTGTTATTTGAGTATAATAAAGCATCTTTGGTGAAGCGCAGTCCCCACACCTCATTTTTTGGGAGATTCTCCTACCAATCCATTACCGGCCACTATACAGGGCACAGAGACATCTGCCATCCGAAATGGTTATAGTACAGGTGTCAGAAGCAGACCCAAACTCCTGATCTGTACAGGGGCCACCTGTAGGCCTCACCAGTCAGATATTTATGGCCTAATCTAAGGATAAGTCATAAATAAATATTCCTAGAGTACTCCTTTAATCAACAAGGGATAGATAGATAGATAGACAGATAATTTGATATGGTATATTAGACCATTCTAAATCATACCTAATGCTCTGTAAAGGATGAACATGCATCTAATGTGTATAGGTTGATTTTTCATGGAAGTGTAAGGTGTCCACAAATTGTACATACTGCACTATTATTATTTATTTCCATGAGAGTCTCAGAGCCCGTATACCACATTTGCTCAGCAAAGTCCCATCTCCTCATGTATTCGATGCCTGGATGAGGTGTCCAGCCACCGACTCATCAAGTGCGAATGGAGACCAAACGTTCCAGAGTTAGGAACAGAAACTATCAGACATTTCTGTAATATCCTGTAGCTATGCCATAAATGGCATGGCATTCCTTCATTGAAGAAAACCTTTCCTGAACCTGGTGTTTTTTTCCAAGACCTATTGAGGGGATTTATTTTTTCCTTACACCAGTTTTCTGGCATGGAAAAAGTCGCAAACCAGAAGTTTGCTACAAAATTTTCTGCATTTTTATGCCACCTTTACCACCGTGTGCAAGGTGCAATGATCTGGTGTAGATTTCAGACTAGACACACAAACCTCGGAGGAAGCTTCTACTGTACATTTTCTGCCACCGCGAGGGATATCAGGCCCGGCTTAAATCCCTTTCCCCACACACACAATTTTTACTGTATATATTAACTTGCAAACTACTGGCATGACAAGGCATGACAGGATGATTCCCTCTTCACATAGGCCACCGGGTCAGACATGATCTTCAGGTGCTGAGTGCCTTAGCCACCCAACATTGCTGTGTATACAGAACAGGAGAATACTAGGGAGGAATACAGGGGCAGCAGAGGAGGCATACAGTTACCTAACCACTAGATGCAGTTGTCAGCAGCAGGACTCGGCGCTGGAATTGGGAAAGTTAGTATAGTAATTCAATTGAGTAATACCAACTATTGGAGGGGTGTCCAAACTTTTTGCAAAGAGGGCCAGATTTGGTGAGGTGGGGGCCATTCAGCCTGACATTCTTTTAACCATTACCATTAAATGCAAATGAACTATTTTATGAAATTTTTATTGCAAATGGCATACTATTCTTTTTTTTTTTTTTCACACAGAACTCAAATAAATCTAAACAAGATTTTACCAAAATCCCTCTGTCTTTCATATTTGAAGTCCAAAATCAATTCACTCAGATTTTAGAATTTATTCACCTCAGAAGACTAAACAAATAACTTGCCTGCACTAATGTGAAGGGTGATACTGAGATCTCAACTGCAGTAAATAGGCCAGGTCTGGTCCACACAATATAACAACCCCATCACTGGTCCCAATACAGTATGGGGGACCAGCGAAGGGGCCACTGTATGGGTCATATAGTGGCCCCTTCACAGGTTCCCCTATAGCAGTATTGGGTCATTACTTACATGTCTGCTCCCCAGTCCCATCATGTGCACCCAGAACAGGAAGAAGCGGGAGGAGCCGGAGAGCAGACAGATACAGTAAGTATTGGAATTTAGCTTGTAGGCCACAGGCTCAATGTGGTCTGTGGCCTACAAGTCAGGTAGTGGTAGAGCTAGAGCATGTGCGGTGCTTGGGGGCCCTTAAGGGCATGGTGCCTATTGGGGCATTCGCCACTACCCTGGTCCGCTAGTCTGAGCCTGCTGTGGTCAACAGTGTTGACGGGCCATATATTATTGATTTTATGACAGAGGCTGCGGGCCGCTAGTCTGAGCCTGCTGTGGTCAACAGTGTTGACGGCTATATATTATTGATTTTATGACAGAGGCTGCGGGCCGGTGGAAATTAGAACATGGGCCTCAATTAGCCCCCGGGCCAGACTTTGGACATGCCTGAACTATTGTATCTAACAGAAAAGTCCATTTCAAGCTCATGACCTTCAGGTAGACTGGGCTCTGCTCAGTTAAACTATACAATGAAATTGTAGTGGAAATTGTCTTCTAAAACTGTAGGAATGTAAGGTACCACCTTATCCATACATGCACACATTACTGTCACCCCTGTTCTGCAGAAATATCTTTGTTTTCCCTTATCTTCAAATGGACCTCTCCGAAATAAATAATAAACGTCCCCAAATCAAAGAGAAATCAATTCTTCAACTTTTTTGAAAAAAAAGGTTTTCAAAGATTATCAAAGGAATATTATTCAGTTGTCTTTAAATAATTGATATATTCCGAATTTTCATAGAATTTCATTCCTTTTTCTGCCAGTGCACAATTTACCAGGGATGTGCACAAAACTTAGCTAAACTGTTTGAAATTACATCCCCTAGCAAAATAGAGCCACCATTGAACTTTCTTTCTTTATTTGTATGTCTTTTTTTTTCAACCATACTATTCAACTTCACAATAACACTGACACCTCACCACATATAACTCTTTGCAGCAAGTACTATTTTTCTGTATTTGGAAATTTTACTAGCTAAGCCCGCAGTGCTGTCAGTCCAGCTTGGTTTAACCCTTCAATGTCCGGGTTTGTTTATGTTGGAACATTTTTTTTCATTATTGCATCCCAAAAATTATTATTTTTCTGTCGATGTTGCTTGTTTTTTTGTGGGATGTGTTGCATTTTTCAATAGCATAATTTTTAGAGTACAGTTAAAAAAGTTAATCCATAAATTAACTCTTTCTGGGGGGGAATGCAAATGAACAATTCCACTATTGATTTTTGCATAATAAGTTTTGCACTGCTCACCGCACAGTATAAATGTACTTGAACTTGTGTCACCATATTCTGAAAGGCATAACTTTTTTATTTTATCTTGAACAAAAACAGTATTATGGTGATATCAAATATGTTTTTTCTTTTTGAAAAATTAAAACTTTTTTTTTTTTTTTTTACACATTTCTTTTTCAATTTTGTAAAACTATTTTAAAGTATCCCTAGGGTAACTTCTCATTAAGGGACTCAATAACTAGTACAATACACTACAATACCTTTGTATTGAAGTGTATTATAGATGTTGAAAATGGCGACAGGCATTGTATCAGAACACCCACCTATCATCTAACTGGAGTGGCAACAGTTGCTGCTTCCGCTTCACAGGCCGTGACATCACATTCATTAGTCAAATGTCCGTTTTGCAGTTCCATTGCATTCAAGAGAATGGGATAAAGCTGCTATACCAAGCACAGCCACTATATAATGTATGATGCTGTTCATGATATGACACAAACCCCCCCCCCTGACTAAATGCTGCAGTCTCTTCTAATAATGGAACAGCTTTGACGGTTTTTGAAATCGCAGCGTGTTCTCTCCTCCTATTTTTCCACAATGTGTGGATGGGATTTGTGTAGTTTTTGCCACCTTAAGGTCACGTTATGAGTCTTGAACACAAAAACATGAGTTTTTCCATGATCATTTTTACTTTATCTTTATATTTATAAGACTATTCCTGACTTGCTTCAGTCAGATACTTTGGAGACTACCCTGTTTAGGTTAATAATTAAGCTGATGAACGTACAACATTCCCAGGGTGACATATGCAAATGATAAGGAAATGAGTGTGTGTGAAAAATAATTGAAACTTTACCATCACAAACATAATGTTAATTAGAATATATGTACATTAGCGATTGTTAATGACAATACAAAGCCACATCTGGCTCCTCGAAAAGCTGAAAAACATGTAATAAAGTTTACTTGATCATTATTATTATTATTATTATTATTCACTAATATATATATTATATACATGTTATATAGAGATGAGTGAATCGAAGCTGCAGAAGTGGAATTGGATCCGAATTTCAGGAAGTCTTCGATTCGCATGGAATCCGGATTTCCTGATGCTTCACGGTAACGAATATTTAGTAAGGACCTTTGTGACATCAGACGGTCACAAGATATTCTCTAGTGATGTGATTGGGTAGGCGTGTCTTTGCTTGTTAGCAGATCCTTCCACATGAATAAAAGTTGTCCATGCTGAAGAGAGAGAGAGAGACATGACCGCGGCATCCAAGGGCTTCCGCCTTTTTTTCCGCCCACCCCGGCTCTTTGCAGACAGGAAATAGCTGTTTATTCGCCACAAATTAATTAGGATCAAAGAGAATTGTATCGGAAAATCGGAAAAAGTTGCTAAATCGAATTTTTGAAAAATTCGCTCATCTCTAATGTTATATATAATGGAATATGTTGGCGCTATATAAATAAAATGTATTATTATTATATATATCATGCAGATTCTTGTCATGTAACTGATTTGTTACCATTTTGCTCCTGGTGGTGGAAAAATCTTTTTCTTCTTGTATACTACAAATTAAACCCCTGTTCTCACATTCCCTAATAGCTCAGGGTGTTATTAGGTTGATTCCCAAGCAAAAGGTCACTGGTCCAAATCGAGGTTCAACCATGGAGAAAATTTCCCAAGAAAAGAGAAACAGCATCATCCAGCTCATTGATAGCGAAAGAGGTGGACTTCCAGGCAAAATATCAGAATGAACAAGTCGGCTCATCACAAGGTCTATCAGTTTTAATGTGACAAACACGGCAGTGGAGGTGGCTCATATGCTTTGTAATAGTGAGATCACAGACATCCATGCAAACAAGTCTGGAATGGTGGCTAAAAAAATTAAGAAACCTCGACTTCAATATCGTCATAAGAAGCGTCGGCCCGAGATTGCAAAAATGTATGAAACGTGGACAGTAGAAGATTGGAAATGGGTGAAATGGAGCAATGAGATGAAAGTCAATAGACTGAGCTCTGATGGGAGCAAATGGGTCTGGAAGAAACAAGGGAAAAGGGGGCTAATGGATCGAGAAATTGCAGGAACTGTCAAAGTTGGTGGAGGAAGCCTGATAATCTGGGGTTGTTTCACAGCAAAAAGTGTCGGATACTTGACCAGGATCGATGGTGGTCTCAATACTGAGCTATATATGAGTATCCTACAAGACGAGTTACTTCATATACTCGAGTACTATGGATGATATAGTGTTCCAGCAGGGCAGCGACCTAAAGCATACCTCGAGATTAGTGAAGAAATGGTTCAATGACAATGAAGTAGAGGTGCTGGATTGGCCCTCACAGTCCCCAGACCTCAACCCAATCGAACACTTGTGGGTAGAGTTGAAGAAAAAGCTGTATTCGTACCAAAGTGAGTTGACCAGTATGCACCAACATTGGGAACGTGTAGAAGAGACCTGGGAACAGATTTTGGTCGCGACAAGCTTGAATCTTATCGAAAGCATGCCCAGAAGGATTCAGGCAGTGTTGAAAGCCAAAGGTGGATTTACAAAATAATAAAACTTAAAATTTAGATTTTTAGAAGCAAAACTGTAACAATGCAGTTACATGACAAGAATCTGCATAACTAATCATATGCTAAATAGTTGCAAGTCAAATTTATGTATGAGAGAGCCAAGATGACTGTCTATTAAATGATGGGAGTCTCACGTTCAAAGCTGTATTGGATGGTGAGATATGGAGCCTGAAAGTCACAAGTTCTAAACATTGTTATCCATTTTCTTGTCATTCTGTGTATATATGTGTTTGTGTTTTGTTTTGTTCCTCTGTTATTACTCTGAGAAATTTACGAATAAATTAAGAACTGGATGTTACCATTTCCCTTGTCTCATAGGCATGTTCCTAAACAGTCTGACACTGACAGCACTGACTGGACAATGTCACAGTGTTAGGACACCTCCCAAATGATAACACAAAGCTTTTAGTTTACTAATAAATGTCTAGGATGAGTAACAGAGGGACTGGGCAAAAGACAGAGTTTGAAGAAAAGATGCTTCGTAATTCTTATTTCATATAGAATACAATTATTTACAGTACTAAAAGAGAAATGTCAGAAGAGGTGACTGGTCCTCTGTAAATGATGATATGCTATCTGACTATAGCTACAGTATCTGCAGTAAGGATTTAATACTTAACCGTATTATGGTATGAAAGGAAGATATGAATTAGGAATTCAAATAGTTTATGGTGTAGTTTTTGGGGCCCCAGTCTGTATAAATTGTTTACCAGTCCCCTGCTTTCCATGCCACCCAAATCTCTCACCAGCTATGAGTAAAAAAAGCAACAGGAGAATTTTGCATATACATGGCTACAACTAGTTTTCCTAAAAGCAAAGGGGCAGCATCATAGTATGGACGGTGCATGCCTATTCCCAGCAAGGTAACCTACTTCTCTTTCACAGTGAAGTCCCTCCTCCTGTACCCAGTGGCCATTAAAAATAAAATTGCCTTCAACACCAGGTTTCACAGCGTCCCAGGTGCATTTGTATGCATTACATGTGCAATGTATAAACCCACTTTAATCCTGGGAATTGATGGAGAATGAGCATTCCTATGAATGCTCATTCACCTGATAGTAGTATAATGTTGTACCGTGTTAGCCATTGAAAGTAGTGGAAGAGTGAAGAAATCAGGCGATACCTTTAGAGGCTAACTGAGTATATTTATAAGTAAGCTTTCAGGAGTACTCGCTCCCTTCATCAGAAATGGTGTCACCTGATAATCAGTCCATTTCAAGGTGGGAGGCACACAATCTTCATAAAGCCCATGGTAGTCTTAATCCACCCCTAGTCATGCCATGTGCCTGCATCATTCAGTGACTGTGGCCATTTGCGGTAACATTACTACCAATAGATTATTGCTGCAGCCTTGTGAAGAGTAACAATTTTAGTAACAATATTAAAGTTTTTGTAATATTGGATAAATGATAAATATGATATTGAAGAGAGTTCTATTTAATGGGTTAGCCTGAGACCTTAGGATAGGTCATCAATATCAGATAGGTGGGGGTCTAAAATCAGATACTGCCAGCGATCAGCTGATTGAAGGGGCCGCAGTGCTTCTTAGTATACCAGCACAGCACCATACATAGCTTAGTGGCTGTGTCTGGTATAGCAGCTCAATCCATCCCTGTATCATGGGTGCTATTGTGAATGTGACCCTTACCACTAGAGGTCCCAGAAAATTCTCAGTCTAACCCATTTCTTATTTATATCTGCCTCGAATTTTTGCAGCAATTTTTTTTTGCTTGAAAAATCAGTCGTGTGAACATATCCTAAAACAGATTTGCTGTTCCAAAGTCTATGAAAGCAGAATTAGAACCTCTGTAAATGCAGCTACTGTATATCAGTCACCCAGCTTTCCTAGGAGCAAATATTACTATGAAACAGCTGAGTACAGTAGATTTGTAGATGTAGATATGGTAGCATGGTGGTTACATGTCTCACAAAAAAGCTATTGTATAAAAATAATATACTTATCAACAATATAGATACAATATTAATACAATATTAAATAAATACATTATTTGCGAGGTGAACTGTGTTTTACGTTATCTGCACAACAGCTCTTTTTTCAGATGTGTTGAAATTACCATTTGGTTAAATGAAGCCAGATGAAAAGAAGAAGAAAAGGAAACTTCTGCAAGTGAATCGATTTCCCAGGTGAACTGGCTTTGATACTGCAGTGTGTTTAGTTATGTAGAGTCAAAGAACCACTACAGAGCAATGGTCAATCAATATGGAGATGGGCAATGAACATACAGCAGTCTTCAAGGTACAGTAATACAACAGCACCACCTTCAGGATACTCTGTGTAGTGCACAGACTGTGTAACCAGCTACATTTACACTGGGCAGCAGAATAGCACTGTAGTGATGTATATTTTTACAGTAAGATGATGTCTTACAGTGAAGCTAAACTCCACAACAATGTATTCATTACAAGACATAAAACAATGGATACAGACATTTGTACAGTCTGTTTTTCTTTTTCACAATGACAAAAAGAAACACTGGGCTTGGCCACATGCCTAGCAACAGTAGAAGCACCTCCAGAAGGTAGCATAGCTTGGTGTTCATGAAGATTTCTGACACATCAGTCCTTCTCATAAGAGCTGTGGAAACAAAGCAATATAGGAATTGCAAGGCTAAAGGTTTTTTGGGGCTTAGTATCAGAATGAATGACCAACTACTACAAATATATATATTAAATGGTCACTAACTTTTCAGACAACTTTGATTCAATAGAGAATGTAATTATGGACCAAAATGTAATGTACGTTATTTAAAATGTTGCTGTTTTCTGCCTGAAAATACTCTTTAAAGTTCATTCCCTTAGGTGTCTACTTTCTAGCTAATTTGCTGTTCACTCCCTTTTACTAGGGAAGTCCTGTCCGTTTATATCATTAAAAAAGCTAGAGGGGTTCAGTAGAAAGCAGAGGGCCTGGTCTC
Organism: Leptodactylus fallax; assembly: GCA_947044405.1. Taxonomy (NCBI): domain Eukaryota; kingdom Metazoa; phylum Chordata; class Amphibia; order Anura; family Leptodactylidae; genus Leptodactylus; species Leptodactylus fallax. The sequence continues at coordinate 4,565,127 of CAMRHE010000085.1, forward strand.
ATCCTTACAACCTCCACACGTGTCTACAAAATGCTTTCTCTGCACCAAGGACTTAGAGCATTATACAATATCTCACAGTTTACAATGTAAAAAGTCTACTATGTACTAGTGTCTACTTTTTAATGTATGTGTTACTACTAAAGTTAGTTATATACATTGAGAAGCTTTCCTTATTGTGATCTGATTTCTCTTTTACTGTGTCAGAGATCTTCTTAGCTGCATCATGCCCTGTATCCCCTATATTGGTCTGCTATATTATATTGTCTTCAGTTTTTCTCAGCTATTTGTTTGCTTTAGACAGGATTACATGTAAACAAATCAGTAATTTTAATGGATAGGGGAGGGGGACAGACTGCTCCTTATTGTACACACCCCCAGCTTGAGAGAGAAATGTAAAATGTGCTGCAACCATAATATGGATATTAGCAGCAGAACAACTGATAGGACACCATGTATGAAATGAGCCTTATTCCCTTTCTTCTCCTCACTGTTCTGTGGTTGGCTGTAAGACAACTGTCTGGAGCAGCAACTTTCTGCCTCTTCGGGGAGTAGCAACTTCCTGTCCCACCCCTTGACTAAGCCCCACCCCTCATTCAGCCTGCAGCCAAAAATGGAACAGATCAGCAGGAATTGAGAAAATGCTCCAGACTGACAAACAGTGAGGCCAACTATATTTCCTGTGTAGGGCTACATGAATAAGAATGTGTGCATCTGCGGGTCCATGGGAAAATGGCACAGATGGCACATGGATGATATCTGTGTGCCATCCATACACTCCATGGATCCATTCATTTCATGCAGTGAGCCCAGGCTGCAAAACAGATAGGATTAGGGCCTGCCCTGCTTTCTGCCCCCAGACTCACAGCCCCCCTACGCGGACCTGTGATAACACACATGTGGACAAAATTGTTGGTACCCCTCATTTAATGATAGGAAAAACCCACAAGGGTCACAGAAATAACTTGAATCTGACAAAAGTAATAATATAGAAAAATTCTATGAAAATGAACAAATGAAAGTCAGACATTGCTTTTCAACCATGCTTCAACAGAATTTTTTAAAAAAAGAAAACTCAAGAAACAGGCCTGGACAGAAATGATGGTTCCCTTAACTTAATATTTTGTTGCACAACCTTTTGGGGCAATCACTGCAATCAAACGATTCCTGTAACTGTCAATGAGACTTCTGCACCTCTCAGCAGGTATTTTGGCCACTCCTCATGAGCAAACTGCTCCAGTTGTCTCGGGTTTGAAGGGTGCCTTTTCCAGACGGTGCCTTCCAAAGATGCTCAATAGGATTTAGGTCAGGGCTCATAGAAGGCCACTTCAGAATAGTCCAATGTTTTCCTCTTAGCCATTCTTGGGTGTTTTTAGCTGTGTGTTTTGGGTCATTATCCTGTTGCAAGGCGCATGACCTGCAACTGAGACCAAGCTTTCTGACACTAGGCAGCACATTTTTCTCTAGAATCTCTTGATAGTCTTGAGATTTCATTGTACCCTGCCAGATTCAAGACATCCTGTGCCAGATGCAGCAAAGCAGGCCCAGAACATAACAGAGCCTCCTCCATGTTTCACAGTAGGGACAGTGTTCTTTTCAAGATATGCTTCATTTTTCCGTCTGTGAACATAGAGCTGATGTACCTTGCCAAAAATTTAGATTTTTGTCTCATTTGTCCATAGGACATTCTCCCAGAAGCTTTGTGGCTTGTCAACATGTAGTTTGGCAAATTATAATCTGTCAGATTCAAGTTATTTCTGTGACCATTGTGGGTTTTTCTTTCATTAAATGTGGGGTACCAACAATTTTGTCCATGTGTGTACATGGTGAAAATAATGATCAGTGTGCTACACATTCATGTGCATGGAGTCTATAAAGTTATGCGGTTGTTATTTAGGCAATTCCCCAATATCCAGCAGATAACTTATAGAACCACGATCAAAATACGCTACCTATAGTCAAACACTGTTCCAGTTAGCAGAGTAGAAGACTATCCGAGATATTCACTAGAGTCCACTGCAAGACATTATGGAATTGACTGCTCAGGAGCCTGGTTACATCTGTGGAACAATAGGGGTATTTTATCATTCCCTCTACGCTAGTTTTCTGGCATAGAGGAATGATATTGAGGTGCACATTTGGCGCAAAGCCCTTTGTTGTGCCAAAAGTGCACCTCAAGCTTTTATCTGTCGCCCACCACATTCCAATACGTTAAGCTCCATTGGTGTCCATCTTGTAATGGATCCATTTTCAACTTCAGTTATGTTTCTCTGTGTCTGTAATGGAACAGAAGATACAATGAACACAGTAAATGTGAACCTTGGCTTAAAAGGTTCTTTTTGTTGAAGAGTGGGCGACGATCCATGTTGAAACCGGGGGCCATAAATCCATTCAGAGATGAAGTATAGGTAGTGATGACTATGGAAGATAGTGAAGTGAAGAAAGGAAGTGAAACATGAAAAATTGAATGCAGATCACTAGGACTTTATCTATGTACTGTGTTGTGCCTTGTGAATTACCCCTGAACTGTCAGGCATCACTTTTTTTTGTTTTGTTTTGTGTTAGTCCTGTGCTGTGACATCACAGTGTGCATTACCCCATACTGTGACATCATTTTGGGTATTATTCCTATACTGTGACATCCCTATTTCAATGGTCTTGAACTGCTGAGTGTAATGGTGTAGATCTCTGGATTTATATAGAGGCCAGAGCCTCTTCATAAACCAGCCATGCTCTGTGCCTGTCTGGGCCTTTAAGACTGGTGCACGTATTAATAAATCTGCCCCCATAGATTTTGTCCAGTCTTGAAGTGGTTTTTCCAGGAAAAGAAAAAAAAATACGATTAAAAGTACCCTTGTTGCCTTTGATTGAGTCTTGTGTCTAGGCTCTTGGTTCTCTGAATTCAGACCCAGTACCTCATCCCTATAAACCGCTGATATCCTGGTCTACTGATTATCGTCCTGGTTTACCCCTCTCTTGCTTTCATTTTATCAGACATCTCCTGGAGTCAACTACTGGATCCCTCTGATTTCATTTTGGCTATTCCCATAATCCCTGATTTTGATCCTGGCTATTGTTTTAGAGCCTTCAAGTCCACCTGTTTTCTCACACATTTGGGCAAATTTATCAAGACTGGCGTCTTAATAAATAGCCTGACCGGTGCACCGGTGTAGGGACAGAGAGATTTATGCCGAGGCTATGGACCTTTCGTAAATCTTTTGGAGGTCCCAACGCCAGAATAGAAATCTATGCCATGTAGGAACCAGCATATAGTTCCATTCTAACTCACGGCAGGAAACTGGTGAGAGTTTTAATTACTCAGCTAGGCCGATGAGCCTCTGTCTCATCTCTCTCTCCGATCCATACCCCACCACAGCCAAACTGCCTATAATGGGGACATCAGGTTTCCATTTTGATATCTTGCACAAAAAAGCAGAGCGTACAGAAATCTTCATCACTGGTTCCTGAAGGAATAGAAGACATTCTGTGATACTTTGGACTAAACTGGTCAAACTTTTTGTTGTGTGCAGCTTAATATTTTATTGCGCTCCCTTTTGATTAATATGGGTTTTTTTTTATTTTGTACATTAGGCTCGCTCATTCCTTTTGGGATCTCAATAACCCGTTCACCGATAAAAATGTTTCCTGTTTTTATAAATGTAAATTCTACACTTGACAGTCCTAATCAAAATCTGTTCTCTCCTATGTGGTATGTGTTTCTTACACTCAGACACAAATCGCACTTATGAATAAAACATAATGTTAATTCCATCTAAACTGTATACATTTAGTCCTAAAAATATTCCATATCACCAGGACTTCGCTGACTCAGTTCAAGTGATACGCGCAATCTCATCTTTTGTTGGGAGCTTCAAACAGCAAGACGACTGCTTCCTCTGAACTTCAGATATGTGCCTTTCGCCTGGTTTGAATGCTCTGGGAGATAAGTCTGACAAAATGAATCATTGATCTTGTAATCTGGCCTGGAAAGACGTTAGATTTCAATTAACCTTTTAGCAGAAGTTACGAAAATAAGATATCTAACAAGATCATACAAAATAGCAACCAAACAGGTGATGTTTTCATTAAACGTACTGCATATACAATCTATCTGAAAGTAGTCGATTGCTTCTGTAAGGATTAAGAGTTTGCCTACTTAGAGGTGTTGTCTTATGAAGATAAACCCTGTCAATACACCCTATGAGGGCATATGGAGAAGAGCTACCTTTTTGGTGGACTCGATCAGTCCCTGTATCACATGGACAACTGCCAACCACTGCAGCCACCGGATAAGACTGTACATATAATTGCTAAGTCTCACGTGGGGACATTGGGGTAGTGAGCTCTCGGTGTAGGTGGCTGGTAAAACTATGGCACATCACATCATAGCGTACGGCGGTGGCATAATTCAATATCTTTGTCCCTATCATTGATTTTTGGTGTATGTATTACTAAAGGTCTACTGTTCCTATGGAAGAGGGAATTCACACCAGGCATATGATGTTTTCTTACATGGCCACATTTTACCCGTATATAATAAAAATTATGCTTTATTAGGTTTTTCACATATTTTTTTTCGGTGACGTTGTTTGAACCTTAGAGGACATAGCCCACAGGGATTAGCTGTATCAGATTACATATATAAATTGGTAGATAATTAAAAGTTAAACATTTTTGTATTTACAAGTAATTAAAAATGTAGTAGAGTTTTAAAGATTTTCTCTTAATGGTGACATTTGTTGTTTTAATAAGTTGCCAATGGATATGACAATGAATGCAGGAACTTTCTATAGTCTGGGACTTGTCAGAAACCCAGCCATGATTTCCTTATTGTGGACAGGTTATCAGACAGGGACACTACACGTATGATAAAATAATATGTCTACAATAAGGGCATCGTGGCTGGGTTTCTTACAAGTCCCAGACTATAGAAAGTTCCAGCCTTCATAGTCATATCCATTGACAACCGATTAAGACAACAGATGTCACCACTAAGATGGTTAGAGAAAATCGTTGAAATTGTACAAAAATGTTTTTTAACTTTTAATTTCTACAAATTTAAATATGGTTATGTTCATGGGAAAACCCCTTTTATTTATTTATTATGCTTACTTATATAGCGCCTTTTAGGCTGAGACTCCCCATTGCAGAAAAGTAGCTTTTTTTTTGTTGCAGATTTTGCTACAGTTTTTTGAGTCAAATTCAGGAGTGGCCGCAAAAGGAATGGAAAATATAATGGAAGTTCTTATACTTCTCCCTTCTGCTCAATCCACTCCTGACCTTGGATCAAAAAAACACAGCAAAATCTGCAACAAAAACCTCAATGTGGGGCCTTAGCCTTAAGTAGCGTTTTCCACCGCAAAAATCAATGCTGCAAAAAAACATCCAAAACTGAGTGGTTTTTGCCTGTAGGTTACCTTACGATTTCTCAGCAGTCCCTCTACAGCTTTTAACCTTTGCATTGTAAGGCTGAGGCCCCACGTTGTTGGAAAAGCAGCTTTTTTTTGTAGCAGATTTTGTTGCGGTTTTTTGAGCCAAAGCTATTCTTTGTAGCTATTCTTGGCTTTGGCTCAAAAACCGCAACAAAATCTGCGACAAAAAAAGCTGCATTTCTGCAACATGGGGCCTTAGCCTAAAAGTTAAAATCCGCAGGTAAAGCCCTGAGCAATAACTGACATGCTGGACATAAGCATATCAGAGAAAAAGCCCAGCATGATAGAGTCTCCAAGCAGTGAGGGGAAAGCAATTAGATAGCCGCAGAAAAAAAGATTATGTCCAGCTTCAATGATATCCTAACTTCTTTCATTGAGTATGCAGCAGAAGCTGTACTGTATTCCACTGCCAGTGTAAGGCAGAGATTCACTAGAGTGACATGCACAGACCTAGACATTCTGAAGACCTGGGGGTGAGGTTAATTGCAAAAGAAACTTTTTTTTTGCTAACAATACTTTGTAAAGGTACTCTAAACTGTGCAGTTTACTTATTTCCATTTATTATTGTTACATATGTAACAATCACACTTTCCAAGTGACCTTCCAATCTTCATCATTGGGCATATGGACATAAAAAAGTAGCATACATAGCTACTGGATCAGTGCTGCAGTAAGTAGGACAATGGACAGGCAAGTGACTGAATTATGAAATCATCCTATACAAGTGAAGTGATCACAATTCCATCAATGCCATCACATTGACTAGATTAACAAGATCAACAGGAGAGACCCTCTATAAACAATGCCTGCAGAATATCCTCAGTAAAACATACCTTCAGAAAAAGTGTCCCAGGAAAACAGTAAGCGGAGTGTCTTCAACAATAATGACAGCAAAGTACACACATAGTGCAAACGTGTGTTCCAAATACCCTGAATAAACAATATTGCAAACAGAGAGTCCCACATAAATAATACTGCAGTGCACGTATAATATACGTGATAGGAGAGTGTTCACCATTCTGGTAACAGAGTGAACTCAGTAGTCAACACAGTCACAAATGTGTCCCACATACAGACGTGGACAAAATTGTTGGTACCCCTCGTTTAATGAAAGAAAAACCCACAATGGTCACAGAAATAACTTGAATCTGACAAAACTGGAATTTGCCAAACTACATGTTGACAAGCCACAAAGCTTCTGGTTGAATGTCCTATGGACAGATGAGACAAAAATCGAAATTTTTGGCAAGGCACATCAGCTCTATGTTCAGGGACGGAAAAATTAAGCATATCTTGAAAAGAACACTGTCCCTACTGTGAAACATGGAGGAGGCTCTATTATGTTCTGGGGATGCTTTGCTGCATCTGGCACAGGATGTCTTGAATCTGTGCAGGGTACAATGAAATCTCAAGACTATCAAGGGATTCTAGAGAGAAATGTGCTGCCCAGTGTCAGAAAGCTTGGTCTCAGTCGCAGGTCATGGGTCTTACAACAGGATAATGACCCAAAACACACAGCTAAAAACACCCAAGAATGGCTAAGAGGAAAACATTGGACTATTCTGAAGTGGCCTTCTATGAGCCCTGACCTAAATCCTATTGAGCATCTTTGGAAGGAGCTGAAACATGCCGTCTGGAAAAGGCACCCTTCAAACCCGAGACAACTGGAGCAGTTTGCTCATGAGGAGTGGCCAAAATACCTGTTGAGAGGTGCAGAAGTCTCATTGACAGTTACAGGAATCGTTTGATTGCAGTGATTGCCTCAAAAGGTTATGCAACAAAATATTAAGTTAAGGGAACCATCATTTCTGTCTGACTTTGATTTGTTCATTTTCATAGAATTTTTATATATTACTACTTTTGTCAGATTCAAGTTATTTCTGTGACCATTGTGGGTTTTTCTTTCATTAAACAAGGGGTACCAACAATTTTGTCCACGTGTGTATACAGCGTCAGCAAAGTACACTCAATAAACATGTCCCACATAAGCAATGTCTGCAGCATGACCCGTATAAGCAGAATGTCCCCAATAAACAATGCTGCCAGCAGGGTCTCCCCTCCAAGGAATAATACTGCCTGTCAAGTGTCCTATATAAACAGGACCAGTTCAGTGCCCTCAATAAACAATACTGGCAGCAGAATGTCAACATACATTATCGCACATTGTCCCTTAACACAGGCATAAAACTCAGTACTAAAATACTGTCTGCCTGCAACTGCCATTAAAGGGAGTCTGTCAGCAGTAAATTCACCATAAACCAAATCACAGTACCTTGTAGAGGTGATTCTACAGTTTCCTGTTGCCTCAGTTTTGGAGCCCCATTTTTATGTAAATCACGGTTATTTTCATATGCAAATGAGGGAAAAAGCACTTTACTTGGGAATATAGAGCTGAGACCAAAGTCCTGGAAAAGGAAGAAATGCCCCCAAAGCACTTTTTGTATTATTTGCATATGACTAAAATGGTGATTTAAATGTAAATGGAGCTCCAAAGCTGAAATACAGGGGCATATTTGGAAACAGTAGAATCACCTGTACAAGGTACTGTGATTGGGTTTATGACAAATATACTGCTGACAGGCTCCCTTTTAGGGCAGTTTACGATATTTATAGAACAAGCTAGTTATTAGGAGCAGTTTAAAGACTATGTATACCTTTGCACTAAATATTTTTATTTATTCCTGAAATGTATGTATTTCAGACCAAAAATAATTTTTATATTTGGATTCAATTAAAAAATTTGCTTCCTTGGCTTCTACAGGTGTAGGTATAAGAACTACAATACATGTAGAATGACAGTTATTAGCAAGTCCGTCAGCATGACTGTCTGGCAGCTTCTTTTCCAGCCCTTTTATGACGTTTCCAAAAGACATTTTAAGTTTATTTATGACCTAATCAAAGTTGATGAGAACAAAACTTCAGGTAATCTGATGGATTACAAAAGTAACTGTATTCTACAGCTTGTATTCTAGTGCTTATATACACAACTATAGAAGCCAAACAAAGCAAGTTTGTAAACTAAACCAAATTACAAAAATGATATTTAGCCTAAATAAGTACAAGAGTTAAGAACTTTAACAAATTTGCTGCAAAGATATACATAGCCTTTAAGAACATATGCAGCTAGTTCCATCTAGTGGTGGCATCTTTTACTTCTATATCAGGAAATTCCTGGACAATCAGGAAGAGTAGACAGATATGCTGTTATTTACATTGCTGACTACTAGACAATAATGTTGCTCAATAAAACTACAGCGACTAATGTAATTCCCAACTAAACAAGCGTAATAGAATTTATAGGACTGCTCTTTTCAGGCAGTGAGAGATTCTCTCAGGTCAGCCATAACAGGGCTAATAAGACATATGGCTTCTTCTGTGTGACCACTGATGCTAAGATAATATAGGTCTATATGAAGGCAGCACACTAGACACACACACAGCAGTACTATGCACATTCTTGCTAATATATTTAATAAGCAGATCTTGAGGTTACAGATGTAGGAGGGAGATGGACTGTTTATTTACGTGCTGCTCATCCATACATGTGCGTCTACAGAAGAAATTCTGTACATCTACAACTCTCCATAATGAATGTTTGTGCTAGGTTCACACCTGCATTCTCGTTCTCGCTTGGGGACACCACAAACGGAAACCTAATCTGCTTATAAACGCGGTTAGCCGCGGAAACCTTTAGACTATGATGGGGTCCGCCGCATTTTTAAAGCGGAATGGGGAACGGAATCCCCAAGAGACAGGTCACAGGTGTGAACCTAGCCTTAGATTAGCAAAGGATAAATAAGGCAATCTTCTTATATTGCTACAATGTATCTAAAAAAAAAAAAAATGTAGTAAAAAGTTCTGATTTAAAATACCCTGTCATTTTGTGTATACAACTCCTATGCATAGCGATGTGTCTACATGGTTACAGACTAAATGCTCTCTGTAGTCTAATACTGCAGTCATGTTGTTCCCCTTCTTAATTACAAATATGCAGGGAAAGGAATATGCAAATGAGTACTCCTTGATAGAAAGGAGAATTTGCTCTAGTGCCACCTTTTGGAAGGTGGCCCCCTATAGATCAATGCCTGGTCTTCCTGAAATCTAGTTGCATTCCGTCTGACCTAAGGCTATATGACCTCTCCCCAGACCTCGAAAGAGCTGTCTGCAGATGGGTAACTCTTCCTTTTTGAAGAGTTATCCTGGCTTGGCTATATTCCAAGATCATGCTACTAGATTTCAGGAAAACTGGGCATTGATCTCTTAGGGAGCTACCTTTCAAAACATGGCACTAGAGCCAGTTTTCCTTTTCTACCAAGGAGGACTTATTTGTGCATTCTTTTCTCAGAATTCTTAGCAGGGAATGCAGGGTCTAATAAGTCCTTGTACACCATAAGGTCTCCTTAAAGGGGTTTTCCGGGCAAAAAAAAAATCTTTTTTTAAAAAAAAAAGGTCTGTTAGTGCTATTAATGGGTTAATAAGTACACCCAGCAGTGTTTTGAGTAATTTCTGGGTTTCTCCGGGAAAACATAGCATCTTCTGCATTTGTTTATATGGTGTAGCTGCCTTAGCTAATGCAATGCATTATGGTAGTTGTAGACTCTCACACTATCTCCCTCTCACTCCTCCCCCTCCCTCTCTAACATCCCCTCCCTGTCTCCCTAGTTACCCCGCCCACTACTAGCCCTTCCTAACTATCTCAGCCCACCCCCCTACCCTATTATACTTACCTGTCTTCTTCCTGTCCAGACTTCCTTCTGCGGGGACCGACTCCTCCTCTTCTTTTATTCTGCCTGCGCAGCAGTCCTGTCACTGTGCTGTAGCCTTCACTCCATCTCTACAGCACAGGCGTGGGCGGCTCCTTTGGGCTCCCACGCTTGCACAATAGAGATGGAGTGTCGGCTATAGAGCAAAGCCGGGACTCCAGCTCTTTTGCGTACGTGCGGGCAGACGTCACAGAAGGAAAAGCCGTTCCCCACAGGAGGAAGTCTGGAAGGAAAAGAGGTAAGTATGATGGGATGGAGGGGGGGGAGTAGTAGTGAAGTTCCATTTCTGGAAATGGGGAAACGGATCGTCACCGGATATCAGAAAATGTCCCTGGGGCGGTCATGTCATATGCGTTCCTATACATTTTTGCTTAGCTATGTAATTTAGAAAGTAGGTGGGGGAAGGGTGTTTAGATTAGTGTAGGAATTTATATGTATCCCGGACATCCCCTTTAATGAGACATAGTAATCTGTTTGTGGTTAGACCTAGCGCATGCTCTAGTTATGACATAGTTCATGCCATTTTTCCCATAGGCTTCTCCATGGGATTTGAAAAAGTCAGAAAAAAAGACACAAATTGTTACAAAATATAAAACAAAACCAAGAACTTTTGAAAATAAGGCTAGGTTCACATCTACGCTGGAGTTTCCGTTTGGGGACCCCCAAATGGAAACCTAATCCGCATAAAAAGTTGTTACCTTAGGACTATAATGGGTCCATGTGGTTTCCGTTCAGTTTCTGCCCAAAAAGGGCGAAAAATGCGGAGAGTGGAACGGAATCCCCATACAGAGTACAAGCGCAGATGTGAACTGAGTCTAACTCTGTAAAAAAGCTTTTTTTTTTTTTTTTTTTTTTTTAAAGCAAGTTTTTAATAAGTGAAAAACAAGCAGCTCTCTTACTCCTGGGGACCATGCTGTCCATGTGATACTACATATGCTCAGTAAATGGGAAACTTATGGCAACTTCTGCCAGCTGTTTGTCGGTGACCTGATGTGATCAGCTGACCATTGTGACAGCTATCATAGTAAAGGGTTTGTCTGGGATCAGAGCCATAACCATACACAGTCTGAAACAGGGCCCCCACTTACCATGTGCTATCTATAATACTGATGTTTTCTTATGTCGTAGAGAGGCCTTTGAACCCACTCAGGCTCCAGAGCCAAGTAGCAACTACCACCTCTGCTAGTTACGCAGTGCCCCCATCCAGGATGATTGTGTAATAAAATTAACATTGGGGAGTACATTATATGGGGCATTTTATATACAATCAGCCCATTATTAAACTATAAGGGTTGAGGATCAGCACCAGGTAATCAAATATTTGTAAGGTGGTAGGGGCCGCCACCTTCCAAAAATGGCTTAAGTGGTTGCCTTGCTTAGATCCTTACCTAAGACTGGCCTATATAACTGTTTTGTGTGTTTACTCGTGCTTTGTGTGTTTTATAGCACATTTTATGATGAGTATTGTACTGGATATGTTGATGACTTACAGCACTGTATGATGTTACATCATCACTTTAATTGTGGATTTGCTGCTGGGTAATGGTGTCTACCTTAGTCTGGGGGTTTATGGAAAGATGGTGGCATGATAGCTCTCCAAAAGGGCAAAACCTGGTTGCACCCACTGACTGTGCAGTGGCCGGTGTCCCTTTGGGTTGCTCGATGTACAGTCTACTCTTCATGAGCTATGGCATGACACCATCAGTCACATCAGGCAGGAAGCTTCTCACATGAACGGGAAGTTTTCCCCACGCTGCTCAACCACTATACCATGTGCACCACTGCACTACCTAAACCTACTGCTACACCTTGTATGGCAAGTGAACAGCGTGGCTCCAAGAATTGTTACCTCTACCTGTAGCCGCACTGTCCTGGAAAAGCTGATCTGCAGAGGTCCTGGCTGTTGTATCATCGCAGATGTAATATTGATGGCCTATCCTAAGGACAGGCCATCAATATTAGAAAGATGGATAAATCCTTTAAAGAGGTTGTCCAGGCATTGGAGCAACCAATGTAGCTGGCGGGAGGTGTAAAGTAAAAAATAAGTAAATTAAAAAGCATACTCTCCTGTCGCCGGCGCTCCTTTGTCCGCTGTCAGTGTACATTCCGTCTCGTGCCGGCGACTCCTTGCTGGGAGTCCTGCACCTCATGTGATCGCTAAAACCAATTAGCTACAGGATTTCCAGAAATGAGGCTCCACCATGAGACCGAACAGACACAGGCAGGGGACATCGGGGTGCTGGGGACAGGTGAGTATGCTTTTTTTTTTTTTTTTTTTTTAATTTTCTTATTTTTACACCTCCCTGACAACCGACACAGTGGTCGCTCCAGTTTATGGACAACCTATTTTAAGGGGTTGTCTGGGCCAAATATTTCTATGGTCACTTCACTGGTCCCCCCACATAGTGGCCTCTTCACTGGTCCCCCATACTGTATGGGGAACAGTGATGTGGTCATTATATTGTGTGGGAGCAGTGATGGGGGCTGACATCCAGTGGGGGGGACATTAAACTGTGTGGGGCATATTAAAGGGGTTGTCCAGGGTTAATCTTTTTTATGGCCTATGCTCAGGATAGGCCATAAATACCTGATCGGTAGGGGGCTGACACACGGCCCCATCAGCTGTTCGGAGCCACTTCCGGAGCCCGTTCTGTACACAACACAGGGCCGGAAGCAGAAAGCTCCATCCGCTGTATAGCAGCCCTGCGCCTTCACTGCAGCTCAGCTCCTACTGACTTCAATAAGTGCTGAGATACAGTGAAGGTGCCCGGCTAATACACAGTGGACAGAACTTTCTGCTTCTGGCCCTGTATTGTGTACAGGACGGACATCAGAAGTGGCTCCGAACAGCTGATCGGTCCGTGGTCAGCCCCCTACAGATCAGGTATCTATGGCCTATCCTGAGGATAAACCATAACAAATTATGCCTGGACAACCCCTTTAATATACCCCCCCAGGGCCCACCTAATGCGCCACACTTTAAAGAGATTGTCCAGTATAATTTTTTTTCTTTTTTAATAATTAGTCCGGGGGAGGTGAATCCCCCCTACCCCCCCCCCAAAAAAAAAACAAAAAAAAAAACCACACTAAACATATTCACCTGTCTCCGGGCTCCGGTGTCCTCCCAGCACGGTCCGGTCCTGCAGCTCCGCTGTCTTCTTTTTGCCGGAAGTCCTCACTGGCTGTGACGTCCCAGGTCCCTTCCCTTAGGCCACTGATTGGCCTCAGGGGTGACATCACAGGTAGTCACGTGCAGAGGGAACTTCAGCTGGAAGAAAACAACAGAACTGCAGGACCGAACCGCGCTGGGAGACACTGGGGACAGGAGAGAAAGTTTGGGGGTTTTTTTTGTTTTGTTTTGTTTTTTTCACCTGCCCCGGCGTAATTTAAAAAAAAATGAAGGAGCCACTGTATGGAGTATAAGCTCCACAGTGGCCCCCACCCAGTATTATAAGCTCCACAGTGGCCCCCACAGTATTATAAGCTCCACAGTGGCCCCCACGCAGTATTATAAGCTCCACAGTGGCCCCCATGCAGTATTATAAGCTCCACAGTGGCCCCCATGCAGTATTATAAGCTCCACAGTGGCCCCCACCCAGTATTATAAGCTCCACAGTGGCCCCCACCCAGTATTATAAGCTCCACAGTGGCCCCCACCCAGTATTATATGCTCTCTACAGTGGCCCCCACACAGTATTATAAGCTCCACAGTGGCCCCCACACAGTATTATAAGCTCTACAGTGGCCCCCACCCAGTATTATATGCTCCCTACAGTGGCCCCCACCCAGTATTATATGCTCTCTACAGTGGCCCCCACCCAGTATTATATGCTCTCTACAGTGGCCCCCACACAGTATTATATGCTCTCTACAGGGGCCCCCATCCAGTATTATATGCGCCCAATAGCCCCCCTCTGCTTCAGTGCTATTATTATACTCTGGGGTCTCCTCAGACCCTAGAGTATAATAATCGGAGGCCCAGGGGAAGTGATTAAAAATAACAAACATTCATACTCACCTTGCTTTACCTTTCCTTGGCATCCTCGCTCCATCCTGCTGTCTTCAGCGTCTTCAGGCCCTTTTCCGATGTCGCTGCTGAGGCCTGTGATTGGGCCTCAGCGGTCACGTGGGGGCGCACTGACGTCATTACGCGGTCGCGCCCCCATGTGACCGCCGGGGCCTAATCACAGGCCTCAGTCACATGACAGAAGAGCGCCGGAGAGGACGCTGTGCCCAGGAGAGGTGAGAATATGTATTTATTATTTTGAGTCACCTCCCCTGGGCTGTCATCTATTGGAAAGGGGCCTGCAATATGCCAGGGCCCCTTTCCAATAACAGTATGTATAGCGGTTGGGGAACCAGGCTTTCCCCGACCGCTATCATAGTGGTCCGGGGCCCCGGCCATCTCCAGCTGGCCACGGGTCCCATACCCCGCTGAGCCCGGTCGCGGTTCGCACCCCCTGAGACCGCGATCGTTACACCTCTGGTCAGGGGCCCGATCGGGATGGTCAGGATCCCGATCGGGCCCCCATGGCATGAGGACTAATAGTCGGGGCTCGCGGCCCACCGGCGGATTCACCGGTTCCCCGGTGGGCCAGTCCGACCCTGCATGGATCTGTGGCCCACTCCGACTAAGCCAACTATGTGTCTCGTCCAGGCGGGCTCACCTCCTCCTACTCAAACGTACCCTAGGACAAGGCAGCTGGACTTCCCATGTCTGTCGCAGCCATGAAATACATTGTACTCGCACAGGCAAGTTGTCACCAGCGTTTACTTGTTTGGCGCAACACAGGTGCTCAACAGTAAAAAAACAGCAAGGATTGACATCAGCAGGTAATATGACAGGACCAGAACACTTCTCTCAGCATGCCTCACATGGGCGATTGCCCAGTTCTCACCGGGGATAGCGCTCAACACTCATGGTAATTGATTCTCAAGCTCACACGGATGTAGATTTAGGAATGTTAACCTTCAGAAACAACAAGCTTGTCTCTGGAACTACGGGGACAGAACGTTGGACAGGTGGCAATGGAGGTCTTAGTGGAAGACCTGTAGACATGGGGAAAACTTCAGCCACTCTGTCTCGGTACCGCTGATCTGCAAGGGTCCTGATGGTGGGCCCCTAGAAACAATTCCACTGGTGGGCCCTAGACATCCCAGTCCGACACTGGATCTATGGCTCCTACATCTTTATAATTTTTCCTATTATCTGGAAAATGATTGCACTCTTTTGTTTTCAGATTTTTACTATTTTTATTTAGTTTTATTATTTAATTTTGTTTTCATGCAAATCTGATATTTTGATATATTCCATTTAGTATATCCACGTGTGCATGAATACATCCGATTCATCATTAACGCTACCTAACTACATAAATACCCGAATCATAACCAAGATTAATGTATCCCATGCAGCAACCACACAGAGTTAATAAGTAAAATCAATGACACCTGACAGGGGTTAAAGCTTTGTGTAGTGACTAACCTTTCCATTTACGTCTCTTATTGGACCATGAAATTATAAACTCAATGTACCCACTGTGACCTTTGTAGGAGTTATCATGAAAAAGAAGTAAAATGCCCGGGTGGTAATTTAGAAGTCCGGTAGTGACAGATAAAACTCCCAAGGTCTGAAAATGGGAGAAATGGCCCCATATTTCAACAAGAGGGCCAGAAAGAGCACACAATCAGAGTAAATACAGGTTAGCAGTGGCTCACCTTGAAAGGCAATAAAATTTATAGAGCATGTTAGCAAATTCAATTATACCGCCATCATACACTGTACAAATCTACTAAAGGGCAAGAAAGTAAAATGTTGACATACAGATTTACATTTATAGATAAAACAGAGCTCAGACTATAAATGGCTATGGAACTGTCACCCGTGTTTTGTTTGTCAGATGTGGCAGAGCCGAGTTTGTCATTTGGTACAATTCATAATTCTGTAATTATCTAAGGTTTTAAATACGTACGGTATATCTAAAAAGGATTGTCTCAGTGGAATATGCCATTTATACAAAGAAGCCAACCCGGCAAACGTCTGATTGCTGATTCTTTAACAACAATGAATAAAGGACATGTGACAGACTTTTTTTAATGGACATTTTTTTTGTTTTGTTTTTTTTTTTATCTATCATGTCAGTTTTTAGAACAATGGAAGTCAATGGGTACATACACATTTCTGTTTTTTTTTTTTTTTTTCTTTTTTTAACAAACTGTGAATAACATCCGTTAAAAAGTTAGATATGGGTATGGATCCTTTTTAACAGCTTGGGGATCGCCTGTTGACTATAGGTGGTCCACACTTAATGCTGCAAGGACTTTTATATATATATATATATATATATATATATACAGCTCCTTAACACTGCAAGGATGTACATATATATATATATATATATATATATATATATATACTAGTAGAAGAACATTTACATTTCATTTTTTGTTTGAGTAGTGGCCCCATAAGAATTTGCCAGTTTTGCACTTGACATCCAGTATGGCAGTCCAGTATAGGTATAGTCTATTTATGGCTGTGTTGCTATGGAAACCTGGTAAATGAAATGTGAACTTATATTGGCAGATGCACGTCATATGACTGAATATTTAAGGACCTGCGAACTGCTATTGACTCATACAAGTCATAAATAACTTGGTTGCTATGGAAACCTGGTGTAAAGCTGTGTGTATGTCAAGACTGAAGAACCTGCGATTTTCCATTGGTCCATAAGCGTCATGTGATCATGTGTATCTCAGTTTGGATATCAGTGAAAGACCTGCGATCAGGTGTTATGGAAAACCTGGAGTAAAGCTGTGTGTATGTGACCTTGTGTGACAGTGTCATCCACAGCACCCTTCCCCTTTAAAGCTGACCTGCAGCAGTGAAGAAAAATGGCTGGGTTGTTATGGAAACATGGAGTGCAGCTGTGTGCATGTGGCTGAAAATGCCTTGTCAGATTGGAAACGGGCTTGGGTCTGCTGGGTTGTTTCAGCAGCTCGCTGTTGTCTGTGACATACCTTTTCAGATTGGAGACGGGCTTGGGTCTGCTGAGAGTTTTCATTAGCTCAATCAGCAACCATGCATTTTGCTGCAGGGGGCATGAGTAGTTTTAAAACGTTTCAATTTATAAGAATGCTGAAATCCAGTATGGCAGTCCAGTCAGTGGCGTAAATACCATGGTAGCAGTGGTAGCGGCTGCCACAGGGCTTGGGACATTAGGGGTCCCAGCAGGCCCCTGATTTTTTTTTTTAATAGGCCATTACCTGCTGGTGTAACACCAGCAGGTAACGGGCCCTATTTACTTACCGATCCCCGATCCTGCTCACGGCCGCCTGCGCTTCACCTTCTGCGGAGGCGGCTGTGAGCAGGAGCGGGGATCGGTAAGTAAGGCCTGCGGGCTGTGAACCCCACAAACACTGCTATCATTATACTCTGGGGTCTTTTCAGACCCCAGAGTATAATGTTCGGAGGCCCCGATGAGTTGAGGGAACATAAAAAACACTGTTACTTACCTCTCTTGCGCTCCAGCAGGCTTCGGGCCTCCTTGGTGACGTCCCAGACAGTGGGCTAGTCCAACGTCATTATGCGTCACGATGCATGCCTGGCTCACGTGACATCTGGTCCAACATTGAAGAGGTAGCAGGAAGTGCCCATAATATTATATGAAGGGGCCACTATGGGACATAATACTGTGTGCAGGGGCCACTATGGGCAGAATACTGTGTGCAAGGGCCACTATGAAGCATAATAGTGTGTTCAGGGCCCACTATGGGGCATAATAGTGTGTGCAGGGGCCACTATGGGGCATAATAGTGTGTGCAGGAATGCAATTTGTGCGGGGAAGGGGAGGCGGTTGCCGGGGGGGGTCCCATGTCAAATGTTCGCCTTGGGGCCATTCCTAGTTACGCCACTGAGTCCAGTATAGGTACAGTCTATTTATGGCTGTGTTGTTATGGAAACCTGGTAAATTAAATGTGCAATTATATTGGCTGATATGACTGAATATTTAAGGACCTGTGAACTGCTATTGACTAATACAGGTCAGCTTGGTTGCTATGGAAACCTGTGTGCCTGAGGATACTAAGCGCCTGTGAGCTTCTATTGGCTGATAAGGGACATGTGACCGTGTGTATGGCAGTTGGAATATGAGTGAAAGACTTGCAGGCTTGTATTAGGTAATGCTGGTCATTTTGGAAATACTGTATCTCAGGAATGGTACATCCTTTAGAGCTGAGACCCAGTCTAAAATATTTCTGGACACCTGATGTACAAGTGTGCCAAATTTCGTGAGGATTGATCCAGTTGTTTGGTCGCGCATAAAGAACAGACAGACAGACAGACAGATAGACAGACAGAAACCCATTTTTATATATATAAGAGATATATATATACCCTACCATTCAAAAGTTTAGGGTCACTTAGAAATTTCCTTATTTTTGAAAGAAAAGCACAGTTTTTTTCAATGAAGATAACATTAAATGAATCAGAAATATACTGTCTACATTGTTAATGTGGTAAATGACTATTCTAGCTGCAAACGTCTGGTTTTTAATGCAATATCTACATAGTTGTATAGAGGCCCATTTCCAGCAACCATCACTCCAGTGTTCTAACGGTACATTGTGTTTGCTAACTGTGTAAGAAGGCTAATGGATGTTTACAAAACCCTTGAAAACCCTTGTGCAAGTATGTTAGCACAGCTGAAAACAGTTTTGCTGGTTAGAGAAGCTATAAAACTGACCTTCCTTTGAGCTACTTGAGAATCTGGAGCATTACATTTATTGGTTCGATTAAACTCTCAAAATGGACAGAAAAAGAGAACTTTCATGTGAAACTCAACAGTCTATTCTTGTTCTTAGAAATGAAGGCTATTCCATGCGAGAAATTGCCAAGAAACTGAAGATTTCCTACAACGGTGTGTACTACTCCCTTCAGAGGACAGCACAAACAGGCTCTAACCAGAGTAGAAAGAGAAGTGGGAGGCCCCGCTGCACAACTGAGCAACAAAACAAGTACATTAGAGTCTCTAGTTTGAGAAATTGATGCCTCACAGGTCCTCAACTAGCAGCTTCATTAAATAATACCCACAAAACGCCAGTGTCAACATTTACAGTGAAGAGGCGACTCAGGGATGCTGGCCTTCAGGGCAGAGTGGCCAAGAAAAAGCCATATCTGAGACAGGCTAATAAAAGGAAAAGATTAATATGGGCAAAAGAACACAGACATTGGACAGAGGAAGATTGGAAAAAAGTGTTATGGACAGACGAATCGAAGTTTGAGGTGTTTGGATCACACAGAAGAGCATTTGTGAGACACAGAACAACTGAAAAGATGCTGGAAGAGTGCCTGACGCCATCTGTCAAGCATGGTGGAGGTAATGTGATGGTCTGGGGTTGCTTTTGTGCTGGTAAAGTGGGAGATTTGTACAAGTTAAAAGGGAATAAGAAAGGCTATCACTCCATTTTGCAGCTCCATGCCATACCCTGTGGACAACACTTGATTGGAGCCAATTTCATCCTACCCTGTTTCCCCCGAAAATAAGACAGCGTCTTATATTAATTTTTGCTCCCAAAGATGTGCTGTGTCTTATTTTCAGGGGATGTCTTATTTTTTTTCAATGAAGAAGAATTCACATTTATTGCTGAACAAAAAATGAATATTTATTATATACGGTACTGTACAGTAGTTGTCATCACAAACCAGCATAACCAGACAAACTGTGAATCCTATCAAGAATTTCTTACTACCGTACCAATATTTCCATGAACAACAATTAACAGTATGGTACATTTACCAATATTTACAGTATGCATAGAAAGTAAAATTTATTCAATGACAGTTATGTCATCATCTTCTAGGACATCATCATAACAATCCAAACCATTAATTTCCCTGCACACAGTATCATCTCCCATAGCGGCCCCTGCACACAGTATCATCTCCCATAGCGGCCCCTGCACACAGTATCATCTCCCATAGCGGCCCCTGCACACAGTATCATCTCCCATAGCGGCCCCTGCACACAGTATCATCTCCCATAGCGGCCCCTGCACACAGTATCATCTCCCATAGCGGCCCCTGCACACAGTATCATCTCCCATAGTGGCCCCTGCACACAGTATCATCTCCCATAGTGGCCCCTGCACACAGTATTATACCGGTATGTCCCATTGTGGACCACCCATGCACGATTATTATACTCTGGGGTCTTTTCAGACCCCAGAGTATAATGATCGGAGACCCAGGGGAGGATAGAAACATAAAAAAACAACGTTGCTTACCTGTTCCTCGATCCGGTCCACTCTCTGCTGCTTCGGCCTTCTTCAATGCTGGACCAGGCCGGCGTCACGTGATGTGGGCCGGCGTCGCGACGCAAAGTGACGTCCCCAGCAGAATCGTTACAGCAGAATCGCGCAGCAAGGACAGGCTCCGCTTCCCGACACCAGGAGAACGCTCACCACTGCACACTCATGCGGTACAACGCAGCAGGGACATCGTACTGTACAGGATAACGGCAGTGGGACAAAGGGGGACAACAAGGAAAGCAACAGGCTCAGGATACTGAATGGTGAAGGTAGGGGACGACAGCAGTGTTACAGTATACCATATACCGTACCGGTATGTTCTGTTCGGGAATGCTGCGAAACGAAACGTCTCCTACGGTACGTCTTACTTTCGGGGGATGCCTTATATTGGGCAATTCTACAAAACCTCTCCTATGTCTTACTTTCGGGGGTGTCTTATTTTCGGGGAAACACGGTACAACAGGACAATGACCCAAAGCACACCTCCAAATTATGCAATAACTATTTAGGGAAGAAGCAGGCAGCTGGTATTCTATCTGTAATGGAGTGACCAGCGCAGTAACCAGATCTCAACCCCATTGAGCTGTTGTGGGAGCAGCTTGACCGTATGGTACGCAAAAAGTGCCCATTAAGCCAATCCAACTTGTGGGAGGGGATTCTGGAAGCATGGGGTGAAATTTCTCCAGATTACCTCAGCAAATTAACAGCTAGAATGCCAAAGGTCTGCAATGCTGGAATTGCTGCAAATGGAGCATTCTTTGACGAAAGCAAAGTTTGAAGGAGAAAATTATTATTGTTTCATTGCAGCCATTTGCTAAAAGCAAAAAACTTCATTTTATTTCTCATTAATGTACACTCAGCACCCCATCTTAACAGAAAACAAACAGAAATGTAGCTATTTTTGCAAATTTATTAAAAAAGAAAAACTGAAATATCACATGGTCATAAGTATTCAGACCCTTTGTTCAGTATTGAGTAGAAGCCCCTTCCTTTAGAGCTAGTACAGCCATGAGTCCTCTTTGGAATGATGCAACAAGTTTTTCACATCTGGATTTGGGGATCCTCTGCCATTCTTCCTTGCAGATCCTCTCCAGTTCTGTCAGGTTGGATGGTGAACGTTGGTGGACAGCCATTTTCAGGTCTCTCCAGAGATGCTCAATTGGGTTGAGGTCAGGGCTCTGGCTGGGCCAATCAAGAATGGTCACAGAGTTGTTCCGAAGCCACTCCTTTGTTATTTTAGCTGTGTGCTTAGGGTCATTGTCTTGTTGGAAGGTAAACCTTCGGCTCAGTCTGAGGTCCAGAGCACTCTGGAAGAGGTTTTCTTCCAGGATATCTCTGTACTTGGCCGCATTCATCTTTCCTTCGATTGCAACCAGTCGTCCTGTCCCTGCAGCTGAAAAACACCCCCACAGCATGATGCTGCCACCACGTTTCACTGTTGGGATTGTATTGGGCAGGTGATAAGCAGTGCCTAGTTTTCTCCTCACATACCGCTTAGAATTAACACCAAAAAGTTCAATCTTTGTCTCATCAGACCAGAGAATCTTATTTCTCATAGTCTGGGAGTCCTTCATGTGTTTTTTGGCAAACTCTATGCGGGCTTTCATATGTCTTGCACTGAGGAGAGGCTTCCTTCGGGCCACTCTGCCATAAAGCCCCGACTGGTGGAGGACTGCAGTGATAGTTGACTTTGTGGAACTTTCTCCCATCTCCCAACTGCATCTCTGGAGCTCAGCCACAGTGATCTATGGGTTCTTCTTTACCTCTCTCACCAAGGCTCTTCTCCCACGATTGCTCAGTTTGGCTGGACGGCCAGGTCTAGACAGAGTTCTGGTCATTCCAAACTTCTTCCATTTAAAGATTATGGAGGCCACTGTGCTCTTAGGAACCTTGAGTGCTGCAGAAATTCTTTTGTAACCTAGGCCAGATCTGTGCCTTGCCACAATTCTGTTTTGATTTTTTAAGAATTTATTTGCAAATTATGGTGAAAAATAAGTATTTGGTCACCTATAAACAAGCAAGATTTCTGGCTCTCACAGACCCGTAACTTCTTCTTTAAGAGGCTCCTCTGTCCTCCACTCATTACCTGTAGTAATGGCTCCTGTTTGACATTGTTATCAGTATAAAAGACACCTGTCCACAACCTCAGTCACACTCCAAACTCCACTATGGTGAAGACCAAAGAGCTGTGGAAGGAGAGGAGATCTGCATGGAGGAATGGGCCAACATACCAGCAACAGTGTGTGCCAACCTTGTGAAGACTTACAGAAAACGTTTGACCTCTGTCATTGCCAACAAAGGATATATAACAAAGTATTGAGATGAACTTTTGTTATTGACCAAAAACTTATTTTCCACCATAATTTTCAAATAAATTCTTTAAAAATCAGACAATGTGATTTTCTGTATTTGTTTTCTCATTTTGTCTCTCATAGTTGAGGTCTACCTATGATGTCAATTACAGGCCTCTCTCATCTTTCCTAATCAAGTCCAATCAGTTTAATTAAACACAGCTGGAATCCAAAGGAAGTAGTAGAACCATCTCAAGTAGGATCAGAAGGAAATGGACAGCATGTGAGTTAAATATGAGTGTCACAGGAAAGGGTCTGAATACTTATGACCATGTGATATTTCAGTTTTTCTTTTTTAATAAATTTGAAAAAATATCTACATTTAGTTTTTTTTTCTGTCAAGATGGGGAGCTGAGTGTACATTAATGAGAAATAAAATGAACTTTTTTTGCTTTTAGCAAATGGCTGCAATGAAACAAAGAGTGAAAAATTTAAAGGGGTCTGAATACTTTTTGTACCCACTGTATATGGGATATTATGGCAAGAACAGTCTGAAGCATAAGCGCAATGGTGAGGACATTTTAAGGGTACTATGACAGGCACTACAGATGGTAGTTTTAGGAGCTATGTTTTTGGCAACACTGAGGCTGACACTATTTTAGAGACTTTAGTCCAGATGATTGGATAAGTGATTTTCAAACACTTAAAACTTTCGTACTTTTGAAGCCATGTTTTAGTCCTTTTCGAGATATTGGAAAAGGAAGAGCTCATTTATGCAAGATAAGAAAGTATTGATCATGTCCGAGTCAGCCGTTGTTAGCATTATTAATGAAAAGCATAAGGAACGTGTGCACAGCATCCAGGCGTCTTCATTTAACTGTGTTATTTAGAGGCTAATCGTATACGAGATAAGGTTAATGCTGCAGACAATTGTCTGTGCAGGTTTCAGTATCAGACATCCAGATTTCTGACTCCTGTGGCAGATCCATGGCCCCGCTAATACCCGCAGGGCTACCTCTCATTGATTATTCTGCCTTATTTAAGCTTTTAAAGAAATTGGTGTCAAGGAACACTTCAGATTGGTATTGAAATTATTGGGAGGAGTGGTACCTATTAATTCAGGGCGAGGGGGTCATTGATTTTGGGTGACTCAGAACCTTTCACAATGTTCAGTGGTTTCTAGAGACAAAAATAATTTGGGAGCAAGTCTGTATACGGTGGATGGTTCTGAATATTAATGGACTGGTAAGGGCCTTCTGTTACTGACAGTATTAACATGTTCTGGAACATTGGAAAAGATTTACAAAATTAAATGTGTCAGAATTCTGATTTAATTTACCCCCCAAAAAATGGCATACATACCTCATTCTACAAAGGGATAGATTAGCTGACAAGGTTGATGAATGTGGCTTTAATGCACTAATGTGGACAAAAAAATTTTGCAAAATGTAAGCCAACTTATGGGCCTGTAAAGTTAGGAAAAAGTGTCTAAAGGCTCACTAAATCCTGCATAAGCTACTGTGATAAATTTAATGCATCTTTAGACCATCTTATTGGTGACTGTCTTTTGTTTTAATAGGTTGTCAATGTATACAACCAAGAATGCAGGAACTTTTTATAGTCTGGGACTTGTCAGAAACCAGTCATGATTTCCTTATGTTGGACAGGTTATCAGGCAGAGACACTACATGTATGACAAGATAACCTGTCCACAATAAAGAAATCATAACGGGGTTTCCGACAAATGCCAAGCCATAGAAAGTTCCTGTATTCATGGTCGTATCCATTGGCAACCGATCAAAACAACAGATTTTCACCACTAAGATTTTCTCACAGAGGTGGCAGGTTGCCATGGCAATCAACTTTTATCCCTAAATACTAGGGATAAGCAAACCAACTGGTAACAAGCCAGGTTTGCTATGAGGGCCACAAACTACTGTTGTACTCTGGGGTCTTCAGACTTTCCATTGCAGCATCCATTGCGGGTCTCCATCCTCTTCAGGCCTCATTTATTATTTCAACTCGAACCGGGGATAGGGTCCCAGCTGTCATGTGGGATATACTGAAGGCATGACGCTTAGATGTCAGTGCATTTCATGTAACCACTGAGGTCCAGTCACAGGCCTCAGAGGTTCCCAGTGGCTGATGACATCATTCATGGCATTGGGGCAAAATAAGAATGCCACAAATGGAGTGGTTGGCAACCACACTGAATAGATAGACAGAAGGGGATACCTGCCAGTAGTCAGTATGGATTCAGCACAAATCCCACACCATACCCACTGCTCCCACAGTGCTACTGCCACCAATTCTTGACAATTCTGCAACCTGGGAATCCTTCTGCAGCAAAGCCCATACCTCTCTCTACTTAGACTCCGCACCCTAGTCTAGGCAGTAGCAAACAGGTTACTAGGTCATCCGTCATGATCATCTTAGAAACTTCTAAAAAGCTAATAACAGCTACACACTGAAGAGGAAATACAAGGGTTATAACCTATAGTACTAACCAGGGCTGGATCCAGGTTTGTGTGGGCCCTTGGGCGACAGAGCCCCAGTGGGCCCCTTTTGGAGTAACTCATGCACACTGCAGCAAAAAAACAATCGAAATTGGGTGTTTTTTGCTGAGGTAGACCTACTGGAGTGTAATACAGTCCATTCTAAACAAGTAGATACAACCTGTTCAGACATCGGAAAGTAAAGAGGAATTTGAGGTGGACATTTGCCCCGGATTCTACTTTATTTTCTGCCCCCGGCTCACGGTACAGAACATCAGTATTCTGTTGCGGCTTACACCTCTGATTAGGCCCAAACGAATGAATCTAACCAGTGGGGATTCTGAAGCCGTGGCCTCCGTATCAGCTTCAAAATCTGCGGCAAGATCCAGCAGGACATTTATTTCCAGCTTCCTGCTCCAATTAGTTTCAATAGGAGGCAGAATGAGGGAGGAATCTGCTGCAAAATCAGTGCCAGATTCCACTGTGTGAACAGTGCCTGATACTGTTAATAGTGCCCTTCCATAGTGGCCGCCACACAGTATTATATGCTCCACAGTGGCCCCCACACAGTATTATATGCTCCATAGTGGCCCCACACAGTATTATATGCCCACAGTGGCCCCCCTAGACAGTATTATATGCTGCATAGTGGCTCCCATACAGTATAATAAGCTACACAGTGGCCCCCATACAGTATTATATGCTACACAATGGACCCCACACGGTGTTATATGGTCCGTAGTGGCCCCCACACAGTATTTTATGCTCCACAGTGGCCCACACACAGTGTTATATGCTCCACAGTGGCCCCCACACAGTATTATATGAAGGCACCCCCCCCCCCCCAGAGCTGGCGCTATTATTATACAATGGGGTCACCTCAGACCCCAGAGTATAATAATCAGAGGCCCAGGGGAAAGATTAAAAATAACAAACACTTATACTCACCTCTCCTGGGTATCCTCACTCCTTCCTCGGTCCTCTTCTGCCTTGCGACTGAGGTCCTGAGCTCCAGAAGTCACTGCTGGGGCGTGTGCTTGGGCCTCAGTGGTTACGTGGGGCGCAATTATGTCATTATGCTTACACATCCCATGTGACTGCTAGGGCCCAATCAACGGCATCAGCAGTGATGTCTGGGGAAGGACCTTCAGTCACCAGCAGGAAGAACCCCGGAGAGGATGCCGAGCCCAGGACAGGTGACTATAAGTATTATTTTATTTTTAGTCACCTCTCCTGGGCTGGCATCTATTGGAAAGGGGCACAGCGATCGCCAGGCCCCTTTCCATTAGCAGTATGTATATTGGTCAGGGAACCAGGCTTTCCCCAACCGCTATCATGGTGGTCCGGGGCCTGGGCTATTTCCACTGCCGCGTGGGCCCCCTCAGGAGCTTGGGGGCTCGGCACTTGTCCGGGTAATCCGGATGCTGACGCTGGCCCTGGTACTAACCTTCAGGGACTGTTGAGGGAGCTGAGGTAATATGCAATATATATACCCAACAAACTTCACCCAAATCCATAAAGGGCATGTCAGTATTAGACAACCTATATTTCAGAAAGTACCCCTATGGTGGCCATACATCATGAATGCCTATTGGCTAAATGCTTCTTCAAACAGCTATTCCTCCTGACCACCAAATATATGCATGCTTGGTTCAGTTGAGTATGCATGTGTTTTCAGTTGGAAGAGAGGAATAAGCTTCTGCAGAGTCTTCTAAGGACAGCTTTTACCCTACAAGAACAAAAGCTTGGACATGTTGAAATATAATATGCTTAAGGCTGAGGCCCCACGTTGCATAAAAGCAGCTTTTTTTTTGTTGCAGATTTTGCTGTGGTTTTTTGAGCCAAAGCCAAGAGTGGGTTGAACAGAAGAGAGAAGTATAAGAATTTCCTATATATGTCCCATTCCTTTTGTAGCCATTGCTGTCTTTGGCTCGAAAAACTGCAGCAAAATCTGCAACAAAAAAAGCTGCGTTTCCGCAATGTGGGGCCTCAGTCTAATCCTTCTTTGCCCCAACATCTTCATTAAAGACACCTCCCTACATAATAGATGGTCAGATGGCCCCAATGAAATTGTTGAATTTGGCTGAGGTTTATTTCATGTGTATGGCCAGCTTTAAGAAGATATTTCATAGATCTGACAACATGCAGTTGCAAATACAATAATGCTCAATAAAAATAATCAGGTTTAATGAATATAATACATTATGAGAAAGTGGGAGGCGGGAGGTGCAAATTTATATGTCATCAGTGTCTGTGAAAAGATGGATGGCTATCCTCATAGACAGTGTATTAGCCGCTCTTGGCATCTATTATTTAGAAGGAGACCAAGGAAATGCAAAATGGGTAGAATAGATAGTAGAATAGATACTAAAACAACTAGCCTACAAAGGCAACAAGTAATTTCTTGGATTTAGTGGAATATGCTCTTGAAATATCACAGTAGCCTCTCAGCTAATAAAACACAAATTAAATATAATAATTGCATACAGATTTTGCCGAACGTTGAAACAATTCATTTTATAAAAAGTCACAATTTGTCTTTCATCATGATAGATTAAAACATTTATTGGAAAAGCAAAGTCCAATATGTTCTCCTAAGAGCCATGTATCATACTGATATGAAAACCAGCAGTGGATTGTGCGGAAATTCATCCATCTTTGTGCATTAAAATTCTACAACCGCACATGAACTCTGCTGTGTGTCCCCCAGTGATTTTCTCACTGCCACTGAGACACTATGTTACAGAGGACAAATGTACCTTGTATTAAAGTGTAAGCTGTCCCCGTCTTAACTGTCTACTTGTTGTTTCTGGTTTTAAATCAACTAGGAAATCGACTACAAGGCTAAAGTATATGAAAAAGTGTTTGCCGTATCAGCTAACTCCATTGCTAACCGGTACAAAATGTCCACAGACAAATAGTAGTAGTAGAGGAGGCCAACCAATCATGGTAAATAACAAAGACACAACCTAGAGATGACCATGCCAGATTTCACAATTGCAACAATGGAGTCCACTTGTCCAGCTGACATGCAGTAACCCATTCAGCTATACTTTTCTTCACAGCCTCCCTTATTTGACTACTGATCTACTACTGCTTTTAATTAAAGGGTTAATGATCTTTCCAGGGTATTGGGCATGTCTGATAGACGGTATCAAATATCTTAAAAAACAGAGCGAGGGGGGGGGGGGAAGAAGGGTTTATGACATTTGGACTGACAGGCATCAAAAAAGATCAAAGTGTGAGAGGGACCTCCAATTGCCCAATAGCAATTGGCTACCCTTCTTCCATGGTAGGTACGTCATTGTACTCAAGTTAGGTAGCCATACATTCCAAAATCAGACTCCCAAATTGAAGTACATTTTAAGCTCTTCACCGTTCTTTCCAATAAGAAACATAAAGAAACATCTAGTCTGCCACCAGATCCTAGCATATCAACCCAGCCCCACAGATAAATAGGTTGGGGTCGCCTGAATCAAACTATGTTTTCCCCTTGTGAATCACTGCCTCCTTTGACAATATATTGCCATTTTTGACAACATGCAACTAAGTTCTTTAGAGCGATGAGGGTGTTTCCACTTACATCTATGAACAATGGCAGCTCCCTCGTTCCTCCAAAGACCCTAACGTATCTGCAGTACTGGGTGGATATGCTGGGTTCTGTAAGGCATGTTCACAAAAGCACTTGGTTTCCATCCTTTGGGTCCAAATGGGGACCCAAAGGACGGAAACCCTGTTCGCCTAAAAAAGGTTAATGGGGTCCACCGGGTTTTTGCCCGGTTTCTGACGACTTTATAGTGAAATCAGTGGAAAGAAAAGTCCTGCTTGCAGGTCTTTCCTCTCCACTGATTTCAGCAGTATCTCGGGCAGAATCGCGCGAACGCTAGTGTGAACCTAGCGTCAGTCTGTCATAGACTGCAGATACAATTGAGTTTCTTGGGCAGGCCAGCTGTCCCAAGGCATCCTCTTAAATTTAATCTAAGGAACCCAAAAGATTCAAGAAAGGTCACTATTGACTGCATGGTGCGCATAGCAAATGTATATGATTTCTGAATGGACAGCAGTGGATATTATGAATCGTATTTCAAAAATTGGATCGTCGTGGCAAACAGGGGAACATTTGTCATAGAACATGATTTTAAAATGTGTCATTACCTATCTGTAAAAAGATTTTGCCCCATACTTGGAATTAAAGATCCAGCATTTACAAAGGTGTGCTTTGAGTCTATTGTCAGAAAACTGCACTACAAATAGTTGTTGTTGTTCATATGGCCATGTAACAGAACCCTATCCATGTGAACTGACTCAAAGGTATAGCGAGAAGAAAATAACCATATGCATGGCTCTATATAAGGATGCTTAAGGATACTATATAACTAGTACTTAACCTGGGACTGTAATGAGTCCCAGATGTGCAGTCATTCTCTATACTGAGTAGCACTGGTTCACGTGACACAGCACATTCCCTATGGACATCCTTTAAATAAGAAGAAACACATCGAATTTGAGAGCCGAGAAGAACCAGTTGGTCCATGTCAAATGCCCATCATATCATTATACCAGGTGGCTATATGATCGCGTACCCTCCGAACTATTT
Source organism: Leptodactylus fallax (assembly GCA_947044405.1). Lineage (NCBI taxonomy): Eukaryota > Metazoa > Chordata > Amphibia > Anura > Leptodactylidae > Leptodactylus > Leptodactylus fallax. The sequence continues at coordinate 4,595,007 of CAMRHE010000085.1, forward strand.
CAGTATAATAATTCTCCAAACCTTGGGGCTGAGTATGTGTGTTTCATGCTAAGGACACAGATCTGTAATTCCTGGCTGCAATTTGTAATGCCTTTTAAATAAGAGCACAACATCTGCTTTACATTAATCTTACAGAATCTGCAGAAACTGAATCCTGGGATGTTATATGCACTGGTCTAGATAGCACAGAAATAAGCAGATTAAGAATCACTGGGAGAATGCCAGCTAAGCCAGTTGCTTTATTTATCTTGATTTTTATACTAACGTTGTACTTTTTACTGCAACTGGAATGCCATTTATAAGTGGATTTAATGTCCTCTGGAATATTTCTGGTGAATTATGTTTCAAATAAATGTTAGCTGGAACTCCTTAGTTTGGGTTCGCAATAAAGTCAAGTGCAGGTTTTTTATGATGGCTGTTCCAAAGTCTGTTTTATCAGAATATATTGTTTTAACGTACAAAAAAAAGCCATATCTATAAAACCTAAACAAGTAATGTACACTGCTATGGCTAATAGAGATGGGCGAAACCTTTAGTCACGAACGGGGTTTTTAACACAACCAAATAAATGGCAATTCGTCTTGGACGAAACTAAATTGGCCGACGCTACATGTATTGCACAGTAAAAATAGAGAAGAGACACATATCTTGTGAGTCACTGTGATGTTCTGGCACCACTTAGCAACCTCTCAGCCAGTAGTCAGTGGTAGGTGGATACCTTACAGTGCTGATGTCATATACAGTATAGAAGGTTGTGTGTGCTGAAACATGAAGCATATCAGTGATGGCGAAAGTATGGGATGGATGTTTTATTCATCACTCCATGATACAGAGCACTGAGCGTTGCGAAGCTTATAATACAGCTAGGAGTAGGAGAAGTAGAACAAAGTTTAGTCAGAATTAATCAATTACAGGTAGATTAATGCTAGAAATCATAGCTAGGATTCAGGGAGAATATCTGTGCTGTGTGAGCCAAACTGCAGCAGTGATACAGACAGAGGAGAGTTAATCCTTTCATTGCCAATAATCTAATTATGTCTAAGTTTGTTTTGCAATAGAGCAGTTTGATCTGTCTACCGATTATTTAACAGTTTTTTCTGACTAAGACAGTCCTATTAGTGAATTTTTAAGAGTTTTATTGGGCAAAAGTAATTTTTTTTTTGTTAAATACATACAAAAAAATGCTGTTCCAACAGCAAAACGCTGTTTCCGCCTGTACTAATCTGAAAAAATCTCCGTTATTTAAGGGTTTGGTTTTGTTGCTCACCCAATAAATAGTCTTTATTTGAGTGGGGCTGTACTGTCACTTAGACATGTCCTGCTGCCTGGTTCATCATATTATTCCATGCTGTAGCTACCACCACTGCCATCACTCCTGCAGCCTGGTCTATTGCATTCCACTATACAATACTGCTTGTGCCACAGTGTTGGAATAAAACATCTGCTCCCATAAAGGAATAATTTTTGGTGCCTTTTTTTTTTTTTTGTAAAGCCAATCACTTTTCAACTAGGCTCTTAGCCACAAATTTGCCTCCCAAATAACAACAAGCCTGTAGCCCTTACAAGTCATCAAAACTTACCTATAAAACATTGCCTTTTGCAAAATAGCCATCTTGAGTGTCTAAAAAAAACCACGATCAAGCACCTGTCCCCCAAAAAATGGTAATTTTAGAGCATTTTAAATGTTAAAATACGTAAAAGCAAATGGCAGCACAGTGTATGGTTACAGTCAGAGTTTGTATCCACGGCTTACCATCATACATGCAAGTCACTTTACTTTGACATAACTTTGGCTGTGTATTGTTAGAGAGCTAGAAATTGCATAGATAGGTTTCTAGGAGCCAAGTTAAGCTGTGGTTTGTACCAAACTAGTTTGACTTGAAACAAATCTTGGTCTCACATGACATCTGGTCCAACATTGAAGAGGTAGCGGGGAGTGCGCATAATACTATATAAAGGGGCCACTATGGGGCGTAATAATGTGTGCAGGGGCCACTATGGGGCATAATAGTGTGAGCAGTAATGCGGTTTGTGCGGGGGGGCGGTTGCTGGGGGGGGCCCATGTCAAATGTTCGCCTTGGGGCTCAGCCATTCCTAGTTACACCACTGAGTCTAGTATAGGTACAATCTATTTATGGCTGTATTGTTATGGAAACCTGGTAAATTAAATGTGAACTTATATTGGCTGATACACGTGATATGACTGAATATTTAAGGACTTGCGAACTGCTATTGACTAATACAGGTCATAAATAGCTTGGTTGCTATGGAAACCTTTGTGCCTGAGGAGACTAAGTGTCTGCGAGCTTCTATTGGCTGATAAGGGACATGCGACCATGTGTATGGCAGTTGGAATATGAGTGAAAGAATTGCAGGCTTGTATTAGCTAATGCAGGTCATTTTTTGTGAATACTTTATCTCAGGAACGGTACGTTCTAAAGAGCTGAGCCCCAGTCTAAAATCTTCCCGGATATCTGATGTACCCGTGTACCAAATTTGGTGAGGATCGGCCCAGTTGTTTGGTCGCGCATAAAGAACAGACAAAAACTCATTTTTATATATATAAGAGATATATGTATATGATCATATATATACGCTTATGGAGGAACTTTCCTCCCTTTTAACAAGTTGTATAACACTGTACATATATTCTTATATTATTGATTGTAATCCGGCCATATTCGAATAAGCATTTCTCTTTACCATATTATGGGATCTGATATTGTTCTTTGATTATCCAAATTAGTTCTTATTGTCTCTCACTCTTAATATCAAAGGCCGATACAAATTGTAACAGGATGATGTGCTTTAAAATTGACATCTACTTTTATAAGCTATGTATTGCATACTCCACATCCATTATACGGGATTGAATTTTTTCAATATAATATCTACTTATGCCGTATCCAGACGCTGATGTCTGAAACAGCCACTATGGGGATGCATAATGGTCCACATAGTCCCTCATAGTTCCCCATAGGGAGCTCTTCCCCCTCCATCCCCTTACGTGTGACACCACACACATCCTGAAACTGGATAACTCCTCCAGTTCTCTGTCTGGCTGAACATCGGAGAGTTTGACCTAGAAGGGGTAGGGTAAGTGCCTTAAATATCCAAACGCTACCCAAATACGGCACCACTGACATTATGCTATATCTCTGATAACTTGATCCCTGATGATCCATCCAAAGGGCTGGGGAAGTGCGTCAGCTTTCTTAGGGGGAATACTTACCTCTATAGTTGAATTCTGCCATAGAATACACTCTTTTCAGGGCGCATCCTCACTAAGATGAATTTACACGTCAGTAGGCAGTATCTTAGACGATGGGTCTCAACTGTGGACGCGGACTGCTCTGGCTTCAAGGAAAAAAACATTTAGCCTGAGTCTTTGTGTCTAGGCTGAACTAGCCAGGAAGAATTACCTCCTATCACTATATTCTGGGTCTACATCGCTTTTGCTGAGTACCCACATAATTTGGCAAACGCTCTGCAATTTCATTGAATTCTGAGGGCTGGTACATTCTGTTTTTTTGGCACATAAACTTACTTTAAACTGCATCATTTTATACTATCATATATTACTGACAGTGAGCAGTGTATATATTTTGGTGCAGAAATTCATCTGAATTGCACCATATTTTATACTGTCATATCTTACAGTGAACAGTATAATATATTTAATTTAGATTATTTATTAGCCTGTACCCTCAGCTGAGATCAAACACATACAGATATACACATTTTTAACTCCCCCCATATACTATATGGGAAAGGAGCGTATACATTCTAAGATTTATTTTATTTTTGTATCTCTTAATAAAGGTAATGTTATATATTTGATGTACATTTCTCACGACCTATCCGCATTGTAAATCCAGACATAACTGCAATTTAGAAACAAGCACAGAGCATGCTACTGGAGTGATCTGAAAACCATGAAGTGGAGGGGATAGGAGAGAGGAGGGCAGCTGAGATCCTGAAGTGAGAAAACCCCTTTAGGCTAAGTACCCAAGCTGATTAGAAGGGCCAGCTCTGTCCTGGGGAGCCCACTGGACCCAGTGCAGGTGGTGGGTGACAGAAGGATACTGTCCGTGGTGAGCTCCATGCGGGAGAATAACTCCCATCCCATGTATGAGACTGTGATCGCGCTGGGCAGTACTGTCAGCGACCGACTGCTCCACCCTAGGTGTCAGAAGGAGCGCTATCGGAAGTCTTTCCTCCCCACCGCGGTTAGGCTGTACAACCAACACCGACCTAAGCGGAGATCATTACATACAGAGAACTGAAATATCTCTCTGCCTGTTAAATCCCCCCCCCCCCCTGCTACGTCCTATCTGTCTGTCTGCTATTAATGTAATGCCTCTCACCTTGGAACATTCCTGTACATGTTGTATTTGTATCTGCTTATCTTATCTTATCTTTGCTGCTGTAACACACTGAATTTCCCCACTGTGGGACTATTAAAGGACTAGTATTATTATTATTATTATTATTATTACCCACATAACGAATTGCAGCAAAAAAACACTGTGACGGAAACGCATCATGATTTTTTCTGCAGCGTTTTTCATTGTGTTTTCTCAGAGTTTTCCTCTGCGCACTTCCTGCCCTTTTCTATTCCTGTATGGAAAACACCAGTGTTTCTGTTGGTATAATTGACATGATGGGATTTTCAAAAACACAAGCGTTTTTAAAGTCGCAGCTTTCCCGCCGTGGATTTTTTTTCTGCATTGTGTGAATGGGATTAGCCAGAATCCCATACACTTTGCAGGTACTGTAAAATGCAATGTTTTTTGCCACAGCGTTTCCACAGTGGGAAAAATGCAGCGTTTTTGCAAGAAGGGGTTTCAGCCTTATGGACAAAGCATTATTTTTACATTTTTCATCAATATATTCCAAGAAAAGTGATGGGTGAATCTCCCAAGATTCATTTCAGGTTCAGGTGGCTCAGGTCCCTGATTTGTTTTGGGTTGAACAAGTTCGGATACAACCAAAAGTGAAATTATTATACTCTGGGGTCTCTTCAGGCCCCAGAATATAATAGGTGGAGGCCCAGGGAAGGTGTAAAAAAATAAAAAACATTTATACTCACTTTTTCTCTCACCACTTTTGGACCTCCTTGTGGCGTCCAGAAATCTTTCTAGGTCTCCTCAGTGACGTCATGCGCTCAGAGTGACCGCTAAGCCTGTTATTGCGCCTCAGGGGTCCCATGGGCACTAAGAGCACCACAATGTCACCAGGAGAACACTGGACGTCGTGAGGAAGTCTAAAAGAGGTGAGGAAAGTTGAGTATGAATGTTTTTTAATTTTTTACACCTTTCCCGGGCCTCTACCTACTATACTCTGGGGTCTGAAGAGAGCCCAGAGTATAATAATTTAACGCAATGTATGTCATGGTATGTTCGGTTTTGTTAATCAAACAATTTGGTATATTTGGATCAAATCCATCTTGGAACAAATCGGCTTGCTCATCTCTATCCAAGAACCATAACTATTTTATGCTTATGTCAATGTAGCCATATGTAGACTTGTTTATTTTAGGATTAATCGTATTTTAGAACAGTGCAAATACAGTAGAGTACAAATAAGGCTACGTTCACATATGCATGGCATAAAAATGACATATGAAAATGTCCTGCTCACATGGCTTTTTTGTTTGCCGCTTTCAGGTTAAAAACAACGGACACCCTCAATTCCTACAATGGACCAGAACAACAGACTGCCGTTATTTATTTTTCGAAACATGGAAAAACATTTTAATAGGGAAAAGGGAGTTGTTTTTGTTTTACTACTACTGATCACTAATACAATACACTACAATACATAAGTATTGTAGTGTATTGTGCCTGTTACAGAACTGTCGAAGGCATTTTATAATAATAATAATAATAGTTCTTTAATAGTCCCACAATGGGGAAATTCAGTGTGTTACAGCAGCAAAGATAAGCAGATACAAATACAAATACAACATGTACAGGAATGTTCCAAGGTGAGAGGCATTACATTAATAGCAGACAGACAGATAGGAAGTAGCAGAGTAGGGAGGGGGGATTTAACAGGTAGAAAGATATTTCAGTTCTCTGTGTGGAATGATCTCCGCTTAGGTCGGTGTTGGTTGTACAGCCTAACCGCGGTGGGGAGGAAAGACTTCCGATAGCGCTCCTTCTCACACCTAGGGTGAAGCAGTCGGTCACTGACAGTACTGCCCAGCGCAATCACAGTCTCATGCATGGGATGGGACTTCTTCTCCCGCATGGAGCTCACCACGGACAGTATCCTTTTGTCACCCACCACCTGCACTGGTTCCAGTGGGCTCCCCAAGACAGAGCTGGCCCTTCTAATAAGCTTGTCAAGTTTCTTTCTGTCCCTGGTTGATATACTGCTCCCCCAGCAGGCCACTCCGAAGAAGATGGCCATTACTACTAAGGACATGTCTCTGGCAGGTCCAAATAGAAGGGATATAATGGCAACCATGTCTATCCCCCCCAATTGTGTTGGAGTACGGCTGGAACTATAATTTTGATAGGGATAAACAGCTGGGATCGATGTTATCAAAGTAGGGTTCCTTCAGAGATTAGGAATGTACAGGGTAATGGACTAACTAACCACAGTTGGAAAGGTAGTGTATTCTCTTCGATCCAGTATGTACTATAATATTGGCTGATTCATGTCTATATACACTACTAGCTGGTATATCTAACATAAAGATTTTCACACTATGCCTCAGTGAAGTGAAGGCCTACCAGGAAACAGCTTTCAATACTATAAAGTCTACATGGAATTATTGACTTTCTGAAGAAATGTAGTGTAAAATCTATTGCTGTGTCCGCACATTACAATCAGTTCAAGTCTTTGTATGTTTTCTATGGTTGTGCTGCCATTCCCTTGTTACATTGTGTTCTAGTCTACCAGGTTACTGTAGATATTGATTTTTTTTTTTTTCTTTCTGGAGAAATTCTTGTAAACAACATTATCAATCGCCTCCAAACTGGACACGGAAGACTGGTTGTGATCTAGTCTCATTACTTTTCAACATAACATGTTACAAGCCTACATTGTGTTATATCTGAACCAATGTGTGCTAAGAGCTTTTTTTTTTTTTTTTTTTTTTTTTACATTTTACCATTTTGGTGGTTTGAAATATTGTATTTTCTTGATTGTTTTGTTCTTTTAGGGGAAGTTCAGACGAATTTTTTGAAAATTTCTGTATCAAAAAGTAGCAATTTATGAATCTCAATTTTATAGTGAGATTCTGTTCATCCAAATCCAGCAGTAGATTGCTGTCAAGAAGGGCAATGAATTCTTGCAAGTTAAGCCAAGTGATGGAGAGTTACCTTGTTTCTGTGTAAAGGGAAGGTCCAAGTGTTGCATTGCATATATTGTATATTAAGTTGACCTTTCATGTCCTCTGACATTAGCAGTATTATGTACTGAAAGCTGACAGTGCGCTGAATTCTGTTAGCTGTGCTGGTATTTGCCCTGGTGCCAGAGATATTGGAGCCGTTAGTTATAGTACCGATATCCCTCCACTGTCAGAAGGGCGGGCCTTAAAGCTCAGTGTCATTCCTCACAGCCCAACCACCGGGGTGCATACTGGCAAAGCTGACAATATGCTGAATTAATATTATTGAAATAATACCGCTGATGTCAGAGGACATGAAAGGTCCTCTTTAAATCATACCTCCCAAAAGGACTGAACAAAGGATAAAATCTGTGGCACGTGCAGCTGGTCGCTGCGTATTTAGGAATCATATGTCATACCTACAACAAAACCCATGAACCCTTTTCTCCAGCCCATTCCCAACCATATCCTGTTGTGGTGCCATACAGTATAATGCCCCCCTCATTGTGGCCCCCTCCAGTCTCTCCTGCTGGCAGTTAAGAAGCAGCAGGCGTGATGTTACCATATTGCCCCTGTTTGCATCAAAGATATCGGGAGAAGAGACAGTGATTGAATGGTGGAAGAGGAAATAACGGCTCCCTGCTTCACGATTGTACCCAACTCCATCTGTGTCTTCCAAATGCAATAGGGATGATGCTGAGACATATGCCCAGGACAGTGGAACAGCACCTGAAATCCAGGACTGTCCCACTGAATCCAGGACGATTGGGAGGTATAGTTAAATTGAGCAGCTAACTAAGGGGCACTATTACTATATTATTACAGTAATAGTGCCCCCAGTTATTAACATTACCTGTGTGGGGACTGTTATTAGCTGTAGAGAGGGCACTATAACTGTAATAACTGTAATAGTGCCCTAATAGTACCCCCCTTCGACAGGTAATAGTCTCCCTCCCCCCCCATAGATAATGTTATTAACTGGGGGGTGCACTATTACTGTAATAGTGCCCTAGTAGTGCCCCCCATAGGTAATATTACCTGTGTTTGTGTGGGGGGGGCTATTACAGTTATAGTGCACCCCCACCAGTTCATAACATTACCTGTGTGTGGGGGGGGACTGTTATTAACTTGAGGTGGCACTATAACTGTAATAAGGCACTACACACACATTTAATAACACTGTAATAGTCCCCCCTCATTACAAAATACATTACATTAATTACATTATACTTACCTGGTCAATAATCCAACTCTCCAGGGATCTGTTCTTGAACACAGGATGTGTGCATCTTCTACTCTGTTCCCCAGTCCTAGTGGCAGCATAGTGAAGGTTTCGGGAGCAGCATAGAATATGGACACATCTGTTGTGCAAGAACAGATCCCGGAAGCTGCATTAATAACCAGGTAAGTGGAAAGTGATGTGCTGGTGTAGGCTACACTAGCAGATCACTCTCTAAAACAGGTGCCTTCCTATGCTCCTATGCTATGAATTACACGCATCATAGGAGCTTCAGCCGACACCTAGCAGCATACAGAGGTCCTTGATGACCAAGTACCAAGTGATCCACGGCCCAGTACTGGTCTGTGGCCCGGTCTTTGGGAACCTCTGCTCTAATAGACACATATAGTATTGAGGTTGTGCACCATGCCTTCCCCATCACATTTAGGTGGACTTGTCTGTGTTTGATATTTTGCTGACTTTCTAAGATCCATACGATCAGGTAACATTTCCTGAAACACAACCTTCTAATTCATTTATCTATGGTAATAGGTAGGTGTATTTCATTTTCTAGTTTTTGCATTCTCCACATATTAGAATAAAGCAGGAGGTAGGTTATTCTGCACAACCTATATAATCCTGTAATTCACCGTTTCCGCCTTTAGTGTGAATATTCTCTATAGCCAAAGGTCTTTCTGCCTAGGTTTCGATGTTATTCATTCTGAATAGAACAGTTGACTAAAGGCAAACATTTACATTTAATAAAATTGGATATTTTCAATACTAAATTCTTGAGTCAACTTTTCCATGCAGAGTCTTCTACACCAGATCTTACACATCTCAATAATAACCTACTGATAACACATCCATCACTACGGTCACACCAGCCGAACACCTCAGCATTCATATCAGCCATAGTATCTCTATTCCATACTTTTTGCTGTAGGTCATGAAGTCATGCACAACTCAGTATTAAAATGTATTTCATAGTATGACACAAGCCTGCTACTCCCTGGAGCACCTCACTATATATCCAGTATTCTCATACAGTCATTTTATTGCTACTGAGATATTTATGTATTTAGTAATGTGACTGGAGAACCCCATTGGGTGTTTTACTTGGATTACCATATGACCATATTAACGTATTACCTTTATCCATCATGTCCATGTACAATTGAGAGGCCTGGTCTTTCAATAACAGATTTTTCCTTCATGGGTAGATGATTTCTGTGGATGCTCTAGGAGAGAAGTCATATCGATTGTCACCATTCATGGCTGCACTACCTTTTGTCACTTTTACAAAAATGCTCTAGAAAAACCACTGCAACATACTAAAATCTGTTATAGGGGAGACCTGACAGTCTAGCCAAGCTGGGCAGTGAGAATCTGGACAACTTTGTAAGGAACGAGACACAACTCCTAACTTTGCCAAACTACACACTATAATTGTGTATATAATGTACACATGGAGTACAGCAAGCAGGTAAGTAGCACACAAAAAAGAGTGGGCCATAATACATTAAAGAGGGTCTGTCACAAGACCAGTCCCTATTGAACTCTGTTAGATAACTGGGGTTCACCTGAATAAAAGGCTTTTTCTGCTTCCTCTATTGCAGACATATTAGCTTTTTTCCTGATATGATAGTGAGCTGCTTGGTGCAATGAGGGTGACAACATTGCTCTTGTTGCACCAAACAGCTAGGCATTCCTGCTCCCGCCCTTCTTGCTATGATTGATATATATATATATATATATATATATAGTGCTGGCCAAAAGTATTGGCACCCCTGCAATTCTGTCAGATAATACTCAATTTCTTCCAGAAAATGATTGCAATCACAAATGCTTTGGTAATAATATCTTCATTTAATTTGTCGTCAATGGAAAACCACAAAAAGAATTGTCAAAAAGCCAAATTGGATATAATTCCACACCAAACATCATAAAAAAGGGGGTGGACAAAAGTATTGGCACCCTTTGAAAAATCATGTGATGCTTCTCTAATTTGTGTAATTAACAGCACCTGTTACTTACCTGTGGCACATAACAGGTGGTGGCAATAATTAAATCACACTTGCAGCCAGTTGAAATGGATTAAAGTTGACTCAACCTCTGTCCTGTGTCCTTGTGTGTACCACATTGAGCATGGAGAAAAGAAAGAAGACCAAAGAACTGTCTGAGGACTTGAGAAGCAAAATTGTGAGGAAGCATGAGCAATCTCAAGGCTACAAGTCCATCTCCAAAGACCTGAATGTTCCTGTGTCTACCGTGCGCAGTGTCATCAAGAAGTTTAAATCCCATGGCACTGTGGCTAACCTCCCTAGATATGGACGGAAAAGAAAAATTGGCGAGAGATTTCAACGAAAGATTGTGCGGATGGTGGCTAAAGAACCTCGACTAACATCCAGACAAGTTCTAGCTGCCCTGCAGTCCGAGGGTACAATAGTGTCAACCCGTACTATCCGTCGGCGTCTGAATGAAAAGGGACTCTATGGTAGGATACCCAGGAAGACCCCACTTCTGACCCAGAGACATAAAAAAGCCAGGCTGGAGTTTGCCAAAACTTACCTGAGAAAGCCAAAAACTTTTTGGAAGAATGTTCTCTGGTCAGATGAGACAAAAGTAGAGCTTTTTGGGAAAAGGCATCAACATAGAGTTTACAGGAAAAAAAAAGAGGCCTTCAAAGAAAAAAACACGGTCCCTACAGTCAAACATGGCGGAGGTTCCCTGATGTTTTGGGGTTGCTTTGCTGCCTCTGGCACTGGACTGCTTGCCCTTGTGCATGGCATTATGAAGTCTGAAGACTACCAACAAATTTTGCAGCATAATGCAGGGCCCAGTGTGAGAAAGCTGGGTCTCCCTCAGAGGTCATGGGTCTTCCAGCAGGACAATGACCCAAAACACACTTCAAAAAGCACTAGAAAATGGTTTGAGAGAAAGCACTGGAGACTTCTAAAGTGGCCAGCAATGAGTCCAGACCTGAATCCCATAGAACACCTGTGGAGAGATCTCAAAATGGCAGTTTGGAGAAGGCACCCTTCAAATCTCAGGGACCTGGAGAAATTTGCCAAAGAAGAATGGTCTAAAATTCCAGCAGAGCATTGTAAGAAACTCATTGATGGTTACCGGAAGCGGTTGTTCGCAGTTATTTTGTCTAAAGGTTGTGCTACCAAGTATTAGGCTGAGGGTGCCAATACTTTTGTCTGGCCCATTTTTGGAGTTTTGTGTAAAATGATCAATGATTTGACTTTTTTTTCATTCTCTTTTGTGTTTTTTCATTGCAAGCAAAATAAATGAAGATATTATTACCAAAGCATTTGTGATTGCAATCATTTTCTGGAAGAAATTGAGTATTATCTGACAGAATTGCAAGGGTGCCAATACTTTTGGCCAGCACTGTATATAGACTGACCCTGTCAATCATAGTAGGGAGGTATCTCTTTGGCGCAATTAGAGCAATGGTGATGACCTTGTTAGTATAGTTATGATTATAGAAATGACATTGGACGACACATTAATTTATCAAGAGTGGGGTTTCCTACACCAGTTTTGATCTCCCTTGCATGTCTCATGTCTCTTAATAAATTAGGAACTCCTCTTGCCCTCCATGTGGCAAATGTATGCTAAACAGGCAGTGGTATAGTTTTGAGCTATAATTTACTGCAGTCTCTGGGATAAATTATAGCAAATCTTTTAGGACGCAAGGGGCTATGCTCCCTTCTGTTAAGCCCTGACATGCCCACTATTCGAAAAAGTGGAATTCGAGGTGCAAATGGACCGAAAGCCAAACATTGTGTGAAAATTTACGACTTTAATCACATTTTTTATGCTAGAAATTGGTGTAAAATGTATCAGAAATTAACCCCATGGTGTTCGATGAGAGTATTGCTCTTGAAAGATCTATGTACAATCCTTTGTACATAGAGTCTGAAGCTCACAGGCTAAACATCAATATTAATAAAAGGGGTTTTACAGTAAGTTATCCCCCATCCACAGGGATTGGTGGGATCCAATTGCTGGTACCCCCATTAATCATGAGAACAGATGCGTGTTACCCCTGCATCTATTTCAATGAGACTTCAGAGGCAGCTTGACTTTTCTTCCACACTCCCACAGAAGCGAATGGAAATGGAAGCGCTCATGCACTACCTGGCATTCCATTCATACAGGACCCCCATTCTTATGATTGGTGGGGGTCTCGGCAGTTGGACCCACAAAAATCAGTCATCATGTATCCTGTGAGTAAGGGATATTTTTAACTAATGGAATACCCCTTTAAGACTAAGAGCTTTCATTAGTGATAAAATAATAAATAATATATATTTTCATCTCTAATGCAATAAAAAAAATAAGCAAAAAGGGTAAAATTGAATATATAATGTAACAAAACATTTCCCAATCTGAATTCTTGACTTTATTTATAATTCAACAGGTATAAAAGGAATAATTACATTCTGCAGACCGCACAATCCTGATGATTATTGGATTCTTAGGTTGGCTTGTAAGAGAAAACGGAATGTAATTTGATATAAAGTTTCTGCCAAATGTGAAAGTGTGGCTGATCAAGGAATTTAAGAAGATGGAAGTGCAGCTATGATGTATTTCACAGGAAAAAAATCAACTACTAACGGCTTTAAATTTCCTAAGGGAGCTATTTGTCAACCGAGGGAGAAAATGAAGTTGGTGAGCCTTTCTCAAATCTAGACAGATAGCTATAAAGTATACTGCAGGAGGATTACCAAACACCACCATTCCTTCTGATCACTTAAGGCATTAGAAATAATCTGTGGGTTTACTAGATCAAAGGCAGGGTGCAAAATAAATAAGTGCTCTGATTGAAGACATCAGCACATTCAGAAATCGTCTCATTGAAAAACAGGCTGCAGAAGTTGCAGAGAAAGGATCCGACTTCAGAAGTGCATTGTTTTATTCATGCCCTCCTGAAAGAGAAACTTTAGCAAGGATCAAATGTAGGACTCAAGTACATTTCAACATCTGTCTTTATCTTAAAAAAATAGAAGGACTAGAAAAAACTGATGCACAGGCGATTGATCATTCTAGGTAATCTGATCTCTTTAACTTTTAGAGAATATTCAGGGTCTAGACAATTCTGTCCCATTGTCCTCTCCTATGCAGCCATATCTTTTAATGCTTATTCTAGCCCTCCTAGAATAGTTCAGAGCATGTTTATGCCACTAACCAATGGTTTTATGCTGTCTACAGGAGAAATTTCATCAGGAACTATCGCTCATACATCAAAATTGTTGACTTCAGTACCCCACTGTTGAGATAAGGGAGCAATGCAACCCTATTTATTATTAGCAGAGGGTTCTCTGGATATTATGGGTGATATTACATGAACAGATTTTTTATAACAAGTGCTGATCAGCTACAAAGCTATTACAAAGACGATGCAGAGGACTTGCAGGGGAAGCAATTGCTAAAGCGATTTTTCCCCTGGTATATACTTTAGTTGTTTGCCGACAGCAGGGCCCTTATTGATAGGATGATGTTCTGCCAATGGACAATGATTTTTTGTCCTGCTGAAATCAACAAATCACCCAATGAGCGAGAAAATGGTCATCCAACGGATGATTGTCGACGCTATTAGAAAGGCCAACAATTGGAAACGAGCTATTGTATGAGTGTTCATTCCCTACCATTGGCTGTTAAATCACCGTGTCTAATAAGAACTTAAGAACATGCCCAGAACAGTGCTATAGACAATGAGTAAGAGGACCAGATAGTACAGAGAACAATGGGGAACCCAGGAAGCATTGGAGGGATCAGTAAGGTTAGTGTTACTTATTTCATTATTTTACAGTGATCATTTAAAAAATGAAGTGTATGGACAGCCTCTTTAATATCAATGCCCCTTTAAAGGGGCATTGCAGCTCCTATTTTCAACCCCTGCAGAAGCTTAAGATAACAAACACTCTGTTCGCCAGGGATCCAAGGTAGAATCTCTGTTTGGATCTCTGATCTTTGTTGGCATTCTGTCCACACATGAGCACGTCAGCCATTCAGTAGTTGAGCACTCGTGTTCTGTATGAAAAGAATATCAGTGCTTAGCCACTGGTTGACTGCATTGCTCACGCACGGGCCAAAGGTCAGGAACTCTGGGGACCCAAATGGAGACAGGATACCAAAGCAAACTGAGGGATGAGTCATATCTTAAGTATCTGGAGGGTTTAAAATAGGAACTGGTACACGAAAGACACTTATGGTATATCCATAGACTGTCACCGCTAAGATGAAAACTCTGCAAAATTAATTATTTACATTTGCGAAAAAAAGTTCACCTTTTAACTGTTTACAAATGTAAGTTTTTTTGCAGTGAAAACCCCTTTAAGTGAAAGGCCAGACCAAATGAGCTTCCAATTCCACATTGCTCTGGGAGCTGAACACAATGTTGGTTTCATGCACAAATGGATTCAGAGCTTAGCTGTTTATAACATATGGTAGAAATAGAGAAAACTTCAACCACAGCACTTACAGTCAGATTTATGGTCTTTAAAGTGATCACTGAATCATGAATCAAAAGGTGAACAGATAATATATACCACCAGCAGCAGCATTTGGGAAGCACATTTGATAGCAGATGTTTTTGGTTCTTCAAGATGGATAAAAACAACAGCTACAACTGGCATATTCACTGTCTGAACTAAAACAAAAAGAACATCTTGAAGGTATGGGTTATTTCACAAAAACATCTTCCTGTAAGGAAATGGTGACTGCACCTACCCCTGAAAGTATATTTTATTAGTTATGTGCAGTGGCGTAACTAGGAATGGCTGGGTCCCAAGGCAAACATTTGACATGGCCCCCCCCCTGCACAAACCGCATTCCTGCGCACACTATTATGCACCATAGTGGCCCCTGCACACACTATTATGCCCCATAGTGGCACCTGTACACAGTATTATGCCCCATAGTAGCCCCTACACACACTATTATGCCCCATAGTGGCCCCTGCACACAGTATTATGCCCCATTATGGCCCCTGCACACAGTATTATGCCCCATAGTGGCCCCCTGCACACAGTATTATGTACCATTGTGGACCACCCATGAACAATTTTTATACTCTGGGGTCTTTTCAGACCCCAGAGTATAATGATCGGAGACCCAGGGGAGGATACAAACAAAAAAAACAATGTTACCTACCTTTCCCGCACTCCCCGCTACTTCGGCCATCTTCAATGTTGGACCAGATCTCGCGTGAGCCAGACTGGCGTCTCGACGCATAATGACGCAGGCCTGGCCCACGTATTGTGACCAAACAGGCCCGAAGCCTGCAGAGCATAGGAGAGGTAAGTTACAGTGTTTATGTTCTCTCACCTCCTCTGGCCCTCCGATCATTATACTCGGGGATCTGAAAAGATGGTTCTCCCATCCTGGTGGAATGGCAGGCCAAGTATGTTCCCCTCGTTCCATTCATTCTCTAAGGGAGCAACAGAGATAACCGAGCTCTGTATTCAGTGATCTCCAACAATCCCATAGAGAATGAATGGAGTGGCAGAGCACATTCTTGGCCTGCCTTTTCATCAGGATGGTAGAACTAGACTCCCGTTCTCGTGATCAGTGGGTGCTGTAGCAGTTGGACTCCCCATGATCGTGAAGTTGTCCCCTATCATATTGATAGGGGATAATATCAAAACTTGTTAGAACCCCTTTAAATATTAAAAGACAAGAGCCTATGTCACTGGGGCATTTGTGTCAATGAGGTTACCACGTAGTTGAAGATCGTGAAATCCCAGCACCAAACAGACTAGCTACTATCATCAATCTAGTTATGTGGCATAAAGAGACATACCAAGACCCCACTGCATTGGCATGCAGGTGTATTGACAACAGGTGTTGGAGGCACTCAGCTGTAGTTTATATCATTTTACTAGGAAGTCTTGTGACACACACAGACCAGCAGTATAAACAGCAGATATAACAGTAGCTTAACGCTTTCGATAGACCTGGCCTTTGGCGGCATACCTGTGGCGAGGGAGTCTCCCTCCTCTATATATAATCTTCCAGGTCAACATTGGAACTTCGTTCTGGTTAACACATACATAATAATTCTCTTTGTTGGCTAAGCACCGTTACTTCAGCAACAGTAATGTTTGACTAACAGATAATCAGTCAATAACATAACCAGAACATCTAACCCTAACATTGAGTGCTGGTTATGTTGTTGTGAACACAAAGACTGATCTGTTAGCCAAGTATAACCCTAGCACTGAGTGCTAACTGGAGTATTGGCCTTTCCCCATCATTTGCATATGAATATAACAGCGGTTAACTTAAGGGTCCAAAGCTGAATAGCAGAGGCATATTTAGAAACTGTAGAATCACCTCTACAAGGTACCAGAATTAGTTATATAGCCAATTTACTGCTGACAGACTTCCCTTAAAGGAAACTGTATTAACCACTTTAGGGGTGAGAAACTCCCCACAGATTGCAGCAGCAGATCTCATCTCATATGTCATGTACATGCTGTGGATATATATTCCGCACAGAAAACTGAACCTGCTGCCAATTTTCAGATCTGCAGCATGTCAATTACTATATCTTGTTGTGACAATTTTTACTTTTCAAAAGTGTTTTGCTACACATAGATTAAAGATAAAGGAGATAACAGCCTGTTTAGTTCTGTGCATGCTCCTCTGCAGGCTCAGTGATCCGCTGTTACCTTGTAGCATTGGGGTCTTGGGCTAAATATGACCACATACCTATTTTCATTGTTTATCTATTTTCTGACTGTAATCTATCACTATTTTTAATCATTTTAGGCACTGTGAGATTTTATCAAAGGTAAACTCAGTTTTGAGTAGCAAGAAGGATAGTATTTTGTATTTCTGGGACCTCTGTCAAGTCATGTGTGATGACATCATAGAGTAGTTGCTTTGATCTACATTAAATGGCTTTGTAGATGTATTGCCCCATATATTATATGGCATCACAGCTGTGTCAGGTTGTGTCCAATGACCAAAGTGAACTGAAATGTGCACTGTGAATTATGTTGTGTAAATTTTCAACAGTAAATTCATGGAATGAAGTTATTGTAAAAAGAAAATCACAAACTTTTTATGCAAAAACTAGAGAATGATATAGATAAGATTACTTGTTCTGTAATAGTTAAACGGTCACTTTCTTTTCAATAAATTTAGCAAAAATACTACAAGTGAATATAAGATATTCTGCAATATATCTTATAAGAGAAAAATGCCTATCTATCTTTTCCTGCTTCCCCTGCCGGCTTAAACTGGCATTCAGTCTGAAATCTATGTTGAATCTGTCTTAGTCTCCCAAGACAGACTATCGTGTCACTGACATATCAATTTACAGGTTCCCTTAGAAGTCTATGGATAGGGCAGGGAGAGGACTAAGCAGAAGCTAAGTGACAGCAAAGAGACAGAGGTTGCTAAAGCTAAATCGGGGGTTTCGATCTTACCCATGGAAGACCACCTCAAATTCTTCTCCAAATTCCTCCATGTGAAACTGACCTAATCCTTGCTTCTCCTTCCCAATGTAGCGTTATATTTTCTCACCTCCATGACTAGGTGAAGGTCTCTGTATAACTATTTTTACAGTTTCCAATGAATATAATAACAGCTGTATTGAAGATTTATCAGGTGTTGGAGCCCCAGTGATCTAATACTAATGGCCTATCCTAAGAATAGATCATCAATATCCATTAACCTGGAGAACCCTTTAAGAAATACGTAAGGGTAGACCTGGGTAAAGTAGACAAGAAGTAAAAAAAATATCCATAAGCCATCATTTAGAAACTACAACAAATAGGGTATATCTTTCTGAGCTCCATACATACATACCTACTGTATAACATATGTGGAACATTGCAACACTTTTGTTGCTGCCTTTGATCATCTATAAAACGTTCCCTCTATAGTTATCACCATGACATAAGGAAATGTCTTGATGGGCACCCCCTTATATCAGGACGGCAATGAAGAAGGTAATATTCATTAAAGGAGATATCCCTTTTAATTTAACCCCTTCAAGTATAAAGAATAAAAAGAATATGGCACTTATCATAACCCCTTCAAATACTTAAATGGCAGTGGTGTTGAGACTTTGCCATCAATTTTGAGGAACTGGATAATCCCTTTAAGTAGTATAGGAATAACTAAACCCAAAAACAAAGATTTTCCCAGAGAGCAAAGGCAGCCATATTGGCATACATTGCATCATTGTCTTCTTCTGGAATACAAATCCAAATGATCCTGTTGGGATCTAACTACATTGCCAAGGTAAAACAAAGTAATGGGACATGAACCAAGAAGCAGTAATGGAAGATGCTCCCGGTCCTCTACTAACATGGTCTGATGCATGCGTGATCTAGGAGATGGAATGTAGAGACATAGATAAAAGAAATGGCAATGTGAAAAGTACAAGGGGTTTTCTTGGATTGGTAAAGGAATTTTTTTAAGCTTTAAAGATGTCCACAGTATCTATCTAAAATTAACTTTTATCGCTATTATTCTCTTTTCGATTATTTCTTTTGCTCACTTATATAGCACCATCATATTTCACAGCTCTTTACAAAGATATAGTCAACACTGTCCCAAGTAGGACACACAATCTAAATTCCCAATTGATATGTCTTTGGAAACCCAGGCAAACACAGGGAGAACATACAAGCTCCTTGCAGATGTTGTCCTTGGCTGGATTTGAACCTGGGACTTCAGTGCTGCACGTCTCTCCTTTCTCTCTTTTCTATATGCAGCCATGACAAAACAGCAGGTATTCCTCCTCTCTTTCCTCATAAGAACAAAATGAGCCTGCTGTTCTCAGCAGCTTATACACAGGAGACAAAGGAGCAGGAAGCAGACAGCTCCGTTCTCTGTGAAGTGACAGTCACTACAGCTTAGCTCTCCTTGAGATAAATGGAAGCTGATCTGCAGTAATCTGATCTGGCCACTACACAGAAAACGGAGCTGTCTACTTCCTGTTCCATTCACTGTGTATCAGCTCCTCAAAACCACTGATCAGTGGGGGGACTGGCTATCAGACCCCCACTAATCTGATATGAAGGTCATTAATAAATTTAGTCCAGAAAACACCTTATAAATAAGCATGAACATAGTTCACAAGACAAAATAATAACTAAAGGGTCTTAAAATACCAAAACGTTTCTCGACCTAAGACTTCAATACATAGCTATAGTATTGCTCTCTTTTGCATGGAGCCATAATAGGGCATTTATATAAGTCCATGGGGCCTTTACTGCACCTACATATGCCTCCAATTTCTAGGATGAATAGCCCTTGTACATACAGCACCCAATACAACATGATATGGAGGCATGTGCATTCCCGTACAGCTTCAAAGAACTGTGCCGTACAGAACTTCATTTACCGCCATATAGTCTCATGCAGGCAGCTATGATTAAAAGGTAACACTGCCCTCATTATTTCATCCATACAACATAGTAATGACTATGCACATCAATGCTGAATAATTTCCTGTATTTATTCTGCAGGGAAGACGTGTCATGTAGGAACCATGGCGTGAGACAATGGGATGAGAACATACAGAAGATGTGGCCTTTAAATCTGGCCCTGCATGAGATTATTAATCTATACCACAATGCAACAACCTATCTGAAAATTTAATATAAATCCCACTACGATAGCGTAATAACCAAGTACCAGAGAAGCGAAGCACAAGTGCCAATGAGTTCAACTTCCACACATAGAATAAACTTTCCTTACAACTGACAGAAATTGTAGTCTGGATCCCAGTTGTCCTGGCTTTTAGCATTCTAGCAGCAGTAATGGCTTCAGTCTCGCTTATCAACCAATAAATCAGATAAACTACTGCCACAACAGCAAAACTACAAACACAAAGCAAGTCATGCCAGGCAACGCAGGAAACGCACCAACTCTTATTGCAGACTTCACAACCACATAATCCCTCCAAATGCCCAATAATAGAAAAATGATAGATAATTTCAATTTCCTGCCACTGAAATGTCAAGGTGAGAAACAATAAAAGCAAACAATACAGGGAAATGTTCTTTTATTGAAATGTCATGATGCAAAAAAAAATGAATTTAATATAAGCTTGATCTTGCCAATCAAATTTTATACTGGAGAATTTTTTTGTTTAAACCTCAGCTTAGAAAGTAGATAACTTTGAGCTGAAACATGCCAATAGTATAGGCTTACAGATTTAGCACAATTTAACTTGTCACTTAATACATTAAAGTGTATCACCAATCATAAAACCTTGCAGAAATAAATGGTGCAAGTTAATATAAAAAAAACTTTGTAATATATCTTATTAGGGAAAATGCTTCTTTCTCCACTTATCAGACTCCTTCCAGTCCCACTTCCTTCTTGACTAACATTTACTCTGAAATCTCTGCTGAATTTTTTTCCTGGTCTCCCAAGACAAACTGTTAGCTCACTGAAGTGTTAAATTACAGGTTATACTTTCAACATAAAAGTCTATGGAGAGGGAAAGGGGATGAGGAGGCCTCTGATAGATGGAGAAAGAAGCATTTTTAAACTTTTTTTTCACCTCAGCAACTTATTCCCTTATCCACAGAATAGGGAATAAGTTGCAGTTCGATGGCAGTCTGACCAGTGGCACCCCACAGACTACAAGAAAAGGAGTGCTTTGCTCACCAGCCTGAATAGAGTAGTGCTTGGAAAGAGACACTCCTGCTCCACTGATTTTCTTTCATAAATCAGTAGTAGATCTGCAAATTGTTATATATTTTAAATAATATTATATATTTTAGTGCAAGGTTGCAACTTTCAGAAGCAAGATGTCTAGTCCCCCCAAAAAATCCATCTGTTGTAAAATACTAAATGGAAGACAGGGAGGAGGGGGGTGCAGCTGCAGCTGTACTCTGGGTTTCTGTTAAACAGTATGAAATAGGCTCAGAGCACAGTTATTACAGGCTACCTCTACAATAAAAAAACTGAGTCCCCAGTCTACAAAGAACCATGAAGATCACGTATTACTAACACAAAGGTTATTCCACATCAGCCAAGTGTCCAAGGTACAACAGGATGTTCCAAGGTACTGGATGTTGTCCCACTTCAAATGATGCCAATAGCAGTATTGTTAAACTACTATTTCCAACTACTGCCAGCAGAGGACAACAATACTCTGGGGTAACTAAGACAAGTGCCTTGTGCTGGGGACTTTTATAACACTGTGCACTGTAGACACGGGCAATATACATCTTAATGTTCATCTATTTCATTTGACGTTTCAGGATAAGCTGCTATGTGTGTGTACATGAAGAATGACACTATTTCTGGTCATTATAGGACTGATATTCTGCAGCTTTTAGAAGTTTCTGCCTTTCCAAACTGTATCTGTAATTTTCATTCCTCTCTGAGCTGGTGGGAGTAGACTAGCTGCCATACACTGCACACAGTAAGTAGAGGAGAATCTGCTCCATAACTGTCTCTTTCTCAGAGACAGTAGGATATGTACAGTAGTACAGGCCTGTACTTATGGGCCTGTCATACAATGGTTCTATCCAGCAATAACATCAGTCTAAACCTGGGTTTATTTTGTTTTCTCTTGCCTTCCCTTCTCACTCCTTCCTCTTGCTTCTTGATAGACTTCTATAGAGATAAGTCTTCTGAGTCATGTGATCTGCAGTCCGTCTTCATATGGATAGAGCAGTGACATTTAAAGCAAAATATGTTTTAGCAGAGGAAGGGAGAGCAGGGAAACAGCCCTATAAGAAGAGAAAGAGGTATTTCTCTCTGATAAGTTATAACCATCTGTATTATTCATTTATGCAAAGTTTGTTAGTATTTAAACTACATGGACATGGTATGGCAATCTCTGGTTGAGGTAAGGTATGTGTGTACAAAGAGCACTTTTAGAGTAGTGATAAGTCTGCATAAGTCTTTATTAAATCCCCGGCTGGCATGGGGCGCACATGAATTATTAAGAGGGTCCTGCTACAGACACACCCATGAGCCAGAATGGAAATCTACACTAGTCAGGAACTGCCGTATATTTCCTATGTAACTCACTCCAGTTTTCTGGCATGTGTGAAAGTATCCCCAACCTGGCCAACAATATACCAGTTAAGGCTACCCTACATGTGTTGTGCTATGTCAGGAGCACAGATCTCTCTGCTGTTCCCTGATTCAGAAAGACAACTCTTACATGCGCTGGTACATTGCAACAAACTATCTGTTGTGTGATCTCCCCTAGGATGGGGTGGATTTTTTTTTTTTGTTCCCTGACAAGCACCAGAATTGGGAGCGAAACATGTGAGGTCATAAGGGTTAGTATTCTTAAGGGCACCTTGAGATAGGTAGGGTATCCCTGTGTACAGGTTTTAGGGCCTGGTTTCAGTCAGGTGTCATCCTCATTGGGCTGCAACTCCCAGGTAGGTTCCAGGGAAAGAATATGCCTGTGAAAGGGATTACTCCTTGGTCCCTAGGATAATTACATTTTTTGGGCCGCACCCAAGGGCTTACACCTCTGTCCCAGGACACCATTCACCCATGGACCCTGGACCCAATGTACCAGAGAAAATGTCAATACTGGAAGATACCAAAACCTAAACACGGCTTCCACGTAGGGGGGGGTAAGACTGATGCACTTGGTCTATTGAATATTGGTCAACTGGAACACAGTATGTGATCTTATACATTCATACTATTGCATGTTGGTCCATAGGATTGTGATATGTGGTATGCAGCTTTAGCCTATTGTTATTTTCTCATGGTTAAGAGGACTTCTTTAATAATGCATATGTTCATGTTCTCTTATTGTGTTTACTTTACACTTCTTGAGTGACTGTTTAATTCTTATCAGTGGAGTAAATGTTACGTTTTAAGGGCACTACTTTTGTATGTTCATATAAAGGGAGTTACATTATAAATGTAGCCTGTGCATCAATAAATGTCATCGACTAAAACATGGTGCATCCTAGTAACAATAAAGGACATGCCAATGGCTGCGATAGTACAGTAACACAATCACATAACATGCCGGAGTCAATATATTGATTGTCTGAATATGTGGTCTCGGTTATACCAGATAAATTACAAGACACTTTAATTACCTAAACCGCTCTAAATGTAAACTCAGCAACACTACTAATAAGATGGATGATGCATGTCGGCATGTATGTGGTGTAATATGATGTAAGCGGTAATTGTAGTAACAGCACGCAAACAACACTTACATCAGCTGGGACAAATAAGGAAAGATCAACCCTAGTGACAAGAAATAAACATTGCAGATGGTGGAGATCTATAGGGATGCCAGATAAGACTGTGCTCATGAAATGAGTCTACCATACTAGGTCATCTAAAGAGCAATTCCCCAAAATCAGTAGCTGAATTGTTATCCATCCAACAACTATTAAACCCAACTCACCTATAGCATAGTAGCCAAGTCTCAGAAATAGGCAGAATGGGCATGGCCAAACACAATGTGTGTAAAATGAAGCCCCAAAGTGGGCAGTTTATGGACCTTACCAGGTTGGAAATAGAGTGTTCCTTGGTGGGTCAGGGGTGTCACCAGGGCAGACCTGAAATGTCCTGGAATTTTGTCTTATAAAATAAAAACTGAGAGTCTTCAATAGATGACACCTCTTATTGGCTTACTATAAAGATGATGAAAAATATCAAGTTTTTAGACTACTTAGGTCTCTTCATCGCTACTTACATTTTCTTCCATACATTATGTCTTAGGTTGCTTTCACACTAGCTATCCATTTTGCGGACAGTTTTTTTTTCACAGGCCCATAGACTTGAATGGCCAAGATGAGTAGAGAAAATATAAAAAAAATAAATCTCACTATATTTTTTTTTTTTGATCCGTGAAAAAAAATGGACATGTGGATGACTCCATTGACTATAATAGGTCCTTCTTCTATCTGTGTGCTTTCCGATGTTTTCATGGATAGCACCTGGACAGAAAAGTAGTTAGTGTGAAATGGGCCTTACACAGATTAGATTGTGAGCACTACTGGGGATATATGGTATGTATGGTACATAGATATATAGTATATGCATTAAATACTTCCATATTTTATCCTACTATTGTACTGGACCAGCTCATAGACTGACTTTTTCAGATGCGATTTCACATGTGATTGAAAGGACTCACTTCATGTCCTGTATCAAGATGCGGAATAGCGGCCCTAGGATATCTCCATTAGTGATAATGCTGTAGAAGAAAAGAAAAGCAAATATTTCAATTAAAAGGACGTGCATAGAAAACTATGACAGCTTGTTATGGGTCATGTCCGTATTCTAAAGACTGGTGTTTTACATAGATTTATCAAATGAGTTTATTTCATATACGATTTTGTCATCCTGTTTTGAGAAATTGGATACAGAGCATTGTATACAGAAGACACAGCTTCTCAAAATTCAATTACATTCTCCTACCCTTACAGAAGACGTCCTTGGAATTCCCAGAGGAAACACGTGAAATCTTTTAAAGGGTAATAGAATCAATTGATTTCTGACTAACGCCCCAAATAACCAAGCAAGTCGCAACTGAAATCTAACCTGCCTGATAGCAGCGTGGACTGCCGTAACTGGCAAATTTTCTATTTCCTGTTAGTAACTAAGATCTAGTTGATAATGACTGAAAACTGTTGGCTAAAAATGTTAACTAAAAGGACCACATATGGCATATATAGTACATGTGGTGCTGTATGATTTTAAAGAGGTTCTCAGATAATCCAAACTCCCGTTTTTAATTAAAAATTTGTAAAGATTTTTTTCTAACCATTTAAGGCCTCATGCACACAACCGACTTTTTAACAGAAGGCACTCGGATCACACTCAGATAACATCCAAGTGTCATCTGACAGCCTTCCGTGATTCATTCATTTAAATGGGGGATTCTGTCCCTTTCTGGTATCATGGAGCAGGATAGGACGTGCTCTATAATTATCGGATCAGAGCAGAACCACACTCAAGTACATGTATAGGGGACACTAAGGGGCATTATACTGTATATAGGGTGCAATAATATGCATTATACTGTGAATAGGGGACACTAAGACCCCATGCACATGACTGAGTGTGCCTCCAATGTGGTGCTGAGTTTGCAGTGAAATGGTGTCAGATGATACTTGAAGTGACATTCAAATGTTATCTTAGTGCATACTGTGATGTATTCACGTCTATGGCGGCTTCTGATCCATTCCATTCCAATGACATGGAGAAGGATGGGATCTGCTCTATCCTTCTTCGTGTCATCACAAAGGAACAGTCATGTGCATGGGGTCTTAAGGGAATTATATTGTGTATAGCAGGAACTAAGGAGCATTATACTGTATATAGGGATCCTGGCATTTTACCACACAAAATAGCGCAGCATACTGCACTATTGTGTTAAAAACTTTTTTACCTGCAATGGAAGCTTCTAGCAGAACATCTAATACACATATGAACACAAATTTGTCCAGGTTCACACAGATATAATACTGAGGTTAATCTACTCACTGTATTACAGCTGCAAGTCGCATTATGATACAGGCGCATCTCAATAAATTAGAATTTCTTTGAAACGTTTATTTCTTTCAGTAATTAAATTAAAAAAGTGACCTCCTATATTTTCTAGATTCTTTACACACAGAGTGTTCTATTTCAAGTATTTTATTTCTGTAAATGTTGATTATGGATTACAGGTAATGAAAACCAAAATCAAGAAAATTAGAATATTGTGAGTTCAGTTCAGTATTATAAATTCAGTGTCACCTGCCAAGGTTTCCTAAGCCTGTAAATGGTCCCTCAGTCTGGTTCAGTAGGACACACAATCATGGAAGACGCTGATTATGGATTGTATTACTGAATTACTGAAATGAATGAACGTTTCAAAGATATTCTAATTTATTGAGATGCACCTGCAACTTTTAAGTAGAGTCCAACACGATTATTTCGCAGCATGCCGAGTACCACCCCACTGCCCCTCTTATAGCTACACCCCACTACCCCTCTTATAGCTACACCTCTGTATATAGACAGGTGAGAAAAAAAACACGTAAATCATTTGCATATAATTTTTGTTATAACAGTAAGTGCTGGGGCAATACAACAAAGATTATAGAGGATTTGCTCTTCTTTTTGACAGTTTTTATATGGAAACCAATAACTGCCAAAGGATAGATGTGCTAGAAATGGAAAACTTTCCCAGTACTGTGTTTTGTGACCTTTGTAGAGTTACAAGGTCATGGAATATCAGGAATAATCAGACATGGTTGCATTATCCCATATATTATAGAAAGAGCAGAGCTTTTAGGCTCTCGGTTCTAACAGGAGAGGAGTAAAATGTGAATAAGGTGCCATATTACTAAATCCATCCTGCCTGGGACGAGATATATGTAACATAATGGAGATAACAGATTTCAATGCATATATCACAAGCAATTTGAGGTCTTAAAATGACAAATGAGAAATATGACATGCATTCGCCGGCACGCTCGGTGTCCTGTGGCCTGTGTCTGTTCAGTTAGCACACAATGTCATTAAACAATTAACCTAATCATGGAGGGTTACTCCAATGTATCTTATATAGAATATCCACTGAATGTTTCCAAAGCAGATCTCAGCCTAATGAATTAGAAGAGAACATGCTGGGTTAGTACTGACTGTACGGAAATGTTTCCTATTGTATCATGTACGAACACAGCACTTTCTTGTAAAATTGCATTAACGTATTTCAGACTATTATTCCTGCTCAGACAATGACACAGACACAGTGACCTCTGGAAGTTAACTTTGGTGAACAAAGGAGTCAGTGATCATATGTGAATTATGGAACGCACTGTATCATTCCATTCAGACACACCATTGCGCATATTTTCAGGGGTGACCATACCCCTTTTGTCGAGACCACGCCTCATTTGTGAATGTATCACACACCCTTTTGGGGTGTGCTACGCAACCATTTTGGGACATATCACATGCTGACCCTTTTTCACTACGTGGCCAGAATAGTAATAGATAATCCTACAGTATAAACCGTAAGTCCTTGCTATGTCATCAATAAGAACCATGTTTTACACATCCCAGGCATTGTCTTCAATACAGGCAGGACACTTCCGCCACTCTTTGGGCCCCTTCTTCTGCCTGTTCAGCAGTATACCTGTTACTAAATTCATGCTGTACAGAAGAACCATGACTTGGGTATCCTCCAGTCTCAAAATTACTTTTATAACCTGAGTAAAGGAATGGCTTTGCACTCTGTTCCAATGTTCTGGGTGCTAACCAGCCGAATAATCATATAATATATCAGAAGCACTCCAATATAATAATTCGGTAGAATGAATATTTATTAAAGATGACAGTCAAATCCAGGTGACATATTGTGAACAGAATGGTATAAGCAAATAATATATGAAAAATCAAGCCATCCATTGGGTCCCAGATTTGTTTTGATCGTGTGACCTTCTTCAGTGGGATTTCGATGTCTGAACAAGGCTGTGATGTGAAGGAAGCTGAATGTATTCCTCCAGGTGCCTAAACTGCCCCTTTCCAAGCACTAGGGAAGATTCCCTTACGTCCTACCAGCAACACAATGTGGGGTATTTCTGCCCCTGTGTGCTGGTAGGACAGGCAGAACTTTTAATTTACATAATTAATTAAACATTACCCACCCTATAAGAGACCAAAGGAGACCTCCCCCCACTGTGTTTTTTTCTGTCATGTGTGGTGGAACAGGTGGAGTTACTCACCCTAGTAATCTTCATTTTTTTATATTTTCTTTCTACTGTCTTTTCTGGACTATGTGGCCCTCCCTTAGAGCCCTTGGAGGAGGTCGATCTTAAGTTCCCCTCGTTCAAGATGACCTTTTTATTGGCCATTACCTCTGCAAAGAGAGTGGGAGAACTGCAGACCTTCTCAGCAGAAGAGCCTTATATATCTTTTTTTCAGGACCGAGTCTAGTTAAGATTTTTCCCTGGGTTTAACCCTAAAGTGCTTTCCCAGACCAATATTAACCAGGTGGAGAAGGAGAAGAGTCCATTCATTGGATTTGGTGAGATGTCTATGCATCAAAGCCTCTAAAGTTTCTTTGTCCAGATGGATAAAGGAAGCCATAAGACTCTCTTTTTTTCTCAGGGGGTAACTCCTCCTGAATTTGTCACAGCCCATTCAACAAAGACCATTTCAGCCTCTGGGCAGAAAATCGCTCTGTTCCTTTGGAGCAGATCTGTGCGGCTGCCTCCTGGAGCTCTCAGCTAACCTTTGTGAGGCATTATACACTAGGCATTCTATCTTAAGCTCAGTCATGAGAGAGAACCCTTCCTAGGGGTCTGCTTGCTACATCCCCACATTGTGCTGCTGGTAGGACATAAGGGAATCATTGATTATATTGTTAATCTGTTTTCCCTTAGTCCTAACAGCAGCACAAGCTTCCCCCCCCCCCCCTTTTTTTTAATATATTTCTTCTTTATAATTAACACAGTGGGGGGAAGTCTTCTTTGGCCTCTTATAGGGTGGGTAATGTTTAATTATGTAAATTAAAAGTTCCACCTACCCTACCAGCACACGGGGCAGAAATACCCCACATTGTGCTGCTGGTAGGAGTAAGGGAAAACAGCTTAACAATATAATCAATGAATACTTGACCCCATTAGACTATTGGAAATAAACCAATAACTTCTTTCCAAAAAATAGTCATGAAATATCACCTATGAGGAGTTGGGGGTACCACTGACCACCTGGGGTTATATCCTGAAAATCCACATAGACCACTCTTCTACATCCAAGGACGTAGTTGAGCATAGATGACACCACTGAAAACATCACTAAAATTGATAGCAGCATAGAAAACTCTAACTCCCTCATTTCCTACCACAGCATCCCAGTTCAAGGCTCTCCACTGCCCATTGATTTAGCATGCAAGCAATGAACACTGGATTTCCTCTGCATTTGGCTACCCCCCATATAACTGTATGAGATCAGTGATCAGGGTCTACATCTACACCATGGCTTTTGTAATAATTGCAAACCTGAACATAGTGTTGGCGTTGTGTCATGGCAGTCACCACCTTTACTCAACAAATCCCACTGACTTGTCCAGTGTCTAAATAGGTCAGTTATTGATGTGATATATGTCACTTCAGGGCTGGCATCAGCACCCAGCAAACCTGGGCAGATTCTGGGGCCCACTGGGCTCAAGGGGAGAACTGAAACATTAGTATTATTAACAAAACAAAAGTTTATAGTCAATTTCTTCCCTTGCTAAACTTGTTGTTGTCTGTCTGCAATCCCCTGTCTGCTAGTGTCTCCCCTCTCTGACTGCTGTCTTCTCCAAGTGATATATAACACTTCGGTAACTGACCTATACAGACACTGGACAGTGGTATGTAGTATCGGCAGGTAAGTGATAGATAAGTAGGGAAAGTTTTAATCATGTTAATTTGTTAAAGTTAGCTAAGTCAGTCCACTGTACATTTTTTCTGCCTTGGGACTTGTACAGTAATACCTTATCCTTCTTACGCTGCTGTCCAATGTTACCAAGTGTATTTGTAATTGTAATGAGGAATTATTTGTCCAGTGTAAAAGCATGAGATGATACAACTCAAAAAACTCCATTATAAGTCAATGGGATTTATTGAGTAAAGGTGGTGACTGCCATGATACAAAGCCGACACTAAGTTGTGGTTTGCAGTTAACAGAAGTCACATTGCAGACGTGATCTGAGCCTTAGGTAAGGCCCTACATAGCCAAATGCAATGAAAAAAAAACAATGAAAACACATTGCAATTTTTTCTGCAGAGTTTTTAGTACTGTTTTCTCTTTTTTTCCCCTATTAAATGTATAGCGAAACCAAAAAACACGTTGCGTTTACTCGGCTCTTTTTCCCACAATGTGAGTGAGATTAACAAAATCTCATTCACTTTGCTGGTACTGTAAAACGCAGTGTTTTAGGGGGTTTTTTTGCTGTGTTTCCACAGTAGCCAAAAATCCGCATTCCCACAATGTGGGTCCTTAGCCTTACATTGTCTTTTTTGCATGAAAGGTTTGTTAAAATGTGTATTGAGAGTACTATTAATGTTTTACATGTATGGTAATTGTATAGATGTATACACCAAACAGTGCACAGCAAAAACTGGATTTAATTGACTGTGCCTCTTACCATGACTGACAGGAGGCCCACTGAGACTCTGTTGCCCAAGGGCCCACAAAAACTGGAGTCAGTCCTGTATCACTTGGAGAAGGCAATAGTCAGAGAGGGAAGACACTAGCAGAGAGGGGGTTGCTGACGGACAACAGCAAGTTTAGCAAGGGAAGAAATTTTCTATAAGCTTAAAACTAATGTTTTCAGTTCACAGCTGAACAGTGGCCCTCTTGAACCCAGTGGGCACCAGCATGGGGAGGAAGGCTGATGCCAGCCCTGATAACAGTGCCCTACAGTCTAATGTTATATTATACAATTACACTCTCATCCATTAAAGGAGTATAACCATCTCAGATGTTTATGACATCGCCACAAGTTATGTCATCAATGTCTAATAGAAGTCACCTCTGGGACCTGCACTTACCTCAAGAATGGGGGCAACCCAACCTCCATCTTGCTGAAACTGTAAATTTAGAGGGGACGCCCATACACAGCTCTCTCTGTTCACTTCTATGTGAGTTTCCAGAATAGACAAGCAGGCAACCACAACTATTTTCAGAAATCCCATAAAAATGAATGGTGAGCAATGAATATGTGCATCACCTATTCACGATGTCCATGACATAGAGGTCAGAAGACCTCCTGCTCAAAAAATACTCCTTTAAGGCTAAGGCCCCATGTAGCATCCCGCAACAAAAAATCGCTTCGGGAAAAACCGCGGCTGCAACGCATCGCGGTTCTTCACGCAGCGCATTGCACAGAAAGTTCACAGAGGTTTCCGCTGCAGACTTTCTGCTTCAATTATACTTATAAGGAAACCGCCAGCGTTTCCATAAGTATAATTGACATGCTGCGATTTCCAAAACCACGACGGTTTTGGAAATCGACGCGTGTCCGCAGCGTGTATTTTACCGCAAAATGGAGATGGAATTCTCTAGAATCTCATCCACTTTGCTGTGACTTTATAGCACCACGTGAGGCCTTAAATCTCAAACTCCAAAGCTCAAAGCATAAACAAGCAGCTTTACTGCAATGTGGGGCCTTCGTCTTATACTTTGTGTATGCTTTAGTACAGGTAGTCTGAAAATGGGCCAAATAATAATGACTCTGTACATTGTGCAGAATACCATTTGATGCTATCTGCAGTTACCTGTATCTGCGGGTAGGCTCGGTACCTATTACCCGTGGATACCAAGGTCTTACTGTATATTATATATGGTGCTATTATCCACATTATACACATGTTTAGTCTACATGTATATATGTTATGGACCCCATCTTGCATGGACTAGGATTTCATATGGAGCTATGCTCTACATGGCTATTATATACATGCTGAGTGTTCTTGTATGGTACGGCTGTCCGGACCCATGTTATGTACATACAAAGTATTACTATATATATGCTGCATAGACATATCATTTGTATGCATCCTTCCTAAGTACTATACCCTTGCTTTTACCTTTAGAGGCCTAACATTACTAGTTTATATTGAATACTGTATATGTTGACTATATGACTGAATGTCTATAAAATCCACTACCTAACAATGTCAATTATTCTGGATAAAATATGGAGGATTATTCTTATGGATGGATGAAATTAGTCTATGGTCCATTTTTGTAAAGCGTGCCGAATTAAAAAAAAAAAATGAAGATGAGGTTCTCGGTGTGCTGTGCAACAGTTGAAAGGTTCTCATCTCCTAAATAATCTGTTATTGCATTGCAATGCACCTCCCCATACCTTACACCGGACTGCTGTACCCTCTTTATACCTTCCATGTGTATAGAATGAAGGAGATGCAGCAGTGCTGTGTGAGGAATGAAGACTTCAGCAGTCCTATGTGAGGAAAGAAGGGGTCTAGACTCCTGGCTGCAGCAGTCCTGTGCAAAATTTATTTCACACAAGGCTGCTCTAGCCAGGATTCAAGATCACCTTCTTTCCAAACACAGGCCTGCTGCCTGTCCCTCCATACTTTACACAAGACTGTTGCCAGAATACCCATACCAATAAATAAATCACATATTGTGGTCCACTGATAATACCACTTTGATCCATCACTGTGCTGTGACACTATGATGTCATGGTACAGGGACAGTATTAAAAACATTGGTGGCATCAGTTAAGAAGCAAAAAAAAATCATAGCAGAGCTGCCTGAATTTAGCGTCGAAGCAGGTGCACTGGTGCTAAATTCAGATGGACCAATCTCAGACTCTTTTGAATTCAGAAGCAACAGCGGCTCCTGTGATTGGTCCATCTGAATTTAGTACCAGAGCACTGTCTTTGGCACTAAATTCAAAAGGGCCAATCACCGAAGAGCCGACAATAGTGGTGGTTATTCTTTAACCACTGCCACCAATGCAGTGGCGGAACTACCGCCATAGAAGCTGCTGTGGGGCCTGGTCGGACCCCTTATGCTTTTTTTTTTAAATAGGCTATTAACTGCTGGATTACTCCAGCAGGTAACAGCCACTATTTACTTACCAATCCCTGCTCCTGCCCACAGCTGCCTCTGCTTCCCCTTCAGCCCTCCAGGGGGCCTCATGTATCCCATATCACATTGCTGATAGGACATCACTGACACTATTCAGTATGGCACATAGGACCACCTGGAGGCTGAAGAGGAAGTGGAGGCAGTCATGGGCACTACAGCGATCAGGGATTGACTAACTGAGAGAATCTGTTGGGCGAATCTGGTGCGATTCGTTTCGAGGTTCATCCGGTGGTATTATTCGGCCCGAACCCATCCGAAACGGAACTGCTATTACTATACTCTATATGGTGAGTGAAGGCCCCCCATGAGTGGAGGTGAGTAAACATAACTAACAGGCGCACTTCTTCAGGTCTAGTGAATTACATCATTCAAGATGTAGGAAGACCTGCGCCAGAGCCCAGAAGAAGTTAGTCTGAAGAGACTACAAAGTATAATAATAGTTTGTGGGTGGCAAATCCTAAAAATGTTTGCAAACTGCGCAACGAACACCATAGGTGCCATGTATTGTGTGGAGGGGCCATTATGGTATATTATACTGTGTGGAGAGGCTACTGTGGGACATCATACTATGTAGAGGGGCCAGTAAATTAGGCAGCAAACTGTATTGGGGCCAAAAAGGAGGTAATATACAGTGTGGGGGGGGGTAAGGTTTTTTTTTTTTATACCAGGTAGGGCAAGAAAAGGGGATGTTATATTCTATAGGGACCAGTAAATGGGGCGTTATACCATGTGGGGGCTACTAAAGGGAGCGTTTTACTGTGTGAGGGCCAGTAACAAGAGTGTTTCAGTGTGTGGGGGCCAATAAAGTCGGTGTTATACTGTGTAGGCACCAGGAAAGGGAGCACTATGTCAAATCTTGGGGCCCAGTCTTTGCTAGTTACACCCCTGCACCAATTTTATTTACTATCCCTGTACTGTGACATAATTGTGTCATAGTGCAAGGATAGATCCTAGACCACTACTATTACTACTCAGAAGAGCCAGCGCGGTCAATATTGATTTCAATAGAAGCCTCTTCTGTGATTGGTCCATCTGAATTTAGCACCAAAGATCTAAATGGCTAAAGGGCTGACTCATTACGGGGCCACTGCTGGTGGCAGCTTCACTATAAATTTTCTAATAATTTCAATCACTTTCCACCAATATTACTTACTGTCACATATTCCCTATCTGTATGTCTTTGGAGTGTGGGATTAAACCCACGCAAACACG
Organism: Leptodactylus fallax; assembly: GCA_947044405.1. Classification (NCBI taxonomy): domain Eukaryota; kingdom Metazoa; phylum Chordata; class Amphibia; order Anura; family Leptodactylidae; genus Leptodactylus; species Leptodactylus fallax. The sequence continues at coordinate 4,629,374 of CAMRHE010000085.1, forward strand.
GGGAGAACATACAAACTTCTTGCAGATGTTGTTCTTGGCTGTTTCATAATATCAAAACACAGGGACAGATCATAATGGGACCGTGGAGGTGGAAAGTGCTGCCCGGCAATCAAAATAAATTTGTCAGAGCGTGGTGACATCCCGTGCCGGGAAGGGGAAATAGAAGATTCCTCTAATGTAATAGAAAGCTAGAAAAATGTGCCTGGGCCAGTCACAGGACCCCCCTGGTGAAAAAAAATATATGCATTTTGTTGATAGCATATCTATTTATCCTGGACAACGCCTTTAAGTTGCAGGTCAATTATTACCTTAGGTTTCACCCATTCATTGGACAGCTATGGGTTATCCATAGTGATGCCTGAAGGTGAGCTGCAACAAAAACCATAGAATTTATGGTGGTTTTTTTTGCTCTAGCGGCTTGCAGAGGAATAGCTGTTTGCTGTGTCTGTCCCAGTCTAATAATAAAACACAGTGTGACTGTACTACCTAACCACATAAACAGATGATATAGAGAATGATAGATTACTGTGGTGACATAAAAACTAGTAACTGTTCTCTTCTTTATGGCAGATACTGGCCGGTAAGGAGTATGGCGTCGGAGTGGATTGGTATTCATTTGGTGTCATCATGAATAAAATGATTACTATGGAGTGTATTTGATCCATCATCCTCTGATGCGGAAGGCATCATCAAAGAGGTGAGTATGTGACTGTAATAATACTGAATTCTCTGTAATGTTAGAGAAATCCTCTTATATGTCTTTCCTGCTTATCCTTCCTTTACCAGCCACTATATCAAACCTAGAAGAAAGTACTTACCTAATACTCAATGCTCCATAATTAGAGAGTATTTTTGAGGGTGTATTGAGAATGTGTACCACCCATATAAATAAGAGCTGCAGTAGCCTGACACCATATCTATATAGATGAAAGGGCTGGAGCTGTATGTCTAATACTTGAATAGAAGAACTGCTATTGACTCTGTCAGACTGTATAGCTTGCAGCACCTGGAGACAATCAGATAAGCTGGTTGGTGCAGGGTCCAGGTGACAGACCCCACCAATCAGATACTGATAATCCTATGGAAAGTTCATTAATATGAACACTTGGGGGGGGGGGGGCAGAAAAAAAGCCCTTTAACTTTAGTTACTAGTTAAAATAATGCCACTTGTGCTATGTGTGGGCCATTATGTCCAGCTGTAGTACACTGCTGCTACTGACCTCTCAGTGATCACCGTGATCCCCTTCAATGGCTTTCCTAGATAACGTCTTGTGTTGTGCTCAGAGATTTCTGTAGTCATTCCTGTATAATTACATTTCTCACTCTCAGCTCCTCCGTAGACCATCTGCCAGATGCTTAGGGGTCAATGGTAACATCAGAACTCATCACTTCTTCAAGCATATTGACTGGGTCTCTGTAGAAGCCCTTCGGATGTCCCCACCATACATCCCTGTTGTAAGTATATGAAAATAAATTCTACCCTGCACTAGTTACACAGTATATGCTCTTTATTTTATGATGCTTGTACCATTGAAAAAAAAACACTTGGAGCAAATGGTTGAATTTATTATTTTGCTTTATTTACAGCCAATTACATCTCAAAGCCAAGTGAAAGAATATGACCTGGCAGAAGATTATCAGAAAAATAGAAGCATGGTCAACAGTGCAACATAGCATCAAGACCAGGAAGACCATGCGTCATGAAGAATATCAAGACCGAAGAGTGAACCTCTTAAGGTCATCTCAAGCATTCATCGTGGAGCCCTACAAGGATGAAGATGCCTTGCTAGGAACACTTCTCCAAGAACCCCACTAGATGGAGAAGTCAACAGAACATCCTGGACTACCTGATGGTAAGTGGAAGCACAAAAACATCTGTGCTTTATATAGGCATATGTAATACATTCTTTACCGTTACTGGATTTCATCTAGCCCATGACAGCACCTTTGGCTGTGGTGTCATGGGATAGGAGGAAATCACTAGGTGTGAGATGGCCAGCTATTAAGGGAGGAAGAGGAGGCTGTATTTTTAACTAACATCGTGCAACATATTACATATAGATATATACTCTATTTGTAGTATAAGAAAAAATTATACCGGTAGTCTCCGCTCACCAATGACAATGCTGTCATAACTGAGGTGAAAAGGTGCGGAATGGGGTTCAGGAGGCCAGATTTTTTTATTTTAACACCTTTCAGCAAGGAGGAAGATGGCGATAGTTCCTATTATTAAAGGCCAGAAGACCAGCATAGCTGACTATAGTAAGTATGAGCGGCAGAACATCTGCACTCCTTATTAATCATAGACATGTATAATACACTGGTAAGATTTCCTCAAATTCATGACAGCACCACCTTGTGATGCTGTCTTGGGTTGGAGAAATCAAGATAAAAAAATGTGGCATGGCACCTACCACATGTCTGATACTTTTCTACTATATACAGAGTTATTCTCTATATATAGGCATTTAAATTTTTTTACCAGTAATAGGATTTCCTCTTGTCCGTGACAATGCTGTGAGGGGTAAGGGGGGTGGAGGAGGCCAGAATTTTTTATTTATTTTTTTTAAAGATAACACCTTACAGCAAAGAGGAGGATGGTGATGGGTCCTACTAGTAGAGGCCAGAACACCAGCACAGCTGATTGTAGTAAGTATCAGCACAAGAACATTTGCGATCCTTTCTAATGAGAGGCATATATAATTCACATGTAAGTAGATTTCCTCAAACTCATGAGAGCACCAATTTGTGATTCTGTCTTGGGTTGTAGAAAATCAAGAGGTATGAAATGGCACCTATCACATACCTATGATATTTTTGTACTATATACATACACAGTTATACTCTATATATAGTCATTATAAAAGAAACTTAAAAGGTTTCCTGTTGTCCTGTTGCTGATATTAGCTGATTGGTGGGGGTACCCAGTTACCTAAGGATAGGTCATAAATATCCATAGCCTGGAAATAGAAAGGAAGTTAAAGGGTTTGCACATGAATTAAAGAAAATTTGGGTGGGCAGGGTGAGTGTAAAACAAAGAAACCTATCACCTGTCCCTGGTTCTCTGTTATACGGTCCCACTCCCCTTTCCCTCATATGCCCGTCTCATCGGGGCTGGAAGCAGAGGGTTTCACATGACTGGTCTCAACGGTCATGCAAGCTTCTCTGTCTCTGACCTGACAAACCTGGCACTTGTAGGAAAGGGGACAGAGACAGATGAATATGCTTTTTTTCATTTGTTTTTGGTTACACTCATCCCGACAGTCCCTGAGTTTCTGTAATACATGGAAAATCGCTGTTGTAGAGACATATACACATTTCTGTAATGTGTTTATGCTATTACAGATTACTCTGTTATTTTAAGGCTTTTAGGTGACAACTTGTCTCTAATTCCTGTGTTTGTCTCCCTGCAGCACATTATTGACCTCTTCAGATTCCGAGGACATCGTCCACTTTCACTTCAGGGACTTTTTATGTTTTAATGAAGCAAATGTTAAATTATTTTAAAGAACCTATTAGAAAAAATGTGAATGTCTCTGAATTATCTTAATATGGTACAAATGGGAACAGCCAAATGTTTTACTGCTTTTATATGGTGTTGTCTTTACAAGTTTTATTGTGTACTGATTCATTGGTCCACACAAAGCAATTTACTGGGAAATAGTCCCCATTGTCTGTTCTTCCAATACTGTGCTTGTGGGAAATCTGAATGATAACTGAAATACCTGATTTTTTTTTTTTTTGCTCCCATCATAGTTGTCAGGCTGATCGTGCTATCATGCATCCCCTCTCCTGTATTCTACATAACTAGGCAGTATTGCTATTCTGAGTTCTGGAAAGATTTCCCTGTTACTTTGTTTTCTTCTTGGTCCAGCGATGGCTTTGAAATATGCATGTGTGTCCACTATAGCCAACATGTCAACACTACTAGGTCACATGGCTGAGTCAGGAGTTTATAGCTGGATGTCAGAATAGAGAGACCAGTGGAAGATCTTTTATTTATTTTCTAGCATTCAAAGCTAAGGTTCTTTAAAAAAAAATTAAGATTGTTTTTATGAAGAGGTGAGTAGAATGCTGTGATATAGTAGACATGGGGGAGGCTGTGGATATAGTGTTCCTGGACTTATCAGTGTTGTAACCCAGGGTTCAGTGCTGGGTCCTCTGTTATAAGTGATGTGCCCCAGGATTCAGTGTTAGCTCCTCTGTTATAAGTGGTGTATCCCAGGGTTCAGTGTTAGCTCCTCTAAGTGGTGTATCCCAGGGTTCAGTGTTGGGTCCTCTGTTATAAGTGGTGTACCCCAGGGTTCAGTGCTGGGTCCTCTGTTATAAGTGGTGTGCCCCAGGGTTCAGTGTTGGGTCCTCTGTTATAAGTGGTGTACCCCAGGGTTCAGAGTTGGCTCCTCTGGTATAAGTGGTGTACCCCAGGGTCCAGTGTTGGGTCCTCTGTTATAAGTGGTGTACCCCAGGGTTCAGTGTTGGGTCCTCTGTTATAAGTGGTGTACCCCAGGGTTCAGTGTTGGGTCCTCTGTTATAAGTGGTGTACCCCAGGGTTCAGAGCTGGGTCCGCTGTTATAAGTGGTGTACCCCAGGGTCCAGTGCTTGGCCCTCTGTTATAAGTGGTGTACCCCAGGGTCCAGTGCTTGGCCCTCTGTTATAAGTGGTGTACCCCAGGGTTCAGTGCTGGGTACTCTGTTATAAGTGGTGTACCCCAGGGTTCAGTGCTGGGTCCGCTGTTATAAGTGGTGTACCCCAGGGTCCAGTGCTGGGCACTCTGTTATAAGTGGTGTACCCCAGGGTCCAGTGCTGGGCACTCTGTTATAAGTGGTGTACCCCAGGGTTCAGTGCTGGGTCCTCTGTTATAAGTGGTGTACCCGAGGGTTCAGAGCTGGGTACTCTGGTATAAGTGGTGTACCCCAGGGTCCAGTGCTTGGCTCTCTGTTATAAGTGGTGTACCCCAGGGTTCAGTGCTGGGTCCGCTGTTATAAGTGGTGTACCCCAGGGTTCAGTGCTGGGCCCTCTGTTATAAGTGGTGTACCCCAGGGTTCAGTGCTGGGTCCTCTGGTATAAGTGGTGTACCCCAGGGTTCAGTGTTTGGCCCTCTGGTATAAGTGGTGTATCCCAGGGTTCAGTGTTGGGTCCGCTGTTATAAGTCGTGTACCCCAGGGTTCAGTGCTGGGTACTCTGTTATAAGTGGTGTACCCCAGGGTTCAGTGCTGGGTACTCTGTTATAAGTGGTGTACCCCAGGGTCCAGTGCTTGGCCCTCTGTTATAAGTGGTGTACCCCAGGGTTCAGTGCTGGGTACTCTGTTATAAGTGGTGTACCCCAGGGTTCAGTGCTTGGCCCTCTGTTATAAGTCGTGTACCCGAGGGTTCAGAGCTGGGTCCTCTGGTATAAGTGGTGTACCCCAGGGTTCAGTGTTTGGCCCTCTGGTATAAGTGGTGTATCCCAGGGTTCAGTACTGGGTCCTCTGTTATAAGTGGTGTACCCCAGGGTTCAGTGCTGGGTACTCTGTTATAAGTGGTGTACCCCAGGGTTCAGTGCTGGGCACTCTGGTATAAGTGGTGTACACCAGGGTCCAGTGCTTGGCCCTCTGTTATAAGTGGTGTACCCCAGGGTTCAGTGCTGGGTACTCTGGTATAAGTGGTGTACCCCAGGGTTCAGTGCTTGGCCCTCTGTTATAAGTCGTGTACCCGAGGGTTCAGAGCTGGGTCCTCTGGTATAAGTGGTGTACCCCAGGGTTCAGTGCTTGGCCCTCTGGTATAAGTGGTGTACCCCAGGGTTCAGTGCTGGGTACTCTGTTATAAGTGGTGTACCCCAGAGTTCAGTGTTGGGTCCTATGTTATAAGTGGTGTACCCCAGGGTTCAGTGCTTGGCCCTCTGTTATAAGTGGTGTACCCGAGGGTTCAGAGCTGGGTCCTCTGGTATAAGTGGTGTACCCCAGGGATCAGTGCTGGGTACTCTGGTATAAGTGGTGTACCCCAGGGTCCAGTGCTTGGCCCTCTGTTATAAGTGGTGTATTCTTGCTTTGCAGCATTTTTCCATGCCTACCTAAAACTTTTGCACAAGACTGTATACGATTCACACATTGTTTAAAACATCTTAGTGTACATAATAACCAAAGAGTCGATTTTTATATAGCAGTCAATAGCCACATGAGATGATGATGAAAGGCTAAAGGCAAGTTACCATATGAATATATAATACACATATATATGATTTATTGCAGCCGAGAGGAGGAACAATTCCTGAAAATTGAATTATATTACCGATACAAGCCAATTATTTACAGCCTGGTTTTCAGATAACACTGCTTAAAACTTAATCTCTCATATTATTACAGAACGTGGCTCCATTATGAGCACATGCAGTTAACAAAGACAAATGTTGACCTGCTTTCCAGCAATAATTTACGGCTCTTCAAAAGTGCATCATTTATTTTCCCTCTGCTAGGGTGGGATTACCGCTACAGCTCATCCATCTAAAGTTTGCTGAAAGCACTCTGCAATGATCAGGCTTTCCAGACATTAATTTTCTTTATCACTTACTGCTTCTTTCTTTCAGAATGTATTCAGTTTTACAGGGTTTAGGGAATCATAAGGTTGAATTCACATGTGGCAGATTTTGTTGCAGAAATATTTGAGACTGTCCCATTCATCTGAATACTACTTGCAGAAATCCATATCACCAAAACAACCAATTCATATGAATAGAACTGATTTTCAGCGGCAATATTTATGCAACAAATCTGTCATGTGTGAATAGACCCTAAACAGGGTGCTTAATGGGAGTCTGTCAGGTCCAAAATGTTTCCTAAAATAATAAAAGTGTCATGTAGGGGCATTTAATAAGAGCAGAAACATACCTATGTGGACACAAACCATGAAGCAATGCAGAGATAAGAAATATATATGCAAATTAGTCTGCAAGTGCATTTGGGGTGGGGCCTGATTTACCAGATGTGCCTACAGACAACAATGACGCTGTCACTGTATTTTGCCTATTTTGCCTTCATTGAGCAGGGTCAAATTCCAAATTCCGCAAGCAGATTTTGACAAATTCTGTGTCAAATTCGGCATCCAATTCTGTACCAAAGGAAATGGTGTATTTTCTGCTTCCCATTCATTTCAATGGGAGTTCTCAGGCAGGATTCGCCTGAAGAACGAGTAGCACACTTATTTTTTTCTCTAGCTGAAAAAATCAGCTACTGCCTACCATTGAATTGAATGTGAGGCAGATTTCAGGCAGAACTTGAGGCAGATTCCACGTGCAATTCAGCGTTAAAAATTCATATGTGTGAACACCCCCTAAAGGGAGGACACTGGGCATTGATTAAACAAGAGAACTATCTAGGGTCTAAATGGTGCAAGGTCAGAGATTCTTATAGCCATAGAATGGAGTATATTCTTATGTAACAGCCAATAAAATATCTATACAACAGAGGTCATGATAAAGGAATGATAGTCTATTTGCACCATTGTAGAACACGACTTTCCACAAGAGCTGCCAGAGTTGGACTGATTTCTTCTTTTGTGCATGTCTGCCGATAAGGATCAGTGTGCTAGAAGCCAATGTTAAGGAATAGCAGAAATACATCTGCTGTGTCATCATCTCCTGCCTATTTGTTTAGGGCAGCTGCTACACAACAACCCGGCAGCTGATTCATTGGTGGGCCAGCTGATCACTTTCTGTAGCAGGGTTACTTGGGGAAGGTGTTCCTATTTGGTTAGCCTTCCTTTAAAATTTCATTAGCTTCAGCAATTCCCTGGCTGATACATGGTAGCTCTATTTAGTATTCCCAGTTATTCTTGGCTTACTCCTGTCTGGTCTGAAAATTTAATTTTTGTAATTTTTCCTGTTTGCAGTTCTCTTACTTCTAGTTTAGCTTGGTTAGTTGGTTTTCTTGCCTTGTACATCTTAGGGTCAGTATTGCAGATTAGGGTTTACATTAGCGATATCTTTAGGTACAGCGAGGGTCAGTGGTGTCTGATGTTAGGGTCAGTGGTCTGGTGTTAGGGTTAAGGGTATAGCTATAGGAGGAACAGAGGTAGCAATTGCTACCAAGCCCTGGAGCCTCTGGGAGCCCAAAGGTCTCTCTATAACACAAGAAGACAGCGGTATTATAGATAGCACTTGGTAAGTGGGGCCCCATATTTTGCATTGGGGCCCACTATGCCTCTGGCTATGTAAGATATACATATATATATGGGAAAGGCTCAAGATGAGTTAGTTATTCTTGTCTGTTTGTTTACCATCATCCATCTGCTCTATTGCCTGACTGTCACAACCGTATTACGTTGTCATTTACTTGCAGCTTATTGTCTAATCCCATTTCCTTGCATTACCTGTTATCTGCTGTGTTGATGCATGCTTCATATCCAGATATTACACCATTTGGCTCTACTGTACGTCCTGGGGGATAAAGTCTATTTTTGACGTCTAGTGAGCAGTCAGTAACACTGGACACATTAGCTGGACATTCTGAGTACGAATCACCAAAGAAAATGAAGTGGCACCACATACAGTATATAAGAGCAATATCTATGCACAGGAACATTTTTTTTAATGGTCCCACTTTTTAAAAAATGTGAGAAATGTAATATTTAATAGTGGGGTAGCTTCTATAACGGCTAGCATTTTAGGTATGTCTTAGAATATTCATCACGAAAAGCTGATGTACAACGCATTAACACATACTGTAAGTGCATGTACACCTCTCAATTCCAGCTAATGCTATATCACAGTGACCCATTTGTCTTAGACTGTAGGTGACAATATAATGATGTTCTACTGCTATGTTTTAGTTAGAAGAGAGAAACTTTGCCTATGAGAATTTATGATCCAAAACTTGATTCAGTGGACTCTTGATACATAGTAAAGCCATCCCCCATAGCACAGGTAAATTACCTGTAAGAACAAGTAAGGAGGTAGGGGGTGGAGCAACCCGGAGGTCGGAGCACTAGTTCCAATCACGTGACTTGAGGGTCAGAACCAGGCCTGAACCTCCATACTCAAGAGTCCGTTGGATCAAGTAAGCTTATCTTAACTCTCAGACATCCCCTTTAAAGGGGTTGTCTCATATACAAAATATACAGTAGATGGAGGGAGGTCCCTGTAGAAGCAGCTGCTGTTTAGTCAGACTTAAGACGTCCTTGTATTACAGAAGTCATGCATCTACATGGTCGCAATGTAATACTACATTTTCTACTCCTGGGAATTAATGGGGCTCTAGAAATAAATAATAACAATAGTAACTGTCTGTTTGCCAGGGAGGCTGTGACTGGGGGCTCAGTACAGTCAGCTGGTAGTTTTGGTGTTCATATATTAAAAGCAGTTGTCTCTGAAGTGGTTGTCAGGAACCTTCAAAGAGGACCTAACATGTCAGCTTCCCTAGTATGTCAGTTTTAGTGCTGTGCTACTGGTATGTGTAAAATTATAAACAGCAGGCCCTATTAAGTGGAATGGTAACACCCCATTGTCAATTTATTCATACAATTTATAGGAGGAATAACAGAGAAATAACTTAATGCAGAGTTTTAAAAAAGAAGTTTCAGATTATTTATGCATTTATGTTATTGTATTTATTTATTTATTGTATTTATTATTTATATATATATTATATATAAATAAATATATATATCATATATATTATTTATATATTTATGTATTTATTATATATCTAGGTCAATTCAGATATTCACTAAAATACAAGTGTTATTAAAAATGACCTCAGGCTGGGTTCACATTTGTATTGGAGTCTCCATTGAGAGACTCCTTCACAGTGAACGCGGAAAACACCAGATGAAAAATTGCTGCAGGTCTGACTTTTTCATCTGGTGGTTTCAAATGAAAGGACACCTGAAATATCCCATTATAGTGAATGGGGTCCATCGGGCACCACTGGTGTCTGTGACACAGGTGCAAATGTGATCATAGCGTCAAGAAAACTAAGGGCAATTTCACACAGTTTTTTTGCAGGCGGATTTTTGAGGTTCTCACTCTCCTGTTCATTTCAGTGGGAGTTAAGCCCCTTGCAGATGACTGTGTGAAAGGTTTTTCCCGGATAGCACACTGACCCATTCATTTCTATGGGCCCGTGCACATGACCGTAAATTACACAGTCCCATGTGCGGGCTGACAGTCCAGGCTGCAAAATAAGGAACAGGTCCTAATCCTGTCTTAGGCCAGGGCCCCACATGGAGTAAACGCTGCAATTTACCCGCGGTGGAAAGGCCGTAGAAAAAATTGCGGGGTGTTTTACACTCAGAGCAAAGTGGATGGCATTCAAGCGAATCCCATACCCACTTTGCGGTAAAAACCGTGCTGCAACCACATGGTCATGTGCAACCAGGCTTAGGCCTTGCCTCAAAATCTTCCTGCAAAAAAACTCAGTGTGAATATACCCTAACAGAACCTTTTTAATGCAAAAAGTAGAGGACAAATGGAAGAAAGCATGATTTTTTTTTTATCCGACTACACAAGATTTGTTTGTAGTCTGAAACCCTGGAGACACATAGGTCTACATAGGAGCTATATACAAAAAAGGCATTATAGTCTTATAGGATTTGAAAAGTTGCTTTTTTATTGTATATGCATTTACGTAATAAAACAGCAATATCTACTCACAACTACATTTTTTTAATGATTCCAGTTACTTACATTACATTTCTCTGCTAGAGTACATAATCTATAATTGTAGATGAACCCCTTTAAGGCCTAACATTTTGAATATCACTTGGTATATTCTTTCCCAAAGAAATTTTGTATGCATTAATATTGTAATTGTATCTACATGTTACTTCAGCTAATGGTATATCACAGTTACCCATTTATCTTGGAGTGTAGGGGATTTGACAATATAATGAGATTCTGCTGCTACTATGTTTTAGTTAGAGGAGAGAGAATGTAACACTAGGTTCACACTAGCTTTCGGCTCTCCATTGTTTGGATCCACATAGGGACCCCAAAAGATGGAGAGCCTGTCTAAAAAAGCAGTTACCTGCAGACACCCACGGACCCCATAGACTTTTATACTAAAACCAGCTGAGAGTAAAGTCCTTCATGCAGGACCTTTCTCTCCACCAATTTTAGACAGAGTCAGCTGCGGAGTCTCCTACGGAGACTCTAACACAGAAGTGAACCTAGCCTAACTCTGGCATATGCATATATTCACTTTATGCGAGCAAAATTATTTACAGATATCATAATAGAACACGCCAATTCAATGTGAGGGTTCAAATACATTCAAACCGGGGTACTTCAATATTACACTCAGAGTAAATAGCGGCTCCAAAATTGATTTATTGTTCCATTTTCTAAAAAAACTCAAGTACATTTGTTTCTATATTGTATGACCCAACCACTATGAAATTCTGTCACATTAGGATAGAAATTTGATCAAGTGGTGACCTTAATATTAAAGGTTTTGTCTCATCTAAACAACTTGAGTGGCCATACATTTTTTGCCGAAGAGGAAATGTATACTTGCATGGAGATTTTCCCTGCAAAATCAGCTGTTTGCCTGGGATGCCAGGAATGGGACTCAGCTGGTAAGTGGATGTCTCTGAGATAACACTTTAAGGCCAGTTGCAGACGACCATGGACGACATCCTTGTGCTATCCTTGTTTTTCGTGGATTGCACACTTACCCATTCATTTCTATGGGTACATGCAAATGACCATATTTTTCACAGACGGCACACTGATGACACAATGAGTACATCAGTGTGCCATCCTAGGTTTTTAGTCTCCCATAGGCTTCTATGGGTGAGCCCGTTCCACAAAAACTGAACAGAATAGGACCTGTTCTATCTGATGCGGTGTGGAATCACGGCTCACACACTGATCAGTGAAAAATAAGGTTGTTTGCATGTACCCATAGAAATGAATGCATTCCGTGAAAAACAACGATAGCACACAGATCTCGCCCACGGTCTTCTGTAATGGGCCTAAGGCTAAGGCCCTAGATAGCGGGCTGCAGCAAAAAAACGCTGTGGAAAAGACAGCGGCAGAATCGCATCACATTGACTTGGCAGCTTTGTCCGGCGGGTCATTACGATTACGGCGATACCATATTTATTTTGATGTTTATTACATTCTACCACTTTTTCAAATAAAACGTCACTTTTTGAAAATGAACGATTTTCCTGGGGTCGCCTATAACTTTTTTACTGTACTGTTGACGGAGATATGTCAGAGCTCTTTATTTGCGGGGCAAGTTGTACTTTTTATTGGTGCTAATGTTTGGTATGTACGACTTTTTGATCACTTTTTATTGTTATTTTTTGGGGAAAGCAAAGTGACCAAAATACATAAATTTGCGTATTGCAGTATATTTTTTTACAGCATTCACCATACGGGATTTGCTATTTTTGGATAGTGGGGGCTTATACGCACATGGGCATACCTAACATGTTTGTTTATTTTTGTTTACATTATGTATTTTTTAATACATAATGTAAACAAAACCTCTGTGCTCGCAGCATTACAGTGCCGTACTATTATGGCGCTGAGCATTAACTATACGCTCAGCGCAACGTAATAGTATGGCACAGATCTGGAAGGGGTTAAAAATGGCATGTCACGAAAACTAACAGGTCCTCTTTAATGCTAGAAGCAAAGGACAGATGGAAGAAAGTATGATTTTAGAACCAGACTACACAAGTATTGTTTGTAGTCTGTAACCATGGAAACACATAGCACTGTGTAAGAAGTATAAACAAAAGGAAAGGTTATATTTTTAATATAATTTAAAAAGTTGGCTTATTTTTTATTTATTTTGGAAGCATTTGCTTAAAAAAACAAATTGTTGCAGAGGTGGATATAGCCTTTTATGAAGTTTTACTGTACATTATTTTTAAGCAAAGAATAAAAGTATGGATAAAAGTTGTAAGCTTTTCTAATTCCACAGGATCTGATTCATTATATCACAGTATTAAAATGGATAATTTTTTTTTCCTTCCCGGCGCAGGTTTGAATCCAATTGAATTATTTACATTTAGGGTGATTACACAGTGGAGCATATAATATCTTACTATATAAAATATCAAACAATCCTCTTATTAAAGTTTCATTCCTAATGACTTCTCCTTGTCATCCATGCTATGAACTGTCGGATCACATTTCATTTTTTATGAAATGTACATTTAAAATTTAATCCAAGAGGACCGATTCTATAGATTTTGTCAAAGCTACAAAAAATATCCTTACAAATGGAGTTTGAATTATAACTGAACCGGAGACTGATGCATGGATGTAATAGCAACCTTGATATCTACCATCCTTATCTGGACGAACTGTGCAAGTCTCTTAATTGAATATTACTTTGGAATAAAATTGCAGCTCATTCCTTTTTATGAAGGGATCAGAGATTTCACTTATATTCTTTTATCTTTAGCCCTGATTTATAATTATGAATAATGGATATGTAAATTTAGTGATGATAAGTCTTTTCATTCTGCAGACGTCATTCGGTCAAGACCTTTTTCAAGGAGATACTTAAAGGTGATCACCATTTTTAATGGAATTGGTACTAATAGGCTAAAAAAAGATAAATGTCTCAAAAAGGTGAATCACTGAAAGTTATTAGAAACAACTATTTCATTCAGGACCTATTTGTCCAATTCTCCGTAGGTAGCTGTTACAGTCACATACCAGATATGTGGATTCTCTAAACTGTAATCTATTCGGCAATGGCTAGACTGGGGTGTGGAGTCTTTACCCTAAACCCCTGGAAGCAAGATCCCTAGTTTGGGTTGCAGTCTTAAAGAGAACCTTTTACCACCTCAAACAAGTCCACTTCTTTGCATCATTTAATAAGTGCTGCTCCACTGATTCTGGAACATTTGGAATTTTTTTCTAGCCCCCAGCATTCCCAAGCAGTCAGTGCTGTTATTTTTGGTCCCTGATATGCTATTTAGGGTCTGTACTGTCAGGAGGGCGGTGTCAGGCAGGAGCAGACAAGGGGTGTGATTCTGAGCTCTGACACTGGCTGCCTCTGATTGGTGTTCTGAATCACGCCCCCTGCCTGAAACCTCCCTTCTGACAGTACAGAGCTTACATCAGACATCAAAAATAACTGTGCTTGTTTCTCGGGTATGGTGGGGACTAGAGAGAAAATTCCAACTGTGCTGGAATCAGTGTAGGGGTGCCTATTAATAGATACTAAGAACTTGAATTGGTGGAGGTAGTGAAAGGTCATCTTTAAAGATGTTGCATTCATTAATAAGCAATCACTTCTGTTACTTTAAACACTTTTCTGCTCTTGTCTGACGCCAACCACCTGACAGGAATGATAGGGTTTAGAGAAAAAAAAATCTAATTGCTCTAGAATCAGTAAAGTGTCATCTATTGAAAGATGCAAAGAAGTGGAGTTGGTGGAGGTGGTTAATGGACAGTTTTCAGTAGAGATGAGCGAATTTCTCAAAAGTTCGATTTGGCAGTTCGATTCGAAGTTCCAAAAAATTCGCTTCCATCCGAATTACTTTGCGGCGAATAAACAGCTATTTCCGGCCATCAGAGAGCCGGGTTGGGCAGGCGGGCGGCAAAATGGCGGAAGCCCTTGGATGCCGCGGTCATGTCTCTCTCCCTCTCTTCAGCACGACAACTTTTATTCATGTGGAAGGATCTGCTAACAAGCAAAGACACGTCTACCCAATCACATCACTACAGAACATCTTGTGACCGTCTGATGTCACAAAGGTCCTTACTAAATATTCATTACCACGAAGCATCAGGAAATCCGGAATCGTGGTGAATCGAAGATTTCCTGAAATTTGGATCGAATTCCACTTCTGCAGAATTGATTCGCTCATCTCTAGTTTTCAGTATCACTGATAGTATACAGAATTACCGAAGTTAGATACAATAGCACAGGGAACAATAGCCAAGACAGGGAATGACCACAATCAACTCTCTTTTAAATAGGTTGTCAGGTCTGATGCCAACATTCAGTGCCAGTTGCTGATGCCGCTGTGTGTCCACAGCAGAAAACAAAACAGACCAAACCATCAGGGCCATTCTGAAGGGAGTCAAAGTAGGAGTTGAGGAACTGGATATAGTCATTCGCAAGGGCTACAGTCACACACCAGAAAGTGATACCAGCACCAGGCAAGGATGAACATACGAGTGTCAGAAAACCAATGATGGGGAGCTGAGTTAAGGGTCACTATGAGCCTGAAAGAAAGTAGTAGGGATGAAAAACAGTTGTGACAATGCTGGTTATATGTAGCTTTAGATCAGCCCCTTCAGCTGCTATAACTCGTAAATTGGTCTCTAGAAGAACCACATGATAGCAGATTTTGGATTTCTAGATGTTGGGTAAAGAAATATCATATTATATATAACTACACTAAATTGACTTCCTTCCCTATGGTCATAGAAAATCTGATCAAGGCTCCCGTTCTTATTATCATAGTACTACAATTGAATTAGACTAAGGACCATAATGGATTTTTCTTGGAGGGAAAGCACAAAGACCAAACAATTGCTGACTTTGTTTTGTTTGATTTAAAGTGGACCTTACAACACCAATTCCAACTGTTTACATCTTTCAGTAGATTCTGCTCCACTTCCAGTACAGTGGGAATTTTTTTCTGTAGCTCCCACCATTCCTGAGCAATCTTTTCTTTTAGTTTCAGCACCCATTATACTGATTAGACTTTCTACTGTCAGGTACTCCGGGTGGAGTAGATAGCCCAAAATCACCCACCTGACAGTAGAGAGCCTAATTAGCATATTGGGTGCTGAAAATCAAAGAAATGATTGATTGGGAACAGTGGGGGCTAGAGAAAAAATTCCAACTTCGCTGGAATCATTGGAGTGGATCCTTTTAAACAAGGCAAAGAGTTGGAGTTGGTGGAGGTGGTGAAATATTACAAAACTAGGGATTTCTGAACTAGAAGATCTTAGTGTTCTAAGGACATTGAGAATCTGAGCAAGGCTCCCTTTGCCAATGGTACCACAATGTTATTGAACCAATCATGTGGGATTGGACTAAGGAATTGACCTATCCTCCTACATGGGAATATGAAGGTGACAACCTACGTCATATGTGCCATAAGAATAGCCCATTCAGATACCAAAGGTTGGTGCAGGATTCTGGATTTGTGAAATGTTACTGTGCATATGGTATATGAATAAAATGTTATGGTTATGGTGAAATCTGTCAGAGATTCACATTCTCAAGAGATGCAATGCTATTAGCAAACACCTGGACTATAAATTCTGGATTAAAGAAATGGTACTGTACATATAACTACAGCTCAGATTGCCCTAATTCACCTTCTCCATGGACACTGACCAATAGTGTTGGAATGAGGATCCTTGGGACTACCAGATAAAATGATTATGGGGGTCCACTCTCCAACAACCCCTAGGAAATAGACCAAATTTGGACAATCATTGTGTTAGAGCATGGGCCCCCTGGGAGATCCTCTGGTACTCTGGTGGGCCGGTCCAACACTGCTGAACAAGGTTTCTATACAGCTATCACAATACCACACAATGTTAGTAAACCCAAGATGTGGGTATTGGACCAAGAACCACAATGGCCTTTTTTCCTACAAAAAAGATTGATATCTGGAATGTTCTGTCCTGGGATGGGGAGGGGTAGGTGATAACTACAATCACGTAAAAACTAATTTCTTCAATGGGTTTCTACATTAAAAAAAAAACAACCGCTAGCCACAGCTGCAAAGTGGTATTCCTAGGATTTTATCAATGGGAGGAGATGGACATAATCCATAGTTATATTCATAATTTTTTTTTGTAAGAAATATACTGAGGTGAAGGCTCTTTAAACTTTCAAAGAAGCAGCAAAAATGTAGTAAAATATTTCGTTTTCAGAATCAATTGTTTTTTACAGTTGGCACAGGACAAATGGTGTAATAAATGAACTGCATGGATGTGTAACTTGGACTGGATTGAACATTCATAGAAAATAATAAAGTCAAGGCTCCCTGTGGCTAAACTGCAATTGCAAATGCATTACAATATAAATCGTGAAGGAACGACTCATATTTGGGGATATTTAATTTTCTATAATCATATTGGAAATTGACAGCATTTTTGCTGCACCGTTTTATTACAGTTTGTTGCTTTCTGTATTTTCCAGTCTGTGATTCAATAAATCAAGTTTTATTTTAACCTTATGAAATTAAAAAGTTCTTTTCTTAGAACTGTGAGGGGTGAAAAGTGTTTTTTGGGAAGTTTGTAGACAATGCAGGGGCATATTAACGGAGTATTCCCACAACAATAGTCATATTGCATATAAAAGTCCTTGGCAAAATATCATTGTCACCCATTGAAAGTAATTAGCCAAATTGTATAGCAAAAGCCCAATGAAATGCCCCTTTCTCAGGGCTACATAACAATGCATGTGCCATCCTAACACATGGAGTATGCTCAGTGCATGAATAGGTTACATTAGGAGGAACAGCCAATGTGACAGATAAGGAGAACACAGAGCAAAGTGCACCTGGGACATGTAGTGTACACTGGTGACAGTCAAATGCTCTATACTAAGGCTGAAAAAGTAATGGAGCTATGGAGGTGAAGATATTGGATAAGAGAGCACATAGGAAGTCACAGCGAAGGTGGTGAAGTCACAGTTACTGTGCATATGGTTTAAGTTGTATGTTGGGAAAAACCCCTTTAAGGCTACCATGGATCCTGGGCTGTATGAAACTTGTGAGTCCTTCACCAGCCTAAAGTTTTTAAATTATCTGATGCTTGCTGCCTAGATATGGGAACAGAACCATACATACAGTATATAGGTACATAGATAGTGTACAAGAACCAAGTTTAATGCATAAATATAACAGAACCAAGGTTACTACATAGATATGATAACAGGGCCGGCGTCAGCCCTCGGCAAAGCCGGGCAAGTGCACTGCGGCTGTTTTTTGATTTTTTTTTTTATATAGGCTGTTCACTGCTGGACTAATCCCACCATGTAATGGCCTCTATTTACTAATCTATTTACTAATATAATCCCCGCTCTGACCACGGCTGCCTCTACTTCCCCTTTAGCCCTTCAGGGGGCCCTGTGTGTCTCATATCACATTACTAACGCTTATTATTATTATTAGAGCTTGTTGCTGCTACTATTATACTCTGAGGTCTCTTGACACCCCATAGTATAAGAATCGGAGGCCAGGGGGAGGTGACAAACATAAAAACCAGTGTTACCTCTCCTGGGCTCTAGCATGACTCCCTGCTGTGTTCAGGCCTCTTCAATGACATCACAGATGTCACATGGGTCAGGCCAGAGTCACGGCACATAATGACGCTGGCGTAACCCACATCTGTGACGTCATTGAAGAGAGCCAAAGACTGCAGGCAGTCACGCCGGAACCCAGGAGGGGTTAGTAGCACTGGTTTTTATGTTTGATCACCTCCTCTAGGCCTCTGGTTATTATACTCAGGGGTCTGTTCATGGGTGGTGCAGTGTTTGCAGTGAACACCATATTGGCCACTATGGGGACATTATACTGTGTGAAGGGGCTGCTATAGAACCTTATACTGTGTGCAGGGGCCCCTATGGGACATTATACTGTGTGGAACGGCCACTATGGAATATTATTCTGTGTGAAGTGGCCACTATGGGACATTATACAGTGTGGAGGGGCCACTATGGGACATTATACAGTGTGGAGGGGACACTATGGGACATTATACAGTGTGGAGGGGACACTAAGGGACATTATACTATGTGGAGGGGCCACTATGGGACATTATGCTGTGTAGAGGGGCCACTATTGGACATTATACTGTGTGGAGGCCATTTTGGGACATTATACTGTGTGGAGGGGCCACTGTGGGACATTATAGTGTATGTAAATGAGGTGTTTATACCATGTGGGGGCCAGGAAAGAGGGCGCTAGTCAAAAGTTTGCTTTGGGGCCCAGTCTTGGCTAGTTACACCCATAAATATATATATAGAGAGAGAAAGAGCATCTGTGGGGCCCCATTCAGTTTCTGCATTAAGTACTTCTATTAATACAGATGAAGGAATTAATTGTACTATTACAATATCAGGCCCTGTTCACATGGTGGAATCTGGCGCTGATTTTGCAGCGGATTTCACCCCCAAATCATCAGCAGATTCTTCCCTCATTCTGCCTCCCTCCGACACGTGCAACTTGGGCATGCGCAATAGATTTCCTGAGCGATTGTGGGCTATTGCGTATGCACGAGTTGCCTAGCGACGTCACGAAGATGTCTCCTGGCCTGCGCATGCGCAATAGCCCGCAATATGAATCGAGGGATGAGTCAAGGGAAGGCAGTGGTCCGTGGAATGCTTCTGGTATCTAAGGGGGGCAGGGGTCCTTGGGGAGCTTCTGGCATCTAAGGGGGGGGGAGCAGGGATCCGTGGGGTTCTGATGGCATCTAAGGGGGGGCAGGGGTCCTTGGGGAGCTTCTGGCATCTATGGGGGCTCAGGGGTCCGTGTGGGTGCTGCTGGCATCTAAATGTTGGGCAGGGATCCGTTGGGTGCTTCTGGCATCTAAAGGGGAAGCAGGGGTCCCTGGGGTGCTGCTATCATCTAGGGAGGGGCATGGGTCTTTGGGGTGCTTCTGGTATCTAAGGGGGGCAGGGGTCCTTGGGGAGCTTCTGGTATCTAAGGGGGGGGAAGGGGTCCTTGGGGTGCTGCTGGCATTTAAGGGAGAGCAGGGGTCCTTGGGGAGCTTCTGGCATCTAAGGGGGGGCAGGAATTCGTGGGGTGCTTCTGGTATCTAAGGAGGGGAAGGGGTCCTTGGGGAGCTTCTGGCATCTAAGGGAGGGGCAGGGATCCGTGGGGAGCTTCTGGCATCTAAGGGAGGGGCAGGGATCCGTGGGGTGCTTCTGGCATCTAAGGGGAATGGGGGCAGGGATCCGTGGGGTGCTCCTGGCATCTAAGGGGGGGGCAGGGGTCCTTGGGGTGCTTCTGGCAGCTAAAGGGGAAGTAGGGGTCCCTGGGGTGCTGCTGGCATGTAATGGGGGCAGGATATGTTTGGGATCCCTAGGGTATTGATTTTGTGTGTGGGGTTCCTGGGGTATTGCTTGTGTAAGAGGGAGTTCTGGAGGTGGTCCCAGGGCGCTGTCACCTGTGTGCATGTTTGGGGGCTCCCTGGGGTGCTACCTGTGTGTGTGTGGAGGTGCTGGTGGTGGTCCTTTGGGTACTTCCACCTGTGTGCGTATGGCAAAAGGTCCGAGAGGTGCTGCCGTGTGGTGTGCAGGTCACTGGAGTACTATCTTCATGTAAGTGGGGGGTTCTTGCGGCTCTGCCTGTGTGTGCGCAGGGGTTGCTGGTTGTGGTCCCTGAGGTGCTGCCTGTTTATTGAAGGGGTTGGGCCCCTGGGGTCTTGCCACCTATGCATTGGGAGGTGGGGTGCTGCCCCCTGTGTGCTGTGGGGGTGGGAGGGGGGCTCCAATCCCTGGGGCACTGCCGCCTTTATGCTGTTGTGATCTGGACATTGGGGGGCTGCTGCCTATTTGCTGTGCAGGGCTTATTGTTAGACACAGACCCTATGCTGACTTTCACAGAAAGCACCGAGACCATGAACCTACCTATAGTAACTACAGAGTACACCGAGACCATGAACCTACCTGCAGCAACTCCATTCTAGTCAGTTCTGTAGTGAGACAGCTAGAATGGGGTTGTTTTATGGAGGACCTAACTATAGTAACTTTATAATACACCGAGACCATGAACCTACCTGCAGCAACTCCATTCTAGTCAGTACAGTACTGAGAAAGCTAGAATGGAGTTGCTCTATGGAGAACCTAACTATAGTAACTATATACTCACAAATCTGGTGCGCAGCAATATGTCCGAATTTAGATCTATGTCAGCCTATGTCAGTTAACACTGCAGTCTTGCAGCGCTGGAGTCCTGGGTTTGAATCCTGCCATGGACAACATCTGCAAGGAGTTTATATGTTCTCCACGTGTTTGCGTGGGTTTCCTCCGGGTACTCCGGTTTCCTACCACACTCCAAAGACATACTGATAGGGAATGTAGATTGTGAGCCCTATATGGGACAGTGACTGACAATGTCTGTAAAGCACTGCGGAATATGATGGCGCTATATAAGTAAGCATAATAAATAAAAAATAAAATAATAAATGAATTGCCATAGATTTCCATTACAACTCACAACAAGAAAGTGGCGCCCTGTTCAGACCATATTTGCACGATGTAGAAGAAATTGTTTTGCACAAGATTATATTATATATAACACACATTATATATACATATGGCACTTATAAATATACAGTACAGACCAAAAGTTTGGACACACCTTCTCATTCCAAGAGTTTTCTGTATTGTCATGACTATAAAAATTGTAGATTCACACTGAAGGCATCAAAACTATGAATTAACACATGAGGAATTATATACTTAAAAAAAAAGCATGAAACAACTGAAAATATGTCTTATATTCTAGGTTCTTCAAAGTAGCCACCTTTTGCTTTGATTACTGCTTTGCACACTCTTGGCATTCTCTTGATGAGCTTCAAGAGGTAGTCACCTGAAATGGTCTTCCAACAGTCTTGAAGGAGTTCCCAGAGATGCTTAGCACTTGTTGGCCCTTTTGCCTTCACTCTGCGGTCCAGCTCACCCCAAACCATCTCGATTGGGTTCAGGTCTGGTGACTGTGGAGGCCAGGTAATCTGGCGTAGCACCCCATCACTCTCCTTCTTGGTCAAATAGCCCTAACACAGTCTGGAGGTGTGTTTGGGGTCATTGTCATGTTGAAAAATAAATGATGGTCCAAGTAAACGCAAACCGGATGGAATAGCATGCCGCTGCAAGATGCTGTGGTAACCATGCTGGTTCAGAATAAATCCCCAACAGTGTCACCAGCAAAGCACCCCCACACCATCACACCTCCTCCTCTATGCTTCACGGTGGGAACCAGGCATGTAGAGTCCATTTGTTCACCTTTTCTGCGTCGCACAAAGACACGGTGGTTGGAACCAAAGATCTCAAATTTGGACTCATCAGACCAAAGCCCAGATTTCCACAGGTCTAATTTCCATTCCTTGTGTTCTTTAGCCCAAACAAGTCTCTTCTGCTTGTTGCCTGTCCTTAGCAGTGGTTTCCTAGAAGCTATTTTACCATGAAGGCCTGCTGCACACAGTCTCCTCTTAACAGTTGTTGTAGAGATGTGTCTGCTGCTAGAACTCTGTGTGGCATTGACCTGGTCTCTAATCTGAGCTGCTGTTAACCTGCGATTTCTGAGGCTGGTGACTCAGATGAACTTATCCTCCGCAGCAGAGGTGACTCTTGGTCTTCCTTTCCTGGGGAGGTCCTCATGTGAGCCAGTTTCTTTGTAGCGCTTGATGGTTTTGGCCACTGCACTTGGGGACACTTTCAAAGTTTTCCCAATTTTTCGGACTGACTGACCTTCATTTCTTAAAGTAATGATGGCCACTCGTTTTTCTTTACTTAGCTGCTTTTTTCTTGCCATAATACAAATTCTAACACTCCATTCAGTAGGACTATCAGCTGTGTATCCACCTGACTTCTGAACAACACAACTGATGGTCCCAACCCCATTTATAAGACAAGAAATCCCACTTATTAAACCTGACAGGGCACACCGGTGAAGTGAAAACCATTTCAGGTGACTACCTCTTGAAGCTCATCAAGAGAATGCCAAGAGTGTGCAAAGCAGTAATCAAAGCAAAAGGTGGCTACTTTGAAGAATCTAGAATATAAGTGTAAGGGTCTTGCCAAACGAAGCAATACCCTGACACTACTGCAGCGGTCAGGGAGGAAGGACAGAGACAAGTGAGCCCTAATCTCACCCCAGCCACTGTCCCTTCCTATTGCCACAGTTACCCTAAATGGTAAAAGGACAACCTGAAGACAAACCCTATACTGGGTAAGTGACACACAGAACAGGACCAGACAAAACAACACAGAAGCAGTGTGAGCAAGCCAAGGGGTCAGCAACAAATGAGCAATGCAGTACAAAATCTAAATCCAAGAGAATAGTCAAAGTCAAAGTCAAAGCCAGTGGTCAGAAAATCAGGTAACAAAGTAGTAAGGTATATCACAAGGAGAGCAGGCAAAGACAGAGCAATAACCGGCGACCATGTGAGGGCTGACAACCTGTTTATAGAAAGTCTGGGACCAGCCCCAGAGCTGATAGGTACACAGGCTGTCAATCACACAGGCCAGGAAGAGATTAACTCTAAGCAGTCCAGAGAGAAGTGTTCCTAATTACACGGGTGTGGCTTTACACAGCAAGGGAACTAGGACCATGTTCAGACTGAGCATCAAGAAACTTACACAAAGAACCAAACTGAAGACGCCTCCTTCGCCACAGTGTGCGAGAGAAGGGCGGCGCCGAGACCCGAAACGGCAGAGACGTTACAATAAGACATATTTTCAGTTGTTCACACTTTTTTGTTAAGTATATAATTCCACATGTGTTAATTCATAGTTTTGATGCCTTCAGTGTGAATCTACAATTTTTATAGTCATGAAAACACAGAAAACTCTTGGAATGAGAAGGTGTGTCCAAACTTTTGGTCTGTACTGTATATATATATATATATATATATATATATATATATATATATATATGGATCTATCCTTGCAGCTGATACAAGGAGTCTAAAGATGGCTGCTGAGGGTGTAGTGGGCGGGCTAAGGAAACAGGGAGGGGGGGGAGTGTGTGAGAAATGGATGGGGTCAGTTAGTAGAGAGGGAGGAGAAGTGAGGGATCCTGGAACTTGTAGTAAACACAGAAAGGAAGTTAGGTATGTAAACAAATGCTGAAGATGCAATGAGCTCACTGAGAACCCCAGAATTCACTCAAAACACTGCTAAAGGTATTTGGTGGCATTTATTAACACATTAATAGCATTAACAGACCTAAACAGAAAAATGATTTTTTGCCCAGAAAACCCCTTTAAGCATATACTGCATATATAAAATAACATAATCCAGGTTACTACAAGTTTACTGCATAGATAACATACCAGAACCAAAATTACTGCATGGATATGATTATAGAACCAAGCTTACTGCATGCAGGGCCAGCATCAGCACCCGGCATACCCGGGCAAGTGTCGGGGCCCCATGCTCCTTAAGGGGTTCACTCGGCTGCCGGGTGCTGACTGTTACTGCCTAACGATCATGGTCGCCGGGGGTATGGGACCCGCGGCCAGCTGGAGATTTGAGGGATCCTGGAACTTGTAGTAAAGACAGAAAGGAAGTTAGGTATGTAAACAAATGCTGAAGATGCAATGAGCTCACTGAGAACTCCAGAAATCACTCAAAACACTGCTAAAGGTATTTGGTGGCATTTATTAACCCATTAATAGCACTAACAGACCTTTTTTGAAAAATGATTTTTTGCCCGGAAAACCCCTTTAAGCATATACAATGTATATATAAAATAACATAATCCAGGTAACAACCAATATTCTACTCAATGGTCCCATCTCCTGCCAGGCCTAGCCCTGCTTCAGCTCCAGGGAGCACTGTACATTACGTCCTGATGCTGAACGTGTTCGGCGCCTAGTCACAGTACGCAAGCATCCGGTCTAAATATATTTTTACATTGTGCTTACTCTAGGACTACCATGGTAATGTCAATAGTCATCCTCCACATAAAATTCCTAGTACTAGTAGAAACACATTCATAAGAGTGAAAGTCATATGAAAGGATGTCTAAACACAAAGTGTTGGTCTATTAATGCTATCATGGCAACCCCAGAGCAAGCATACTGTTCAGGAGTAGTGTTGAGTGAATCCGAACTGCAGAGTTCGGGTCCGTGCTGAACTTTGTGCGTTCAGGTACCCGACCCCGAACGTCAGCGCTGAAGTCCGGGTCCGGCGCATCCCTAAAGCTGGTTGACTGCTGAGAAGCCAATTAACCAGCTTTAACCCCGTACAATCACCGTGGGAGCCCAGCTGTATCTGACAACAAGGCTTCCGCTGCAACAGCGCGTACGATGATAACACCAATCCCCGCTTTTTAACCCTTAAGATGCCGCAATCAATAGCGACCGCATCTTAGGTGTCTGTCATGGAACTGAATGCTGCGGTTGGCATCGGGAGCGGGTGTTAGCTGTAACTGACAGCTAACACCCTGCTCCTTAACCCCCGATCAGAGCTGACCTCTGATCGGGGGTTTTAACCCCTTGGATGCTACGGTCAAACATGAGGAGTTTTCACTATGCCAAACGTCCCCCTCGGCACCCCCTGTGGTGAGATCAAGGGGTGCCCATATGTATCATCTGCAGCCTGGGGTCTGGCCAGTGACTCCAGGCTGCTAGGAGCCCCCAGTACCTGGTTGATCCTGCTGAGACTGAGGAAGTCAGGCTATGCGTCTGCATAGGCTGACTTCCTCTATAGACTGCAGTACAGCGTATTGCTGGTTCAGGTCCCATAGTAAGACATCACTAAAAATTAAAAAAAAGTTTTACAGCCATTTTTGGCTCACAATGGGATTTGGGTCAAGTTCAGGTATGCAAACCGAACTTTTGGGCAAAGTTCGACGGAACATATCGACCCAAACTTCGATGTGTTCGCTCAACACTATTGAGGAGTAAAATAGAAAGCCCAAATGGTTTATATTAGAAACTGTTATTTTTTCTCATATAAAATCAACTAGGCCGTTTTTTTAAAGGCACAGTACCCCTTCATGTTAACTCTGTAATGTTAGTCTTGCACATAGACTTAATCTTTGAAAATACAAACTTAGGCTGAGGCCCCACGCTGCGGAAACGCAGCTTTTTTTTCTTGCAGATTTTTCTGTGTTTTTTTCAGGCCAAGCTAAGAATGACTACAAAAGGAATGGGAAACATAAAGGAAGTTCTTATACTTCTACCTTCTGCTCAATCCACTCCTGGCTTTGGCTCAAAAAACTGCTTTAAAATCTGCAACAAAAAAAGCTGCGTTTCCACAAAGTGGGACCTCAATCTAAAGCGGTTTTTCCCAGGAACATAACTATATATAAATTTGTAGACAATTAAAAGTTAAGCATAATAATAATTTGCAAATAAAAATAACTGAAAATTTTGCAGCCTTTTAAAGATTTTTTCTAACCATCTTAGTGGTGACAGTCTTGGGTCTTGATCGGTTGCCAGTGGATACGACTGTGAATGCAGAAACTTTCTATGGTCTGAAACCTGACCATGATTTCCTGATTGTAGCCGGGTTATCTTCTCATACATGTAGTGTCTCTGCCTGATAACCTGTGCACAATGTGAACATCATGGCTGGGTGTCTGACAAGAGCCAAACCATAGAAAGTTCCTGCATTCATTATCGTATCCATTAGCAACCGATCAAGACAACAGACATTCACTGATGAGATAGTTAGAGAAAATCTTTAAAACTCTGCAAAATTTTGAATTATTTATATTTGCAATAATGCTTTCATTTAATTGTCTACAAATCTAAATACGGTCATGTTCATGGGAAAACCCCTTTAAGGTCTTATTTCCAGGAAAGAGAATATGAAGGAGTCACAGGTGCTGAGCTCTAAGATGAGAGTGGGGGCTTTTCAAAAGGGGTTTTCCAGGCTAAAAATATTGATGACATGTCCTAAGCATGGGTCATCAATATCAGATCAGTGGGGGTCTGTCACCCCACTGATCAGCTGTTCTCAGAAGATGACACACAGAGAGTGGAGCAGGAAGCAGACAGTTCTGTTGTCTGTGTAGTGGCCAGACCAGGTACTGCAGATCAGTTCCCATTCATCTGAATAGTTGTTATTAAGCTGCAGTAACTCGGTTCAGCCACTGCACAAAGAACGGCGCTGTCTGCTTCCCACTCAATTCTCTGTGTATAAGCTGCTGATAACAGCTGATCAGTGGGGGTTCAGGGTGACAGACCCACACAGATCTGATATTAGAACAGGCCATCAATATTTTTAGCCCAGAAAACCCCTTTAAGGCTCAGATTGAAGAACAGAGGAGGTGGATAGAGGACGGTACAGAGGAAAACTATGCATGTCCTGAATGTTCTGCACCATTCTCCTAACAAAGATACTATGTAGCACTGGCCTAAAACTTACAGCAGAAGATATAACTGTACAGCTACATCTGAATAAATAATTATTACATTTACATTCTAAGCATAGAAATTTGACATCCTAGCAACAAAAATACTGCATATGTTGAAAAAAAAAAGCATCTCACAAGTAATGGAAATGTAATTAAATCGGGGGAGGGTAATACAACTCAAAAGTGTCATCACGAAATACAATATATGTGTATAAACAATTGTATAAACAATTCCTATAAATACAGTAACTGTATATGGACTTTTGGCGCCATCTAGTGGAAAATAACAGTTTGTCACAAAGGTTAAAGTATTAACTGTGTACGGTATCCTCTATATTCACATGCACATTATACATGAACGACAAAGCAAAGCAGCTCATTTTCTTAAGAAACATATTGTGGATAACTTGAGATGCTGCGAGCTTTGGAGACTTTTTTCTTCTATGTAAACCATTTCAATAGCATCTTTCCATAAGGCGCTTTTATTTCAATGGTCTCACAGTGTAGCTCCTGAAACTCTATGGAAGTGGGGCAGATTTATGAAGCTCCGTAAAAGAAAAATGGCCTTGTTGCCCATAGCAACCAATTACATTTCAGATTTCATTTTTCAAGTGCACCGTTAGAAATAAAAGCTGCTGTGTGATTGGCTGCGACAGGTTATCTTTCACTCTTAGGATCTGTTCATATTTGATGGCATTCCGTCGCCTCTTCATTTTCTGCCGTGTGAACATACCCTTAAGGTGTCACACAGCTTTCTTAAAACCCTGAATGACAACCCTGCCTAGCTGTACAGATATAAAGGGTGTTTGCCCATAGAAACACATCACAGCACAGCTTTCATTTTTTAAGAGCCGAGTATGAAAATTCTTACATAGTGTGACATAAGATGGTGACATCAAAGCAAAAATAAAGGAGAGAGTCCATTGTGAGAGTACAACAAAACTTTCAGAATAAGTTTGGTAAATGTGCTCTGCTTAGAAACTGTATTTGGCATTGGGTGAAGTAATTCTAGTCCACTGGGTGTTTATGTCAAGGGAAAAATCTGGGTATCCCAAAGACTTCAGAAGAGAAAAGGATCCTAGCCGTGTATGAGCGTAGTCCTAGATAGCTAGTCAACCAAGCTAGCTAGTATGGAACTACAGATGCCACAAACCACGGTATGGTGTATTTTACAAAACATCTGCATACAGATCACATCTTCTTCAGGGGCTAAAGCTGAAGGCCCGTGACTTGAGGATGACTTTGCTCACAGGATGGTGTTCATCGATGGCGCTACAATTGCCACAATGATAGAATTTGGGGCTCAGATGTCTTTATTGAGCACCTGAGGTACTCAACCAAAGTAAACATGTTCTGCGCAATGAGCAGGGCTAAAGTTTAAAGTCCCATCTTTTTTTTGTCAAGGTTGCTGTCACTGGTCATTCCAACCTGGACATGTGAACGTAGTAACCACAGATAGAGGAAGATCTGCCAAATGTAGTCTATCAGTAGGATGGTGCACGTCCACTTTTCCATTTGGATGTTCGCCAATACCTCAGTGAAACTCTACCAGAACATGGGTTCAACCACGCCAGAAACAATGATTCACCAATGCTGCACTGGCCTCCACAACACCCTGCAACTCCCCAACCACAGGATCTGAATGACCTGGGACAGCACATCACTAAAACAGAGGAGTCCATATCCAAGGATATCCTGGTACATGTCTGGACAGAACTGGACTACCGCCTAGACATCTTCCTCATCACCAATGAACATTTGTAATGTATAGATAAAACATGGATAGATGGCATGTCTTGTCATGTTAATACAGTAAATGTGTGTCATATTCTCTCAGTTATGAATACCAAAGCTACCATTATTTTTGTATTACCCTGTATTATAGTAGGGGACTGCTACAGTACATATCTATAGTTTGTCCACTCAGGAGCCTTAGAAAGCTGGGTGACATCTACAAAGTCATCTATTCACTGATGGCTTCTTTATATACATTTATTTGGCATCTGCCCCTTTCTGCACCACGAGGTTCCTCTGCCTCATACCACTACTATAAAACATGTATGATGGTTGGGGGCCCTCAGAGGTCTTGGGCCCAAGTGCAAAATCCAAGCCCCCAACTATAATGTATCGTCTTTAGTAACGGTCTGCTCATATTGGGAATAGAAACCTTATGGACCCTTTAAGGTGACTACACCTTCAGCACCCACTCAAGTTACCCCTCTGATCCTTGTCATTTACCCGTGTACTCCTGCAGCATATTACATTACATGGATTCAGTCCTTCAGATATCAGTTTTCCCCCTTACACTCCAGATGAGCTCCCCAGCTCCTTTCCCATAATGCCTTGTGATACTCCAGATGAGAACATTCTGTAATAATTCAGCTATTAGGCATTGACTTCAGATTGTTCAGTACCAGTGTGCGGAGGATATTAAGCTGCGCCTTCTCTGCAATACACGACCTGCACTCCCACATGTCTTGCACATGGTCTGTGGAGACTGTGCAGCTGATAACAACCCGTGGGCTCTGCCAAGCCACCACTAAACAAGACTGTCAAAGTCTATCTGCATTTTTAATGGGTCTCTTCTGTGTCTTTATTTATAACAGCACAATACAATATATCTGTCTGTTTTAACTCTCTGTGGTATAGGAGCTGCTATTTCTTAGTAATAGACTGTCACATGCAGGGGAGGGGTGTTAGGTTTTGAACAGAATTGAGGGGGTCAAGTACACTCATTGACATAAAAAAAAAAAAAAAACAAGAAGGAGTTGTTGGAACGGAATGAAACATTCTATGTGTGAATGTAATAATGATATATGTAAGTGATTACAATGTAAGGGTAAAAGGAGAAGTTTATTGGGGGAAAATTGAACGGAGCCTCTAGTACCCTTTTATGTCACCTCTAGCACCCTTTTATGTCACCTCTAGCCTGGATACAAGATGAGGTGGACAGTGGCGTGCGTATCGGGGTAGCAGCCATAGCGGTTGCCACAGGGCCCAGCACCTTTTTTTTTTTTTTTTGTAATAGGAGTAACCCCAGCAGGTAACGGGCTCTATTTACTTACCGATCCCCGCTTCTGCTCATGGCCGCCCAGCGGATGCAGCTGTGAGCAGGAGTGGGGATCGGTAAGCTTATTTGTTGGCAAACCCCAACAAATACAGCTATAATTATACATTGGGGTCTCTTCAGACCCCCAAGTATAATGATCAGAGGCCCAGGGGAGGTGAGCGAACATAAAAACCAGTGTTACTCACCTCTCCTGTACTCCGGCGTGACTTCCTGCAATTTTCGGGCCTCTTTAGTGACATCCCAGACATCAGGTGGGCCAGGTCGGTGTCATTATGTGTCAGAAAGCCAGCCTGGCCCACGTGACGTCTGTGCCGACATTGAAGAAGGCCGAAAGCAACAGGGAGTGTGCCAGAACCCAGGACAGGTAAGTATCACTGATTTTTATGTTTGTCACCTCCCCAGCGCATCCGAACATTATACTCTGGAGTCTGAAAGGATAATAATAAAAGTTTGTGGGTGGTCCACTATGAGGCATAATATTGTGTGCAGGGGTCACTATGGAACATAATACTGTGTGGAGGGGCTGCTATGGGACATTATACTGTGTAGAGGGGCCACTATGGGACATTATAGTGTGTGTAAATGGGGCGTTATACTGTGTTGAGGGCAGGAAAGTGGGCACTATGCCGTGGGGGGGACAAGTCAAACGTTTGCTGGGGGGCCCAATCATTGCTAGTTACATATGGCATGTTACGGCAAATTTGACCACAGATGTTGGAGCCGGGCCTGTAGATTCTGCACACTCATAGCTTGCTGAAGCTGGAGACTTATGTGGTCCCATAAATGCTTAATTAATAACAAATCTGGGGACCAGCAGACCAAAGAAGTGTTGAAATCTGGTTTAGACAAACCTGGGAAACCCTTGCAGTGTGTGGGTGAGCATTATCCTGCTCAAAAATATCAGTTGGGAGCCCTGCCATGAGAGTCAATATGTGTGTCTGCAGGATGTCCTGCACATAACGCTGAGCTGTTAGTGTCCCTCGTATCACCATTAGGGGTGAACGACTGTAAAACGCAGTAAAATCTTAGTTGGTGCAGTGTGTCACTCCACTGCAAAGCAATGACTGAAGCACTCACCAAAAGGCCTCCATACTTAAACCCGACCAACAAATATGTCACTAAAAACAATACAGGAGGAAAACTGCAGGTTTTCTGTGAAAAATGCTGCAGAAAAAAACGCAATTTGAATCCGCCCCGGTCTTTTCTGCAGTGTTTTTTGCCTGTGGCCCGCTACTTGGGGCTTTAGCCTTAAAGTGTGTGTGATGGGGGAGTTATTTTGCATTCAATAATGTACTTACAACTGGCTGCATAAAAAAACAGCATAAATATGCGGTGCAGTCCCAGGATGACGGAGTTTAGTTCCTCTTCATACCAATTATAATAAGGAAGCCACTCCAATCTGACATAGGCCCATGATGAAGAAATGCAGTTATTCTTCTACCTATGCATGCTCTAAATGACCTAAACCTGCATTTTGACAAATCATAAGAGACAGACTATAAAATCACTGATCTGTGGCTCAGAGCATTTCAGTATGTAATGGTTTATTACATCTCTCTCCATTCTGACATGTGCAGTGTATTGGTATGAAGCAATAAACCAGGATGGCAGCCATTAAAAATCTTGATTTTCTTATTACCCCTTGTCATTCCATAGAGATGGACTAAGCGGTTATACAGTGAAAAAAAAAAAAAGGACCCGACACCCACCAAACACCTTTCCAGCCCCACAGGAACATTATCATATCAATGGAGAGCCCGTTAATTATCAGTGAAACATACCCGCACCCTGTTTGGAGTCACTTTGAATAAAATATTAGCTTTTGGGGGGCCTCTTTTGATTGGTTGAACACCTTGTGAAGTCAGCATGGTGACAGGATGACATCACTAGTCCCAGGTCAGAAGCTATGACCTGACTATGGACTATACAGTCATATGAAAAAGTTTGGGCACCCCTATTAATCTTAACCATTTTTAGTTCTAAATATTTGGGTGTTTGCAACAGGCATTTCAATTTGAAAAATTTAATAGCCCCACAGAGGGATACATTATCATATCAGGACTGAAAAGAGGTTTATTGTACTAACAGAAAATGTGCAATATGCTTTAAACCAAAATTTGACCGGTGCAAAAATTTGGGTCCCCTTATCTAATTTTATTGATTTGAATACTCCCAGCTACTCTGACTTACTGAAGCACAAAATTGGTTTTGTAACCTCACTGAGCTTTGGACGTCATAGCCAGGTGTTTGAATCACGAGAAAAGGTATTTAAGGTGGCCAATTGCAAGTTGTCTCCATTTGAATCTCCTCTGAGGGTGGCATCATGGGCTCCTCAAACACCAAAGGAAAAATTGGTGTTCGGGGATACAAAAATTTGCCTCAGAGTTGAACCTGTCAGTTTCCATGGTGACAGGATGACATAGTAAGGAAAGGAAGACCACAGGGCAGCGAAGCCCACAAGTACCCAGGAGAAGAAAAATATCAGAAAGGCGAGAAGAAGAATGGTGAGAACAGTCAAGGACAATCCCCAGACCACCCCCAAAAAGCGGCGGCGATGCCTACTATGGACTGCAGATGATGTCACTGTGCATCGGTCATACAATACGGCACACTTTGCACAAGGATAAGCTGTATGGGAGAGTGATTTAGCTACAAACCGTTCTGAAAGCACGCCACAAACAGAGCGCCTGAGGTAGGCGAAAGCACATTTGGACAAGCCAGCTTCATTTGGAAGATGGGCCTGTGGACAGGTGAAACAAAGATTGAGTTGTTTGGTCATACAAAAAGGTGCATGCATGGCGTCAAAAAACACAGCATTCCAAGAAAAACACTGCACCCACTGAAAATTTGGTGGAGGTTCCATCATGCTTTGGGGCTGTGCCCCTGGCCAGTGCCGGCACCGGGAATCTTGTTATAGTTGACGGTCGTATGGGTGCTGCTGCAGTATCATCAGATACTTGGAATAAGACAAAACAGGACAAATTGAAGTTACGCCAGGGTATTTCATCCAAGACAATGATCCAAAACACGGCTCCAAATCTACCCACATCATGCAGAGGAAAATTATCAATGTTCTGGATATGGCCCCAGCCCAGACCTGAATATCATTGAAAGCAGCGCAGCACCTGGGACCATGTAAACAATACTGGGATTGCTTTGTGCAGGTGGGAAACAGCCTTAAGATCTACAGGGTCCTAACAGTTTAAGAGATTTAAGAGATCAGTCACTTTTGCCGGTGAAGTTCCCCTCTAATGCATATTGCCCATTCTGTTAGTACAATAAGCCTCATTTCAATCCTGAAAATTACTGGTCCATCAGTTATTAGATATATCAACTTGAATGGCTGTTGCAAACACCCAAATATTTAGAACTAAACTGTAAGATTAATAGGGGTGCCCAAACTTTTTCATATGCACTGTATATGTATTTACATATACTCGCCTAAATAACCAGATATTTAGCTACATCCTGAAGCAGGGGCGAAAAAAAGCGGGGGCCCGGGGGCAACCTGGGCGGGGGCCCCCCGCCCCCCCCCGGGGGGGGGGGGGGGGGGGCGGCCCTGCACCTATTGTACATCACACAGGATGTTTTATAATCACCATGCAATGTTACCAGCGCAGCACCTGGCATGTAAACAATACTGGGAGCGTGTGCTGTAGGAAGCAGTTGTACAGGGTCCTAACAGTTTAAGAGATTTAAGAGATCAGTAGGGTAACGTGTGATAATGTGAGATAGTGAAAAGCACCACACACAGGAGTTTTATAATCACCATGCAATGTACTACAGCCTGTAAAGGTGCTCAAAAACAGATGGGGTGATGTAATAGTGGGGGTTGTAACAGTGTCCCCCACACAGTATAATATGCTCCACAGTGGCCCACACACAGTATAATACCCACAACAGTATGCCTAGAGCTGCTTCAGGTGAACCTCAGGAAATTCGACTAATATTTGTGAGGTTTGGCCCTCTGCTTTGTTTCTGTGCTATTATTTACACAGCCATCTCTAGTTGGTTGTGGGTCCAGCACCCCTCCAGGCGCAGGCGCACCTCCTGTGACTGCGATCATTACGCCCCTGTTCTGAAGGCATATCACACTGAAAGTCATACAATAATGTAATGTTTGGAAATGCTACTTAGGCTAAGGCCCCACATTGTGGTAACGCAGCATTTTTGGCTGATGCAGAAACACAGCGGGGAAAAAAACGTTGGGTTATACAGCACCAGCAAAGTGAATGAGATTTTATTAATATCACCCACACATTGTGCAAAAAAAAACTGTGTGCATTTTTCAAAAACACAGCATGTTAATTGTAGCAAGAATTGCAAGTGTTTTCCTTATACACACGTGGACAAAATTGTTGGTACCCCTCGTTTAATGAAAGAAAAACCCACAATGGTCACAGAAATAGCTTGAATCTGACAAAAGTAATTTGCCAAACTACATGTTGACAAGCCACAAAGCTTCTGGTAGAATGTCCTATGTTCACAGACGGAAAAATGAAGCATATCTTGAAAAGAACACTGTCCCTACTGTGAAACATGGAGGAGGCTCTTTGCTGCATCTGCATCTGGCACAGGGTGTCTTGAATCTGTGCAGGGTACAATGAAATCTCAAGACTATCAAGGGATTCTAGAGAGAAATGTCCTGCCCAGTGTCAGAAAGCTTGGTCTCAGTTGCAGGTCATGAGTCTTGCAACAGGATAATGACACAAAACACACAGCTAAAAACAGCCAAGAATAAGCTAAGAGGAAAGCATTAGACTATTCTGAAGTGGCCTTCTATGAGCCCTGACCTAAATCCTATTGAGCATCTTTGGAAGGAGCTGAAACATGCCGTCTGGAAAAGGCACCCTTCAAACCGGAGACAACTGGAGCAGTTTGCTCATGAGGAGTGGCCAAAATACCTGCTGAGAGGTGCAGAAGTCTCATTGACAGTTACAAGAATCGTTTGATTGCAGTGATTGCCTCAAAAGGTTGTTCAACAAAATATTAAGTTAAGGGAACCATCATTTCTGTCCAGGCCTGTTTCATGAGTTTTCTTTTTTTTTAAATTCTGTTGAAGCATGGTTGAAAAGCAATGTCTGACTTTCATTTGTTCATTTTCATAGAATTTTTATAGATTATTACTTTTGTCAGATTCAAGTTATTTCTGTGACTATTGTGGGGTTTTCTTTCATTAAATGAGGGGTACCAACAATTTTGTCCACGTGTGTATTTAGTGGAGGGAAAAACTCAAGAAAAAAAAACCCCAGTAAAATCTCAGTTGGAAATACATTTTTTTTCCGCAGCGTTTCACTGTGTTTCTCTACATGGGGCATGAGCCTTAAAAATAGTCTACCGTCACCTAAGTCTCTTCTAAACCAATTATATGATGTTTTAGCACTTGGGCTACATTCATTAATAATCTCAGTATTAATTTCAATGCAAATGGGGGCTATTCACATGACCGTTATTTTGACGGTCCGTTGTCGCAGACCATCAAATTATAGATCATGTCCTATGTTTGAGCATTTTCACAGATCCCTCCATTCACTGAAATGTATGGTGGATCCGTGAAAACAGGTGCCTCTCGGGTGCAAGATGGCCGTGAAAAATTGACTTTTTTCACGGCCTTTTTGCACCTCTTTCATGACATAGTGAACATATCTTTTTGGTGTCACATCTGCCAGAGCACCTATTTTTGCCTTTAGTTGTCACCCTTCTTAGATAAAGATTGACAGGTCACAAGGTGCAGTGACCACAGGTGAAAACAGATACTCCAGCAGAGGCAGCCCCGCCCCCAGTGCACTAATCAGCTAATTTGCATACAGATTAAAAGACTGCACCTTGACGTAAGAAACGTATGTTCACTACCCTCTCCTACAACAGCATAGACATGGTTTAGAAGAGATTTAGTGGCAGTAGACTTCCTTTGAAGGCGATAAGTGCTGTTTCTCCTTTACATGACTTTTGCTATATTTTTGTAAACTTTGTGGTTTTGATTAGATCTGGACTCTTCGGGATATATCAGCTCCCTCTATCTCGCTCTGGTTCACTTGTATTAACAGAAGCTATGTCTGACAATTGACATTTGTTTGTGTACAGACTGTTTCCTTGCCCTCCCGAAACAAACTTCATTTTAGTTTGATTTGTTTAAAAATGACTTGTTCCAGGCGTAAGATAAGAGCGATTGAGCTGGTTAGCCTGAGAGGTCATCTGGAAGTCTCCCATCACACCCTTGTAACTTTATATGCCGGGGATTTAAGAAAAACAATCCTTATATTAAGAGAAAGCCATAGGTCACATCACTGCGTCTCAGTATAGCTGCCACAGGTGACATTGCGCAATAAACGCTCTGCTAATATGAATTGTGCTATAGGGATAGCACTAATAGATAAAATTCATATATTTTTGTTGCTTGTATTTTCATGAACATAATGTAAAGCTAAGGCAGGATTCACACCTACGTTGGAATCTCCGTACAGTGTTGGACTGGAATGTCTAGGACCCACCAGTGGAATTGTTTCTAGGGGCCCACCATGAGGACCCAAGCAGATCAGCGGTACCGAGACAGGGCAGCTAAAGGTAATAACATGCCGGGAGCCATGCTGCTCACCCACTATACCATGTGCACCACTGCACTACCTAAACCTACTGCTACACCTTGTATGGCAAGTGAACAGTGTGGCTCCAAGAATTGTTACCTTTATCTGTAGCCGCACTGTCCTGGAAAAGCTGATCTGCAGAGGTCCTGGCTGTTGTATCATCGCAGATGTAATATTGATGGCCTATCCTAAGGACGGCCACAATATAGAACGAGGATAAACCTTAAAGAGGTTGTCAGGAAGGGGGCAACCAGGGCTGGTGGGAGGTGAAGTAAAAATAAGTAAATAGCATCTCACCTGTCCCCGGCGCCCCATTGCCGCTGCCAGTGTCCATTCAGTCTCATGCCGGCGACTCCTTGCTGGGAGTCCTGCACCTCATGTGATAGCTAAGACCAATTAGCTACAGGATTTCCAGAAATGAGGCGCCGCCATGAGACCTAACAGGCACAGGCAGGGGACAACGGGGTGCTGGGGACAGGTGAGTATGCTTTTTTTTTTAAATTTTCTTATTTTTACACCTCCCTGGCGGTCGACACAGTGGTCGCTCCAGTTTATGCACAACCTCTTTTAAGTGGTTGTCTGGGCCAAATTTTTCTATGGTCACTTCACTGGTCCCCCCACATAGTGGCCTCTTCACTGGTCCCCCATACTGTATGGGGAACAGTGATGGGGTCATTATATTGTGTGGGAGCAGGATGCTCAGGATAGGCCATAAATACCTGATCGGTAGGGGGCTGACACACGGCCCCATCAGTTGTACGGAGTCACTTCCGGAGCCCGTTCTGAACACAACACAGGGCCGGAAGCAGAAAGCTCCATCCGCTGTATAGCAGCCCGGCGCCTTCACTACAGCTCAGCTCCTACTGACTTCAATAAGTGCTGAGATACAGTGAAGGTGCCCGGCTAATACACAGTGGACAGAGCTTTCTGCTTCTGGCCCCGTATTGTGTACAGTACGGACATCAGAAGTGGCTCCATACAGCTGATCGGTCCGGGGTCAGCCCCCTAGAGATCAAGTATCTATGGCCTATTCAGAGGATAAACCATAACAAATTATGCCTGGACAACCCCTTTAATATACCCCCCAGGGCCCACCTAATGCGCCACACTTTAAAGAGGTTGTCCAGTATAATTTTTTTTCTTTTTTTATAATTAGTCTGGGGGAGGTGAATCCCCCCTACCCCCCCCCCCCCAAAAAAAAAAAAAACATACTAAACATACTCACCTGTCTCCAGTGCTCCGGTGTCCTCCCAGCACGGTCCGGTCCTGCAGCTCCGCTGTCTTCTTTTTGCCGGAATTCCTCACTGGCTGTGACGTCCCAGGTCCCTTCCCTTAGGCTGCTGATTGGCCTCAGGGGTCACATGACATCACAGGTAGTCACGTGCAGGGGGAACTTCAGCTGGAAGAAAACAACAGAACTGCAGGACCGAACCGCGCTGGGAGACACTGGGGACAGGAAAGAAAGTTTGGGGGGGGGGTTTTGTTTTGTTTTTTTCACCTGCACTGGCGTAATTAAAAAAAAAATGAAGGAGCCACTGTATGGCGTATAAGCTCCACAGTGGCCCCCACCCTGTATTATAAGCTCCACAGTGGCCCACACCCAGTATTATAAGCTCCACAGTGGCCCCCACCCAGTATTATAAGCTCCACAGTGGCCCCCACCCAGTATTA
This sequence comes from Leptodactylus fallax, assembly GCA_947044405.1. Taxonomy (NCBI): domain Eukaryota; kingdom Metazoa; phylum Chordata; class Amphibia; order Anura; family Leptodactylidae; genus Leptodactylus; species Leptodactylus fallax. The sequence goes on from CAMRHE010000085.1 coordinate 4,667,708, forward strand.
TATGCACCACAGTGGCCCCCACACAGTATTATATGCGCCCCCTCCGATTCAGTGCTATTATTATACTTTGGGGTCTCCTCAGACCCTAGAGTATAATAATCGGAGGCCCAGGGGAGGTGATTAAAAATAACAAACACTCATACTCACCTTGCCTTACCTTTCCTTGGCATCCTCGCTCCATCCTGTCGTTTTCAGTGTCTTCAGGCTCTTTTCCGATGTCACTGCTGAGGCCTGTGATTGGGCCTCAGCGGTCACGTGGGGGCGCACTGACGTCATTATGCAGCCACGCCCCATGTGACCGCTGGGGCCTAATCACAGGCCTCAGTCACGAGGAGCGCCGTAGAGAACGCTGTTCCCCGGAGAGGTGAGAATATCTATTTATTATTTTCAGTCACCTCCCCTGGGTGCCCTGCCCTGCCATATATTGGAAAGGGGCCTGCAATATGCCAGGGTCCCTTTCCAATAACAGTATGTATAGCGGTCGGGGAACCAGGCTTTCCCCGATCGCTATCATAGTGGTCCGGGGCCCGGCCATCTCCAGCTGGCCACGGGCACCATACCCCGCCGAGCCCGGTCGCGGTCGCACCCCTTGCAACCGCGATCGTTACGCCACTGGTCAGGAGCCCGATCAGGATGGTCAGGATCCCGATCGGGCCCCCATGACATGAGGACTAATAGTCGGGGCTCGGGGCCCACCGGTGGATTCACCGGGTCCCCGGTGGGCCAGTCCGACCCTGTCTCCGTAGGAGACTCTGCCACAGAATCCGCTTAAAATCGGCGGTCTTCGACGGTTTTATACTGTTTTATATTATAGTCTATGGGGTCTGCGGGTTTCCGCTGGTAACCGCTTTTTAAGCGGGCAGGGTTTCCGTCTTTCAGATCCCCATGCAGTCTCGAACGACGGAAACCCGAATGCTAGTGTGAACCTAGTATGCTTTCCCATTTGCTTTAGATATGAATTAAAGGTTTTGTCAAGAATAATATTTTTAGAGCTTTTAAAGGGCTTTTGCCACTGTATACACTCAGGGACAGACTTGTCATTTTGGAGGCTCCAAGCTAAATTACGTCTGGGGACCCCCCAATCAAGTATTTAGGCCACGCCCCCTCTTTACCATAACCGCCCCCATTTTCAGGTCAAAAGATCCCCCTTTATTGGCCCGCATACAGTATAACACCCCCCTTTATTAGTCCCCACACAGTATAACACCCCCTTCACTGGTCCTCCACAGTTTATTACACATTAGACCACTACCTATTGGATTATTCTAACAGGTAGTGGCCATTTTTTACCCCTGTGATCAGACATCTATTTCCTATCCTGTGGTGGGGAAACCACTATAAATTTAATGTATTTAAGAAAGAACACATGAGCCAATTCCCCAGTGCAGTTGCTTTGGTGTAGGGAGTCCTGGTACAGGTTTTTGGTACCCAATATCAAGGGGAATTGGACTAACCATTACTTAGTCCAGTGTTTACTCTGTCCAGGGACCCCATAGTATTCACTACGGCTGTCTATATTGATTTATATATCCTAGACCGAAGTATGCAGCCTTCTCCAACATGTGACCATGTTGGATCACATAACTAATAATAAATCCCAGACAAAAAAGTCCTGCAAGTCTGACTTTTTCATGCGGCGATGTCAGGGAAAAAATAATGGACATGCAACGGACCCTATTATAGTCAACTGGGTGTCTCGGGACACCCCTTAGACTGAAAATTTTTCCATTCTTCTGATCCTGCAACAGACGAGAACAGACAGAATGGTGCAGATATGACTGCCAGAAAGAAACAGTCGCAACAGACTCACAGAAGGTAAGATATTGTTTATTCCAGGTAATACATTGAACATATCAAATTATAACTACTGTATATTCTCCAGAGACTTATATTCACAAGTGACTGAATGAGCAGATCTACAATCCATCCAATAGAAGAGTTGTATTCATGGCAGTTGTCGAGGAAAACCCCAGAGCCGTAATCTGCTTATTCCACCATCCGGAGCAATGGTGATCTTCACATGAGTAAAGACTTCTTTAAGTGATAAAGATGTCCCATCAATAAAATGTCTTTTGTGAGGATGGAGCTGAAATAAACATTTACAGATGACATTGTAATACAAAATGAGCAGATATGGAGATAGTAGTGTTCAAATAAAGGAATTAGTTCACAAATGTAGCAAATAGCAGTAATTCAGATAATACGTTTTATAATCTGCACTGGAGGTGGAATGATGGGATGTGATGGGTTACTAGTACTGTGTCAGAGTGTGGGGCCATCACTAGTCCTCTGTTGTGCCAGTTGGACCCTATGGGCATGATATAATTAGAATTTCCCAAAGTAGCTGAATCCCTTAAACTGAACCTGCCACAATGAAAATGAAGTCTAACCTGCAGGTGGAGCAGAGTAGAATTATATATAGTTTTATGGGAAAACATTAAGAATAACTTTTTTAGTCACATTTATTGGCTGAGGAGTCCAGTGGGTGGTCCCATCAATGATTGACAGCTATCCCTGTATGAGAGTGCATACAGAAACAATCACTGAGCAGAAACGCCCATTGGACTCCTAAGCCCAGAAATGTGACTGAATAAAATATAAGTTATACTGAATGTTTTCCCATAAAAATATATATAATTGTACTCAGCTCCTACTGCTCTGTGAGAAGCTGACAATTTTCAACATAACAGGGACCCTTCATTTTATGTAAACCTTAAGTACAAGTCATTTGAGAAATTGCCCTTGGCTGCAGGAATACAGGTGCATCTCAATAAATTAGAATATCTTTGAAATGTTCATTCATTTCAGTAATTCAGTAATTTAATTCATAATCAGCGTCTTCCATGATTGTGTGTCCTAGTGAACCAGACTGAGGGACCATTTAAAGGCTTAGGAAACCTTGGCAGGTGACACTGAATTTACAATATTGAACTTTTTTACAATATTCTAATTTTCTTAGATTTGGGTTTTCATTACCTGTAATCCATAATCAACATTTACATAAATAAAACACTTGAAATAGAACACTCTGTGTGTAAAGAATCTAGAAAATATAGGAGGTCAATTTTAATTTATTTACTGAAAAATATAAACCTTTCAAAGATATTCTAATTTATTGAGATGCGCCTGTATGTGTCCTATTTTGCTAAATGTCGACTGTTACTAAGAACCTAATGGTGGACATACTGGGTAGTGTAGGACGCTGGTAAAAATGAGAAGTCAAAAAAGTAAAGAAACAGTCAGGGACATAGCTATAGGGGGTACCGAAGTAACAGTCTGTGCCTAAGGGGGTCCAGTGGACCCAGTATTATATATGGCACAGATTTTACACTGGGGCCCAGGAGGTTCAATATGACCTTCATGTATCTAAACTTTTACCTTTGTTACAGGTAGAAGAGTTTTCCACTTATTATCCAGTTTCACAGCCCATTTGTCTCCAATTTTCTCTTCTTCCTCTTTTGGGGTCAGAATGCAGGCCTCAATTTTGCATGAGTTTGGTGCATTACCTGTAAAAAGAAACATTACAGTGTCACCTAATGTAAATCTGGACTAGCCTTTCATGTAATTGACAGTGATTCACTAAAGTGTACCATAAAATATATACGTGCACAATAGAGGGTAGCTAAGAACGTAATGATCATACCATTATTTACAGACGGACAAGTCCATGGAATTTATCCATTGATGTGCATTATATGCATAAGGTAACTTAGTTATGTTAATTTCTTGTCCATGTTAGGCTATGGTCACACTAGCGTTGTGTGACCATTCAGGGATTCCGTCCCCCATTCCGCTTGAAAAATGTGGAGAGCAAGCAGGACTTTTCTTTCTGTTGATTTCAGACTGAAGTCGGGTGGACCCCAATATAGTCTATGGGGTACGCGAGTTTCCGAGGGTAACCGCTTTTTAAGCGGATAGGGTTTCAGTTTTTCAGGTCCCCAAGAGGACCCGAAGAACGGAAATCCGAACGCTAGTGTGAATCTAGCGTTACTAACAAATGACCAGCGATTTTGATGATATTTTAAGACAGCCAGTGATTTATTTGGGGGGCCCATATTAATGCAGCAGTTCCACATATGAATATATTGATTTCTTTTCTAATATCTTTGCAGTTGTAGGGAACTGCCATTTCTACTAGTATATAATGTATCTGGCTTCTTTGCCCCTGCAGTTTGGCTTCAGAGACCCCAGACATTCAGTGCAAGTTTTGTTTTGTAAATACAGTGAGTCAGACACATGTGAGGCAGAGCTGCTGGGGGGAGAGATGTGAGCAGAGCTGCTGAGACAGACATGTTATGTCTGGGGGAGTCTAAGAGCCACTTGTTCCTCTTTACTTCACAGTATATAGTTAGGTATGTGTTACCCCCTATATACTCACAGGACCTAGCAAGTAACCGTAGTTAGGGATCCATATATATATGTAGTTCAGGGCAGTGATAGGTTAGGCTTCCGAAGGCCAACTAGCTAGTTAGAGGCCCGGTTGCACTAGTAGTTTAGCTGGCAGGTTAAGGACTCAGTGTTAGGGTAGTCAGGCCTGCATCTACTGCCGTCACCGTCGCCCTGTTTGCTGCCTGTGAAGAATCTCACCATCATCATCATCTCCTGATCGGCTGTCTGTCATCTCCTGGAAGAATCCGAGGATCCACAGTCATCCACAGGGGCCCCTGCATCTCTTCTGTTGCCTGGAGGTATTGTGCACTGGACTCTTGCTATATATCTATATATATACCCGGGTATATAACCTAAGACGGTTGAGGACTTGCTGGTTGTTGTAGTATTGCTGTGTTCTGAGTATATTTTATGTATGTATTATTACCCTGTTGATTCTTATAAAGCTACTGTTATAACCTTATGTGGTATCTGTATGTATTCTTCAGACTGTGAGATTAGTACATTGATCCTTGTTAAGGCTACTAACTGTACTTCATGGGTAAGTCCCAGGAAGAGATCCCCCCTGTAATACAGAGGCTCTATCCTGGGTGGAGGCACTGATATATTTCATATATGTTCCCACTCTTCCCTTCAGCGAAGGCTTCAGGTCCCATTATACACACAGGTCAGCGCCAGAGTCTGTTGCGGGAGGGATAATACTCATACCCCCCCCCCCAAATAGGGCTACACAGTCATGAAATGTCACAATTTTCATCTCTTTACGGGGTACTTTTTGGCAGGCTTACCTTTAAAGTGGTTTGTGTCTATTTCTATGTGTGTTAATAGGCCAGGATGGCCAAGCCGAAATACTGTCCATTCATTTCCCGGGACTTGGAGTATTCCATTTTCATCAGCCTATAAAACACATAGCTTCATCCTATAGATCATATGTTGGCAACAATATTCCACCATTAAGCAACACAAATATCTCTCCCACAAAATCAGAAAATTACCTTGTAAAAGTCTGGAGCCTAGAACAAGCCCATGTCCAGTGAAATTAGTCTAGAGGCTATTGTGAAAGTGTAAAACATTTCGTCTACAACCAGATGTTAGATTAAGGTCTAATGATTATGACCATATTCAATATTAAACAGATCTTGAATACTACACCCATAGAAATCCATAAATTAAGGTCATTCAGGATTGTACCCTAAAATAATTGTTTCTCAGAAGAGTATGGTGTCTCATGGAGACAAAAATATGGCAGCGCACAAGTGTCCAGATTAGATGGCCATGAGCTTGAGGCTTATCAGGATATAAAATTGGAGAACATCCATACAGACTACAAGAATTGCCATAGTACAGAAGTAATATGATTTCCATTAAACACAATCTGCTTTTCGGTTACCTTTAGAACTGGTGGGCGATCAAGTCTTCTTGCCGTCTCCCACCCGTCACCCATGTCAGCTGCTCTTCCAAGGCCTGTATGTCAAGTACAGCAAAATAAAGTAACATGGATGGCCCTACCTCTTCAGATGACAGCTATTCTTGCCATTCTACAGGAGACAGCTATTCCACTTGACCTCTATTCAAATAGGAGATAGGAACAAGCCGTTCTCTGACCTCTTTTGTCAGCAGTTTATCTCACTTGAGAACAAAGATTCCACCATGTTGAAATTTAACATGCCTGATCCTACATCTGCTGAATGAAACTTGGCAATTCATCAAATACACATTAATACACATTAGATGGTTTGGCTGCCCTTAATATAAACTATATGGCCACCTTTAAACATTTCCTTACAGTGGGTAATGGCCAGATTTTATATACTGTACATTTACCTATTAGATTGCGGGGATGGCCATAATGTGCATCGCTGTATCCAAGGCACACACTTCCATTAGTCATCGATAGAAGGTCCTCCAAGTCATTCGGACCACATAAAGACCAATCTCTCTGTCCAATGCCATAGACTTTGAAGCGAGCTATTCCACCATCTAGGTCAATAATAGATCACATATGGAGTCATCTGGTACATTAGCAAAATCAATAGATATAGCAAACAGCATTATGTGGACTAGTCCTGCATTGCACCTAAATGAACTTTGTTCTCTTAATTCCTTCTATCTCTACATTTCTATCTTATTTTTATCATCTGCCATAGGACATTAGTTAGATGTGCCCTACAACTGTAGTCAGTGGGACAGAGAACTGTCACCTATGCACAATGTCGGACCTGGGTGCCAAGGTTCCACCCATAAAACTCATTCTGGGGGCTCTCTGCACAGTACATGAAATGATTACCCATTTGCAAAGTCTTAAAACTGCTCCAACAAACATATATTTGGACTGTTTGTGCTCGGGGGGCCCAGTCTGTAGCCTTTGACTTTTGCCTTGTTCAAGGGGCCCTCTTGACTCTGAGAGCCAGGGGTATGTGCTCACACAACAACAGGCCTCAGACAGCAACAAGACCCTGCAAAATGATTGGTGATTGGGACCCCACAGCAACATCAAGAAGGTGGGACCCGGAAAGGGAGCATAATGGTTGCCTTGCCTTCATGTCAGCCATTGCGTGCATCTATATAGCAATAAACTAAATAAATTAAATGATCAACTCATTTTGTTATATGGATGCATAGGTTGGTTGAGAAGCTGACTATCTCTATGTAGTACAGTGAGTATACTGAGATGTGCACTGCTCGTGCAGGGCGTTGGGGGCCCCACATTTACTTAGGGGCCCACTCTAGCTCAGGGTCCACTGGGAATTCACCTGCTCCCATGTGGGCCATTCTGAGCCTGCCTGTGCAGTGAATGTTCTTGAAGACTCAATTCAGCAAGAGAATTTCACAAAAAAAGCCACTCTCAGTATAAGCAAGCCCGATGCCTATGAACTAGTAGGTACCAGGGGTGTAACTTGAAAGCGGGGCCCGTTGGTTTTCTCTTCCCAATAAGAGGAGACCAGTACTATGAACGATAGATTATAGTTAGTGGGCCTGGTATTGATTTTGGTTTGTGGCCAGGAGCTTTATTTATGCTTCGGGTAGATGCAGTCAATATGAAGATGACAGCCATCACTGTTTTTATACTTCAAAACAAAAATAAAAACAACAACGCCGAGCGGCACATAGCGTGATATTGCTTAAAAAATAGGTTGTACATAGATAATTGTGTTGAGAACAGGAGGTAGTCAAATGATTGGAGAAACAACAAGGATCATCCACTGAAAGTATGGTAGAAAGCCACTAAGTAGCACAAAAGCACTGGTCTATATTATAGTGAGTGTTCAACTGGCTGGGTCTGATGGTAAACAGTACACCTTCAATTGGTGATCTCACAACCAGGATAGTTAGATATTATGGATGTTAATATAGGTGGGTTCTCACCTTTTCAAGTTGTGCTGGCCGACAACTAACACAGTGGATGGATCCAGAGTATGTTTTGGTATATGTGAGCTGCGGAACCTCTAGGCGTCAGAATCTCCTGGATCCAGACGGTATACAGGTAGTGGATCCAATCCACATCACTGTTTTTATGGCATCCATGACCAGTAGTGCAGTAGATGCACATGAGTACATACTATTGCCCTTCTGCTTTAAGAGAGGTCCCATCAGGACAGTCCTTATCTTCTATATTAAGGAAGATATATGTCATAGAGGAGGGTGCACCACCTAAGGAGAGCTGAGTTCTGACAAACTTGTCTAGTCCATATAACACTAAATTCCCCTATAGCAGCCCATGTTCCTTTCTATGGAAAAATCAACTTTTTGGGATCTTAAAAACGTGGACCCATTGAAGTATCTCTGAGATTAGCATTAGCTTGTCTATAGTGGGTGTCTGTGGGGGAAAATGTTTGTATCCACCACTCATGATACATAATGTAAGTATATATTGAAGTTAAGAAAATATATGGCTATGGGTAGATAACAAGCTCTGGTTACTGATCACAAAGTATGCCATAGTATTACTCTATACATGTGAACCAGGCCAAGATCAGTGTGTTACTGCATGTAGATCTCCACTTACCTGGGTATAAGTTGAGTCGAATGTGCGTCCATCTCTCTTTTGAACTGACATGGAAGTAGTTGTGGCAGGATTCAGTGTATCCTGGTTTGAGCTCTGTCATCTTAAGTAAAGTTTCCCATTTTTCTGAATGCAGCTAGAAATGTGTACATTATTATTATAAGACATATTAAACATGAAACAAACAATTGTGTTTTATTTGGTTCCAAAAATTAATAATAACAATGAATCAAGAAAAACCTGAAGATGACAATAACTATCGGTCATGTGCATGAGGCCTAACCTTACACTAACACTTTGGGGCATTTACACAATTTTTGTGCATAGTTTAGCATATTAAGTCCCATCTCCTTTCAACAAGCCCTGCCCATGTGTCAGACAAGGCGCAGAAACTGCTGTCTAAAATACATAGAAAATGAGCTCTAAAGCATGTTAGAAAGTTTTTTTGCTGTAAATTACACCAACATTTGGACACACATCCAACTGGTAACACCCAGTTGTCAATTTATTCAGACATTTCTTAAAGGAATAAGAAAAAGCACACCTAGAGCTCTAAGAAAAGATGGCCTAGAATTGCTATTCCACGGGGAAATCAACTATTTGCAAAATCAAACATGTCAGGACCAGTCCATTTTAAGGCATCAGATTTGTACCCATTTTCATATAATTTACTCATGTCTCTATTATTTATTTCTATCCTACCCTTTCAACAGCTTTAAAATCTTCTTCGCTTGCAGCAGATCCAATTCTCTCCCCTCTTGTAGGCAATGATATCTTTTCTTTGAAGACACAAATGGTTAAACACGTTACACACACCATACAACTTCATTGTACATATGGTAATAATATGCAGTAAAAGTACAAACATGAGGCCACATATTAAAATTGTACATGCCCTCTCATGTTACATGATGTTTTATATAGTAGATTATATTAAACAATAGATAATGAGATTGTGATGAATGGACCTACAGTCACATGGCCACATCTTACAACATGGTAAACAATGTGTCTGCTATATGATTATCTTTACACTTTGCACATGGACTCTCTGGAGACTAATGGTAGGCCTCATTTAGAAGTATAAGAGATAACCATAGGGTCACATAGCAAAGCTTGGAATAGGGCCCGTTCCATCATAACATGAAAGGAACCTAATTATTTTGGCTTATACTCGGTTACCTTGACACCAACCATGGCGCGCTACACAACATCTCTTTCCAGTTAAAAAAAAGAAAAAAAATTACCAGACAAATACACTACCTGTCTAATTATTGTAACAATTAGACTATGTCCAATGTTCTCATCCGTCCAAAGATCAGAACAACAGACGTCAAAGTTTCCCTGATCCAAATGGATGATGGAAAAACATAACATTGAAACGAGTGATGATGAATATCAGTGGAAAATCTTCTATTTGTATCCTTCAATCAGGGAAACCTTGGCCATTACAGAATAATTCATATAGATTGCATGGAAATAAGAGTTACCTTGTAAACAGGCTACCTGGGCTGAAATGCGTGGTGCATAATTTCCAGTGAAGAAATGTGTGTCCACATGAAACCCATGAATGACTCCAGGAATGCCCAGCTCGATTATACACCAGTCATGGCCTAGGCAGAAATACATAGTTTGCTTATGTGCCAAAATTTTCTAATGATGTCACAGGTTCATCCTATGACTCTCCACTGAAATGGGCATAAGGGTATGTCCTCTGTGTCCCAAGAATGGAGTAAGAAGATGAAGGGCCACTGTGAGCATATAATACTATGTGGAGGCCACTGTGAGCATATAATACTGTGTGGGGGCCACTGTGAGCATATAATACTGTGTGGGGCCACTGAGGAGCATATAATGCTGTGTTGGGGCCACTATGGAGCATTTAATGCTGTGTGAGGGCCACTGTGGAGCATATAATGCTGTGTGGGGGCCACTGTGGAGCATATAATGCTGTGTGGGGGCCACTGCGGAGTATATAATGCTGTGTGGGAGCCACTGCGGAGCATATAATGCTGTGTGGGGGCCACTGTGGTTTATATTATACTTTGTAGGGGCCACTGTGGAGCATATTATACTGTCCCGGATTATTGTTTACATGCCGCTGGTGCTGTGCTGCTCACTCACCGTATTCTTGATAACTGCAGTTGTGGGTACTAAAGCTGTATCTCTTTCAAGTATCTGAGATATTTCTGCAGCACCCGTAACCGTCACTATCAAGAATTCGCTCTAGGGAGGGGGTAGAGAGCCCCGGACAAAAGTTTGCACAGGGGCCCACAAGACCTTAGTTATACCTCTGCCAATTTGCCATTTGCATTGGCAAAATGAGGACTAATAGTGGTCAGGGGCTGGATAGGGAACCTTGGGGCCCCAGGCAACATTGTAATTATTAACGATGGCTGGCTGTCTGCATAGCGCAGCTGCGGGAGACTGTCCCTACCTTCTTGTGGGCCCTCCCCCTGTAGCCTGGATCCTGATGGGCAGCCGTTGGAACCAATCCAGTTGCAGCTTGTTGCTACAAGCATCACTGACGTACTGACGCTGTGGCTCCAAACAGCTGATGGGGCAGTGTGTCAGCCCCCTACCAATCAGTCATTTATGTCCTAGCCTGAGCATAGGCCATAAAAAAGATTAATGCCCCCATCACTTCCCCCACATAATATAATGGCCCTATCACTGTTCCCTTTACAATATGGGGGACCAGTGAAGAGGCCACCGTATGGGGGGGACCAGTGAAGTGGCCATAAAAAAATTTGGACCAGACAACTCCTTAAAAGAGGTTGTCCATAAACTAGAGCAACCACAGTGGCGACTGCCAGGAGTGTAAAAATAAAAAAATTTCAAAAAAAGCATACTCACCTGTCCCCAGCACCCCTAATTGGTCTTAGCGGTCACATGAGGTGCAGGATTCCCAGCAAGGAGGCGCCGGCACGAGACTGAATGGACACTGGCAGTGGACAACAGAGTGATGGGGACAGGTGAGTATGCTTTTTTATTTATTTATTTATTTATTTATTTTACACCTCCCGCACAGGACATGGGTTGCACCAATTCCTGGACGATCTCTTCAAAGGATGTATCTATCTTTCTAATATTGATGGCCTGTCCTTAGGATAGGCCATCAATATTACATCTGCGGCGATACAATAGCCAGGACCTCTGCAGATGAGCTTTTCCAGGACAGTGCGGCTGCAGGTAATGGTAATAATTCTAGGAGCCATGCTGTTCACTTGCCATACAGGGTGTAGCAGTAGGTTTAGGTACTGCAGTGGTGCACATGGTATGGCGGGTGAACAGCATGGCTCACGACATTTTATTACCTTTAGCTGCCCTGTCTCGGTACCGCTGATCTGCAGGGGTCCTGATGGTGGGCCCCTAGAAGCAATTCCACTGGTGGGCCCTAGACATCCCAGTCCGACACTGATAACAAACACTTATACTCACCTTGTCTTACCTCTCTGGGGCATCCTCTCTCCGTCCTTCTGTCTTTCCCATCTTCCTTGGTCCCTTGGTCTCCACTTCCAGTGTCCCAGACGTCACCACTGGGGCCTTTGATTGGACCTCAGTGGTCATGTGGGGAGTGATGATGTCATTACGCTGGTGCACCCCATGTCACCGCTGGGGCCTAATCACAGGCCCCTGCAGTGAGGCCGGAAAAGCGCCGGAGACGATGCTGAGCCCAGGACAGCCAGGTGAGTATTTTTTTTTTAATTTTTGGTCCGGCCCCTTTCCATTAACAATAGGTATAGCAGTCGGGAAACCAGGCTTTCCTCAACCACTATCATGGTAGTCCGGGGCCCCGGCCATTTCCAGCAGGCCGCGGGCCCCATACCCCTCCAGTCGCGGTCGCAGCCCCTGCGACCACAATCGTTATGCCACTGTCCATTGGTCAGGGGCCCAACCTTTGCATTGGCAAAATGAGTACTAATAGTCAGGGCTCGGGGCCCACTGGGGAATTCACCAGTACCCCGGTGGTCCAGTCTGACGCTGGGGGTGAGCGACTAATTTTTCAACCCTTTTACATGCTGAGAAACTGTCCCTCCTGCTAAAAACTTTTTATCCTATTTCTCCTTGCCTGCGGCCTTCACTACAATACTGAGCATGCGCCTATGAGTTGCTCAAGATATTATGACATTATAGCAAAACGCTAAATCATTTAGACACTGCAAAGGTATATCTTTTGCAATTTCTTGGGTAAAAACTGGGGAGCTCATAGGCTGCCTTTAAGCAACATTTTTGTAGAGTTCCCCTGGTGATAAAAAATGATGTTATGATCACCAGTATACCAGGCTATCTAAAACAGATCATTTCTTTAACTTTATTACCTATGTAACAGAAGATCATCCATCACCAGGTCCACTTGTTTCTCACCTGGAATTCTCTTCCTCCTAGTCTCCCAGCCATCCATCCATTTTCCATACTCTGTAAAGAGTCCGACTTTGAATTCTGGATCACCTTTCTGGTAAAATAAACAAAAACAAGACAAGCTTTAACACCGGTCATAATTTCCCCATTGTGGGACTATTAAAGGACTATTATTATTATTATTATTATTATTAATGCATATCACTTGACTGACAGCCATATCTGCTTAGACGGGGGTACTGGGAATAAGACACTGCCAGACACTCTGTCAGCAGACTAAAGCCTCATGCACATGAGTATGGCCATTTTGCATCCAAGGGGCATTCGTTTTCATGGATCCCTTATAGTCTAGAGTCTACTGGTGGATCCATCAATACAGACAAAAATAGTACATGCTCTATTATTTGATGTGTCTGTAAAAATGGACTGCCAAAACAAGAGACTTGTGAACAGTCCCATTGAAATCTATTCATGAGGCCTAACTCCTGCAGTGACTAAAGATTGGGCTGCTTTTGGAGGCACCCATATACAGTATGGGTCCATATAAGCAGGTTCAGCCATCTTTCCTCTCAAGTCTATAGCCAGCTTAAAGGGGTTGTCCAGGATAATTTTTTTTTTTTTTTTAAATTAGGCTGGGGGACCAAAGTACTGGGGACAGATAAGTATGTTTTTTTTTTTTTACCTCCCCCGGCCTAATTAAAAAAAAAAAAAGTTTTCTCCTGGACAACCTCTTTAAAGCTAGCTATACACATACTGTAAGATATTTATTATCAGATATTTGGCAGATCCAGGTATTATGTAGAAATCTGCCAAGAATGTGTGTGGTCATGTTCTTAAGATTTACAGCAGATGCTACTAAAACAATATAGATCTGCCAATGCTCTGCAGATAAATATCTCATAGATATGGCCAGCTTAAGACTACTTACAATTTTCTACTGCTGCCATTAGAAGTATCCTACCTATGCTACTATTTCTTCTACTACTGCAGCGACCACAAGGAAAAGTAAGAGGAAATGACCATAGACAGGGAATATCGTCAGACAATCACACATTTGCATCATTGATCATTTTAACCCTGTCGGCTCCAAAAACTAATGCATTTAACTTTTTTATTATTTCTAATTTGAAAGTATCAAATGGTACAAACAATTTTGGGCTAAAAACTTGCTTTTAAAAGATTTTCAGCCGCAGCAAACCAGTCATCAGTAGCAAATAACACCTGTGAAAAGAAATGTATAATGTTAATACATTACTGGAAATGAAACGATAATTAATGGAAATGTAATACATTTACATGAATTAAAATAGAAAATTATTATTATTATTATTATTATTATTATTAATAATAATAATATATTTTGCATATTAATATACTTGTTTTTAAGACTTTACAAGGATATTCTTTTACTGTAGTAATATTATTACTTATTAATAAACTGGCCACTCAAGGAAAGAGAATGTCTGTGAGGTCACGGGCCACAAGTCAAGATCAAGTGCGCACCAGATTAATGTTTCACTTTATTTTCCTGTGTTTGTTGTTTTTTGAGATCACTGGACAGAAGAACCTGTACCCTTGTGTTTACAGAGGATACCATGTACTAGTGTGATTACCCTTGACTGTGCAAACACTAGCGTTTGCTTGAAGAACTGGTCTATATTATCTGGTCTACATGATCTACACTATGTCATTTGTTAAAATGGCCTTCAAAATGTGAGTTGTTCTTTTCCGTCCAAACTATATGCACACAACATATTATGAGCCAAACTCCAAAGTGTATTAAGCTTTGAAACAGGACCCAAATGGAACCGTAAAATGGAGCTGTGGTGGCCTATGGTTATGAAACAAATGGAGCAACACCAGTGGCGTAACTAGGAATGGCTGGGCCCCAAACTGAACATTTGACATGGACCCCCACCCCCCCGAACCGCCGCCCCCCAACCCCCCCCCCGGACAAACTGTATTCCTGCGCACACTATTATGCCCCATAGTGGCCCCTACACACAGTATTATGCCCCATAGTGGCCGCTGCACACAGTATTATGCCCCATAGTGGCCCCTGCACACAGTATTATGCCCCATAGTGGCCACTGCACACAGTATTATGCCACATAGTGGCCCCTGCACACAGTATTATGCCCCATAGTAGCCACTGCACACAGTATTATGCCCCATAGTGGCCACTGCACACAGTATTATGCCACATAGTGGCCCCTGCACACAGTATTATACCCCATTGTGGACCACCCATGAACAATTATTATACTCTGGGGTGCACACTTGAAAAAGGGCTTGTCCCGAAACGCGTCGTGTTTTATTCAATTGGATTAAAGACTACATTTATTCTGGACCAGCGCTCATCTGCTTCCTCTTTTCTACCTGCATCTGGATTTTCATTAGATGTTCACTTTAAATGATAATTCCAAATATAATGCATTCTGTGTTAGATGTGCCCTCAAGCACACACTACATTAATATCCAATATTACTATATATTTACTAATGTACCTGTCTCCTCTGGAATATTAACTAGATGCTATCATTTATAAACTGCTAATATAGCTGCACATAAAGTACACTGTTCATTGTTGTTTACCTTCCCTCCGACGCTCTCGCAGGCCAGGTTATTCATCTGTACAAATTCGGGAGCTTGTTGTTCACCTCCATGGCCTCTTGTTAATGAAGACATATCGCAGATTCTTCAACATAAAGAAAACTGTGAATTCAGTGAATGTAACTGACCACTGGGAAATAATACCGAGGCTGGTCAGTCCCAGCGTGAATTCAATTGTTTATGGCCAGTCTTTTGTACCTTGCTTTATAAGTAATAAAGTCTTGTTGATGAGTAATTAATGGACTCCACAATTTTTGGAAATTTCTCATTTCTGAGAGGTCTAATATTTCTTTTAGAGGAACATTCAAAATAAGAAACAAGTCAGCGACACTTAGATGGAATAAAATCTCCTTTCTTCTTCAAGTGATAGAAGGACAGGGTGCTGGTACAACCAGGTGATGGATCGATCTGTCACCAGTTTTACCCTGTCCCACTACTGCTGCTATGTTTCTTGAAGAACAATGGAAATTTTCTTTCTTCCAGTAATTGACGCTGACTTGTTGCTCTCCATGTGGCACTTACAGATGAACACCTCTATATACTTTGCCGTTTGATGGCTCCATCTATGTCTCCACTCCTCTATGGACATTTACTGTTTTCTTTTTGATTGATTCTCTATGATAGAGCCACTGGGTTTATCTCTTTTTTGTTTTGACTCTTTGTGATGGCCCCTCAAAATTGCATTGAAAACTGGTCTTCTAAGGACATGGTCCTCTAGAACAGGGGTCCGCGGGCTGACCTCAGTCTTAGCTAGATACTTTACGCTAGGCCACGTTGCTATGGTAACGTGTAAACTATCGGGTAGCACGGCGTCCTGTAGCTGCTAAGGATGCCGTGCTACTCGATAGTTTACACATTACCATAGCAACATGGCCCAGCGCGGTGTATCCAGCCTCAGTGTCGTTTACCTTACCATCCTGGCGGAGAGTCTTCCCGTCCACACGGTGGAGCTCGCATATAACCCCGCCCCCATATGACAAAAGCCCCGCCCCCTGCCCTGCCGGGCCATCCTCTACGGCAGCTGGTCCCTGGTGCAAAAAAGGTTGGGGACCACTGCTCTAGAAGATGGATGTTACAAAATAGTATAAGATAGAACTGAAAATATGTCACAGAAAAGTAATTTGTGGGTCATTTTCTAATTTAGGCTTATGTTAATGTTTATTTTCTTTAGCATTGGCTACTTTTCTACTTTTTGGCTGCTAGGGCAGAGCTTTAAACTCTGATATACAGTACCATGTAAAAGTTTTAGACAGGTGTGGAAAAAATGCCACAAAGTAAGAATGCTTTCAGAAATAGAAGTGTTAATAGTTTATTTTTGTCAATTAACAAAATGAAGTGAGTGAAGAAAAGAAAAATCTAAATCCCATCAATATTTGGTGTGACCTTTGCCCTTTGCCTTCCGTTAGTTCTTCTAGGTATACTTGCAGACAGTTTTTGAAGGAACTTGAACATTGGAGGTTGTTCCAAACACCTTGGAGAACTAAGCACAGATCTTCTGTGGATGTAGGCTTTCTCCAATCCTTCTGTCTCTTTAGGTAATCCCAGACAGACTGGATGATGTTGAGATCAGGGATAAGTAGGGAGCCATATTATCATTTCCAGGATTCCACCTCCAAATTATGGTCACACTAAATATTGATGGGATTTACATTTTTCTTTTGTTCATTCACCTTGCATTTTGTCAATGGACAAAACTTTTTACTTTTCTAACTTTGCAAGCGTTCTTACTTGGCAGTATTTTATCTACCCCTGCCTAAAACTTACATTTAAACTTATTACCTAAAACATAGTAGCGTTTTACATAACTTTGAGATAGTCTGAAATCCACTTCTTGTGTCAGATTGCTGACATACACATAAGCTATCTCTCATATCATATGCAGACTTGGCCAGGCTGAGTGTCCAAGTGCCCTGAATGGTGTGAGAGGGGACAAAGTCACTGCTGGCCATGCCAAAATTGGTGGGTTCGTCCAACAAACATCTAATATGTATGGCCAGCATGAGACAGGTTATATCGGCTTCTACAGTGAAGTAAGCCAACCACTCCTGGATATTATATCCAAAATACAATTCTATCACACTAGTTCACTGCTATGAGCTCATGCCTAAAACCTCAGCAGAAACCTGTATCAGTGCCACCTCATTGCAAAAACAAATTACATAAATAATATCTGGCCACTGCCATAATGTGTCATCTGAAATGGACAAACCAATAATCATCCTATTTGGGTTGGCAAATTCATAAAGGAGACATCCAGGATGGTTGCTTATTTATTTAGCATGAATAATTGCCCCTTACTGCAGTGGGCAGCACCATGTTGCCACATCATAAGATTTTCATTCAGTCTTACCTTATTATTGGAATTACTTATGCACTATGATCTTTGGTGATCCTCAGTACTACTGCCTGCACCGGGAGATCTGTCTACACTGGTTAAATAAATACAGCGACTGACATTTCTTAACCGCTTTGTCAATCATTTACTCCAATTATTGATTTCTTGCAAACGTGAACATTAAATGGATTACAGAATATTATAACTACGGCATACTGTGTGCTGAATTATAAGGTGGACACATTGTATATGCACTAACCCCAGTAAACACACAAAACATTCCAATATAGAAAAATTTGTGGGGTCAACAACTCCTTATTAAACAGGAACATTATGCAGTGGGGCAGACCAAGGCACTGCCAAGCCATGGGACATCTTGGCTGTCCAATTTTAATGTCACCTCTGCCGTCTGCATCCCGCTGTCCCCTAGGTCACCGAGGACCATCCTGATCAACCTTAGTAACAAATGGGAAACTGTGAAGAAAAACAAAACTGTACCCCCCCCCCCCCACCTACAAGCCACCATGCTATTATGCTAGTGGTATGCTCATTGTGGGCCATAAACCACTGCAACTAAGCATATGAAGTGTGTGACTTCATCCTAAGGTCCCATATGTCAAAACTATAATCAAAGAGGTGGAAGAGCAGGTAAAACTAAGACCTTAATCACACGACAGTGAAAAACAGCCATGTGTTTAAGGCTACATTCACAAGACCATAGAAAATGGTCAATTGGATGGTCAATTTTTTTCACAGCCATTTTGCATCCATGGAGCACCTGTTTTGATGGATCTCTCATAGATTTGATTGAGGGATCCAAGAAAATGGACAAAAATGGAACAACTCCTATTTATTGACGGTCTATTAAAACAGAACATCAAAAAAACAGCCATGTGAATAAACACATTAAAATCAAAGTGTTATAAATACAGCTGTGTGATGGCCATTACAAAAACGGCTTACAGAAAGCCACTTTTTGATGATCGTGTGACTAAGGCCCAGTTCACATCTGCGTTCGGATTTCTGTTCAGGGAGTCTGCTTGGGGACCCCCTGAACGCAAACCTATATGCATAAAAAGCGGTTTACCTGGGAAACCACACGGACCCCATAGACTATAATGGGGTCTGTGTGGTCTCCGCTCGGTTTCCGCACGAAGCAAGCAGCACTTTCCTCTCCTTATGTTTCCGCATGTTTCGTGCGGAAATCGAGTGGAAACCACACGGGCCCCATTATAGTCTATGGGGTCCATGTGGTTTCCCAGGTAAACCACTTTTTATGCGTATAGGTTTTACGTTCACGGGGTCCCCAATCGGACTCCTCGAACGGAAACCCGAACGCAGATGTGAACCAGGCCTAAGGCCTAATGAGTCAAAAAAGAAAGAGCAATGAAATTCATTCGTTTTTTAAACTGTCCATTAAAAACAGGTTCAAAACAGATGACGCTCGGCTATCAAAAACGTACAAATGGACATGGCACTAATGCAAAACAGCAGTCAAAAACGGACGTGTACACCCATTTTTCAGAGACGATAGATACGTCCATTTTCACGGATCTCTCAATAAACTGAAATGTATAAGGGATACGTGAAAATGGGTGCCCCTTGGGATTTCATGACCATTTTCTACTACGGTAATATGAATAGGCTCAAAGCTCTTTTCTATAACCAACTTCTCATATGCTGCAAGAGAGATCCCAGCACCTGCATCAAAGGAATTTATAGGTCCCCATTCCTCAGAGATAGTCTAAAAAAGTGTCCATTTAGCTTCCAATCAGACATATCTGTTGGGGCTGCCTTTATTTTATATATGGAATAGCACAGCAGACTCCACGGTGTGTCTCTTGTCTTAAGATCAAAAGTGATATGAAAGGGACCCTAAAATGAAACAAGTGTTTTTGTCCAGTTTGGTCTATGTCCATGTTTTATTTTTCTTTATGAATGCTTGAATATTTCATATGTAAGTATATTGTATAATTTATTCCATTGATATTGGATTTAACACTCACTTTAAGTATGTGTGACTAGGGGCAAAGGAGGAGCACTGTCCTTGCTGCTCTAGTAGGATGGGTGATGTCATAGCAGTAGGATGATCAACTCTCACTGCACAGGGTGACGGAGGCAGGATATATTAGGGGGTCTGAGTGCCACGAGCAGGACTCCATTGTGCTTTTTGATCCATGTTCTAAATTTTCACATGACATTAACAGACATATACAGACTAGATGATTTACCATAATTATACACAAGGAGTTACAATTATATCTTTATTTATAATTATACAGATACCATAAAACCAATATGGCAGAGAAATGGTCTCAGATTTCAATTGTTATAATACGTGTGGGATTGTCTCTAACTGAAATTACATAAATTAATATTATAATTAAACCTCATTGATAAATTCATTGGATAGAAAACTTAACGCATCCATTTCATCTTCTAACCCTAGCTATTGCCAAAGGTGATACAAGGCATGGGGCCCATGGACTTCACCACCTCCTCCAGTTCCAACTTTTTGCATCCTTCAATAGGCACCGCTCTACTGATTCTGTTGCAGTTGGAATTTTTCTCTACCATTCCCTAGCAATAATTTCTGTTAGTTTCAGCATCCTAAGGTTCTCTACAATCAGATGGGCAGTCTCAGGCTATCTGCTTCACAACAAGACCACCCACTTGACAGTAAAGAGCCTAACTAGCACATATGGGTGCAGAAACTAATGGCACTGATTGTTCTTGAAGGGTGGGAGCTAGAGAAAAAAAAATCCAACTATGCACTAGAATCAGCGCAGCATCACCTAGGATGCACTTAGATGGATTGGTAGAGTTGGTGAACTCCATGGGCCCCATGCCTTGTATTACCTTTGGTAATAGCTAGGGTTAGATCCTCTTTAAAGGCCTGTGCTGTGTTTGGCCCACCACTTTTATCTGTGAGTGGGAACCTGCCAGAGGGAAGTGTTGGTAGAATGAACCACCTCCAAGACAGTGAATCCCACTTTCATTTATTCAATGGAGTTCCTTCTTTTCTAGATATATTTTTGACTATTGGCTAGTACCCATTTAGACCTTTTAAGCCAGATGTAACCTGTACTACCTGTCTTATATCCAATGAATCATTAGTATTATTATCAAAGTGGAAGCTGAATATAATGGGATTTAGCATAATTTACATAATTCCACTATATTTACACATCTACAATATCTACTTGTATAAGAAGTGGTTACTTACTGTATGTTAAGACATTAAATAGCATAAAAGTAAACACAAATTGGACACATATAAAAGCACAAATAGAGTGTCATAAATACTTAATGAGACGACAATATAGCTATCTTTTCTGGACAAATTCATTGGTGTTTCCTTTCTACACTGTACTATATGGAAACAAAAAATGACGTCCACATATGTTCTGGCATTGAAACTAGTCCACAAGCTGTCAGCCCACCAATCACCTGAGCAGAAGAAGACTAGGAGTCTAGTGGGTGGACTTGTTAGTAATTGGCAGCCTTCCTTGTGTAAGTGTGCATAGACATAGCCACCAGTCACTGATTAGGACCGCCCAATGGACTCCTACGCTAAGTAGAAATCAGAATGAAAAAATTACTAATAATACTGAATCTTTTCCCACAACACTATATATCAATTTTCTCAGTCTCTTCTGGTCTAGATCCTGCTGTGACTATCCTCTTTCAGTCTTGTAGGGTGACTGCCTTCTCATGCTAATTTTTGTGTACTGTTAAATCATGTAATTTCTCTGTGTAATGAAGCATTTGCAGGAGTTTTGAAGTAATGCTTACAATGTCAGGGACTTGGCGCTACTTTGATGATGGAACCCTACTCTAACCCTAAATCAATAGGGACTGTCAGGCTTTAGTGGCGTCCGTCGGTGGACTGCTTCAGAACTGTTTTGTGGGTACTGTTATAAATGGAAGCCATCACCTGGTAGTTTGAATTACTACAGTAAAATTATACATACGGGAATCATCAGGGCCACTTTAATCATAGGGCCAATGGTGCATCTGCACCGAGCCCTATGGCAGAAGGGCTGCCCCAGAACGAACAGGACAGTCCCACATTTCAGGTGCTGTCCTGCTGTTCTGGGTGGCAGGTACTGGTTTTAACTCTATCTGTGTCCTTAGGACACAGATAGAGGTTGAATACAATAGTGGAGCACAGGGCTGTCAGCTCCATGCTCCATTATTCTGACTTCAGCTGATGTCTGCGGCAGGGAAGCACAATGAGCCGAGCAGCAGACATCATTACAGCCGGAGCCTGCAGGTCCGTAGAAACAGGGTTAGTTGAGTAGTCTTTGTTTTTTTGTGTAACGTTGTTGGTTGGAGGGCTTGTTAAGGGGAAATTAAATTATGTGGGAGGGCCCACTTAAGAAACGTTTGAACAGGGCCCCCTAATCTATTAAAACAGCCCTGGGAATCATTTATGAGATATAGCTAGAACGGTGTGCTTTCACTTGTTATTAAAGGGGAGGTCTGAAGTCAGAGAAAAAAAAAATTCCTGTCCCAACCTGGCTTGGTATCTGCATTGCTAAGCCCACTTTAATAAAATGTTGATTATTTTTCATTTAACACAGCGCCACTCTTATCCAAAGAATAAGGGTTCAGGCTCTAACAAAATAATGATCCAGCAGAAGACACCCAGATTTGAGGGGTATTATGGTCTATTTCCCTGGGTTTGTTGGAGGGTGGGCCCCAGGAATCATTTTATCTGATGGGCCCAAGAAACCTCAGTCCAACTCTCAACACCAGACACAGCTCAAGGACAAAAGTGGCACTGTTCGTAAAAATAATAGAGTGGAGGGAATCTGTACATCAGTCTTAGTCAGGTCCTCAACTGGCGTGAAATGTGTCTGAATTATTAAGAAGCTCCAGCTGGAACTGGTGTAGATTTCAGGTATAACTTATACCAGCTTTCTGGAGTAAGTTATAGTAAATCTGTCAGACTGTGGTGCCCCGCCTGGCCGCCTTTGTCTCTTTCCGGCTCCACCCATTTTCATACAAAGTGGCTAATGGGGCACAGAAGGAACAATGTAGCACAACTTTGGTACAAGAAAGGGCTATGCTTCAAAGATGCGCCACATTTACAGTTAGTAGATTTCACCTATTACATTTCAGACATTTGTTTCAAAGAGGTTTTCCACCTGAATTTATCACATTGATACTGTAGCATGAGATGGTCGTTGCCATGGGGTCACCGCTGTTATGTTACTTTTCTTCCTTTCTGTTGTTAGTATCAGGCCATCTTAGCTTAGGGAGGTTGATTGCTATGGATATTTTGCCTAACAACCAGATAGTTAGTAAGCATGTCCTTAGCAACCAGTCTGGCTCAAGTCTACAGCTCAAGGTAGGATAGTGAGCAAACTTAACTGAATATACTGAGGGCATGGAGGGGGCATAGTGTTATAAACCATTCTTTCTTCATTTATTCCTGCTGAATTAAAGTGGTTATGCCACAAAAGTTATTTATCCCCTATCATAAATTGATGATCGTGGGGATCTGACAGCTGAAACCCCCCTCACTGACATGAATAGAGCAGGTGTGCCCATACACCCCTAAGTCAACACACACCCCTAAGTAAAACACCCCCTTTCCTGGGATGAGTGGGAGACTTGGCGGTCAGACCCCCATTGATCAGCAATTTGGTCCTCTATCCTATGGATAGGGGGTAAATAATTTTCATGGTATAACCCCTTTAACCATAAATGTATACCAAATGTATAGAGCGGGAGAACCTCATGTATGGATATAAATAATAACAATTACACATGTTCCTTGTCAAATTCACAAATAAAAAACATCGTTATAAGACAGGAGACATCATTCCATCCTCCTGAGGACACCATTTCGGCACAGTCCTCCTCATCGTAGGCATTATTTGGTTCACCTTGCCGCCACTTGTTGAAGGTCTGCATTGGTGACCGGTCAGAATAGACATAGGCACCTTCTTTTTCCAGGTCATTGATCCCAATGAACACTCTGTTCAGGCCAGCCTGGTTGATGTAAGAGGCAATCAGACTATTTGTCGTCTCGTCTTTGGGCATGCTGAGTGTTCCTCCTCGTCCTTGGCAATAGGCTTGGGCCTCCGTATATTTCTTTGCTTCTTTCACCAGTAAGTAAATCTTAGTATCTGTCTCTCGCACTCCAGCAACAACTGCGGGGGAGGGCAGTGCTGAAAAGTGAGCACTCGTATTTCTATAACAGGCTTAATGTACAATACAGTGGTTCAGGTAGATAGAAAACCATAAACATACATATGCTTTTAACTGTTATCCCTGTCTCCCCAATGAGTAATGTAGCCAACTACACTATTCTCTCCAAAAAGACAGATATAAAAGAATTTCCAGTCAAAAAGAGTCAGGGTCTGAATGCTGAGAACCCCAATGACCCTGAGAATGGGGGTCCTAAAACAAGCGGCACATTCGGCCTGACCGCAGCCAGGCTGAATGTAGGTGTGACTGGTGGTGGATGTTGTTTTCATTCACTTCAATGGGAGTGCCAGAGATAGCCAAAGTAAAGCACTCAGCTATCTCCGGTGGTCCCATTGAAGTGAATAGGAACAATGTCCACTACCAGTCACACCCACATTCAGCCTGGCTGTGGTCAGGCTGAGTGTGCAGCAGGAGAAAGGACCTCCCTCATGACATAACCCCTTTAATCATTTGGACATTGAAATCAGTAACAACAAGTATGTAGTATGATCGTTAGCTCCCTCTAGTGGTGACTCCGGGCAGTCAGCGTTTAAAGCAAACCTGTCCCATGGAATATGTAGTGCAATCTGCAAACAGTATGTTACAGACTGAAATAACTTGTCATTTATTCATTTACAGCTCAACTTTTTCTATACTGAGAAGTCAAAGGGGTGGTCCTACCTAGTGATTGACAGGTATGAATGTGTATACAGAAATAACTGTCAATCACTTAATAGGACCGCCCACTAGACTCCTTAGCATAGAAAGATCAGAGATTTAATTGAACAAAGTAGAAGTTATAGGAGTCTATTAGCCACAAACCTATATACCAATGTGGTCTACTCCTCGTGCTCAGTAATATGCTGCTTACAGGCTGAAGTGTGTTTTCCATGTGACAGGTTCACTTTAATATTTATTTAGAGTTCAGTATCTTAAAGACAAAGGTCCAACCACTATAAAGTTGACACTAGACACCATATTTTGTCAAAAAGTTACATTATTTGGTTGCAGATTTTACTGTGTTTTTTGAGCCAAAGCCAGGAGTGGATTCAAAAGGGAGGAGCAGTATATGTCACCGCTTTATATTTTCAATGCCTTTTAAATCCACATTGGACTTGATGGGGTTGTCCATTTTTTTTTTTTTTTTTTATTTATGGTCTATCCTTAGGAGTGGGGGGGACCAACAAGCGGCACCTGCACAGATCAACTGTTTGAAGGTGCATCCACTTTGTCTCTGTGTACTATACAATGCATGGAGCCAGAAGTAGTTGGCTCTGGGCCCTGTATAGTGCCTATACTGTAGCTTAGATCCCATTGAAGTCAATAAAAAAAACATGGACAACCCCTTTAAGCTTTGATTTAAGAAACTGCACCGTAAGCAGCCATGTGTGAAACCAATCTATAATTTTTTACATTTTTTTTATAATAGAATTCAGGGACGCATACCATTTTTGACAAATTTCAGCTCTGTGGTCAGCTGTGTCACCAGGATGTCCATCTCACCAACAGCTTTCCTCAGCTGTCCACATTCACATGGTATCCCTGTAAGGATATATGGACATATAATAAATAATAATAATAAATGTTATTTATATAGCGCCAACATATTCCGCAGCACTGTACAATTTGTAGGGTTCAAGTACTGACAAAAAAGATACATTACAAAGAAATATTCAATTCACACACTGGGACTGAGGGCCCTGCTCGCAAGAGCTTACAATCTATGAGATAGTGGGGGTGACACAAGAAGTAGCAGGGGCGGCATCGGAGGACGTATTTGATACATCACTGGAAATGATAATGGGGTAAGGGTTGATCAGGACAGTATAGAAATATGAGTATTATCTTGCGGCTTAGTATCTCAAGATGGTATTAAATGGATTCTCAGGATGGGATTTCCAGCACACTGATATTTCTCTACCTGCTTGGATACAAAAAATTCTATTGTATAGGGATTTATTTGGCTTTTGTGTCAGGACAACTCTTTCTAAATGCTGTATTAGTGTATATGGGAATCACATAGGTAGCCCTTCTTTATTTGCCAGTACAGAAAGTGGGTTCCCCCTTAGAGGATAAGACAATGAGGGAATATATCAAGACTGGCATAGATGGGTTGATAAATCCCCCCCCCCCCAGTGTAATATATTTTCACTTAAATGGGCATTGATGTAATACCAAAAAAGACAATTACAGGAAATCCATAGCAGCTTCCTCTCACAGCTAGCTAATATCTCTGGGGATAGCTATGGACAATCACATATATGATGCAACGTGTCATGTTATAGAAATATAGATATACCTGGTTCTCCATTGGGACCTGGAGGACCCATATCACCAACATCACCCTTCTCACCTAAGAAGAGAAAGTAATACCATATATAATACCAATATGTATTTTGCACCCTTTACAGTGAATTTGCAGAGTTTAACATGCTGCATATTATGAGGAAATAGTCTACAAAATGATAGATAGATAGATAGATAGATAGATAGATAGATAGATAGATAGATACCTTTAGACCCAATAGGCCCAATCTTCCCGTGACGACCTAT
Organism: Leptodactylus fallax; assembly: GCA_947044405.1. Taxonomy (NCBI): domain Eukaryota; kingdom Metazoa; phylum Chordata; class Amphibia; order Anura; family Leptodactylidae; genus Leptodactylus; species Leptodactylus fallax. Next base: position 4,694,164 of record CAMRHE010000085.1, read on the forward strand.
ACCTCCTTTTACTCCTTTGTCACCCATCTCACCTGGAAAACAAGACCAAAGTAAAATTCTGATTTGTTAGAGCACTTGTGTGTATGTCACATGGATAAGAATGATACTTTGTAGATTTCCTAATCATTTGCCATTTGGTAAACCTTTCTCAAAGACTGTGGTCCATCTGTTTTGGGGAACCTGTGGAGTAAGTGGCACTAGTCTCAAACCTGGAAGAGGCTGTAGTAAGCTGATACCCTGTTACCTTGAAAATAAGACCTACCCCGAAATAAGCCCTAGCATGATTTTTCAGGATTTTTGGAGTATGCTTGAAATATATGCCCTACCCCAAAATTAAATCCTAGTTACAGTTTATTAAAAAAAAGTGTCCCGGCAGCTATACATGTAAAAAAGTAAATAGAATAGAGCAGGACAGATACAGCAGACCCTTCATCAAGGAAAGAAAACACCCCCAAAAGAATCGTACCCCCAAAATAAAGCAGACAGCCCCAAATGAATCGGACATTGACCTTAAGGGAGCTATCTGTACAAGATGGCACTAGAGAGTTGACTACCAGTACTGCCGGACTCTCACACACAGATCAGGTAGTCCTGCTGGCATCACTCTATCCCTGAGCCCAAGCATTGTGGCTACTTCCGAGCACCAGAGGGAGCCAACCCCTACACTGACCTGACAGTAACACACCTTTGACAGGAATGACACAGATCTGTGTGTGAGTGGAAGTGCCCATCCACCATTGGCACTTGCAGACTCTAATTGTTTTGGGTGTAAGGGATCTGATGAGTGGATTGTTGTTCATGGAAAAAAAATTAGACATCCCCTGAAAATAAGGCCTGTGATGATTCTGCTTAAGTGTGGCTATAACTCAGATGTATTTTGATCTCTGGGTATAGGATCTCCCTTCTTGCTTGCACTCATTCATACTGGGCGCAGCTATGAGCCTAGGTGTATATTGGCAGTAGTGGCAACACTGGAACAATAGGGCTCCATTGAATTCATACACAGTCCTGGCTGATCCAACAAACATGCATTGTCCAGCTGCACTGGTTGACCAGATATGGCTGATAACATTGTATCAGGTCGTTTGGTCTCATCTACATACAAAAGATCTGGATTTGATTGAATTAACTCATCAGACGTACTGTCGCCGGTGACCTCATTCTGGGAGGTGGCCTAAAGGGTATAAAAGATGAGGTAAGAGTCAGTGGGAGGAGATTATGCTATGGAGATTATGCTATGGAGTTTTGGGCTGAGACCATCACAGACTACAGGATATTACAGACTTTGACTGAGATGCTACTATGAGCAGGCAGGTTGGAATGCTGCTGCTGACGATGATGAGCCTACAAGAGACTGAGAGAGACTATTGGACTAATGCTGAGAGACTGTTATGAGAGCATGCAGGCTGGATTATCGTATTAATGCCACATGCTAAACAGCCTCCACTGGTTACTCACACATGACAGAGCATGTGTGAGTGTTGGACTACAGAACCACATCAAGGACATGTGTGGTAAAGTAACTATTTCACCTTTAATCCCTTTTATTTTATTTGTACTGTATATTGTAAGTAGTAACTGTTAATGCTTGTATACATCTGCATATCTGTTCTGATCTGTATATGTTAGATGTTAATACCGACCCATTTAGGGGTTAATAAATATATAAAATTTAGAAAGTTTGTCTTGTATTTATCTGGTGAACCCGACATTCACTGGAGGTGAGTGTGGTTTTTATATGAAAGAGGACTCAGGGGTGGCCAAAACGGTGTTGGCGCACTGAGGATCTTTCACAAGGCCTAGCAGATCTTTCGGAGCATAAAATAATATAAGACCCTGTCTTATTTTCAGAGAAACATTGTAGCTCTGGCATGTGTGCAGTGAACAGACAAGGCTGCAGCCAGCACAACTCAAGAGATCTTGAGACAGTATATATCAGTGCTATTTATGTATGTATGTCTTTATGTTTCTATATTTGTTTTACATAAATTTTTTTATAAATATGTTATTAATTTTCCTTCAACCCAGTGTCAATCCAACTAAAGACCTCAATAGCTTCAGAAAGCCTCTGTCCTCCCATCAGTGTATACTTAAAGAGGTTTTAGCAGGGGGTAACAAGTAATGATGGGGCCCCACAGCAAAACCTTTATTGGGGCCCCACTCTACCTTTACCACCTTAAGCAGCAAGTTCATAAATTGGAAAGGGTACAATTGTTTTGTTCTCTTTTATGCACAGGGAATATATGCTAAAGTGATTTTACAGTATAGATAATGCACACAGTGATGTTACAGTACAGGGGTCATAAACACACTCATGTCAACATACAGGGTTAATAAACATAGAGATATCACAGTACACGGGTAATAAATTCACTGACGTCACAATACAGAGATACTATATACAGTGATGTCACAATACAGGGGTAATAAACACAGTGATGTCAAAGTACAGGGATAGTAAACACAGTGATGTCACAATCCAGGGTTAATGTACAAATGCACTCGGATGTCACTCAGAGTGTCATCCGAGTGCATTGCGCTGCAGACTCGGCCCCCACATCGGATGCACACTCGGTCGTGTGGATGGGGTCTAACTGTCTTAACTTCAAGTAGGAAATTTCCATTAACATTATTGCCAGCTCATCTTTCATATTAATATTACTTCTTACCAAGTCCAATGAACTCAATAAATGTGTGGTATCAGGCAAACACCCACACCATTATTTTCTTTCTTCAATGTATCAGAAAGGATAATATTTTGGTTTTTTTTTATACATTTGCTTCAAAAATATATTTTACATTTAGAAAAAAGTGTAACTTTGTCGTATGCAGAAAGTAGTGTTTGGAAGTTTACAACCAGTTCATACTACTAATGGTATATTTATGCACACAGGCAATATGTCATCTGCAGATCCTTAGATCCTTAGCTATCCCCATGAGCTTCTAGACTGCATGTCTGTTCATCTTAGGCCTCATGCACACAGCATGAGTGTGCAAGCCAAGGCTCTTCCTAGGGGGGGGGGGGTACAATGCTCTGTATCATTCCGATTATAAAGCAGGTCCTATGCTGCTCTGTGACATCAGAATTGAACCCCCATTGAAATCAACGGAGCTTTAACATTCTGCTAAAACTTCTTAACTAACTCGACCTGCACACTCCGTTGTGTAAATGAGGCTTAAATGGGTTGTCCAGGAATTACAGTTCTGTGGGCCGAAGAAGGTGAAACATGAAAAAAAACAAAACATATTCACCTGTCCCTTACCATCCAGTGTCCCGATCCAGTGTCCCTCTAGGCGGAAATCCTCACTGCACGGGGCCTTTCCTGCGACATGGACTTCTGACGGAACAAGTTCCCAGGCGTCGGGGACACCGGAGTACCGGGGACAGGTGAGTATATTTTTTTATGTTTCACCTTCCCCGGCCTCCTGGCCCAGAACTGGACAACCCCTTTAACCAAATTCAAGCAACATAAAGGTGGACACATCTGTAGAAACCTGAATTAGCTTTGTTATGAGCCTTAAATCTCCCTTTGGATCCCATAAATCAAATTTTATTAGACACAATAAGGTAGATATATACATGTATAAGAAAATGAAATAAAGAACTTAGCATCTTCTAGTAGAATTCCAGCACCAAACAAAAAGAATTATCCTTATCCAATACATCCGGATTATTTTCATGTGCATTTGTTGAGCTTGCGGTGTAGTAAATCTGTTCTTCCTACATATAACTTTCTCATGCATTGCCGACTTTATGTCAAAGTGGCAGCCGATAAAGGAGCAATGTGTAAGCAGATGCTGGGCTGACGTTTCCTGTTAATGTGATGTATGAAATGCCAAGGTTTATAGATGTCACAAACATAATACAGTGAGGATAGCAGATTCCCAATAAAACATCCCAGTCAGCTTTATGCTACCATTTTCACAGCATAAGCACCAAAAGGTAAAGTAGTAAATGCAGAGTTACTTTATTCTTCTGTATGTGCCGCACTGACTGGCCCCTATGTTACTTTTATGTGGGATCATCTATTTTTTTCTAATTTATTACCAACCCTCATGTGCAATGATGGCGTTCTGTCTTTACCTTGTAAACTAATTTGTGCCTAGACTTTTGTCTTCAGTTTTTGGGTCCTGCTTGACAGATAGCTTTGGCTACCATATTAGTTATTATTAGGCTGAGGCCCCACGTTGCAGAAACACAGATTTTTTTGTTGCAGATTTTGCTGCATTTTTTTGAGCCTGAGTGGATTGATCCTATATATTTCCTATTCCCTTTGTAGTCATTCTTGGCTTTGGCTCAAAAAACTGTAGCAAAACCTGGAACAAAAAAAAGGTGCATAAGGTGTTACCTGCAAAGTATTGCCTTCGGTGGCCACTTGTGTGCTGGAGCCAGGGCCACTTTAACCATAGGTCAAATGGTACATCCACACTGGGCCCTATGGTAGTGGGGGCCCACTCAGCCGAGTGGGACAGTATCACATTTCAGGTGCTGTTCCACTGCTGTGGGCAGCAGGTAGCAATTTCAACTCTATCTGTGTCCTTAGGACACAGACATCATTATAGCCAGAGTCTGCAAGCAAGTCTGTGGGAATGGGGTTAGATGACTACATCTTTTTTTTTCCATTTATTTGCGACTGAGGGGACAGGGGGCCTTAGGTGGGGGCTACTTAAGGGGACATTAAATAATGTGTAGAGAACCCATTTAGGAAAAGTTTGAAGCCGCGCCGGAGTATTGTTGTTTGATCACCTCACCTGGGCCTTCGCTTACTATACTTTGAGGTCTGAAGAGACCCCAGGGTATAATAATAGCAATTTCGTTTTGGACCTATTCAGTCCAAATAAAACCGCTGAGCAAGTTCATCCAAGTGGCACTCCCCCAAAGACTCGGCAATCTGCCGCACTCATCTCGCCTCATGGCAAATGCGGCCCTGGCCACCAAGTTAGCTTTTCTCCACTCTGCCCATTCCTTGCTCCGCCACAATACCATGCAATTCTTGATTTTGCAGCTGCTGGGACTGCCCATAGTGTGCACGCACGCCATCTTCTTGTTACTTAAAGGGCAAGCGCATGTGCCAGTAAAACTTCCTCAGCTTATCTCTATTAGGCTAAAGTATAAAAGTATGCCCATCTGCAACACCCTGCCTGAGCAAAGGTTACTGTGATTGACCTTGGCTTTTTGAACCTGTACCATAGTCTGTGACCTGCCTGGTTAGCTGTCACCAACACCAGAACCACTCCAAGAGGCAACGACTTTGTGATCTCCCTGCAGCAGTCCCGAATCCCACGTGGATGTTAAAGGAGGACCACTTAGACAATGCCCTTAGGAGTGGCCCTAAGACAAACAGGTTTGGTGACACAGTGGGACCACACCCGCTGTCTGATACAGTGGTAATTGTCATATAATGAAAATCTAGTCCTGTTTGAAAGGTGCCTGCATCTTCCTTTTCTTATGATCACCTAATGGAGCACAGCAGCTGGTATTTTTTATTTATGCACAGTTCTTTGGAATTGCCCATAAATAATACAACTGATTGTAAAAATGCAAATAATTTCATAGACTCTTAGGATAAGGCTTCACGTAGCGAGCTGCAAAAAAAAACGCTGCAGAAAAGACCGAGCGGGAAAGGTGGGCAGGTATAATTGACATGCTGCAATTTTTTTAAAAAGCAAGCGTTTTCGAAAATGCAGCTTTTCCACTGCATATTTTTTTCTGCAATATGTGGATGGGATTAGCCAGAATCCCATCCACTTTGCAGCTAATGTAAAACGCTGCGTTTTCGCAACGTGGGGCCCCGGCCTTAGGGTGAAGACATGTGGTGCCCTGATAGTGGCGCTTCAGCCCATATGTTAAAATCCATGTCGGAAGTTCTATTAAGAGCCTCCATTGCAGATTCCATCAAAATCACATAGGCAAGACTTTTTTGTCCAGTGAAATATCCAAAAAATAGCCAAAAATCCGATGGACCCCACTGTAGCCAATGGTGTCCATTGGGATCTGTTTCTATTTGTCATAGGATTAATCTGTCCCCATCAGAATTTCCATTTTTCACTTTATGTAATGGTACAGAAAAATGGAAACCCTGATGTAGATATGAAAATAGCCTTAAATTGGTAAAAATTAACCAGCAATAATCAATAAATGTTTACCAACGCACATAAAGACCAGCACATGGCCGGCACTGCAACATACAGTATATCCTCACCCTAAATCATCCACTGATAACCTATAACCAATATGATCTTCAGTGTGACTTATCACTCTTTTTCCAACTAATACATTCAATTGAGCAGATTTAATAGTCTAAAACCAAAACTGTCTTAGTTGTCCCTAGCAACCAATCACAATGCAGCTTTCACTTTTCAGGTGCAACATACAAAATGAAAGCAGTAACTAAGGCAATTTTGTTTTTACATCATCTTAATAAATCAGCCCATGTGTCTCCTACTGGCTTATGATTCATTGCCAATAACTAAAATAATTTATAATACAATTTTCAATCAATACATTTTTTTGTGGAATTAATTTAAAGGATTTTGGTCCACAATGTCTGGTGGTTTTGATATTATACACAACAATTATATTTTTTTAATTTCCATGTAACACCCTTACCCTTTTCTCCTGATGGGCCAACCCTTCCTGGTCTCCCCGGTGCTCCTTTCTCTCCTTTTTCTCCGGCATCACCTATAAGTGTAATTTAGATGATATTAACACAATAACTGCTAATATATAGAGTGCAGGGGACAGTCATCTAGCACCATTAGTTTATTAAAAAAAGGTTCAACTAAGATGAGCTATAATACCCGACACAACCTTATGCACAAGTGCGGCGCTGACAGAATAAAAACTTTTTATTTAGTTTCAGACACACTCCTTAAAGGTAATGTCTCATGTATTTCATTTTAGTTACAACTTATATATATATATATATATATATATATATATATATATATACACGTGGACAAAATTGTTGGTACCCCTCGTTTAATGAAAGAAAAACCCACAATGGTCACAGAAATAACTTGAATCTGACAAAAGTAGTTTGCCAAACTACATGTTGACAAGCCACAAAGCTTCTGGGAGAATGTCCTATGGACAGATGAGACAAAAATCGAAATTTTTGGCAAGGCACATCAGCTCTATGTTCACAGAGGGAAAAATGAAGCATATCTTGAAAAGAACACTGTCCCTACTGTGAAACATGGAGGAGGCTCTGTTATGTTCTGGGGCTGCTTTGCTGCATTTGCCACAGGGTGTCTGTGCAGGGTACAATGAAATCTCAAGACTATCAAGGGATTATAGAGAGAAATGTGCTGCCCAGTGTCAGAAAACTTGGTCTCAGTCGCAGGTCATGGGTCTTGCAACGGGATAATGACCCAAAACACACAGCTAAAACCACCCAAGAATGGCTAAGAGGAAAACATTGGACTATTCTGAAGTGGCCTTCTATGAGCCCTGACCTAAATCCTATTGAGCATCTTTGGAAGGAGCTGAAAACATGCCGTCTGGAAAAGGCACCCTTCAAAACCGAGACAACTGGAGTAGTTTGCTCATGAGGAGTGGCCAAAATACCTGTTGAGAGGTGCAGAAGTCTCATTGACAGTTACAGGAATCGTTTGATTGCAGTGATTGCCTCAAACGGTTGTGCAACAAAATATTATGTTAAGGGAACCATCATTTCTGTCCAGGCCTATTTCATGAGTTTTCTTTTTTTAAAAATTCTGTTGAAGCATGGTTGAAAAGCAATGTCTGACTTTCATTTGTTCATTTTCATAGAATTTTTATATATTATTACTTTTGTCAGATTCAAGTTATTTCTGTGACCATTGTGGGTTTTTCTTTCATTAAACGAGGGGTACCAACAATTTTGTCCATGTGTGTATATATATATAAATATATATATCTGTGCCTCATTGTAGTAAACCACAAGCTTCATTGCCTCACTGTAGTAAACATCATGCATCTGTGTCTCATTGTAGTAACCACCAAGCATGTGGGCCTCATTTTAGTAACCACCAAGCTTCTAGGCCTCGTGGTAGTAACCAGCAAGCATCTGGGCCTCATTATAGTAACCACCAAGCTTCATTGCCTCATTGTATAAAACAGCATGCATCTGTGTCTCATTGTAGTAACCACCACTCATCTGTTCCTCATTGTAGTAACCACCAAGCATCTGTGTCTCATTGTAGTACCTGCCCACACATACCTTATTGTACTAACCACCAAGCTTTGTACCTTTACTGTAATAATAGACCTGTGCCTCAGGGTTAAAAAAAATGGCAAAACTTGTGTTCTTGCCACCATGGCAGCCAGGGCCAATTCTAACTTTTCTGCTGCCTAAGGCAAAAATTAAATGGCTTAATCCCTCCCCCCATGTTAGAAACTTAGGCTTGACTACCACTGTGCATGCGCACCACTTAACACTAAAGCTGCCCAAATGAGAAATGTCACTGAGCCCCCAGTGCATGCACAGATTCAGTGCTCAGCTTAAAGGGGTTGTCCAGGAATTGGACAAATTCTGGACGGACCCAGGGCAGGTATAACATAGAAAAGAAACACGTCACTTGTCCCTGGCGCTCTGATGTCTGCTGCCGCAGTCTATTTGGTCGAGCATTATGTCTCGGTCTCTAGATGACCTGCGCACCACGTAACCGCTGAGGTCAATCAGTGGCCTCCAGTGACTGTTGAGACTGCAGCCCTCCACATAGTATAATGTCCCATAGTGGATCTTCCACACAGCATAATGTTTCACAGTAGCCCCTCCACACAGTACAGTATCCCATAGCGGCACCTCCACACAGTATAACGTTCCATAGTGGCCCATACAGTTTTTGTCATGAATTTTCCAGAAATTTTGGGTTCAGCAGACCCTGAAATTTTTCTTCGGGACTCTTCTGGTCTCAAAGACGTCATAAATGTTGGCCTGTGATTGGGCCAACATAACCTACGTGACTGCTGAGGCCAAAGAGTCACCCGTTCTCCTGATCAGTGGGAAACTGAGCAGTTGGGCCTTCATTGAGGCCTGGATGACTTTCTTAAAAGTAAAAATATCACAGGTTATGGAACTAGAATATTTGGTTGTTGATTCAGGGATTTAGTCCAATTGCCATATTTGGAGTTGGAAGGAATATTTATCCCTGTTTGGCATCAACTCTTTGGGGTTATTTGCCTTCCTCTGGATCACCTTGGTAGGTTTATAGGTTGAACTAAATGGACTTTTGTCTTTGTCCAACCTTATCAACTATGTAACTAAATCAATATTTGGTGTGACCTTTGCCCTTTGCCTTTTTTATAAATTCTTCTACATACACTTGCGCCCAGTTTTTGAAAGAACTCTGCAGGGAGGTTGTTCCAAACATCTTGGAGAACTAAGCACAGATCTTCTGTGGATGTAGTCTTTCTCTGATCATTCTGTCTCTTCGAGTAATCCCAGACAGACTGGAGGATGTTGAGATCAGAGCTCTGTGAGGGCCATATCATCCCTTCCAGGACTCCAAAGGGTCCTGGATCACACCTAATATTGATGTGATTGACGCTAGGTTCACACCTGTGTTTGGGTTTCCAGGACCAGAAAAATGGAAACCCACTACACTTAAAAATCGGTTACCCACGGAAACCTGCTGACCCCATAGATTATAATGGGGTCCGCCAGGTTTCCGTCGTTTCCCCCCAGAAAAATGAATCCATTTTTAAAGTGGATTCAGGGATGGAATCCCCGAATGGAATCCACGCACAGATGTAAACCTAGCCTACGATTTCTCTTTTCTTCATTCACTTCATTTTTCATTTTAGTAACTGATAAAAATAGACTATGAACACTTATATATTTGAAAGCATTTTTACATTGCAGCATTTTTTCCACACCTGCCTAAAATCTTTGCACAGTACTTTATATATCACCAAAAATATAAGCTGATTTAGATCTATGTAATTTTCTAATGATACATTCCCTTTATGTTAAAAACATTCTTGTGAATCTGCAGACATTCGAGTTACTATACAATAGAAATAATAAGCTATTGAAAAAGAAGACATACCTTTTAAACCAGGAACGAGGATTTGAACAGAACAAGACTCATCTGTAATGTGCTGACAATACCCAGATCCCGACAATACCAGGAACAGGAGGTTAATCAGAGTTGCCACAGAAACCAGAAGTCTCTTCATAATGAGGCGTTGTAGGTCATTGACTCCTGAGCACAAGAATGCATAAACACTTAGTGAATTAGGCCCACCACATTGTTACCACTGCCTTTACTGGAAACTATCCGAATTATACCGACTCTGTCATGATCACTCAAACTTTTATCTAGGGCCACCAGGTCAACCACATGGCTCAGAATACACAAGGAGGTACTTCTGCAGCTGACAGTACTGCTTCGGTATTAAACGTCCCTACATTTCCCAAATCCTAGCGAAGAAGACTTTATAGACCACCAAAGTCAATATGGGGTTTTCAGGTGACCTGCACCCTGCTGATGTCGCTCTCCTCTAAAGACAAAGTCAACAACCTGTCACCTTTCCTGACATGTCTGTTTTAGTAAATTCTTGTATTCCCGTAATACAGTATAACAATTCTGGATCTTGCTAGTGCGTTCCTGTAATTCCTCCTAGCAATTGATGAATAAATTGGAAACTGGGTCCTACCACCCACCTCATTAAAGGGCATGTCCCTACACAGCATTGACTGGACAGTGTCAGAGAGTGTAGGGAACTTCCCAACTTTCAGTTGTCAATTTATTTATATTAATTAATTATTAGGAAGGTCCAAAATACCTCCCAAACCAATAATAGTGTCATGAAGGGGTCTTTAATAGGAACAGAAATATACCTTTGTGGCCATAAACCAATGAAGCCATACTGAGAAAATCATCTTTATATACTGTACATTTGTTGACAATCATAGTCTCTAAATTATACATCTGTTGACTGCTCCATCAATATATATTGAACAGTGCACTTTACTTACAAATCGTGACTACTTTAGACTTTGTTTTAAAAGTTCTGCCTAGTTGTAAAGTTTTTGTGATTTTTTTTGTACTTGAGTCCTCCAGTTTCCTAGCTCCTTCCAGCATTTCCAGGTACTCACAGCAGCAAGGACTACGGAGACAGTTGGGTTGCCATTATAGATATTAGTTTACCAGCAAATCCCATTGATTTCAGTGGGATCTGCCAAAAATTATATAATGCTGCAGTTCCTTCAAATGACACTGCTGTTGGGAATAAGGCCCCCGGACAATTTTTTGCCCAGGGGCTCAACAATAGTTCACTTGACCTGGAGTTAGTGTGATTTACTAGCATTATACAGAGTGGAAATGCATATTTGGTTTGAACCACATTATTTTTCCTTCCATTACACAAAATATGTCATGGAAATTGTGTGTCCTTAGATTGTCATATAAAATATCTGTCCATGAGATAACAAACCGGAAAGTAAGAGGCTTCAGAGAAAGAACATGACAAGTTATCTTAAGTATTTTCAGTTGTGACAAGTTCTTGAAATGTTTATACATATTTGTGGTGGTTATGTCTCCCAAGTTTATTTTTATTTTACATTACGTAATGTTAAAGAAGTATCCCCTCTTAGGCTAAGGACATACTGAGTGATATCACCATGGGATAAATCTGTAGATGAGTTGCAGCAAAAATCACCTATGGTGAATTCCTTGTGGACTTTCAGGAGTGTTTTTGCTCCGTGTGGTTATAGCCTAATAAAATGATGGCATACCTCTTGGATATACCATCGCTTTATGATCAGTAGGAGTCTGGCCTATGGGATCATCATGGATCCTGGAAATGAAGGCACAGCAGTACCATACCAGTGCTGCAACCACTCCATTCTAAAGATTGGTGGGATCTCAGAAGTTGAACGCCAACAGGATGGCTCCATTGGATTATCCTACTCCACCCATTGGACTCCTAAGCCTAGACTCAGCAGACATTATGTTAGTAAATTACATTTTCTACTGAATAATTTAGAAAAAAAAACTATATATCTATCTGCTCAGCTCCTTATAAACATGCTGTTTGCTTCTGATTTTCATCCTTGTTCGGTCCTACTCAATTCAGCTTCAGCTGAATTAGACTCATTCAGACACAAAATAAACCTTCAGACTCATTCACTTGAAAGTTAAAGTAGTATATCACAAATGAAAGGGAATATATCATAAAGAGTTGTAGGTAACCATCCAAGCTCAAGTAATTTTTCATACCTTGTTCATCTGTTTACCCCTTAAGGACCAGGCCAATTTTCTGTATTTCCCTCCCCACATTTAAAGAGCCATAACTTTTTAATTTCTCAGTTCACAGAGTCACATGATGGCATATTGCTCGTGAAACAAATTGTACTTTGTAATGGCACCATTCAATATCCTGTACAATGTACTGGGAAGCTAGAAAAAAATTCAGAATGAGGTGCAATTGGAAAAAAAACTCATTGCTGCAATTTCATATGGGTTTAATTTTTAGGGCATTCACCGTGTGGTAAAAATGACATGTTACCTGTATTCTGGGGGTCAGTACGAACACTGCGATGCCAAATTTATATAGTATTTGTAAAGTTTTTAAACCTTTTAAAAAATGAAAAACTTTGCAAAATAGAAAACAAAATTTGTGTCGCCATATTCTGACACCTGTAACTATGGAGCTGGGTAAGGCGTCTTTTTATGTGGGACAAGATGACATTTTTACTGATACCATGTGGGGGAAGGTCTGATGGTTTGATCACTTTTTATTACATTTTTTAAGTGGCATAGTGTTGAAAAAAATCACCATTTAGCTATTTTGATTTTTTTTCCCCCACTACGTCGTTCACTGTATGGGATAAATATTTTAATACTTTAATAGTTTGGGCATTTTTGAGTGCCGGATCCCTAAAGTGTTTATGTTTACTTTTATTTATTTTTATATGTGATCTAGGGAAATGGGAGGGGGATTTAAACTTTTGTGTTTTTTTTAATTTTTTTATACTATTAAAAACTTCTTTTTTTAATTCTTTTACTTTCATGATGTGACCGCCCAGGAACCTTGAACCCCAGGGGGTCTGTTCACTCATACTATTCACTGTAATACAGTAATATAGTAAAATCGTAAAAATAATAAAAAATAGTAAAATCCCTTGACTTCAGCTTATGGCAGCGTGTAATAGAGCCATAGTAATGACAAGCCTGGGAGCCTTCAATAGGCTCCCGTTTGTCATGGCAACCAATCACCCATGGCGCCTGCGCACTTTTGATGCCACGATCGCGTTTAACCGAGTCATCTAAAGGATTAACAGCTGCATCGGTGTCGCTGATCGCAGCAGGTACTGGCTGTATTATACAGCCGGCATCCACCCTGTATGGAGAGAGCTCAGCTCCTGAGCCCTCTCCATACATCCCCATGCAACATAGGACATACTATTACATCCTTTATTGCTAAGGGGTTAAAAGCCGATCAGCTGCTCACTGGAGCAACAGTGTATCAAAACTATATAGCTCCATACACAGTGTAGTGGCTGAGAAAGGTACTGTAAGCCATTTCCTTTAATGAGATGGACCTTGTATACCTTTCCTGGTCGCTACACAGTGTTCACAGCTATATAGTTCTCATATACTGGCTACGAGTACTTCATCTGACCATGAATATGGAAACAGTAGAGGGCCCCTGTGCTGGAACAGCATATGAGTCCCTTGTTATTCCATATGTTATCATACAGCACAATGTCTCTCTAAGACTCCATACACATGGCTGAGTGTGCATACGATGTACGGGCGAGTTTGCAGTGGTATGCACGCTAATGACATCCGAGTGCATTCCGTGATGCACTCACCTCTATGGGGGCTTCCGATCCATTCTGTTCCGATGACACGGAGCAGGATAGGACCTGCTATATTTTCATCGGTATGGAATGGACCATTGGACTCCCCCTCGGAGATGCATCAGATGGCACACATGCATGGAGCCTAACCTTATGTCTCTCTAGCAATATAATAGTATTTGATAGCCAAGAAATTCAGTATCTCAGGCATTTATATACAATCTAATAGACAGTAGGAAGCTGCTTTAGGGTATACTTTATGGTATAGATGATTATGCCACTTTTTATATTGAGTTCTGTAAGTGCTAGAAAAAAAAACTTACGGAAGTCAAAACATTGCACAATTTTGTGAATAAAGATCCACTTTTTTCTGACTTTGGAGTGCTGCATTTGTTTCCCAATATATGATGTGATCACATGGTACTGATGTGTTGCCATGACAGCGAAAGACCCCATGCATGTTATATGCCTATTAGGCAATATTTTTTTCTACAATGTGTGGATGGGATTAGCCAGAATCCCATCCACTTTACAGGTACTGTAAAATGCAGCATTTTTTGCCATGGCAACGTGGGACCCCGGCCTTAAGGAGTTTTCCCATGAACATAACCGTATTTAACCCCTTCCTGTAGCAGCCATTTCTTACTCCTGCCTTACAAAAGCCATAACTTTTTTTATTTTTCCGTTCACAGAGCCGAATCAGAGCTTAATTTTTGCAGGATAAATTGTAGTTCGAGTTACCATTTAATGTTCCATACAATGTACTGAGAAGCTGGAAGAAAATTCAGAATGGGGTGGAATTAGAGAAAAAATGTGTTTGCGTGACTTTCTTACAGGCTTTGTTTTTATGACATTCACTGTGCAGATAAAAAATGACATGTCATCTGTATCCTGTGGGTCGGTACGATTAATGGTAATGGTAATCCAAAACTTTTCAAAAAACATTTTTTACAGTCGCCATTTTCTGACACCCGTAACTTTTTATATTTCCATATATACGGGGCTGCAGTAGGTTTCATCTTTTTGTGGGGCCAGATGTACTTTTTATTTATACCATTTTGGGAAATTTCTATTGCTTTATTAACTTTTTATCCAAATTTTAGTAGGAAAAATATTTTTATACGTAGACTGGGTGTTTTTGGACACAGGAAATACCTAATTTGTATGTGTTTTACTTTATTTTTTACTTCTATATATTACTAGTTCTTTTTGTTTGTTTTTTTACACTTTTCTTTAGACTCCAAGGGGTCCTGAACCCCAGGGAGTCTGATCACGAATTCAATACATTGCAATGCTAATGTATTGAAATGCATTGAGAAATGCCTATACTTCTATTACTTCTATAGCGCAGCCTGTAATCGAAACAACTGTATGATAAGCCTGGGAGCATTCAATAGGTTCCTGACTGTCATACTAACAGATTGCCAGCCCCGGGGCCAGCAGCTAACTCCCAGGGCCGGCGATCCAGCCCAAAATGGTGGCACCCACACGCTGGCTGGAAAATGGGTCCTCAGTCAGCTTTGACCAAGGCGTCAGGGGGTTAATGCCCAGAAACAGCAATCGCCGGCATTGCCGTCAGGTCTCTGCTGCATATTACAGCGGAGACCCGGCGACCATGGCAGCCACTCAGCTTCCACTGAGCGGCCACCGTGTTTAAATACCCAACATCTGCCGTAATAGTACAGCGGATGTCGGGAATGGATTGAAGACAATCAAAAGTTAAACATTTTTGCACATATAATTAAAAAGTTTATAGCGTTTTAAAGATATTCTCTAACGATCTTAGTGGTGACAATCTCTTGTCTTGGTCAGTTACCAATGGATATGTGTGGATACAATGTGAACCCGAACGATGGAGATACGAACGCTAGTGTGAACCTAAAGTAAGATGGTTAGAGAAAGTTTCTAAAACTTCTTTAACTTTTCATTTTCTACAAATTTAAATATGGTTATGTTTATGGGAAATCCCTTTAAGCATCAGTTACAACAATCTTATGGCCACCCATCTTATATTATTAACTCCGCCTTTGCTTCTGTGATTGGACTCTTTCATCTTCTTTACCTCTCTGTCCACAGCAGATAAAATACTACTAACCCTAGACACAATGTTATGTTATCTCCAAATATTGCAGAGCTGAGATCCTTCAGTATAATGGATAAGGATGGATTGTGATGCATTGCTGGAGGTTTTCCATAGGGCTGCAGGTAAACATTTTGGATTACCTTAAAGGGTATATGCACCTTTTACATCTTCTGAACTTTTGACATATCATTCAGACCTGTCAGAAGAAATGTTCAGTGGGGATCCATTAGCTGAGACCCCCACTGATCACAAGAACAAAGGGGCTTTAGAAAGTTTTGTATGCCTTGAAATCAATAGGACAGTAATGTGACATCTGCATCCCAGGAAATCATGAATGAAGCTGACTAAAACCTAAGAGGCAAGGTGTGCATCGGTGGGGGTTTTAGTTCATGGACCCCCAACTGGTTACATCTTCTGACAAGTGTCAATGACATGTCAAAAGACGTTCAAAGGTTTCCATATCCTTTGACTGAGAGAATTATTCTAATCCAGCTCTGCTACATCTGTAAAACATTACTGCTAAAATGCAGATATCCTCACCTTTATAAACAGTACCGTGCCTTAAAGACGTCCAGGTCCTTCTTATCTGTCCAATCTCTTCTCGGCTGCATTTAACCAAATCAAATGAAGACGGATAAAGAAAATGTTCTTGTGTAAGTGTCGGAGCATGTAGTGCAGTTGGTTATTACTGAGTCTCGTGTGCTTTTTCATGTCATTTAACTATGTATTCTTTTCTCCCGTTCTCCTTGCGTGAAATTTGCTTTGAGGTACAGAAGAGAAATAAGATGTTTTGAAAAGATCTTCTGAGAACTGCGCGCAGAGTGAGGTCCAAGCACAACACGGGGATGGAACCGAACGAGCGCCTCTCCAAACACTGAATGCTGCTGACTGCAGGAATTGGAGCAACATCAGAAAGGAAGATTTAAGCCGAGATTCCCAAAACTGTTTTTCAAATAAGGAAACGCTTAAGTGACCGTGCCCAGGCAGGAAATTTCACAAGAGTACAGATACCCAGAACTGAATGTCAAATAGGTGTATCTGTTAATTCTATCCTGCAGGGTGCCCCCCGATGAGGCTAATACCAGGAATACTGACCACTATGTTTTTCTGTTCTTTACAATTGCTAAAGTTTTACATCCCTGTTGTATTTTATGTAATGATAATAATACATTTTATTTATATAGCGCCAACATATTCCGCAGCACTGTACAATTTGTATTATTTATTGCAATAATATTCTGATATCCTGGCATGTATGGGATTATCATGGTGTTGGATTACTGAAAATTCCAAAGAAATGGACACTTGTATTGATAATGTCCTGTAACAATGCTTCAGTTCCGATACTCATTAATGCTACGTTCACACACGTGTCGTTCAATCCATTCTGCTGGTCCAGTGTTGTAGGACTGTTTCTACTGGGATTTCTTTATTACTAATATAAACCCAGATTCCCCAAAGCCCTGAAGTTACCTGTGTGGAGGGCAGCTGGGGAGTCCAGGACTCTGGTTCTTCTTCTACACATTGACTCTTGGTCACATGACCAACGCCACGCTACTCAATGGGGGGACCAGGTGTATATTAATAATAAAGCTTGGTAAGACTTTCTGTTCACACTATCGTTGGATGTCCATTCTGATAGGGACGCCTATCATAACAGACATTGGATCAGTTAAAAAAAACAGACACATTAACATCAGTTAATGTCCGTTTTTATACTGTATTATGCACGACCATCTGTTACCGTCCGTTAGCCATAGACATTAATGTTAAAAATAATGGATGCTTAACAATGGTAGTGTGAACACACCCTTAGTTTGTCACAGAAATGTGTGCCACTTTTTACATAGTGCATATCATTATGAATGAAAGACTTTAAACTAACTTTGTATGCATTGAAAAAAATTATTGCAATAAACGCAACGAAAAATTACAAAACTGACAAAAAGCTACATGAGAAACTACCTTTAGGCTGAAGCCCCATGTTGCAAAATCTGCAGCGGAAAAGCTGCATGTCAATTATACCTGTATAGGTAAAGTTTTTCCTATAGGTATAATAAGGGCAGAAAGTCCACAAAGAAAAACTCTGCAAAAATGCAATTAAAAACACTGCAGAAAAAAACGAGATGCGTTTCCACTGTGGAATTTTGCTGCGTGTCTCTACGTGGGGCATTAGCCTTAGGTAAGGCCCCATGTTTCAGAAAAGCTGCTTTTTTTGTTGCAGATTTTGCTGCATTCCTTTTTTGCTCCAAACCCAGGAGTGAATGGGAAATATACAGGAAGCTCTTATACTTCTCCCTTCTACTAAATCCACTTCCACTTCAGCATTTCCGTAGATATAACTGACATGCTGCGATTTACAAAAACGCAAGTGTTTTTGAAATCGCAGCACTTCCGCTGTAGATTTTTTTTTTGCACTGTGTGGATGGGATTAGCCAAAATTCCATCCACTTAGTAGCTAATGTAAAAAGTCGCTCAAAAAAACGCCGCAAAATCTGCAACAAAAAACGCTGTGTTTCCGCAACGTGGGGCCTTAGCCTTAACAACAAGTTTGTGAAGGAAATTGGTGTGTAACGGTGTCCCTGTTACTCCAGCCTACCCAATCTCTTGTCTTCCTATCTCTTTGGGTAAACTGACGTAGAATGGCAGCCAGATCACCACTATGCCAGTACTTCTGGATAGAAGGACCAAAAAGCACACCACCAGGTCACGGACTCACCATGCACTTTACTTGAGGTAGTTTTTGGTTACAGCAGGACTTACACAGCAGCTTAACAGTTGTTTCACAGAATGCAGGTAGCATTCCTGTTTTCACAGAAATTGGCTCAGCTCACTCCTAATATAGTCTCTTTCCCCACCCTGGTGTGACATCAAGAGGCAGCATGCATAGGCTATAATTCGAGAAGCACAAAAAGGCACCACCCACAGCATAGCCAATTGGCACACCAGGGTTTCACCTTAGGGGAATCTCCGCACCGCCTCTCATCTGGAAAGTACCAGAACAAGAAGTGTTGCGATGACTCAGAAACATCAGGTAAAGTGACAGTAACATACAACATACAAAATGCAATCATGAGTCATCAACATTTACATTACTCAACCACATAATACAAAACACTTTATCCATACAATGCAAACAAATGCATAAAGTACAAACACATGCACCTAACAGTACAAGGGCCAAGCTTGAGAGGGGACTTCTTGTCAGTCCTACACTTAAAGGGGTATTCCCATGAACATAATCATATCTATATTTGTAGATAATTAAAAGTTAAACATTTTTACAAATATAAGTAGTTAAAAATTCTGCAGAGTTTTAAAGCTTTTCTCTAACCATCTTAGTGGTGACAGTCTGTTATCTTGATCGGTTGCCAATGGATACGACCACAAATGCAGAAACTTTCTGTGGTCTGAGACTTGTCAGAAACCCAACCATGATTTTCTTATTGTAGCTAGGTTATCAGCAGGGATACTACATGTATCAGAAGATATCCCGGCCACAATAAGGAAATTATGGCTGATTTT
The DNA here is from genome assembly GCA_947044405.1 of Leptodactylus fallax. Classification (NCBI taxonomy): domain Eukaryota; kingdom Metazoa; phylum Chordata; class Amphibia; order Anura; family Leptodactylidae; genus Leptodactylus; species Leptodactylus fallax. The sequence continues at coordinate 4,713,568 of CAMRHE010000085.1, forward strand.
CTGACCTTAGAAAGGTCCTGCATTCATGGTCGTATCCACTGGCAACCCATCAAGACAACAACTTGTGACCACAAGATATTTAGAGAAAATCTTTAACACTCTGCAAAATGTTTAATTACTTATATTTGCAAAAACGTTTAACTTTTAACTATCTACAAATTTAAAAATGGTTATGTTTGTGGGAATACCCCTTTAAGTCTACACTTGGTAAGGGGGGTGGCTTTCATCACTTTACAATTGCAGTTTTTGATGCCTTGACTGAAGACAAATATGTTGGCAGGTTAGCTACTACTGAAAGAATGCACCAGGCATGCGGTTTATGAGTTTGGTGTGTTCATGTTGATAGTACTTATTAGGGTAGGATGTTGCGAGTTTACCAGTATTAGAAGGCTGTTAGAATCAATAACACTGCCCCTTGTTTTCTATCTAAAGGTTCACATGATGGAAATGGAAGAGGAATTTGAGTTGGACATCCACCTAAAATCCCTCATCCATTTCATTTCCACCCCACCAGCTTTCTGCAGAGGAAAGCCTAAGCAGAACATTGACTTTCTGCCAAAGCTTTTTAGGATCAGATGAATGGGCCTAATAAGTGGAGGGGCTGATTCAGCCGCAGAATTCACGACAAGATCGAGCAGAAGGCTTACATTTTCACGCTTTGATCTGTGTCTCCTATTGAATACAATGAGAGGCAGAATCAGGGCGGAATTTGGTGCTTATTTTGAGGTGGAATTAGCCTCAAAATCAGTGATAGCTCTGCAGTATGAACAGGCCATAATAGATGGTAGGAAACAATGACCCGGCACCTGCTTTCCTACAAAACCTCTATGAACTGTAGCTCCAAGGGTTGCTCATATAAAATATTCAACCCTGTGGTATAGTGAGGACCAGGAAGATTGTTTCTGGCAATTTGATGAATCTATGCAGTGAAATAAGTGGGTGCTTTTGAGTGCATAGGAATTCCTACCCAGAAGAAAAAAAAAGTGGCTAGTGAGTGAGGCAGCTCAGATTTGGTTACATTGTGATATCTGTCACATACAGTCTCATTGGTCACAAGGCTGCTGGAGTATAAGCAGCAAAAAATAATGACCATCCGATGGGACGCTTGTTCTTTTACTCTACAAGATGTCACAGCCATGCTGCAAATGTTTGCAGTCCAATGCAATGGTTTTGCATATAGTAAAACAGTTGATATATCCAATATTCCATCTGTTATTACTATTGCATTCTAAAGGGGTTGGCCATGTTGGATAACCATCTGTCATATGTTAAGTCTTCATCAGCTGACGTCAAGGACTCACTCCAAGTGATCAGCTAATATAGGGGGAACCACTGGATAAATGCTAATGTTCTCCGCAATGATCTGCAGAGATGACAGCCACATTTGAAACATATAGGTAAGAGAAAGAGTTGTCCTCTTATTTCCCCTCATCACACAGGAAGAGGAACCTTTGGCTATGACTGCTACCCCATACAGACACACATCTGAAAGGGACAATTTAAATGATGGGACTGGATTTCAATATAGTAAATTGCTCCCACTGTTGTCTTTCCATTTTTTTCTTATATTTTCTTCTATAGGGAGTACAGCTGGATCCTTATTATGTAACTATATGCACATTGCACGTCACCATATTGAGCCTCCATATGGCACATATTCTTGCCTGGAAGAAACATGGGGTGGATTTATTATACTTTCTATTTCATGTAACAAAAATAGTTGCTACAGGCGTTTTTGCATCCCCCCTTCCCCCCGCAACTTTCCCAAAAAGGGAGAACAGGGAGGGCATGCTGGAGATGCCAGAGATGCTTATAGCTGCCTTAGATTTCACTCCTGGTGCACGGCCCCACGGAGGGTGCACCACATTTATGTCTTCATAAATCTCCTCCATATTCTAGGGAAGAATTCCTAATGCCATCTGTATGAATGGATACTTGCAAAGGTATAGTACAGACCCATCAATTTCTATGGGAGCCATATTGCAGATTAGTACAGGCTGTAGTTATACACAGGCTTGTTATGGATCTGTGTTGTATGGATCTTTAATATGGCACCCATCAAAATTGATGTGACTTTGCTTGAAATGTATTGCTTTAGGGGAGAATAACTGATGGAATATGCCATTTGTCTGAAAGTGGACCCAGGCAGAGACACAATACAGACCCATCAATGGGTGCTGTTGTAAAGCACTGTCTACAACAGATCTATTACACCCATGTGTGTTGTATATGAGTCCTTAGGGTTAAGTGTAGTAATGTATTCAGTGATAATTCATGTGCATGTTTCCGATTCTGGATATTGCTGCAAGAAATTTCCTTTGCTGTATAACTAATAATTAAAATTCCATTTCTGCGATACTCTGCATCCTGTGAACATAAGGCTCTATTCACACTAACAATGTTCACAGGCGAGTGATTTCTGTGATCCATGAAAAAGTATAGCGTGCTCTTCTTTTTGATAGATCAGAAATACGGCTTCGTTTTCATGGACCCGACTCTTTCATTGAAAGTCAATGGGTCAGTGAAAAAAAAGGATATCACATAAGTATTGACTTGGCTGACTCTGGTTTGCTGCACAGTTGAATATTAGTACATAGCTCAGAATGCAGCTGTTGTGACCCACCTTGGGTATACAATGACTACCTACCTTTCTGAATATGGCATCATCAAACCCTTTTCATATCATATAATACATATTCTGCATGGGACACTAAAGAACACCACGTTCACAAAGTACAGTAGTAAAACTGGCATTGGATAGACAGAAATTTTTTACAAAGTTAACAAAAAGGAATCCATTTACATAATTATTTTTGTTCCCAGATTTGGTAATAGTTAACAAAAATCACTGCATTGAATTACAAATATAGTAAATTTTTATTTTTTTAATATTATATATAAAATTGTCCTATAATTTTAAAAAAACACAAAAATGCAGCACTTGTGAACACAAACTAATGGTATTTGTAAATTTTTGTTAACACAGAAGAATTAAAAATAAGCACCCAATAAACTGAACATCCTATCTACTGATAATCCACAACCTGTATATACAATGCATTATAAGTGAATTATCATACACAGCTGACTATTTTATACATTATTCAATTATTAGTACAAAGTACTTGTCACAATTATTAACCATCAATGATATTTGCGGGAGATTTTGCACATTTTTCATTTTCATGCAGTTTTTGAAGCCATTGCTAGATGTGTACCATAAATGGTGGGATAAGCTTACAGAAAAGATTCATTCTACTTTGCTTTTTCAGAATCTGCTACTTGTTTTGGCTTTAAAAGCTGCCCCATGTGAACACACATATGTCTGATAAAGTTTCTTAACAGAGGAAATAACTTTCACTGGTTTCGGGGCACACATTAATGTTGAGACTAGGGTGACATTTGAGCATATGAACATACAACTGCAACCTGATCACAAAAATTTTTGACACCGATTGTTTTGCAGTCACAACCTTGATTTCCAGTGAAGTTGGGGTCCATTTCACATGTTGGGGGCCATTTAACAATTCTATGGTGACAAAATGTAGTAGTATAGCCCTAGCCTGAAAGATTTGTAGTCACAACTTTGTTTCCCTGTGAGGTTGGTCGACATTTCACAATTTTAGTGCAATTTTTGTTTCACTAAATGTAGTAGCATAGCCTCAGCTATATTGGGCCATAAAATGGGAAGCATCTCAATATGTTCCAATATAATTTTTCCAATACTGTTTGGTAAAGCGACATTCACTTCTAGATGGCAGTGACGCTCATTGCTATTCTATAATAACAAGTAGCAAAAAGTTGAAAGTAAATGTGAAGTTTTGGCAACCAATAAACCACATTTCCATAACCAAAGACCTTTCAGTTATTATTCATGATCAATTTATGGTTGGATTCTTAAAAGTAGCTTATGAAATAAACACCCAGGTCCTAAGGATTGATCTGTCCTCCAAACGTCACCATTGAAAAAAAGAGGAAGACAGGCAGAAGTGTGTTAAAAAGTTGAGCAAGTTTCTTACCTTATATTTCCCGTGAGGATTGGTGTTGGCTCTGTCCTCTGTCTTGCAAGGCGTATGAACCTCATTGCTGCTGTTTACAAAAGGCTGACAGATCTTAATTGAAAAAGATGCCTTCAGCTCCCAAACTCAAGGAGTCACAAGTGTTATCTGTGCTCTGCTTCCTGTTGAAACTTTTCAGCTGCTCGGCTGGATAATTAGGCAAAAAGTGTGGGAAACAAGAGAGCAGCCCATGATGTAACCCACTCCAAGAAGTCAATGGGTTGTAGAAGAAAAACAAGGTTGGATGAGATCAGCAATGACTTCAATGAAACATCAAGCAGTACAAGTAATATAGTGAAGCTCATATACTTCTTTATTGTAGCTCATAAAGTATCGAATACACTGGTGAATATGCGCCGAGATCAGGCCAGGCGTGCAGTGTGACCGCAGTATGTGTGTTTGATGATAGGCCCAGCACATAAATAAATCAATAGTGAACTATTATTAATGTAAAGTTTCATTTATGGATCACAAGTTCTTTGTATTCCAGGAAACTTTGCAAGCAGACTAGAATTAAGAATATAAAGCATATACCTTAGTAATTTAAGATAGAAACCTTTATTCTCCAACGCTGTGCCTCAGGATCAAGAGATGTACCCGCTCCTTGAAAGTTCCTACATTGCTTTGAATAGGTGTTTGCTTAACAAAGGCTTAGCTGCAGAGAGTGCAATACTGGGCCCTGGAGGCTGAGGGGCCCGAAAGGCCTCTCTACAGTATAGTAAGACAACAGAATTATAGATAGCACATGGTATGGGGATGCACTGGGGCCCAGGAGTCTCAGGTTACACCTCTGTTGCTCAATACCAGGCTGGTGCTTGTCGAGCACATTGATAATACAGCATATTTAAATTAATACAATACAGTCATACATAATACAGATGCAAGTCACATGTCTAAAAGTAAAACCAAAAAAGTTTATAATAGTGCAGCTTATTAAAAAAGTCACACATATGTATTAGGGTAAGTTCACACAGCTGAATTTATATGAGCTGAGAAATTCAACTTCAGAAATTTGAAGTTGAATTTTTCTGCCTGATCAAATTGCGCCATGAAATTTGCAAATTCTACACCGGCCAGGCGATATTTTCAGCCTTCCAGTCACTTCAATGGGAGTTAACAGGCGATACCCACCCGAAGATCGAGCAAATCAGCTAGAGGAAAAAAAATCAGCGTCTGCCTCCTATTGAAGTGAATGGGAGGCAGATTTCAGACAGAATTTGGAGCTGATTTTGATGCTAAATCTGCTGCAAATTCAGCTCCAAATTCAGCTGTGTGAATATACAGGGGCATCTCAATAAATTAGAATATGTTTGAAACGTTTACTGTATTTCTTTCAGTAATTAAATTAAAAAAGTGACCTCCTATGTTTTCTAGATTCTTTACACACAGAGTGTTCTATTTCAAGTGTTTTATTTCTGTAAATGTTGATTATGGATTACAGGTAATGAAAACCCAAATCTAAGAAAATGTGAATATTGTAAAAAAGTTCAGTAATATAAATTCAGTGTGTCACCTGCCAAGGTTTCCTAAGCCTTTAAATAGTCCCTCAGGCTGAGGCCCCACATTGCGGAAATGCAGCTTTTTTTTTTTTCCAGATTTTGCTGCGTTTTTTGAGTCAAAACCAGGAGTAGATTGAGTAGAAGGTAGAAGTATAAGAGCTTCCCATATATTTCCCATTCATTTTGTAGCCATTCTTGGTTTTGACTCAAAAAACCGCAGCAAAATCTGCAAAAAAAAAGCTGCGTTTCCGCAACGTGGGGCCTCAGCCTTAGTCTGATTCAGTAGGACACACAATCATGGAAGACGCTGATTATGGATTGTATTACTGAATTACTGAAATGAATGAACGTTTCAAAGATATTCTAATTTATTGAGATGCAGCTGTAGTCTAAGGGTGGGTTCACACTTGTGGCGGCACTCCGTCCGCCGCGAATGCGACCTAAATGTCAGAAAACTGTATAGGGGCTGGATAGGGGAAGGTTTGCGACGCATTGCCTTAAACCCCATTCACTTGAATGGGGTTTTAAAGCAAGGCACGGGTGTGCGCTTACACCCTCTGCACCGTGAAGCCGTTTTTTTCGTCGGAAACAAAGTCCTGCATGTCCGACTTTGTTTCCAACAAAAAAACCCGGCTTCACGGCGCAGAGGGTGTAAGCGCACACCCGCGCCTTGCTTTAAAACCCGATTCAAATGAATGGAGTTTCAAGCAATGCGTCACAAACTTTCCCTTATCCAGTTTTCCAACATTTACTGTAGGTCGGATTCGCGGCGGACAGAATGCTGCCGCAAGTGTGAACCCACCATAAGCATTTCTGGAGGTTCTCAGAACTGGAGGTATGTGAGATAAAGTAGTGATTATGGAGGGGGGGGGACATGAATGTTTCTAGACTTTCTATCATCTGTCATCCCATCATGATTATTGTTACATTCAGACTCCTTATCATGAAGTAGCTGATAACAGGGAATAATAGATTGCATTTAATGCCACAGCAAATAGACATGAGATAGACCTCACATTTACAGTACCTTACTAGACAATACATGAAAAGGTGTTTTGAAGGTGGCCATATACTGTACATCAGGCAAACCTGCAGGACCAGTTGACGAACTAAGGCTCTATTCAGATCACGCTTTTTACATCCGTTTAACAGAAGCCAAAAACTAATGCAAACGGATGGCCATCCATTTATATAGACATCAATGTTTATGAAAAAAGAAACTGATTCGTTTCTGTCTGTTTCTTTTGGATGGTATACAGAAGCAGATCTATTTTTTTTTTTTTTTTTTTTTTACATTGATGTCTATGTAAATGTTTGCCTATGTGAATGTTTGTAAATGATGTCTATGTAAATGGCTGGCCATCCCTTTGCATCTGTTTGCGGCCACTTTTTGCATTTGTTACATAGTGATTGGACTACCACTGATCAGACACTTATCCCTTTATTTTGTAAAACTTGGTACAACCCCTTTAATAACCTTTATCACATCATATTAAAGGTTCTTCAAGGGGTGTCTAAAGAGGAGCTCAAGTTATAATCCATGTCGGCGACTCATCGGACATAATATTGTTCTGTGCATGGTCAGTTGTCTTCTAGCTACACATGAGTTTATTATTGTCTTTAACTCAATATCCTACCAAAATAGATTAAGGCCGGGGCCCCACATGGTGGAAACGTTGCGTTTTTGGAAATCGCAACATGTCAATTATACCTACGGAAAAGCCGGCAGTTTCCTTAGAGGTATAATGGAATCAGAAAGTGAAAAGCGCTGCGGGAAAAACTGTGATGAGTTACCGCCGTGGTTTATTCCTGCAGTGCTTTTTTGCCGCAGTCCACAATGTGGGGCCTTAGCCTAAAAAGGTTTTTTGGGAATAGAATATTGACCTATCCTTAGGAGCGCTGCGGCCTCTTCACTTCTTACCAAACACAGCGCCATAACTTTTATAGTGGCAGTGCTTGGTATTGCAGCTCAATCCATTCATTTGAATGGGACTGAGATGCAAACAGGCCATGTGACTAACTAACGTGATGTCACATGGCCTGTGAAGCAGAAGCGGCGCTCTTCAGAGCATTGTTTGAAACAGCTGATCTGTGGAGGTCCTGGGTGTTGGACCCCTGCCAATCTAATATTGATGGCCTACTTTAAGGAGAGTTCCTCAGTATTTTAGTCTCGGGAACAGCTTAAATGGAGATACATGGATTACCCACAATCCTCTTGCTACAACTAAAGGCACTGTAAAATATTGTTCCCTATAGGTTTATTTATTTTATCTTCCTATGCCAAGTTTACATTGGCCGTATGAATTAATCATAATCATTAATCCACAAATCCGCTCATAAATTCACTTCTGGATTGAATTACAGCATTTACTACTCTATAGGGATGCCCAGGTGCCAATGTTCGGGAATAATTACAATCATATTCTCCTTTTTGCATCAGACACATTTCTTGCCACTAGATGGCAGTGTTGGATTCCATGCATTGTACAATTTGCTTTCATTGATTGGTTTCCTTCTAAAAATCATCAGTAAATATTAGTGAATTGCAGCAATCCGTCCTTTCTTTTGCATCACTTTCTGGAAAATGTGTGTGACAACCATTATGGCCTCCATTAATTGTGACTTTTCCTAAAATTCTGGATGAAATAACTTCTTACCAAATGGCTAAGCAGGTCTTCCAGACAGAAGCGTGGGAAAGCTGTGCACGGCAATGTTAGTTGGGCTATAAAAGTGGCATTATAGTATAAGATGTCCCCTACTATAAACGTTAGGCTTTGTTCACACTATCATCGTACCATTCCTTTGTAACCCCCGAGCTTGGTGGCTCAGTGGTTAGCTCCGTTGCCTTGCAGCACTAAGGTCCTGGGCTTGATTCTGATCAAGGATGGCATCTGCATGGAGTTTGTATGTTCTCCATGTGTTTGTGTGAGTTTCTTCCCACATGCCAAAAATATACTAATAGGTAAATGGCTTCCCATAAAACAACTGATCCTTGTGGGTGTTGGTATTTAGCACCTGTATGGAGGCCACTAACGCTATGATGCTCCCTGTGCTTTGAGTCCCTTGACCAATAACCACCAATATGTCTTAAATCCAGAAAAAAACATCAAACAGCCTGGGAAAGGAAAAAGAAAGGGCGCATCTGTATCCCGCAATGAATACGAGAAAGGGATTTTTCGTTGAGTACAAAAATCCATTTTTCTTGTGTATATTGTGGGGTGGAATAGCAGACCCGGAGAAAGGAGGTCGTTCTGCAGAAGAAGAGCCCAAGGAGCATCTGCCAGCAGGAACATAATGTCTGGGGCCACAAGAACAGCTGGAACCCTCTCTGCATTGAGTTTCTTCAGAATACGGGGGTGGGAGGTGTAACGGAAGAGGAGGGAACAGAACAGAAGTCAGAAGTCCGACCTGGGAATGATGAGGGCGTCAGCAGTTAAGGCCATGGGTACTGAGACCTAGCCACGTAGTGGTCGAGCTTGTGTTTTACCAGGAAAGCAAAGAGACAAATGAAGTTCCCCACCAGAGACATAGCAGGAGAAAGATCTGCTGGAGAAGAGACCACTCGCCTGGGTCGAGCTTTTCAGGTAACCTGCCGGCCAATTGTTCACCCCCGACATGTGGACTGGGAAGAGAACAGGAACGTGAAGTTCTGCCCAGAAAAGGAACTGGGAGGCTTCCTCCATACGGCTCAGCAGACGGAGACTTGTCCCAGTGCACTGGGATTGCCAGTTGTAAAGGACACGAGTGGAATTGGGCATGAGGCATGGCCTCGAAGGTCGACACCATCGTGCCCAAAACTCACAAGCACAGGCCAATAAAGCAAGGGAAGTTCCTCCAAAGGACACACTGGCCTTTAGGGCCTGAATCTTGGACTGCAGCAAGGAGACCCTTGCCCAGTTGAGTGTTGAGGCTCATGTCCATAAATTCCATGTGCTGGGTTGTTCATCCCCTGGGCTACTTGTGCAGGGGCACTGGGACAGGAAAAAAAAGGAGGCGAGAACTGGTGAAGGGAGAGACCTCCCACCAAGATTCCTGCATTAAGGAAATTGGTAGAGGTCTAAAAGATCTCCCCCTCGGCTAATGAAGGACCAGGAGGAGCCAGGAAACCTGGGAAAAACTCGGAGAGGAGTCAGTCCTGATAGAAGGTAGGGTCCAATTTAGGAGGCAGGGTGCAGAGGTTGCCGGAAAGGCCCAGGGGACTGTCGTAGACCAGGAAGGGTGGCACACCCTGGAAGAAAAGGAGGCCTGGGGGAGGGAGGATTCAGGAATGGCCGTCATCCACAGTAGGAAGCAGTGGAGGGGGGGAAGGAAGGGAAGATAGCTCACCCAAATCCGAAGTCTTTGGGCGCATGCAAGGTAACTCCTTCAATGACTTTGTACATGGAAGTGGGGTTCCCAGCACTCTAGCCGCAGATGTGGCAGTGGGTACTGGGTGATCGGCGAGGTGCTCAACATAGCGCAGAACCCGCAGGGGGGGTACAACTAGTGTGGGATACTTGTAAGAGAAAAGAAATAAATAAAAAAGGAGACAACCTTGTCCTCTTTGCCTCCTACAGACACTAGGCTAAATCTGGCTAGCATAGTGTCTGAGGAGAGGGTAAAGCCCAGGGGCAGAACTGACTCTTTTTTTTATATTTGTAGTGTCAGTCTCCTAGTGGCCGGGCCTATATCCATGGTGCTGTGTCCCCCAATGGTATAAACGAGAAAAGCGCATTACAAATGTACTTATATATATATATATTAGATCTGTTTTTATAGAAATACTGAGAAATTCTGACTGGACCGATAAGGTTCTGGTATTTTTTGCAAAAATAGCTCGGCAGACATCATTAATACAGGAAACCTGATGGAAACTAATAACTCCTATGTGAGTTCATATTGTACAGAAAATATGTATTATTGACTTTATTTATCATTAAGGAGTTAAAGAGGACCTTTCACCACATCCACCATTTCAAATTCCAGCACAGTTGGAATTTCCTCTCTAGCCCTCACCATTCTCGAGTAACAAGTGCAGGTTTTGGCCCCTGATGTGCTATTTAGTCTCTGTAATGTCAGAAGGGCGGGGTCAGGCAGGGTGTGTATGATTCCGAGCTCCAATCAGAGGCAGCCAGTGGCAGAGCTCAGAATCACATCCCTTGTCTGCTCCTGCCTGACACTGCCCACCTGACAATACAGAGTCTAAATAGCATATCAGTTACCAAAACTAACAGCATTGATTGCTCAGAAATGGTGGGGGCTAGAGAAAAATTCCAATTGTGCCAGAATCAGTGGAGGGTATAACTATGAAACATTTGAAAAGATTTTAGAATTATCCAAAAGAGGATAACTTAAAAGCAGTGGTTCAAACTTTTGGGTGAGACTTTTGTTGGTGACCCCCCCACTACCTTTATTCTGCCTCTTATTCAACTTTCTACCTGTATTCTCCTTTTTACCTTTATCCTGCCACTCATTATATCTCTTGTTCCACTTTGCACTTGTCTTCTCCTCATATTCCACTTTCCACCTATATTCTGCCTCTTATTCCACTTTCCACCTGTATTCTTACTCAGTTTTCTCTTTTCAGTTGTCTTTTGCCCTCCTAATTCTAAAAACTTGTGAAAATGTTACTTAATGCTATTGGTCCACAAAAAGTTGTAATTTCCTTTTTTTGGGCTAGAGTGCCCATAACTGTATAGCACTGGACTGAATATCCCCCAGCTCCATCTTCCTTCAGTTTATATACCAAAAACTTTTGGACATTCCTCACTTGTGCCCCTTTTTGTTGAAGAAGCAATGCCTATCCCTATAATCCCTACCTCAAGAACTTGGATTATGCAGAACGATTTATACCTACTGCCAAATGATTTTAGTTGCACTAATGCCTTATTAATACTACCTCCTTATATATTGGGACGTCTTGAATTTTCCATTTTATAATTGTATTTGACGTGCATATTTGCACTGGATACTGTTTTATGCCGTTCTCGCCTAATAAGGCGAAACTGTTTTGTTGACCCCTTCAGGACTGGGACCATTTTGGCCTTAAGGACCAAGCCCCATTTTTCATATTTGACATGAGTCTCTTTGGTAATAACTTTGGAATTCTTTTACCTATTTAATTGATTTTGAGATTGTTTTTTCGTGACACATTGTACTTTATGTTGGCGACAAATGTTGGTCATTTTGCTTTCCATTTATGAAAAAAAAAAAAAAAAAATTCACTGAAAATTTAGTAAAATTTGTCATTTTGAAAGTTTTAATTATTATGTTTATAAGACATAGTCATACCACAAAAATACAGTATGTTAAGAGTTTACATTACCCACGTCTACTTAATGTTGGCATATTTTTTTGAACTTCTTTTTGTTCTTGTGGGGTGTTATAATGCTTATTAGTTTAGTAGCAAACTTTAACATTTTCAAGAAAATAATAAAATTCTATATTTTAGGGACCAAGTCAGCTCTGAAGTGACTTTGAGGGACCCATATAATAGAAACCCCCAATAAATGACCCCATTTTATAAAGTTATTATTATTGTTTATTTATATAGCACCATTAATTCCATCGTGCTTTACATTTGAGGATTTACATACAGTACACAAGATATACAAAACAGATAATGCTAACAGAGACTAACTGGCACAGTGGGATAGAGGGCCCTGCCCGCAAGGGCTTACAATCTATGAGGGAAGAGGGATAGAGACAGAAGGTGGGGGTAGAGGCTGTACAGGTGGTGGTGTGGTGACAGTAGTGTTATTGGAGGTTGTAGGCCTTCCTGAATAGGTGAGTCTTCAGGGCCTTCTTGAAGCTTGTGACTGTGGGGGACAGTCTTATGTGTCTTGGTAATGAGTTCCAGAGTATGGGGGATGCCCGGGAGAAGTCTTGGAGACGATTGTGTGAAGAGCGGATGAGAGCAGAGCGGAGTAGGAGGTCTTTGGAGGATCGGAGGTTACATGTGAGCAGGTAGCGGGAGATTAGGTCGGAGATATATGGAGGGGACAGGCTGTGGATGGCTTTGTATTAGTATAATGTTGTACCGTGTTAGCCATTGAAAGTAGTGGAAGAGTGAAGAAATCAGGCGATACCTTTTAGAGGCTAACTGAGTATATTTATAAGCCTTTATATGTCAGCGTTAGTAATTTGAACTCTATTCGCTGGGCGCTGGGTAGCCAGTGAAGGGATTGGCAGAGGGGAGCGGCCGATGAAGAACGGGGGGGAGAGGTGTATTAGGCGAGCAGCACAGTTTAAGGTGGACTGGAGGGGGGCGAGAGTGTTAGCTGGGAGGCCATGGAGAAGGGTGTTACAGTAGTCTAGGCGGGAGATTATGAGGGCATGGACTAGCATGTTTGTAGTTTCAGGGGTGAGGAAGGAGCGGATTCGATGGACGTTCTTGAGTTGGAGGCTGCAGGAGGTGTTGAGGGTTTGAATATGCGACTTGAAGGATAGGTCAGAGTCTAAGGTTATCCCAAGGCAGCTGGCTTGTGGGACTGGGGTGAGTGTGGTTCCATTAATTTTGATAGATGGGTCAGGTAGGGGGATTGTGCGTGGAGGGGTGAAGATTATGAACTCCGTTTTCTTCATGTTCAGTTTGAGAAAGCGGGAGGAGAGAAAGGAGGCTACGGCTGCTAGACATTCTGGGACTCTGTACAAAAGTTCAAGTTCAACCCTCAAATTATTTATAACAGTGTTTTGGAACTTTGTGAACCCTTTAGGTGTCCCACAGGAATTAATATAAAGATTAAATTTTAATATTTCATTTTTTTTTCAGATATACCATTTTAATTCATTTTTTTTACTGCAATACAGAAATGGTTAACAGCAAAACAATCCTTACTATTACCCTAATTCTGAAGGTTGTAGAAATATTTCACATGTAGCCATAACATGCTTCTTGATAGTCCTCAGAAATGAAAGAGCAACTTATGAATTTCGGTGCCACCATATCACTTTTATAGCGTCCCAAAGTTACCTGAACAATGGAAATCCACTAAAAATTACCCCATTATGGAAACTACACCCCTCAAGGAATTTATCTATTATTATGAATTTTTTGTTCCCACAGATGTGTTACTGAATTTATTTCAATTGGGCCATGAAATTAAAATAAAATTTCCAACAATATCTAGTTTTATTTAAAATATTTTATTTTTCCCTAGTATGGCCATAAACTGCTTTTTGGGAACACTGGAGGGCTCTGAATGGAAGGAGCATTATTTGACTTTTGTCAGAGGCACCAGTACAGTGAAAACCCACCAGAAAGAAATTTTGACCCCACAGGTGTTTCACAGAATTTATTTTTTGGGGGGGGGGGGACACGACTTTTCCAAAAACATGTAATATTAGCTGAACATTTTTCATTTTCACATGGAATGAAATACCTATATTTCTTATGCAATTTCCTCCTGAGTACAGGAATATCCCATTTGTGGTTATAAACTGTTTGCGCACACACAGGAGGGCTTAGAAGGGAAGGACTGTTATTTGACTTTTGGAGCTCAGATTTGGTTGGAAAGGTCTGCAGGTACTATGTTGTATTTGCAGAGCCCAGAGGTACCAGTTTTCTGTGGCAGGATATAACAGCAAAAAAATAGAATTAGTACTTACCGGTAATTCGGTTTCTGGTAAGCCCTCCATGACAGCACCACAGGAGGTTGTATCTCCTCCAACTATTAGGGACAGGAAAAGCACACAAGAGGTTAAATAGCCCCTCCCCTTCCTTCCTCTTCAGTGTATTCCAGATGACCACTATTAGTATATCCTAAACCAAATATAGTCTAGCTAATGGAAGGGAAATCAGGGTGCTGTCATGGAGGGCTTACCAGAAACCGAATTACCGGTAAGTACTAATTCTATTTTCTCAAATGCTCTCCATGACAGCACCACAGGAGGAATGCCAGATAACTACTCTGAGGGGGGGACTATCGCCTGCAGGAACTTCCTCCCAAAGGAGAGGTCCGACTTGCGAGAAAGGTCCAATCTATAATGTTTAGTAAATGTATGGACCGAAGACCAAGTAGCGGCTCTACAGATTTGGTCTAAGGAGGCATCAGCCCTTTCAGCCCAAGAAACAGACATGGCTCTGGTAGAATGAGCTTTAAGGTGTTTCGGGGGAGATAACCCCTGACACAGATAGGCTTTACAAATTGCGTTTTTAATCCAACTGGCAAAGGATTTCCTTGACAGTTTCTTCCCCTTGTTAGGGCCGCAAAACTGTATAAAAAGATTCTCATCCTCTCTCCAGTCTGAAGAGGCTTTCAGATAAGAAAGGCTAGTTCTACGGACATCTAGCCTATGAAACGATTCTTCCCTCCTATTAGACGGATGTTGACAAAAGGAAGGAAGAATGATCTCCTGAGACATATGAAAATCTGAAACTACTTTTGGAAAAAAGGTAGGGTCCGGCCGAAAAACTATTCTGTCCTCTAAAATTTTTAGGAAAGGTTCTCAGATAGAGAGAGCCTGAATTTCATTAGCTCTTCTGGCAGATGTTATGGCAACCAGAAAAGCCGCTTTCCAGGACAGTTCTTTTATATTAGCCTCAGCGACTGGCTCAAAGGGATGCAGCGTCAGGCCCTTAAGGACTATATTGAGATCCCACTGTGGAAGTAACACCTTTCTCCCTGGAAAAAGCCTGCAGGCCCCATTAAAAAATCTCTTAACCCAGCGATGGTTAGCTAAGTCAGAATCAAAATAACTGCTAAGGGCTGATACTTGTACCTTCAAAGTACTAGGTTTTAGACCCTTATCCAGACCTGCTTGCAAGAAATCTAAGATTTTTGCTATATTTGGATGGTTGATATCAGGAACACTACTGCCACACGAGGAAAGGAATTTCTTCCACACCTTACTATAGATAGCATGGGTCACTTTCTTCCTTCCCGCCTGGAAGGTTTGAATAACCGACTCAGACAGTCCTCTTGATTTTAAAATGGAGATTTCAGAAGCCAGGCTGCTAACCGGAGTTTCTGAGGATCTGGATGAAATATTGGACCTTGATGTAGAAGGTCTGGAAGTAATGGGAGTATCAATGGATCTGCCATTCTGAGACTGTTTAGGAGCCCAAACCACGCTCTCTTGGGCCATACTGGGGCTATTAGAATGACCCTCAGATTCTCTTTGATGATCTTTTGCAGAACCCTTGGAAGTAAAGGAAGTGGAGGAAAGGCATATGCCAGAGTGAAATCCCAGCTGTGGGGAAGGGCATATACCCCTAGACAAGGTTCTCTTGGATTGAGTGAGAAGAACTGAGGAACCTTCGCATTTTGACGACTGGCAAATAAGTCCACCTCTGGGGTTCCCCAGACCTGACAAACCTGCTGGAAAATTTCTGCCTTTAGACTCCAATCTCCTGGATTTAGATGTTTTCTGCTCAGAAAATCCGCTTGATGGTTTGAAGAACCTTTTAGATGGAGAGCAGAGATGGATTTTAGGTGTCTCTCTGCCCAGGCGATTATCTGAGCTGAGAGAGCCTGAAGGTTCTGCCATTGAGTACCTCCCTGGTGGCGCAGGAATGCCACTGCTGTCATGTTGTCTGACAATATCCTGACATGAGAGTCTTTTATCAATGGTCTGGTTGCTTTTAGGGCTTCCCAAACTGCCCTGAGCACCAGGAAGTTTGAGGAATGGTTGTGGAGAGCTGCAGGCCATGCCCCCTGAAATGATCTCTGAGAAAGGGTTGCTCCCCAACCCAATCTGCTTGCATCTGTAGTAATCTGAATTACTGGAGAGGGATTCCAAGGAATTCCCTGCTGTAAGTTTGCGGTCTTCCTCCACCATTGTAGGGAGACTTTTACACTGTGAGACACATAGATCATCTTGTCTAATGACAGCTGACTCTTGTCCCAACTTGATAGTATCAAAGACTGAAGAACTCTTGAATGAGCTTGAGCCCAGGGAACTGCCTGAATACAAGCGGTCATAGACCCCAGTACAGACATTGCCTCCCTTATACCTTTGTCTTCCTTTGAAAGGTAGCAGCTTTGGACTTTAGAGCCACTATCTTGTCTGGAGGGAGACAAGACATCTGCAGATGGGAATCGAGCAGGATACCGAGGAAAATCTTGCGATACTTTGGGACTATATTGGATTTCCCCCAATTTATTACCCATCCTATTTTTTGTAAAGTCTGACATACTATCTGAACGTGATACTGGAGAAGAGAAAAAGACTGAGCTACCACTAAGAGGTCGTCTAGATAAGGAACCACTATCAGATTTTGTTTTCTTAGAAAAGCTACTACTTCCACCATCACCTTTGTAAATAGCCTTGGGGCTGATGATATTCCAAAGGGGAGAGCCCGAAACTGAAAATGGAGTGACTCCCCCCCATTTTGGACTGCAAACCTTAAAAATTTTTGGTACAGAGGATGAATAGGAATGTGATAGTATGCATCCTGAAGGTCGATGGTGGCCATAAAATGGTCCTGCCCTACCAGGGGAATTGTGGACCTTACTGACTCCATCTTGAAGCGATGATAAACTATGTAATTGTTTAGAGGCTTCAAATTTATTATTATTCTGTACGCCCCACTTGTTTTTTTTTACCATAAACAAACGGGAATAATGACCTTCCCCTCTTTCTAAGGGGGGAACAGGACAAATTACTTCTGTGTCCAGAAGTTTCTGGACACCTTCCATCAAAGCCAGGTGAAGCGTAGGAGATGGTATGGATATGAACACTACTCTCCTGGGGGGATAGGTCGAAAATTCTATTTTGAAGCCGTTTGTTATAGAATTTAGGATGTACAGGTTGGATGTTATTTCCTTCCAGTGTACGGCATACCTGGACAACCTGCCCCCTATCCTCCTGGCGTCATTGTTTGTCACGGGATTGCTTATTGGGGTTAAAGAAGATATTCTTCCCCATGCCTCCCTTAGGGTAGCTCCATCTGCCTGTTTTACCCTTGGATTTAAATTCAGAACTGTATCCTTGAAAGGGACGAAATGGCTGTTTTCTTTTAGAAGGTTTTGGCTCTGGAAGTGACTTCTTTTTATCCGTTGCCTTTTCAAGCAACATATCTAATTCTGGACCAAAAACATACTCTCCCTGGAAGGGAATAGCACAGAGCTTTTGTTTAGAAATTGGGTCACCGGCCCACATTTTCAGCCATAATGCTTGGCGAGTTGTATTAGAGAGGACTCCAGATCTGGAGGCAATCCTTACCGACTCTGCCGAGGCGTCTGCAAGAAAGCCAGTGGCCTTCTGTAGCAGCGGAATGGAGGATAAGATATCTTCCCTTGAGGTGCCTTCTCTAAGGTGGATCTCAAGTTGGTCTAGCCATCTATACATAGACCTTGCCACACAAGTTGATCCAATATTAACTTGTAATAGGGCTGAAGAGCACTCCCAGGATTTTTTAAGGAGGCTGTCAGCTTTCCTATCTAGCGGGTCTTTAAGCTGCGACGAGTCTTCAAAAGGAAGCGTTGTCTTTTTCCCCACTTTAGCCACCTGTATATCAATTTTTGGCACTTCAGCCCAACCTTTGATTTTAGATTCATCAAAGGGAAATCTGTCCTTAATCTCTTGAGGCAGAAACAGTCTTTTCTCCGGATGCAGCCATTCATCCTGAATTAGGCACTCTAAATTCTCATAAATGTGAAAAACTAATTTCTTCTTTGGCCTGAGCCCTGCAAACATTTCATCCTGAATAGTTTGCTTCTCCTGAACATCCTCTATATTCATGGTACTTCTAATGGCAGCAAGAAGCTCCTGAGTGAATGCAGATGAGAAGTAATATCTTCTATCCTCAACATCTGAAGGCCCAGGTAATTCCCCTTCCTCCAGGAAATCTTTGGACACAGATGGGACGTAAACGTCACTGTTATCCGAATCTGGATCAGTAACTAACTTCCTCTTTTTGGCCGCAGGTTGTGACTCAGCAGAGGAAAAGGCATGGGAAAAAGAAGCTAGGGAGGACTGGATCTCATGCCGAACCATCCCTTTAATTTCCTCCATTAAAGACGGCTGTTCCTCTTTAATTATCTTTTCAGTGCAAGACTGACATAAAGATTTTTTGGACGTGGAAGAAAGCTTTTTCTCACAGATGGCACATTTTTTACATACAGCCACTTTCTTAGATTTAGAAGACACGTCTTTAGCTTCTTTTTCCTAAATAAATACAATAAAGGGACATGATAACACCCATAATCATACCATGTAACTTCCCATTACCAGATTACTCACTGGGGCTGGGGGTACGCCAGGCTCATACACCACTCTAGAGGCCTCATCTCCAGGCATTATAACAAACAGACACAGATGGTCCTACCTTGAGGAGAAAGCCTCTTGGTCTGGGAGGCTTTTTAAACCAGCCACCGACGACCAGCGTACTGCATTCCATGAATAGGAATGCTTCCGGTCCACCTGCACCTGTTCAGGACGCTAAAGTTTTCAAATCCCCCTCCTTTAGCGTCTTTCTCCGCAACCGGAAATGACGTCACCATGACCGGAAGCGGCATCGGCGTGTATCCCAGCTGGGAACGCCGGCTGAGTACAGGCAGGGGACTCTACAGGCCAGGGAGCCTCTGAAGAGGGACCGAGGCCCGCAATACTCATCTCCACTGTCCCCGGATGGTGCAGGAGGAGATGGACCCACAGAGTCTCCGCAGAGAGACAGCGCAGACCTGCAGGGACAGCCGCACTGGACCCCACTCTGCTGGGTAAGTATGCTCCAAACCTCTTGTCTGCCCACTAATAGGGACAGGAAAAAACACTGAAGAGGAAGGAAGGGGAGGGGCTATTTAACCTCTTGTGTGCTTTTCCTGTCCCTAATAGTGGGAGGAGATACAACCTCCTGTGGTGCTGTCATGGAGGGCATTTGAGAAATAAAAATTTCACATTTGCAAAATTATAAACTTCAAAGTAATCAAGGGGTATAAATGGGGACTTTTAATTTTAGTTGGTAGTTTTATTGGAATGTCAGTTGGGGTCTAAGGGAAAACTGAATTGTTGGAAATAACCAAAAATAAAACCTCATAAAATAGATACCCAGGTAGAATTTAACAAGCAAAAAAAACATTCACCAATGCACAGGCCTGGTTTAGAGTGGTGGGTCTCATAGTAGTACATAGTTGAGGTGTAAGGAGAGACACTAATTTTTTTTTTTTTTTTTTAAAGGTAGAGGTTGTGGGGGTAGAACAAGGAAATGTTGCCCACGAATGATTCAGTAGACTCCAGAAAAAGAAACTGCCGGCTTCCCCTTCCTAGTCTCAAAAAAAAAAATCCGTGCCTTAAGGATTTTTTTTTTTCTTCTTGAAAAGAGAAGTCCCCCTATGCCGCGCCATTTTATAAAGAACAAAGGAATTATGGAGTGTCACTTAGGTAAGGGATAGGGCGGTTTTTTTTTTTTTTTTTTTATACCAGACCTTTGATTTTCACAGGACAATGTATGGCTGCAGAACCTGGTCTGAAAGGACGACCCCTCCCATTAACAGGTCAGAATCCTGGATTTTTCTTTATTAAAATAAAACTGAAAAACCCAACAAAATGTGTTTTTACAATCTGCCTGGAAGTGATTATTGTCACAGATCCAGTTATGTCCAATTTACAAAAGTAATTTTTGTGTGTTGTGTGAAATGTCAACTGTTCCCCTAATGTCTTGGTAAAACTATATACAGTATGTGGCTATTTATAAGCTTTTTTTTTCCTCTCAAACCAATGGGATAATTAATATTTAATTACTAAATAAAGTAACTATTAAGTGTTAACACCAAAGGGGCCATTACAGTATCAACCAGGACTAGGACAGAAGACACAAAGAGGAGTGCAGGGACTTTGTCCAATACTTCCAGTTTAAAAACAGACCCATTACAATGGCTAACCTCTATTTTAACGCTCCACCTGTCTGGATCTCAGACAGACCAGAACAACGGGCAGGCTGGTGCAGATGTTAACTTCGCCTTCTTGTAACAGAGTTGTGAAGAACATCTCCACCTCTGACCAGTGAGAAAACTATTAAATCCATGGCTAAAATGCACCTTGCGTTTCTCTAGGTGGCTGGAAAAATAGGACTAGGTCCCAAGTCACCACCTGGGAAAAGATTAGGGAACTTGATGAAGAGCAGATGCCAATTCTGTTTGCATACATTGCAAAACCTATGGAACCTGCTGTGAGTGTCTCCCCATGTTGCTTGGTGAAATCCACCAACTCATTTAGATGACTTCACACATGCTAGAGTCTGTTTTCCTAGTTCGAATATTCCCTTCCATTCCAGAATTAAACGGGGCAGCCTTAATAAATCTGCCACATTGAATGCAGTTTGCACTGGAAAGGAATCCTTGTACACAAACCTGCAATTTAAAGCTTAGTTTTCAAAAATCTGATTCAAGGACAGATGTGAGGTCTTTTCATGGATTTATCATGCAAGGTGACATGCAAATGCAGATATTTTATTGATTCACAGAATGGGGGAGATTTCTTATGCCAGTCTCGATCTCCCCTGCTCTAATGTAAGATACACATGCCTCTTAAATAGGCACATCTCCTGCCCTGAACACCAGAATCTGAAGTCTATACCAGATAGGAGCTATAATTTAAACCACTTTCTGGCGCAAAAAAATGTAACACACCTTTAAGTGCACATGTAGCCTTAGGGACCAAGCAATTTTAACCCCTACTTCAGTCTTATTCCAAGAGGCTTATTTTTTTTTCAACCAATGTAGATGTATGCTGGCTTATTTTATAGTGGGATGACATACTTTATTAATGGCACCATTTGGACTACAGACCAATACCTGATCCCAGGACTATAACAAAGAAAGGAACAAACAAACCAATATAACAAGAACTTTTTATTAGATCATTTTGCACTCTACAGCTGGAATTCTGGGAATTCAAAAACCACATCTTTGCCTGTGAGTTTCTTGTAGACACCAGAAAATGTTTCAACCTTGAGGGGGAGGAAAAAAACAAAAAAGGTTAAAAAGGAATCCAGGAATATTTTTAGAGTTTACTAAAAGAAAATATTTTGTACACTGCATGGTTTGTCTCCTCAATCACTGCTCGAAAGCTCTGAGAAGTTGTAGGAATATACAGGGCACCATCCACACCAGCCAAAAGACCGGGGACAGACATGATCTCCAACGTCGTGGAACGGGACTGTACGTCACAGCGCCATAAGACGCTACGCTCCCATACGCCACAGGGACAGAGCCTGTGAGAGCGACCTCACAGGATATCCACGTTGGGTTAAGTCAAAGACAATCCTCTTCAAAAGACTATGAAATTAACACATATAAACCAAGCACCAAAACACCTTAAAGGTGTTGTGCCGTTAGAGACTTCTCCTCTACCCACAGGATAGGGTACAACCTTCACATCATTGGGTCCCCAGCAACCAGGAGAACGGGGGACCAAAAGACCACCTGCATGCTCTATGTATATTAAGAGCCAATGCACTTTTGTGACCAGAGTTCCAATCACTGCTATGGGGCTGTGATGTCTAGAGGTCCCAGTAAGTCCCATATAAGAGAATGGAGCGCCAGTCATGCAAGTGCACTAGGCCTTCATTTACAGGAAGCAACGCAGAGGCATTCTCCTGATCGCCATGGGATCCCTAAGGATAATAGCACATCCTGTTTAATGGTATGCTGCCACAAAGTACACCTTAATTATGCTGATGTAAGTGCATGCTGTCAATAACATATTGCAGGGCAGACTTAACATTCCCCATCTTCTAAAAGGCTCCCATAACCAAGACTACGGAAAATCCCTCTAACCTAACCCCAGTGACAAGCTATATACTGCAGGGGAATCTAGACAATTGCTTAATTTTCTTTACAGTGGAATTAAGTATTGCACTTTCCAAAAAATTTCCATGGAAAACATGTTGAGCCCTGCTTTTTTGCAGACTAAATACCATATGCGGCTATACCATTACATTAGAGATTACACTAGCCGATACTATGTATTCCAAAGGCAACAAATGCCAAAGCAACGTCACTGACCATAAACGGAATATTGTTAGACGCAATGATTTAACCTGAACTTTACCGAATACAAACTACTACCTTGTGTTCAACATTGTTCTGTTGTGCCTTGTCCAAGTGGACTTTGATAAGCCGGCTGCCGTCCAACTTCACACGGATTCTCTTGCCCACAATTTCACTTGGGAACACCAAGTCTTCAAGGATTGCATCGTGTACTGCTGTCAGGGTACGGCTAAATTACAAATAAAAATGGCGTTAACATCATGAACATTCTTAAAACACTCTGGTCCTAAAGGATAAGCTGCAACCAAACAATGGGAACTGCTGAGTTACACAGAAAGGTCTAAAACAAAATGCATGAAATGTAACCTTCGATATACAAATGTATCCTGCATGGTTTGTCTCCTCAGTCACTGCTCGAGAGCTCAGAGAAGTTGTAGGAATATACAGGACGCTGTCCACACCAGCCAGAAGACCGGGGAAAGACATGCTCTCCAACGTCGTGGAACGGGACTGTACGTCACAGCGCCATAAGACGCTACGCTCCCATACGCCACAAGGACAGAGCCTGTGAGAGCGACCCCACAGGATATCCACGTTGGTGCCACAAGCCCAAGGACCTTTAATCCAGGTGCACATGGTTTAAAACTACTTATGTGGATTCTACCACCGATTACAAGTGAGTGACACATCAAGAGTAAGGCTAGGGCTACACAGAAAATTTGGCAGCTACTCCCGTCACACAACCAATGACGCAGGGTCACCCTGCAACTGCTTCACGGATGTCAGTGAGTGGTTGCATGGTTACCTCAAGCGTGCTGCTCCATCTTTGCGTGATTAGAAGTCGCAGTGCACTATGGGTCACAATCTGACTTCACCTCCTTCACTAATGAATTAGTGAATAAAGGCCAACCCTAGCCTAAAAAGCCATGACATCTAGAACAGTGTGCCTATTTTCATAGACATGCATCCAAAAGTCTATAACTTATGGGATCTCATTCAACATAGTACCGCAGCATGTTTATGGATTTGTAGCACAGATCATACAGTAAATCTGCTGCATGTGGACACTGCTTAAGAGGTAGTCTTCACTCATAGCTAGTGTACAGCAGTATGTCAAACAGAATATTACCATTTACCTTCTGGGACGCTTCTGCTTGTTTTTCGTGCGGCTTTTCCTTGTTGGTTTGGGCAAGATCCTTCTCTATAGGAAAAAATAAAGCTAATAAAAACCTGTAGAACACCATGGAAATTGTATTTTTGATGTTATAATTGTATATTTAAAGGGGCTTTACCTACAAAGACAATTAATCCTCTACAAACACTGAATAGAGCAGTCACACAAACGTGCTGCCACTCCGTGTCCATGAGACTTCCAGAGTCAGCCAAAAACAGTACTCTTCAATTTTCATCAGTCCCCTATGATGAACGAGCAGCAGATAGTGTGATACTGCTGCACAATCCAGAAGAGGGTATTTTATCAAATTGTCAATGGTGGAGGTCCCAGCAGTCAGATCCTCAGTGATCAGACATTTATCCCTTGCCCTGTAACTAGTGATATAAGTCTTGTTCATGCTTTAGGCTTGGTCCCCACATTGCATAAATGCTGCAGCGTTTTACAGTCACTGTGTAGTGGATGGGATTCTAGCAAATCCCATCCCCACAGTGCAGGAAAATACGCTCTGGAAAAGGGGGTTTCCAGGACTTACTGACTACCAATCCTTAGGACAGGGCACCAAATGAAGATCAACTGGGGTCTGACACCTCAGCCTAGAATTTTTTTTTTTTTTTTTTAAATGTAGCAATATGAAATTAAGTCAGACTATTGTTTGGCATTTCCCAAATATTTTCCCATTTCTATATAGCTACACAAATGGAGGCCACAAGTCAAGAGGGTATACAGCCATATTGTCTGTAATGTCTATATTTGCATCTCAGCACTTAAGGGTACAACGAATACAAATATGACAGCCAATATGGCTTCATCTCCTGTCTATACTTTTTGGAATAAAAACCATCTCAGAGGAATAGTAAGAGAAAGAAAAAATAGGAACCAGTTTTCATGTATTAATGTATCCTGCATGGTTTGTCTCCTCAGTCACTGCTCGAGAGCTCAGAGAAGTTGTAGGAATATACAGGACGCTGTCCACACCAGCCACAAGACCGGGGACAGACATGATCTCCAACGTCGTGGAACGGGACTGTACGTCACAGCGCCACAAGACGCTACGCTCCCATACGCCACAAGGACAGAGCCTGTGAGAGCGACCCCACAGGATGTCCACGTTGGGTAAAGGAAACTGTAATGAACTGATTCCCATCAAGTAGTATGTTGTGACAAAGTGAAAAAGGCTGCCACATAAAAGCATTTACCACTATAGACACTCCTGAGAATATGGGACAAGTGTGACTGGAGAGGTTCTACTGCAATCCAAGAAATGGATGTTGGGGGGGGTTTGCAAGTGCCCTAAGTGAATAAAGCAGTGGTGCACAGCACATGTATGGCTACCACTCCATTTGGTCCTGTGAAACTTAAAACGGCAATTTCCAGAAATAAATTGTGTATTGACCATGCATGTGCATGACCACTCTTTACAAAGGGAACTTATGGACCCCTGTTCTCAGTGGCCTGCCCCAACTAACAAGACACTTATCCCTTTATCCAAGGACTAGATAAGTCTTTAGTGGGAAACACCCATTTAGCTACGACAGCCATATATTTCCAAATAGACCAGGGAATAAATCATTCCAGTAGTGCATCCCACATACCTGAGCAATGAAGACCACATGCTTGCCACTGAATTTTTTCTCCAGCTCGCGCACCAGCCTGACCTGGATCTTCTGGAAAGATTTCAGCTGAGGGACTGGAACGAAGATGATTATTGCTTTTCTACCACCTCCAACTTCAATTTCCTGCAAGAGACAAACATAACTATACCATCTGCTTCCCCCCAAAAACTGCATACAAAATACTATTATAACAAGCAAAAGCAAGCAGTTTTATAGAAAAAGATTCTAATAAACTTGAACAGACTCAGCGTCAGAACAATTTGTAGGCGGAGCGACACACCTATTAAGGCATCCACGTCTGCATTATAGTCAGCCCTCCTTGTAGGTGTTCATATGACTGTGTTCATAGATTGTAAGCCCTTGCGGGCAGGGCCCTCTATCCCACTGTGCCAGTTGGTCACTGTTAGTGTTATATTTGTGTTATATATTTTGTGTACTGTATGTAAATCCACAAATGTAAAGCACCATGGAATTAATGGTGCTATATAAATAATAATAATGACTACATCATGTAATCACTGAGGCAATAAGTCACCGCAGCAGCACGCACAGGTCACTATGGCGGCAAGCACTGATCATTACATACAGCTGAAAAGCCATGAGCAGAGTGACATGTGCCATTCCATCAGGAGAGTTATACTGCCAAATGTTTTGCCCGTAACCTTTAGGTTCTGTTTATAATAGGTTTGAGGGAAACAATTTAGGCATGTGCATTAGAAAGACTCTCTGAACTTATGTCAGTAGAGATAAGCCCCAATTCACCTTACAGCAACCAAGTGTGTGTTAATTTAGCAAAGTGTCAGCACACCTTTACCGTATACAGTCATATGTCAAAGGTACACGTTTGCCACTAGCCAATCGTGACAAACAGCATTACACATTGAGGGCGCTCACATGCAGCCCATTACTAGATCTGTGACTTATGTGCTCATCTCACCTCAGATAACCTCCAATCACTTGAATGGGAATGTTCGTGCTTTACAGAAATGGAGTAGCTCATTTACACCGTTTCTGTAATTCCCATAAAGTGAATTATAGTTATGGAAACCACATAGCTACGTTGATTCGGTAGACTACTTTTTAGATAACACATGACCTAAAAACTATAAATGTAAAATTTGCATACTAAACTCTTCAGTGTATCCTGCATGGTTTGTCTCCTCAGTCACTGCTCGAGAGCTCAGAGAAGTTGTAGGAATATACAGGACGCTGTCCACACCAGCCACAAGACCGGGGACAGACATGATCTCCAACGTCGTGGAACGGGACTGTACGTCACAGCGCCACAAGACGCTACGCTCCCATACGCCACAAGGACAGAGCCTGTGAGAGCGACCCCACAGGATATCCACGTTGGGTTAAGCCAGTTATGAAATCATAGCATCTATTCCATTTCAGAATGTAAACCACTGAGTTGCATCAAAGGCAAAGATCTACCATTAAAAATAGCCATAAACACTAGTCAATTTTCCCCAGTAAGGGTATATTCACAAAGGACTTTTCCACATGAATTTTGGCACATATTCTGTACCAAAATCTGCACTGCTGTTCACATGGGTGCAGAATTATGGCAGAAGACAGATTTGCATACACACAGTGTGCTACTTTCATCTCTACAACACTGCCAAAAAGAGGCCGAGTACAACTCTCTGGCATCTAAGGCAACCACATAGAAGCGAATGGACCAACAGTAGGCAAGTATTATTAGCACGTCACTCAAGCAACTTTATTTCTGTGAACAGTGAGCATCCAACTTGACAGATCCTAAAGATGTAGTGCTTATCAGCTGATCCTGTGGATAAGGACACAGCTGAGAGCTTGGAGTCATGCCATACCTTAGCTGCTGTAATGTTAAGTTCCCTTAATTGAGCTTTCAGGTCTGAATTCATTTCCAGCTCCAGCAGAGCCTACAAGAAAGGAGAAGATAAGACGACCGTGAATTAAACGCAGTTCACAAGCATAAAACACAAGTCATTCTACAAATATCTGCATGTATCCTGCATGGTTTGTCTCCTCAGTCACTGCTCGAGAGCTCAGAGAAGTTGTAGGAATATACAGGACGCTGTCCACACCAGCCAGAAGACCGGGGACAGACATGCTCTCCAACGTCGTGGAACGGGACTGTACGTCACAGCGCCTTAAGACGCTACGCTCCCATACGCCACAAGGACAGAGCCTGTGAGAGCGACCCCACAGGATATCCACGTTGGGTTACAAACAAGGTTGACATATTTCTCATCTGCAGTTGGATGTTCATAAGGGAGCTTCATGAAAATGTCACATCAATAAATCCTCAGACTGCTTCTTGTCACATTTCTAAGACATGCATGAAATTAAATCCAGATTCTCAAACCTAAAATTTTGCTCTACAGAGAATGGGGACTTAGGAGGTGCAGAGCAATCCACATCATGGAAACCTGTCAGGTTTGTTACACCAGTGAATTGTGTGTAGTAGCAACAAGCTCTTAATGTCCTCTTCATTGAAGGGGACACACAGAGGACCCCAGAAAGGACATCTATATAAAATATGATCACAGAATGCCATAAAGGGGATGTTACGGTTTAATGCAAATGATGCTCCATCATAGTACATTCATTATGCAACTTTCTAATATAACATGTCTCCGTTTCTGCACAAGTTAATGAAGATTTTCTAGGTATTAGGGTAGGCCATTGATATCAGACTGGTGGCAATCTGCGCATACACCCTCAGCTGATTGAAGGGGCTGTATATCTGCCAGATGCTGTGCCTGGCATTACAGTTTAGTAGCAGTCACTTAAATGGGACTGAGCTGCAGAGAGCAGCAGTACCAGTCATGGCTGATACTAATAGTATGGGTGCTGATCTGGTAAACAAAGGGAATGCAGTGCTCATCTGATATCTGCTTTGTCAATTAGCTAGTCAGCAAAGGCACCCAGAGTCAGACTCCCACCAATCTGATATTGCTCCCCTACACGGAGGATAAGCCATCACTATCAAAGACCCAGAAAACCCCTGGAAGTTGTGTTGGCAGCCATTGAATTGAAATATACAGGCTAAATACATCTGACAGCTTAATCTTCAAGCTAGGAGTTCAGACTCCAATTTCTTTGGCTAATACAATATTCTAGACTGGATACAAGTGAAAAGAACACTCAATGGCAATACATATTAGGTCCTACAAGGACTTCATCCTCAAAAAGCAAGCAGAGATAAAAGAATTGAACCATAAGGCATATCTGACATTTGCTTCACTATACAATGATTTAAAGGAGTTACCCGGTCTCTAGTACTGATGGCCTATGCTTAGGAGTGGTCACAGATATAAGAATTGGCCATCAATAGATATGTGGGTGCTCTCGGTAAAGTTTACATACTGTGACCGGTGCTGATCACTCGCCATACGAACTACAGCAGTAAGTGTCGGTACAGCAGCGACATCCCAGAGTCTTCAATTTGTACGGCGAATGAGCAGCATGGTTGGGGTATGCAAACGTTAGAGAGCCACGTTGACTCAGTACAAGCGATCTGCGCAGGTCCTAGGTGTCTGATCGCCCATCAATACTAGAAACCAGATAAACTTTCACTAGCTGGAGCTGTAAGTTACTACAGAGAACTCCTGCACCATAGTATTACACTGACTTAGGGGGATTTGTGGGGAAAGCAGGAGGGCAATAATAGCTAAATCCACAGGGACCAGTTGTTCACTGGGGTTGCTTTAGAGAAGGTGCATAGTCTACCATCTTGGATATGACACTCACCTGGGAGATGCCAGACTCGAACTCGTCTGGCTTTTCGCCATTAGGCTTGACGATTTTAGCGCTCGTGCTGAACATGGCCTTTCTGTAAGAAACAAAACAGACACATGAAGAAAGCATGACACCTATATCCCATATACAAGGCAGCAGTAAAGTAAGGCATGAACCTTAACATATAGCAGTGTATCCTGCATGGTTTGTCTCCTCAGTCACTGCTCGAGAGCTCAGAGAAGTTGTAGGAATATACAGGACGCTGTCCACACCAGCCACAAGACCGGGGACAGACATGATCTCCAACGTCGTGGAACGGGACTGTACGTCACAGCGCCACAAGACGTAGCTACGCTCCCATACGCCACAAGGACAGAGCCTGTGAGAGCGACCTCACAGGATATCCACGTTGGGTTAATAACAGTAAGGGTTAATAATTTACTATAATTCAGATCAGTCTCAGACTGTAAATGAATCAATGAATATTCACTGTATACAGTACACAATACCAACAGCAATAGTGTGAACCCCAATACTAGCCATGCTTGCCCTAAAAGGAGAAGGTATAAGCCGCAAGGTAGAAAGGAATGAAGGTATACATGTATACACCGAGGTCAGGCAGCCACAACAGCACACACCATGCAGGCCCAAGCCGGCCCTGGCCTGGAATAAATATCACCCCACTATATACCGGCCATTATACACGTACTGTAGCAGAAAGAGCCCTCAGCACACCACGTGACCTCCCACTGCCTCACTCTCCCCTCACAGCCACCATCACTACCGGCCGCTACATTCAATCTACAACTATCCGGCTCCATCCACCTCAGGCACAGCGCTCCGCAGCGACATCCTCGCCCCTACGGTAAGAAGGGAGCATTTACCGCCGGCATATGTAGCCATTTCGTAGCGCCGACCAAAGGAAGAAACAAATAAAGAAGACATTGGCTCCGGAGGACTCGCCGCACTCACCGTCCTGTCTCAGCGACGGCCTAGGAAGAGGGCGAGTTCCCGCGAGAGCCGCCCAGATCTCGGCAGAGCGAAAAGGATCATGGGAAATTTGCGGCTCCTATTTCTTGGCATAGCCCCGCCCCTACGTCGTAGAACTGGCGGAAGTGTGGGCTCTAGTCAGGGCGGAAGTGAAGACTATGGGGAAAATGGCAAATAACCGCGTACATTGGGGTATTTGTTTTGTAAATACACATAACAGGAGTCATTTCTGGGGATCCACAATGAGATATACTGTGCAGGCTGCTCTGTTGCAAAATCCGACATGAATACCTTATGTACATGTATTCATGCAATGGAAAATGACGTGTTCAGTCGTAATGACAAAATATGAGATATTTTTTATAATTTGGGATAAGGCCTTCTTTTTGAAGGTAAAAACTGTCAAACTATACAAAAAGTAACACTTTTTGAGAGACGATAGAGCAAATTTCTTTATGAAAATGGGGGCAACTAAAGGCAGACATGTCCCCCTCCAGTTACCTCAAGTTTAATGTCCCCGAACAGCGACCCCCACTGTTTAGTATCCCTCTTCAGCTGCCCCTGTTTAAAGCCACCCTCCATCTGCCCTCCCAGGTAATGTCCCTCTTCATCTCCCCCCCAGTTTAATGTCCCCCCATCTACCCCCAGTTTTATGCCCCCATTTAATGTCCCTTTCATCTTCCCCAGATTAATGAACCCCTCCATCTGTCCCCAGTTTAATGTTACCCTCTATCTGCCCCCCCCCCCCCATGTTAAGGTTGCCCTTCAACTCGCCCCCATTTTATTTTATTTATTTATATAGCACCATTAATTCCATGGTGCTTTACATTTGTGGATTTACATACAGTACACAAGATATACAAAACAGATAATGCTAACAGAGACCAACTGGCACAGTGGGATAGAGGGCCCTGCCCGCAAGGGCTTACAATCTATGAGGGAAGAGGGATAGAGACAGAAGGTGAGGGGAGAGACTGTACAGATGGTGGTGTGGTGACAGTAGTGTTATTGGAGGTTGTAGGCCTTCCTGAATAGGTGAGTCTTCAGGGCCTTCTTGAAGCTTGTGATTGTGGGGGTCAGTCTTATGTGTCTTGGTAATGAGTTCCAGAGTATGGGGGATGCACGGGAGAAGTCTTGGAGACAGTTGTGTGAAGAGTGGATAAGAGCAGAGCGGAGTAGGAGGTCTTTGGAGGATCAGAGGTTACGTGTGGGCAGGTAGCGGGAGATTAGGTCAGAGAAATATGGAGGGGACAGGTTGTGGGTGGCTTTGTATGTCAGCGTTAGTAATTTGAACTCTATTCGCTGGGCAATGGGTAGCCAGTGAAGGGATTGGCAGAGGGGAACGGGCGATGAAGAACGGGGGGAGAGGTGTATGAAGCGAGCAGCACAGTTTAAGGTGGACTGAAGGGGGAGAGTGTTAGCTGGGAGGCCATGGAGAAGGGTGTTACAGTAGTCTAGGCGGGAGATTATGAGGGCGTGGACTAGTATCTTTGTAGTTTCAGGGGTGAGGAAGGAGCGGATTCGATGGATGTTCTTGAGTTGGAGGCGGCAGGAGGTGTTGAGGGTTTGAATATGCGGCTTGAAGGATAGGTCAGAGTCTAAGGTTATCCCAAGGCAGCGGGCCTGCGGGACTGGGGTGAGAGTGGTTCCATTAATTCTGATAGATGGGTCAGGTAGAGGGGTCTTGCGTGGAGGGGTGAAGATTATGAACTCCGTTTTCTTCATGTTGAGTTTGAAAAAGCGGGAGGACAGAAAGGAGGCTACGGCTGCTAGACATTCTGGGACTCTGGACAACAGAGGTAATGTGTGGTCCAGAGAGATATATTTGGGTGTCGTCAGCATAGCAATGGTAATGGAAACCGTGGGATTCTATGAGTTGGCCAAGGCCAAGGGTGTAGATGGAGAACAGGAGGGGTCCTAGGACGGAGCCTTGGGGACACCTACAGAAAGAGGGCGTGGCGGGGGAGGTGATGTGCGAGTGGGAGACACTGAATGTGCGGTTGGTGAGGTATGAGGAGATCCAGGAAAGGGCCAGGTCTGAGATGCCAAAGGATGAGAGAGTTTCTAGCAGGAGGGAATGGTCGACTGTGTCAAAGGCAGAGGAGACGAGGAGGAGGACAGAATAGTGACGTTTGGCTTTGGCAGTTAGAAGGTCATTAGTGACCTTGGTTAGGGCAGTTTCTGTGGAGTGATGGGGTCTGAAAACTAACTGTAGTCTGTCAAAGAGCATATTGGACGAGAGATAGGAGGACAGTTCGGAGTGGACGTGTTGCTCCAGCAACTTTGAGGCGTATGGGAGCAGTGAGATGGGGCGATGGTTGGCTGGAGAGGACGGGTCGAGGAAGGGTTTCTTAAGTATAGGTGTGACGGTAGCATGTTTGAGGGCAGAAGGGAAGGATCCATTGGTTAGGGATAGGTTGAAGAGATGGGTTAGGGCAGGAGTAATGACATCAGAGAGTTTAGGGATGAGATGTGACTGGATCGGGTCGAGTGCAAAGGAGGTGAGGTGGGATTTAGATATTAGAGTGGAGAGCTTTTCATCAGTGACAGTGGAGAAACAGGTTAAAGAAGAAGAGCACAGGACAGTTGGGTCGGGAGGTTGTCGGGGGTGTAGGGTTAGACTGTCTCTGATGGTGTCAATTTTGCTTTTGAAATAAGAGGCAAAGTCATCAGCTGTGATAAGTGATGTCGGAGGGGGCACAGGAGGACGGAGAAGGGAGTTGAAGGTTGTGAATAGCTGTTTGGGGATGCGGGATAGGGCAGATATTAGTGTGGACAAGTAGACCTGCTTTGCAGAGGTGAGTGTGTTCTTGAATGTGAGAACTGCCTCTTTATACCGAAGGAAGTCCTCCTGGGAGTGGCTTTTCTTCCAGAGGCGTTCTGCAACCCGTGAGGCACGTCTTAGTTTTTTAGTCAGGTCATTGTGCCAGGGTTGCCTATTGATCGGCCGGGTTCTGGTGTTAGTGAGAGGGGCCACAGTCAAGGACTGCAGTGATGGTGGTGTTGTAGAAGTCAGCGGTGGTATCTGCATCCTAGAGTGAGGATATGTCAGCGAGCAGTAGGAGGGAGTCTGAGAGCGTGCGGATGTCCTGTTTACTGTCCCCCCCTTCATCTGCCCCCAGTTTAATGTTCCCCCCTTCATTTGCCCACAAAGTTTAACTTAATAAAAACACTGATACTCACCTCTCCTCGCTCCCCTGCTGCTCAGTCTGCAGTCTCTTCTCCCTGAGCGTTCAGGGACCTGCAGGCGCGTTGTGAGTGATGTCATCACATCGTGCCCACATCTCCCAGGACCGGAGCACACAGGCGCACAATGGTGAGGCAGCAGCTGTCCGCGGACGGCTCCTGCTTCATCGTTGTATTCAACTCATCTGCGTCCTCCGGGCACAGATGAGTTGAAACCGGGAATGCTGAATCCGGGACGGTTGGGAGGTACAGTATGCTGACAGGTATTATGCTTCTTGTGGTCCCCACACAGTATAATGTCCCCTTGAAATACCTATGGTATAATACCATCCTCGTTGTGACCCCCACATTATAATGTCCCTTGGAATATGACCTCACATTATAATGTCCCCCTCCTGGTATCCCCAAAGTATAATGGATCAACATAAAAAAAATAATAATACTCACTTTGCCCTATTCCTCTGCTGTTCTCTCTTGTCTTTGCTGCTCAAGGCTTCAGGGAGAAGCAGGTGCGATATAAGTGACGCCACTACATCACTCCTACTGCTCCCAAGACAACAGGAGCAGAGACAGAGGCCAAATGGTGAAGCGCACAGCTCCCTTCTGCACCATTTCATTAAACTCATCTTCTTCTGGATGCCGATAAATTGAAGCCAGGACACACCTCCCTCCATCCGGGACTGCACCCAGAATCCGGGACTGTCCCGTTGAATACTGGATGGTTGGGAGTCAAGCCTTTAACCCCTTCCAGTTCCCTTTGTGAATTCACACAGTAATGGCTCCTTTGTGTAACCCATTAGTGCAGCCCCAACACACGCACAGATAGTGCATCTGTGTGCCACACACTTTTTATAGTGCACTCTTTATGTAAAACACAATTAGTCCCCATGCACATGACCGTAATTTTATCTCCAATTGCAGGTCAGCAAATTATGAAGCATATCCTATATTTGTCCGCATTTGTGGCACAGACCATTGTAGGGAATCATACAAGATCCATCACATACTGAAGTAATGCAGACATGTATATGTGCGGATCGCTGATCAGTAGTTGCGGTCTGCAAAACCACTATGGTCGTGTGCATGTAGTCTTAGGCTGAGGGCACACACTTCCAAAAAGCTGCATTTTTTTAGTTCTAGATTTTTCTGGAGTTTTTTGAGCCAAATCCAGGAGTGGATTTAGAAGGAAGAAGTATGAGTGCTCACTTTTTATTTCTCACTGAATACCTCCCAACCATTTCGACTATGAAAGAGGGACTCTTATAGATAACTGATTGAAAGCTTAAAATTTGTTTGCATATCTATATGCATTAATACATTTTTTGGCACCTGGACTGCAGCCCTATCCCATTCACATCATTAGGAGCTGGGTTTCTTTTGGCCATATACCATATTAACTGCTTTTGGTGGCTGCATCAGAGATCGGTGCGGGGTCCAGGTGTCAGACCTGACCGATCTGATACTGATGACCTATCTTGTGGATGGATCATCAGTATCAATTATCTTCAGATCCTGGACAACCCATTTAAGTTGGGTATAATGTACATAGAGACTTTCTGGAACAGTATAGTTTAGTTTATTAATGCACATCTATTTCCAATATCAAAAAGAGGGACATTTAAAGAGAGTCTGTCAGCAGAAAAATTGGTATCAGACTAATGACAGTATCTTGTAGGGTGGCTTCCATACTTTCCAAAGATGCCTTTCTTTTTCTGCCCTGCAGCTCCATTTTCATGAAAATCAGAGTTTTATTCTTATGCAAATTATCTGTAAAGGGCTTTAGGGGCGTGTCCTCTCCTTCCAGGGCTTCACTCTCCACTGTAGATAACTGCACCTAACTGCAGACAAAATGCGAGTTATCGCTCAAGCAATGGGGGCAGAGCTCGGTGGCAATTAGGGGTGATTAACTAGAGCAGAGAGCGAAGCCCTGGCAGGAGAGGGCATGCCACTAAAGCCCCTTTTCAGCTAATTTGCATCAGAATAAGATTATGATAGTCATGAAAATGAAGCTGCAATGCAGAATAAGAAACACATCTTTAGAAAGTGTAGAAGCTGCTCTACAAGGTACTGTCATTAGTCTGATACTGATTTTCCTGCTCACAGACACCCTTTATTTTTGTCTGTTTTCTACGAAAATTGGCGGCCGTTGGGTGTAAAACAGCCGTGAAAAATTGACATTTTTCACAGTCATTTTGCGCTACCATCGTGTGAATGTAAAGTGAGAGTGTCCACTCACAGTAATGATGTCCCTACACACACATTATATTGCCTCCTTAGTGACTACACACAGAGTGATGCCCTTCCAGAGCTCCTCGCACAGTGTGGTGCACTCATAGTGCTGCAACACAAAAACACAAAATACTGCAGGTCTACAGCAATCTGTGGACAAAGATGTCTCTGACAACAAGTTTCACAGGGTGAATGAGATGTCAGGAGTTGACAGCTCTCTGCTCCAGAATTATGTTTAACATCTGTGTGCTGAAGATGCAGATACAGATGAGATTAGGACATGCACCAGGCTCCCTAGGACAATGTTCGAAATTTGAGACTCTAGGCCACCATGGATGTGGAATCCCTGTATACCAACATTCCTCACAAGGATGGAGTTGCAGCATGTCGGGTACACCTGGAAAAACAAAACCTCCCAACAGAACTAGTAACACAGCTCATACAATTCATCCTTAGCCACAACCATTTTACCTTTGGAGAGGATCTATATCTACAGCGAATGGGAACTTCAATGGGGACCAGATGTGCACCCCAGTATGCAAATCTCTTTATGGCAGAACTGGAAGGAGCATATTTATCAACATGCACCACCAAACCTATGATTTACCTTCGTTATATCGATGATATCCTTGTCATCTGGACTGCAGGTGAGGAGGCCCTACTTCAATTCCATAATGACTTCAATGACTTTCACCCTACCATCAACCTTAAACGTAGCTATTCAGAGAGTGAAATTCACTTTCTGGACACCACAATATACATTAAAGACCACCGGCTACTCACATCGATATACCACAAACCCACAGACAGAACGGCCTACCTGAGAAACGACAGCTTCCACCCCAAGCACACAAGACAATCTATAATCTACAGCCAGGCTATACGATACAATCGTATTTGCTCCGACAAAACAGACCTGGACAAGCACCTCCTGGATCTGAGGACAAAATTTCTCCGATTGAGATACAAACCAAAAGTGACGGACAACCAATTAAACAAAGCGGCAGCCATTAACAGAGACAGTCTGCTTACATATAAAGAGACCCAGAATGAAGCCCGAGTGTCCCTAGTTCTCACCTACAACCCACAGCTGGAGATCCTACGAAGGATTGCCAAGGAGCTCCAACCTGTGCTACATAGGGACAACAGACTTAAAGACGTATTTCCAGTCCCCCCTCTCCTTTCCTTTCTGCAACCACCAAACCTGCGGCGTATTATTATCCGCAGTGCCCTGAAGGCCCCAACTGAAGATGGCACCTCAACTTGCCTGCAAAACTGGTGCAAGACCTGCAGGCACATCCACACCGCTGACAGTGTACCTGTCCCACAGTCACAACAGGTGCACAGAATTAGGGGGACATTTTCCTGCAGGTCTTCCAATGTAGTGTATCTCATAATGTGTGTGTAATGTCCCACCACAGGCCTCTATGTGGGGGAAACGGGGCAGAGACTTAGTCAGTGCATGAACTCACACAGATTCACTAATAATAACAGCAGAACAGATCTTCCAGTGGCCGCACATTTCTACAGAGAAGACCACTCTATTGAAGATTTGCAGGTTGTGGTTTTAATGGGACATTTTAAGACGCAGGAGGAAAGGAAAGAATGGGAATACAAGTTAATGCAAAAATTTCAAACTCTGCAATTTGGACTTAATATTCATGTCAGCAAGAATTACTGATCCCTCCATCACGCACCACAACTTTCCAGATTGTTTATTTTTTGACCGATTGTAAATAACTTCTCTACTTAGATTGCATTTTGTTTTTTTTTAAGGATTCTAAGATCCTTTGAAGATTCATGTCTTTAGGGTATAAAAAAATCTGTGAATTTTCAGTTTCTTGTATAACACCATGTCTGAAGAAGAGATTTAGACTCTCGAAAGCTTACCATCAAATATACTCAGTTAGCCTCTAAAAGGTATCGCCTGATTTCTTCACTCTTCCACTACGTTCAATGGCTAACACGGTACAACATTATACTACTATTAGCTGGATCCAGGACAGTCTGGAGATGAGCACAATAATGGATGAGGTTTTTATAAGAGATTGTTGGTGAAAAATATTGCATGTGAGTTGTGACTATTGAAAAAAAATGTGGATTTTGTTAGAGATTGCAAAATGATTTATTGCAATATATTAGAAACAATATGGGAAAAGCAGAACAGAATCTATGTAACGTCTCTGCCTGTTTGGGTCTCTGTGCCATCCTCCGCTCGCACGCTGTGGTGCAGGAGGCATGTTCAGTTTGATTCCTTGCATAAGATTCTTGTTGCTCAGTCTGAACACTGTCTTAGACTATGTAATTGAATTTCAGCCACACCCGTCTCCTGCACATTGTTTCTTTCGGCTCCTCAATAGTTAATCTCAGCCTTGCCTGTGTGATTGACGATCTTTCTACCAATCAAGTCTGGGGCAGGCCCTGACTTGCTGTAAACAGGTCATCAGCTCACACATGGTTGCTGGCTATTGTGATTCTGTCTTGTGACTTTGTCCCTGCTAGCTCCTTTTTCTGCTATTGTTGTATTTCTGACTTCTGACCTTTGGCTCCCCCTGTGACTACTCTCTTGGATTTCGTTTTGGTACCGCATTGCTCGACTGTTATCGACCCCTTGGCTTGCTGACTGTTTCTCTGTTGTTTGTCCTGTCTGCGTTCTCTATTGTCACTTATTCAGAGTAGGGACAAGCTCCAAATTGTCAGCTGTCACCTAGGACAGTCAGACAAGAGGCAGGGCCAGTGGGGGAGTTTAGCTTTTATGGCTCACTGTCTTGGTGTACCCCTCCCCCCAGGGTTCTGCAGCAGCTACTGGGGAATCGCTCCTTGAGCAATTCTCTTACAATCTAACTGTGAAGGATCTCACCTTGCCAAGCTGCTTGGCACACCTGTGAGCTTTATAAATTTTATATATTTATTAACCTGAGAGGATCGGTACTAGCCACTAACATATACAGAAATACACATCAATGGATGGTCAAGAAAATACAAGTAAAAGCACAATACAGTACAGAAAATAAAATGGAAATAAAAGAGAGGAAAATACAAGAACAAGTTTGTAGTTGGTTCTCTAGGACTCAGCAGTTTGGCCTAGGGTGCTTTCTTAAGTCGGTCACAAAGCATGTGAGTCCCCTACATGCTGTCCAGCAATAGAACTCCCAGGCCTTACTGCTAGGCCTCAGGGCACTTGCTTAAGTCCACAGCATGACATGTCCTCACATCTTTCACAGGATAAGAACTCCCTCCTTTGTCCCTCAGGTGAGACCATATACTATCCTGGTCCCCTCTCCTGAGTGATGTCACTAGGAGGGGAAGTCCAGCCCTCCATCCTGAAACCCAAATAACTATGAATCGTCATATTTCCTTGCCAGATGACCATAGTGTCAGGTAAGGGGTATGATGGGGTTCGTGGCGAGACCCCCATCGTGTAGACACCAAGAATGACCCCCAGTGGCGTAACTAAAGTTTTGTGGGTCCGGGTGCAAACTTTTGTCCGGGTCCTCTACCCCCTTCCTAGAGCGAATTCTTGATAGTGGCAATTATGGGTGCTAAAGCGATATCTCAGATACTTGAAAGGGATACAGCTTTAATACCCATAACTGCAGTTATCAAGAATACGGTGAGTGAGCAGCGCAGCACCTGGCATGTAAACAATATTGGGACAGTATTACATGCTCCACAGTGGCCCCCAAACAGTATTACATGCTCCACAGTGGCCCCCCAAACAGTATTACGTGCTCCACAGTGGCCCCCAAACAGTATTACGTGCTCCACATTGGCTCCCAAACAGTATTACGTACTCTATAGTGACCCCCAAACAGTATTACGTGCTCCACAGTGGTCTCCAAACAGTATTACATGCGCCACAGTGGTCCCCAAACAGTAAGTATTTTTTATTTTTATACACCTCCCCTGGGCTGGCATTTAATGGAAAGGGGAACGGTCAGGCCCCTTTCCATTAACAATATGTATAGCGGTTGGGGAACAAGACTTTCCCCAACCACTATCATGGTGGTCCGGGGCCCCAGCCATTTCCAGCTAGCCGCGGGCCCCGTACCCCTCCGGGCCCGGTCGCACTCCCTGCGACCATGATCGTTACGCCACTGATGACCCCCCAGATCCCTTTGGGTAATGATTTCAGTATCTGAACCTTTTCCCTGCGCCCACCAGTACCGTGTTTGGATTTGGGGCATTCATCTCTGCCTTGCACACCCAAGGAATTTATCGGTCTGACTGTAGGATGTCCTCCTAGGGAGATATTACCATAAAACCATATTTCCTTTGTAGTTTTGGCTATAGACAAAAAGACTGGTGTTTGTGTACTCAGAGGTCTTTTCAGCCACATGTTTGCAGGAACCCCCTGCTGATATAATGAGTTTACCACGGATATGCTAATGGAGCTAACAGTTATTGAGTTTGTGCAGAACTTGGAAAAACAAAAGGGTTTGATTACAAAGCAGACATACCACATTCCTGAAGCCAAAAGGGTTAATATGACAAAGTGATAATACATCAAAGAAAAATACCTGACTGGAAATACATAACTGGGGCTCTCATCATCACACTAACCTATATAATTTTGAGAAAAAGCCATTTACATGAAGCCATAAATATTGGGGGACATTCCCACCAAAAGTGGAAAAAATAACTATTTGCGAAATTAAATCTTTAACACTTTTTGGAGAGTCTAAGGGATATTTTATTTAGTTTCAAGGGGTCAAATACCATTTGTGCTTTGGTTAATGCTGAGAATGCACTTGCCCTTTGGTCATCACATTTCCCACTGTGCTTAAGGCTAAGATTTTGTTGCGTTTTTTTGAGCCAAAGCCAGGAGTGGATTGAGCGAAAGGTAGAAGTATAAGTACATCCTATATATTTCCCTATTCCTTTTGTGGCCATTCTTGGCTTTGGCTAAAAAAAACACAACAAAATCTGTAATAAAAAAAGCTGCATTTCCACAACGTGGGGCCTCAGCCTTAAAGACGGTTTCCAGCCCTAAATGGAGTTTTCATACTGATGACCTATCCACACGGTGGACAAATAATAGGATCCGTGCAGCGGTCCTGGCCACTGCATTGCAATGGTTCTGGGGAACTAAGGTGCCTCACCTATTACTTGAATAGGGGCAGTCCGTACGCGCACCAAATCCAATGTACCAGCTTTCAGCACCAAAATGTCAGAACAGCTGATCTGTGCAGGGTTTGGGGGTCAGACCCCTACAGATCACTTACTGATGATCTATTCTGTGGATAGGTCATCAGTATGAAAACTCAATTTGGGGCTAAAAAAAAAAAAACTTTTAGGCTAAGGCCCCACGTAGGGGGCCGCAGCAAAAAAAGTGCTGTGGGAAAAACTGTGGTGGCAACGCATTGCGGTTTTTCCTGCAGTGCTTTTCACAGAAAGTCTGCAGAGGTTTCCTCTGTGGACTATCTGCTTCAATTATGCCGTCGGCCTTTCTGTAGGTATAATTGACATGCTGCGATTTCCAAAACCACAATGGTTTTGCTAGACTGTTTTGCAGTGACCGTAAAACGTTGCGTTTTTTTTTCCACGGCCGAACCGCAGCTCCAATAACTTCTATGAACAGCAGATCAAGTATGCATGCTGGCAGTTGTAGTTTCAGAGCAGTTAGAGTGCTGAAGGTTGCTGACCCCTGATGTAGACTGTTGATCCAATGATCTGCCAGCAGGCATCTTATGGCAAATTGGGAGTCTGCGAGTGGAGTTTGCTTTCCTCTGGATCATCATGGGTAGGTAAGTATAAGACGGGTGAACTTGATGATATTATATCTTTTTTTATTTAGCTAGGAAGAGAAAGATAAGCCTCTGCCAGTCACTTCTGGCCACAGCTTTTTTCCTGGCACAACAAAGGATTGGACATGTTGAAATCCAACATACTTGATACTAATTCCCCTAGAGGTTTACAGCCAGGAGACTCCTATATAAATTAAATCTGCCTACATTATATTGTAAGCAGTTTGAAAAGAGTTTCTGGAAGGGAACAGCCTGTTGCCACTGTCTTGTAATGGAGTCCTCTGATTTCTGCCACAGTGTCCTACATTTTGACAGGAATTGTGTTGTGTGCTATTCCATTCAGAGGCAGCAAATTGGTACCGACCTAGTCCTGTTGTCAGCTGAGAAGTGGATACAATTGTATTCAGGCTAGGCAATGCTCTGTGAGCTAAATGCATCAGTAAATTACATCAAATCTACATTGTCTACAGTCATGTTTCTCAACCTTCTCAAGCCAAGTACCCCCTTGTGAAAAAAGTTCCACTGAGTACCCCCAATAGACGCTGTGCTGTTTATCATGTGACAGATCTGACTCCCGATCTCAAGTGGGAAAAAAAAACTGGCATGCACTCGTGGCAGACACGATAAAAGTTCTGAGGTTATTTAGCTTCTTCTACCTTCCAACCAGCTTTTTCGTTCATCAGATCATAGATCAGAAGGTATTTACCTATTCAGCTGCTGTTGAGGAGACCTGCTCCATTAACCCTGACCCAACATCCTCTGACGCCTGTCTCTGCTTGGCAGTCACTGTGCCTCTCAAAAACTGCCACTTCCAGAGCAGTGGTTCCCAACCATGGTGTGTACCCCCGGAGACTGAATGGCGTACCCCTTGTTGTACACGTACCACAGGTTGAGAACCATTGGTCTAGACTATGTCAATTGTGTAGGTAAACAGGAGTAGTGTTGTTATTCACTGACACCAAATTCTAGAACGTGGTGAGGACTCATGTACATGGCCATTTTATGCCTTTGTTTTGTATGGAGCCATAAAACAGCTGCCATAGAGGCACATGAGCTCTGTACTGTGTAATTCAGCAGCTAAGGGTGGGTTCATACTTGTGGTGGCACTCCGTCCTCCGCGAATCCAACCAAAATGTCAGAAAACTGTATAGTCACTGGATAGGGAAAGGTTTGCGACGCATTGGATTTTTCACAGATTTCACTACAATGAAAACCTGAAGCATAAGTTGACATGTTGCAGTACTAAAATCACACGGCAGATCTGTTCTGCTGAGTTTTTTTTTTAGCATGTGAATGAGACTTAGCAAAATTTATTATTATACCGGAAATCAACCTTATCTGTTGAAGGACTGTAGGATAAGGCTAGCTTGGCTACAACTCCTGTCATGTGACCAAAGATTGTTGGGTCACCCTATGACGCCTTCACTAATATTATTGAAATCTAACACCTTGGGTGCTGTGACTTGTAGCTGCAAAG
This sequence comes from Leptodactylus fallax, assembly GCA_947044405.1. Lineage (NCBI taxonomy): Eukaryota > Metazoa > Chordata > Amphibia > Anura > Leptodactylidae > Leptodactylus > Leptodactylus fallax. The sequence goes on from CAMRHE010000085.1 coordinate 4,756,180, forward strand.
TGATGGAGCAGTATTTGTTTTTTTGTAATTAGAAAGTCACAATTGTAGCACCCTAGATGTCACAATGGGACTCCATTCACTAACATTAGTAAGGGAGTTGCCAGGTGACCCTATGATCTTTTTGTTGTGTGATGGTTGGCCACAAAAGTCATCTTGTAGCCCCAACCTCAGGCTATTCACGTCAAAGTCTAGGTTCACGTGTTCTGGGCTCTCCATCGTTCTGGTCTACTGGGGGACCCAAACGATAGAGAGCCTAAGACCCCACAGACTATAATGCTTTTCCACCGACAGAGAGAAAAGTCCTCCATGCAGGTCTTTTCTCTCCACCGATTTGTGGCAGTTTCTGTGGCGGAGTGTCTTCACAGATGTGAACCTAGCCTAATGCTAGGTTTACACTAGCTTTCATTTCTCTGTTGTTTGTGTCCACATGGGGACCTGAAAGATGGAGAGCCCGTCTGCTAAAAACGCAGTTACCCGCAGACACCATAGACCAGGGGTGGGCAACCTTTGGCACTCCAGCTGTTGTAATACTACAACTCCCAGCATGCATACTTGCTCTGCTGTTCTTGGAACTCCCATGGAAGTGAATGGAGCACGATGGGAGTTGTAGTTTCACAGCAGCTGGAGTGCTGAAGGTTGCTGACCCCTGCCATTGACTATAATGAGGACCGCGTGGTGTCCTGCAATCGTCCTCAGAGACTCTGACGCACATGTGAACCTGGCCTGAGTTGGAGCCTCTGTCGCAGGGTGCATCCAAAATCACTGGACGAAGTCCTGCAAGTCCGCCTTTTTGTTCTGGCAGTTTAAGAACAGACACTGGACGGATCCCATTGTAGTGAATGCGCTCCGTGTATGTTGTAGCGGCCTATCCCTTGTTCTCATCTGTCGGACTGACGCTAGTGTGAAGCTAGCGGTATATGACCACAAGCTGACATCTCTACACCAGTGACTGCTGAATCTACATCCTATACAGACTGCAGCCAGCAGGTAACATACGGTATTTCCACCGATATGGTGTTCACAAGGACTCTTGCTTTACATAAAATTTATATACAAGACATGTAAAAATTCCCTCCACTGAGGCTCAGAGCCGGTCATAGCTCCACACCTCCTGTGACTACACGCGGTATGCTGATAGTGATGTGACCCTCTTCGCTTTCCGTAGTAAGGGTGTTCGCCGAACCCTCATAAGGGTCAGCTGACCGCTGTAGTAACGTCCAATCAGGAAGCTGCGGCGCTGACTGTGGCGTAGAGGTGTACGGAGCAGAGTGTGTACGGGGTCGCCGGCGGTTATAGGGGGCGTCACATTACTACAGCCCGGGACGTGTATGGGCTGGGAGAAGGCATTCCCTCGGTGATCTAACACTTTTATGTCTATTGTAAAACTACAACCCCCAGCATGCTGCAGTTAGGATATAGTGGGAGTTGCTGTGCTGTTGTGTGCTCTGTACATCACGTTATATATGGCCGTATTTTTGGCGACCTATAAGACTAGTTTCACACGGTGGGATTTGGAGAGGGATATGAGATTGTATTCTGCCTCAGATTCCTATCCAAATTCTGTCCCTTTGGCTCTCTGCTGCGGATTTGCTCACTGACTAGTCTTGGACACAATTGGAGGGGGGGGGGCGCGATTTATTAAAGGGGTTGTCCAGGAATTTAACAACTCATAGAGGAGGAGGGCAAGGTGAAACATTTAAAAAAAAAAAACTTCTCCTGTCCCCTGCACTCTGGTCACTTATGTGGGTAATGTCACCAGGTCCTTTCTTGTGGCTGCCACTGAGCAGATGGCTGCGGCAGACACCGGAGCGCAGAGTACAAGTAAGTGTGTGTTTGGTTTTTTTTGTTTCACCTTCCCCACCTCTGTTAGTTGTCAAATTTTTCTTACTTGTATAGCGCCAACATATTCCGCAGCGCTTTTACAGACATTGTCAGTCACGGTCCCATAAAGGGGTCACAATCTACATTCCCTATCAGTATGTCTTTGGAGTGTCGTAGGAATTCCTGGACAACTCCTCCTTTTAAGACTGGGAGTTGAAAATTGGTGAGGGTTTAACACCCAGAACCCCTGTGGTTCAGCTGTTTGAAGCTGCTGCGGCTCCTCTTCACAGGCCATGTGACTTCACATTAATTGGTTATGCAGCCTGGTCACAGTTCAGTCCCATTCAAGTGAATGGGCTGAGCAGCAATACTAAGCACAGTGCTGTACATTTGTACAGAAGCTGCTGGGAGCTGGGGTGTGGAATCCTCCTGGTCTTTAATCAGTGACCTAGCCTAAGGGTGCTTTTACACAGTCATAGGCATGCTCTAGGCCTGGGCAATGAATCACAAAATAACCAAAACTGAAAGTCAGCTCTGTTAACCATTGTGAGCTTGACTGTATCGATGATTTCAGTTTGGTCATTTTGTGTCTATGCCTTCCTTTCTCCCACTGCCATTGCCTAAGGGATATGTCACTAACTGCACAGTATGTGAGTGACTTATCAGCAATTCTGACTGAATAACGTACAATAAGTGACATGTTCCTTAGCCGATGGCAGTATGCAGCGAGGGAATGGCTTCTCTAGTAAGGAAGAGACCCTAAATGGCTGCATTACAGTGCGTAACCGCATTCGGCCTCACACTAGCTTTCGTCTGTCTATTGTTCGGGTCCACATGGGGACCTGACAGACTGAGAGCCCGTACTCTAAAAAAAAAAAATAAATAAATAAATGGTGACCCATGGTCCCCATAATGGGGTCCGTCAGGTTTCTATCGGTTTTATACTGAAACCGACAGAGAGAGGTCCTCCATGCAGGACTTTTCTCTCTGACAATTTTAGATGGACTCTGCGGCAGAGTCTCCGACTCCAATGTAGTTGTGAGTCTACATGTTCGTGTGGTGTGTGTATATGTATATATGCCAGTTATGTTTGGTGTACTATGTATGTGGAGCCTTAAAGAGGTTATCTCAAAAAGAGAAAACTGCAGGACCTGCACAGCCAGGCTGAATGTGGGTGTGACTGGTAGGTGGTGGACGGCGCTCCCATTCACTTCAGTGGCAGCTCTGGAGATACCAAGTGTTTTATTTAGACTGTCTACAATTACTTCAATGGGAGTGCTATAGACCACCAGCCCTTCCCTAATTCAATCTGGCTGAACAGCTAGAGAAAGGTCTGCAGTTTTCTCTTCATGGGATAACCCTTTTTAGGGTGAGGCCCCACATTGCACAGCATTATTAGACCCCCTAGGGGTCTTGAACATCTGGGGGTCTGATCACTAATGCAATGCATTACAAATTACTGGCATTTGTATTACAGGCTGTATAGAGCAGCCTGCAATGAAAATGAATGAGAGACCAGCCTGGGAGCCTTCAACAGGTTTCTGACTGTCATAGTAACTGATACCCGGCAGGCTTGGACTGGCCCACTGGGACTTGGTGGGAAGGTAGAAAAAGCATGGCTGCTTCCTGTAAAGCATATGGGACTGAAGACCGTAACAGAAACAGTTGAGTGATGTACTCTATCAGTCCAATGGACATTGAATATTTTAATACCTTGACTACAGTGAGGAGGAGTGGTGGGCTCAGTACCCCAGTTTTAGTGATCCATGAGGCCTCTTGCATTTGGCAGCAATGCTGCTGAACAAGGTCCCCGGGGACTGAAACATCCAGGGACTGCATCTATGGCCTTCCTTTGAACTAAACTTTGTTCACTGTGTTATAACTTACTATGAAGGCATGAGATCATGTCATAGAGCTGAGTTGAGTCCAGGAAATACGGCCTGCACATGGACTATTTCTCCTTGACAGGATTTGGTTTGGTGAATCCGGCCTTAGAAAGTGCACGTTAGTGTTATATAGGCTTCTTATAGGCATTGTTCATACATAGTAGAAGGGGCCAGCAAATCTAAAACACAATCCACATATGTACCGTATAGATTCAATCATGCAGTGCAAAGGATCAAATCTACGGATGCCATCTAGAACAATCCATACAGACAACATCCTGCTGCTAACGGGGCGTTCACACTACCGTTGGTACTGTCCATCAATGTCTTCCGTTAATGGACATTAAACTGTCACAGTCTCTGACCGTTCCCTGCAACAGTTTTTTGTCCGTTGCTGTCATCCTATGATGGAAGACAGCAACGGACATTACCAACAGTAGTGTGATCGCCCCCTAAGCTGCAAATTGGCAGGAACTGAAATCCGGCCAGATGTTTTCCACAGTAGGTACAAGGGTTAGTGCAGCGTTGTTCACTTGCTTGGTAAAGCGCTCTACTGCAGGTTCATCATAGGAGACTAAAACCTGAACTGCACTCCAGTCCCTTTGCTGTAAGTTGGTTGGTCTTATGCTAGAAATTCTGCAAAGACAGCTAAAAATAAAATGCTAAATGTAGTATTCTTATACTATGTAATATACTTTAATATCATACATTATGAGACCTTACTCTACCTTGATCATGAGTGAACATGCATTTCCCTCACTTTGCAGGATGTGCTGTGCTGGAGTACCCTATAACGTGGCTGTGACAGTCCAGTCTTTTCCATAGGAGATGTTCAGGATCTTCTCCTCAGCTCATCTACTGTGTGCAACGTTATCTGGAGTTCGGTGTACAGTGGCCACAATGTTCTATGCTGTGAGGAAAGGACGGAACCCGGGAGTCTACAACACCTGGTAAGTCAGTCTTAAAATATCCCATACTGGTCCCAAGGCTAGTAACTACATTCATCTACACCAGAGCACCACTGCCACTTTGAATAGCTGAAGTTTGTGGGGGGAAGGGTGGGCAGGGTTTCAGACTTTCGCCAACCTGAGGATAGGTCATCACTATTTTCGTCCCATGAAATACCTTTAAGTGAGTTACAGCGGGCGTCTGAGACTTTCTAGCTTCGCTATATTTTATATATCTACAGAGTTTTCTTTAAAGGGGCTCTCCACATTGAACACTCTGTACTTGTTAGAGTGGTCTCTTGACAAGGAGCTGATCCCAGAGTCCCCTTGCTGGGACCCCTTGCGATCAGCTGTAATCTGTGGAGACACATGGCAATATGTGGCAGATAGTTATGTGCTTTGAGTCGTGTACTCCTTTTTTTTTTTTTTTTTTTTTTTTTTAAAGGGAACCTGTCACATTGTACATGGTGATTAATCTGCAGACATAATGTTGTAGAACAGGAGGAGAAAAGCCGATTAATACAGGGCGTTGTAAGGGGAGGGTTTATGTTATTGTATTTGCTCTCAGTGCAAATTCTGATTAAATCCCGGGACAGGAGTCCTGATCTACCTATGTGCCTTGCAGCAAGAGTTGCACGTTACTGATAAAGAAGGACTCCTGGAAGCAGAAATGACATTTATAGTCAAAAAAGCTTTGGGGCCCTGATGTTTCTATTGTACTAGATAGAAAATGAACAGATGACCACTGTCTAGTGTGTTTTTATAACTTGTATTAGAAGGGGGAGATTAAAATTCTGACAAGTCCTCTATAAACCATTTTTTTTTTTCTGTTCTCTAAGGGAAGAATGTAAAGCACAAGTGGACAAATTTCCGTCAGCAAGGTACAAGAAGTTTGCTTCAGAAGAGGAGGCCTGGAAATTTGTAGGGGATAACCCAGAAGCTTCTTCAAGTCATATAGAAAGTGAGAGAAAATCTGTGCTGCTGAATAGTGTATACAGTAGATCCCAATAGATAACGCCTGGATACCCCAGTGATCATGGTTATTGAAGGGGAAGTGGTGGAAGCGGCAACAGGAATGTGGTACTGCATGGCGCTAAATGCAGATGGAATGTAAAGGCGTTTTTTGGGACTTAATCGATGACCTATACTTAGCTATGGGGAAGTTATGACACCTGTGACCCCCTGCGGATCAGCTGTATGAAGCGACATCACATGGTCTCATCACCACCAAGTCCCATTCAAGTGAGCACAGCCATTGCACAAATGTACTGAACTGGCTATAGTGCTCACCTGAATGCTGCAGCCTCTTCAAAGAGCTGATCGGCCGGGAGCCTTGGTGTTTGACTCCTGCCAATCCTAAACACAGCTAATCATCAATTGTTTAGACTGGAAAACCTTTAGGCTGAGGTCACACGTTGTGGAAAAGCTCTTTTGCAGATTTTGCTGCTTTTTTTTTTTTTTTTTTTTTTAAAGTCAAGAGTGAAATGAGTAGAAGGTAAAAATATAAGAGCTTCCTATATATTTCCCATTACTTTTCTAGCCATTCCTGGGTTTGGTTAAAAAAAAAAAAAAAAAAACGCAGAAAAAGCAGCCTTTCTGCAATGTGGGGCCTTAGCCTTAAGGATTTATTCCCATATTTTAAGACCATGGCATACCTCTAGTTCATGCCATTACTTAATGATTGGTGAGAGGGTAACCCCAGGGATTCCTATTGAACCTGAGGAGGCAGGGGCTGTGACTCTGTTGTATCTCTGCACCCCCCTACCCTGTGTATTCTTGTACAGCAGCACTTGGCCATCCACTGTGCAGGGAACTACAGCACTGCGCCATTCAAATGAGGTTCCCTGCATCCTGCTAGATGACTGAGAGCACAGCTGTGAAGACAGAAATTACAGTGGGTATGGAAAGTATTCAGACCCCTTTAACTTTTTCACTCTTTGTTTTATTGGAGCCATTTGCCAAAATGAGAAAAGTTCATTTTATTTCTCATTAATGTACACTCAGCTCCCCATCTTGACAGAAAAAAAACAAACAAAACAGAAATGTAGATATTTTTGCAAATTTATTAAAAAAGAAAAACTGAAATATCACATGGTCATAAGTATTCAGACCCTTTGCTGTGACTCTCATATTTAACTCACATGCTATCCATTTCCTTCTGATCCTCCTTGAGATGGTTCTACTCCTTCATTGGAGTCCAGCTGTGTTTAATTAAACTGATTGGACTTGATTAGGAAAGGCACACACCTGTCTATATAAAACCTCACAGCTCACAGTGCATGTCAGAGCAAATGAGAATCATGAGGTCAAAGGAACTGCCCAAGGAGCTCAGAGACAGAATTGTGGCAAGGCACAGATCTGGCCAAGGTTACAAAAGAATTTCTGCAGCACTCAAGGTTCCTAAGAGCACAGTGGCCTCCATAATCCTTAAATGGAAGAAGTTTGGGACGACCAGAACTCTTCCTAGACCTGGCCATCCAGCCAAACTGAACAATCGTGGGAGAAGAACCTTGGTGAGAGAGGTAAAGAAGAACCCAAAGATCACTGTGGCTGAGCTCCAGAGATGCAGTAGGGAGATGGGAGAAAGTTCCACAAAGTCAACTATCACTGCAGCCCTCCAGCAGTCAGGGCTTTATGGCAGAGTGGCCCGAAGGAAGCCTCTCCTCAATGCAAGACCATAAGAAAGCCCACATAGAGTTTGTCAAAAAACACATGAAGGACTCACAGACTATGAGAAATAAGATTCTCTGGTCTAATGAGATGAAGATTGAACTTTTTGGCGTTAATTCTAAGCGGTATGTGTGGAGAAAACCAGGCACTGCTCATCACCTGCCCAATACAATCCCAACAATGAAACATGGTGGTGGCAGCATCATGCTATGGGGGACAGGACGACTGGTTGCAATTGAAGGAAAGATGAATGTGGCCAAGTACAGAGATATCCTGGAAGAAAACCTCTTCCAGAGTGCTCTGGACTTCAGACTGGGCCGAAGATTCACCTTCCAACAAGACAATGACCCTAAGCACACAGCTAAAATAACAAAGGAGCGGCTTCGGAACAACTCTGTGACCATTCTTGACTGACCCCGCCAGAGCCCTGACCTCAACCCAATTGAGCATCTCTGGAGAGACCTGAAAATGGCTGTCCACCAACGTTCACCATCCAACCTGACGGAACTGGAGAGGATCTGCAAGGAAGAATGGCAGAGGATCCCCAAATCCAGATGTGAAAAACTTGTTGCATCATTCCCAAGAAGACTCATGGCTGTACTAGCTCAAAAGCAAGGGGCTTCTACTCAATACTAAGCCAAGGGTCTGAATACTTATGACCATGTGATATTTCAGTTTTTCTTTTTTTAATAAATTTGCAAAAATATCTACATTTCTGGGTTTTTTTTTCTGTCAAGATGGGGTGTTGAGTGTACATTAATGAGAAATAAAATGAACTTTGTTTCATTGTAGCCATTTATTAAAAGCAAAAAAAGAGTGAAAAATTTAAAGGGGTCTGAATATTTTCTATACCCACTGTACATGGGAATGGAGAGCAAAATTATTGCTTTAGCCCCTTTTATTCTCAGAATTTTAGGGGGGTTTCAGAGGTCAGGTCTCTAGCTGTCATAAAGTGATAACATAGCATATAGAGGTTTTGGAAAACAATGCATGAAATGTAAAACCATGAAGACTTATTTATTTTTGTTGCCATTTATAGATATTAAGAATTGCGGAGGTTTTCCGATATTAAGATACTTATGAGCCTATTCTTAGGATAGGCCATCAATATCAAATTGGTGGGGGTCCCACACCGATCAGCTGATATCTGCAGCCGCCAGAATCGCACAGTCTACACAGCTGGAAGCTGATTGCTCTGTGCGCTGTGCAGTGACCATGCCTGGATACTGCAGCTCTGCTCCCGATTCAATGAATTGGACTGGTGACCGTTCTATGCACAGCTGGGGGGCCAGAAACTCTGCTGTGCACAGGATGCAGCACTAAATCTGGTGTACGTCGTAGTGACTTATCTCATGTAGTAGTGTATTTTTTACAGGTTCTTCAAAAGATCAAAGTTCATCATCAAATGTGAAGACATGTCATGCCAAAAGAGCACTACCAGTCTCCACATCTACAGAGCAGCCGGTTCCTAAACGAACCAAGTTCATCGACATCAGTTCATTACCACCTTTACCTGGACACTCCTTCACCCAGATGGGTAGATTATTCTTCATCTTTTCTCTTTATTTCTATTGCTGTGAAGAATTAAATCTCATTTTAAATGTGTCTTCTATGAATTTCTTACACTCTTGGGACCTGAAAGTAAAAATCTCTAGACATTGTTATACATTCATAGTAATGTCGCATCATGAGTCTGCCATGTTGGCATGTCAACCATACTGACAGTGTCCACAGCTATGATTGGAAGCCATGGCAAAGTGGGTCCTCAATGAGTGTGCATTGTCATGACAAAATAAGGGATCAGCAGGGAGTGTGGAGACCAGATTGTGAAAGAAGTGATACGTGGTTTTTTTTTTTTTTTTTTATTTATTTATTTATTTTTATTTTTTGTTTTTTTGTTTTTTTTTGGGCCCTTAATTTATAAAAATTTCCCAAAAAGGCATTGAATGCAGTTTGCCTTAAATGCAGCGTAACAATAATGCTTTCCCAGTGATAGTCAGTGTATAATGTCATATTCTCTTTCGAAGGTGACTGCACAGTTGTGTACACCGATGGTTGTTGCTCCAGTAATGGACGACGTAAAGCACGAGCTGGGATTGGGGTTTACTGGGGTCCAAACCATCCAATGTAAGTACAGGTTATTATTTTCATATATACATATTGGAAGATTTATATTTTGTGCCAGTTAAAAAGAAAAAAAAGTGTGTGTATAATATTTATAAGGAAAAAGAGAGACTGGTAGTAGCAGAGTGTTCACATAGTTGGTAAGAAAGGCCCTAACTTACTGCTAGATAGCGGAGGGGGTATAGGGATGGCACTCTTAGACTTAATCTGGCCAAATAGTTTAGCTTAGATTAGATAGCTGCTGGCCAGATGAGTGTTTGCCTGAAAGCTACTGTATCTCTACTGACCCAAGTAATCTCTCTCCATCGCCTTATACACATGCATACTCCACTTTCTTGAATGTACATACAGTATTTTCTCCTAAGGGCAAGAGGAGACGGTCGCTGCCAAACTCCTGTCGGGTGAGGTAAACAATAGAAGCCAAGTTGGTTGGGTTGGCTTCAGATAAAGAGGACAGGTCCTTTGTGTCTAATATCCTGATCATTTATGTTAATAGGAATGTGGCAGAAAGACTTGAAGGGAAGCAGACGAATCAGCGTGCTGAAATACAGGTAGGCTACATTTTGATGCTGAAATTCTCTTTAAAGGGGTTATCCAGTTTCTAACATTGATGGCCCATCAATATTAGATTTGTGGGGGTGCGACACCCAGGACCCCTGCAGATCACTGTTAGCAAGACAGTGTGGATTGCGGTATTGTTTTCATGAAATCTATGGGGCAGCCTGCAGTACTTAGAATTGCTGCTACAGTTTGTACGGAGAATGAGCAGTGTGTCTTGCGGTATTTAAACAATACCACAAGCTGTGCGGTCTTGGTACCGATGATCTATGGGGGTACTGGGTGTCACACCTCTGCAGATCTAATATTGACAGCCTATTCTTATATTAGAAACTGGATAACCCCTTTAAATTTTTTTTTTTTATTTTTAATACTATTATGTTGAGAGAATGTATGGGGAAATTTTTTTTTTTGTAACCTCTCTATCTCTTTAGCAACACTCTGATCCCTCCAAATGCTTGCTTTCTAGGCAGTGGGGAGGCGCTGTGGAGGGAGATGGGTGTGGGACTTAGCAGAGCAATGTAGTGCTCAGCGATTACAGGTCATGTTATGCAGGGACTGTCAAATGAAAGTTAGATTAGGTTTCATCAGTATAGAATGATATAAAGAGGGAAGGCACAGTTTAAGCTGCTTTGGAAAATGAACCCTTTGCCAACATCAACTGTAATAGGCCCACCTTTGCATTAATGGCTCCAGTTGCAAGCGTTAACCCCCCCCCCCCCCCCCCTCCCGCCCCAAAAGTACCCCTCCATTAGTGCCCCCATCCTCTTACTTGTAGTAACAGTTTATTTTCAAATCAGCCCCCAATCACAAATAGAAATAATCAAAAACTAAAAAATTAGGTATCCTCGCATCTGAAACTGCCCGAAATACAGTGGTATAAAAATATTTATTTAAAGATTGCTTGACCATTGTACCAAACAAGCCCTCTTACCTCTTGTGTCCCCTTGTTTCCACATCGTAACCTTTGGCGCGCAGGGCCCTCACTCCTATTATACATTAATTCTTTATCACGCTGTAAAATGTTACGTCAAATACTATCTGTTTAAAGAACCCTATGATTTGTAAAGTGCTGCTGAATATGTTGGCACTATATAAATAAAATATGGTGGTCTATTATTTATTTATTTATTTTGGTGGCTTCAACCCCCACCAAAAGATTTTAATAAAAAGCAATCAAATAATCAGATATTCCCCAAAATGGTATAAATAGTACAACTGCCACTGTAGAAAATATGCTTTACACAACCCCATACACCGGAAATCTACAGTGTCAGAATATGGTGCCTCTCAAGAATTTTTTTTTTGCAAAGTTTTTTTGGATTTGTGTTATGGTACTTAAAACCTTTCAAAAACTAATATAAATTTGGTATCGCCATAATTATAACATCTCACAGAATATAGGATATCAAACAGCATGATAGGGTAGATTCATTGTTAGGCATATGTGTTAGCGTAGCCACCCAGTGGTTGTGCTGTGCATTACGGCCTGTTGAGAATTTTGCTAGCATGTCACAATATTGTATTAAATGAATTTTGTGAGAAATGGTCTTTGCGCTAAGTTGAGGGTGGACACAACTGTATTAGATGTCACAATTTGTATTTGTGGTTACTGCATCATAAAAAGATTGTATTTTCTTTAATGTTCCAATATTGAGAGTACCAGAAATGTGCTCTTGTTTACAGTCTGAAAAAGTAGCAAAGGGGCTTCAGAAATATGATGCTGAACCTGATAACCATAGTTTTCACTATACTTTCATCAGAAAACTGGCAAAAATCTAAATGTGCCCACAATGTGCAGCTGATCCTGTGCCTTCCAGGCATAAACCTTGGTCTAGCAAAGTTTGGTCTGCACTTTCCAGGTCGTTTTCAAAAGTGTGGTTTTGTACTCTGTAGTGTCTGTATGGTTCCTTCATACAAGAAGATACAATACCTACCCTCAATCCTACATTTTGACAATGCATCCCCTGTTCCACAGTGTGCTGGAACAGCCTCATGTGGGGTACAGGTGACATGTTAGGAGTGATGTCAAAGTACCCAACATTTGACCAATGAGTCACCTTTGCCTCTGCCCTTCCAGCCCAGACAGTCCATGGATTAGAGGGTACAAGACCCAAATCGAGGTGGGGTTAAAGGGGTTGTCCGGGATAAAATGATCTTGCTACACTAAACTAAACACCCTCCCCCCGCCTAACTTCTAACTTAATTTACCAAAAATGTATATTTACGCAAATCACCAGGGTGGTCATGTGACCACCCCAGGCACACTTTTTAAAAATTTTCTGGTGATGTTCTGTTACCACCCCCACCCCATCATACTTGCCTGTCTTTTGGGCATGAAACATCTCTTCATCATTCAGGGGTGTCGGCTCCTCCTCTCCTCTGACGTCTGCTGGCCTCCCACGCCTGCGCGATAGAGCCGGAGTGCTGGCATGCCGGCATTCGAGTTCTATTACGGAGGTGCCAGCAGACGTGAAGAGAAGATGCTGGCCTCCCACGCCTGTGCCGGGCAGAAATCAAGAGAAGGAGCCGGCGGCACAGAAGCACAGAAGAAAGTGATCTTGAAGACGAAAAGACAGGTAAGTATTAGTTAGATATTTAGCAAGGGCTAGTAGTGGGCAGGCCAGCTAGGGAAACAGGGAGGGGGGTGTGAGAGAGGGACGGGGAGGCAGTGAAAGGAGGATCTGAGTGAAGAGCAATGCATCATGGTAGTTGTGGGATAAGAGAGCAGGAAGGTACCCATGTAAACAAATGCAGAGGATGCAAGGAGCTCCCAGAGAAACCCAGAAATCACTCCAAACACTGCTAAATGTATTTGGGTGCACTTATTAACCCATTAATAGCACTAAATATTTTTTGCCCGGAGAACCCCTATAATGTAGGTTATTAATTAAACCAAACTCCACCTCCATTGAGATTATAAATTCTCCCAGAAAACCACTTCAGGTTAAAGCCCCACATAGCAAGCCGCAGCCAGAAAATGTTGCGGAAAAGACAGCTCACGTTTTTGGAATCGCAACATTTCCGCTTTTACAGAACCTCATCCACTTTGCAGGTACTGTAAAATGCAGCATCTTTTGCAACATAGATTGTCGGCCTTACAGATGTTACTAAGTAATATATAATAGTACATGCTTACTGACTGGGGATTATTTTACAATACACAGAACTCTTTATATTATGTATGGATCTATAATACTTCTTTTCCCTCTTTTTTGCAGGCAGCTTGTAAAGCGTTAGAACAAGCAAAAAGCCAAAACCTCACCAAACTAGTTCTATACACAGATAGCATGCATACTATAAATGGTAAGGCCTCTACACTGTACTGACTGCTTTAGTATTCTGTACTGTCTTGTTTCATATTCTTCTTGTCTGTGTTTATCAGGTATCACAAAGTGGATACATTCCTGGAAGGTGAACAATTGGAAGATGAGCACTGGAAAAGAGGTCGTAAACAGGGGAGACTTTGAAAAGCTGGACAGGCTGGTGCAAGGGTTGGATGTAAAATGGGTAAGTATAGTGCGCTGTGCTTAGAATGGGGGAGACAGTCCATGTATTAGGAGCAGACTGAACTCATATGTTGGTTATAGGGGGTTTTCCCAGCTCAAAATATTGATAGATCACTGATATCAGATCTGTGGGGGTCTGACACTCGTCACCCCCTTCGATTTAGAGAATGGAGCAGGAAGCAGACAGCGCTGTTCTGTGTAGTAGCAGAACTGAGTGACTGCAGTTTAGATCTCATTCAAATGAATGGAAGCTGATCTGCAGTACCTGGTCTGACCACTGCACAGAGAACAGAGCTGTCTGCTTCCTGCATCAGCTGCTGAGAACAGCTGATTGGTGGGGGGGGTGACAGGCGTTTGATATTAACTACCTATCCTTCAGATAGATCAGTATTTTAGCCCAGAAAACCCTTTTAAGTTCATCCAAGCCAATATCTCTCCAGTAAATGCTCCCAATGTTGTTCCTAGTTCAGACACAGCCATATGAACCCAGCTTTGGAGACTAAATGCTTGTATATTAACCTGTATATATTCTGACATGCCACTACTCAGATGCACATTCCAGGCCACGCTGGTTTTGGAGGAAATGAAGAAGCTGATCGGCTCGCCAGAGAAGGAGCAAAGAAGCCTGCACTAGATACCAGTGACTCTTAAAGAAAGAGGAGTGACCGGTTTTGGACCTATTTGAATGGACCTTATGTACAATGTTCAGCCTGCAGGACTTTGTGGATATGAGGCTGTAACAGCAGATTATGTAGAAAAGCATTGGGTTTAGCTGCAGCAGGACATTTAAAAATCCCTTGCACTACTTACTTTGGACAAGGAAGATTTTATCATAGTCCCCTTTAGAATAAAATGGTGTCTTAAGACAGCATGGGTAATATTTCCTTTGGTCTCCATGTTAAAACCCATATCAGACTACTCTCGTGCTTGACCATTTCAGGTTTGCTGCCATCTATATCATATTACTCAATAAAACAAACCAGGATTCTCATCATTGCTGCCTGGTAGTAAATTTCTGGCTTACCTAGAGATTTCTATACATATAAGGCCGGTTGCACACGACCGTGTGCTTTTCCGCAGCCGTGAATTAAAAGAATGGGCGGCGCATGGGGGACATGCGGATGTCTTCCGTGTGCCGCATGAGCCGTGCTTCCGTGGCCCCTTTTGTTAAATTAATAGGAGCCACGGAAACAAGGGGTAAAATAGGACAAGAATAGGACCTGTTCTATATTTTGCGGCCTGGACTGTCTGCCTGCCCATGTGACAGTGTAATTCATGGTCATGTGTCTGGGCCCATAGAAATGAATGGGTCAATGTGAAATACACAGATAGCACACTGATCACGGCCACGGTCATCTGCAAGGGGCCTTAGACAGATGCACACCACTTCTGGGACCTGGTATAATAGTATTTGGACTGTAATACAAGTCCATCTTACTATGTGCCTCCAATTTTATACAGAAAAATTGTCATGTGATTTCATGTATGTTCTTCTCTCCTAGAAGCATCAATTTACAGTAATACCTCGTACACTCGCGTTTCCGAATTTGCGAATTCACAGATTCGCGATATTTTTTGGCAACTAACATATATAGATTTTGCTCTTTTTTTTTTTTCTCAGATCTGTGAAATTTAATTAAAAAAAACCACCTTCGCTATTGGGTAGTAGCGTCCTGTTCGTTACGTACCCGGTAATTAGTTTCATTTTACTGTGAGTGTATAAGAAAAATGAATGAATGTATTAATATACAGTACTGTACAGTATACTGTACAGTACTGTAGGGTAAAGTTTATTGCTATTTAGGGGTTAAACATTAGAAATCGGCATTGTAAGCGCTTGTACCAAACATTCGCGATTCCTCGCGATCCGCGACCCGCTCTGTAACCTAACCTCGCGAATGTACGAGGTATTACTGTACTGAGGAACTGTAGAGTCCCACATGACATAGGATTTGCATGTGCATGGTCCCTACAATGATTATAAAAGAAAAGGGGCAGAATGGGTTAAATTGTACATCTGATAAGGTAGATGTGACACCTTCTCGCATAGTTCTATACATACAGATTTTTACATAAGTTCTAAAAGTAGACAAAGCAAGCCAAATCAAACAAGAGTGAAAAAAATACCGATCTCAATATCACACATCTGTGAGTCTTAAAAGTATGTGAACCTTTGCTTTCAGTATCTGATGTGACCCCTTTTGCAGCAATAACTGCATGTAAAAATTTCTGATAATCGTTCATCAGTCCTGTACATCGGCTTGAAGGAATTCTAGGCCATTTCTCTGTACAAGACAGCTTCAACTCTGTTATGTTTATGGGTTTCCTCCCATGAACTGTTTCCCTCAGGTCTGTCCACAACATTTCTATTGGATTAAGGTCAGGACTTTGACTTGGCCATTCCAAAACTCTTCATGAATGAATAGTATATATGAATATACAAAACTTTGTAACGTATTTAAGAAATGTTTCCGTCTCCATTTATCAATCTGAGTTACTTTTCTACATATTAGTCTATGGAGAAGGAGACTGCTGGAAACCCCACAGATAACTGCTGCTGCTCCTCTCTGCTATTCTGTGAGCCAGGTAGCTCTCTTAATACTGCTATGCTAGAGATGACAGGCTAATGAGGCAATAAATCAATTAACAGCCTCCTTCTCCCCTCTCCATAGACTTCTGTGTGTGAGCTGGATACTGCTGCAGAGTCTATGTAAACAAACAGCCTGATAATAAGGAGGAAAGCAGCGTTCTGCTACGTGGGGCCTTAGCCTAAAGTAGTTTTAAATTTTCACAAGGAACAGGGAGTTGTCCTTTGTTCTTTCCATTCAGACCCTAAGAATTCTTATGCAGCTTTCACATCACAGTATTTCTAGCAGTATAACTTATGTGCTGGGAAAGCTGATGAATTGCGGCATCCATCTCCATAGAAAGTACATATAAAATATATTTTTTTTTTGTTTTACTAAAAGCGGCTGCAGAGATAAATACCATCATTTTTAGTCTATAAGAAGTACTAAAAATTAGAAGCATAAAAATAGAAAAATATATTTATACTGATATGAAGTGCCCTATTATACTGCCCCACAGTGTGCTATCATTATTAGGGGCGCTCTTGTAACGTCCCGCTCCCCTGAGCTCACCAGTCAGAGGCAGTATTCGGAGGCTGGGGTTATGGGGATGGATATGCTCCAGGATCAGTATATAGAGAAGGAGCTAGTGATTGCTTCTAGTCCAGGCGTGGTGGCATGGCTAGAAGGTCAGGACAAAGCATTTATATGCTCTATACATACACAGTAAATTTCGATCTGTTTTCCTACCATGGAATCTTTTCAGAATGGTAGTGAGTAGAGACGGGCGAACCTCACAAGATTTATTTCGTTTTGGGTTGGGGTCCCTGATTCATTTCAGGTTAAACAATTTCAGATAGAACCGGAAGTGAAATTATTGTGGCCTGGGGTCTCTTCAGACCCCATAATATAATAGATATAGGCCCAGGAGAAGTGTAAAAAAAACAAACAATTAATATATTCACCTTCCCTAACTTCTTTTGGGCCTCCTCACAGCATCTGGTGCTCTCTCTCGGTCTCCTTAGTGATGTTATGAGCCCAGGGTCTCCCCGCTAAAGCCTGTGACTGGGCCTTAGTGATGAAATGGTCATACCGAGCGTCATGACATATAGCATGCTTGTGTCACCCTACGTCGAGTATGTCTCTTGTAAGCTTAAGGTATGGATGGACCTTCCATTAACGTTCATGGGATGGATAAATATATTTAAAATGATTCTACCCAAGCTACTGTATATGCATACATAGGCACTTTGTGATTGACAAACTTCTCACCCACTTCCTGTGCCATAACCAGACTCTTCAATTGGCAAGGGACACCTTCAAAGCTCCCTGTGATCGGGGTGGCCTGGCCCTCCTTGACTTCTATTAAATACCTACACAACTTTCTTATGGGGCCTGGTGGATCAGGGCAGATGCTAACAACCCTGCAGTGGTACTAGAGGTAGCCCTATTGTGCTCCTATGAGGCTTAAGCTAACCTGGTGTATAGGGGTGACTCATACCCCACCAAGTTAGGCTGCTGCACATGTGCAGACTACCCACTGCACCAGATGTGGGGATCATAGGGGATCCTTCATGTATATGGCATGGGACTCTGTGGTCATCCGTGCTTTTTGGTCTGAGTTTATGGGTTTCTTAATATGACTGTAGGTCTTCCTGGGGTCTGCTCACCGAAGAATAGTCTGTTGGGCTTGGTTAAAGAGATTGTCCCCATCAAATATGGTCGTAAGCGGCATAGAATCCTTATGTATTATGCAAGGAAGACTATATTGCTTAATTGGAAGCCCCTTATGGTTTAAACACTTAGCCATTGTATAAACTTGATTGACTCAGATTTGCCTAAATATAAAGCAACATATGTGGCTAGGGGTACCCCAGACCGTTGTATGAAAATCTGGGATCCTTGGATAAATGCACAGACTACTCCTGCGCATATGCTATAGGGGTTACCTCCTCGGGGTGGTGAACCGAACGAGTGTGTGCATGTGTGATATGGCGGTACTGAACCTTTGATGAGACATGCTGGACATGGCCTCCAACTCTGATCTACTTGGGTTTATGACAGGTGTATTTGTTATGCACTTTGAGTGTTATTCTTTTTCTTATTATTTCAGCTCTGCTTCATAAGTGTGTGTCGCTGAGATGTCTGCAACTGTTGCTAACCTGTTATTTTAAAAATTGCAAAAATAAATATAAAAAATATATTTCTATCAGCACCAGGAAATACTCCAATATATGGTAGATATGTGTACAGGACATTGTGTAATACAGAATTATTGATATATATATATATATATATATATATATATATATATATACATACACACACGTGCACAAAATTGTTGGTACTCCTCGTTTAATGAAAGAAAAACCCAGAATGGTCACAGAATTTGCCAAACTGCATGTTGACTAGCCACAAAGCTTCTGGGAGAATGTCCTATGGATAGATGAGACAAAAAACACCCAAGAATGGCTAGGAGGAAAACATTGGACTACTGTATTCTGAAGTGGCCTTCTATGAGCCCTGACCTAAATCCTATTGAGCATCTTTGGAAGGAGCTGAAACATGCCGTCTGGAAAAGGCACCCTTCAAACCCGAGACAACTGGAGCAGTTTGCTCATGAGGAGTGGCCAAAATACCTGTTGAGAGGAATTCCTCTTCATTTTCTGCCGCCATGATTTTCACCGCTGTCTAGCCACGACAGTATGCCGAGGCAGTGCATCGGCATTCCATCACGGCATCCCGCTGCTGATTAGGCCCGGATGACTTGGCCTAATCAGCAGGGAGTCTCGAGCCGCAGACTCCGCGGCCGGATCAAGCAGGACGCTTCTTTTTTTCGCGTCCTGCTGTGATCTCTGGCCCCCATTGAAAATAATGGTAGGCGGATTCCGGTAGGAATCTGCACCAAATCCGGGGGAGAAATCTACCCCCAAATCCACGGCAAATTCCTGTGTGTGAACACAGCCTTAAAATGTCTGCAGAGACATAAAGTGTTGAAAAATAGAAGATAAATAAACGCATACTGTAAATAGACCTAAAATCAACTTATCAACTTTGGGTAGGATATAGCAGGGAATGAAGTGCTAAAGTGTATATGAATAGGGAGTGAGCAGACAGAGAGTCTCGCCTGAATGGGAATGAGAGAGATAGCTTTTCTTCGCCAGAAGTAGTCTTGTGAGGAAGCGGCCAAGAGGGAGGTAAATGGGACTCTAATAGAAAACTGTATCCAGCCCCTCCCGGGAACTGCACCTCGACCTAGAGACAAAGGGGGAGGGAACAGAAGCGTTAATCAGAGCTCCAACCTGCAGCAAGGGCAAATGGGGACTGCAGCACACAAGAAGTTATTCTGAGAGAGAGGATGCCAGAGAAGTAGCCCCCAGCATCATGTAAAGGATAACAGGCTGAACCGCTAGGACCCCATTGCTGCATGCTACTATGTCTTCGCCGGAGCAAGATTATTGCCCAGACTGAGGTGCTATAGGTCATCGTCACACCTATAGTGGGGGAAGCATCTTAGTCCAAACTAACCCTAAGTTACTGCAAGGGTAGTGAAGGGACCAGAACCCCTGGATTAAAGTGAAGTGCTTATCCCAGGCAGTACACTCCCCAGTTCTGGGCACCAATGAGGAGACGGTCACTCTATTGCTGAGCCCAAGGCAAGGGCCAGTAACTAAATGTGCATGGAGGAGGAAGCGGCTTAAATAGGGGAGAGGTGTCTGATGTAACGGGTCTTGAGTCAAGAGACTTTGGCCAACATGAGCCTGTGGCAGAAATAGGCAGGGAGGAGGGGCCACTGCAGCAAGGAAAGGGCTGTACTAGGAGCACAGATGGTAGGAACGCCACACGTAAGATTAATCCCCTCAAGAGGGCAGAACGCCACCCACAGCAGGGATGGAGGGCCCCAGAAAGGCCACCCATAGCAGAAAGGAAACTGGGACTAACATAAATAGATGCTGTGCTGCAGCATGTGGAGGCTTGGAGGGACTTTACATGGCAAGCAGCGGGAAGATGGGGGTCACTGAAGATAGGGCCTAGCAAGGAGGGGATCCAAGGAGTGAAGCTTACTCACATGTCACGTAGCGTTGTGACGTATAAAGCCTAAGAGAGGTGAGTAAAGCTGTTTTTTTTTTTTTTGATCACCTCCCCTGGGCCTCCACCAATTATACTCTGGGATCAGAATAAGCTCCAGAGTATAATAGCAGTTCCATTTCGGCCCGAACAAAAATGCTGGGCAAATCTCAGGTTTGCCAAACACATATTTGTACTGTAAAAATGTGTGTGACCTAAATTGCCATTAATCATAATCAAGGTAAAATGCCCAATAATCGCGATTTAGGTCATCAATAAGGCCAGCCCTACCCTGTAGCAGCAGTAGTAAAAAAAAATAGGAACTGGACAACCCCTTTAAATTAACCCTGAAAAAGAAAATTCATGACCACTTACAAACATGTTTTATTTAACTTTTTTTTTTGCAGAATTAGATATCACACTTGTAGTTAAACTTCCAAACTATCAAAGCCAATAATCAACCAGTGCCTCAAAGAAGAGTTTTCAGTATAGTGGTATTTTGTCAAACATTAATACAAACACTTAAAGGGGCTGTCCAGTTTCAGACAAATATTGAGACAAAGGTTATTGTTTCTATAATGAAAAGTTCTACAATTTTCCATTAAACTTTCTGGATCAATTCCAGTTTTCTAGATCTCTGCTTGCTGTAATTCATTCTTCTTCCTTACAGTGGATGAAAATCAGTCCATGGTCATGTGATAAGCACACAGGTGCACAGCTCGTTACCAGGCAGATGTCTGATTACTGTGCAGTGACTGTAACGAGCTGTGCACCTGTGTGTCCATCACATGACCACGGACTGATTTTTTTTCCACTGGAGGCAAACAGAATGATTTACAGCAAGCAGAGATCTGCGAAAACTGAGGAATTGGTGCAGAAAATATATTGAAAAATTGTACAACTTTTCATTATATAAACAATAACCTTTGTCTTTCACTATTTCCCTGAAACTAAACAACCCCTTTAACTATTGATCCTCAATGCATCATCTTATTGTTTTGCTCCTTTTCTAGCCAGCTGGTCTGCCATTTCATTTCCTGGATTGCCACTGTGTCCCGACACATATGTCTACAAAGGAAATGACATTAAACATAAGATAAATATACAGCTATGGTCATGAAAGTGTCATAGAATCTAAAAATCAACAAGGAAAACCTTTCCCTTATCCACTTTATCTTCTTCAACATCAGAGAAATAGGCAGGGACCTTATTCCTATGTCTGCCAGGGGACTGAGTGTAGTGCCCTTAATTCCCATAATGCCTTGAACAAAGCATTCAGTACACGGTATCCTCCATAGAGACACCTAAAAAGGAATAAAGGGAGGCAGTAGCTGATTTTTTTTCATCTAGCGGAAAAAATACGCATCCTGCTCTTTCTTTAGGTAGTTTCTGCCTGATAAATCCTATTTAAAAGAACAAGAGGCAGAAAATACCACCTTTTCCGTCGGCACAGAATTTGACAAATTCTGCTACAAAATCCAATTGTGTAATTTGACAAAATACAGTAGCACTCTTTGAAAAATTCCATGCTGTTTTTGTCAAGCAGAAAATATCTGCTTCAAATTCCTATATGTGAACAAGGCAATACACCCCATTTAACCATTTTTCTGCTGGCTTCAGACCCTAATATCTGCTTCCTGCTCGCTGTGCAGAAAGCAGATATTAGGGGTTGGAAAACATTGTTTTTTTTTTTACATCTGTTTAGCAGATCAGTTTAATGTAAAAAAAAAAAAATATATATATATATATATATATATATATATATATATATATATTTATATATATATATAAAAAATTACATTATATATACACACATGGATCAGTTTGTCCATTTTCTTGAAGGACAGATACTAAAGTATCGTACACTGATTTCTATGTAAATGGATGGCTATCTGTTAAATGGATGTAAAAAACCTTGATGTAAACTCACTCAAACTGCAGTAATAAAATGGTCTTGTACACAGGGAGGAACTGCCATGATTTGTCAGCAGTCTTGAGGTTTTTGGTGGTTAACCCAGTTTTAGGCTTAGCATAAATGCCGTGCAAAAACACGCAACATTTTGCAGTAACTGCAAAGTGGATGAGATTCTGGCTAATCCCATCCACACATTGCAGAAAATAATCCACAGCTGAAATGCTGCGATTTGAAATACGCTTGCGTTTTTGCAAATCGTAGCATATCAATTATACTCACAGAAACGCTGGCAGTTTACCTATAGGTATAATTGAAGCAGAAAGTCCGCAGAGGAAACCTCTGGATTTTCTGTAAAAAGTGCTGCGGGGAAAACCTCAATGCGTTTCCACCTTGGTTTTTCCTGCGGCACTTTTTGGCTGCAGCCCACTATGTGGAGCCTTAGCCTTAAACCCACAGCATGTCAATTATTTCTAGAAAGAGAAGTGGCCAGCTAACTGTAATGTATTAGACAACTTACCTGCTTGACAAGAGCTATTGATTTTTGAAAAGAAGCTTGAGGTACTCTAACTAGTTATAATAGTATTTAAAGGGGTTGTCCAGGATCAATGGAAATCCTTACACTAATCTAAACATCCTCCCCCCTCCTTTTTTCTAAATAACATCATTAATCAAAAATGTATATTTACCCATATACCAAAGATGTTCAAACGGTGTCAGGGCTCTATGCAAGGTCTGTGTTTTTTGCAAGGAGGCATAAAAGTAGTGTAGTTGCAAGTATTGCCAATGGGAGGCCGAGGTAAGGTTATCTGGGGTCATCAGGGCAGTGTAGGAAATGAAAAATGACCTGTTCAACACGTGAAAACATGGTAGGGGTTTGATCAGTGGGCCTGGAGAGGAAAGGGGGATGTAGAGCTGCGGAGAAGTCTGGATTGTCTGAAGTGGACCAGCGGTATGGACCACTAGGCTGTATGGGAATGTGGTTGGCAACTGAAGGGGCAAATATGAACAATATCAATAACAGGAGAAAACAGGTTATATGTATAGAATGTTATAGGAAATAAAACAAAGAACAAGTGCAGCCATATCATAGAACAGTCTCAGAAGTGGGTGTCATCTGGCTGGTCTCATCTCAGACTGGAGTCCCACGGTCTGATGTGAGGCATGGCCTTTGCGACTGTGGGGAGGTTTGATGATGGGTACAATCACTGTCATCCAAAGCAAGGCGAGTATCAGTAGTCTCAGTGCCGCCTAGTAGTTGGTCCCAACTTGCGAGGATTGGTTTCAAGGCAGCTTTCTGTCGTAGGGTGTGACAGGAAAGGACTGGGAATAGGGAAATAGGAGCCCCATCAATTTGTGTTCCCTGGCTTTTTGCATAATTTCCTCCTGTATCATATAGTAGTGTACTCTGCAGATAAAGTCGCGAGGCCTTGCCATCTCTAAGCTCCAAGGTCTAAGTACGCAATGGGCTCAGTCGATTTCAATATGAGTGTCAGCAGCACGGCCCAGGAGTATATTGAAGATACCTGTGAGAGTAGAAATGAGATCAGCTGTTTGGGTGGTTTCTGGAAGGCCCATGAGCCTGATACTGTTGCGACAGTTGTGGTTTTTTAAGTCATCGACGTGGGCTGTCAGCTTAGAGACCTGAGTGGTAGCAGTAGTAGATGATTTCTGCAAAGCTTGGATAGAAGTGGTTATAGAGGTCTGAAAAAGTTCAAGTTCATCGACTCATTGCTGTAAAGTTCCTATATCCACTATGACCTACTTAAGATCAGGGCGCCATGCTTTCTTCAGGTCAGAGGCCAGGTCATCCATATCTCTTTTGTTAGGAAGAAGCGCCAGCAGAGCTTGTAGTTTAGGATGAATCTTCAGGATATGCACCGCTTCAGCTGGAGGGGGCAGTTGTGATATGTAATTGGAATCAGAATTCTGTTGCAGATTGGAGATAGTTGATTCAGGATGGAGTGTGCGGCAGGTAGAAGGAGGGGTGATGTCAACCTCCGAGGAGAGATCAGCGTCCGGGAAAGGCCTAGCGAGGCTTTTTTGGCATCCTCCTTGGGATGGGGACTGGAAAAGGCATTTTTTAGTGGGCGGGCTTATTGCACAGTCTGAGTTCTCTCTGCAGTATGATCCAGGGGCCCCTTGTTTAGAAGTCTGGGGAGGGGTGACAGAAGAGGCCTGTGGCTGTGAAAGGCTGGTGGCCACAAATAGTGCCAACTGGGCCCAAGCTGGGGCCTGGAACGTGTGGTCCACGCTATGTAAATTCAAGCGGCAAGATGGCCGCCGGACTACAACTTCTGGCGGGAAAATAGAAGGGTCTGCCTTCATAGTGTGCTTCATACTCACCAGAGGATCCATAGCGTTCTGGCTGAGATAAGGAGTGTGCAGTGTAGGCTGCCGAGCAGGTACAGTATCTCGTGCGAACTCCTGCTGTGTGGGAGGCTTGATTGTAGGTGACGGCACCAGCACATGCGGCTGGCAAGATAGCCGCCGGGCTGTCACAGCCGAGGAGGCAGCTACAGCCGCCAGTTCCAGGCTGAACACTGGAGTACCAGAGACGTCCCAGTGAGTTGTTTTGGCACCCTCTTCTAGTATAGGGGTGTCGGGGTGTCTGGTGTGGGCACAGCCTCTCGCCAGGGCCAGAACATCTGCAGGCGGCCGGGGAGAGGAGGCATTAGAGGCCGAGTCACTCTTGGTGGAATTGCGCATCTCACTCAGGGGGTAGAAAAAGTTAGAAATGGGCACCTGGGAGCAAGAGGAACCCCCAGGGGTCTTTTTGGAGCGGGTTTTGTCCATTTTGAAGTGATTTTTCTCATGATGAGACAAGCCAAAGACAGAGCAGCAGTTACAGATTTTTGACGAAGTAGATTCTGATTTATGGATTTTTTCTTTCAACACACTGTTTTGGGGGTGTTGCGTTTTTTTCTGGCTCCCATTAATTTTTATGGTGTTCGCAAGATGTAATCCACCTGAAGATAGGTCATGATGCTTTTTTTTCCTCTATCTGAAAAAAAGAGGAAAAAAATCTGCTATTGGCTCCCATATAAATAAATGTAGGGGCCCCGCTTCCCACATTAACTGCAAAGTGGATTGGATTCTGGTTAATCCCATCCACACCAAAAAAAAAAAATCTGCAGTATGTCAATTATACCTACGGAAATACTGGTATTTTCTGTATAGTTATAATAGGGACAGAAAGTCTGCAGAGGAAAATTGCAGAATTTCTGTGAAAAACGCTGCAATGAGTTTTTGCCGCGGTCTTTCCCGCAACATTTTTTGGCTGTGGCTCGCTACATGGGGCCTTAGCCTAAAGCTTAAAATAAGGAGATCACTATAAAATAAAGGAGCACAGAAACACAAGTGTGACTTACCCATGTGACATCAACCTCCTTACACAGATCATCAAGTCTCTTAAACTCTTCCTTGTTGACAACCTCTTCACCATACAAGGTTTTCCAGCCATTTTTATTCCACCTTGGAATCCATTCTGTCATTCCTAAATTGTAAGACATGTTGGACATTTCTATGTTCTTAAAATGAGGTTCCTTATAACATTACAATTTATAAGAAATCGTTCATGGAAAATACACCCAATCCTTACAAGATGTAGACAATTCTAGGCAACCCAGTACTGGTTCCAGTAGAAAAATACAATTTATACCACAAAAAAAGGGTTAACCCCCTCCTACAGCTACACTGTGCATTTTAAAAGCTATACCTTTTTCTCAGACACAAAAAGCCTACAGCATCCTTAAGGCTAAAAACTGTCATGTCGGGGGAGGGAGGGGCCCTTTGGCGGGCTTTGACCATCCTACAGGTCAGCAATAGCAGACTAATGGAGGTCTACAGACCAGGTACTGCACATCAGCTGCGCTGCAGAGACTCAGTTCAGCCACTGTTGCCTGCTCCATTTTGTGTTTTAGCCTTTGAGAACAATTAATCAATAGCGATCCGATATTAGTGACCAATGTTTAGGACAGCTCATCAATATATTTAGCCTAGAGCACTATTTTAGGCTAAGGCCTCACATAGCGGGCGCAGTAAAAAAAAAGAAATGCATTACGATTTTTCCCAAAGCACTTTTCACAGAAAGTCCACAGAAGTTTCCTCTGCGGACTTTCTGCTTCCATTATACCTATAGGGAAACTGCCAAAGTTTCTGTAGGTATAATTGACATGCTGCGATTTCCCAAACTGTGATGGTTTTGGAAATTGGAGCATTTCTGCTGTGTATTTTTCTGCAATGTGTGGATGGGATTGTGGCTAATCCCATCCACACACTGCAGAAAAATGTACACAGCAGATGGGATTAGCCACAATCCCATCCACTTTGCAGGGACTGTAAAATGCTGCGGTTTTTGCCACGGTGTTTGCACCACATAGGTTCCCGGACTTAAGGCTGCAGAAATGCAGCAGAGAAAAACAAAACGCTGCCAGTACCAGCAAAGTGAATGAGATTCCAGATATCCCATCCATTCACTGCAGAAAAAAAGCTGGGGAAAAACTGTGTTTTCAAAAAAAAAAAAAAAAAGCAGCAGTCATTTTTAGCAGGAGAAACACAATCGCTTTCCCTATACTTTAATAATGAAGAAAAAGTGCAGAGAAAAACGCAGCAAAAAGCAAAAAAAAAAAAAAAAAAGTAATGCATTTGTGTTTTTTTTTTTTTTCTGCGGTTCTCATAGAGTACCAACTATCTGCAGTGAGAAGAGGAGGGGGGGTAAGGCACTGCAAACATTGCGTATGCAAACTTAGCGATAGTCCTTGCAAAAGCTTTAACTGTGGCCATATTTGTTGTGACCCAACTTTCTCTAAGTGGCAACAAAAAAAGTGATGAAAATTTTAACAAATGTACAGAGTAGAGCAAATCAGAAGTCTTTATTAACATCATTCTTGAGGATAGAGCTGGCACATCCCCACTGCATGCACCTCTGGAACTGTATAATAAGCTAAGAAAAAAAAGAAAAAAAAAAAGCTGGTGAATTTACCCTTTATAGTAAATTGACTGTCAGTATGAACATTAAGACTCCTGATATTGTTATCATAGGCCTGTTCTACTGCTCTGCTGGCTGCCTGGTAGTGAAGAGGAGACAAGCTAATAAAGTCTGCAGAAAGACTAGTCACCATTTTTTAAATGGAATATTCTAATTAAAAGGTGCATTTTATCTCCAATCCACAGCATGGGCAACAAGTTGCATTTTTTTTTTTTTTTTTTTTTTAAATCAGCAGTACTTACTGTGTTATTGTAATAAGCAGCTGCCGATACTTTTTACTCACCTGTCGACATTCCTGTCCTGGCTGCCCTCTGCTGCTGCTTCTAGGCAGTGCTTCACTGGGATGCTGTACATCTATAGCGCACCCTGGAGGTGGCAGTGGAGGGCGGTCCGGACAAGAACGTGGACAGGTGTGCAAAAATTATCGGTCGATACTCTGTGTGGGGTTGGGGGGGGGGGGGGGGAAAGGGGGTCATATACTGTGGATGGGCTTTAAAAGAAGTGGTCATATACTGTGTGTGGGGGAGTATAAAAGGGGGTCATAAACTGAGTGGGGGCCTGTGAAAGATCCTCAGTGCGCCAACACCGCTTTGGCCCACACCTGAGACTTCTTTCATATAAACCACACTCACCGCCAGTGAGTGCTGGGTCCACAAGATAAATACAAGACAAGCTTTCTAAATTTTATATATTTATTAACCCCTAAATGGGTTGGTATTAACATCTAACACATGCAGTTCAGAACAGATATGTAGCTATATGCAAGCAATAACAGTTACTAGTTACAAGATACAGTACAATAAAATAAAAGGGAATAAAAGTGAAATAATTACTTTACCACACATATCTTGGATGTGGCTCTATAATCCAACCCTCACACATGGCATGTGGGGCTAACCAGTGGAGGCAGCATCAACACAGCATTCCAGCCTGCATGCTCTCATCACAGTCTCCCAGTAATAGTCTCTTGTAGTCTCTTCATAGTATTCTCATCATAGTATTCTCTTGTAGTCTCAGCCCAATCTCCTCCCACTGACCTCTTACCTCATCTTTTATACCCTTGATTACACCACCCAGAATGAGGTCTGATTGATTAATGCACTCAAGTCCAGATTCTTTGTAAGGAGATGGAACCTAGTGAAATGATACAATGTTATCAACCATGTCTGATCAACAGCTCAGGCTGAACAATGCATGTTTATTTGATCACCCAGGGCTATGTAGGAATTCAATAGAGCTATACTGGGATGGATACAAAGCCCTATTGTTACAATGTTGCCACTAATGACAACATACACCTAGGATTATAGCTGCGCACATTATGAGTAAATGGAACTAAGAGGGAGATACATCAAAATACATCTTTGAGTTATAGCCATATTTAAGTGGAATCATCACAGGGCCATAAATAGGGGGATCATATGCTGTGTGTGGAGGGGTGGGTAAAAAAAAAAAGTGGTCATATTATGTGTGGTGGCTATAAAAAGGGGTCAGATACTGTGGGGTGACATACAAAGCGGGGTCATACTGTAGAGGTTAAAAGAAAAGAAAGAGAAAAAGGGGGGTTATATACTGTGTGTGGGGGGGGCTCCAAAAAAGGGGTTATAAACCATGTGGAGGGGAAAAAAAGGGCATCACATAACGTGCGATTGGCCAGAAAATGGGAGTCATACAACATATGGGGGGGGGGGGCAAAAAAAAAAAGAAAAAAAGAAGGGGGTGTTATATTATGTGGGGGCCATATAAGCTGATTTTTTTGATCTGCCAATGGGTGGAGAATTTCCTAATAAGGGGGGCCCTATGTCATGTAACCAAAGATAACTAGGTGAGTATCGTCTTTTTTTTTTTTTTTTTGGAGCGGGGGCTTGTGTCTTTCTTTCGCCTCAGGCAGCAGAGAGGCTGGGTTCACCCCTCGGCAGGCATGCTGAAGCTCCTTTTATTTCTATGGAGCCGCCATATGTACAGTGTTCAGCTATGTCTGGCATTCTTCTAGAAATAAAGGCAGCAGCGGTGCACCTGCCCTACCACTGCTCTGGCGTTTAAGGAACCCCAATTCTCATGATTAATAGGGGTCTTAGCAGTCAGACCCCCACCGATC
Organism: Leptodactylus fallax; assembly: GCA_947044405.1. Lineage (NCBI taxonomy): Eukaryota > Metazoa > Chordata > Amphibia > Anura > Leptodactylidae > Leptodactylus > Leptodactylus fallax. The sequence goes on from CAMRHE010000085.1 coordinate 4,785,330, forward strand.
TGTGGACAGGTGATAATTTTCATTTATGGCCAAACCCCTATTAAGGGGTTGTCCGGTTTCAGATGAATAGTGAGAGACAATTGTTAGTATAATGAAAAGTTATACAATTTTCCAATAAACTTTCTATATCAATGCCTCATAGTTTTTTCTTGATGTCAATCTGTTTAGTTCCTGTGGATAAAAAAAATAAGTCCATGGTCATGTCATGAACACACAGGTGCACAGTTCCTTAGGGCCTGTTAAGACATCAGAAAACCCTCAGGCGGATTTCTTACTTTTCATTTTCCAGCCCTCTGGCTCCCCAAAGTGGAAAGCCAAAGCAGAGATGAATGGGGCTGATCAGCTTTCTGTGTTGTGCAAAAGGATTCTGCAGCAAGGTCAAGCAGGATGCTTATTTTTTTCCGCATCCTTCTCCGATCTCTTTCTTCCATTGAAAACAATGGGAGGCAGAATCCGAGTTGAATCTGGCGCTGATTTTGAGGCGGATTCTGCCATGTGAACATACCCCTACTGTCACAGCACAGTAATCAGGCATCTGCCTGGTAATGAGCTGTTTGCCTGGGTGTACATCACATGACCATGGACTGAGATCTAGAAAACCAGGGGGAATTGATAAAGAAAGCATATTGGAAAATTGTACAACTTGCTGTTCTGCAAACATTTGTCTGCAGGAAAAAAAAAAGAAAATCGCTGCAGTTTTACTCTTTGAAATCTCTTCCCTTATTATACCTATACGGAAACCGCCAATATTTCCGTATATATAATTGACATACTGCGATTTCCAAAAACACAATGGTTTTTGAAATTGCAGCATTTCTGCTGCAGATTTGGTTCTGTAATGTGAGGATGGGATTTTCAAAAACCCGAGTAAGTTTATAATAGAAAAACCCTTCCAAGCTAAGGCCCCATGTAGATAGAAACAGCAAAAAAAGTATCGCAGTTTTTTCGGCAGTTTTCCTCTGCGGACTTTCTGCCCCTATTATACCTATTTGGAAAACGTCAGTTTTTCTGAAGGTGCAAGGAGTCCCTGACTCCCTGCAGAACTACTGTCTTAGACCGTATTTGTCCATGTGCAGAAGGCCTAAGGCTGGGACTAGATGCAACCCCATCACAAGACCATTTGTGTCTTTTTTTCTTCTTTATATGTAAAATAAATGAATGAGTGTGGTTTTTATTTTACTTCCTTTTAGTCTCATATCGGGCTAGTGCTGATACCACAGATAACACTATATATTGCAGGGTATAGTAAAATGGCTACATTCCTATTCAGCTGTACCCTAGGCTAGTGATATAGCATGGGCAGGCCTGGGCACCTTCAGAAGGCTCCAAGCTGCCACGGCAACAAAAGTTTTTCATTTAACTATCTCAACTCATCACTTAGTAAAAATAATTCCCTACCTTGTTCCCGGGATGAGCTGGAGGGATAGTCAGATCCACGCATGAAGTGTTGTACTTGTTCATAAGTTGGGAACTTTTTGTACCTTGTGGATGGGTACCGTTCACCTGCTCTCTGCAGTCATCCCTGTAAAACACATTAAGAATTGTGAATTGAGAAAAAATATAGTAGTCAATATTCAAGGACACAAAGGGGTGATGTACTACTAGGACTGTGGAGTTAGTAGTCCAAAGCATGATTCCTGGTTTTACTCCCTTCACAAATGGCAGCCGTGGTCAAACAGACAAAGTAAAGCCCCTCTAATTTGCAAAAAAGCCAGTGATTGACTCCATGTAAAACTAAGATGCAACAAACTATTGATAATTATTAAATATTATTTTGAAGCCGGAGTCTTTTTTCCAATTCCACCCAAACCTGGCCCTGTGTAGTACATGGATGAGCTGCATATACATGATTGTAGGAGCCCTGAGCAACGTTTTGTTGAGAATCCCTCAAAAGGTTTTTTGTTTTTTTTAACCTGCGCCCTCCCGGTCACATGAACCATCACCTCCCTCTCCTGTTTTCACAGGTAGCTACCCATGCTATGGGGGCAGGCAGACTATAATAAAGCCAACCCATAGCATAGCTAACTAGCGGTGAAAATGGAAGAGGAGGTGGAGCAATTTGAGGGCCGTCAAATGGTTCTGATCACTTGATCTATGGTTGTAACAAGTCGAGAACCACTACTGTAAACCCTACAAAGGTTACAAAAAAAAAAAAACCTGGAGAACCTCTTTACGCTAAGTCCCCACATTGTGGAAATGCTGTGTTTTTTGTTGTAGGGTTTGCTGTGTTTTCTTTTTTTAGCCAAAGTCTGGAGTGGGGTGAAAAGAAATGGAAAATATAAAGGAAGGTCTTAGACGCTTCACTTCGGTTAACTACACTCTTGGCTTTGGCTCAAAAAAATGCAGCAAATTCTGCAACAAAAATCGCTGTGTTTCCACAACCTGGTGATTTAGCCTTAAAGAGGACCTGTCACAATGTCCAAAATGCCATACATCTGATTACTGCTGCGCCCCTGAACAATCCATCCACCTGTTCAACAGATATGGCCCCTGGTGGTTTATAAGAAATTAGATCTTCTTCTCCAATTGGGCAATATATTCTCCAAGAAAAGCAACAGGTTACCACCAACTTGGAATGTTATGTGTTAATATTAGTTCTTATTCTCCATTTACAACCTCTCCCCCCCCACCGTGCATCCTCCCCTCTTACTGTATTTTCATGGTCCATTAGACCATGTGTTTAAAACAGCAGAGAGCCCTGTGCCAGATAGATATGCCTTGGGTGCCGACTCCACTGCCAGTCCCGGGGGCTGCTGACCCCTGACCTATCCTTTGGATACGTCATCAATATGAAACATACATTAGGGAATGGAAAACCCTTTTAACCCCTTCCCGCTGGTGGAATTTTTTGATTTTTGTTTTGGACTCCTCACCTTCCAAACTTTTTTTTCCTTTCACCGAGCTATATGGTGGCCTAATGTTTGTGGGACGAATTGTTCTTCATAACGGTACAATTTATTATTTTGTACAATGTATTAGGAAGCTGAAAAAAAAAATCAGAATAGGTGGAATTGGGGAAAAAGTGCATTTGTGCAACATTCTTATGGGTTTCGTTTTTACGGCGTTCATTGTGCAGCCAAAATGACATGTCACCTGTATTCTATGTTTCAGTAGGATTCAGGGGATACTGAATTTATATAGTTTTATTTATATTTTAACCCCTTAACAAAAACCCAAAACTTTGCAAAAAAAAATGGTTTTTATACGGTTGTAGACCTGGCATTTTTGGACACAGAGATATCTAATGTGTATGTGTTTCACAGTAATTTTCTACTTTTATATGTGTTCTAAGGAAAAGGGGGTGATTTGAATTTTTACAGTAATTCTTTTTCTAATACTGTATTTATTAGACCCCCTAGGGGTCTTGAACCCCAGGTGGTCTGATCACTAATACAATGCAAATGCATTGGAAAATACCAACATTTGTGTGACAGGCTGCATAGAGAACCCTGTCATACCAATAAATGCCAGACAAGCTTGGGAGCCTTCAATAGGCTCCTGGCTGTCATGGCAACGGATCATCAGTCCCAGATCTTGTTCTGGACACCAGCAATCTTTCCCAAAATATTGGGCAAATGGTGCCTTGGTCAGCTTTGACTGAGGCACTGGGGGCCTTAATACCCACAATCAGTGCGGGCATTGATTATGGCCATTAGCGCTGGGTCTTTGATGTGTAATATTGAACGGCCACCATATTTAGATACTGTTATGGCGGATGTCAGGAAGGGGTTAAGGGCCCCATATGCACGACCATACTTTTAATCCACACTGCAGATAAAAGTACAAACCCATTCATTTCTATGGGTCTATACACACACCACAGTAGCTTTTGCGGCCGTGTGTCGAGGCCGTAGCAAAGAACCGCAAAATATACAGCAGGTCTTGTCCGTTTTTGCAGCTCAGCCCATTCATTTTAACGTATAGGTCTGTGAAAACCATGGATACCAATCCGTGTTTCATCTGCGCCGTTTTTACTGAGGGTGAGTTCACACTTGTGCTTGAGTCCGTCCGCTGCCAATCCGAGTGAAAATCTCGGGAAACTGGATAGGCACCGGATAGCGACAGGTTAGCGACGCATTGCTTAAAAACCCATTCATTTGAATGGGTTTTTAAAGCAATGTGCAGGTGTCCGATTGCACCCTCTGCGCCGCAAATCCAGTTTTTTCATTGGAATCAAAGTCTGAGATGCAGGACTTTGTGTCCGACGAAATAAAACGGCTTCGTGTCGCAGAGGGTGCAATCGGACACCCGCGCATTGCTTTAAAAACCCATTCAAATGAATGGCTTTTTAAGCAATGTGTCGCTAAGGGTGGGTTCACACTTGCGCTTGAGTCCGTCCGCTGCCAATCCGAGTGAAAATCTCGGGATACAGGATAGGCATCGGATACCGACAGGTTAGTGACGCATTGCTTAAAAACCCATTCATTTGAATGGGTTTTTTAAAGCAATGCGCGGGTATGCGCTTACACCCTCTGCACCGCAAATCCAGTTTTTTTCGTCGGAAACAAAGTCGGACATGCAGGACTTTGTGTCCAACAAAAAAAACCCGACTTCGCTCACCTGTCGGTATCCAATGCCTATCCTGTTTCCCGAGATTTTCACTCGGATTGGCATCGGACGGACTCAAGCGCAAGTGTGAACCCACCTTAACCTGTCGCTATCCGGTGCCTATCCAGTTTCCTGAAATTTTCACTCGGATTGGCAGCGGACGGACTCAAGCGCAAGTGTGAACCCACCCTGACCTGTGCACAGTCATGTCCATGCTAAAATAAATTCCACACTAGAGTCCATTTCTATGCCACACCGTTTTACCACTGTACTGCAGCAGGAAAGGCTATGTTCACACTGAGTTGTACCCGGCCCTAACAATATCACTTGCTGCATCCATCTTGATGTATATTTATGCCCAGTAATATTCTGTCATGAGGATGAAGCTGTCCTTTTATGTATTTTTCTTTCTATTAATACAGGAGATCCCATTACTTATATTAGTAACTGATCTTGTCTAAGAAACAAGTCAGGTAAAACAGTATTTTATTTAAGTGGAGAAGCTTTTAGTCAGTCCTTTAGACATTTTCACTCCTCATAATCACTGCCATCTACTTGAAGTTGTCGGGCGCCATTGTCACTTCCCGCCACCCTGTGGTACTAGATTTGCTCCTGTCTGAGCACTTCTCACAGACCACTACACATAATAATTGTGCTATTACGTAATATAGCCTATGTTGTCCACAATAATGAGGTAACATGTCTTATCTAATGGTGAGAAAATGGCGTCCATGTCCGCTCCTCACCAGCTGTAGTAGATGCCAGGCTGGCGGCCTCTGCGCACCGCGTAGAACATGGCGACTTAGAATAAGAGAATGCAGAACCGCTGAGTTGTTTCAGGTGGCTCCTCAGTAGAGATGAGATCTCTCAGAAGCCGGTACTTATACTGTGTGTAGGGCGGGAACTGAGGAGAGACGTGTGGGAGGACATATCAGCGCATCCCGCCCTATTATGATAGCCACATGTTATGAGGTAACACATAGACCATGAATAGATATGGTGTCTCCTCCATAGGAGTCAGCCTGCAGGCTGAGGTGAGCTTATGCTCAGAGAAATGTTATAGGATGGTTTCATACAGAAGCTTTTACAAAAAACACTATAATGATTTTACTGTGCCTTTTTTCACATTTTTTTAAATTTTATTTCATATTTATATATATATCTATATATATACTGTCTATGAGGGATCCATGAAAACAGATTACCCCCGAGTATACAATCAGCAGTGAAAAAAGTATTTTTTCAGATCTTGCACATTTGTGGGATGGAATACCAAATGACAGTGCCCATCAGAAAGTATGGCAGCTCTAGAATGTCTTCAATTACTCTCCCTCTTTTCAGACCTCCTTTTATACTCCTTCTCCTACGACCTCTTCCCCACCTTAATGCTCTCTCCTTTCCCTTATATGCTTTGTAATGATTATACTGTTCTATGGTTATATATGTTATTCTTTATGCCCTGCTGCGTCAGGAGCGCTTCCATGTCCCCTACTCACACATTTTTACCCTTATCTTCCCTGGACTCTCCTGCTCTTGTCTCCCCAGCCATTCCTAAATCTCCCCCCCTCCCATCCTTTTTGGCAACAGTTTCGGTTTTCTTTGAAAAACGTAATAAAAATTTTCTAATGGTAAAAAAAAGTATTTTTTTCACGGCCAAATGCAGAGCACCATAATGTGCATGAGGCAATAACAAGTTGGAATCATTAGACCTGAGTTAGGAACAGAATAGGATCAGTGTGTGTATGTGGCCATAAGAAAATGATGGGTGCTAGCTGTTAAAAACATGGCTAACATACTGACAAAGCACTTAAAGGGGTTTATCAGGCAAAATATGTTTTTTTAAAAAAGGTCTGTTAGTATTAGTAATGGGTTAATAAGTGCACCCATATACCTTTAGCAGTGATTTGAGTGATTTCTGGGTGTCTCTGGGAGCTCCTGGCATCTTCTGCATTTGTTTACCTGGTTCAGCTCCTTGCTAGGTAACTTCCACACTAACCCCACTCACCTCTCTCCCTCCCATACACCCCCTCCCTGTCTCTCTAGCTATCCAGCCCACTACTGTCTCTTCCCAACCTACTCAGCCCAACCACTGACCCCATTATATACTTACCTCTCTTCCTTCCAGGCTTCTTCCTGTGGGACGGCCCATACCATACTCTTCCCCACCCATCCATTCCATCATACTTACCTTTCATACTTTCTGCAGGTCGGCTCCTCCCTCTTTTCTGACTGCCGGCGTGCACTACAGTCCCAGTGATGCTCTGTGCTCTGCAGCGACGTTCCACCTCTACTGCGCAGGCGTAGGTGCTGCACAGTAGAGGTGGATTATCAGCAGCAGAGCGCAGAGCAGCGCTGGTACAATAGCGAGTGCCGGCAGTCAGAAAAGAGGGAGGAGCCGTCCCGCAGAAAGAAGCATGAAAGGTAAGTATGATGGAATGGATGGGGGGGGGGGGGGTGGAAGTAGTGACGATCCGTTTCCGGAAACGGGGAAACGGATCGTCACCGAATAACCAGAAAATTTCTCTGGGGCAGTCACATGACTGCCCCAGGGATATGGGTAAATATACATTTTTGATTAATTATGTTATTTAGAAAGTAGGAGGGGGGAGGGTGTTTAGATTACTGTAGGGATTTCCATTTATCCCGGACATCTAAGTCCTAAAGCAATAGGTAAATATTATTCTGTATGTACATGACCGATTTTGTATTCTAAGTTTATTCCATTTTTTTTAACAGAAGGCACCCAGACGATTTAAATTCATGTCAATGGATGGCTCGGATCCTTAAAAATGGATCTGAATAGAACATGCTATAAAATTATTGGAACGGAACATCAGAAGACACTTGAAGTACAAAAATGGTCATATACATGAAGCCTTAGGGTATGTTCAGACAGATTTTTCGATAAGCAGTTTTCCCAGGACAAAATCAACACATAAGGCCACACTTAGCGAAACGCAGCAAAAAAATGCTGCAGATAAAGCTGCAGCATAAATACAGCAGTAAACACATTGCCCAATTTTGTGCTGTTTTTGCATTTTTGTTTCACTCATATAGGTCTTGTTTTGTTTCACTCATATAGGTCTATGAGGGAAAACGCAGCATTTTCACAGGTAAAATAAACATATTGGAGGAGATTTATCAATCCCTCAAACCCTTTCTTGTGCCAAATGTGCGCCACAACCCCGTTCTGCACCTTTCTTGCCACATTGTGGGAATGAGGGTGGAGCAAGCCGGGGGAAGGTATGCCTTGGCCCAAAATATCATTATAACTGAAGCCAGTTTTCTGGTGTGAGTTACAATGGAAATCTATGCCAGTTCCTAACGTAGCATTGGGACGTGCGGCTGATTGATGAATAGGCTGCAGCCTCTTCATAAATCACTTGTGCCCTGTGCCAGTTGGTGTCTTTATTAAGACTGGCGTACAATACACCATTCTTAAAAGGAGTCTGTCAGCAGGAAAATCAGTGTCAAACTAATGACAGTACCTTGTAGGGCTGCTTCTACACTTTCCAAAGATGTAAAAAGATATCAGTGTTTTATTCTTATGAAAATTAGTTGAAAAGGGCTTTAGGGGCGTTTGTTCTGGTTGGACTTCACGTCTTACACTTTGTCACACTTTGTCTGCAGTTAGGGTCCATTATGTAGAGCTGAGAGCAAAACACCTGCAGGAGAAGAAACGCCCCTAAAATATTTTTCAGCTAATTTGCATACAAATAAAACACTGATTTTCACGAAAATGGAGCCGCAATGCAGAATAAAATTCTAATTCTAATTCATAATAGCCCCATTATGGCTACAGTTCAGCATTGGACACAAGTTCCATGGCATTTTTTATTTTTTTTTAAGGCATGGGGGAATTTATCAAGACCATGGTTTTCCACATTGGTCTTGATTTTCCCTGAACCAGCAGAGCCTTGTTATTTAAAAAAAAAAAAAAAAAAAAGACATCCTCCAGGTGCCCAATGTGAATCTGGTGGGGATGGGCAATTAATTGAAAATTAACCAGAACCCGTTAATACAGTATTTGCGAGGTTCTACCTGCACTTTCGTTCATACCAAACCCATCCAAACCAGAACTGCTGTTAATATATTCTGGGGTCTCTTTAGACCCCAGAGTATAATAAGCAGAGGCCCAGGGAAGGTGAGCAAACATAACAGTGTTACTTACTTCCCCTGGGCTCCATCACGGGTCCCCCGACTCATTCGGGTCTCCTGAATTGCATCAGAGACCACTGAAGCCTGTGATTGGGCTTCAGCAGTAACGTGGCGTCGTGACACATAGACTCAGGTGCCATGATGTCATATGACCCATATGACTGCTGAGGCCCAATTTATGACGTCATTCAGGAAGCCAGAAGGGACCTGAAGAGGACTGGGGACCCACACCAGAGCCCATGGGAGGTGTCTAACACAGTTGACCGAGGTGCCATTTTACCGGCGGCATGTGGGCGCCACCATTTTGTCAGGGATCGCCAGCACCCGTAGCAAGCTCCGGGGCCGGCGTCCCATTGCTATAACAGCCGGGAGCCTTTTGAAGGCTTCCAGGCCTGTCTTTAGTTTCTATTGCAGGCTACTCTATGTAGCCTGCAATAGAAATGCCATTTTTTTGCAATGCATTAGCATTGTAATGCATTGCATTAGTGATCAGACCCCCTAGGGTTCAAGACCCCTAGGGGGTCTAATAAATGCAGAAAAAAATAATTTTAAAAAGTAAAAAAATATATATAAAAAATATTAAAAGTTAAAATCCCCCCCCTTTCCCTAGAACACATATAAAAGTACTTAAATACTGTGAAACACATACACATTAGATATCCCTGTGTCTGAAAATGCTTGGTCTACAAGTCTATAAAAATATTTTTCCTGTATGATAAACACTGTAGCGGGAAAAAAAAATCTAAAGTGCCAAACCGCTGTTTTTTCACTGTTTTGTCTCTGATAAAAATTTGAATGAAAAGTGATCAAAGCAATAGCAATTCCCCAAAATGGTATAACTGAAAAGTACACCTGGTCCCACAAAAAAAGACGCCCTATGCATCCCTGTACATGGAAGTATAAAAAAGTTACGAGTGTCAGAATATGGCGACTTTTAGAAAAAAATTTTTTTGCACAGTTTTGGATTTTTGTTAAGGGGTTAAAATGTAAATAAAACCATATAAATTTGCTATCCCTGGAATCGTAGCGAAACATAGAATACAGGTGACATGTCGTTTTGGATGCACAGTGAACGCCGTAAAAACGAAGTCCATAAGAAAGTCACACAAATGCACTTTTTCTTCAAATCCACCCCATTCTGAAATTTTTCCAGCCTCCCAGTACATTGTACAGAATGTCCCGCAAACATTAAGACCTCATATGGCTCTGAGAGTGGAAAAATAAAAGAGTTATGCGGTTTGGAAGGGGGGAAGTCAAAAACGAAAATTTAAAAATTCCTCCGGTGGGAAGGGGTTAAAACTGTTTGCTTGTGTGTTAGTTGTTTGTTTATAATTTGTTTTAATTGCCTTTTCTTTTTGCTATATAGCATTTGCTCTATAAACCCATTACCTGTTTTAAAGTGTGTCTGTGTCTGACTGCTGGGAGCAGTAATGTGTGTTTCCAATTGGTCCTTGATTCTGCATACAGTAGATGGTGGCAGCAGCTTGTATTTTGGGTGCGTGGACTGTGTTGGGGTGTAATTTATGCTCAATTAGTAGTCTGCGTGAAGGGTGAGTGCAAGATTAAGTGAGTGGAGTGAACTGACCCCTGACAGCTGCTACAGTGTCCATATTTACAGTGTCCATATTAGGACATCTTCAGAAATCAGTCAAAAGTCAAACATCAGATTAATGGTAGTTCACAACTCTGACTTCTGACACTGAAACCTGATTTCTGACTCTGACACTCTCATCTCTGACTCAGCTATCAAGCACATACAGTGTGTCTTCTAGTGATTGTATCTGCTGGCTACGATTACTGACCTCACTGCTCACACTCAGGAGTAGAAGATACATTGTATAAATGCTGCTGGCTGAGAAGCTCACATGAGGTCTGATATCTAATTGGTGATATCTGACTTCTGCTCATTGCACATGACCGTGTAATGGCACGGCCGGCACATGGATGTCATCTGTGTGCTGCCAGTGCACCAGTCGTGCTTCTGCGACCCCTATTCATTCAATGAATAGGGGTCGCCGGAAGCACGGCCGAAAATCGGACAGGAATAGGACCTGTCCTGAGTTTTTTCCCTTCTTCATTATGAGCATGCGCAGAGGGAAAAACGGATTGCAAGACTGACACAAACAGATAACTATCCATGGGTAATCCGTTTGTGTCCGTCTTCCATAGACGTCAATGTAAAAAAAAAAAAAAAAAATAAATGTATTTGTGGGTGTTCGTTTGGTATCCTTATTTTTTGGACAGAGACAAATCCTGCAAGTGCGACTTTTCTCTCCGCCCAAAAGAGCAGATATCAAACGGAAATGGTACAAATGCTCACCTGCGGATGGTTTTTACAACCCATTGAAATTAATGGGTTTTAAAACGAACCATTTGAAATCAGCTTTTGAGGACTTTGAGACTGTTTCAAAAACTGATTTTGCACAGAGAGCCAAACGATGATGTTAACCCAGCGAACCCCATTATAGTCTATTTTAAGCGGATTGGGTTTCCATTTTTCGGGTCCCCAAGTGGACCTGAACAGAAAGTCAAGCACTAGCGTGAACCTAGAGTCAGAGATGAGAGTGTCAGAGTCAGAAATCAGGTGTCAGATGTCAAGTTACATTTAGATGTCAGGTTTCAGACTTGTGAACTACCATAAATCTGATGTTTGATTTCTGAGGAAGGATGTCTAATTATGGACAGTGTAACCATAGGCACACTGGTGAACATATGTACCCCCAGTAGTCCCCTGACCCAGGTGGACCCCCAGCTCAACCTAGCATAGCACAGTACACTCACTGTACTTCAGCTATACAAATACACATGATACAGCACCTCATCCAGGCTATGCAACCGTTAAAATATACTATGTAGACATATTGGGTAGCTGAGATTTTCTGCTGTGTTCAACCAAACATCCAGTGCAAACACCACGTGACTGCATTCTATTATAGCATGTCTCAGTTACAGTCCAATGATGTCAAGAGCAGCACCATGTATAGAATTCTTCCCAGGGAGGATGCAAAGCCGAATGGCCCCGGCATAGGGTCTCTCAATAGCCAAGTAGATAAGGAACAGGCAGCACTCCAAATTGATGAATAAAAAGTGATGTGTGGATTTATTCCAACTGCATGTCTCAATTACAGCTCTTCAGATGCTCCAAATGCTATGTGGCACTAATACAGCCATGTGCAGGGGGTAGCTCTATGAGATGCAGAGGTAGCAATCGCTACTAAACCCTCAGGAGGCCCAAATGCCTCATAAGAAGACACCACTACTATAGATATCACATAGTAAATGGGGACCCAGTTACATATTTTGCAATAGGACCCTGGAGTTTCAAGTTGTGCCTCTGGCCATGTGCATAAGTTCTTAGCAGAGATTCTTAATTGGTGCCCTGGATGGTTGTAGCAGTGCTGACCTGCAATGGGAGAGACAAGTGATGCCATTGTTACACATACGTTACACATCCAGAATCTAAAGCATTATGCATACTTCCCAATCATCCAGGTTTCACCATGACAGTCTCAGATGCACATAGAGTTGAGTACAATGGTGGAACATCACCATTAACCCTATATTGCTGCTGTTGGAGTCTTAGAGGGGGCTTTATATTGTGTGGGGCCAAAAGGAGGGGGAATTATACAGTGTGAGGGCCACAAGGGGGACATAATACTGTTTAGGGACCACAAAAGGACATTATACTGTGTGGAGGCCAGGAGGAGACATTATGGTGTTGGGGCCACAAGAGGAATATTATACTGTTTGAGGACACAAGGGGGCATTATTCTGTGTGACGACACGAGGACATTATAATGTGTGGAGGCTAAATGGGAACATTATATTATGGGGCTAGTGGTGGGGTGTAATACTGTTTGGGGGTCCTTGGAGGGAGCTATACTGTGTGGGGGCCACTAGGGGATAATATAGGCTGGCGCCTCTTCATATCTCAGCTGCGCCCTACATCATACAAAATGCCAGTGTTGGTGCAGTTGGGGTGAATATTTTGTAGGTCTTGTAGAAAATTAGGGTATATTCAGACTCTGCAGTTGTAATTGCGATTGTATTTTTTTTATTTTACAGTTGAAACGTATAAAAATAAAAGTAACTGTAAAAATCAAACCCACATCATAAACTGCATGAAGTTTTCAGAAGTCATCTGCAGTATCTGAATACAGCCCTAATTATTTCAGGACAGACATCTATGGGCAAGCTCAAGAGAAGGGGGCCATGTTTCCTGTGGGGGCCCCTCTTGGCAGTGCCCTATGGGCACAACATAAGACATTATAATACAGAGCAGAGCCATTCTCCAGACTTGTCTTGTGTCTGTCAGACTTGGCATCTGCTTGTATGCTAATGAAGCCAGTATACAGCCTCAGACCAGACCAGCCCTGAGCCCACCCACACCCGTGTGACTCAGTATCCGCCCTATATTAATGTCTGCCTCTCGGGGGAGGGGGAATCAGTACAGCGCCAAGCACTGGGGTGTTCAGTCAGAAGTCCTTCTCCTCATAACTCATCGCCATGTCCAGACGCCGCCAGTCCGGAGCCTATAGGAGCTGGTATATGCGGGGATGGGATAGATGATGAGTCTTAGTTATTTATTACAATACAGTGGGTGTCTCTGATATAGGTGACCGGGGACCATCACTGTCTGCCCAGGACTGTGTCCTCTAATAGTTGTGACTAGATGGGGAAACATTTTAGGTCAGTAATTGTAACTGCGTCATACGAGGTTCCGCCATAGCGCCAGTAGACTGCTCACTGTATGGGCGAGTGTGGCGGGAAAGAGGAGGCTCCGCCCACGCTTAGCAAATGGTGAGCGTTGAGGGGATAGCGTGCACAAAATGGCCGCATGACGCCTCATAATTTTATATAATGATGTATATAGAAATGAGGGTGTGGAAATAAATATGTTGTAACGCTGAGCCCCCTCACTGTATACAGGCTTTATGGTACACATGGCTTCAGTTGGTAATAGGACACCTCAAAAATGGAGTCGTCTAATAGGGAGACATTAAAACTGCACACATTTTACCAAAGGTGGTTTATGCAATGCTTGGCACAATTCATGAATAGTAGACACAATTCTTTTTATGCCACTTAGTGATCACTAATAGTGTTAAAGGGGTATTCTCATGGAACATAATCATATCTATAGTTGTAGATAATTAAAAGTTAAACATTTTTGCAAATATAAGTAGTTAAAAATTCTGCATAGTGTGAGGATGAGACCCTCAATTCATGTATCTTTCTTGGACATGTATCATTCTTTATTTGTATCAGTCTCACATATCTGTAGGAATGTAGAGATGTGTTTACATTGGTGGTCAATTCGCTCCAGTGGTTTTATGTGCATACCATGGAGAGAGGGCCTTTCTGACCCGTCAGTGTGATATCCCAGATGTCCAAAGGGGGGAGTGTGGGCTAATGACCTGAAACTAACCTAGGCACCCATCTTTCCTTCTAATCGGCATAGATTCCTCATTTCGTGAGGAGAGGGCTGGCTGGGGGGGGGGTGAAGGGTGGAGCTGGACAGGGTCTTCACACTGAGGTGGGGTGAGGTTTTGGTGTCTTTGTGTGAAGCCTGGAAGAGAGACAGCTAAGAGAGAGCTGTGCTCAGGAACCTTCCTTAGGTCTGGTATTACTCTATACTTTATTCCCATTTTTGTTTTATGTGCTGTATCATCGCACTTTTGCTCGAATATTTATGCTTGATCATATTAATATTGTATATTTCTGTATATGCTATTAATTAGTACTGACCCACTTGGGTTATTAAATATATAAAATTTATAAAGCTCGTTTCATTCTATCCTACGAACTCGGTCCGCACACGGGTTGTGAGTGGAAGGTTAAGAAGGGTGATCGCAGGTAGGCCAAGGGGCTTGGCAAGGCGATAGTCTTCACACATAGTTTTAAAGATTTTCTCTATCTTAATGGTGACAACTGTTGTCTTGATCTGTTGCCAATGGATACGACCATAAATGCAGAAACTTTCTATGGTCTGGAACTTGTCAAAAACCCAGCCATGATTTCCTTATAGTGGACAGGTTATCAGGCAGGGACACTACATGTATGAGAAGATAACCCGACCACAGTAAGCACATCTACGCTGATTTTATGACCTTAGAAAGGTTCTACATTTATGGTCGTATCCATTGGCAACCGATCAAGACAACAAGACTGTTACCACAAGATGTTAGACAAAATCTTTAAAACTCTGCAAAATGCTTAATTATTTATATTTGCAAAAATGTTTAACTTTTAATTATCTACAAATTTAAAAAAGGTTATGTTCGTGGGAATACCCCTTTAAAAAATGTAATTTTGTGGCAAATATTTATCCCTTGCATCTATTTTCAGCCCTGTCACACAGAACAATATTGACACGAATTTAATACATATTTATGTTATTTGACCCATTTTATAGTCCCCATGAAGTATTTGGCATAAAAAATGGTAGAGGTCAGTAATAAATTTGGTGCAATCCCTACTGAAATTCTTAGCAAACACCCAAAAGGGGCAGATTTGGGAAGACTGGCGTTTTTAACCAGCAGAGGTATGCGCCTTTTATATGGCAAAAAAAAGTAGAGAAAAAAACTGGGATATTTTGGTTGAGCGCTGCAGGTGAGGGTGTATCAATAAAATGTTTGCAGAGAGAATGCTTGTGAATAAAAACACATTTTATTGGTTCCACACCGGACGTATAACAATAGGCTACGCGTTTCGACGCTGTACTGGCGTCTTCATCAGGCCATAAACTAGATACAGACAAAACACAGAGAGGATAATCGGTGGCTAGGTAGCACATATAAAATAGGGTAACACATAACGTGTTACCCTATTTTATATGTGCTACCTTTCTCCCTTTTTTTTTTTTTTAAGTGCTAATTTTAAACATCTTATAATATATTTTATCTTACTATATGTTATACCCTAGTATTTTTATCTGGACTTACAATATGACTACCCTTTCTCTAAAACCTAGCCACAGATTATCCTCTCTGTGTTTTGTTTGTATCTAGTTTATGGCCTGATGAAGACGCTAGTACAGCGTCGAAACGCGTAGCCCATTGTTGTACATCCGTGTGGAACCAATAAAACGGGTGTTTTTATTCACAAGCATTCTCTCTGCGAATATTTTATTGATACACCCTTACTTGCAGCGCTGAACCAAAATATCCCAGTTTTTATCCCCGACGACACCATTCAAAATAAAAATTAACGTAACGAGGTAAAAACTATTTTAAGAAGTTTTTAAGTAGCACTTTGCGCTATTAAATTAAAAAAAAAAAAAAAATGAAAAGTGAAAAACAGACACGTTTTCCCTCCTCTTTTGTTTAGATTTTCCTGGATATAAATTTTTTTTTTAAAAAGATGGAAAAATAAAAACAACATAAAAATAAAGCCCTATGTGTCACCGAAAAAAAGACAGAAATTAGTTGAATAACCCGAATGATAAAAATGTTACAGCCCTCAGAACCAAACGTACAAGAAACCCAAAAATGTGTCTGGTCCTGAACCAGAAATTGGTCCGGTACGGAAGTGGTTATATAGCCCCTTCATATTCTGCAGTGCTTTACAGATATAGTCAACACTGTCCCATATTGGGCTCACAATCTAATTCCCTATCAGTATGTCTTGTTTGTGTGGGAGGAAACCCACGCAAACACTGAGAACATACAAACTCTTTGCAGATTTTGTCCTTGGGTGGATTTAAACCTAGGACTCCAAGCGCTTAACCACATTTTCCCCTATTACATCTAGGGAAAACAATTGCAAATCTGCAACAAGAATTAAGATGCTGCTTTTTTCAAAAACGTACACACAACGCTTTTTTCTCCACAATGTGTAGATGAGATTAAACAAAATCTCATTCTCCTCCTTGCTGGTACTGTAAAGCGTAGACTTTTTTTCTGCTGCTTTTCCACAACATGGGGCCTTAAATGTAGCTTTAAGCTAAGGCACAACTTTGTAGAAACATAGCCGTTTTGGCTATCATGGAAACGCAGAGGAAAAAAACAGCGTTTTACAGTACAGTGAATGAGATTTTGTTTAATCTCATCCATACATTGTGGGAAAAAAAGCTTTAGAAAAGCTGTGTGAAAATGATAGTATGTTGAAGGGGTTTTCCATGAACATAACCATATTTAATTAAAAATAATCAAAAGTTAATCATTTTTGTAAATATATATAAATTTAAAAAATTGCAAAGTTTTAAAGATTTTCTCTAACCGTCTTATTGATGACAGTCTTTTTGTCTTGATCGGTTACAGATGGCTGAGACCATGGTTGCAAGAACTTTCTATGGTCTGAAACCCAGCCATGATTTCCTTGCTGTGGCCGGATTATCTTCTCATACATGTAGTGTCCCTGCCTGATACCCAGCCATGATGTCCTTATTGTGGACAGGTTATCTGACTAGTCCCAGACTATAAAAAGTTCCTGCATTCATGGTCGTGTCCATTGGCAACTTATTAAGACAACATACTAGGGACCAGATCATTCATGCCAACCCTATCGGAAGCTTCCAGAGGATTCCGAAAAAGAGTGACCTCCCTGTGAAAGATCCTCAGTGCGCCAACACCGCTTTGGCCCACACCTGAGACTTCTTTACTAAAAACCACACTCACCGCCAGTGAGTGCTGGGTCCACAAGATAAATACAAGACAAGCTTTCTAAATTTTATATATTTATTAACCCCTAAATCGGTCGGTATTAACATCTAACACATGCAGTTCAGAACAGATATGCAGATATATGCAAGCATTAACAGTTACTAGTTACAATATACAGCGCATAAAATAAAAAGGGAATAAAGGTGAAATAATTACCACACATATCCTTGATGTGGTTCTGTAGTCCAACACTCACACATGCTCTGGTATATGTGAGTAACCAGTGGAGGCTTCTAGAAGCATCACAGCAGTCCAGCCTGCATGCTCATCACAGTATATCCCAGTAGTCTCATCATAGTATTCTCCTTGTAGTCTCAGCACAGTCTCCACCTCACTGACCTCTTACCTCATCTTTTATACCCTTGATTACACCACCCAGAATGAGGTCACCGGCGACGGCAAGTCTGGTTGACTAACGCACTCAAGTCCAGATTCTTTGTAAGGAGATAGGATTAAGTGGAATGATACAATGCCTTCTATATGTTATCAACCATGTCTGATCAACAGCCCAGGCTGAACAATGCATGTGTATTTGATCACCCAGGGCTATGTAGGAATTCAATGGAGCCATTCTGGGATGGATACAAAGCCCTATTGTTCCATGGTTGCCACTACTGACAACATACATCTAGGATTAGGGCTGCGCACATTATGAGTAAATGGAAGTAAGAGGGAGATACGATACCCAGAGATCAAAATACATCTTTGAGTTATAGCCATATTTAAGTGGAATTATCACACTCCCAAACTACCTTTTAGCGCAGGCACACCACCATTCTAGGGGATGCTTCTGATTTATGAGGAGATGTGTGAATCTCCCCCATTATCACATTTTGAGTTGTCCTGAAGGCAAAAGATAGGACTGGTCTTGATGGGGTTATTTTCTGTCCTGTCCTGGAGAACTAAAAGCATGTGGGCTAATGTGGACAGGAAGGCTACTTATTTTCTGAGGCAGGATTTAGGGCTTATTCAGACATCCGTTATTTACGTCTGTGACAGCACATGGTCCTATTTTTTTATTATTTTTATGGACATGTTTTTAATAGGATTGATTTAGGTTTTCATGTCGGTAAAAAACAGACTTGGACTTTTTTTTTGTAACCAAATTGTCATAACTTGGATTACCTTAGATCTATGAAGAACAGACAGCGCATTGACGGCATCTTTGTGCTGCCTAGGATTACAACAGACCTGAAGATGGGGTGTTTGTTCCACAAAATGGGCCAAAATTGTGCAAATCTCTTAGTTCATGGAATAAAGCATACGCCAATAAAATTCAATGGGAGCTTGTGCTGTTCATGGAGAACACGGAACAGTATGCAGCCATAAATAGCAGTGTGAATAAGGCCTTATACGTGTTACTCGGTATATGTAATTTCTTATTAATATTTGCAGGGAACAGGGGAACAACTCTTCATCTGGAAGTCACAGGGATGAAGGTATGTAAGTGCTGCACGCTATAAGATGTATTTTTGGTGGGATCATACTGTATTGGAGCAGAAGAGATTTAGCAAAAGTTTTCTTTATCCCCAAGGATGGGAATAGATGTCATCTGTATTTTTTACAGACCCATAGACTTGCATTGATGTGATGCATCCACATAAGTTTCGGTTCACATCTGCGCTAGAGTCTCCTGCACGGAGGTCTTTTCTCTCCACTGGTTTTAGTATAAAAATGGCGGAAACCTGATGGACACCCGGCGAACTCTATGATAGTCTATGGGGTCCGTGGGTAACTGCTGTTTTAGTAGACGGACTGTGTAAGTGTGAACCTGTGCAAGCCCAGTGCAAGTGTGAACCTAGCCTTAGGGCCAAAAAATACACATGCTGCGGTTTTTTTCATTTTTCATGGAATCACTTTCTGGGAAAAAATGCATGTAATACATTGAAAATGAATGTATCTCTATGGCGTCCAAGATAAATGTGACATACGGTCATGTGAATAAGGCCTTGGGTTATGTTCCCATGGGCAAAATACTTACTAAAATGTGCCAGAAAACCCTGGGCTACATTTCCACAGGTCTGAAACTCTGGCCCAGCTTTACTAATAGTTAGACAGTGTAAACATGGACAGACAGTCCTCCCTTCCAGTGGAGATGCTCCAGTGGGTGTCTGCCAGTCTTTGTTTACTGGCTGCCAGCAATGACATGCTATACCAGTTTATGACCGCTGTGGCCTTGGTGCTGACATGACTTTCTTACGGGCATCACTGCTGAGTGCTGAAGCCAGTGATGGGCTGGAGCAGTCACATGCCAGTATGGTGCGTGCAGGTTCTTGTTTGTTTTTATACTACTGGTCCTTACTGTCGCTGCTGTACCCTGGGTTGACACTGAATTTACATTATGCTTTTGGCTAATAGTTTATTTTATTTTCTTTCTTGAAGTTAAACTTGCTATTATCAAATACAAACTGTCATAAAACATAGCTATGGTGAGGAAGCGCACGCAGATGTATGATCATACGGTATACTCAGGAGTACATAATAGTAGTTTACCATGAAAACCAGTTTCTGAAATATATTACATATTTTAAATCTACTCTTTTCTTCATTCTGAAAACCAGCTGTGGCGTATACTGATGGATGCTGCATTCGCAATGGGAGATCTCAAGCTCAAGGCGGATATGGTGTTTATTGGGGCCCTGGTCATCCTCTGTAAGTAATTATACCTTGGGATTTGTTCACACTAATGTCTAACCAGTGGCATAAGTACTGCCGTAGCGGCTGCCATGAGGCCTGTTACCTAAAGGGGCCCCTGGTGCTTTTTTTTTTTTTTTTTTTTAATAGGCCATTACCTGCTGGAGTAATCCCAGTAAGTAACGGGTCCCATTTACTTACTGATCCTTGTTCCTGCTCATGGCCACCTCCACTTCCCCTTCTGCCCTCAAGTGCACCCCATTTGTCCCAGCAACGTTATTTGTGAAGTACAGGGGCCTCCTTGGGGGCTGAAGGAGAAGCGGCCGTGAGCAGGAGCAGGGATTGGTAAGTAGGGCCACGGGCCCACGGCAAGAGTATTTGTTGGGCGAACCCCAACAAATACTGCTATCAGTATTTGTTGTTATACTCTTTAGACCCCTGAGTATAATGATTGGAAGCCCAGGGGAGGTGAGCGTACATTAAAAAACAGTGTTACTCACCTCTCCTGGGCTCCAGTGTGAATCCATTCTGTCATTGGGCCTCAGTAGTGACGTCACAGATGTCACGTGGGGTAGGGCAGTGTCACGACGCATAATGATGCCAGTGTAACCCACGCCTGTGATGTCATTGAAGAGGGCCAAAAAAAGCAGGGAGTTGCGCTTTAGCCACGGAGAGGTGAGTACCAGTGTTTTTTTTTGTTTTTCTGCCGAACCCAAAATTTGTGCAACAAACACTGTAGGAGCCACAAAGGTACATAATACTGTGTGGAGGGGCCACTATGGGACATAATACTGTGTGGAGGGGTCGCTGTATCACATTAAACTGTGATGAGGGGCTGCTATGGGACATAATACTGTGTGCAGGGGCTTCTATGGGACATTATACTGTGTGGAGGAGACACTATGGAATATTATACTGTCTGGAGGCCTCTTTGGGACATTATAGCGTGTGTAAAAGAGACATTATAGTGTGTGGGGGCCAGGAAGGGGGTGCTATGCTTTGTGGGGGGCCCCATGTGAAAAGTTTGCTATGGGGCCCAGTCTTTGCTAGTTACACCCCTTGTGTCCCACATCTTTAAAAGATTGAAGAGCTTTATGCTTTATTGTTTCAGTATCAGATTGAACTTTCCTTTGTTTTTGTACATTTCTAAGTGAAAACAACAAAAAATGATAAGGTAAAAAGACTGATAACAGAGCCTTAAGAGCAGAAGAACAATAATGAAAGTGTCCGATACATACATCACTTGATGTTTCTGTCAGGATGTCCATGATGCTGCAATGCTTTTTCCTATTTATAAGGAGTTTGCAATGGAAGCTCCAATGTAGATGTGAACAGAGCCTTAAAGGGATTGTCCAGGCAAAAATGGACAACCCTTTTAACTTTTAAATCAGTTGTTACATGACCTCTGAGGCCAATCAGCGAATGGCATACAATGACACTACCTGTGACATCACGGGTCCTCTTCCTTAGGCCTGCTGAGGCCGCTGGTTAGTCTCAGCAGTTAAAACAGTTTTCCATTTTTGCCTGGACATGCCATTTAAAACTATGAAATTAGATTGTAAAAAAGCACCCATTTTCTTGCACAATGATATGAAATTATTTGCTATTATATTCTTTTTTAACTCATTTTTTTTTTTTTTTTTATAAACATTGTGTAAATATGTTTATAAACTTGATTTTACAGAAATGTATCAGAAAAACTGGATGGGAGACCAACCAATCAAAGGGCAGAACTTGAGGTACCCATATTTTATGCCCTTGGCATTGATCAGTATGTTGATGCCTAGGGGGTTAAAAACACTTAAGGTTTTATTTTTTTTATGTAAACACCTATGTGTATGAGCTAATGTACACTTCAGTGTCAAAAGATCTTAAAGGGATTTTCCAGAACCTTACGCATTTTTCATATAGTGGACAGGGCTGCAGCTCTGTTTCTCTTACTTGAATAGGAGCAGACTGCATGAACTCCCAATAGCTGATCTGTGCAGAGTCCACACAGAAGTTACTCTCTATATGAATAATGAACAGTCCATAGTCATGTGATGGACCCAAAGGTGCACAGCTCATTACAGTCACATCTCAGCCATCAGACATCTATCTTGTAACAAACTGTGCACCTGTGTGTCCATCACATGACCATGGACTTATTTTTATTCACTGGAAGTAAACAAAGAATGACAGCAAGCAGAGATCTAGAAAGTATATTTGAAAATTGTACAACTTTTCATTATACAAACAATAACATTTATTTGCTGAAACTGGACAATCCTTTTAATCAATATAATTCACACAATAGGAGTGAGGACTCTGGTCGCAAGAGTTTACACTCTCCGAGCTGACAGAAGAGGTAGAAGTGCTTACACAGTGGTCCTGCCATTTTTATGACATAAAGTATAAGCCAATATAAATAAATAAAGCTGTATGAACTGTCACAAACTGGTGTCTTAGTATATATAGATACAAAGTGCATGGTCATTCAGGGTTATGTCCTATGGGATGGGTTAGTTTGTGGTGAGCAGGTGTAGAAGTGTTAGATTAGGAAATGTGATAGGCCTTAATAAGGAGATGTGTTTTTAGGGCGTGCTTGAATTGTTGAAAGCTGGGTCCTAATCTGATTGTCTGGGAAAGCACATTCCAGAGAACTGGTGAAACTCAGGTGAAGTCTTGGAGACAGGAGTGAGTGGTGCTGATTATAGAAGATGTTAGTCTTAGGTCATTGGCAAGATGGAGAGCATCAGTAGAATGGTAACCAGAGATGAGGGAAATGTAGGGAGATGCAGCACTGTGGAGAACTTTGTAGATGAGGGTAATGAGTTTATATTGTATTCTGTAGTGGACAGGCAACTAGTGCAGTGACTGGCACAGACCGGAGGCATCGCTATAGCGTTTAGGTGATAGATAGATAAACCTGACGGCTGCATTCAGGATAGATTGTGGAAGAGAGAGTTAAATAAGAAGGCTGGGAAGGTAGTTATAGTAGTCAAATAGAAAGTGAATCAGGGCAACTGTGAGGCTCAAGTTCACACGGTGGAATTTGGAGCTGATTTTATAGTGGATTCCACTCCAGATTCTGTCCAGAATCTGCTTCCCATTGTTTTCAATAGGAGGCAGTGACAGACTCTTTACTTTTTCAGGACACTGGAGAAGATTCATCTTCTCAAACAAACAAGCTTTGATCAAATCAGTTGTAAAGCTTACATTGGTCTCCATTTTTTAGGCAGCCAGAAGAGCGGTGGAACAAGCCCGTGATAACAATATTACTAGTGTTACTATTCGTACTGACAGCCAATATACCGTCAAGGGTAAGAAGAATCACCTAAATGAAAGACTTTGCTATAATAACATTAATAATAATTTTATTTATATAGAGTCAACATATTCCACAGCACTGTACAAATCAGAGGGTACATGAACAGGCAGTATATGACATTACAATGTGACAAAAAAATTAACATATCAAACAATAAGCGTGAGGGCCCTGCTCGCGAGAGCTTACAATCCATGAGGAAACGGGGACACGAGAGGGCTTACTTGGTACAATGGTCCAGCCATCTATCACTAGTCGGTATCCATCTGTCACGAGCCTGTATCTGTGACTATACATATACTAAGTGCATGGAGCGATGGGTAATTTCACAATCTCTGAGATTGGTTATTGCTTCTCCAAACCTCGCTGCGTATAGGTCACTTCCAGGAAGTTCATACTCAAGTTCTAACATCTGGCCTCCTCCCTGGTTCATGCAGATGTACACCCTCCCTTCCTCTCGCATTGTGCCCTCCATTGGTGCTCCGACCAGCAGGTCTGACAGTCCATCACCATTTAAAACCGCACACCCAGACCCCAAAGTATGAACCAAGCTCTTTACCTTCTGCTTCAAGCAATATTATCAGCTGAACTCCCTCAAATGCAGAGATGTAGACCCTGACAATCTGCTCTTGTTGTGGGCCTTTACATACAGTATTAACCAGAAGTTTACATACACTATATAAAAAGACACATATGATGTTTTTCTCACTATCTGACATGAAATCAGAATAAACCTTTCCCGTTTTAGATCAATTAGGATTACCAAAATTATTTATATTTGCCAAATGCCAGAATAATCAGAGAGAGAGAATTTTTAAGGCATTTTTATTACTTTCTGCAAAGTCAAAATTTTACATACATTTCATTAGTATTTGGTACCATTGCCCTTATACTGTATGACTTGGGTCAAAGGTCTCGGATCTCCTTCCACAAGCTTCTCACAATAGTTGGTAGGAATTTGGGCCCATTCCTCCTGACAGAACTGGTGTCACTGAGCCATGTTTGTAGGCCGCCTTTCTCCCACCTGCCTTTCCAGGTTTGCCCATAAATTTCAATAGGATTGAGATCAGGGCTTTGTGATGGCCACTCCAAAACATTGACTTTGTGATCCTTAAGCCACTTTGTAACCAGTTTGGCAGTATGCTTCAGGCCATTGTCCATTTGGAAGACACATTTGGGCCCAAGCTTTAACTTCCTGGCTGATGTCTTGAGATGTTGCTTCAGTATTGCCACATAATGTTCTTTCCTCATGATGCCATCTATTTTGTGAAGTGCACCAGTCCCTCCTGCAGCAAAACAACCCCACAACATGATGCTGCCGCCCCCGTGTTTCACAGTTGGGATGTTGTTCTCAGGCTTGCAAGCTTCTCCCTTTTTCCTCCAAACGTTACGATGGTCATTATGGCCAAGCCTGAGAACACCATCCCAACTGTGAAACACGGGGGTGGCAGCATCATGTTGTGGGGTTGTTTTGCTGCAGGAGGGACCAAATAATATTGGTAATCCTAATTGACCTAAAACGGGAAAAGTTTCTTCTGATTTCATGTCAGATAGTGAGAAAAACATCATATGTGTCTTTTTATATAGTGTATGTAAACTTTTGGTTTCAACTGTATAATAACTTTGCTATCTGTTGACTGCAAAACTTTATGTTGGCACATCTGTCTGTTTATAAGCCCCTGGGGACTGATATATTAAAATTAGTGTTTCATGGCGCTGATCTTAATCCATATCTCCACTTAGGTCAGGTGAACCAGAATTAAGAAGCTCTTGGAAGGTTCTGTACACCAGAATGGAAATCTACACCAGTCAGGAACTATAAATCATACCAGTTATAATGACTCTGTTGGGTCGAGACACTCCCTTATCTGCTTTGTTTCCACCTGCCTCACTCCGCTCACTTTTTACAAAAGTGGCAAGCATGGTGGAAAAGTCGCAAATTTTTGTGCTGCAATCCAAAAATTGCATACAAACTATGATATATCGGGTCCATAATTCCATGACCGGCTCAAAATCAGTGCACAGTTGTGTACCTACCATAGGGAGAATGGATTTCTTCTGCATTTTCACTGGCAGTTTAGGCTACATTCACATCTGCATAGGAGCCTATTGTCTGTAGAGACAGAGGAAAAAGTCTTGCAAGCCTGGCTTTTTCATCCGGCGATGTCAGAGATAAAATAACAGATACCGACAGACCCCGTTATAGCCAATGGAGTCCCTTGGGATCCGTTGCAGTCCGTCATTAGATGGATCATATTTTACTGCTTTATCTATTCTTCTGGTCCTACGGTGAACCAGAACTACAGATCAAACAACACAGATGTGAACACACCCCAGTGGCGAGAATTTTGTTAGGAGACCTTTGTAGACATTGAGCAAACTCTTTTAGGTCTCTTTCACATACACTAGTTTTGCAGCATTTTACACATAGCATAGCATGTAAAATATCCTATTTCTGGTCTTTTTAAATCCTTTAGAGAAACCTATGGGGGAAAATACCAGAAAACATATTCCATACCCAGACCATATTGTGTTCTGCAAAACACATCACAAACCAAAGCCCTTTTCTATATAGTACAGTTTATATTTCACATAGACTCTATAATAACTTCTGGCTGCGGTATTTTTCACCTATAAAATTCTTGGATTGTTTCAGACACTCCTTTTGCTGAATTGTACTTATGCACATGACAGTGACGTTTTTAATGTAATTAACAGCCATTAAAAATGGACCAACATGTCCATTTTCAATGGCTGTTTTGCATGCGCTTCCGCTTTTGATGGCCAAGTGTCATCCGTTTTGCATCAGTTTTTGACTGTCAGTAAAAAAACACTGATGCATTTCATTGGTATTTCTTTTTTGACTCAACCCACTGATCCATTTTTAACAGACGTAAAACGGACGGCAATCTCTTTTACGCCATTGATTTCTGTTGGGTTCGTGTGTCCATGAAAACGGACAAAGATAGTGCATGTAGCCGTAAAAAACTGACTGTCAAAAAAACGCACATCTGAATAGACACATGGAACTCAATGTGTTCTCAAATCGAACACGTGGTGGATATTGCAAAATCACGTCCGTTTTTCACTGTCACGTAAACAATTCCTAAAGCAGTCTACTGTGCTATACTGTACAGGTAAATGAGGATGCATAACAGCTGACAGGAAGATACTCTTGGTGTATGTATTTAAGAGCTTTTTTGCCGCATTCCTTTAATTTGACACAAAATAAAGTGTGAACTTGCCTGAAAAATCAGAACATAAAAAATAATAATGTTTGGTGTGTGCTAAAAAAATGTGCCATGGCTTCTTTAACCATCCACTCAATTTGGATATAATTTAGGTATGACAGAATGGATGCCAAAATGGAAGGAAAATGGCTGGAAAACCTACAATGGTGGAGATGTGGTCAATAAGGCAGAATTTCAGAGGCTTGATAGGGCATGTGAAGGCCTTGATGTTACATGGGTAAGTTAAGACTACGTTTACGTGTGCCATTGTCTCCATTCCTCTGGTCCTGCAACGGAAAAGCAGTCTGTCTTATGATGGACAGCAACAGATCCCGAGGGACTCCATTGACCAGAAATAGAGTCTGTCGGGTGTCCGTTATTTTTTCACACACATTGCCAGACAAAAAAGGCTTTCAGTATTTCTGCCGGATTGTGAAAGTAACTTTACAGTTCTGTCATCTCTGTATTCTGTAACAGATGTTATCACAGGACAGCTCTGGGGTACATTGTAAGGTGATGTAGAACCCCAGTCTAGGAAGCCCGAGCCCCACAGGATAGACGATAACAGACCCGAAAGCAGATCATTGGGGATCCAACCGCTCAGACCCCACTGATCAGGGATACTGTTCAATGAACAGTGCTTGGCTATCGCCAGTGCTCCAATTGAAATCAATGGAGCGGTTTGCACGTTCTACTACATTCAGAAAGTGTTGGGGGAAGGGTTTACCAAGGTATGGCATGAGCCATTCGGAAATTTTATTAGAATGAGGCTAACCTCTAACACCTCAATAACCATTGATTGATATGTCAGCGGGATTAAACTACCATATCAGTTTGGGAAATTCTGCCCACATTCTTGTAATATAATGTATTTATGTAGGACCAGAATATCACTTTTTAACATTTTGTAGCTAAACAACTGTTTAGGATTTTTTAGGGTAGGTCATTAATTGAAGATCATTGGTGGTCATATACCCAGGACCCTGTGGATCAGCAGCGTCCCTACATTCATAGGCCATGTCATGTTCATCGGATACATAGTCTGATTGCTGCTCAGTGATACCAAGCACAGCCACAGCATGAATGCTTGGCAAGTACTGAAGAGGCTGTAGGGCTGGCCTGAATGCTGCAGCCCCTTCAAGCAGCTGATGAGCGGGGGGACCTGGTGTCGTGAACCCCTGGCAATTGTTAATTGATGATCTATCCTAAGCATTGTTCATCAATTATAAAGCCTGGAAAACCCCTTGAATTCTGTAGTGTACTGAGATCCTGCTTGACTCGTCTGTCACAAGTGAAGGTGTCACCATGTCACCCACTATACAGTATATTCATTACACAGACTAATGAAAGGCAATAAAAACACATTCATCTGTGTGCAAGGACGGTCCAATTTTGCTTACAGACTGACACTTTTTATCAATGTGCCTCAGTCAGGGGGTTTTCAACATTATGTAATGGAGGTCATCGCTGTTACATGTTCTTTTTGTTGCAGACACATGTGCCAGGACATCGCGGTGAGGCAGGAAATGAAATGGCGGACCGGCTGGCAAAGGGTGGAGCAAGAAGATAGAAAAAAGTGTCTTCTTTTCTCATTTGTGTTAAGGTTGATTTTATAATACCTGCAAAACTGTTCCGATGGTTAATGTTCTGTGTTCACATACTTTAAAGGTATTTGTAGGTGCAACCATAGCATCTGATTTTCTACATTTGTTACAATAAATTTTACAGTTCAAAGCTCAAGATTGTGATCCCTGCCTTGTAATATTGTCTCACTGTGAAATAAATAGAAATGGTCATATTTGGGGAAGAATACACTTCTGAGAGCTTGCACAATGACTGTTGCATTGGAAGGGCCAAGTGCAATGGTCTCTGAGTAATGATGATCAATGGGGGTCAAGCAAGGGAAGCGGCATTGATTCCAGATTATAGGTGCACCTATACCACCCGCTCTACTACCATGTGCAAGCAGTGACTAGAGGAAACAATGATCATGAAGCTTTAGACTAACTTGGGCTCTGCTCACATTTCTGTTCTGTTTTTTCGGTTGTTGTTTTTCTGTTCAGTCAGATGAGCAGAAAAAGAGAATAAACTAAATGCTGGATCAGTTATATGATGGCCAAGCCCGCTGACATTTAATGGGTCTTTAGAGTTTCCTGGTATCCATCTTTTTGAATGGAAGTATAGTGTTGCGGGCTGTGCTAATTATTCCATGAAATACGATGGACCTTTTCACAAACCTCCAGTGTTAACATGAACAGAGCTTTACCTCATCATTATACATTAATGATCATCATTTAACAGGTATTATTTATAGTTATGTGTGTAAGTGCGGCATAAGTGGCACCTAAAAAAAGAAGTGTAAATGGTTCTTGGACACTGTCAGGCTACTTTCACATCACAATTTTGTCCCCTGTTTAATGTATACCAATGAAAAATTTAAACAAAACCCAGACGTCTAGAAGGATTTTCCAGGATTATATTTATGATATTGATTTCCAATTATTTGTATAGGTTATCAGTATCAGATCGGCGAGGGTCCAACACATCAGTTGTTTGAAGAGGCCACCGTGTTGAGTCACTTGAATGGGACTGAGCTGCAAATAGGCCGTGTGACCAAAAACTTTGCCAACTCTTTGGGAAATTCTGGGAGGCTCCCGAAATAAGGGGTAACCTCCCAGATTCCGTAAGAACTGGCAAATCTGAACCAGGCAGATTGCTCCTGCACTGGTCACGTCACAAAAAGCTAGCGTGACACCGCACCAAAAGGGATGTATTCTTGCCACAACGATAATTTTTAGAGTGTGCCACTCTCCATTAAGTTTTTCAGTCAGGTACAGTGGTGTGTCTTTGATGGAGGTAGACCATGCAGCTCTTATGGGGCTTGTATGATGGAGTGGCTCTGGCTCCGCATACCGCTCTGTCAATTACCATCAGTAGTATTAGTTTACTGGTGTTTGCATGGCTGTTTTGCTCATTTCAGACATGAGCTGACATATATTAGGCAGCACCGTGGTTAGCACTGATGTCTTGAGGTACTGACAGCCTGGGTTTGAATCCAGCCAAGGACAGTATCTGTAAGGAGTTTGTATGTTCTCCCCATGTTTGTGTGGGTTTTCTCTCACACTACAAAGACCTACTGAATTTAGATGAGCCCTACTTTGGGACAGTAGGGCAGCTCAGTAGTTAGCACAGAGGCCTTGCAACGCTAGAGTCCTGCAGTCAAATCTTGCCAAGGACAACATCTGTAAAAAGTATTTATGTTCTCCCCATGTTTGCATAGGAAAATGGGTACACCAGTTTGTTTACTCACTCCAAAGCGAATGTAGATTGTGAGCCCTATTTGGGACCGTGACTGACAATAACTGTAAAACCTGTGGAATATGATGGCACTATACAAATTCTGCAACTGGTTTAGCTGTGGAGTCCACAGCTCGAGACTCCATGCTGATTGATCCGGGGGGTGGAAAATGAAGAGGAATCCCAGGTGGATTTCTGGCTCAAATTCCTCTTCAGTTTCTGCTGTGTGAACAGGGCCTATTTGTTTTTATGTTAAACATATTTTTAAGAGTTTTGATGATTTTATTTTTAATTTTCCATGTCACTATCTATATGTAAAACAGTACTATACCCTGCAATTTTCACTCTGGCCACTAAGCCTAACAATAGACTGGGGTTTTCTTTCCAGCAGTCACTCCATTTACATCCAGATAAGACAGCAGAATTATAATAGAAGATAACACCAGATAAGACTACTGACCCATTATTGCATCCACTATTGACAATAGATGATGTCACACTTATCTCCTCTCCCTCTGGCCAAAGCATGCCTAGACAACTCTCCCATAGACCTAAGTCAGGACACCCTGGGGTTCAAAACCCCTAGGAGATCTGATAATTACAGTGAAAAAAAAAAAAGTTAAAAAAATAAAAATGTAAATACTCCCTTTCCCTAGAACACATATAAAAGTTAAAAAATACTGTTAAACACATACACATTAGGTATCCCTGTGGCCGAAAACGCCCGGTCTACAGACTTATAAAAATAATTTGCCTTGCAAAAAAAGACCCCTTATACATCCCCATACATGGAAATATTAAAAAGTTACGAGTGTCGGACTATGGTGACAGTTTTTGCAGTTTTCAATTTTTTTTTAAGGGGTTAAAACATAAAAAAAAGGACTATATGAATTCTGCATCCCTGGAATCATACCAACCCATAGAATACAAGTGACAGCTCATTTTGAGCTTGTAAGAAAGTCGCACAAACAGTTTTTCTCCAATTCCACCCCATTCTGATTTTTTTTTCCAGCATCTCAGTCCATTGTACACAATATTAAACGGTTCCATTACAAAATACAATCTGTCCCACAAACATTAAGCCCTTATACGGCTCTATGAACTGAAAAATAAAAAAGTTATGGAAGGGGGGCGGAGCCTAGCCGTGGAACGGAATGGCCGCGTAGCTGTGAAGCTCTCGGCGTGAGTCTCGCACAGCGACCTATACAGCGACGAAATAGTGGGCTAACAACAGCTGTTTCGGAGGCATAAAGGTATCCTACCTTAAGGGATGCCACGGAAAAGGAAATCGGCGGTGAAACCGCAGAAGATATCAGACTTCTATTTCCCCCCAAGGGGGAGAGGAGGTCCAAAATGGCGTGGGCCCGCGCTTGGACGCGGCTTCTAGGGCCTCGACTCCTCCTCGAGATCCTCCGGAGGAGTCGCTTGCGCTGTCCGCTCAAAAGAGAGCGCTGTCGGCACCGTCTATCCCACAACTGCTGGACGGTGTGGACCCGGAGAAGCCTGGGCCTTCTCCCCGGCGGGCCGGGGCCTACATCAATCTCGGGCCTGCACAAAAGAGCGCTTCAGGGCCTATAGCTGAACCCAGCCTGGAGACACCTCACTCCCATACCGCTAGTCCGGTCAGGCAAAGACCCAGGCTCCAAGAAATCGATTCCCAGGAGGAGGAGGAGGAGGAGGTGAGCAGCAATGCACAGTCTATTCCCATATCTACTGACTTTTTTGCAGATATCCCAGCGACAGAGAATTTACTTACTGAGGCCTCCATGAAAAATATGCTCATGGCCTTCTGTAGGTCTCTGACAACTGACATGTCTCTCATGGTTAAACCGCTAGATAGAGACCTTCAAGAGCTGAAAAGCCGCACTGTTCACGTTGAGTAAAATGGCGGAATTTGCGACATCACACAATGCGCTTATAGATGCTCACTATGAGGTGGAGAAGGATGTGTCTTTCTTGAAAGCTAAGCTGGCTGACTTGGAAGATCGCTCTAGAAGAAATAATCTAAAATTTAGAGGGATTCCAGAGTCGGTATCTCCGAGTAATTTATCTGCATTCCTTCAGGATATGATACGAGCGTTACTACCAAACCTCACGGCGATGGATTTAACTATTGATAGAGCTCATAGAGTTCCCAGACCATCCCATCTCGACGAAGCCATACCTAGAGATGTTCTGGCAAAAATTCATTTCTATCGCACTAAGGAGCTGGTCCTGTCGACCTCTAGGAAGGCGGACCTCTTACCTGAACCATATCACAAGATATCCATTTACTCGGACCTATCAGCTGCGACGTTGCAAATAAGGCGACAATTCATCCCTATTACCACAGCGTTACGCAAGCATCACATTTTGTATAAATGGGGATTCCCGGTCCGCGTGATCATTTCCCGAGATAATATGGTTCACGTCATTAAAAATCTGGAGGAAGGAAAAAGTTTGCTAACTAAATGGAACATTCCGATTGTGGATCCACCTCTCAAACAACCACCTGGTTCCGCGTCTGATGGCTGGCGCCAAGCGAAGACCCAAAGACGTCCACACAAAGGGCTACGCAGCTAGAGACTCACCTTATCTTGGATTTCGTATGTCCACTGTTACTGAACTTATCCCCCCAAGATTACGACAGCCGCTGGTCCGCTGTACCATATTCTTTCTTTTTTCTTTCTTGGTTTTGTTCCGATGGTTTACCCATTGGTTTTGTAATTTGCATGTTTTTTTTTCCTTTCTGGTTCTGGCACAATGGGCGACACGACTACAGAGGGCGGAGACAACTTTGCTTCAAGAGAATATTACCATCTTCTGGTGTACATGGTAGGGGTAAGATTCTTACAGCATTTTTAAACGTATGCTATGGTACTTAAAATTGTATCCATGAATGTCAGGTGTTTGAACTCCCCTCAAAAAAGAGCCAGCTTATGGCGTGAGGCCCGAGCTCAAAACTGCGACATTCTTGCAATACAAGAGACACACCTTTTAAGGGCGGACGCTAACCGTGTTCATCACCCAACATACCCACATGTGTTCCATGCTCACTATTCCGCAAAGAGTAGAGGTACATTGATTGGGATTAGAGACTCAGTAGCGTTTCAACTATTGTCTCAATATGCTGACCGGGGGGGGGCGATTTATAATAATAGTATGTGTTCTTAATAATGTCACTTACACACTGGTGTCAGTTTACGCCCCTAATAGGAGACAGGTGGCATTTCTGGGGAGACTTGTAAGATCAGTAGAAAAGAGAAAGCAGGGATGTCTGATATTAATGGGAGACTTCAATATGGCTCCAGACCTGCTGGTGGATACCACGTCTGGCATGTCAACTCGTCACCCCTCTTTCTCACAAGCTATTTGGAGCCACAAATTATTTGACGTCTGGCGCATCCTCCATAATACCGAAAAAGACTATACGTATTATTCTACCGTGCATAATAGTTACTCACGGATAGATTTATTCCTAATAGAGCAGTCTAGCCTTTCCCTTGTTAAGAAGTCAGAGATTTCACAAATAACGTGGTCAGACCACGCAGCGATAACCATGTCCATAGCAGAAAAATATGAATGCGCAAAACCATATGTGTGGAGGTGTAATGAATTTTTAATGTCACAGCCAAAACTTAAAGCAACGTTAGAAAATGATCTGAGGGAATTCTTTCAGATTAATGCCCCTTCTGCTTCTGGCCCTGACATACTGTGGAATTCTCACAAGGCTTTTATTAGAGGAACATTTATTCGCCTGGGGCATATTGAAAAGAAAAATAGAATGGCAGAAATAGATCGACTGCTTCATCAAATAAAAACTATTGACACCAGTAACAAGCAATCTCCTTCCCCCTCAAATGCAGCGAAACTGATGACATTACGCCATCAGTTGTCCGCTTGCCTACTGCATAAGTATGAGAAAAACCTGAAGAGGGTTAGAGCTACGTACTACTCTCAGTCTAATAAAGCAGGCAAACTCCTAGCATGTAAGCTTAAACAAAGACATGCAAAATCTAGAATCCCATTTATTCATAGTAAAGACGGAACATATAAAATTTATGACCCAAATGGCATCGCCGACGCCTTTAGGACTTTTTATGAAGGCCTCTATAACTTAGCAGCTGATCCCTCTATAGTCCTCCCAACAAATTACGATATTGAACAATTCCTTAGAACTGCTCAGCTACCGACACTCACTGAGTCACAGCTGGACTCCTTGAATGCACCCATCACTTCAGCAGAGTTGTTATCCACAATTAAGTCATTGCCGTCTCGTAAATCTCCAGGCCCTGACGGCCTCACTAATGAATATTATAAGTGTTTCTCCCCAGTCCTGATAAACCCGCTGTTGTCATTTTTGACGGCCGTGGTTGATTCTGGCAATATTCCAAAAGAGAATCAGGAAGCCCTGGTAGTTACGCTGCCAAAGCCTGGCAAACCTGCCACCAACCCCCAAAACTTCCGACCCATATCATTATTGAACACAGACTTAAAGATCTATGCCAAACTTATAGCAAGCAGATTGGCAACATGTCTCCCAAGTTTGATAAATCAGGATCAGGTGGGGTTTGTTAAAGGGCGGCAGTCATATGACAACACTAGACGTATCTTAAACCTCGTACATCACATTGACTCTAGGAAGGAAGAGGCGGTGATCCTCGCATTGGATGCAGAGAAGGCGTTCGATCGCATTTGCTGGTCGTATGCCTTCTCGGTGCTTAGAAATATGGGATTCTCTGGAGCTATTTTAAGAGCGATTGGGGCGCTGTACTCTGCACCATCCGCAAGAGTATTCACTAATGGGGTAGTGTCGGATCCTTTTCTGATAATGAATGGGACCAGACAGGGATGCCCCCTGTCGCCCCTGATATTTGTTCTTTCTATGGAACCATTAGCTCTATAAATAATTTCGGGCAATTATCATTCTATAAGCTAAACATGGCCAAATCGCAGGCACTACCTCTGAATGTTCCCTCACCTATGCTTCAACATTTGCGATCGACTTATAACTTTGACTGGAGGGAGGACAGTGTTCAATATTTGGGGACACAGATGACGGCGTCCCCAGGGACCCTCTATAAAAGTAACTATATCCCAATGTTAAAAATACTACAAGAAGAGACAGAGAAAATGTCAAAGACAGATGTTTCATGGATAGGGCGGGTAGCGGCTTTTAAGATGTTGCTATTGCCTAGACTATTATACTTGTTCCGCACGCTTCCAATACCCCTCCCTGTTTCCTTCTTTGAAACGGCACAAAGGGTGATTTCAAAATATATATGGAATGGAAACAGACCTAGAATAAATAAAAGTTTTCTATTTAAGCAAAGGGAGGCGGGAGGACTGGGGGTACCTGTAGTGAGGAACTATTATATAGCAACGTTGGTCACTCAATGCGCAAGGTGGAAGTCAATGGATACCTTGGTTCCATGGCTGCACGTAGAGCAGGCTTTTATATCCCCTCTAAAACTGGAAGATGCACTGTGGTTGCCGTTTTGGAATGTCCCGGCCCCTAAGTCCTTCTCCCCAGTCATGTATGCCTCACTAACAGCATGGAAACTACTTCATAAGAAAGCTAACCCTACGAAACACTCTCTTATTACTGAAATGCCCTTATCATTGATGGCCTGGGTAATTGACGATTTGGAGGTCTCCGATTGGGAATCGAGGGGGATCACGCAGGTTTCTCAATTATACTCTGACTCTAATCACCTTATACCGTTTGCAGATTTACAACGGCAATACGGAATTCATGTTGGTGATTTCCTTAAATATTTTCAAATATGGCACTTCGTGTCGAAACATCCTGCGACGACAATACCCCATAATAACTCCCTTTTCACTTGGCTGTCGACTAGTATGAGGGGACTACGATTTTTATATGACAAAATGGATGAAATCTCGACTTTCACTCGGTCTACCCCGTTTCGTTGCTGGGAGAGAGATTTGGGGATAGCCATTGCCCCAGATGAATGGCAGCAAACAATTAGACTGATCCATCTGTCTCTAAAATGCAGCACTCACATAGAGACGACCACAAAAATTATTTTACGATGGTACAGGACCCTGTCTACTTTACAGTTAGCATACCCCTCTGTGTCTGGGAGTTGTTGGAGAGGATGTGGGGGCAGAGGAACATTTCTCCACATTCTGGGAAATTGCCCCATGATTCGGGATTACTGGGATAAGGTCTTTGACTTGCTCTCGGAGCTGTTTAATCTCCAACTCTCCTATACCGCACCTATGGCCATCCTATTACTTGGAATTCCCGGTGAGCTGAACAAGCATAAACAACTCATCTGTAAAATTTTGACCATAGCCAAATTAATGTTGGTACAGAGATGGAAGACGGTGGCCCCTCCACCAGTGTCGGCTCTGGTCTCAGCCATACATACCACATATTCCTATGAAAGGGTGATTGCAATGGGAAACAATTCCTTTCAGCGCTTTGAAAAGATTTGGGATGCGTGGGTCTACTCTCGATTCGCTGTTGGAGGGACTTAAGTTGTAATCAGAGGCTTGTATGCTACCTATTGTGTACATGAGCATAAACCCCGTGACTAAAGGAAGGTCGTACACAGAGAAGTTTCCCCCTAATTTGGTCATAGTAGCCCTATGAATGTGCCTAAATGTTACTGTTACTGTTCATTCTATAAATTATCTTTCTTGTCTATTTCATTGATGTACAGGTTACAGAATGAGTTTCAAAGAAGTATAATATACTGTATGTCAAAT
Source organism: Leptodactylus fallax (assembly GCA_947044405.1). Lineage (NCBI taxonomy): Eukaryota > Metazoa > Chordata > Amphibia > Anura > Leptodactylidae > Leptodactylus > Leptodactylus fallax. The sequence continues at coordinate 4,821,884 of CAMRHE010000085.1, forward strand.
GTGTATTGCACTGTATGTCAATGCTGTTTTGTCCTTATTCTTTGAAAAATTTTGAATAAAAATTATTGAAACAAAAAAAAAAAGTTATGGAAGGTTTGGAAGGCAGGAGTCAAACGAAAACGAAAAAAATACCTGCAGCATGATACTCCAGGGGGCGCTGTCACCCATGCTCCAATCTGAGCTGTATACCAGTGTGCCATCCAAGTACTGGCACCTGCAGACTTCTAGATGCCTCTCTCACAGGCCCAATGGCCCTTTTAAGGGCTACCCCAATATGTTAAAAGCAGAGCTCATAAACATAAATCTGTAAGGTTAGGGCATTTTTTGGACACAGATTTTGGCGCCTTTTCTGCTCTGAAATATGTGTCAAAAATGGGTAACAATCCCATTTTTTTTCATAGGAAACTGTCTCAGATTGCACTCTCCCAGTACTGCAGGGGTTAGCTCCACAGTGTATGTGGAGACACACTGTACAGTGACATATACACAGACGTGTGCACCAGCTCTCTATCCACAGTCTTATATCTGTGACTAAACTTAGGAGAGCCTACGTTATATAGGAAAATAACACTGATAACCAATAGCATGGCCCTTCAGCTCCTGGACAGCGACACTTCCGGCGCTGCAAAATGACAACCAACAAAATGGCGGCTTGCTTTGTGAGCGGCGACACTTCCACTATTTACAGCGATTGGAGTCTGTGAGCGGGGCGGGGCGATTATCGGCGTTTTCTGACCCTCACCGCTGTAATCGTCTGTGTGTGACTGGCTCTTTGGCACCATGGTGCAGGCCTGGTACATGGATGACTCTGAGGAGGATCAGAGGAAACCGCACCAGCTGCAGCCGAACCAGCCCGTGTCAGAAGAGGAGCTGCAGCAGCTGGGAGTGCACTCCTACAAGGTGAGAGCCCCGAACACGTGTTATTACATAAGGAGAAGTAGCATTATCAGCAGCGGCCAATCAGAACTCACCTTTCATGTACTACACTGAACGGAACAAATAAAAGCTGGATTCCGATTGGTTATGAAAGTTAATTGGAAGTTATCCTATTGGTAGAGAATTTTCAAGCAGAAGAGGCGTTACCCCTAGTAACCAATCAAATTCCAGCTCTCATTCAAGACTAGAAAATGAAAGTAATAACCTAATTGGTTGCTATGGGCAATGCCTCTGTCTAGGTACTAATTTTGATAAGTCTAAAACTGACAGTTGACCTATAAGGGCATGTTCACACTGGACGTGGAAACTTATACATGGTTTAGGGGCCATTCACATCACGTTTTGATCATCTGTTTCACTGATCAGTTTTGTGGAGACAAAAAACTGATGCGAAAAACGGATGGAAACTGATGACCGCCCGTTTACATAGTCAATGTTATATACAAACGGATCCATTACAGTAGGGCAAACCACATTTTTTTTTTTTTTTTTGGCCCACAAAAGAGCGAACCGAAATGAATCCGTTTTTATTTAACATTGACTCTATGTAAATGGACGGTCACCAGTTTCCATCCGTTTTTCGCATCAGTATTGTGTCTCTGCAAAACTGATCAGTTAAACTGATGATGTGAATGTGAATGGGCCCTTATTGTGAAAGCTGCCCCTGAAAAAAAAAAAATGCCCAATATCAGGTGGTTCATATGACATCTATAAGGCACTGATCGCAGAAGGTCTCACAGTTGCAGTTATGACATAATAAGGGTTGCGATGTTGCGATGTGACTCCATTCTGTAATGATATTGAAGGAGTCGCAGACCAACCTGCTGGTCCTTGGTCATAGCCAAAGTCGCCGTGTAGCCCTAGCATTAACTGACATGTTATGGGTTTAAAACACACTGCAGGTTTTAGTGGCAGCACGTGGACAAGATTGCAAATCTGAATGCAGAATCCACAGTGTCCACCACATGTGAACATACCCTTAAAGAGGACCTTTCAGCTCCTCATCGATGTACAGTAATATATACTGTTAGAAAGCAGAAAGTGCACTGTATTCAGCGCACTGTCGGCTTTCCTGTTATGCGCCCCAGTGCTGGAGATATCGGTGCTGTTAATTTCGGCACCAATCTCTCCTCTCGCCTAGCGTCATCTCTGGGCTGTGAGGAACGCCCCCCTGACAGTACTCTTCCATAGACTTGTACTGTTGGGGGGGCGTACCTCATAGCCTTTCTAGCGGTATATAATACCGCACATCTTTAAAATTAAAATGGTGGCATGTCACCTGTCCTTTAAATCTCTGCATTCACCAGCCTGGCAGCCATGTTTGGTTATGCACTAGAGTATAGTAAAAGTCATACTTGCCATCCATTTGTAAGTTGGTCTCCAGGAGACCTGATGCGGGGATTTGCCACGCTCCCTTTCATTGCATGTCACACCCTTTTTCATTGAGTGGACACAGAATGTGTTGTCGCCCCTTTTTTGTGATGTGACTGGCAGATAAAGTGCCCACTTCACATATTATATAACAGAGACCCCCGGGCCAAGTGATTTGTCATCTCTTCTGGGATGTCGGTTGCCAGGATCACCCCTTTTTGTTGTTATACTTCTAAGGTGCCCATAGTTCTTAGCCTGATGTAATGTGTGTGGGGGCTACCGATGAAATATATTACATATAATTACATAATATTATTACAGACATGAATATATGAACCCATTCACTTACAGCTATTTGCTTTGGCTTTGTTGCAGTTTCAGCAGTTGTGTAACATTTAGTATTCCCAGCACAAAATGTTCTTTTCAAATTTTACTTTAAACAAAAAAAAAAAAACTTTGCCCTGAGCCAAGGCACATGATAGGGGGTCAAGGCTGTCTGCTCAGATCAGAAGACCATGACCTCTGTATAGGGGTTTGTGTTAGCCACATATCTTACTCAGTGCAAGAAGCCAACAATGACGGGGCCTGCAGACTCTGTACGGCTTTTTTTTTACTTCTGTTCTGTAGTTTATGTGTTCTACTATAGGACCAGAAAAACAAAAATAACGGTGGCGAAAGATCAATTATATGGTGGACACTCACAGTGTCCATTGGACGCCATTGACTATAAAGGGATCATACAGGTATCTGTCACTGTTCATGAAAAAAACAAAATGCAGCCAGGGGCGGCCTGGCCCCAGGTTGTGAGTTCTATAGCAGGTGCTACAACTGCAATGGCGGTAGTTACACCCCTGCACAGGACTCATTGTAGCGCTCACCTTATCGTTTCCATACATTCATGGTCATAGGCAGCAAAGTCAGCATCACAAAGGACCCATATGTGGTAATTGAGCGAAAAAACATACCAGATGGTTATTAGTCACTGAAGATTGCCATGTTGGCTGATGGCTCCATAGTTGGGTGACTCTGAAAAATACTGGCCAATATGGACACACTGAAAACGAAAATTGTTTCCAGGTTTCCACACTCGGGAACGATTATGGACAAAAAAGAAAACTTGTCCAATGCAACTAACACCCCATAACTGATCATAAATATAAGCGATTCGACAAATGTTCTTCCAGGGTAGAAAGACAGAATCCTGCGTGGAACGTCTCGGTGATTTATACCGACCTTCTTCTTTTAGCTTCAGGATGCAGAGTAATTGACTGTGAACGACCACATTGCATAAATGAATTTGCCTTTGATGCCTCATTAGCTGGAGTTCCCGGTTACCTGGCATCATGGCACTGTCATAATTTACTGCCCAAGTTTTCGCAGCATTTTTTTTTTTTTCACATGGTAATTTTAAGATGAACATGGACTCCAGCAATGTTCTACGGGAAATAAGGATTCGTTCGTTCGCCATATATTTTTAATTTTTTTTTTTTTTTTTTTTAGTAAACAACAATTTATTTTTGATTCTGCTCGCAGGTCTGGCACAACGGGAGAACGAAATTTGCTGTAATAATATATTACAAAAAATATATATTCAAGGAAACTTGTTAATTTATTAGGGCACCGTTTCTTGAATTGACAAGAAATTTACCCCATGCAGAGATGGCGCTTATTTTTCCTAAACATTTATTCAGCAAGGAAAATAAAATTCTTATAAGTGGGTGTTATAAACGCACTGTACGATGCTAGGACCTAGGCTCTTGAGATGAGACGTACACCCTCTGACCTCTGCCGTGCTATAGTTGTGTTTCATAGAAATGTTCAATGTGTGACTTGAAGGTTTTCAAAGCTTCCGAGATTCCAGTTGCAGAAACACCCCAGCAGTATGTTTATGCTGTATAATAGGGAGGTTTCAGTGACTATTGGGCATTATGTGACCCAAAAAACTATTGTGGTTCAAATAGTTCTGGCGTGCTATTCTTTTCTGTTGTCTCTTATGGACAACTTTCTACTAGGTTACAAAATTCCCCAAATTTCCATTTATGGTCCAGTTTTAGTGGTCCTGTACCTGTCACCTTCCATATAATTGACTTATAGGGGGTACTCCAGGACTTTGATATTGATGGCCTGTCCTTAGAATATCAGATCAGTGGGGGCCAGACCAGTGATTGAAGGAGCTGTGACTCTTGGGTAAACAATGTGGCCTTTTTGTCAGTGACTGGCTTCATGTCCACCAGTCACTTGATGCTTGTGCAGCTCAGTTCAGTATGTGAATGGGACCAAGCTGTAATACTAGGCGAAGTTACTAAGCCATATATGGCTCTGTGCCTTGTATACAGTGAAGAGGCCACAGCTCTTGCCAGCGCGCTGTATCCCTTCAAGTCAGAATATCAAACCACCACCAATCTGATATTAATGACCTATCCTAGGGAAAGCTTATCATTAAAAATGGGTAGCATGGCGGCTCAGTGGTTAGCACTGCAGCCTTGCAGCTCTGGAGTCCTGGGTTCGAATTCTGCCAAGGACATCTGCAAGGAGTTTGTATGTTCTACCCGTGTTTGCGTGGGTTTCCTCCGGGTACTCCTGTTTCCTCCCACACTCCAAAGACATACTGATAGGGAATATAGATTTTGAGCCCTATATGGGACAGTGACTGACACTGTAAAGTGCTGTGGAATGTGATGGCGCTATATAAGTAAATAAATAATAAAATAAAAAAATCTCAGAATAAAGACTTTTCAAAAATAGTGTAAGGAAAATAATGAAACAGTTGCCCATATAAAAGACCCTATAAAAGCAATGATCTGATTGTTGGCAGTGGGCAATACTTCCACTTTTTCCTATTATGATGAATCTGCCACCTCCTAAATTGAATCATAGACCTTGATATAATTTTACCAAAGTGATTTGATGATAGTCTTAAAGAGGTTATGGAATTTGGAGGAAAATTATAACAGGAGTTAATCTGTTGAAATGGCAAAAAAATCCACCTATACTTGTGTCACGTTCAGATCATCCTAGTATGTGATGTGGATGCAGCTGTCAGGTGTTAATTCACTCCACTTCCTCAATCTTGCACTCACCCTTCACTCAGGGTGCAAATTGAGCGTAAATCGCACACCAACACTGTCCTAGCACCCCAGATACACACTGTTGCCACTACTGACTTTAATGGGTTTAGTAGGAATCCCATTTACACATGCACACATTAAAAATGTAATGTATTCATGGATCACCATTAAGTTCAATAATTTAATACCCAAGAGTTCAGTGCTTATATCTAAAAAGGCAAATAAAGGCAAAACAGTTTGTAAAATAAAAGGGCGAAAAGTCAGAAAAACCTTGTACCTTTTGTAAGGGTTGGATAACCCCTTGATTTTGTTTGTGGCGTTGATACAAATGGCTTCAGACCTATGGAAATTTCTTTCCATAATGTAACCTGGCTATTGAGCTTGGGGGGATAATATTGGTCTTTCCGGTGTATAAATTCGTTATAAAGGTTATTTATATAACATATATACATTTTTTTTTTTTTGGATGAATTCTTGAATGACACAGTGTCTTCTCAGGTGTCCAACGTAAGGCTACAGTGCCCGTACCTCCACAGACCCACTGATTTGCTTCAGTGAGCCCAGGCTTTAAAACTGACAGGTGTAGGAGCTATCCTTAGTATTGCCCTGGGCTCACGGCCCTGTAAATGGACCGGTGATAATACACCAGCGTGTGTATAGGGCCTTACAAAATAATTGGTCAGTGTGCTAGCTGTTCCAAAAGAATGTACTGAATGTGTGATGAAAAAGTTGTGCTTGCAGGACTTGTCTCCAATTTTAGATAAATTTGGCGCTGGAGGCTCCATCACAAATGTGAATGTACCCGCATTAGGCCTACATTGTGTCGCCATGTTTCCCTTTAACACTTAAAGTAATGTGAGTAGATTTGCATCGACACTCTAACTTTAGGTTCATACTAGCATTCGGGTTTCCGTTCTTTGGGTCTGCTTGGGGACCTGAAAAACAGAATCCCATTCCACTTAAAAAGCGGTTACCCGCGGTTTCCATCTGAAAAATGTGGAGAGAAAAGTCCTGCTTGCAGGCGTTTTCTGTCGGCATTTTTCAAGTGGAATGGGGGACGGAAACCAAGAACGGAGACTGAGTGCTAGTGTGAATCAAGCCTTACTGATTTGCAAAAAAAATCGATCAATGCTTGATTTTATTGTTTTGCTACAGAGAGTGGGGGCCATTCACTTCCATTACTAACATTTCTGTATAGCCCCAGCCTTACTTCTGGGATAAATTTTACTGAATGAGCCTCCCAATAATATATACATGGAAACCTTCCCCCTATTTAATGCCCAACAATAAATTTACGATACTGCATATCATGGAGAATTCTAGCACCATAATCAAGTCTCATCCCAGTTCACAAGTGGTTAATAATATACCGTAGACAAATGTTAATGATCAGCCATTCCACTATGAGAATCTTTGGGAGAAACGTGCTGAGCGTTGTCCTATAGGAGTATGTCGGGCGTTTGGTGGCGATTCCTTTATTATGTCTGGTTTTTGCTCCCCCAGTAACATCTGTCACCGAGCCGATATTTGGACGCGTCGCTCTGTCATGTTCACAGTAATACATATGTTTGCACTTTTTTTTTTCCTCACCAGTTGGATGCTGATAATTATGAGACGGATCCAGAGCTGGCCAAGATCCGCAAAGAAAATAATTACTCTTGGACGGATATAATCACCATACAGAAAGACACGCTGCCCAATTACCAGCAGAAGGTAAATTGTTGTCCTTGGCTGTAGTGGAGAGGATGCAGCTTGCAGGTGCAGCGACATGATGCATCCCATACACCAGGCATTAACAGCCAGCGTCACTGCTCTGAATGAGATTTTCAGATGTTTTTCTGATAATATAATATTCATATATCATATACATATTCAGATATCATTTTACTGTCTCTTCCATAGGAAGAATGCTTCATTTGACAGCTGTCAAATAGAAGAATCTCTTGTAAAAATGTTATTTTCCTCTAACAGGTTGCTATATCTGAATCTAGGAAAGCTGTGTGACAACCAGTATGGTCACCATTACAACTACAAGTGTTGACACCCATGTTTCCCAGACTCTTATATATAACATGGAAGGTTTACTAAACGATACTGCTTTAGGGATGTACTACTGTACAACAATGTTTTTAAAGGGATTATACAGCTTCCAAAAAATACATCTCTAAACACTCACTGTTCTCTTGGGCACCCTTTGCTTAGCTTTATTTTACTTGCTGCTCCTTGTATCAATGTTATTTACATGTAGTGAGTCTGTGGACAAACTACAGTTGTGCTAAAAAGTTTACATACCCCGGCAGATTTTTGTTTTTTTTGGTCTTTTTTTCAGAGAATATGAATGATAACACACAAACTTTTTCTCCACTCATGGTTAGTGGTTGGTTGAAGCCATTTATTGTCAAACTTCTGTGTTTTCTCTTTTTAAATCATAATGACAACCAAAAACATCAAAATGACCCTGTTCAAAAGTTCACATACTCCAGTTCTTAATACCGTGTATTGCCCCCTCTAACATCAATGACAGCTTGAAGTCTTTTGTGGTAGTTGTGGATGAGGCTCTTTATTTTCTCAGATGGTAAAACTGCCCATTCTTCTTGGCTAAAAGTCTCCATTTCCTGTAAATTCCGGGGCTGTCTTGCATGTACTGCGCGCTTGAGATCTCCCCAGAGTGGCTCAATGATATTGAGGTCAGGAGACTGAGATGGCCACTCCAGAACCTTCACTTTCTTCTGCTGTAGCCAATGACAGGTCGACTTGGCCTTGTGTTTTGGATCGTTGTCATGTTGGAACGTCCAAGTACGTCCCATGCGCAGCTTCCTGGCTGATGAGTGCAAATCTGCCTCCAGTATTTGCTGATAATGTGCTGCATCTAACCTTCAACTTTGACCAAGTTTCCTGTGCCTTTGAAGCTCACACATCCCCACATCATCAGTGATCCACCTCCGTGCTTTACAGTAGGAATGGTGTTCCTTTCATCATAGGCCTTGTTGACGCCTCTCCAAATGTACCATTTATGTTTATGGCCAAAAAGTTCAATTTTTGTCTCATCACTCCAAATGACCTTGTTCCAGAAGTTTTGAGGCTTGTCTCTGTGCTGTTTGGCGTATTGAAGGTGAGATTCTTTGTGGCATTTGCACAGTAATGGCTTTCTTCTGGCAACTCAACCATGCAGCCCATTTTTCTTCAAGTGCCTCCTTATTGTGCATTTTGAAACATCCACACTGATAGTTTTCAGAGAGTCCTGTATTTCAGCTGATGTTATGTGTAGGTTTTTCTTTGCACCCCGAACAATTTTCCGGGCAATTGTGGCAGAAATTTTGGTGGTCTACCTGACCATGGTTTGGATTTTACAGAGCCCCTGAGTTTCCATTTGTTAATCACAGTTTGAACACTGCTGACTGGCATTATCAATTCCTTGGATATCTTTTTGTATCCCTTTCCTGTTTTTTACAGTTCAACTACCTTTTCCTGTAGATCCGTGGACAATTCTTTTGCTTTCCCCATGACTCACAATCCAGAAACATCAGTGGCTGGAGGAAAGATGCAACAGTCTGTCTGGATCCCAGAAACTCACTCAGCTTTTATACACACACACTGAATACAAGCAAACAGGTGACAGGTGAGGAGGTTACCTTTAGTAGCCATTCAAACCTCTTTGTCAACTTCTGGGCATGTTATCAGGCCAAAATCACCAGGGTATGTGAACTTTTGAACAGGGTCATTTTGATGTTTTTGGTTGTCATTATGATTTAAAAAGAGAAAACACAGAAGTTTGACAATAAATGGCTTCAACCAAACACTAACCAAGAGTGGAGAAAAAGTTTTTGTGTTATCATTCATATTCTCTGAAAAAAGGCCAAAAAACCAAACAATCTGCCGGGGTATGTAAACTTTTTAGCACAACTGTACATTTCCCATGAATTATCTGCCTGCTCTCACTCTCTGTGTACCCCTCCCTTCTCCACTCTCCATTGCAAGGAAATCACAGGTTATAAATCACTTCCACATCCGAGGTCACGTGCTGCAGTGATTTTTCGTTTGCTGGCTGTACTGCTCGCAAGGAGGGGTAGTGAGCTTGCAAACGAAATATCACTCTGAGGTCATTGACCTGAAAATAAAGCAGATAAACCGTGCTGAATCTAAACAGGATATATATTAGGAAGTGTTTTATACTGATGCAGCCTGCTATTTGACCCATATTTTTTAAAAAAACTGGATAATCCCTTTAAAAGCTGGGTGACAAACCTGACAAATTGAGAAGGGTCACCCATATATTTGGAAGATCGCCTCAAAATCCTATCCAAATTCCTCCATGTGATCTTACCCTTATAAATATTTTTTTGTAATTCTTTGGCCCAATATAGGAAATATGTAAGATGTTATGGTTCACCCTGACCATTATTTGGAGTATTAATACAGATTTCTGGATTTGCAGATTGTAGGCCCAGTTTACACAGGATCGAACTTAAAGGGGCAGTCTTCTTTAAACAATCCCATTTAGTTAGAGAGGAACCTTACAACAAGTATTTCATTTGTCTGCAGCACCACCACAGGGAAAGTGAGGCATTACACAGTTCTCATTGAAATTAATGGGCTGTCACTGCAATACATGGACATACAGAGTCCTCCAGAGCGAGAGATGCTCTTTGTGGCTGCTACTTGAACAGGAGATCCCTCTTACCCACATCTCCTTGTACAGTGGGTACGGAAAGTATTCAGACCCCTTTAAATTTTTCACTCTTTGTTTCATTGCAGCCATTTGGTAAAAGCACAAAAGTTCATTTTATTTCTCATTAATGTACACTCAGCACCCCATCTTGACAGAAAAAAAACAGAAATGTAGGTATTTTTGCAAATTTATTAAAAAAGAAAAACTGAAATATCACATGGCCATAAGTATTCAGACCCTTTGCTGTGACACTTATATTTAACTCACATGCTGTCCATTTCCTTCTCATTCTCCTTGAGATGGTTCTACTCCTTCATTGGAGTCCAGCTGTGTTTAATTAAACTGATTGGACTTGATTAGGAAAGGCACACACCTGTCTATATAAGACCTCACAGCTCACAGTGCATGTCAGAGCAAATGAGAATCAGGAGGTCAAAGGAAATGCCCAAGGAGCTCAGAGACAGAATTGTGGCAAGGCACAGATCTGGCCAAGGTTACAAAAGAATTTCTGCAGCACTCAAGGTTCCTAAGAGCACAGTGGCCTCATAATCCTTAAATGGAAGAAGTTTGGGACGACCAGAACTCTGCCTAGACTTGGCCGTCCAGCCAAACTGAGCAATCGTGGGAGAAGAGCCTTGGTGAGAGAGATAAAGAAGAACCCAAAGATCACTGTGGCTGAGCTCCAGAGATGCAGTAGGGAGATGGGAGAAAGTTCCACAAAGTCAACTATCACTGCAGCCCTCCACCAGTCGGGGCTTTATGGCAGAGTGGCCCGAAGGAAGCCTCTCCTCAGTGCAAGACATATGAAAGCCCGCATAGAGTTTGCCAAAAAACACATGAAGGACTCCCAGACTGCTCAAAATTATCTCCAACTTCCTCCATGTGAACCCAAAGGTTGATGATGATTTTTACACCTTAAAAATGTGTCATTTTTCATTATCTTCCAGCTAAAGATATTTTATGAAGAACACTTGCATCTGGATGATGAGATCCGCTACATCCTGGAAGGAAGCGGATACTTTGATGTGCGAGACAAGCAGGAACGCTGGATTAGGATCTCCATGGAGAAAGGAGACATGATAACACTCCCTGCCGGTATCTACCACCGCTTTACACTGGATGAGAAGGTGCGTAGTACTGCTGTATCATTTGGGTACATACTACCTGTAGGCAGGAGCGCCCTATCCTGTGTTACTGCACCTAGTAAAATAGCAGCAGTGTGTGAAGGTGGTGATGGTGTCTTCTGGGGTTTTATTTATGGTAGTCAGAGATATCAACCTGGGAGAGCCCTTCACAGGGTGATTCGGGAGTGGCCTTTATAAAAGGGCACAGTTACATATATCCAGACTCCATATAATTATAGTAGACCCCAAATTGTTATTGGTTAATTAAAATAATTGCGCCATTTTTATGTACGCCATTTAGTGATCACTTTAAATATTTGTTGCCGATACTGAATATATACTGAAGCTTTTCCTTTCCCTGCATATGTATGATATATAGAGAAATATCTGTATATGCCAGTACGTTGTATGCTTAGAGAATATATTTTTAAGCATACAATGTACTGGCATATAGAGATCTCTCTTTATACAATACATTATGTAGTACAATAGTATTGCAACTTGGTATAAGAATAGAACCTCCTATTGAAACTAATAGAGCTTGTGGCTCAGTCAGTAGAGTAACAGCCTTATATACTCTTGGGTTCAATCCCCTGCAGATACCTAAACTTTAATAGATGATCTCCAGGCAACCTCCTCATTGATATTCACTGAACTAAGGTGATGTCACTGTGCAGCGATTACTAATGATCTGACAGCTGGGTGAAAGAGACTATTCATGGGTTGACTGGGTGAGGGGACCTGAAAACCAGGAATCCCGGATGGATTGATGTATGTTGTTTTAACACAAAGGTCATAGCATGATTCTTCTTGGGCCCCATGCACATAACTGTATATATTGCAGAAAGTATATGACCTAATAATTCCTATGGCCCGTGGTTTTTACTGATCAGTGTAGGGGATCATATGAGCCTTTTGGGGGTCTGTGATTGTGGATGACATATTGACGTGGACCTGTTTTTTGCGGACAGTAAGAACTACTACGGTTGTGTACATGTAACCTTACCTATTTGCTGTTACTCTGCTGACATCTTTCTTTGCTCTTATTTGTAGAACTATGTGAAAGCGATGAGACTGTTTGTTGGAGAACCGGTCTGGACCCCGTATAACCGGCCTGCAGATGATTTTGAGGCTCGCACCAAATATCTTACATTTTTAGCTCAAACGGCATAAACGTCTTAGTATAATGATATATCATAACTACTGAATACATAATTCATGATTCTACGTCCAGCTGCACACAAGCTTCATTGGTCTGGTAAATGCGGTCTACATATCAGCCATATTTCCAGGACTGCAATGTGTATCCTAGTTATCTAACAGGCTGTAAGTCGCTCTGTCATTGCAGGAGTACTATCCTTCTATGATAACAGTACAGCAGTCCCATGGTGAGGCAAGTACTTGCAGCATCAGAGATAACCATGACCATGAGTCTGTATCTCTGGACCGAGTGCAGTCAGGAAATACAGCTGATATAAGGACCATATATTTTGGGACTGAATAAGCCCATGTGCAGCTGGCCTAACTAGTCTTATCTTATCATACTAATCTGAACAAATGTGGTCTACACTATATGGATGTCCACTGTTTATAGTGCCTTGCAGTCAGGGTTGTCTTAGGTCTTGCATATTTCTTCCTTGTGTTGTGCCTTAAAGGGGACATGTCATCTAAATACAATAGGTGCAGTATTGTAGGCTGATCCCATTATTCACCTCAGTAGTGTGACAGGTTAGCATTCAATACACTATACTAATACTATACTGAACACTAAATATGGACTTCAATTGACATACTGGATCTTTTGGAAGTATCGGGACCCCTGATTGACAGTGCATGAAAGCAGCATGTTCATACTATTCTAGATAGAGGGTGCTCACCAATCTCGGGAAATAGGAAACTGTAAAAATTGGGGACACCTAAAATGATGGTCTATTCATTCCTAACCATCTGCTCTTATAGAGACACTATTATGTAAGAGAGTGATCAGGAAATGCAGCCAGTGGCCCCTGTGCCATAGGCTACAGAGATCCGTCTGGAGTCGGGACCCGCTGTAATTACTTTGATAAATCCTCACTTTCCTCCACGTCTTTGTTGAAATCAATTCTCTGACACTGCACAAGTGCCAGACCGGGCAAGTATTCCTCCTGCTGGGAAATGCTATCCATAAAATGATTACAATATATCTTTATTTTTTGAGACCTTGTCATGTTTTTCCTGATCATCGGTGTATTGTGTAATGAACAATTTAAAGGGGTATCCTGGAATACAAAACTTGTTGTGAAATTAAGTGGTATAAAGTAAAGATTTCCTCAGTAGTTTCCCAGATAAATCCCTCACCACTTACTGGCCCAAAATGTGAAGTGCATAACTCACTTCCCAGGATTACGACCTGTAGTTCAGTCTGCTGGTCGAGCATGCTCAGTTTTACTACCAGAAGTTATACGAGGATGAGATCTCAGAGGATGGAGGGGCTGTAACTGGGAACTAATGTGGGGCTTCACAGTGAGGGGGTGCAATATAGAGTGGTCAGGATCAGGAGAATTACATTTGCCGGTTGGATTTTCTACTATCCTTCACAGTAACACTGACAGGAGGGTTCCCCATCTTCCAGGGGCTGTAAACAACTTGAAACATTGCAATAAGAGACTCCCTCCTCTTTTACCTGCTTCAGTTAGTGACAAGGCAACAGATGCGACAAGACAAAAAAGTTTTAATTAAAAAAAAATGCATAGGGTAAAAAAAAACCTTTGGTGTTATGGAGGCTGATGGAAAATCCAGTTACTGAAAAGTATAAGGCTATGTTCACACTACTGTTATTAAGATCCATTGCTGTCATCCGGGGGGCTAATAAAATAGTTAAAAAAAAAAAAAAAAATCCCACCCCCCCCCCCCCCTGCTTTCCCTAGAATACATATAAAAGTGAAAAATTACAGTGAAACACCTAGACATATAGGTATTCCTGGTTGGATAGAATATACAATTGGTAGTACATGACGAGCATTACAGGATTCTCCTAGGTTGCTATATGATCTACTCAATGGCAGCTGATACTCCATGGCAGACACAACCATAGAAGAGTGGCACAGAACAACCAAGCTTACAGAAGAAAACTACTAAAATGACATGCTTCCCTCAGGTACAGTCAATGTATATACTCTGTACCAGCATAAACGTGCACATATACACTGCAGTTTGCCGAAACTACAAGTGGGACGGATTCCTGGTACATGGGGATTTCCTGTCTGCAAGAGCCATGAAAGGCTGGATCCAAGTGCCAGAGCCCCTAAATTGTCTTTATACAAAAGGACTTAAAGGGTATCTATCTAAGTTTTAATGAAAAGCTGAAATCTGTCCAGGGTCTGGCTGGGCAGTCTGTTCTATGACTGTATAACCCTTTATACACTGTGTCCTATCAGAGGATGACAGCAACAAACTTTAATGGTAGTAGAATAACAGACACAGATGAAACCCCCATTGACTATTTAAAAAAAATAAATAAATGGTGGACACTTTTTTGCATGTCTGTCAGAAAAGAAAAAAAAAACAGAACAGAAGAAAGTTTCCATTGTGTTTTTTTAACATGGTAATGAATGCAGATGGACACCTGACAAAGGGAGCTCTGTCTGCATCCTTTAATGGACACTGAATAATAGTAGTGTGAACCCACCCCTAATTCTCCTGTCCATACCATTATAGGCTGTGGACACACATAGTGATTTTGCAGTGAGTTAGCGTCTACAAAATTACCGGTATCTAACCCAGTGCGGAATACAGTAGTTAACCAAATCCCATCCACACAGTGTAAAGGGTCTTGTGCTGCAGGTCTTGAGCATCCAGCATATCAGTCTTAAAATAGCAAAAGTTGAAACCTGGGGCTTCTGCTTTCAGCTGGTTTTTGACATGGGCCAGTCTGTCTGTCTGGCGGGACATCTGTGGCAGACATTACTGTACATTAAGCCACCCCACACCATTATCTCAGGAGTAGAACCAGTTTGGGATGTGATGTCCAATTTCACTTGCAGTACAGAATGAATCTCTACGTGCAATTCTTCCAATCATACAATCTGTCCATGCAGACATTCTCCTCCATGCATCTCTTCTTGTAATTCCAGCTTGTCGTTGTCCTCCCAAACACTGGGACACGCAATGTTGAACAGCGCAGACATCTCGGGCTAGGTGTCTAGTGACCTGGAGTGATAAACCAAGGTCTATCAGTTCAAGGATTTTGTCCCTTTCAGTTTGCCAAAAGTGACGATATCTGGCACATCGAACAGGAGGCTTCACACAGCACTTGATTTTTGATGTTATACAGTGGGGAAAAAAAGTATTTAGTCAGCCACCAATAGTGCAAGTTCTCCACTTAAAAAGATGTTTGCTTGTTTGTAGGTGACCAAATACTTATTTTCCACCATAATCTGCAAATAAATTCTTAAAAAATCAGACAATGTGATTTTCTGGATTTGTTTTCTCATTTTGTCTCTCATAGTTGAGGTCTACCTATGATGACAATTACAGGCCGGCCTCATCTTTTTAAGTGGGAGAACTTGCACAATTGGTGGCTGACTAAATACTTTTTTTCCCCACTGTATTTGGCTAAATATCTTTACTCTCAATTTGGCATTTATGCTCCTCCCACATGCCACATAGTGGAGCTAGGTGCTTGAAAATTTGACCATCTGCAGATCTTAGTGACACCGGCTACTTCCTTGATTCGCATAACCTTAAAGCTCATCCTTCTTGGTGCTGCAGTTTCATTGTTGAGGACTGTACAATCTGTGTACACCACCATGTAGCTATACGTTGGTAGGCAGGTCCCTATGAAAATGCTTTACCACATAATACAGGCTACATATATGTTACAGATATTCATGTGCCTTAAAACCTTACCGTATGAACATTGTGTATGTACTTTTTGTTACTGTGCTGAATACAGTAGTACAGAAAGTGCCATCAGTAACAACATAATCCTTAGGGTGCCAGCACTCTAGTGCTTGTTATATAGGCAGCCTGAGGGTATGTTCACACAGTGCTTTTCAGGCTGATTTTGGTGTTGAGCCTGCTCCTGAATCTGCACCACAATAATAATATAAACCCAAAAAGTAACATGTCACTTTATGGAGCTAATTCTGCATCAGAAACTGAACAAAACAGAACAATATCAATGATCAATGTTTACTTAGTCCTCCTGCACACGACCATGTGAAGTGTACGGGTCAGTAAAGACGGATAACATATGGATTGGTATCTGTGTGTCATCCCTGCTTTTCACTGACCCATAAATTGTATTGAATGGACAGAGCCACAAATATCGACAGGTATAGGGCCTTCTCCATATTTTGTGGCTCTTCACTTTGGCAGGACACACAACGCCAAACCTACAGCTGTGTGTATGGGCCCATAGAAATGAATGTGTCCGTGAGGCCTTAGAAATCCCTTTCCAAAATCAACACCGGTGCCCATAAGAGTAACGTTGTCAGAATCTGCCAAATTTGGTTGGACTGGCCCACCTTTTTTTTTTTTTTTTTTTTTTTTTTTGTGTACAGGGTTGGGCCTACTCTAACCCGAAGGAATGAAGGATCAGGCATGCTGAATTTCACAGGAGATAACTAGTGCCAGAGGCCATGAGACTATAGTCAGGAGACCAGTTATTAAAAAATACTACAAATGACAGTCTTCCAACAAAATATTCCTGGACTGCGAGGCAGCTGAGACCACATACACATTAGGCCACGCCAAGCGTACATGGGAATATGGCAGTCGTGAAAAATATCTCTTGGCTGAGTTATTCAAGCTACAGCCACTGGCGGTGCACTGTGGGACAGAAGCTGGTATCACAGTGGGGTTAACCTTTGTGGCTAAGGCTGCGTCCCACGTTGCGAAAACGCTGCATTTTACAATACCTGCAAAGTGGATGGATTCTGGATAATCCCACCCACACATTGCAGAAATTTTTTTTTTTTGAGCATGTCAATTATACCTACAGAAAGTTTGGTGTTTTCTGTATAGGTATCATAGGGGCATAAAGGAAAACTCTGCAGACTGTGAAAAACGCTTTTTTTTTTGCTACGTGGGGCCTTAGCCAAAATCAATTTTTCCATGGAATCTGGAGCGATAATAAATACACATGATGTAGATTTTATAACCACAGTGCAAAACACTTTGGGGCAGATTTACTACCCCAGAAAACTGGTTTACAGGGATATATTGACGCACATGTTTGGCACAAGGCCCTTTTTTGCGCCAAACATTTGACTCAAGCACCGATCTGCACCTCGCCAGCCTCATTCTGCGAGTTTTCTGCCATTACAATGGACATACACCAATTCCTACCTGGCGTAGATTTCCATTCTGACACCGCGACCTCCAACAGATTTCTTGGACTCTGTGCCAGTTGGGACCTTAATTAAGACTAGAGTATGATATGCCAGTCTTAGTTAATTTGCCCCAGACAGTGCAAACTTAGTCTAGACAGTCCTAAATTGCACCAGATTTAGAACTATCTAATGCTGTTTGATAAATCTATTCTTAGGAGGTCTAAAGTTAGACTAGACAGTCTATTAGTTGGCTTAGAAGTTCCTTGGCACATGAAGTCGCACATTAGGCCACAACCCCTTCCCGATAGACTATGTCCCACGTCCGTTTTCTGTCCATGTTGGAAAAGTATCTAAAGCACTTGATAAATGTGGCGCACAGTATCGTAGACAGTTTTTTGGTGCAAATTATGCCAGACTTCTGGTGCATTTGGTTAATAAATCTCCCCCATTTTGCTGCCCTTCTCCCGCAGTGTGTGGATGAGATTTATTGAAATCCCGTTCTCTTCAATGCTACTGCAATTCGCAGCAGGTTAGCCACCAGTATTTCTGCCGGCGGCTAACCCATTGCAAACTCAAAGGGTGTATTTGGGATCAGGAGCGATTTATCGAGGGGGATGAAGCTTTTCACTAATGATCAGTAGATCTGGGATGAAACTGATAAGCCCGAATCTGAGGAGACCACCATCTTCTCCAGGGTGCGCACACATATTTGCAGAGGTAGAGACACATTTATACCAAACCTTCTGCTGTGATTACCGACTCACTCAGAAGGAAACAATGGCGTGATACAACCAGGGAACGTGCGCACACCTGGAAGCGAGCGGGCCGCTCATCTAGTGAGGGAATAATCCATGAATTATAGAAGACAAACCAGAGCCCAGAAGCACAATGTGAAATGGTCTTAGCCATGGAAGCTGCAGTGGGAACATATTATGTATTCCGCCAGTGTACAAGGACTGAGGATCTCTGAAGTATAGCTTACAAGTCTGATATATTAATGTGATGTAAGATGCTTCATGTTCAGTGCACAGGGGACGGCGGTAGAGGTGGAAGATTTAGATGTTCCTTTCCCAGATAAAAATAAACCTGTTCATGAGCTCATTCAGATATGATCTTCACTAGCCTTATGTAATCCACCTTTAAGAGGGCGATAACCCAGGACAAAACAAGATGCAGTGTGTGCACAGTTATTCCGGAAGGTCCCACAGATCATGACCACAGATTGCCAACGTAAAAAGAACATAGTCATCATCCCTCACCATGTCGTCCCATAATCCTATGTATTTCACCAGATACCCTCGTTTGAGGGGTTCTTGGGTTCCTTCAGAATACCAGGATTACAGTGTCCGGTTCACTTGTACAGGAGCTGCAGTAACTCTGGCCCTAGCCCGGCCAATACGTGGAAAACTATCTATCTATCTGCTTCCAGCCCTGTTCTCTGTATAGTGACTGCTGATCTGTGGGGGTCCTGACACTGATGGCGTATCCCAAGATTGGTCAGAAATATAATTTGCCTAGAAAACCCCTTTATTGCTGAGGCCCCACGTTGCGGAAACGCTGCTTCTTTTGTTGCAGATTTTGCTGCGGTTTTTTTTTTTTTAGCCAAACCTAGGAGTGGCTACAAAAGGAATGAGAAATATATAGGAAGTTCTTATACTTCTCCCTTCTGCTTAATCCACTCCTGACTTTGGCTCAAAAAACCACAACAAAAAAAAGCTGCGTTTCCGCAATGTGGGGTTTCAGCCTAAGGCTGAGGCCCAACATAGCGGAAAAGTTATTTTTTTTTTTTTGTTGTTGCAGATTTTGCTGCTTTTTTGAGCCAAAAAACGCAGCAAAGATCTGCAAGAAAACAAATTGCAGCTTTTCCAGTAACACGTGGCCTAAAGCCTTATACTGATTTGGGTAGGGCCCTTCCTACAGATGCCAGAACTAACATCTCGTAGAGCTCAGTAAGGCCACATGGGATGGACACACTACTGAATTTCCCTATGTCTGGTGCTTTGTGCTGCAGCTCACCTGCAGGTTCTCGCAGCTTTCAATGTTTGAGGGAGAAACGTGGCACAATAGTTCACATGCTGCAGGTTTAAAACCTCAACTCACTTTGTGTTACAGGTTTTAGGAGCAGAATGTGGGTTTATAGTGATTAAACTGCTGCACAGGTGGCCCCAGCCTAAGGCTCAAATCACACATGCAGCTTTTGCCCAAAACACTGGAGAGGACACAAAAAAAGAAAGTACCAGTCTCGCTTTTACACATCTCCATCCCTTTTGTATCCGCTCTTGTGCGCCAAAAACAGCACAAAAACTGCTTCACTATCTGCTGCTGCTACCTGCTGCTCAGCCCTGTGCATGTCTGAGGATGACACACTGCACCCAGAAGTGAAGGAAGCTGGCTCCAGATGGGGGCAGTGCGTCATCCTCAGACAGGCACAGGACAGTTAGTACTGTGTGCTGAGGCAGAGGAGAGAGAGATCAACCAACTAGTGGGGGCTGAGCTGAGCAGCAGTTAGCAGCAGCAGATAGTGAAGCCCATTGATGGAAAACAAAGTACCTAAAGCTCTTTTCTGCTCCTCTGCATAGGGATAAAAGGACAACTTTTACAAGAATGAAGCAGCAGTCCTGAATAAGAAATACATCATTGTAAACTATACTGACAGCCCTACAAGGTACTGGGGTTAGTTTATATTTTAATTTTGTGCTGACAGACTCCCTTTAAATGGAGTCTTACCATAATCCAGCATATCAACCCAGCCCTGCAGACAGATAGGTTAGGATCACCTAAATGATATAGTGATTTCACCTTGCGTATCGGTGACTCTGTTAAAAAGTTTGTCAATATGCAAATGAGGTCTTTGGAGCAATAAGGGCCTTACTGCTTACCTGTGGAGCAACACCCTCCAAAGAGCTCATTTGCTTATTGACAAAAACATTGATATTTTGGAACCAGATGCAGCAACTCACAAAGGGACAACACGGTGTGATTCAAGGGACACTAAGTTATCTATCCATGGGGTTGGATTGATGTGCTGGGTCTTAGTGACAGACTTCCTTTAAGAGAACCCTGAACCTTCATTTCTTAGACATCTGTCATCAGGGGAAAGTTGAGTTATTAGACGGTAGAGCTATAATTTTCAGGTTCTGTTGTCTTTTGTCTAAAGTGTATGGCCACCTTGAGAAGCGCCGTGCTGAAGATACTGACCAAGTGCCTTGGCCTTTTCCTTCTATAACTGGGATTCTAAATATAGGATTTCTGTCGCACTAATGGCTTCCTACATGACCCGCTCTGTACATACTTAACCTTCACCCACAGGGGCTTGAAGACAAACACAGTACACCCAGCCGCTTCTAGGTAAAGCGCGCACAGCATGTAAACATACAAAGACGACACTGTGTAATGTTTATTGAGGAGATTCAGAGCGTAGAAGAAAATCCGAACGTTCAATTACATTCTTGTACTTAACCTCGGAATAACATTTACATTTTCAAGCAGAAATATGTACACGGGGAATATTTTGCAGTCTCTTCTCACTGAGAGGAGATGTAGCAGTAAAGGAATTATAGCAGCTTCAGACACTGAGTGTTAAAGCTGTCACCTTCCTTGACAGCTACCGCCTCCAGCAGAGCTTGCTTCTTCTGCATACTGCGGGAGGATTCCAGCTCATACATAGTTGTCAAATTGAAGAGAACGCTCTCGTGGAGATAGTGTTTGGGGTCCTGCTGAACCAATCCTTCCAGATGCCTGAGGGAATCCTTTAATTTGCCCAAATAAAGCAGGCAGACTGCTGCATTGTTATTTGCCTGGAAAATAACAGTTTGGGAATGAGACGGAACAATAAAGCAAAGATCGATACCCTCATCAATGATGCTGACTGCAGCACGCGGCTAGATGTCCTTGCCCGCTTCTCCCTACCGCACCAGGAAACGTTTCTTTTAACCCTTGTTTGTTAAATCATAAGGGGATATGAGGAGCTAATGAACAATGGGAAGCCGATGAATTAGATCGGCTTTGTTCTTTAGGTAATTACAAATGAAACCAGCACAATAAAAGCTGCAATATTTCTGGGCTGCAATACCATCCATAGCCTGTATAAGTGGTGGCACTATATACCATCCTAAAATAGGCTATGAAATAAAATACTGCTGCTTAGACTATACAGGGCTCTTCTGTATTTGTAGCATTATATTGTGTATTTACTGTCCTGGAACAAGCAGGGCTGTGGAGTTGGAAGGCCATGCATTATTTTTCCACAGCCCTACCCCAACTCCTTCATAAATGGCTGACAGCCACGGTCAGACAGAAGCAGTAAAGATCTTCTAATTCACAAAAAAAGAAATGGAACAAATTATACATCTCGTTAATCGTATAATATTATTAATTGTATAATATAATCTAAAATCATCATTTTATTATGAAGCCGGAGTCAGTAGCTTTTTTCTGACTCCACAGCCTTGCTTGTTCAGGTTCTGTCGCGCTATATAATACCATAAGAAAAATACTGCACCCAGGAGTAAATGTCTAATAACTGGAATGGTTCTGCAGGAGTGGGGCATAAGACAAGACGTAATAGGTGTTGGAGAAAAGCACCTGTATTGGGGTTCTCATTCCTGCATTGACTATGTAAGGGGGAAGAAGGATTGGGCATGGTGAGCATTATGTGTATGGGGGGCTGGGAGCAGTTCACCAACCAAGTATTTTACCGACAACTATTAAGGGTGTATGGGCACCTATAGGGGAGGGGGATATCCTCTAATTCATGATATTATCATATAGTGTTTGCTTCTGGAAGACAAAAATAAATATATGGTAGCTTTAAGGTAAATCTTATTACTGGCGTATCTATGATCTGCGGGGTCCGGACCCCTGGAGATTCCAACAAATGCTAAAGCTCCTTGTCCGGGGAGTTAACATTCCTTTAATTCATCTGGTGGATTCTTCATGATAAACTTGGGGTTTCTGGCCTAGTTCTGACCACTGGGTCACATGATTGGAACCAGCCCCCAACTGCTGGGTCACTCTTCCCCCTCCTTCCTCCCGTGATCTTACAGTCTATAGTAAAGCAACCCAAGGTCGGGAACTGGTTCCAATCACATGACCCGGGGGTCGGAACCAGGCCGGAACTCCGGTTCCATCATCAAGAATCCACCAGATGAATTAAGGTAATTTTAACTGCATGGACAACCCCTTTAAGAAGTGTGTCCATACATGCTGCTATGTGTAGTATTGCAGCTCAAGACATTCACGTAGGGTCCTATTTGCTCTGTTCATTGATATTCGGCGCCCCCACTGATTGCATTTTGATGTCCTACCCCAAGGATACATCTTCGATTTGTATTCTGTGAAAAGCCCTTCAGCTAACCTCTGTTGCTCCTGTATTCTCTGGAGATAAGGCCACAGTACGTACAGATATAGCGAATTTTAATTGATGTGTCAAGTTAAATTTTGCTACATCTGTACTTATAACCCATGTAGTTTAGTTAGCTTTTACTGATGGCTTAGAAACCGCATTCATCTTACCACAGTATTTGTAGGGTCCAACTTTAGAACCTCTGTGAAGAACTTGTGAGCCTCTGAGAAGTTATTCTGACCAAGGTGAAGAAAAGCTCTGAGGGGAAACATAGCAAGAACAAGCTTAGTCATAAGGGTTTTACTAGTCACACCGCCTATAGAGAAGCAGAAATGAAAGTCATGTCAGCACATAGAGGTGCTAAATATTAGGTGGATGCATGACGTCTCACCATTTACATCATCTGCTGGTGGTACTGCCGCAACCTTAAAGGGAGTGTCACCAGAACCCAATAGATAAACCCAGCCTTGCAGATAGGTTAGGGGCACCTGAATCAAATGTTGTCACCTTGTGAATCATTGCCTCCATTGTTCATATTGCTTTATTTATCAATATGAAAATTAGCTATTTGGAGCAATGCGGGCATTGCCATATCTCCAAAAAGGAGTCAGCGATTCACAAGGGGGAAATACCGTTTGATTCAGTTGACCCTATCTTTACTATCTGCAGGGCTGGGTTCTGACACTCCCTTTAAAAAGGGCACAGAGCGAGGTCCAGAAAGATACTTAGTGAAATGCAAACAGACTCAAATGAGCATTTACAATCTGACAAGTTGCTGTAGAATGGAATGAGCATGAATAAGATTTTGCCGAGCCCCAACACACCAATACACAACGCGCTCCCACCTGTTCATCAGAACCATTATCTGTTTGTCTGGCTCATCTCTATTTTCAAGATTCTGGACCACGTTCTCTACATCCTGAAAATACTTCTCAGCCGTTTTTATGTCTCCAATCTGAAACAAAGAAAAGGTCAATAGTTAAGTGTAAAAGGGATTGTAAAAAAGAAGGGATTCACAGGACCATCACATAGTAGAAAGAGGCTACAAAGAGCATCCCTAACTCTGGAGGACCTTACACAGCCTTACATTACACAGACAGAAAAATGACTTCAGTGGGAGCATTGTAATGCTTCATTTCCCCTGAACAGGCGCTGCAGGGAAACGGAACACTTGCTGAAAGGTTCTCCCGATCAATTACAGTTGATTGTTGGATCCGTGTTTCCTCTTGCAGCAGTACTTGGTCAAGGACCTTTCTGGCCCTATTGTTAGGAGATCTTATAGAAATTGGTGAACATTAAAGGGACCTTTCATCACCTCCACCAATTCCATCTCTTTGTATCCTTTAATAGACACTGCTCCAGTGATTCTGGCATAGTTGGAATTTTTTTCTCTAGCCCCCACTGCTCTGGAGCAACCTTTACTATTAGTTTCAGTACAATTATGCTCTCTACTTTTCGGTGGGCGGAACCAAAACTTTCTACTCCAACCCAGGACCACCCACCTGACAATAAAGAACATAATTGTACTGAAACTAACAGTAAGGATTGCTCAGGAATGGTGGGGGCTAGAGAAAAAATTCCAACTGTGCCTGAATCAGCAGCAACTATTGTAGAGTTGGTGGAGTGGTGAAAGGTCCCCTTAATGTTCACCAATTTCTATAGGATCTCTATAGGTGGTGGAGTTGGTGGTGAAAAGTCCCCTTTAACGCGTACTCAAACTTTAGAACAACTTTTGCTTTTCTTCTGTGACATTAATAAATGTTGTAATATACTTTATGAATGGATTTTGGTTCCTTTCTGCCCCACTTTGCCCCTCCTGTAGTCTTTCCTCTTTCTCTATGGCCAGCTGAAGTATTTTTAATGCATTTAAAAAGCGCAATAAAAATGCAACGTGTGAATTTAGAATTCCAAATAAAAGGTTTCACACAGGATACATTTTAGGGGGTGTGAAGGATCTCATATATCATGACAGGGGGCCATCACATCCATGGTGAGAAGACTAAACATAACACTGAATTAATAGTAGTGCACGGGAAGGCAAACAAGCGGTGCCTGCCCAATGCAGAATCACATGGATTAGAAGTCATTAAGTCCAGACTCTGATGTTTGATGAGAAATATTTTCTGCTTGTAATCCTCTCATATACAGGTGGAGGGGAAGAATGACATTTCCCTTCTCATAGTGTTCCGCCTTGTATTTTAGAACAAATGCCAGCTCTCCCTTTTCTCCTTGTAAATACTCAGGTTTCCCCTGTAATGTTAGTGAATATTCACACATGCAGATTTTTGCAGCTGTCCAATTCATCTTAATGGAGTTTGCAGAAATCCCGTGTTTGTTGCCAAACCCTCCCCCTTCGGATGAATAGAATATATTTTCAGACGCAGAGTTTTTCGCAACAAATCTGACATGAATTTACCCAATACATCCCATGTTCTAAACATGAACACTGTACAAAATAAAAAGATATTTTTATTTCATCCTGAGCCTTCTGGTTCATGAATATAATATATAAAATAAGTTATGTAGAGTTATGTAGTTGGAGCCATTGGTAACGTAACCTGAATGGACTTGTTTGTATCACTAAATCCTTCTATTTCATATAATATGAAATTTTCCTCCGGGAAATGTATGCTTAAAGGGGTCCAACTATAGTGCTATATAGGGCTTTTAGTAGGAGTAGAAATATATTTTTATAAACAGGGAAATCAACTGCCAAGGGAACTGGGGGTGGGGCCTGATTCTGGAGATTTATCTACAGACAGCGGCCATGTAGGCAGAGGCTGGAAATGTCATTCACAGCAGGGGCGGCGCTGGGATGCAATTCTAGAAGAGCGCTGAAGCACTTGCATCTGTCTATAAGTAAACGTGGCAAGTCAGGCCCCACCCCCGATGCACTTACAGACTGATTTGCATATCCATGAAAAGGTTTTTTTTTTCTGCGTTGTTTCAAGGGGACACAAGGGTATGTTCCTGCTCCTATTAATGGTCCCTTTAAAAATCAAGACTGGGCATTAATGTTACCCTTATTCCTGGGACATGTCCCTACACAGTCCTGTCCGTGTCAACCCTAACTGAACAGTATCCAACTGCTCACAAGTGTAATTGCACTACCAAGTTTTCACCTTCTTCATACATTTCCAGGAGGATTAACAGAGGAACACACATAGGAGTACAATGTAGAGGTCTGATTATGATAAGATGGTTATTTAAATAAATATAATTAAATTATAATAGAAACATTTTGCGCTGTCGGGTCCACTTTAAAACTTGTCACCACTCCTGATGAGTTCATTTAGTATATACTTGTATATATCAGTGGCACTCATCCTCCCAAGGACGACATCTGCAAGGAGTTTGTATGTTCTCCCCTTTTGTGTGGGTTTCCTCCGGGTACTCCGGTTTCCTCCTACACTCCAAAGACTTACTGATAGGGAATGTAGATTGCGAGTCCTATATAGGATAGTAGCCACAATATCTGTAAAGCACTGTGGAATATGTTGGCGCTATATAAGTTAGCTAAATAAATAAACTACTTTTAGCAAAGGTCCACTGACCTTCAGGTGAAGGTCCAAGCTGAACAAGTCCAATATTTGACGTATTTTTCTGATAAGATGCACCCCATGTTTAGACAACCATTATAAAAAAAAAAAAAAAAAATTATATATATATATCTCTCTCACATATTTTGTTTTAACTTAACCTTCCCCCGTTGGTCAAATGGCGTTGAGAGGGTCAATGTCATGAACTTGTGAGGGGGCACTAAAGGAACTTTATACGTGTGTGTGGGGGTCACTAAGGAGCTTTATACTGTGTGGGGGGCACTAACATGGCATTATACTGTGGGTGGGCACCAATGTGACATTATACTATGTGTGTGTGGGGACAATAAGGAGCTTTATACTGTGTAAGGGGGTACTAATATTTCATTATATTGTGTACAGGACAATAAAGAGCTTTATACTGTGTGTGGTGTAGGGGTCACGAAGGAGCTTTATACTGTGTTGTGTCCCATTAGTGCCCCCCACACAGTATAATGCCCCATTAGTGGTCCCCACGTTATAAAGAACTACTGCTGCCCCTCCCCCATGCTATATAGTTCCATACTAGTGCCCCACACACAGTATAATGCTCCTGCATGTCCCACACAGTGTAATCCCCCTTGTGCCCCAACAAACAATTAACAGTAAAACGGTCAGGAGAAAGATTCCTCTCCGTACTGCTGTCCCCTAAGCCCTGATACGTTACATCACCGGCAGCAGGGATCAGCAATTGTCCCTGATGCCTGCACATAAGCAAGTGACAGACGACTGCCGATCCCTGCTGCCACTGATGTAAAGCATCAGGGCTTAGAGGTCCGGAGATATAGTACACAGAGACCCTGCCCTCAGCGAAACCACAGTGTTACCACCCACTTGATTTAAAGGGGTTGTCTTGGGTTTGGGAATTTACTTACCTGTCCTGGGTTATTGCAGGTGATAGACTTGGAGGTTGCGGCCATGTCGGGACCCCCAGGATCAAGTTATCCGAGGCGGCCTTCAGCCACTGGAGTCACTCTGCCCCCTCCTCAGTGGAGCAGGTCCATCAGTGCAATAACCCGGGACAGGGTCAATACTAAAAGGGCTTATATCTTCGGAACGGCTGAACAGATTTGGATAACCGAAACACCAAAATTCTCAGGGTGACAGCACCTATCAAGTGATCTAAAGATGTAGCAGAGTTAACCTGAACTTCTGCAGCGTAATATCTTATCACAGAAGACAACAACAAAAAAAAAAAAAAATAAAAACTCATGGGAAAAACATTTTTCAATGACTTTTCATTTACGTCATTGGGCTTTTCAGAGCTGGAGACAGGTCCTCTTTAAGGGACTTCAGAAACTAAAAGCAGGGTGACAACTACTATGTGTAGTGCCAGTGCTCTATCCTACAAAAACACATTCCTATGCCATTTAGTGTTTGCAATCCCGCAGACAGCCCCTTCACCAAGCAGTGACATATACTGTACTGTACATGGTCCAAGTCTATGCCCCGTATACATATCCGCACATGTAGTACAGAGGGGCCCGTATACCATTGCAGAAGCTGTCACAGAGGTTTTTTAGCTTTTCCTTCTCTTAGTGCTGGGTTACTGTTCCTTTAATATTCTGTCACACATACTGTAGGACGGAAGGTTGACAAGTAGGGGCCACAGAAGGAAGAAGAATGAACTGGTTTAAGAAGTCTTTATTAACAAGCTAGCCCTATGAGATAAGGAATCAGTAAAGCCGTTTCCACTTTCAATCATTTCAGCCTGAATTAGAGAGCGGCGGGAGGTTTCCCGCACCACATCCAGGATTAATGAGCCAATAAGTAGTGCACAAAGTTCTCCTGTCTTCAGTTTTTAGTGAATGCCGTGAGCTCCGGAGAAGAAATCACAGCTAATAAGGAAATGCACCTCAAGAATGCCAATAGATGGCAGAAAATACCCAAATTATTAGACCTGACCCCTGCTTGGTTGTTCCTTTGGTTGTCCCTTGGTGCACATGCTAATGTATGTTGATGTGTCCCCAAGAATTCTGTATACAGCAGGTTCAGGCCAGCTTCATCTGGGCTTATTTAGTCTGTGAAATACAGACTAGATATCGGCCATATTTCCTGGTCCAAATACTGAGCCGGGACCGGGACTCAGAGCATCACAGTGATCTAGGATACTAGGAGTCCCTGTCTCCCTCTGGGACTACTGTCCTATACTGAAAACATGGCCTTCTAGCATCGTACATGGCTATTATGCTCAGAGTTCACATCTGGTCCATATTTCATGGACTAAATACTCTGGTGTGAAGCTAACCTTAGGTCCATGCACATGACCAAGTGTGCATCCGAGTTGGGGCCGAGTATACTGTATCATGGAGTGCAGTCGGATAACACTTGGAGTGACATCTGAGTGTGTTTAATGTCTATGGCGCTTCCAGATACGTTCCGATAATGGATGATTATAGTGCAGGTCCTATTCTGCTCCATGTTATTGGAACGGTATGGATCTGGAAGCCTTATAGATGGGAACGCACTCAGATGCCATTTTTTTTACATTGATCTGTATTCCTTCCCACACTGCAGATTTTCCATGGACAACAATGGGAATCAGATTTTACAAATGATATCAACATGGAGAACCCACCAAATTTCCGCCGGCTGAATATACTCGTAGGTTACAGTCACATGATTCACATGGACTGTCAAATTATAGGTCATGTCCTATTTTTGTCCATTTTCACAGATTCCTCTATACACTAACGTATGGAGGATCCGTGACAACAGGTGCCCCACGGGTGCAAGATGGCTGTGAAAAACGGACATTGGTTGTGTGAATGTAGCCTTACAGCTTCAGGAATGTCTGGACACCTCTTCTAGCAGTACAGCAGTAGTATATGTGAATATACAAATCTTGAGAATAAAAATAAGCCCTCTATCTTTCCAACTGTTCAGTATTTTGTAGCCTCCTTCTCCAACCTTCAGGCTCTCAATAGACAGGTAAGAGAGAATATGCAGCTGCAGTTTCTCTCTCTCAGAGTGTATGTGAGACTGCATGATGAAAAAGTGGAGACACATCTGATTGGTTCAAGCTCTTATATAAAACCAGAAGGTAGGAAAAGAAAAAAAAAAAATATAGAAAAGTTTGAAGAAGGGCTGTGCTCAAAATGCAGATGACTGTCTACCTGTGTCAGCTGCTGACTGGTGCCTGATAGTGTGCTGAGACTTCCTGCTGTGAGGAGGGAATAAAGAGCTGCCTCCGCCTTCTGGTAAGGGAATTTATTTATTTTTTATGAAATTAGAAGTAGTTGATTCATTTTTTTCGATATGGCCTATGTTTACAAACTTGCTTTTTTTTTTTACATTAGATACAATATATTTTTTTTTTTTTTTACCTTAAAAAGTCTTATACGGTGCCACCCTACAAGAATAGAATATACAATTTACAAAACCAGAAAACCCAACAACAACAAAAGTGATGATATCTATTGTGAGAAAATAAAACATTGCTAAGCTGTATCCATCTCATCAGGTTTGGACTGATAGCGCTGACTGGCTGACAAATGGGTGACATATTGCAGTTCTTCCCTGCCAGAATGAGAGATGTGCCTATTGCATTGCAGGAGTTGTCAGATGTGAAATCTCATAGTCTTGTCAGATCGAACCTGACCACAGGCACAGATAACAGCCCTAACATCCAAGATCCCACAATCTTGTAGTTCTTCATTTCACTTACGTGTCACAATATTTTTATCATTATGTTAATTTGTATTTCAAATTAACAAGTGTATTAAACTGCATGACACCTATGTATTCTATACTCCCCCACAAAAAAAAAAAAAAAAAAAAAACATCAGAAGATAAGTAAGTTGTACAACAGGGCTGTAAGTAGTTTTAAGACAAAGTACCATGATGCCTAATAAGAGAGAACATGACCAGACAGTTGCAGAAATCCTTGCTGTGTGGTCACATTTACTAATATTAGTTTGTGAGGTTATTGTTGCATGGCAAAAAGTCTTTGTCATTGACCGTATAATGGCCAAAATGTGGCTTGCTCAGTCAACATCTGAAAAGTGAAAAATAAGATAAGGGGACAAATATAAGGATAGGTCTTCAGTATGTGATCTGGGGGGTCCAACACCTGGACCCCACTCAGATCAGCTGTTGCAGCAGCTCCGGTTGCTGGACAGAGCGTGCAGTGCTGCTCCTATTCAAGTAATAGGAGTGGGGCAGCAGCCCCATCCACTGTGTAGTGGTGCCTCTGGGAAACTGCAGCTATACTCCTATTACTTGAATAGGAGCAGCCTTCAAGCACTCCCTGTCCACTGGTAGCTTCCAGTACCCGAAGGCTGCTGGAACAGCTGATCTGTGTGGGGTCCAGGACACCCATAGATCAAATACTAATGACTTATCCTGTGAATAGGTCAACATTATGAAAAATGGATTTGGGTCCAGAAAACCCCTTAAAAGAATGCAAAGAGCTAGAGTTGGTGGAGGTGGTGAAAGGTCCTCTTTAAAGGAAGGAATTCCTCTTCATTTTCCGTGGCCATTTTCAGGCCACCGACTACCGGGATGCAGGGCATCGGCATTTAGTCGCAGCTTCCACTGCTGATAGGTCCAGATGAATGGGCCTAATAAGCAGGGAGTCTTGAGCCGCAGACTCCATGGCTGAATCAACTGTGGCATCTGCGGCAAGATCGAGCAGGAAGCTTATTTTTTCAGCATCCTGCTACGATCTCTGCCTCCACAATGGGAGGTAGAATCTGGACAGAATGTGCTGCTGATTCAAGAGAAGAATCTGCCTAAATCAGCGTCAAATTCCTATATGTGAACAGCCCCTAAAAGTACAGCAATTCAGAAGTAGCAATGTGGAGGTGATCTGTACATGCCTCCAAATATAGTATAACCACCTACAACATGACCGATTATACTAGACGTTAATGTGAGATAGTAGGGTCACATATGTGAGGAGACACTTTCTCACACTGTACATGGCGTTGCAGTTTCTCCAGGTGCTTTTGTGGGTATTTTGGGTTCTGCAAATTTCTCCATCCATCAAAAACACATTGATAATGTATTAATAAGCCGGCGCTAAATCAATAAAAGGAAAACTATATTGAAATAAGCATAAGACGAACCAAAGCCAGTGAAGATCTGGGCCAGCACTCACAACCTGGACTCTTGGATTAAAGACGATGGCCTTGTATGGCCCAGTGCAGCCAAGAAGGTCACATTCAGCTGAAGGCCTATTGCATTCACACAGTAACACATGATATTCTGGACACCTGTCATGACTGATATGCCAACCAGTGTAAGAAACTAGAATAGCTCTGACAAGGGGATTATAGCGCTGTTTCCTAAGCCCTGGGCTTACACTCTCCTGTAAGACGGTAGTACAGACCCCCCCTCATTCTCCGGTGGGAGTCCTCTCTCTCCCATGCTGCCTACCTGCACACACTCTGGCATCCTCACATCATTTCTCGACACGCTTCCAGACCAACTCATCATTACCTACTAATTCTAATGTCCAATTTACAGGATGAACACCAAAACAAATGAGGTCCCCTGTGGGTAATTTTTTTTCTTGCCCAATATTTCATGTTATTTAATGACCACATCACTAAAAGGATGAAAATGCATTGACTGCAATTACCTGAAGAAAAATCCTCCCGATGCCGCTCAGCAACTGCGGCTCCTGCTCTGGATAGTACTTGATAACCGTGTGATAGGCGTCTACAGCGAGAACGTAATCCTGGGAGAGCAAACAAAGCATTAGGACATGAAGACGAGAAGTCATCACTATATACACCAGACAGACAACCTGCAACCTACTCTATGGCCATACTCAATGGGGGAGCTCTGCTGGCCTACATAAAGGTACTATGAGGTCAACAGACTGTACAAATGGGCATCTGTATCCTGGATTCCCTTGTTTATGGCGCCTTCCATTAGCCATTGGTCATACACATTAGATGGGCCAAAACTGAAGTCATCACTCCCAACACAACCATACACATGCATACTCTGCTTGGCTGATCAAGCATAAGTACTGTATGGAGTGGGGGAAGAAAGCAAGCAGCGTGTCGACACCTCTGGTGGGTGATTCACTCCCTGCAGAAGAAAAGGATCAGGCATGTTGAAATCTAACTACCCAATCCTTCTTTCATTCTATTATCTACCATCATGGTAGAGTGGTGAGGTCCCTATACACATTAGATGGTTACCTGGTACCAACAAAATCAGCAAGTCCATTAGGGTGGTATTACACTAAAGGATTTTTGTGAATGATCACTGATCGCCTACAAAATGTGCCGATCAGCATTGGTTCTGCGCCCGTCTGATGCAGTGCATATGCTAAAGCGATGGTTCCCCTGGCATTGTATTTTCATTGTATTACACAGCATAATCTGATACAAGCAAACAATTATTTTAAGCAAAGCTGGGGATCAAATATAAAAAACAAAAAAAGAAAAGGGGGAGTCAGCATACTTCTGTAATATTAAAGGGTGAGAAGATTCAACACTAAGACTTCATGCACACAATCGTGTGCATTTTGTGGAGCAGTGAAAAGGCACAGATGACAACCAGATTGGTATCCAGATGTCATCTGTGGTCTTCAATGACCCATCCATTCTATTACATGGGCCGAGCCGCAAATGCGGACAGCAAAAACTACGGCTGTGTGTATGAGCCCATTGAAATGTATGGGCTTGTACTTTTATTCACAATTGTGGATAAAATTGCGTCCGTGTGCATGAGGCCTAAGGTGTAGGAGCCCCAGCAACATGCACTTGATCTATAGAGAATCTATACCACCCATTCAAAGCCCAATTTTAAGAACAGAAGGTCTGTCCCAGAAGGATGGATACTGTACATCCCATATCACAGGCCCTGAGCACTGGGATTTAATTTTTATTTATTTCTCAATCATCAAATACTAAAAGACGTCCACTGTGGGAGCCTCCTCAGGTAAGTCTATGAGGTGTTGTCTAGCGCAGGGTGGCCTGAAGACAAATGTTATCTACCTGCAGTTTTTACATCATCATCATCTAGTGCCAGATTCTCTGGCTATCTTGTATTTTTTTTTTCTTTGTATCGCGCTAATATCCTTAATTCTTAAATCTACACAAATTGCAAATTGTGTTATTTATTTTAAATTAGAAAATTCCACATTTTCCGCTCTGGCTAAATCCTCTCATTTAACATCTGATGTTGATTTACTTACAAAGAGATTAAGACCCTCAAAGATCTGGTACATTGTGAAATTACTGGGGGGAAGTGAGCGCTACATCTTACCTTCTACCTATTAACCACCCACCAGTCTGCCATGTGATCCGCAGATATTATAGGGATAATGGGCCCATCATCTCACTAATATAGAACCAATTATAAACCTTTTTCAGAGGTGGATACGGAGAATGGAATCTCTCTAAGCCTTGATGACATCATTAGGAGAAAGTGGGCTCGCCAATAAGGTAGTGCATTGTCTTAAATGAGAGCAGCACTGCAGTACCATTCACAGCCACTACCCAGTGTGCGGCGCTGTGCTGCTCTGCAGCACATCAGGAAGGGTTTCTTTTTATGTGTACAAAACTCCATAGCTTACCACTATACTTAAAGTGTACTTCCAGTTATAAACAACTTTGCATCAATGAATAGTACAAGTGAATATAAGAAACTTTCTAATATATTTTAGTAAAGAAATAGGTTGTTTTCTTCTCCACTTTTCGGTAGAGTTACTTTCTACATAGTAGTCTATGAAGAGGGGAGTACTGCTACAAAAGACACTGAAATAATTGCTGTTGAACTCTGCTATTCCATACTCTTAACAGTGCTAGCTTTGTAGATAAGAGGCTACCAGTGCACAGAATGATGCTAGGCTCACACCTGCATTGGGGTTTCCATTCTTTGAGTCCACCCGGGTAACCGAAAAACAGAAACCCAATCTGCTTATAAAGCGATTACCCATGAAAACCTGCGGACCCCATAGACCATAATGAGGTATGCTGGGTTTCCGCCTGAAAAATGCAGAGAGAAAAATCCTGCTTGCAGTACTTTTCTCTCCGTGTTTTTCAAGCAGAATGGGGGGAGGAAACCCCGAATGGTCACAGAGCGCAGATGTGAACCTAGCATGAAGGAATAAATCTATTATCTAGCTGGCAGCAGCATTGTCCTTCACCCCTCCCTTCTCCTTAGAGCTCTGTGTGTGAGGCTGACTATGGAGACAAATATTATGTAAACAGATTGAAGATAAGGAGCAAGAGAACAGCTTAACAAGTGGTGAAGGAAACAGAAATCCTTAAAATATATTACAAACTTTCTTATATTCAATGCACAAAGTTGCTTATTACTGGAGGTACACTTTAATGTACAGATTCAGTCCCATTTCCAAGATCTCTGCTTGCTTTTACTGAATGAAACCATTTTCATTCATCTCAGAGGCTGAAAACTCCTAAAGACCTAATACTTCTCACAGTTGTGAGTTTGCTACAATTGCAGACAGTCTAGACAAGTCTGTTTAGGCTAAATACGCCGACAGTACAAATCATATAGATGTGCTGTTTTTTGGAAGAAGCCATATCTTTCTAATCCTGGACAAACCCTTTAGGAGCAACCAAGAGGATTTACAAGATTGAATACATTGTAACAAACTCTCATCTGTGAGCATTAGCTCTGTAGGTTTGTTCAGCCACTGCATGCAAACAATGGGGGAGATTTATTATTTTTTCTACACCAGTTTTCTGGCATAAAAAAAAAAAAAAAAAGTCACAAACCTTTCCAGTTTGCTACAACTTGTGGTTTAATGCCACCCATAGCATTTGCTGAAAAGCAGTGTGGAGAGGGCATGTTGGAGGGGGTAGGACCGTGTCAGACTTATCATTTACACCAGAAAACTGGCATAAATGATAACCGAAATGTATGCCAGCTATGGGCTAGTGTATTTCAGGGCAGGTGCAGGGCCCTGACATATTATGCCCATCATTTGAAGAGGACCTTTCACCACCTCCAACTTTTCACATAATTTAATAGCTGCTGCTCCACCAATTCTGGCACAGTTGAAATTTTTTTTTCTCTAGCCCCCACCATTCCTGAGCAATCACTGTTGTTAGTTTTGGAGCCTGATATGTTATTGAGGCTCTGTACTGTCAGGAGGGAGGTGTTATGCAGGAGCAGACAAGGGGTGTGATTCTGAGCTCTGACATTGGCTGACTCTGATTGGAGCTCTGAATTACAACCCCTGCCTGACACTATAGAGCTTACATGGTATAGTACCAAAACTCACTATAATTGTTGCTCAGAAACCGTAGGGGCTAGAGAAAAAAGTCCAACTGCACTGGAATCAGTGGAGCAGCACCTATTAACATAGGCTAAGAACTAGAATTGGTGGAGGTGGTGAAACGTCTTCTTTAAGAGTTGCTGTGCACCTCTTCAAAAATCAGTTGCACCCTCTGCCAACACAGGAGATATGAAGACTGGTGATGAAACCGCTAGTCTGCATAAATCTCCCCCAGTTGTTTTTAAGCACTAGCAACATAGAGACAGATTTCCAGAGTTCCATATTACACATACTAACTGACTATCTATGGGAAAACCACCCAACGTTTTAGAACAATTTTAGGTTTTTAATTTGAAGAGGTATTTTCATTGCACAACGATACATCCGTGTCTCCTATATCAGGCAGCCAGTAGACTATACAGATTAGGACTTCTTATACCAGACTTTACCTGCCAACAATCCCAAATCTGGAGAGATTGTTAATAAAAATTTGAGACAATTGCAGCAAAATCAGCTTGCCCTTGCCAAAAAAAAAAAATGGTCGATTTGTACAAACCCAGGAATGTGTGGACAGGACTTAAAGAGAACCTGTCACCACCTCCGCCATCTCCAAGTCTTTAAATTCTTCCATAGGCGCCGCTCCACTGATTCTGGCACAAGTGGAATTTTTTCATGCTCTCTAGTGTCAGGTGGGTGGTCCTGAGATGGAGCAGACAGACAGGGACCACCCACTTGACACTAGACAGCATAATTATGCTGAAAATAACAGTAATGGTTGTCTGGGAATGGTGGGGGCTAAAGAAAAAAATTCCACTTGTGCCAGTATCAGTGCAGCGGGGCCGAGAATGCAAAGAGATGGAGTTGGTGGAGATGGTGACTGGTCCTCATTAAATGTTCCAAGTTCTAACAAATACTTCCCCACCTTGGCACTATCTCAATTGGTGTAGGTGTGGTTCAAAAATTATAGCAATATTTCCTTAAAAGAAGCAAAGACATGTAACATACCCAGAGGTGGATTACCTCCATCGTCTCACAGAACATTTCCCCAGGCACTTTCTTGTAAATCCTTAAAGGAGAATTCCCATCTCAAGGATTAAACTCAGACTTGTAGCTTAAGCTAACTAAAGTATTTCACCCAAAATATTGCTTTACTTATCTTGCTCTGTTTGCAGATATACTAGTGTGTAAGTTCCATACCTGCTACAGGTTGTGATGATGACTCAGTCCCTGCCCTGGCCCTCTATATTCTCTTCCTCTTTTAGCATATACCTTTCAGTTTTTGAGCACTGATAAGGGCTAGACAAGTTTCTTGAAGGAGTGTCTTATCTCTGTATGTAAATCCAGAGATATCTGTGCGGATTACCACAAGCAGAAACTCGGTGCTTGAATGAGCTGAAAACCAGGAAGTGGAAGGGAGAGGAGACAGGAGAGCAGCTGAAATCCTGGGATGAGAATTCCCTTTTAGGTTAAGACCCCACATAGAAGGCCGCAGCAAAAAAAAAAAAAAAAAAGCGCTGCGGAGAAAGCGGAATTTGCTGGGCCTTAAAGTCGTCGTCAGCAAATGTTATTAATTGTATAATGATTAATTGTATAATATTATAATGAAAATCTGTACAATTTTCCAATACAGCATAGGTCTCTTCTTGCTGTCATTCACTGTTTACTGCTAGTGGATAAAATCAGTCCATGGTCATGTGATGGATACACAGGTCCACGGCTCGTTATAGTCACAGTAATCAGACATCTGCCTGGTAACGAGCAGTGCACCTGTGTGTCCATCACATGACCATGGACTGATTTTATCCACTAGCAGTAAACAGTGAATGACAGCAAGCAGAGATCTAGAAAACCATGAAATATGTATACAGAAAATATAATTGAAAATTATACAACTTTACATTATAAAAACAATTACATTTTGTTTGGCTGGAACTGGACAACCCCTTTAAGGGTACAATCTGCAAATCTACTTCCATTACTCAAAGTTTCCTTGTCCCAATACAACTTCCTTACAGCTATTGAAAGTACGTCCTGCAGAGCTGTTGTGTGTGCTTACTACATAGGGTTACACTATGATACAGTGGAGAATTTCCGGATCTAAAGTGTTGGATGAACACATTCAGTGCTAATAAATAACCATTTCAGACCATCATGAAGTACATGGACTGCAAAGCTGCAATAAGACTAATGACCTCTAGATGGCAGCAAACTGCACAAGTTCAGCAGCAATTCCATATTTGCCCAGACAACAAAAGCATCCACATAGACCTGCAATTGTCAGGAAATACTTTCAACTAAATAAACCTTGACTATCACATTATACCACCAGGTCTGACGTGAAAAAAAAAAAAAAAATTAAAACACATAAAACGCGGCCCAGATAGAGATTACCTGGACCAATTAGTTCTCAATGAAAAATCCATGAATCCCTAGCAGTGAAGGTGGTTGTCAGATAGCGCCCTGACCCTGGCCAGCTGAAAAAGAACTGAGTGGCCATGTAAAATGGTCACAAAGGAAAAAAATGTGAAATTTAAAATCGTGTTTTCCACAGAGAGAGCAAAAATGTGATGAACCTCTTGGCCTATATTAAGCTGGTTCACTGAATGATGGCTCATCTCTATGGCAAGAAAAGAGGAAAACTGTTAAACATAGTAAAAAGGCTTTGGTATAGGGGCACACACAAAGGGCCCAATACTGATGCATATGTATTTGTGTATATCCCTATACTGATGCATATGTATTTGTGTATATCCCTATACTGATGCACATATATTGTGTATGCTCCTATACTGATGCCCATATGTATTTGTGTATATTCCTATACTGATGCATATGTATTTGTGTATGTCCCTATACTGATGCATATGTATTTGTGTATGTCCCATACTGATGCATATGTATGTGTGTGTGCCCCTATACTGATGCATATGTATTTGTGTATATCCCTATACTGATGCATATGTATTTGTGTATATCCCTATACTGATGCATATGTATTTGTGTATATCCCTATACTGATGCACAGTATATGTGTATACCCCTATACTGATGCACATATGTATTTGTGTATGCCCCTATACTGATGCATATGTATTTGTGTATGTCCCTATACTGATGCATATGTATTTGTGTATGTCCCTATACTGATGCATATGTATTTGTGTATATCCCTATACTGATGCATATGTATTTGTGTATACCCCTATACTGATGCATATATATATATATGTGTATGCCCCTATACTGATGCATATGTACTTGTGTATATCCCTATACTGATGCATATGTATTTGTGTATATCCCTATACTGATGCATATGTTTTTGTGTATGTCCTTATACTGATGCATATGTATTTGTGTATATCCATATACTGATGCATATGTATTTGTGTATGCTCCTATACTGATGCATATGTATTTGTGTATATCCCTATACTGATGCATATGTATTTGTGTATATCCCTATACTGATGCATATGTATTTGTGTATATCCCTATACTGATGCATATGTATTTGTGTATATCCCTATAGTGATGCATATGTATTTGTGTATATTCCTATACTGATGCACATATATGTGTATGCCCCTATACTGATGCATATGTATTTGTGTATATTCCTATACTGATGCATATGTATTTGTGTATGTCCTTATACTGATGCATATGTATTTGTGTATGTCCTTATACTGATGCATATGTATTTGTGTATATCCCTATACTGATGCATATGTATTTGTGTATATTCCTATACTGATGCATATGTATTTGTGTATGCTCCTATACTGATGCATATGTATATGTGTATATCCCTATAGTGATGCATATGTATTTGTGTATATTCCTATACTGATGCACATATATGTGTATGCCCCTATACTGATGCATATGTATTTGTGTATATTCCTATACTGATGCATATGTATTTGTGTATGTCCCTATACTGATGCATATGTATTTGTGTATGTCCCTATACTGATGCATATGTATTTGTGTATGCCCCTATACTGATGCATATGTATTTGTGTATATCCCTATACTGATGCATATGTATTTGTGTATATCCCTATACTGATGCATATGTATTTGTGTATATCCCTATACTGATGCACATATATGTGTATGCCCCTATACTGATGCATATGTATTTGTGTATGTCCCTATACTGATGCATATGTATTTGTGTATGTCCCTATACTGATGCATATGTATTTGTGTATATCCCTATACTGATGCATATGTATTTGTGTATATCCCTATACTGATGCATATGTATTTGTGTATGCCCCTATACTGATGCATATATATATATATGTGTATGCCCCTATACTGATGCATATGTACTTGTGTATATCCCTATACTGATGCATATGTATTTGTGTATATCCCTATACTGATGCATATGTTTTTGTGTATGTCCTTATACTGATGCATATGTATTTGTGTATATCCATATACTGATGCATATGTATTTGTGTATGCTCCTATACTGATGCATATGTATTTGTGTATATCCCTATACTGATGCATATGTATTTGTGTATATCCCTATACTGATGCATATGTATTTGTGTATATCCCTATAGTGATGCATATGTATTTGTGTATATTCCTATACTGATGCACATATATGTGTATGCCCCTATACTGATGCATATGTATTTGTGTATATTCCTATACTGATGCATATGTATTTGTGTATGTCCTTATACTGATGCATATGTATTTGTGTATGTCCTTATACTGATGCATATGTATTTGTGTATATCCCTATACTGATGCATATGTATTTGTGTATATTCCTATACTGATGCATATGTATTTGTGTATATCCCTATACTGATGCATATGTATTTGTGTATATTCCTATACTGATGCATATGTATTTGTGTATGCTCCTATACTGATGCATATGTATATGTGTATATCCCTATACTGATGCATATGTATTTGTGTATATTCCTATACTGATGCACATATATGTGTATGCCCCTATACTGATGCATATGTATTTGTGTATATCCCTATACTGATGCATATGTATTTGTGTATATCCCTATACTGATGCATATGTATTTGTGTATGCCCCTATACTGATGCATATGTATTTGTGTATATTCCTATACTGATGCATATGTATTTGTGTATGTCCCTATACTGATGCATATGTATTTGTGTATGTCCCTATACTGATGCATATGTATTTGTGTATGCCCCTATACTGATGCATATGTATTTGTGTATATCCCTATACTGATGCATATGTATTTGTGTATATCCCTATACTGATGCATATGTATTTGTGTATATCCCTATACTGATGCATATGTATTTGTGTATATCCCTATACTGATGCACATATATGTGTATGCCCCTATACTGATGCATATGTATTTGTGTATGTCCCTATACTGATGCATATGTATTTGTGTATGTCCCTATACTGATGCATATGTATTTGTGTATATCCCTATACTGATGCATATGTATTTGTGTATATCCCTATACTGATGCATATGTATTTGTGTATGCCCCTATACTGATGCATATATATATATGTGTATGCCCCTATACTGATGCATACGTATTTGTGTATATCCCTATACTGATGCATATGTATTTGTGTATATCCCTATACTGATGCATATGTTTTTGTGTATGTCCTTATACTGATGCATATGTATTTGTGTATATCCCTATACTGATGCATATGTATTTGTGTATATCCATATACTGATGCATATGTATTTGTGTATGCTCCTATACTGATGCATATGTATTTGTGTATATCCCTATACTGATGCATATGTATTTGTGTATATCCCTATACTGATGCATATGTATTTGTGTATATCCCTATAGTGATGCATATGTATTTGTGTATATTCCTATACTGATGCACATATATGTGTATGCCCCTATACTGATGCATATGTATTTGTGTATATTCCTATACTGATGCATATGTATTTGTGTATGTCCTTATACTGATGCATATGTATTTGTGTATATCCCTATACTGATGCATATGTATTTGTGTATGTCCTTATACTGATGCATATGTATTTGTGTATATCCCTATACTGATGCATATGTATTTGTGTATATTCCTATACTGATGCATATGTATTTGTGTATATCCCTATACTGATGCATATGTATTTGTGTATATTCCTATACTGATGCATATGTATTTGTGTATGCTCCTATACTGATGCATATGTATATGTGTATATCCCTATACTGATGCATATGTATTTGTGTATATTCCTATACTGATGCACATATATGTGTATGCCCCTATACTGATGCATATGTATTTGTGTATGTCCCTATACTGATGCATATGTATTTGTGTATGTCCCTATACTGATGCATATGTATTTGTGTATATCCCTATACTGATGCATATGTATTTGTGTATATCCCTATACTGATGCATATGTATTTGTGTATGCCCCTATACTGATGCATATATATATATGTGTATGCCCCTATACTGATGCATATGTATTTGTGTATATCCCTATACTGATGCATATGTATTTGTGTATATCCCTATACTGATGCATATGTATTTGTGTATGTCCTTATACTGATGCATATGTATTTGTGTATATCCCTATACTGATGCATATGTATTTGTGTATATCCATATACTGATGCATATGTATTTGTGTATGCTCCTATACTGATGCATATGTATTTGTGTATATCCCTATACTGATGCATATGTATTTGTGTATATCCCTATACTGATGCATATGTATTTGTGTATATCCCTATAGTGATGCATATGTATTTGTGTATATTCCTATACTGATGCACATATATGTGTATGCCCCTATACTGATGCATATGTATTTGTGTATATTCCTATACTGATGCATATGTATTTGTGTATATCCCTATACTGATGCATATGTATTTGTGTATGTCCTTATACTGATGCATATGTATTTGTGTATATCCCTATACTGATGCATATGTATTTGTGTATGTCCTTATACTGATGCATATGTATTTGTGTATATCCCTATACTGATGCATATGTATTTGTGTATATTCCTATACTGATGCATATGTATTTGTGTATATCCCTATACTGATGCATATGTATTTGTGTATATTCCTATACTGATGCATATGTATTTGTGTATGCTCCTATACTGATGCATATGTATATGTGTATATCCCTATACTGATGCATATGTATTTGTGTATATTCCTATACTGATGCACATATATGTGTATGCCCCTATACTGATGCATATGTATTTGTGTATATCCCTATACTGATGCATATGTATTTGTGTATATCCCTATACTGATGCATATGTATTTGTGTATGCCCCTATACTGATGCATATGTATTTGTGTATATTCCTATACTGATGCATATGTATTTGTGTATGTCCCTATACTGATGCATATGTATTTGTGTATGTCCCTATACTGATGCATATGTATTTGTGTATATCCCTATACTGATGCATATGTATTTGTGTATATCCCTATACTGATGCATATGTATTTGTGTATGCCCCTATACTGATGCATATGTATTTGTGTATATTCCTATACTGATGCATATGTATTTGTGTATGCTCCTATACTGATGCATATGTATTTGTGTATATCCCTATACTGATGCATATGTATTTGTGTATATCCCTATACTGATGCATATGTATTTGTGTATATCCCTATACTGATGCATATGTATTTGTGTATATTCCTATACTGATGCATATGTATTTGTGTATATCCCTATACTGATGCATATGTATTTGTGTATATCCCTATACTGATGCATATGTATTTGTGTATGCCCCTATACTGATGCATATATATATATGTGTATGCCCCTATACTGATGCATATGTATTTGTGTATATCCCTATACTGATGCATATGTATTTGTGTATATCCCTATACTGATGCATATGTTTTTGTGTATGTCCTTATACTGATGCATATGTATTTGTGTATATCCCTATACTGATGCATATGTATTTGTGTATATCCATATACTGATGCATATGTATTTGTGTATGCTCCTATACTGATGCATATGTATTTGTGTATATCCCTATACTGATGCATATGTATTTGTGTATATCCCTATACTGATGCATATGTATTTGTGTATATCCCTATAGTGATGCATATGTAT
This sequence comes from Leptodactylus fallax, assembly GCA_947044405.1. Classification (NCBI taxonomy): domain Eukaryota; kingdom Metazoa; phylum Chordata; class Amphibia; order Anura; family Leptodactylidae; genus Leptodactylus; species Leptodactylus fallax. The sequence continues at coordinate 4,865,672 of CAMRHE010000085.1, forward strand.
TTGTGTATATTCCTATACTGATGCACATATATGTGTATGCCCCTATACTGATGCATATGTATTTGTGTATATTCCTATACTGATGCATATGTATTTGTGTATGTCCTTATACTGATGCATATGTATTTGTGTATATCCCTATACTGATGCATATGTATTTGTGTATGTCCTTATACTGATGCATATGTATTTGTGTATATCCCTATACTGATGCATATGTATTTGTGTATATTCCTATACTGATGCATATGTATTTGTGTATATCCCTATACTGATGCATATGTATTTGTGTATATTCCTATACTGATGCATATGTATTTGTGTATGCTCCTATACTGATGCATATGTATATGTGTATATCCCTATACTGATGCATATGTATTTGTGTATATTCCTATACTGATGCACATATATGTGTATGCCCCTATACTGATGCATATGTATTTGTGTATATCCCTATACTGATGCATATGTATTTGTGTATATCCCTATACTGATGCATATGTATTTGTGTATGCCCCTATACTGATGCATATGTATTTGTGTATATCCCTATACTGATGCATATGTATTTGTGTATGTCCCTATACTGATGCATATGTATTTGTGTATGTCCCTATACTGATGCATATGTATTTGTGTATATCCCTATACTGATGCATATGTATTTGTGTATATCCCTATACTGATGCATATGTATTTGTGTATGCCCCTATACTGATGCATATGTATTTGTGTATATTCCTATACTGATGCATATGTATTTGTGTATGCTCCTATACTGATGCATATGTATTTGTGTATGTCCCTATACTGATGCATATGTATTTGTGTATATCCCTATACTGATGCATATGTATTTGTGTATATCCCTATACTGATGCATATGTATTTGTGTATATCCCTATACTGATGCATATGTATTTGTGTATATCCCTATACTGATGCATATGTATTTGTGTATATCCCTATACTGATGCATATGTATTTGTGTATATTCCTATACTGATGCATATGTATTTGTGTATATTCCTATACTGATGCATATGTATTTGTGTATATCCCTATACTGATGCACATATATGTGTATGCCCCTATACTGATGCATATGTATTTGTGTATATCCCTATACTGATGCATATGTATATGTGTATATTCCTATACTGATGCATATGTATTTGTGTATATTCCTATACTGATGCATATGTATTTGTGTATGTCCCTATACTGATGCATATGTATTTGTGTATATCCCTATACTGATGCATATGTATTTGTGTATATTCCTATACTGATGCATATGTATTTGTGTATATCCCTATACTGATGCATATGTATTTGTGTATGTCCTTATACTGATGCATATGTATTTGTGTATATCCCTATACTGATGCACATATATGTGTATGCCCCTATACTGATGCATATGTATTTGTGTATATCCCTATACTGATGCATATATATGTGTATGCCCCTATACTGATGCATATGTATTTGTGTATATCCCTATACTGATGCATATGTATTTGTGTATATCCCTATACTGATGCATATGTATTTGTGTATATCCCTATACTGATGCATATGTATTTGTGTATATCCCTATACTGATGCATATGTATTTGTGTATGCTCCTATACTGATGCATATGTATATGTGTATATCCCTATACTGATGCATATGTATATGTGTATATTCCTATACTGATGCACATATATGTGTATGCCCCTATACTGATGCATATGTATTTGTGTATATCCCTATACTAATGCATATGTATTTGTGTATATCCCTATACTGATGCACATGTATTTGTGTATATCCCTATACTGATGCATATGTATTTGTGTATATCCCTATACTGATGCATATGTATATGTGTATATCCCTATACTGATGCACATTATATGTGTATGCCCCTATACTGATGCATATGTATTTGTGTATATCCCTATACTAATGCATATGTATTTGTGTATATCCCTATACTGATGCATATGTATTTGTCGGGGACTGGCGTAGATTTCAGATATAACTCCTGCCAGTTTTCTGGTGTGTTACAGTAAATAACCCGCCTTATCCTCTGCCCACTTCTCTGAAAAGTGTTGAACAGGTTGCAGGTTGGAAAATGCAGAAAGTGGCATGTTTTATTGGTGCAAAAGTCTGTGTTGTGTAACCTCCCCCCCACCTTTAAGTCTATAGTTAGGCTTTACTAAAGAGCAACCCCAGGCGGTCTTTTCAGGGAAAAATGGTGTCACAGGGAACTTTCTATAGTTTCGTGGGCAGCCAGATTCTATCTTCAGCAATGACACTGTATGTCGTCCATACTGACATCATTGCAGTTAATGACTGGCTGCCATAGTCATATGTCAGCTATAACACGCCATCGCTACAGCCTAGTATACAAAGGCCAGGAACCATTGGTGTAGGTGTGGCAGGAAATTTACATGCCGAAATGAAAAGCCTGGATAACATCTACTTTACGCAGAAAAGCCTGGAGAACTGTCTACGTTACGCAGAAAAGCCAGGAGAACTGTCTACGTTACACAGAAAAGCCTGGAGAACTGTCTACGTTGCACAGAAAAGCCTGGAGAACTGTCTACGTTACACAGAAAAGCCTGGAGAACTGTCTACGTTGCACAGAAAAGCCTGGAGAACTGTCCACGTTACATAGATAAGCCTGGAGAACTGTCTACGTTACACAGAAAAGCCTGGAGAACTGTCTACGTTACGCAGAAAAGCCTGGAGAACTGTCTACGTTACGCAGAAAAGCCTGGAGAATGTCTACGTTACGCAGAAAAGCCTGGAGAACTGTCTACGTTACATAGATAAGCCTGGAGAACTGTCTACGTTACACAGAAAAGCCTGGAGAACTGTCTACGTTACATAGATAAGCCTGGAGAACTGTCTACGTTACACAGAAAAGCCTGGAGAACTGTCTACGTTACGCAGAAAAGCCTGGAGAACTGTCTACGTTACGCAGAAAAGCCTGGAGAACTGTCTACGTTACGCAGAAAAGCCTGGAGAACGGTCTACGTTACATAGATAAGCCTGGAGAACTGTCTACGTTACACAGAAAAGCCTGGAGAACTGTCTACGTTACATAGATAAGCCTGGAGAATGTCTACGTTACACAGAAAAGCCTGGAGAACTGTCTACGTTACATAGATAAGCCTGGAGAACTGTCTACGTTACGGAGAAAAGCCTGGAGAACTGTCTACGTTACACAGAAAAGCCTGGAGAACTGTCTACGTTACATAGATAAGCCTGGAGAATGTCTACGTTACACAGAAAAGCCTGGAGAACTATCTACGTTACATAGATAAGCCTGGAGAACTGTCTACGTTACATAGATAAGCCTGGAGAACTGTCTACGTTACATAGATAAGCCTGGAGAACTGTCTACGTTACACAGAAAAGCCTGGAGAACTGTCTACGTTACACAGATAAGCCTGGAGAACTGTCTACGTTACGGAGAAAAGCCTGGAGAATGTCTACGTTACACAGAAAAGCCTGGAGAACTGTCTACGTTACACAGAAAAGCCTGGAGAACTGTCTACCTTACACAGAAAAGCCTGGAGAACTGTCTACGTTACACAGAAAAGCCTGGAGAACGTCTACGTTACATAGATAAGCCTGGAGAACTGTCTACGTTACGCAGAAAAGCCTGGAGAATGTCTACGTTACATAGATAAGCCTGGAGAACTGTCTACGTTACACAGAAAAGCCTGGAGAATGTCTACGTTACATAGATAAGCCTGGAGAACTGTCTACGTTACGGAGAAAAGCCTGGAGAATGTCTACGTTACACAGAAAAGCCTGGAGAACTGTCTACGTTACACAGAAAAGCCTGGAGAACTGTCTACGTTACGCAGAAAAGCCTGGAGAACGGTCTACGTTACATAGATAAGCCTGGAGAACTGTCTACGTTACACAGAAAAGCCTGGAGAACTGTCTACCTTACACAGAAAAGCCTGGAGAACTGTCTACGTTACGCAGAAAAGCCTGGAGAACTGTCTACGTTACATAGATAAGCCTGGAGAACTGTCTACGTTACACAGAAAAGCCTGGAGAACTGTCTACGTTACATAGATAAGCCTGGAGAACTGTCTACGTTACACAGAAAAGCCTGGAGAACTGTCTGCGTTACGCAGAAAAGCCTGGAGAACTGTCTACGTTACACAGAAAAGCCTGGAGAACTGTCTACGTTACGCAGAAAAGCCTGGAGAACTGTCTACGTTACATAGATAAGCCTGGAGAACTGTCTACGTTACACAGAAAAGCCAGGAGAACTGTCTACGTTACATAGATAAGCCTGGAGAACTGTCTACGTTACACAGAAAAGCCTGGAGAACTGTCTACGTTACATAGATAAGCCTGGAGAACTGTCTACGTTACACAGAAAAGCCTGGAGAACTGTCTACGTTACACAGAAAAGCCTGGAGAACTGTCTACGTTACACAGAAAAGCCTGGAGAATGTCTACGTTACACAGAAAAGCCTGGAGAACTGTCTACGTTACACAGAAAAGCCTGGAGAACGTCTACGTTACACAGAAAAGCCTGGAGAACTGTCTACCTTACACAGAAAAGCCTGGAGAACTGTCTACGTTACGCAGAAAAGCCTGGAGAATGTCTACGTTACATAGATAAGCCTGGAGAACTGTCTACATTACACAGAAAAGCCTGGAGAACGTCTACGTTACACAGAAAAGCCTGGAGAACTGTCTACCTTACACAGAAAAGCCTGGAGAACTGTCTACGTTACGCAGAAAAGCCTGGAGAATGTCTACGTTACATAGATAAGCCTGGAGAACTGTCTACGTTACACAGAAAAGCCTGGAGAATGTCTACATTACACAGAAAAGCCTGGAGAACTGTCTACGTTACACAGAAAAGCCTGGAGAACGTCTACGTTACACAGAAAAGCCTGGAGAACTGTCTACGTTACGCAGAAAAGCCTGGAGAACTGTCTACATTACACAGAAAAGCCTGGAGAATGTCTACGTTACACAGAAAAGCCTGGAGAATGTCTACGTTACGCAGAAAAGCCTGGAGAACTGTCTACGTTACACAGAAAAGCCTGGAGAACTGTCTACGTTACATAGATAAGCCTGGAGAATGTCTACGTTACGTAGACAGTGTTTTCAGCGTTTGCAGTAATTTTATTTAATCTCATCGTCACACTATAAAAAAAATACTGTAAAAAACACAGAATGTTAATTTTCCCTGTAAAAAGGGTGTGTTCTCTCCATAGACTTTTATGGGGAGGGGGCAAAAATGCAGCTGTGAAAAACGCAAGGCCTTTTGCTGTTTTGGAGATGTTGTGATCCCACGGTCTAGCCATCACAATTGGGCCCTTGTCAAAGTAGCTCAGATCCTTACGCTTGCTCATTTTCCTGCTTCCAACCCCTCACCTTCAAGAACTGTTCACTTGCTGCCTAATATGCCTTGACAGGTGCCATTGTTAGGAGGTAAGCAATGATGTTCACTTCCCTTGGTCTTAATGTTATGGCTTGGCTGGTGCCAACATAAGTTGCCTTTAGGCTAGTATCACTGCTGCAATGCAAAATGGGACTCCCCATGGTTCATCTAACCCGAACTTGCATCCAACTTTGGCTCGGTTGTACCGGATGGGGACAGGGTTGGGGATGTTACATCAATAATATGGGTACTAAAATGCAGCCAATCTGTGTGAAGCTGGTGTATATTCAGGTTATTTTCTATCTTCTAGCTTTACTTTTCAATACATGCAAATCCTCCGAGTAACAATGCAAGTAATTCAGCTTAGACCTTAATACCCCGGCCGTACATAAATACTCCTCTATGTACCTCTAATACCCAGGGTCAACATATTATATACGCCACCGATTTAAATAACAAAACTTGGCTCTTGTATCATTGGCGCCATAATCCTGATCACAAGGGAGATGATATTACAGGCATTAACCCTTATATTCCAAGGTAAGAACTCAGAAAATGTATCCAAGTCTGTAAAGCAAAATAAGCGATAAAAAGAGAGTAATAATAAAATGAGAAGTGCATTTCCAGTGGGTTTCCTATATCTTCCCCATGTCCCTGGCCACCTGACTCTGTTACCACAGACGGAGGAGGGAAAACCATTCTAGTCCTTTTCTAACCACCGACATATCAGACCTTGGTCCGTGAACACTGCAGAACCGCAAACTAAAACTATATATTCTGTAAATGAGTAGTAGAGAGTAATTTCCTTAGTGGCAGACATCTAATACAACAGGATCCAGCACTTCCCTTATATATATATATATATATATATATATATATATATATATATATGATTCAGGTAATATGGTACATCAGGTCAGGGGGCTACAGCTCTACTCCCTATGCAGGCACTTGTATGGGATGACGTAGGGCGTGCTTACCTGCAGATGCAGTTTTTGATGTGAAAACCAAGTATTTAGAGTACAAGTGCTATTTTTTTTTCCTCATGCCACTCCTGGTTTTTGGCTTCAAAAAACTGCATCTGAAAACCTAGATGTGTAAATATACCCCAATTGTGAAACTATTGATTTACCTCAGCTGCACCTCTTCTCTTTCTGCAGACATGACACAGGAGTCACAGGATCCCCATTCTTGAGATAGGTGTGGGTCCCAGAGATGGGGTCTGTATCTATCACATATTTATGGCATATCCTAGGATATGCCATTAATGTCACAGTTAAGAATATCCCTTTAAATGCCCTGATTTTTACCTAAAGATAATAACTACGTTAATTCATAATTATATCTCATTTGCCAACTGAAGTCGATATCCAGGGACTATGTTTATACTTCCTGTCAGAGTTCCCCATCCAAGTCAATCCATCTTCTCCCTCCTCTCCGTGTTCAGTGTGTATTACCTGTACCATGAGGGTTGGCATTACCATCTAGTATGACAGCCACTATGGTACAGGTAATACACATTGTACATGGAGAGGAGGGGAGACACACAACAACTCAGGTGATGTGACCCCGAGTTGGAACCTGCCCAAAAACCCAAGGTTTGGGTGAAATACAACTCAGCCAGGTAGTAAATATAAACAAGGTCCCCAAATAACCCCTTTAAACGCCATTACAATTTTTATTCCTTTTATTAATATATTAATGGCTCTAACAGACTTGCTTTTAAGTCTAAGGGGTGGAGCCTGAGAGGTTTGACCAATCATGTTTATTGTTGCTCAATAGGTAACACAGCAGGCCAGTCAGAAGTCAGCATATACGGCATATTAGAGGACTATCACGTCATGTTTTCATGTCTTGTTGCTTAAAGTAGATGGTCATCCATTTACATAGAATCAATGTTAATAAAATTATATATGATAACCGGCCCCCCCCTCCCCAAAACTAAACAGATAACAGAAATGTGATGGGAATGGCCTCTTTGGGTAAGCTCACAGGGCAGAATCTGGCGCCGATTTTGGATTCCACCTCCCACTGTTTTCTATAGGAGACAGAGATCGGAGCAAGACGCTGAAAAAATAAGTGTCCTGCTCGAATCTTGTCGCGGAGTCCGTGACTCGAAACACCCTCTGGAACTTTGGGTGAAAGCCAAAACTCCAGAGGGTCGTAAAACAAGGAGGAATCTGAGGAGGATGTCCGCCTTAAACTCTTCATTTTCCACCGTCTGAACATGCCCCTAAAGGAAGATTTATGATACTGAATAGATTGAAAAACTGTGTTTGTTGCCCATAGCAACCAATCACCAGCCAACTTACACTTCTTACAGTGCACTTGAAAAATGAAAGCTGTGCTGTGATTGGTTGCTCTGGGCTACAAAAATCATTCCTTTTCAACAATTATCATAAACCTGCCCCTTTGTTTTCTAAAAGGGGCAGAACCTCTAATAAATATTCACAAGCAGCTATTCTGATAAGTAACACAGAAGGAGGATTACCACTGGGAGGAAATTAAAGAACATAGCCCAAAATATAGTTGTCATTACTGAAATGATTTGCCCCAAAAGAGTATTTTGATGGATGGTCACTGATAGCACCTGCTAATACCCTCCTTTGGTATACATATGGTATTACCACAGATGGCCAGTAGAGGTCAGAACTGGCTGTAGGTTTTAGGATGCATCTGAAAAGGCAAAGGCTGACAGTCTCGAGGAACTGGGGCATAAATACTAGGCTGGGGAAGATTCACGTGACTGTCTAGATCAGGGGTCAGCAACCTTCGGCACTCCAGCTGCTGTGAAACTACAATTCCCAACATGCTCCATTCACTTCCATGGGAGTTCCAAGAACAGCAGAGCAAGTATGCATGCTGGGAGTTGTAGTTTTACAACAGCTGGAGTGCCGAAGGTTGCCCACCCCTGGTCTAGATGAAGACTTTATGTAGAGAATGTGCACTAGGATACACAGAGAAGCAGACATGATATTTTATGTCCTCCACTTCCACCTATAGTATAACATTCCTATAAACTGAGTATGAAAGGCTGGAGATGTATGTGTATAAATAAATATATATTATATTATATATTTATATATTATCTATCTATTATATAATATATTAGATAAAATATATATAATAGATAGATAATATCTCATGATCTTACCTGAGGAGGAAAACAAATAATTATTTTTAATTTCTATAAAATTCCATAAATTAAAGATCTGCACTTAGTTCCTATGCAGTGTGCTGGTGGTCACCTGGAAAGGAACACCCCTGGTTGCTAGGTAACCAGGTAAGTGCAGCTGTAAAATATATTAGGAGACAACAATAACCGTCTCCACTTTGGCTGGTGACTGACGGCAACCATTGACTAAAAACAACAAAATACATTTATCTTTTTGAAGGGCCCCAGGTGCTTTAGGGCCCATAGCACTTGCATGGTGCCATATCTCATTACTTTTCTCACTGCTGTTTTTTGTACTAAATTTTGCTCAATAAGTTTTTGGGCACATCAAATTATCATTTCGTTTTGAGACCACACTGATGGTTGTGACTAGAGGAAACTGAATAAGACTAGAGCCACACACTGTTTTTTGTTGCAGATTTTGTTGCGCCAAACCCAGAAGTGAATTTAGCAGATTGGGAGAAGTGTTTCCATTATATTTCCCATTTTTTTTGAGAACACTCAAAAAAAAAAAAAAAAAAAAAAAAATACACAGCAAAATCTGCCTTAAAAACCACAGCTTTTCTGCAATGTGTGGCCTCAGCCTAAGATTAAAGGGATTCTATCATCCAAAGATCTTCCGAAGATCCAGCGCAGCTTCTCTCCTTCTGCTGACGCCTCTCCGCCGCGTCATCAGCCACCGAGTCTCTGTTCGGGATTCAAATCCTGCGCATGCTCAGTTGGCTCTACCATTTTGAGTTGGACAGAGCCGACTGTGAATCTCCAGCCGGCCATTTTCACGTGGATTTGGATCCCGAACAGAGAGGCGTCAGCAGAAGAGAGAGGCGGCACTGGATCTTCGGAAAAGCGTCTTCTTTGAGCACAGGGAACGCCCCCTGTGCTTTCTGAAGTCTCATTTGCATAAAGAAAAAAAAATGATTAATTCTCAGAAATGGCTGCGCGAAAAATAAAGCAGAAAAATTAGAGGTAGGAGACGAATAGTCTTTCTAAAGGCTATGTCGACGTGCTGTTAGTGAAAAATTGGTTTTCCCAATATTAGAATCCCTTTAAAGGCCACACGCAGCGAACCACAGCTAGAAAAATGCTGCAGATTTTGCAGTGTTTGATTGAGCCCAAGCCAGGAGTAGACAGAGCAGAAGGTAGAAGTAGAAGTACTTATATTATATTTCCCATTCCTATTGTAGCTACTCTTGGCTTTGGCTCAAAAAACCGCAGCAAAATCTGCACCAAAAAAACCAGCTTTTCCGCAATGTGGGGTCTTAACCTTAGACTGCTTTCACACATGCAGTTTTTTGGTGCAGTTTTTGATGCCATTTTTGACCCAACACCAGAAGGATAAGTACAAGCCCTTTCTTTACATTTCCCATTCCAACTGTATCAACTCATGGCTTCAGAGCAAAAATCTGCATGAAAACCAGTCTAAAAAGGCTGCGGCCCCACATTCCGTAAACAAAGCTTTTTTTGTTGCGGATTTTGCTGCGTTTTTTTGAGCCAAAGCCATTAGTGGATTGAGCAGAAGACAGACGTATAAGAGCTTCCTAGATATTTCCCATTCCTTTTGTAGCCATTCTTGGCTTTCGCTCAAAAAAAGACTACAAAAAAAAGTGGCATTTCCGCAACGTGGTCCACATATTGCAGAAAACCTGCGTCTTTTGGTGCAGATTCTATTGCATTACTTTGAGCCAATTCCCAAAGGAATAGGAAATATAAAAGGCTGCACTCATATGTTCCGCTTCTGATAAATCCACTCCTGGCTTTGACTCGCAGCAAAATCTGCATAAAAAAAAACCCGCAGCTTTTCTGCAATGTGTGGCCTCAGCCTAAAAGGGGCAAAAGATAAAGGCATTATATAAATAGATCTATAAACCTAGAGAAAACCAAACAATCAGTATAGCAGGTAAAAGAATAAGCAACAATATTATACGACATAATGGAAAAAAATATAAATTAAAAATTCATAGAATATTCCATGTAAAGGATTCCGGTTCTGCATATTCCAAACATGTGCTGCCAGACGGCATACGCTTGGCATTCTTCTCCTGTATATACGGTAACTCTGCAGTTTGCTGCCGCCCACGTACCTTCATCATTAGCAGACAGTTTGCCATGGAGTACATCACCCGGCCCAGACGTGACCTCCACAGCTGAACAGAGGCTGCAAAATAAGATCAGCTCGTGAATGTGCACAAATAAATTAGAGGTTCTTTCTAGCCATCAATCATTGGTCCTATGAATTCTGATTTATAAGATCCCCCTTGTTAACACTGCTGGGTTTCAGGCTAGAATTTTTAATACTCTGTAGGCTGCGAGTCAAGACAAAAGGAGAAAGAGAGAGAGGGGAAAAAAAATAAAAAAAATATAACGCTCATTTTTTTTTTTTATTCCACCCCGTTTTTCACTGAGGGACTGGCTTGAATAGTTCACGGATTAGGAAGTCTGCATAAATGATGCAGCCATGCAAAACCGTCAGCAACCTTCCCGGCTTCCTCGCTGAAATGCTAATTATAATGACAAAAATTTCAGTGTCGTAAAAACCATTAACATGCATATAAGGAAGCGTGCACCAGATGATATTAGAGGCAAAACAGGAGATGTGGATGCTGGTGGCATTGCTGAATTATTGTAATGCCTGTGCAGACAGAGATGGGGGCGTCTGAGCCATATAGTTGTCAGCTTTTGGCAGCGTGAAACCCAAGAGAAACCGCTGAGCTCAACTACATCCCCCTATTGTTCTGTAGCTGGCAGCCTACATAGAGCTAAGCATCTGCCAATGTTACAAGATCAAAGAGGCTCACTAATCTTCTCGGTGCTGATGGGACCAGCAACGAACTGGTGCACGAGATTACTGCACATCCTCTAGCCCAGTGATCTGCACATACCTTCACCCCGCGCTGCAGGATCTCTCATTAGACTGGAAGCTCTTGGGGCAAGACCGCTTCCACGATTCCAATGCTTGGATCATCATCATTGTTATATATATTACACATATACACTATATATTATCTATATGTACACACACATACATGTATATAAATTATATTTGTAAATCTCTATACACACACACATACAGTATACATATATATGTACATAGCTACACTGTCATTGTCAGAATGTGTTCTCGCCTACATGCACATAATGGAGTGTCCTGGAATGGAGCATCGTAAGACCCTCGGGTTTGTTTGCATAGGGCCTAAGGCGTCATGACCCATTCACCTCTATGGCCCCATACACACACCCGTGTATTATCACAGGCAGTGTGCCCGGTGCAAAACTGAATACAGGTCCTATACCTGTCCATTTTGCAGCCAGGAGTCACTAGATGAAGTGTATGGGTGTGTGGCGGCACACTGATACTATTCATGTGCTGTCTGTACCGTGTTTTCAAGGACTGGGCATAGACGCACTGTCACCTGCAGCATATATAAGGCTTGTGGAATCTTTTTATACATTTATCAGCTATTAAAAACATAAATGCACCATAATAGAGAAGAACTGCATTTACATTCCTACCATTGTGTACAAAAACCACCATCTGTAATGCACTTTTCTCCCAATAGCCCAGGGGTTAACTAAACAGTATTTTGCTATATTCTATGTATGGCGATGGTGTTTTGAGATGCATTTTGAGTCTGTTATGGAACCTATAGGTAAAAAGTCACAGGTATTATATTATAATAGCAATTTCTTACCGCTGCTGGACTGTCATACATACACAGGTACTCACAAATCGCAGGGAGAAGGGGCACAGCTTCTCCATATGTGTAGCTCATCTCCATTTTCGCAGGATTATAACTTATCAACTTTCCCAGTGATAATGAAAACTGGGGTCATGCCAGCACACTACTGCTCCATATAATCTTTATGGAACTGATGGCGGGAGCTATAGAGTATAGCACTTGGCTCTATCAGCGTCATAGATTTTGAGTGGAGCTGCGGCACACAGACCTGACCACTTCTCCATTTAACCATGAACATTGCCCTCCCCTTCTCGTGATCCTGAGGACACCAACAATAAGGCAATAGCCAAGTCTCATGACAACTGCGCTCCGACAAATTACCTGATATACAATACATAGCCATAAATATTATCCATGAAATGTACTTGTTGGACATCTTCTTTCAAACCCATATGCATTAAAGGGGGTTTTTAGGACTTTTTAATGGATGACCTAACCTTAGAATAGGTCATCAATAAAGATCTGTCAGGGATCGACACCCGGGACCTCCACAGATCAAAACCGGTTTAAACCATTAGCAGTGCCCCCCTGAGCACCACTCCCGATTCACGGGCCATGAGATGTCACATTTAAGTGAATGAGCTGAACTGCAGTCTCTTCAAACAGCTGATCAGGCGGGGCCCAGGTGTCAGACCCCTGCCCAACTTTAACTGATGACCTATCCTGTATTCTCCAAGAAATGACAATTCTTGAGCATCTATTCCTTTGACTCTTGCATTGTTCCGTTCCCTTGTTAGGGCAAATTCACATGGTACAGTTAAAACTGCATCAAAGCTGAATCGAAAAAAAAAAACTGCAGGTAGTTTTGTTGCAGTTGCTTAGTTTTACACCAAAAACAGCATCAAAACTGCATAGCTTATTCCGATGCAGTTTTACATGTGCCCAACTGCACCATGTGAATGCACCCTTAAGCCTCTTAAAAATGTATAAATAAACTAACAACTGGGTGTTACAAATATCCCTGTCACATCCTTCAGCCAATAATCTGGCACTGGCAGCGCTGACTGAACAGTAACAGGCTGTAGGGCGTATCCCTAACTGATGACATCACTCAGTTGTTTATTTAGTTATGTATTTCTAGGAGGAATAACAGGGGGACAGCACAATGCAAATTTTTATACCCTGCAGAACATGTCAGTGGAGATGACAGATTCTCATCAGTTGAGTTGACCAAGACTAGGAAATTTTTTTTTTCTAGAATTCCTACAAACAGCGCCATACCTGTACACGGGTTATGTCTGATATTGCAGCACATATCCACTAAAGTGAATTGAAGTCGGTGGAGTCTCTGGTGTTAAGTGTACACAAATGATGCAACTATTCCAAGAAAACCTCTTAAGGTAAGTTTCAGAAGGAAATATTCAGTCCATAAAAAAGGCCATACGTCTGTTTTATCTCTCAGACTGATCATCATCCGGGTACCAAGATTCACAAAATCCTAGTAAGCCAGCCAGTGCCTCACCGTGTGACTAAGGTCCCATATAGTATAATGTTGTACCGTGTTAGCCATAGAAAGTAGTGGAAGACTGAAGAAATCAGGCGATACCTTTTAGAGACTAACTGAGTATATTTGATAGTGAGCTTTCGAGAGTGCTAGCTCTCTTCTTCAGACATGGTGTATGTCTGAAGAAGAGAGCTAGCACTCTCGAAAACTCACTATCAAATATACTCAGTCTCTAAAAGGTATCGCCTGATTTCTTCACTCTTCCACTAGGGTTCCATATAGAAAGCAGACTTACAAAATGGGGCTGTAACCCCGTGGTAAGGCAGTGACTCACAGAACCATAGATGACACATGAGATCCAGGTGCCCAGACAATATTCAATATTGGCCAACATACAATCTGTATTCCAGAGACTGAATATGCCCATCTTAAAAAGGCATACACAGTCACGTGGTTCACAAATGGGTGAGGTTCAGCTAATTTAGCTGGGCCTTGGAATAAGGTTTCTGCTGCAGCAAGCTGCCTCTCAGCAAGGGGCAAATCATTTGAAGATCAGATTCTTTGTCCAAACTTATTGTTCACATGTTCTATTATTAGAGCGGACCCCAAAGCAATCACACAGCGTTTTTGTGTTGCTCGGGGGTGGAGATCTGGAGAATGAAGGGACTGCAGCACAGCTTTAGTAATGTGAAAAGGGCCAGATGCAGTTCTCTGTACAGTGGGGTGGGTGAAAATGCAGCTATAACAGAAGAAAACTGATCCAGCGCTACAGCCCCTTCATTCTCAGAATAGGTGGGGGTCCTAGAGTTCACACCCTCATGGAACATAATGTGATTGCCTATCCCATGGCTATTCTCTCTACAGGATTTACCCCTTTAACGCTGAGGCCACAAGTTGGGCAAAAGTGATGTTTTTTTTTTTGCTATATTTTTTTTTAGCCGAAGCCAAAAGTAGCCTTGAAAGGAATATATAGGGAGCTCTTATACTTCTCCCTTGTACGAAATCCACTCCTGACTCTGGCTCAAAAAAAACAAAACAAAAAAGAAACAAAAACCTCAACTTTTCCACAGTATGTGGCCTCAGTCTAATACTATTAAACAACATAAAGAGGGGCTATAATTTTTTATTGTTGGGGGGGGTTCCAACTCCTAGGACCCTTGTTGAATAATCCCATGAAGGGAAAGTACTGCATCCCCATCTGTACAGGCGGCCATGAGCAAACCATAGTGGCCTATACAAAGGTAAAAACATCCATTTTAAGTGTAAGTACCTTTCAAAGAAATACGGTAATCGCTGGTCAAACCGCACAACATAGTACGGTATGTAAAATAATAAGAACAGAAGGCTAAATGAATGTAGAAAAAGATAAAAGTCAATTAATTCACAGGTCAAAATGTGTAAAATATTTCATCATCAGGTCTGAAAACCTGATTTGCATTCCATAAAACACCCCGTCCACCGGAGACCCCGTACAAATAAGAGACTGTTTACCACCATATCTATACACACCATAGCAACCAGATCTTCCCATTCACTGTCTAACCGGCTCCATGTCAATCACGGTTAATTACTCGCAGCACATCTGCACTTTTCTCTACTAAAATATCCCCCTATGTATTCACCTCCTTTCTCGGGCTGGCAGTGAATGAGGCATGTAGCGGTCAGAAGGCACCCCGCCACCGGCTATGTCTAGACACTAGCTTATATCTGGAGTCAGGGCCGCGTGCAGATTCCAGGTGCAGGTGTCTACAAGTAATTGCAAGTGTGACTCTTATCAAATGTTCTCAGGCAACGCTGTCACTTCGCCTTTTCCTCTATTTCTACCTTCCTGGAAGGATCCAGGCAGCGTATTAACTCCTCCATTGCCTGATAAAACACAGACGCTATGGCTGACAATGGCAGGAGTAGGCTCCATTCACACTGCTGTACTGAAGCTCTGTTTAAGAGTCATAGATTTAGTGTCAGATTCAGTCAGGGGATTAAAGGAACGCTATACCTAGAAATGAATGATAGCAGTAAACACGAAATATAGTTGTCAGTCTGCAGGATGTTCTGTAGGATCCTGTCACGGTCATAGAAACTCTCCAAGAACACAGGGTTAATGTCCTGATGGTTTCCTCCATCTTCAACTGGTGGGCAGCTAGAGGGCTTAGCAAAGAGGGTGGGACTTAAAGGGGTTGCCCAGGAATTACTCATGAGCAGCCGGGGTATAATATACTCATGTCTTCCCATGCTCCATTGCACAGTCCTGGTCCTATGTCCCTACCTTGCCAGGACTCACCAGGCTGGAAGCCAGGAGGCTCACATGAGCGCTGAGACCAACCAGTGGCCTTAGCACTCGTTGGTGAGGAATCGGTGACGTATCTGAATCATGTCGCTGGTTCTTCATCAGTGTCCGCTGTGGCCCCTGATCTGTCTCAGCAATCATGTAAGCCTCTTGGTTTCCAGGCAGGCGAGTCCCAGCACAGGTGGGAAAGGGGACCGGGACAGAACAACAGAACGCCAGGGTAGGCGAGTTTCCTGGACAACCCCTTTAACCTTTCATCCTGCTGCAGCCAGTTGTGTTACAGCCAGAAACACTATAAAGTACTATAAAAGGAGAAGGGGGAATAAGGCCGATCTCTTAGGATACATTAGACTTAGTTCATTTAAGGTTCCTCTAGGGGTCCGGGCTAACAGGAAAGTATGTGATTGGCAGATGGAACAGGAGGACAAAACAGAACTCAGAACCAATATGTAAAATAGACTTGAGGGAGCTGCCATTGGTCCAAAGAGCTAATTTGCATATTGACATAAACAGCAATATCTCAGCAACAGAAACACCGATTCACAAGGGGAAAACACCATTTGATTTGGGTGATCCTAACCTATCTGTTTGCAGCGCTGAGCTGATATCCCGGGTTTTGCTGACAGACTCACTTTGTAGAATTAAGCACCTCTTTACAGTAGATCAAGACTGGCGTGTGAAATGCCAGTCTTGATAAATCTCCCCCAGAGTTGCGAGTTGCAGCCATAATATGGAGAATAAGGCAAAGTCAAACACTATTTCACTGTTAATGCCCCCACTCGTTCACTATAATTATATAGTGTAAACAGGGCCTTATAATACTGCAGGTTCCAGTGCCAAAGCTAAAAGCTCATGACAGAAAGACTGGAAATTGAAATGACAGAGACAAAGTGGCGTATTATTTCAGACCATAAAATGAAAAAAATGACATCATTAACGGCAGCGTGCTAAAATCAATGGAAATCTCAAGTGTGCGCTTGACAGCGAGGAGGAAGAACTCTAACAGCATCGATTTTAAATCTACGGAGAGAGAAAAGAGCGGTCTGGAAACGTCCAAGTATTATGCAGAGAAAGCCGTTTCACAGCCATCAGCTCAGAGCCAGCCAACTGTGCCGTGATGTGTCTGAGAGGTTCTGCCCTCAGCTGCCCCCTCCTTCAGCATGACCTTCCCATCACAGCGTCTCCCTGCAAAATGTCCCTGTCTCACCAGAAGACGCTCCACCACTTCAAGCATGCTCCTAATTAGGTCTAGAGAAGAGGAATAGCCGATCTGGAGCAGCGAGCATGCCAGCCACACATCAACAGCCGCTATTAGGAGGAGGTATTTCTGCCAGCTCCACGCATTCACTCTATTGTTCTCTAACGCACACAGGTACGCTGCAAACAATGGCCAAATTAAAAGGGATTCTCTGGGATTTTATCGATAGAGCAAAAATGACAGGACACTAGAAATAACCACAGTCCTAGTCAAATCCAGTGCAATATTGGGGATTGAGCACTGCGAGGGTTAACAGGGCATTCTTTATGGATGGAGCGCCCACTCACAAGGCTGATCTGACCAGGGACAACATCCTCATATAGTCTGTATGTTCTATCTGTATAATATTATATCTCTTCTGGGTACTCTAGTTCTCCCCTGACAATGCAAAAACATGATCCATTAACTGGCTTTCTATGAAACTTCCCTACAGGGCATGTGTGTGAGATAAGGAATAGGATTGTGCAATTTCAGCACGGTGTTGTGGAACATGTTGGCACTACACACCCATCAGATCACTAAGGCCTCATGCACAAGACCGTCAATCTTATCTGCAACCCCGGATGAAAGTACGGACCCATTCATTTCTATGACCCCATACACACATCCGCATTTTTTGCAGCCGTGTGTCCTTGCCGTAGAAAAGGACAGCAAAGTATGAAGCATGTCCTATTTTTGTCTGCATTTGCAGAACAGACCATTTTTTTATTTGCGAAACAGTGACTGCGGATGACACACCGACACGTTTTTTGCGGATCAATACTTGCAGACAGCAAAACCACTTTGGTCGTGTGCATGTAGCTTAAAGAGATTTTCAGTTCCTTAAAATTGATGGCCCATCCTTAAAAATGGAGGGGTATTGACTATTGGCACCCTTGACGATCAGCTGTTCAAATGGGCCATGGTGCTCCGACAAGCATGAGATCCACTGGCTTATTAAAGGGGTTGTACCAAGTTTTAAGTTATTCCCTATTCTATTGATAGGGATTAACGTCATGTTTGGTGGTGGTCCGACTGCTGGGGCCCCCACGATCCTGAGAATGAGGGTCTGGTACGCCCATCCTAATGGAATGGCAAGTCAAGCATTCATCCTGCCGCTCTATTCATTCTCCGGAGACAGCAGAATACAGGGTTCTCTCCAGCACTCTCTTACAAAATGAAAGCAGTGGCAGGGCACATGCTTGACTCGTCGTTCCATCAGGGCAGGGGAACCAGACCCCTGTTATCGGGAACCACTGGACCATAACTGGATCATGAAGTTATCCCCTATTCTATTGACAACTTTGTATAATCCCTTTAATCAGGAACCACTGGCTGTGCCTGTTACTACATTTTACTACAGCTTTGTCCTATTCAAGTGAATAAAAGGAGGTGGAATTGTCTTCACACAGCTGATGGATGGGGTACTGAGAATCAGACCCCATTAACAATTTTCATGGCCTACATCAACAGTTTAGAAAACAGCTTTAAAACCACCTGCCCATTATTGTGTAGGTTTCCTTTCTGCCACCAAAACAGGCCTAAACTGGTAAAGACATGGTCTCCAGAAAACCACTACTGAAGGTGTCCTGTCCTATCTGGTACCAAGACAATAGCAGTCCTGTAAGTTTCAGGGATGGGCCTCCATCGATTGGACTCGTTTTTCCAGCACATCCCACAAATTGGACCGTGATTTGGAGGTCAAGTCAACACCTTAACCTAAGCACCGCATACCAGGGACACTCCACATAACCTGCCATTTTGGAGATACCCTGACCCCGTTATCTAGCTATCACAATTTTGCCCATGGCAGTCGCTCAGACCCTTGTATCCAGTACACAAGGGTCTGACCGATTCCAGTGCATCATCTTTTAGAAGCAAGTCTTAACGTTACCTGTCTGGTTTTAATGTCCCTACCCCAGAGGATCCGCGGGCCACAAAATGAATTAAAATCAGGCTGTAGTAGCTTTAGTTATAATATACCAGGTTTACACTAACAAGTAACAAGATTTTGTTTGGGGACAGATTCCCAGTTTTAGTGAATGGGAAGTGTAGCAGGTCTAGATATAATGCTTTCTTCTCCATTCATCTCCATGATGAAAAGCTGCACCCAACAAAACACAATTTATTAATGCAACAACAGCATTGTCTTCTATTGGTCAAAGCGACAACATCTTGCAAATTGCCTGCTATGGAACAAATTACTAAAAAGGGGAATAAACACCCACTTTTAATCCATTGGATTCTGTGCAGATTTAATCCCATTTCTTCATAGTGGTTGGTAGATACATTTTCTAAAAATAACATTTGACTGCCTGGAGCAACCACTAGGGGAGTTATAACAATTGGTCCTAGGTATATTTTTACCTACAATTAGTATTGGATTTAGTTTTTTTTTTTTTTTTTTTTAATTAAATAAAGGAAAGAAAATGTGCAAAAAGAAAGGATTGTAAAATATGCTGTATCTTGGGTAAGACAATAGCGTAGCAAAGCGAGAAAGGCTTCATTGTTTTAGCAGCATTTTTATTTTTTATCCTTTTTTTTTTTTTTTACGACTGGAGTAACGGATCGCTACAATAGAGGAATGACAATTACAACATTAGGTTTTCTGGTATACTGACCAACTCCCAGTTGGTGGAAAACTGAACCTCGTGGCTGCAGAAGCCGCACTTGATATAGCTGTAGCTCCTGAGATGTTAATGTAATGAGGATGGGGAATTAGCATGCTGAGAGGGTTATTGTAGTCTGAAAAACAATACGTAAGGAAATTTGGATAAAGGGGATGATAGACTAAATGTCTCTCCTGGGGCTGAAAATCCTCTAACTATGTCCCTACTACTGTACAATGCATTCACCCATACATCTTCACATATTCACCAGGTGATAAAACCGTGGCTTCTTAAAGCGATAAGCTAAAAGCGCACCTCCAGTTATAAACGACTTTTCATAAATGAATAGTAGAGATTAATATAAGAAACTTTGTAACATATCTTATTAAAGATATCTGTTTTCATCTCCTCTTTTAAGACAGTTACTTTCTCCATATTAATCTATGGGGGATGGATTAGAAAAGACACTCAAATAACTGCTGCTGTTACACTGTGAACGTTTACTACTTTTAATGAAAAAAAAAAAAAAATTATTTAATTTGTGTCAGTATTTTTTGAGACATTTATTTCCCCTTTTTCATGACTGGGGTGAGGACTTATTGCAAGGTAAGCTATTTTTTTTTTAGTTGGACCATTTTGGCATACATAAAACTTTTTGAGCGTTCATTTAATTTGTTTTGGGAGGTGAAGTGACAAAATGCAACTCCAGCACTGCATTGATAAGTAATGAATGAAAACATGGGGGTCTTGAAGTTTAATATTCTTTCAAACTTTTTTTTTTATTTCTCTTTTCAAGTCACAATCCTACTAGAGTACTTGAACATGCAGTCACTTGTATAATAAAACTCTGCATATTTCTATTAAATTCTTTACTACAATGACAGGCCCCTAACTACCATAACAAACCTCTGGCATTGAATCACTAAGGGGCCAACTGGGTGAGAACGAGAGCCCCTTTCTTCAGATACTGTGATCACTACTAGCGGAGTTTCTGAGGGGTTAAAAGGCCGGGAACAGAGTATAACATGGATGCCACATGATGTGTATGGAGTAGACGCAACTCCTGAGCCCCCCCCCCCCCCATATACTGCCTTTGCACATGTGATGTAAGGAGAGTAATGTATGTATGTTTTTTAATTTATTTCCTACGGTAAGGTTAAATTTCTTAAAGGGATCTTACCACTAACAACTTTTTAGTATCTGATTGTGAGGGGTATAACTGTTGGGACCACCAACGATCATAAGAGGGTGCTCGATTCTCTTGTGTGAATGGAGTGGTGGTGTGCATGCATGAGCATCACTTTATTCACTTCTTTCACTTCTCTAAGACTGAGTGCTGAACTTGGATGCTCCCATCAGTCTTCTACAACTGAGCCCACTGATTGTCACCCATTGACACCACCGCTTGGTTAACACAGGGGGTTCAGCCAGCCATTTTTCTTGTGACCACTGGTGGTCCCAGCACTCAGATGCCAGCCATTAGAGTTATATCTTATAGAAAAACCCCTTTAAACTCCTATACAATCCCTTTAATTAATAATACTGCATCTACAGGGAGCTTGAAGGTACACCTTCCTCTAGTTTCTCTCTCCTAACATTTGTATGCAGATGGAGCTCCGTACTGCTGTATGATTTAGACTCCAGCCCAGTCGCTAATGCTCAGGTTTCATTCAATAAATCACATCTAAATTAAAATATCTTTTAGGCAGCCTTCCAACCATCAAATGTTCCCTAAAACGCAGGAGGCAATTTTCCCAATTAGATAGAAGAGATATTTGGAAGCGGCAAAGCCCCAAAGCCCCCTCCCCCATCACCCATCCTGGCATTTAAACTTTACTATGTTCTTAAGGGATGAGTTGTGCAGAATGATTTAAGTGACGGCTGGCCAAACTGGACCTCGGATAGAAGGATGTTTCATAATTTATAACCAAACATCAGAGATATATGCACCGCAGATTTCAATTTTGAAGCTACGCTAAGCCTCTGGTTTACAAGGGGAATACTTGCCTAGAGAATTTATTGACCTTCCATACTTGGCTGACCCAGAACTCATTTTCTGAATCCACAAGTCTTCCAAAATGACTTCCAATCTATTTTGTGACTCTCAGTGGGTGAGACTGTTATTGTAGTTGGCTCTCCGATCTATCATTCTGTGTGCCCTCTCTCGTCCCAGCAGTCCATCTGTATTACACGCTCGCACGGGGGCATGGCACCATATTATAAATGGTTAATTTTTACCATCTTGTAATCTGCGAAACTACCTAAGAGTAAATGCATTAACAGCTCAGATGGGATTTTGGGGTTTTTGGAGAAACAGAAAGAAAAGTTAATCACAAAAAGGAACATTAAGGTCCTTGTGCTGAAATAACTTAAATGGTCAGAACAGAGAGCTAGAAAAATAAGTCTGAAACAAACGGCTTAGCCAGGGACTCATTTTGTCCAAGGGGCTAGTAATAAAGCTCTCCATATTTGAGAAACACAAACTTTGAAATAGGTTCCATAAGTCTTTGTTAGCAACAAAAATGTGCTTTAAAGGAATGCTTCATTAGTTACATACAATGAGATAGAAAACAAGGCTCTAAGTCTGCTTAAAGAGGACCTTTCACCTCCTCCACCAACTTGAACTCTTTTCATTCTTTAATAGGCGCCGCTCCACTGATTCTGGCACAGTTGAAATTTTTTTCTCTAGCCCCCACCGTTCAGGAGGAATCAGTACAGTTAGCATTGGTGCCTGATATGCTAACTAGACTCTCTAATATCAGGTGGATGGTGACAGGCAGGATCAGGCAAGGGGGGCGTGACTCAGAGCTCCAATCAGAGACAGGCAGTGTCAGACATCAGAACCCTTGCTGTTCCTGCCTGACATCACCCTCTGGACATTAGAGAGTCTAGTTAGCTTATCAGACACCAAAACTAACTGCACTGAATAGTCGGAAACAGTGAAGGTTAGAGGAAAGATTCCAACGGTGCCAGAACCATTGGAGTAGCACCTACTAAAGGATGAAAAGACCCTGAATACTGGCAAAACAGTCCTGACCCATTGAGTCATTTGTTTCACAAGACTTCTGGAGGTGTCCTGTGATATCTTACAACAAGATATTAGAAGTAGATCCTTCAATTGCTGTAAGTTGAGAGGTGCGGCCTCCATGGATTGGACCTGTTTTTTCAACACTTCAGACAGTCTATCAAAAGGAGTTCTAGAGAATTTGGAGGTCAAGTCAAGGATCAAGACCCTTTTTTGTATTCCACAAATTATTCCTGAACAATTTTTGCAGGGTGCCAAGGTACACTATCTTGCTGAAAGAAGCCACAGCCATTGGGGAATACTGCTGCCATGAAGGAGTGTATTTGGTCTGTGAAATGTTTAGATAGGTGATATGTGTCCAAGTAACATCCACATGAAGTGAGGACCCATGTTTTCCCATTGCCCATAGTGTCACTTTGCCTCCACCAGCCTGCAATCTCCCACAGTGCATTTTAAGGCCATCTCTTCCCCAGGTAAATGACACATAAGCACAAAACTGTACAGGTTATGTAAAAGTTAAAAAGGATCTTTTATGTTCTCATCAATGTGCGGTTTTATATACCGCTAGAAAGTCGACAGTGCGCTAAATTTAGCGCACTATCGGCTTTCCAGGTATGTGCCCCTGGGCTGGAGATATTGGTGCCGTTAATTTCAGCACCGATCTCTCCGCACTGTCAGAAGGGCGTTCCTCACAGCTCAGCGTCATTGCTGAGTAGTAAGGAACACCCCCTCTGACAGTGCAAGGCTATGCTAGAGTACAGTAAGGGGGGCATTCCTCACAGCCCACCGATGAGGCTGAGCTATGAGGAACACCCTTCTGACAGTGGGGAGATATCAGTGCCGAAATTAATGGAACCAATATCTTCAGCACCAGGGCACATACCGGCTTTCTAGCGGTATATAATACGACATATGGATGAGGATATGAAATGTCCTCTTTTATAATGATACATCAGACTAGACTACCTTCTATCATTGCGCCATGGTTCAGTTCTAATACTCATGTTCTCATTGTAAGAGAGGAGACCCTCCTGTTTGGATATGCTCTGGCCCAGCCATATAGCCATCACAAGTTGGCCTTCTCCAAATCACTCAGATCCGTATGCTTGCCCATATTCATATTTTTCAACACATCAACTTCAAGAATTGACTAGTCACTTGCTGTTTAAACAGGTAATACACTTTCTAATATTGATAGCCTTAAAAGGGGCTGTTCAGGCAAAATTTTTATATGTTAAATAAGGTTGGGAATGGTGAAAAAAAAAAAAAAAAAAAATCACACTCACTACCTTTCCCTGGTGCCTACCAGCGCAGACCAGTCTTCCCGGTCCATTGTTATCTTCCAGCAGAAGTCCCCGCCACACAAGACCACTGAAGCCAATCATCGGCCTTGTCGAAGGACACGTGACATCACGGGGTCACGTGACCACTAAAGCCAACCAGCGGCTTCAACAGAAGGGATCTGGGACGTGACAGCGGGCGAAGAGTTTCACTTTGTGAAGACAGCCCAGCAGAAGGACCGGACTATGCTGGGAGGACTCCAGAGAACCAGGGACAGGTGAGTATATATATATATATATATATTTTTTTTTTTTTCACCTCCCCCTGGCGTATTTAAAATATAAAAGGTTTGCCTGGACAAACATCTTTAAGAATAGGCTATTAATAATGGATCTTGTGAGGGTCTAACACTCCAGACCTCACATATTAGCTATTCTAAGACAGCGTGGCTCCCGGGAATGTTTACATCCTGGGAACTGCACTGTTCACTCACCATACGATGTGTGTTGGCGGGGTTTTGGTACTGCAGTGCTGTCTTCAATGTGACAGTGCTGTAGTGCCTAAACTTGCTGCTACATTTCGCATGGCAAACGAGCAGGGTGGCTCTTGGCATGTGAACATTACCAGGAGCTGCACTGTCCTGTCCCAGAACAGCTGAACTGCGGGAGTCGCACGGACTCACTCAGATCTCACATAGATGGCATATCCTAAGAATAGGTCATCAAAATTAGAAAGTCGATAACCCCTTTAATATGGCTGATCTGACCCTTATGTTTAAAGTCTACTGCTCAGTTGAAGATGGACCCTTGTTTCTGCTCTCAACAAGCCTTGCAGACTGACAAATAGGCATATTAAGATTGTTGTTTTTTCACTTTTTAAATGCCATATTTCTTTAATGGAATTTTCCAAGAGTGTAAGGGTGGGTTCACACTACCATTGGATATCTGTTATGATAGTGTCCGGACATGTGACGTATTTGGTGTAAACGAACACCAGATAAAATCCCATTTAAATCAATGGAATTTTTGACGGATTTGTGACGGTTCTGCTAGAGTCCGTGGCTAAAATCTTGTAATGGACAATAGAAACGGACACTACTGTCTGCCACCAACGGTAGTGTGAATGGCCCCTAACCCTGACTTAAAGCCTGTCAGGTCTAGAACACCCCCTCAACCAATAATAGTGCCATAAAGGGGCCTTTAATAGAAGGAGAAACAACAGTTACTCATCCTAATGGTTATGCAAATCAGACTACAAGAGACATTGGGCACCTATTCCAGTATGAGCTGTAACGGATGTGATTTTCTGTTAGCAAATCAAGCCCCGCCCCGAATGCACTTGCAGGCTGATTTGCATATCCATAAAATGATCATCGTTGCATTGCTTTATTAGTCTGTGTCTGCTCCTATTAAAAGCACCTACATGTCACAATTATTGGTTTGGAAGACATTTTGGACCTGGCAGTCTCCCTTTAAGAAAACCTTGCTCTCTTTACAGCCAAAATCAATAGATCTGGCAGCATTGGATTATTATTGCTGCGTGCTATGAATACCCACCAGGAGAGAATATGGATTTATTATCCCTGCAGAGACCTACTTTGTTAGCTAGGAAATAAATTTCCCCTCCCCATGTCACAAACAAAGGAACAAATAGAAATCAGGTTTACACTGTGAGAATCCAGACAAACAGCACCTGAATTAGCTTCCTGGATGGGCTGCACAGACCCATACACAAGCTGCAATGCACGGTGTGTTCTGACACTTCTCCATGATAACCAGCCATAACTTAGCGTAACTGTATCTTTTCTGTAGGATTGGACGTGGTGGGATATCTTTTAATCCCATGTGTATCAACGAGCCTATTGCTAGTTTCTTGGACTATCTTTGGTAAGTACTAACCACCGAAAACTGGGAACACCCCACAAGCTCTGACTGTTTGGTGATGCTCTGATCCAGTTGTGTAGCCATCACAAGTTGGCCTCATCAATGTTGCTTAGATCCTTATGCTTGCTCATCTTTCTTGCTTTCAACACACCAACTTCAAGAAATGACTGAGAAATTCATCCCCCTCCTCCCCCCGGCTCTTCATGTCACAAACAAAAGAACAACTAGAAATCGGGTCTTTGTTGTGAAAATCCAAACAGCCAGCACCCCAAATCCTAGTTTACGGAATCCCTGTGCGCTTGACTTTGTCTTTTGTATTTAAAGGGGTTTCCAGCCAGTCATTAAATAGATGTCAATGGGGAAACTGTCATACCCCACACAGCAGCTTCGGACTGGGACGTCCTTTGGTTGTGTCAGCACTGAAAAGGCTATGACGGTCATGTGAGCATTGCAGCCCCTTTAAATAGCTGGTGCTGAGTGTCAGACCCTCACCAATTTAATACTGAAGCCCATCCTGAGGATGGTTCTGGTTGGTATATCCCTTTAAACCTGATTTGGATGGAGTTAACCTTAAAGAGTGCACATGCTGAGAAGAAGCAATATTGGACAAAAGTCACAGTTCATTCCTAGGACATGTGCCTCAGAATCACTGCTACCCATCATGTTACATTGTATGTGAATAGAATTCCAAAGCATATAAAAAGGTGGAGTCCTAAACAATATGCTTACCTTGCCGGTTACTGTTCGTCATTGTGATCATGCTTCCATCTTCCGCAAAACCTTTTTCTAAATGGTCGAGAATCTGAAAGAATACATAAGTAAATGAGAGAGGAAGTACGACAGCGACAAGCAATGGCACAAGAAGTCTACCAAGATTAAAGGGGTTCCCGGGGAGACTTTACTGGGAGTTACTTACTGGGCACTTGGGTGCCGGGGATGGCTCAACCAGTTCAGGTTATCGGAACCAGCTCTAGCCTTCCTCTTCCTCCCTCCGCTCCATGTTCAATAGTATGTTGGTATAAGGGGGCTAGTATAATGTTGTACCGTGTTAGCCATTGAAAGTAGTGGAAGAGTGAAGAAATCAGGCGATACCTTTTAGAGGCTAACTGAGTATATTTATAAGTAAGCTTTCAGGAGTGCTCGCTCCCTTCATCAGACATGGCTGGCAGACTCCATTATTATAATGGTAAAGCCAGCCCCCATATACATAGAATACCATTGAACACAGATCGAAGGGAGCCGGGTGCTCTTTCCGATCACCTGACTTGGTGTCAGAACTAGCCCGGAACACAGAAGCTCCCCACATAAACAACCTGGTGGCAGTAAGTAACAAAGACTTCCTGGAAACCCCTTTAAAGGCCATTATTTAATGACATAAAAATCTTATTTCAGTGCTGAGATGTCCCACATGGGGCACTTTTTAAGTAGAAAAAAAAATCTGTTGTGGATTCATGGGGCTCTGTTCACACCTCTGTGAGTACAGAAAACTATCCCAAGAGTAAAGGACACTTTTCCAAGTATTATGGGCACGTGTTCACATCACACTTTTTTTCTCCATTGAGCAGACATGTTTTAAACGCAGAAAAAAAAAAAAAGTGTTAAAAGATGTTGCTCAACATCCCCATAGACTTCTGTTCGGAATGTTACTTTTGAATCAGTTTTACCTCCATGACGTCATAATCCATTGCATTTAACGGACAGCAAACTAACATACCAGGTTTTTTTTTTTTTGGTTTTTTTTTAATCTGTCCAAAGAACAACTGATACATACTCTGCGGTCACCTCAGACCCCAAAGTATAAAAAGTGGTGCCCCAGGGAAGGTGAATGAAAATAAGAGCTATTTCTCACCTCTCCTAGACACCTGTTGGTCCCCTGGCATCTTCTTCTGGCCTCTGGATGATGTCATGCACCCCCAAGGTCACGTGCCCCCTAGCCCAATCACAGGTCTCAGCAGTCATGAGTGGTGTGCTAACATGGCGATGCTGGATCAAAGTGCCATGATGTCAGCGCGCCCACACAGCCCCGGGTCACCACTCAGCCTTGTGATTGAGTCTCAGCAGTGACCTGTGGCTGCGTGATGTCATCCAGCGCCAGAAAAGGCTATAAGAAGAGGTCACTGTACTGCTGGATGCCCAGGAGAGGCGAATGCAAGGTAAGTATAGCTGTTTGTTATTTTCACTCACCTCCCCTGAGGACACCCCAGAGTATAATAATAGCACTTTTGGAAACGAACCAGCAGGACGAGCCTCACAAATATTTGTTGAAATTAATCTCTAGAGGTTCGCCATCTCTACAGACCAGTATCCATGGCCCTGTTCAAGCAAATGGATCTGATTTTAATGTAAAAGCAGATGCATATTTCTATCTATCTGTTTTTACTATTAAAAAAGAAATCTGCTGAACGGATAGCAGAAATGTAAGGTGAACGGCCATTTAAAGGGACATTCCACCCAAAGTTTCCCTTGTGCACCATTACAGTATTTCATGTGTGTCTTAGCAGCAGTGTGAATCAGCCTTTCTGCGAAAGGCTTTTCTATTAGAGTCATTAAAGGCACCAGGCGCTGGATGCAAAAAACAGTTGCTAAAAACAGATATAAACTGAGGGCCATCAGTTTTTTTTGTATGTAAATGGATGGTCATCTATTTGCATCCACTTTTATCTGTTTTAGCATCCGTAAAACTGCTGATCAAAAAATGATGTGACGGCCCCTGATAATGAAGGAGAACACAGTGCGGTTTTCTGACTAACTATGGACTGTCTATTAGAAAATGTACATTACAGGGGCTGATGATCACACTGCCGTCCCTGTAGGCAGAGATGGTACAGTCTCTAGTTGTCTAGGATGTTTTGCTGATGCATCATTGCTCCGACAGCAAATCACAGAGGAAGAGAAAGCAGGGGAAATCGTAACAAATGCCGGTCTTAATAAATTCCTCCCAATATACTTCTAAAAATAAAATTGGTAAATGTTCATAAATTCCTATGAGTGTAAATAAGCAACAGGCTAGACATATAAAGGGGTTATACCATGAAAAGTATTTATCCTCTGTCCATAGGATAGAGGAGTAATACCTGATTGGTAAGGGTCTGACTGCTGAGACCTCCATTGATCCTGAAAACTGGAGGTCCTTATCCCCTGATGCACATTCATCCTGACCGCGCCATGCTGACTGTAGGCGTGATTCGCGCTCCCTTTCTCTTCAATGGGACGTCAGAGACATCCAAAGTAAAGCACTTCCCTTGATTTAAGTGAGTGGGAGCGGCGTCCACCACCAGTCACATCCACATTCAGCAGGGGCAAAGGACCTCCCGTTTCACCTCATGGCACAACCCATTTAATAAAATAATTATACAATAATATCTAATAATAATATATAATATTTTTATTTGGAACCAGGACTTCACAAGTCCATTTTAAACCTCAGAAAAGTATACGGGTATATTCACAAGTTTGTTTTTTTTAATGGACCGTAAAAACAGACATCTAAAAAACGGAAAAGTACAATATTTGTCTGTTTTGACTGTTAAAAAAAAAACCCCAAAAACGGGCATGTGAATATACCCATAGACTTTCAGGGGTTTTAAAACAGCCGTGTGACAACCCTTTAAAAAAGGTCATGTGAATAAGGCCAGAAATAAACCAACGTGTTCGTTTTTCATAGACATCAGTACCGTGCAGGCTCCAGTGAAAGACAATCTCTTTGAGAAGGTGGAAACCTACAGTGTGTTACTTTGCATATGCCATAAACGGTTTATATGAGAATATCCATCTATCTGCACACATCCACTAATCCATCTATCCACAATTCAAGGCGACAGTCTTTCCCCTTACAATGATGAATATCTCTGTGAGACACTTTGACTTACCTTTAGACAAATGGTCTTCATAATGTGCAGCCGGTCAAGAGTCTCCTGAGGACAGCCAAGGTACTGGCGCAGCTCTGCGTGTAAAATCCGCATTGAGAAAGGAACCATGGAGCCTAGAGAACGAGAAATGAATGAAAACTGTGCATAGGAAATAGAAGTATATTTAATGTATGTATATGGTACTCTGCTTTGTCAATCTTCAGGTCATAATATAGGGCCGTCAATGTACTGTACACAAAGATTATCATGATGGCACATGGTCAAGTTATTCACAAGGCTAAAAAAACACATAAGAAGAAACAAAAATTGTGCGTACACAAACTAACTTTTGGGGCTGTTAAGCCATTAATGGGTAAGGCTACATGCACACGGACATGGTGAAATGTCATGGCCGGCACATGGATGATATCTGTGCCTCAATGGCTCCATACACTTCCTTCAGGGAGTGCGGGCCTCCCTATGGACAGGAATAGGACCGGTCCTGAATTTTGACCCGAAGCTCACAGCCCCATACATGGAACTGTAATAACACACAGGCGTGTATAAGACTATAGAAAAACACGGCTACCACACTGACAAAGCACATGTTTGTGTCTATGGCGACTCAGCGTAGGTTCACATCTGCTTTGGAGTCTCCGTACAATTATAGCACAATGTACTTGGATGACACTGATGAGTGATTTTCATCCTCCATTGACTTCAATGGTGGAGGTTATGTTCTGTTCCAAAGTCACGGGGCAGGATAGGACTTGCTTTATATTTATCAGAATGAAACAAAGAGCCTTAACCTGCACACTTGGTAGTGTGAATGAGGCCTAAGGAGTGCTAAGAAATAAGAGTTCCTAATTCATGGGGACTACAAGCATTTTACTAACATAGACATGCAAACTAGCTCTCCTCCAATAGGAGGAAAACTCTCTAGTGTCACCTATAGGTAGCTACCCTGTAAGTCCAACCTATTAGGGCCTTGAAACATGACTAGCAATATCACTCATATCAGCCATTCCAGATCCCTGGCTGATATCCCCAGTCATGTTCCAAGACTTTTAATGGATTGGGCACTGATTTACAAAGTAGCTACCTATAGGTGGCACTAATGTGAAAGGTCTGCTTTCTGGAGGAGAGCTACAGTAATTTGCATACACAGCAACCCCAGCAGGATGTCTGCAAGGGGCACCAGTTCCTTCTAAGACTTAAGAGAGACATATTAGGAGAGTGGACAGATTTTCTTGAATGGAATATCTTCAAGGCAGGGTAACTTGTAGCCTCAGTAAAATGATCCTACTGTTTTGTGTCTAGAGCTTCTATATAGGTAATGTGTCTTCATAGTTGTACATTACACTGCAAACTCCCTTCCACTAAGTGTATGTACTAGGGGGGAGAAGAATGAAAGAGTAATATGACTGCAAGGCCAGACAGCACAAGTATTGTTTGTAGTCTGTAACCATGGAGATACAGTGGGTACGGAAAGTATTCACCTTTAAAGTAACCCTTTACATTTTTCACTCTGTTTCATTGCAGCCATGTGCTAAAAGCAAAAAAGTTCATTTTATTTCTCATTAATGTACACTCAGCACCCCATCTTGACAGAAAAAAAAAACAGAAATGTAGATATTTTTGCAAATTTATTAAAGAAAAACTGAAATATCACATGGTCATACTGTACATAGCTATTTATAGGAGCAAGACTATTTGTAAAGCAGATGTATTCTTTTTTGTATTCTAGATACATTGGAGCATAAAAGACACTTAGATAAGGTGTACATAGCTTTTAAGACTATGGAGCTCCATTTCTTTTACTCCAGAACACTGCACCTCCATTTTCCCAAAAACTTAGTAGACAGCTGTCTAGGGGGCTGATTTTTAGGGGATTCCTATTCAGGTGAACAGTACCTCGTGGTGACAACAGAAACAAATACTGTTTTGGACTGACAAGAGGTACGCCACCTGCTGGCAATATATAGAAGTAGTATAGGTACTTTAAGACTTACTGAAAAGCTTTGTCATTTTTAATCAAAAAGTTCATGTCGTTTTGCTTCTACAGTCATCTGCAGACTATGCATCTCCACGGTAACAGACAGCAAACAAATTCTGTGATGGCAATTTTGCAGTCTCATACTTTCAGTATTTTTCTCCCTTAAAGGGATTATCCACTTTCTATCAGTGATGGCTTATCCTTAGGATAGGCCATCAATATTAGATCTGTCTAACAGTTGGTATCCGGGATCCCCAAAGATCAGCAGATCCAGAATAGCTCGGATCCCAGATATGTTTACATACCAGGAGTCGCGCTGTTCACTTATATATTGTAGCTGCGGCTTTACGTATTTCAGTGCTTCCCCACTGAAGTACATGGGACAGCACTGCAGTACATAAAACTGCAACTTCTGTTATGGGGCAGCATGGCTCATGCCGGCTGATCTGCGGGGGTCCCAGCTGTCAGACCGCTACAGATCTAATATTGATGGCCTATCCTAAGTAGACATTCAAAAAAAATAAAAAAAATTCAATACCACCTTTATATTCAGTATGTTAGCCAGAAGCAGAGGACAGATGGAAGAAAGCAGGATCACAGAATCAGACTACACAGAGCATGTTTGCTGTCTGTTACCATGGAGATGCACAGTCTACATAGGAGCTTTAGAAACAAAAACGGTAGGACATTTTTAATTAAGACTTATGGAAAAGCTGTTTCATTTTTCATTTTGTACGTACTGAGAGAATAAAAGAAAATTTGGCAAAGGTGGCCATAGCCTTTAACTGATGGGGTAGTTGTCTATGAATATGTCTAGACACATTATGCTTCCACTTGCTGGAGACAAAGGATATAATCTCCCTTAAGAAGGCCAGAGATCTTGGCATCGCCATACCTCAGGTAATATGTTGGAGCAGCAAGAGATAGGCTCATCAATCCACCTCCAGATGTATATACAGAAAGCACTTCAGTGTACACAGGTAATAGATAGATTATAGCAGATCACTTCCAATGACTAATGTATAAAGCGGAATTCCTCTCAAGCTTAGGCTATTGTCTTACTCCATTACACAGGAGGCAATTCTGCTGCCATGTTCCATCAAGGTTCCTTTTATTACAAATACATATAATACGGCAGCAATGGAAATGGATCAACCGGGATCTTTTTCCCCCATGCTCAGAAGAGATATTTTTAGAGGCAGCCAAGACAATGCAGCGTGTGATCAGGGCATGTGAGCAGAATGCCATCCTGGGTACGGCTAATGATAAAACGCTATGAAACACAAGGGGCTTTATTACAAAACTGAAGAGGCAGACCTGACCCAAGGCAGCTCGCAGTCCTGCCGCAACCAAGGCACAGCGCATCCTAATTAGTGCCCGCAGAAAGGAGCCTGCCATGCAGAACAATGAGAGATGTGCCACGACAGCTCCGTCATAAGAGTTCATGAGGGACAAAGGTCAGCTTTACATGTCGACGCAGAGACCCCGAACACAACAAGACATGAGCAGAAAGTTACCGCAGGGAAACAAGCAGATGAAATCAGGAAAAACAAAACATTTCATAACCTGTAATTCTTAACAAATCCTACAGAAAGAAAGGATTATGTAACGAGCAGCAGGTTGTGGACCCACTTGTTTGACTTTGGGCCACTCACAAGGGAGCTGTATAAGTAGCCACCCCATCATCCTTTAACCCCCAGATTACCATAGAGACGTCAGTGTGTAGCACCAGGGGTCAGGAAAGAGGGTAGTCAAATACAGGCTGAAGGTCAGGGGAGCGACATGGGTTCAATAGTTAAAGTAAAAAATCAGACAAACAAAATCAGGTCAAAAGATTGATACACAGGAGACCAGCAGATACACTTGCAGGAACTAGCAAAGCTGTGAACCTATATTACTCAGGCAGGGAGAGGCTAGTGAAAAAGGCTTGTAAACACTTAGACTGACAAGGATACTTTGGGGATGGATTGCAGGTGTGCACAGTAACCCTTTCAGTAACAGAGACACCCACCCTATGGGTAGATCTGGCAGCAGTATCAGCAGAAGGAAGTGTATGTGCATAGCAGCTTAGAGGAGCACAGACTGCACCTCTCATGGTAAATGTAACCTGGTGGCTGCACATGCTGGGAGTAGTAGTAGGCCGACAGGTGCAGACAGCCAACATTATGGATTCAAATCTGTTTACAGGAACACACAAACCCTCCAAGCACATATTTCTACTTCAATGTGCAAAGGGGAATAATCTGCTGCAAGACACCCCTAAGAGCAGACCATCTACTGCTAGAATAAAGGATCTGGCATGCTAAGAATGGGTCATTATTTGGGTCTTGGACAACCCTTTTAATGACGTATAGCCTTCCATGTATAGGTGTGCATAAAAAGACAGCTGTCACAGTTAGTAGGGCCCTCACTGGACTCTTTGTAGCATAAATAGGGCAAATTGTGTGTCCAGATCAAACCAGGGGGTACGTAAAGGTATTTTCCTGGACTTACAGGCGCATCTCAATAAATTAGAATATCTTTGAAACATTTCTTTCTTTCAGTAATTAAATTAAAAAAAGTAACCTCCTATATTTTCTAGATTCTTTACACACAGAGTGTTCTATTTCAAGTGTTTTATTTCTGTAAATGTTGATTATGGATTACAGGTAATGAAAACCCAAATCTAAGAAAATTAGAATTTTGTAAAAAAGTTCAGTATTGTAAATTCAGTGTCACCTGCCAAGGTTTCCTAAGCCTTTAAATGGTCCCTCAGTCTGGTTCAGTAGGACACACAGTCATGGAAGATGCTGATTATGGATTGTATTACTGAATCACTGAAATTTATGGAGATGCACCTAACACCTTAGAATAGTTCATCAATCAATGTGTAATGGTTGGCGGGTCCAACACCTGGGACCCCTTACCATACCTGAGAGGCTGCATTGTTTGGGTGAGTGGTGCAGCCACATCACTGCTTACCAAGCACAGCGCTATACATATCAGAGGCTGTGCTTGGTATTACAGCTCAGCCCTACAACATTCCTTTTGTGACATCATCAGAACGGGGAAAAGGCCACAGCACTTGTGAATGCGGTGACGTCTTCAAACAACTTATCTGTGGGGTTCCTGAGTGTTGGACCCCACTGGTCACATACTGATGAGCTATCCTAAGGACAGACTATGAATATGTAAGTCCTGGAAAACCCCTTTAAGGCTTCGGCCCCACGTTGCGGAAACGCAGCTTTTTTTGTTGCAGATTTTGTTGCGTTTTTTTGAGCCAAAGCCAACAATGGCTCAAAAGGAATGGGAAATATATAAGAAGCTCTTATGGTTCTCCCTTCTGCTCAATCCACTCTTGGCTTTGACTCAAAAAAACGCAACAAAATCTGCAACAAAAAAAGCTGTGTTTCCGCAATGTGGGGCGGTAGCCTAAAAAAAAATAAAGAGAAACTGCAGAATCAGGACATAGAAACTAACATTATTAAAAGGGGAAGTTCTACAAGTCTGATTTCTTATTCACCAAGGGCAGGCTCTCCAGCATGTCTGACAACTATACCCAATGTTAATGATCTTGTGCGTGTCAACCACATTTTGGGCAATACCTCTACTTTTATACTTTTTACATGACTAAGCAATTCGCCATCCTCCAACAAATCTGCGATCTTCATTGCTTTTTGCTAACATGAGCCAAGTCCAGTATTGCAGCCCAGCTTCATTCAAGAATATGCGGCTGAGCTGTAATTCCAGGACAGTCCAGAGACAAGAGGGGCGCAGTATTTGAAAAAACAAAAAGTAGACCTATTTCCAATCCTGTACATAAAAGTATGATTTCAGTAAATCTGAAATTATAAAGAGAAAGTTGATTTTTATATACAAAGGTTGTATTTCAGCCTTCGGAGGTTAGAAGTGCTGAGATACCTGACGCTTTCACCTCCAAGACACAACAGAAATACTAATTTAGGTCTTAATTGATGTAACGTCAAAGGCCCTGCCAATAGTCATTGGTCTATCCTAAACTCTTATCCATAATGAATGTGCTTGTCAGTTATCCATCTTGCTCCCCACTACTACTATCCCCTACAATCTATATATTGACTTCCTATCCGTTACGCCATTCAATGCTAAGCTCTACTTCTGACATTGTGGTCTGAATGGACGTGAACTGGAAAAGTCTCTATAGAATCACGCAGCACTTTCTACATATTCTAGCTTCCTACCTCTCTTCCAGGAGATTCTGCTGCATGTATCCATGTATTCCAGCGCTGGAGCAAAGAGAACACAGCTGGGGGAATAAGTCCAGCGGGTAAACCAGGTCATGTCGCCATTTTGATTGCTATGGATGCGTCATCCACTAGTAATCACTTTTTACCCAAAAACCTCATAGGCAGTGGGCGAAGGGGCAAGAACTAGTCTGCAGATTTCTTGGGAAAGTGATTAACCCCTTTTACGGATTTTGACCCCTTTCACATGCACCACATATAGTAACAGGCCAATGGCATAGTCTTTGTGTCACAAGTCCTTTGATGGTCCAACCCACAAGACACCCCAATAATGTACTGACTGTGCCAGCAACTTAAAAAAAAATCCCCTTATTTTAATACATTTCAACCATTGTCTAGCAACCAACTCAGTCAGTCAATGACTAACGTGAATTTTCAGGATCCCATGGAGATCAAAGCAAGTCACCCATAGTACACAAAAGCACTGTTGTACTAGATGTCCTACAAATATTCACCTCCATTTTTTAAGAGGTTTTGCCTTTACAAACACTCATTCCCCATCTACAGCGACCCCCACGATCAGGAGAACAGAGTGCCGAAAGTCTCTCTACATTCTCCATGAAAACTAAGTGCCAGTGTGCTTGTGCGACTGGTGATCCATTCACTTCTATGGGGGTTCTGGAAATTGTGGTCCCAGAAGCCCCTATAGAAGTGAATGGAGTGCCGGTTACTCAAGCGCGCTGGTGCTTAATTCACATGGAGGACGCAGAGGGACTTTCAGGTTCCCATTCTCCTGATTGTTGGGGGTCAAAGTGGTTGGACCTCTAGCAATCTGAGACATTCCTGTCTACAGGTTATGGGATAAGTGTCTGCTATGGCATAACTCCTTTAAGGAAGGAGGCTCACAGCTCTGGATAGAAGAGTTAAAAGGGAATCATAGAATATTACAATAGAATTACAATTGATGATGAATCATACTATAAGAGTATGCTGGTAGTTGTGGTATTAGATAATTCACTCCGAGAAACAACAAGAAGTCAGGAATTACAGTAAGAACGCGAGACAGAAATGACTTGCTGTTGTACCACACGCCATGAATACAGAGCCTTTGAATTGTCAGGAAGAGGAATAGCTGAAGGTTGCACATGAATGGGAGAGAGCAGAGAATGAAATGATTCTTGTGCAGCACTCGGAAAAAGCAGACGGGGAAAACTAGTAATTATAAGGGAAGGAAGATGCAAATTGAAGAAATGAAAAGCCAATGGCTCCCAGACGGGCACTTTAGGTGAAGGAGATTTTCCCCTGCAGTATGAAAGTGACAGAAAGAGGTCTCCCGCTATTATCAGGACTGTTTCACCTCTCAATGAGGAATGTGCAAGTGTGACTAACACATATTTCCTCCACAAAAAATATAGTTACAGTGCTGGCCAAAAGTATTGGCACCCCTGCAATTCTGTCAGATAATACTCAATTTCTTCCAGAAAATGATTGCAATCACAAATGCTTTGGTAATAATATCTTCATTTAATTTGTCTTCAATGGAAAACCACAAAAAGTATTGTCAAAAAGCCAAATTGAATATAATTCCACACCAAACATAAAAAAGGGGGTGGACAAAAGTATTGGCATCCTTTGAAAAATCATGTGATGCTTCTCTAATTTGTGTAATTAACAGCACCTGTTACTTACCTGTGGCACATAACAGGTGGTGGCAATAACTAAATCACACTTGCAGCCAGTTGAAATGGATTAAAGTTGACTCAACCTCTGTCCTGTGTCCTTGTGTGTACCACATTGAGCATGGAGAAAAGAAAGAAGACCAAAAGAACTGTCTGAGGACTTGAGAAGCAAAATTGTGAGGAAGCATGAGCAATCTCAAGGCTACAAGTCCATCTCCAAAGACCTGAATGTTCCTGTGTCTACCGTGCGCAGTGTCATCAAGAAGTTTAAAGCCCATGGCACTGTGGCTAACCTCCCTAGATGTGGACGACAAAGAAAAATTGACGAGAGATTTCAACGAAAGATTGTGCGGATGGTGGCTAAAGAACCTCGACTAACATCCAAACAAGTTCTAGCTGCCCTGCAGTCCGAGGGTACAACAGTGTCAACCCGTACTATCCGTCGGCGTCTGAATGAGAAGGGACTCTATGGTAGGATACCCAGGAAGACCCCACTTCTGACCCAGAGACATAAAGCCAGGCTGGAGTTTGCCAAAACTTACCTGAGAAAGCCAAAAACTTTTTGGAAGAATGTTCTCTGGTCAGATGAGACAAAAGCAGAGCTTTTTGGGAAAAGGCATCAACATAGAGTTTACAGGAAAAAAAAGAGGCCTTCAAAGAAAAGAACACGGTCCCTACAGTCAAACATGGCGGAGGTTCCCTGATGTTTTGGGGTTGCTTTGCTGCCTCTAGCACTGGACTGCTTGACCGTGTGCATGGCATTATGAAGTCTGAAGACTACCAACAAATTTTGCAGCATAATGTAGGGCCCAGTGTGAGAAAGCTGGGTCTCCCTCAGAGGTCATGGGTCTTCCAGCAGGACAATGACCCAAAACACACTTCAAAAAGCACTAGAAAATGGTTTGAGAGAAAGCACTGGAGACTTCTAAAGTGGCCAGCAATGAGTCCAGACCTGAATCCCATAGAACACCTGTGGAGAGATCTCAAAATGGCAGTTTGGAGAAGGCACCCTTCAAATCTCAGGGACCTGGAGAAGTTTGCCAAAGAAGAATGGTCTAAAATTCCAGCAAAGCATTGTAAGAAACTCATTGATGGTTACCGGAAGCGGTTGTTCGCAGTTATTTTGTCTAAAGGTTGTGCTACCAAGTATTAGGCTGAGGGTGCCAATACTTTTGTCCGGCCCATTTTTGGAGTTTTGTGTAAAATGATCAATGATTTGACTTTTTTTTTCATTCTCTTTTGTGTTTTTTCATTGCGAGCAAAATAAATGAAGATATTATTACCAAAGCATTTGTGATTGCAATCATTTTCTGGAAGAAATTGAGTATTATCTGACAGAATTGCAGGGGTGCCAATACTTTTGGCCAGCACTGTATCTTTGTATCTACAGTCATATGAAAAAGTTTGGGCACCCCTATTAATCTTAATCATTTTTAGTTCTAAATATTTGGGTGTTTGCAACAGCCATTTCAATTTGATATATCTAATAACTGATGGACACAGTAATATTTCAGGATTGAAATGAGGTTTATTGTACTAACAGAAAATGTGCAATATGCATTAAACCAAAATTTGACCGGTGCAAAAATTTGGGTACCCTTATCATTTTATTGATTTGAATACTCCTAACTACTTTTACTGACTTACTGAAGCACAAAATTGGTTTTGTAACCCACTGAGCTTTGAACTTCATAGCCAGGTGTATCCAATCATGAGAAAAGGTATTTAAGGTGGCCAATTGCAAGTTGTTCTCCTATTTGAATCTCCTCTGAAGAGTGGCATCATGGGCTCCTCAAAACAACTCTCAAATGATCTGAAAACAAAGATTGTTCAACATAGTTGTTCAGGGGAAGGATACAAAAAGTTGTCTCAGAGATTTAACCTGTCAGTTTCCACTGTGA
Source organism: Leptodactylus fallax (assembly GCA_947044405.1). Taxonomy (NCBI): domain Eukaryota; kingdom Metazoa; phylum Chordata; class Amphibia; order Anura; family Leptodactylidae; genus Leptodactylus; species Leptodactylus fallax. The sequence continues at coordinate 4,905,398 of CAMRHE010000085.1, forward strand.
GGAACATAGTAAGGAAATGGAAGACCACAGGGACAGTTCTGTAAGCCCAGAAGTGGCAGGCCAAGAAAAATACAGAAAGGCAGAGAAGAAGAATGGTGAGAACAGTCAAGGACAACCACAGACCACCTCCAAAGAGCTGCAGCATCATCTTGCTGCAGATGGTGTCACTGTGCATCGGTCAACAATACAGCACACTTTGCACAAGGAGAAGCTGTATGGGAGAGTGATGCGAAAGAAGCCGTCTGAAAGCACGCCACAAACAGAGTCGCCTGAGGTATGCAAAAGCACATTTGGACAAGCCAGCTTCATTTTGGAAGAAGGTCCTGTGGACTGATGAAACAAAGATTGAGTTGTTTGGTCATACAAAAGGCGTTATGCATGGCGTCCAAAAACACAGCATTCCAAGAAAAACACTTGCTACCCACTGTAAAATTGGTGGAGGTTCCACAGCTTTGGGGCTGTGTGGCCAATGCCGGCACCGGGAATCTTGTTAAAGTTGAGGGTCGCATGGATTCAACTCCGTATCAGCAGATTCTGAGAATAATGTACAAGAATCAGTGACGAAGAAGTCGCCGGGGATGGATATTTCAGCAAGACAATGATCCAAATCTACTCAGGCATTCATGCAGAGGAACAATTACAATGTTCTGGAATGGCCACCCAGCCCCAGACCTGAATATCATTGAACATCTGTGGGATAATTTGAAGCGGGCTGTCCATGCTCGGCGACCATCAAACTAACTGAACTGGAATTGTTTTGTAAAGAGGAATGGTCAAAAATACCCACCAGGATCCAGGAACGATTAAAAGCTACAGGAAGCGACAGAGGCAAAAGGAGGATCTACTAAATATAATGTCACTTTCTGTTGAGGTGCCCATACTTTTGCAGCGGTCAAATTTGGTTTAATGCATATTGCACATTTTCTGTTAGTACAATAAACCTCATTCAACCTGAAATATTACTGTGTCCATCAGTTATTAGATATATCAAATTGAAATGGCTGTTGCAAACACCCAAATATTTAGAACTAAAAATGATTAAGATTATAGGGTGCCCAAACTTTTTCATATGACTGTATCTATCTATCTATCTATCTATCTATCTATCTGAGCACACAGAAATTCTAAAATGTAAAAGAGGACCTGCCCCCAGTGTTAAGTCTACATGTACTGGGTATGTTGACTTCTGACTTCCTAGATATGACATGTCCGTGCATTTCCCCGCAATTTCCAACAGTCCTGAATTTGCTGTGATCATCCCAAATTTTCTATCACATTCCTGGCAAATTCAGCTTGTCCCAGCCCAAAAGAGGGCAAGGTCTGTGCAAACCAAGCCCAAAAGTGAGTATTACAGGCTGGTCCTGATTTTTTAGAAAACTTTGAGTACCACATTTGGCCTGTTTGACAGCCCATGTATCATCCTAACCTTTCTACTGGACTCCAAACAGTGACTTTTGCACATCCTCATGACATTTAGTGGCTTACCTCTGCGCCCCGGGTAAATGTGCGGGTAGTATTCATAGTATAGATCTGGCTGGTCGAGGTTTTTAAAAGGTTCAAACTCCATTTCGGCATTTTGAAACAGTCCAAGCTTCACCAACAAGGAGAGCCTGAGAAACCAGAGCTGGAAAACACATCAATATCTTGTTAGTTCGGCCACTACCGATTCTGCACCACTGCAGGACTCTTGTGTGTATATTGACCATATCAAGTATCATTTGCCTCTTGTGAAGATGGATGGTCATAAATATTCCCCAACAGACTACTTCCATCTAAATATACACACATGGCCAAAATCCTACACATTTGTGGCTACCAATAGACACACGATTACCTTAAAATCATCGGGCCATTTGCCCCCTCCAGTGGGCAAGGCATCAGCTCTGGTCAGTACCTACCATTTATATGATTTATACTTTGACTTCAAATACTGCATCAAAGTGTAAACGCACCCCAACTGGTATTCACTTTATTTTGGGGGAAATACTCTAAGGCTGAGGTCACATGTTATGGAAAAGCTGTTTTCTTGTTGCAGATTTTACTACAATTTTTTTTTTTAGCCAAATCCAGGAGTGGATTTACTAGAAGGGTAAAGTATAGGATTTTCCTTTATAGATTTTCCATTCCTTTTGAAGATACTCTTGGCTTTGGCCCAAAAAAGCAGCAAAATCTGCTATTAAAAAAACAAAACACAACAACACGCTCCGCAGTTTTCAAGATCTCTGCTTGCTATTATTTACCTTTACTGTTAAGTAGATAAGTATGTTCTGGTCATGTGATGGATATACAGGTGTACGGTTCGTTACAGTTACAGTACAGTAGGGCTGTGTGATCAATCCTATCATCGACCGAATGGCTGCAACACAGCCGTCCAAAATCTAATGCTTATGTCCAGTTTAAAGGGAACCTGTCAGGTCGATTTGGGACACTAAATTACCAACAGGCCCTTGTGACCTGGGGGTTTAGTGTCCCAAATCGTCCTATTTTAAATTAATCCGTGCCCGCATTTAAAAAAAAAATGAACCTTTACACTTACATAGAGAAGAGTCCATTGAGTCTCATCGGAATCATCTCTGGTGCTCCCGCTGCCTGTGCACTTCTTCAGTAAAGCCCCAGATGTACACCCCGGCTTCATTGTGCCTGTGTCAGAGGTACGGGGCATGAGCACTGAGGCCAAGGTGTACTCCTCTGGCGTCAGTGAAGAAGAGTACAGCGGCAGGGTGCGTATAAAGCTTTTTATTTTTATTGCGGGCACAGATGGCTTTATAACAGGGCGATTTGGAACACTAAACCCTTGGTCTGTAAGAGTCTGTGTCCCAAATAGCCCTGACAGATTCCCCGGGGGGGGCAACTTGTGATTAAAATCAGTGTCAGCAGGTGGCGCTATTGTTATACTGTTTATAGAGAGCCTATGTCAAGTGCCAAAATGTCACATGCCAGCCGATTTACCCATTGCCAGTATTTTACTGCACACTCAAAGTCCAGAACACACAAGGAAACTGGAACACTGAATGAGCAAGAATGCTTATCTAGTTGGTATGTCTCTAAACTTACCCTTCCATTTTTTTTGTGGATTTAACAATGACCCCTTTCAAATATTGCAATACATTGATACCTGTCAGATGGGGCACAGCATACAGAGAGATGCAGCCATAAATCAATGTACACACTTAAAGGGGGTTTCCGGGCTAAAATGATTGATGACCTATCCTAAGGATAAGTCATCAATATCAGAGGGGTGTCAGACCCTCACCAAGCACTTAAAGGGGGTTTCCCATGAACATAATCATATTTAAATTTGTAGAAAATAAAACATTTACAAATATTACTTTACAAATATGAATAACTAAAAAATGTGTACCGTTTTAAAGGATTTTCTATAACCTTCTTAGGCTAGGATCACATCAGCGTTGGAGTCTCCGACACAAAAACTGCCGAAAAATCGGTGGAGAGAAAAGACCTGCACGGAGGACTTTTCTCTCTGCCGGTTTCAGTTTAAAAATGGCGGAAACCCGACGGACACCGGGCGTCTGCAGGTAACCGCTGTTTTAGTGGTCCGGCTCTCCATCATTTAGGTCCCCTTGCGGACCCGAACAGAAGGAGAGCCCAATGCAGGTGTGAACCTAGTCTTAGTGATGAAGGAACTTTGTATAGTCTGGTACTTGTAAGAAACCCAGCCATTATTTCCCTATTGTGGCCTGGTTACCTTCTTATACATATAAAATGGACCTAATAACCAGTCTATAATAAGGAAATCATGATTGGGTTTCTGACAAGTCCCAGTCCATAGAAAGTTCCTGCATTCATGGTCATATCCGTTGGCAACTGATCAAGACAAAAGACGGTCACTACAAAGATGGTTAGAGAAACTCTTTAAAACTCGGTGGCTCAGTGGTTAGTACTGTAACATTGGGGTCCTGGGTTTGAATCCGACCAAGGACAACATGTACATGGAGTTTGTATAATCTCCCCATATTTCTGTGGTTTCCTCTGGGTATTCCGGTTTTCTTTCACACGTGACCCTTGCGGGTATTGGAGATGTATGGCAGCCTCTAACTCATCTACTCCTCAACGCTCCCTGCACTTGTCCCTTGTCCGAGATAAGCGCATTGTCATTGTTTCTCATATATTTACAAAAATATTTACCTTTTAATTGTGTTTGTAGGAATACCCCTTTAAGGAAAGAATACGCTGTGGAACCATTTCCATAAAGGGCCACATCATAAAAAAGGACCTCCAGTGCAGGAAGAATATGGAGTAGCGTCCTCTCCTAAACACTCAGATGCTAGCACACGACGTAGATATGACAGCTAGGACAGGACCGGTCGCTCCATTATTCTTTGTGCAATTAGTGCTTTATTGAAACCAGTCGGCCAAGCAATAAATAGCAATCTCACCTGCAGCGAGTCAGTGGTGTGGTTAGTCGGCTGACCGCTCTTGCCATACCCTTGCCCATGGGCACTGAGAAGCCTCCCACTCAGGTCGACAGCAGCCCGCCAATTCTTACTATTCTGTGGGAAGAGAACAGAAGATGGTAACTAATAAATGACGCCAATAAAATGCTCAGCTGCTTCATTTGCTTGAAGCGGCTCGATCTAGTCATCAGTAATGATGACAAGGTCAGTAAAGATGGCCAGAAAAGCCAGGGATGTCATTTGTCAAAGCTGTACGTATAATTAGGCAGTAAGTGAAGCCAAGCATGAGGCGCTGTTTAGAGCGAGCACAAGACACCAACAATATTATACACAGTAAACCCCCCTTCATTTGCAGAGATGTTAATGGCCTAAATTTTACTGAGGGTGAAAGCAGCCACACGCTGCATAGATAATGGAGGACGCCGCAGTTTTTTCAGACGCCTGGAAATGAATTTAATAAAAGAACTGAGAGAACTGGAGGATTCTTTACTTAATAAATATCATTTATACTCAAACATTATAAATCATGGACGGAGGCTCCGAAAGAAAGTCCTTACATAGCCTGGAATATTCCACCTCGGTCTGTGGCCAGTCAGGGATTAGGCTAGGTTCACATTATGCTTTTTACTATACTGCTCATGCACCCAACAAACAAAAACAAAAAAGCATATCTGTTTTTTTTTTTTTTTTTTGCAAGACAGGAAAACTTGGCAGATGCGCTTATATTAAACAATAAGACCTCATGCGCAGTCAGTGCACTGTGTTTTTCTTGACTAGCACACTGACCCATTAATTTCTTTGGCCCCATACACACCACCGTGTATTTTCACGGTCCGAGGCATGGGGCTGTGAGCAAAACTATTCATGTCTGTTTAGTGGACTCTTATCACCTGTCCAAATAAACAGAGCCGTGGTAGCACGGGTAGCACACGGATGACATCCATGTGCCGTCTATGCCATTTAATCACGGCCCAGCGACGCGCATGCGGTTTGTGTGCATGTCGCCTAAGAGAGGGGAGGAGGAAGAGGAGCCAAGTGAGGGAGAAGGAATGACACAAGCACAGACACAGGTAGTGAAACAGTAAGTTGTGTCTCACCCAAAGTGTTTAAATTTCCATCAATACTGCTCAGTCCTGCTCTATATTGTCCTATGTGGGGAGAGACATTTAAAGGAGAAGTTTAGGATTTTTTTTTTTATGACCTATCCTCAGGATAGGCCATGCTCTATAGGAGCTGAGCTGCATTCATTAATGATGCCCGATCACTATACAGGGCGCAGAGCTGTCTGCGTCTGGCTCCATGCACTGTGCAGTACAGACTGGATGCTCCCTTGACCAGCTGATCCATGAAAGGTCCGGTGTCAGCCTCCCCACTGTTCAGATATTTATGGGCCACCCCAAAGCCATAAAAAAAAAAAAAAAAAAAAAAAGAAAACATCCTGGATATGCTGCCACTGATAATATACTCCCTTCTGATAAGAAAAGAAATAATAGAAGGGAAAGCAGTCAAACAATATCATGTCCAGTCAGGCCGATGCCCAACAAGTTTATTTTACCTATACAAAGATGACTTCTATTGTATTCTATTCTATACACCCTTGGTATTTTCATGAGCTGTATACAGACATATACGGCATTGCGGTATATCCTCTACAGTGCAACTACTATATACCTGTAACCTAGAAGTGGGTGAAATTCATGTGGCTGCAAAAAGTTATGTGAAATTGCATTAAAAAAAATTAAATGTGAAATTCTCTACTTGAGAAAGCAGAGTAAGGCTGTGTTCTTTACATGGCTGCTGAGGGGGAATGGTGATTTATGCTGCTGCAACGGAGCTATGTACGAGCATCTGTTGTGTTACCAGTCATTCCAGGACATGAAAGCGCTTACCCATGCCATAGGCGCTCCACGCGGCAATCTGAACCGAACAGAGAAAAAACCCAAACAAATAAAAAAAAAATCCCACAAGGAGCATCAGGCATAGGATATGTGCCAACAGTGTTACCCCCAGCAACCCATCATCTCTCCCCTGATGCTTTAAAAGGGAGTCTGTCAACCAGAACCCAACCCTGAAGATAGATAGAATAGGGTAGCCGGAATCACAGTGTTTTCCCCTTGTGAATGGCTGCCTCCATTGCAGAGATACTGGTTTTTGTCAATATTCAAATCGGCTCTTTGGAGCAATGAGGGTGCTGCCGCTTATCTCTTTGGAGCAATGAGGGTCTTTCCACATGCAACAAAGAGCTCATTTGATTATTGACAACAATGGTGAACTCAGCAACAGAGGCACCGATTCACAAAGGGAAGACACTGTCTGATTCGGTTGATCCTAACCTAAGTATCTGTGGGGCTGGGTTGATATGCTGGTTTCTGGCGAGAAACTCCCTTTAAGAAGGAAATCTGATTGACTGACAAATGATGTGCACGGCGTTGAAGACACTGCTAGGTGTCAAGATAAGACTTTACCACTGCATAGAATGAGGCAATAAATCAATTAACAGCGTCCTCCTCCCCACTCCCCTCTCCATAGACTTCTGTGTGTGAGATGAATACAGATCTGGAATCCATGAAGCTAAGGAAGAAGAGAGTAGTCTAATAAGTGGAGGAGGAAACTGATTTATTTAATAAGATATAGTACAAAGTTTCTTATATTCATTTATAAAGTATGGTCTTATAATTGGAGGTACGCTTTCATTAAAGAACAACAGGATGGCCACACTCGGTCTAGGCAGGTAAGAGACACTAAACCACTGATGCATAAGGACTTGGAGAAGGTTTAGTGTCCCCAAACCTGGTGACAGGTTACCTTTAAATCTGCAGCACTTGTCTTACTGTCAAAAATACAAGAAACCTAACAAAAACTTGACAGACTCCAATAATGGGCTGAATCAAGATTCGTCAGTATGCATTGTAAGACAGAATTGGCATCGCTGCCATGTTACTAATGTGAACAGTGCCTTAGGCTCGATTATTGTTTTGCTTAAAGTTGGAGGCATACGCTGGGAAATAATGACATATAGCTCTGACAAAAGGCTGCTATGTCTGTCATCGTAAAGGCATTCAATGGCACACAGAATTTCAGTTGAAATGATAAAAAAAAAAACTATATATGTGTATAATATATATATATATATATATATATATATATATATATATATATATATATATCACACACACACACACACACACACACGTAAAGACAAATACAGAGTGTGCCAGATAGGGAGAAATAAATATGAAATACTTTTTCTTTTACTATATGCCTCTGTAAAGCAAAGAGCCGCTAAATGAACCAGCAGAGCGTATATGGAATATGTCCGAACCACTTTTCAGTATATGCCAGGTGAAGGGAACCTATGCATTCCTTTGGGATCTTTCCCTACGCATATGCTTAAGACATTTGTAAAAATACAATGGTTTTTCAGGATTTATAAAAATGTGTTCAAGGAGTTAATAAAGGAAAAAACAAAAAACCCTTTACCAACCTCTTCAAACACCAACTCTAGAAGTCTCCAGCAGACATTGCTTACCAGCAAGGCCGGAACATCTCAATAAATCCTGTGCATCTTGAGTCAGCGGAAGAATTGATTAAGACTGGCACTGGAAATGTCAGTCTTAATAATTCCCTCAATTGTTTTAATTGCCCCAAGTAGGGTTCACAACCTAAATTCCCTATCAGTATGTCTTTGGAGAGTGGGAAGAAACCAGAGTACCCGGAGGAAACCCACAGAAACGTGGGGCGAACATACAAACTCCATGAAGATGTTGTCCTTGGTTGGATTCACACCCAGGTCCCTGGTGCTGATTTACCTAAAATATATGAGAGTCAGAAAACACATGAGGTGGAAGAGAAAGAATTTATTTCTAAAGTTTTCACTAATTGTTCAATCTGTGAACATAAGAAATCTCTGAGATGACAACTTCACAGTATGTCTAGCCAGGCAGACCTTAGGTCAAGATGCCGGTCTACTGTTTGCTTTAAGATGATGGAAGTTTGGTAAAGTCGCTGTTCTCATGAAGTTTTGGTGACTTCATGATAAGATAGTGGTAATTTTTTTTTTATTCCAACGTCTTCATGTTCCAACAACAGAGAACTGTCCTCCAGAATCTTAATGGTCGGGAGTCTACTACTGGGCTGAAGCTGTTGCTCTGGAGATATTTCGGAATCCACCTCTTTCTTTGTGATGTATTTGAATCCATGGTCAGCCATGCTTCCTTTACTTGATGTTTTGATGGTGCATTCTGATGTTGATGCTCTTTCCAAGACATTTTGGAATCCACCACTTTCTTTGTACCATAAGAGGATTCACACTGTTATGCTCTTTTCATACGATGCTCTAAAGGAGCATTCCTTCTCTTGTAGATGGTTTCACTTACTTTCTCATCTTGGTTTATCTCCATGTCCTTTTCATCTTCCTAGATTTTAATCGATACCAAGGCAATTTTGGAGTGTTCTTAGGCTAAGTTCACACTGCAGAAAATGAAGAGAAATTCCTCTTTATTTTCCGCCGTTGTATTTGGCCACGGTCTAGCCGCGACGGAATGCCGATGTTGCCTAATCAGCAGGGAGTCTCGAGCTGGAATCCGCAGCAAGATCGAGTAGGATGCTGATTTTTTTCATCGTCCTGCTTCGTCCTGAAAACAATGGGAGGCAGAATCCGCAGCAAAGTCCTTAATTCACTCTTTCCTTGTCTACCTCTTCAGGTATGGTCTCCAGACTGGGCCAAACTAAGACCTCTCCAAACTGAGAAGGCCAGAAAGCTGGCTCTGCATCCTCGCCCATCGGTCTCCATATTTCGTTGGGAAACTCCTCAATTTCCTTCATGCTGACTGTTTCTTAAACTACTCGACAACACTGTGTGTGATGTTGTAATGTTCTAATGTTTTTTTTAAAACAATATATCTTTATTAAACAAACAATATAACACAGTTACAAGAATCAAGATAAGGAATATTTATCAGGGCTACAGTCAGCGGCCAAAATGGTGCCCAATGTGACCTAGATTTTACAAGGTCTTGGCGCTGTTTGTGACTAGCCCCGTTGCCTAGACAAGTCATGGTCGGGACCAACTGTGGAACCATGTCACTGACTAGGTCTTCAAAATAACATGATTAATTACTTTTTTTATTATGACATACAGTTATTAGTATAACTAATTAGGTGTATAGTTTGTAGCATAATAATGAATTAGAGGATCTGCTACATGAAACAACTGCGGAGTCTACAGGGCAATGTGTTACAGCTCCAGATACATGATAACATATATAACCAGTATATATATATATATATATATATATATATATATATATATATGTTTTTATAAGTTGGTATCCTACTTATGTATGTCTGCTACGTACACGTGGTTGATACATCATATCCCTTAGCCAATGGCAGTGTGAGGCCTCTTGCACTTGTCAGAGATGGATATAAATGTCCGTTTGTGACGTACGTTTTGCATCTGTTCCGCTCTTCCGTTTTTGATGCCGAGTGCCATCAGTATTGCATCAGTTTTTAATGGTCAGTGAAAACATCAGATGAATTTCATTGGTCTTTTTTGACCCAACCCACTGATCAGTTTTTAACAGACATCAATGGATCGGACGGTCGTCCTTTTTTATTTCTATTGGGTCATGTGTCCGTGAAAACAGACAAAGATAGTGCAGGTCAGTTTTTTAACGGACGTGAAAAACGAACAGTCACAAAAATGGACATCTGAATAGGCTCAATGAATTAATGTGTTGTCAAAATGGAAGCGTGATGGACACTGCAAAAACACCCGTCAAGTCCGTTTTTTTACTGTTGTGTGCAAGAGGCCTGGAGCTACCGACACATGACAGCGATTAATGGCCGTGCAACGTCTGTTTTATTAAACTCTTCACATGACCATTATTTCAATGGCCCATTGTAATGGATAAGGTAATGTCCCAATATAGGTCATGTCCTAATTTTTCTGTTTTCACGGCTCCCTCTATACACTCATGTATGGGGGATCCGTAAAAAAAAAAAAAAAAGACAGCCGACTAAAAATGGACGTTTTTCACAAACAGTTTTGCACCTTGGTCATCTAAATGTAGCCTAAAACAGGATGGCATGAATGCAACATACCCAAATTAAAGGAAATTGATGTGCGCAAATTCACATTGATTAATTGACATGACTTTCTGATTTTGACGATTTTGTGGTTAATTGCCCAGATATTAGACATGGGTACAGGTCCTAGACATGGGGGACTAGATCAGCCATAGCAGATATTGAATCTACTTCAATGAATAACCTCGCATAGCTAAAAAATAATAAATAAAAAAAATATAAAATACACTAAACTCTGCAGCGTCGCTTTAAGTGTGAATAGTCTTCCTTTTTGTTTGATTTGCTCTGCAAGTAAATATTCTGCTAAAGAAAAACACAAAAAAATAACACAGGCTTCCAAAATATAATGTCGCCCTTTAAAAAAAATCTCCAAAAAAAAACAACAAAACCAGCATTTCTCGACTACAAATGAAAGGTGGAATTACAATCCCACTCATTTCCTCCTGCATGGGGACGGCACATTTTCCACAGACACTGCTAATAGTACCTGTGCGCACTCCCTCCCCAGAAACAAAGACTCAAAGGGGGCCATTAACTCTACATGTGACACCATTAAGGTGATTAAAATGTCCTCCTCCAGCAGCCATGACATTCTTCTCCATCATAAATTACACCGCTACAGCACGTTGGCACAGCTCTGCGAAATGCATTTATTAACCCTTCCCGAGGTGTTCCTCTTCTATAGAAATGAGAGTGCAGAGATTCTCCATTATACCATTAAAAGCTTTTTAGCAGCCTGCTGCAGCCGTCTATTCCCTGCTCAGCGCCAACCCAGCAATTGACCCTTCTAAGCTTGACAGATATGTCTATGGGTGATTAACACGTGATATGCAGAAACGTGCTCGATGTGAAAGCTTTATCGTCAGGCTCCTCTCTGTCCAAGTATGAAACTATGGCCTCCCGACCACATGTAAGAGCAGGACATAATCGGAAGGTTCACTTGGCTTGCATCTACGTTCTCAGCGGTTACTTAATATAGTCTTGTAAGATAAACCACTCATTACCTTCCATCTACAAGGAAGAAGAGACGAGCAGTGTCCCAGGTATCTGCCTTCTGCCTGACCATAGAACCACCATGGACGGGGAAAACCACCTTAGAATAGACCAGGGGTCAGCAACCCCCGGCACTGGTGCCGGAGTCGGCACCCAAGGCATATCTACCTGGCACAGGACTCTCTCTGCTCCAGGTGGCAATCTCTCTCTAAGCGTCCATGTAAATGCAGTCGGACGGGAGGATGCACAATGTTTAAGTGTCCAGGCCAGTAGCCTAGTCAAAGGTCAGTAACTACCTGTGCAAAGTATAATACGGCAGCTAAATTTGCCTCCATTCATTTCAATAAGACTGTAAAAATTTGTTTGGATTTCTTCAACAAAAAGACTAGGCTGTGTGATAGGTAAGCTCTGCCCCCACAAAGCAGGCTTACTGCAGATTACGCTTAGCCCCATGTCCAGTCCAAATATGAATCATTTTGCTAAAGGATCACATTGAAATGTAAGCTCAATATACTAACTGGTTGCAGTTATGGTTTGTGTTATATGACTTTCATGTAGGACAGTGTTTCCCAACCTTTTCAGACTCAGGGTCCCCCTAGGAAAAAAAAAATTCCTTGGAGCACCCCTACCAAATATTTTTTTAATTTGTCAAAAAACATCCTAAGGATGCAGATAACATTGCATAAAGGCATGGAATCATCCTTCTACATACTTCTAGAGTGTTGAGGTCCTCTGTTGGTAATCACCGATGTAGGAAGGCGACACCCTTACAATTATTACATGGCACACTGAGTACTTCAACTTTTGATTTTTTTTTCAAAATCGGCACCCCAGACTAAAAAGGTTGCTGACCCCTGGAATAGACCATCAATATACGATATGGGGGGGAACCAACACTCAGCCACCCGCATAGATCCGCTGGTCAGGGCTGCATTGGATTATACAATATACAGAGCTGTAGCTCCATACACTATATACTGGCCAGTCGCCTTCCAGCCCCCGACGATTAGATATTTCTACAAAGAAATTCATTGGACAACTCCTATATGCAGCCACTCCATTTATACACCTGTGTGCCAAAGGAGAGAACAGCCATGACTCCCAAGCCCCCCCATACACATGCATACTCTGTCCATTTTGATAGTGTCTATAGTTTGAAAAAAAAATAACAAAAAACATAAAAAACACGGACACCTATCATAACGGACATTAACGGATACTAACTGATTTTTTTTTTTTTTTTTTAACTGTTCCATTAGTGTCTGTTATTGTTCGTTTTTATGCTTTTTTTTGTTCTGCTTTCTGAGCATGCGCAGAAAAAAAAAAGAAGAAAAACAGACTGTAACAACGAACAGTATAACAGACAACCGTCCATTACTGTCCGTTAGCCACAGACATTAATGTTAAAAAATAACGGATGCTTAACGTCCGTCATAGATCCGTTATTTTAAACGGACACAAAAAAAACAGGCATGTGACGGATACGGTGAAAACAGACACTACCTGACAACAGATCAAATCCCATTGAAATCAATGGAATTTTTAATGGATTTATGACGGATCTGTAAATGTCCATTGTTAATATTTCGTAATGTTAGCAATGGACAGTGTGAACATCCCCTTAACAAAAAATAAAATTCTGTTAAATTTTTTACACAATTATCAATATTGTATAATTAATTTAATGTATAGTTTGTTACATAACTTTCATAGGGATTCAATCATTGGCTTTTTTTGTGAAGTAGAGGAACTTTATGGCTTCTGACTGACCCTGGTTTCAGCCATCTATGAAGAAATTGGAGTCGGTGGTTTGGCCTCCTGATTCTACTGACCTGGCTGGATAAGAATATTTTTCCCAAGAAACATTAAGTTTCAATACACCAATGAGTCTCTTCAATGATAAACAATAGTCCCCTGTGCTTTGTCTATGCCAACTCATTTCGCAATCCAGTAACCCTACTCTGTACTGATGAGACAGGGCCTACGGGCCCATTCACACAGTGGAATCTGCTGCTGACTTTGAGGCAGATTCCTCCCCGTTTCTGCCTTCAGGATGAGAGCTGAAAGAATAAGCATCCTGCTCGATCTTCCCTGGTTCCAGACAGTCCACAGATTAGGCCCATCCATCCGGGCCACGAGGAACAGGAGGGTGGAAAACGCGGAGAGGAGATCCACCTCAAATTCCTGTTCATTTTCCACTATGTGATCTTGCCCTACAGGGTGGGTGCATGACATGAATCCCATTATCATGAAACACCATCTCAAGCATAACAGATTCTTTAAGTTTTGTCCGAAGTATTCCTTTAAGAAATACATTTAACAACAACGGCCTCTTTTGATCAGAGGAACCAAAACCTTCTTACCGTCAATCATTACAATGGTAACAAGAATAATGAAACGGCAAAGAAAGTCAAAGTAGCGCACAAGTAGTAATGATGTCTGTATTTCAATACATACTACAGAAAATGCTGCAGCTGCCTGAGGATTATGAATGAGTGCATAAAACGCAGCAGGGCTCGGTGCACACCAGACAACAGCAGAAAAAAAAAAAATAGGGCACGGAACAAATAAATGGATGATGTTTATACACAGCGGTGAGCCTCACACTAATACAGCAAACATCAAATCCAGGTCACTGTATACCCGCACGCTCTCACGACTCAAAGCTGATTTTTTAATATTTCATAGCTCCCCTTATTGCACACTGTATGTTTCCAGCCCTCCGCATAGCAGATGAACTCCACATCGCCTTGTTTGGAACAAAAAGACTTGGAGAAAAATAAGTCAAAGGCAAATAAATATAATAAAAAATAAAGCAAAAAACAATGAAAGGCCAACTTTGTGGCAGGTGTATACACATAGTATAGTATACTTCTACTACACAGAATAGGCATGCTTTGCCATTCCCTCTGTAGACTCCACCACCTGTGTACTTTTGAGTTGGACAGCACGGTGGCTCAGTGGTTAACACTGTTGCTCTGGAGCCCTGGGTTCGAATCCAGCCAAGGTATTTCTATGTTCTCACAGTGTTGGTATGGGTTTCCTCCGGTGACTATGGTTTCCTCCCACACTCCAAAGACATACTGATAGGGAATGTAGATTGTAAGCCCTATATGGGACAGTGACTGATAAGGTCTGTAAAGTGCTGAGGAATAGGATGGCGCTATATAAGTAAGTAAAAAACATTGCAAGGCAGGGTCGCACAACCCAGTGGAAGTTAAAACGTAACTAAAGATTTATTCATTTTTCCACAAAACTATAGTGCAATTGAAGATGAACTTTGTAATATTCTTTACTAAAGAAAAGTGCCTGTTTCTTCACTTATTTGCCTCCTTCTGCCATTAATATGTACAATAGAAGTCTATGGAGATGGGAGAGGGAGGAAGAGGAGAGATCTTCAAAGCAGAGAGACATCTGAACTACAGAGAGACAGTTTTCTTTCACAACACAACTGAGTTATCCTGAATTACTATCCAGCCTTCTCCTGACACAAATGATTTGTTTAGTTCTGTAGGCTTCATATCTCCGTCTCTCTACTTCTCCTCTTCATAGACTCCACTGTAAACTGACACTGCTTTTGTACAGGGTATGGACTGAAATCACTCAGATAAGACAAACACAGGAGTAATAAAGTAAAGTACTTTTTTTTTTTTTTTTTTTTAAGTATACTACAAAGTTTGTTCCCTTCACCTGTACTATAGATTATTGAAAAAAAAATAAAAATTTACTTATGCTTTAAGGACTTGGGATTTTTATTTTTGTGAATCACCACAAACTAGAAGGCATCATTCTCATTTTTTCCATTGATGTGGCTGTTTGAAGAGTTTTGCTTTGAGTAACAATTTATATTTGGCACAATTTTGGGTAACTTATTATTTTGATAGAGGGTTTCAGTGCAGATATGATACTACTGTTCACACTGCTGACTATGCAGCTTTTTATATGCAAAGTAAATGCACTTTGCATGAAACAAATGAATTTTACCAAAGTAAAGCAATAGGAGGTCAGAGCTGGAGGGTGAAGTCACAATTTGTCAGTGCATGCAGTAAGCAGTGGATTATAACACTCTGTGCTATCAGAAATCTTAAAGGGTATTACAGTAACAAGTTATCCCTGATCCAGAAGATCGGTTTATTCTGCAGTGCACACAAGCTGTATAAAGATGCCTCAGATTTATCTAAGTGGCACATGGTGCCTTATAAATCAAGTGCATCTTTAGACTCTTTAAAGTTACACCAGCTATTTGACGGCTTTTGTTTGTGCCAAAATTTTGCACCAAATTTTGCCGCAATTTTGTCACACGATGAGACTAAGTTCACATCTGCGCTGGGTGGATATCCACTGGACGAAACTGTGCTGCAAGACTGACTTTTCTGTTAAAAAGGCTGCCCAACTGACCCCATTTAAGACTATGGGGTCCCTCCATTGAGGTCTGTCATAGAATAGATCCAATTTTGGCCATTTTTTCAGTTCTTTTGGTCCTCCAACAGACCAGAAGGGATAAATAATAATAATAATAATAGTCCTTTAATAGTCCCACAATGGGGAAATTCAGTGTGTTACAGCAGCAAAGATAAGATAAGATAAGCAGATACAAATACAACATGTACAGGAATGTTCCAAGGTGAGAGGCATTACATTAATAGCAGACAGACAGATAGGACGTAGTAGAGGGGGGGGGGGATTTAACAGGCAGAGAGATATTTCAGTTCTCTGTATGTAATGATCTCTACTTAGGTCGGTGTTGGTTGTACAGCCTAACCGCGGTGGGGAGGAAAGACTTCCGATAGCGCTCCTTCTCACACCTAGGGTGGAGCAGTCGGTCACTGACAGTACTGCTCAGCGCGATCACAGTCTCATGCATGGGATGGGAGTTATTCTCCCGCATGGAGCTCACCACGGACAGTATCCTTCTGTCACCCACCACCTGCACTGGGTCCAGTGGGCTCCCCAGGACAGAGCTGGCCCTTCTAATCAGCTTGTCAAGTTTATTTCTGTCCCTGGTTGATATACTGCTCCCCCAGCAGGCCACTCCAAAGAAGATGGCTGATGCCACTACCGAGTTGAAGAAAGTTCTAAGAAGTGCCCCCCGGATTCCAAAGGCTCTCAGCTTCCTAAGCAGGTAGAGCCTGCTGTGGCCCTTCCTGTACAGGGCCTCCATATGATCTGCCCAGTCCAGCTTATTATTAAGGAGCAAACCCAGGTACTTATAGGTGTTCACAATCTCGATGCCCGTCCCCAGGATGTCCACTGGTTTTGGAGGGCATCTGCCTTTGCGGAAGTCCACCACCATCTCCTTAGTCTTCACCGCGTTAACCTTCAGGTGGTTCCGGTGGCACCAGTCCACAAAATCCCGGTTCAGTTCTCTGTACTCCCTGTCATCATCATCTGTGATGAGGCCTACTATTGCAGAGTCGTCAGAATACTTCTGTAGGTAGCAGCTGGATGAGTTGCACCTAAAATCTGCAGTGTACAGTGTGAAGAGGAAAGGGGCGAGAACCGTACCCTGAGGTGCCCCCGTATTACAGATCACGGTACATAAAGCGGGCTTATGTGAAGGTAGGGTAATGCTTTAAAGCCTCCTCACATTCCCACTAAGGCACATCCCCTTGTCCAGTGAGGTGTAAGAAGTATCTAAAACCGAATAAAAGTAAGTCAGAGCTAATAAGAGTTACCGTATATCCAGAGATAAGCTGAATATGATGCTTACAGGAAGGTAGGAAAAGAAGGTAGATGAAATCATTGACCTCTAGGGCAAAATGTTCCTTGGTGTATTATTATTCCAGCGGGTATACATCATGTTAATACAAATGATAACATTCACCTAGATATAACCCATCCTCTTCTCTAAGCTAATAGTAACAAGACAAGACGACATATACTTACAAGAAGCTGCTTGAGTCCCAGGAAGGTCTGCTCTACAGAGTTGGAGGTGAGGACCTGTCTCTTCATGGCCGCTTGTTCACCCAGGAAGCGCAGCATAAGTTCCTTCACTGCGTCACCCTGAAACAGGTAAAACATGTTCAGTATTCACAATAAAAGTGTGATCCTGCCATTAAATATCGTACTCTTTAATCATAAATATTTCACAAGTTTTGTATTTTACATGCATGGCACCACCTGGTGTTTAAAATGTATAGCAATGAGCCATCCACCTAATGAGCTGAGTGCTGGTGGACGCACATGCTCAGTCACTCTCCTCACAGCATAGTGATCCTCTGCTTACTGCACAGCAGCCAATAGAAATAGCTTTCTACACTGCTCAACATGGAAGGAGTAGAGCCTAAGCAACAGCACGGCAGGGAGAAGGATTGTATTTTCATCTGCCAGAAGAGGAAGAAGACTGATTCAGCCTAGAGCCTGTACCCAACAGCAGCACCTATATTGGGTTCTGGTGACTCCCTTAAACTGAAGAACAGTTTTAACAAATTATTTACTATAGGAGCAGCTGAAGATCAGTCATACTAGGGCTATTTCTGTGTATGTAAAAGATGCATGCAGGTCATCCACAATAGGTTCAAGAAAGGGCATGATAATGGGGGGTAATCCATATTATTTCCCTGATAGATAGGGAAAAACAGGAAAAGAGGACCAAGAGTGCAGAGACATGCTGACATAATCCCATGGCTTAGACTCTGTGTAAGTATAGTAGGGTCAGGTGGCACTCTACTGTCTTCTTGAGTAGGGGTCCAACTAATGGAAAGAACTGCTCCGAACGTCAGATTTTCAAATACTAGGCAAGAAGGTTTCCTTTATTGAATTGTACAATTTGGTCCATCATAATAGACTTTTTGATGTTTTAGTCACCAAATTTACATCACTCAAGGATTGAGCTACATTGTAAAATCTCCAAATTTAGCTGCAAGTAGGTTTTAAAGGGGTTGTCCAGTTTCATACCAATATTGAGAGATAAATATTGTAAAGAAAAGTTCTATAATATTCCAATATACTTTCTGTATCAATTCCTCCTAGTTTTCTAGATCTCTGCTTGCTGTCATTCAATCTGCTTACTCCTGGTGGATAAAAATCAGTCCATGGTCATGTGATATACGGTCCATGGTCATGTGATATACGGTCCATGGTCATGTGATATACGGTCCATGGTCATGTGATATACGGTCCATGGTCATGTGATATACGGTCCATGGTCATGTGATATACGGTCCATGGTCATGTGATATACGGTCCATGGTCATGTGATATACGGTCCATGGTCATGTGATATACGGTCCATGGTCAAGTGATATACGGTCCATGGTCAAGTGATATACGGTCCAGGGTCAAGTGATATACGGTCCAGGGTCATGTGAACGGCGGGGGATATACGGTCCAGGGTCATGTGATATACGGCCAGGGTCATGTGATATACGGTCCAGGGTCAGTGATATACGGTCCAGGGTCATGTGATATACGGTCCAGGGTCATGTGATATACGGTCCAGGGTCATGTGATATACGGTCCAGGGTCATGTGATATACGGTCCATGGTCATGTGATATACGGCCAGGGTCATGTGATATACGGTCCAGGGTCATGTGATACCGGTCCATGGTCATGTGATATACGGTCCATGGTCATGTGATGGACACACATTGTGCACAGCTCGGTACCAGGCAGGTGTCTGATTACTGTGTTGTAATGAGCTGTGCACAATGTGTGTCCATCACATGACCATGGACCGTATATCACATGACCATGGACCGTATATCACATGACCATGGACCATATATCACATGACCATGGACCATATATTACATGACCATGGACCATATATTACATGACCATGGACCATATATCACATGACCATGGACTGATTTTTATCCACCAGGAGTAAGCAGAATGAATGACAGCAAGCAGAGATCTAGAAAACCAGGAGGAATTGATACAGAAAGTATATTGGAAAATTATAGAACATTTCAATATACAAACAATAACATTTATCTGTTAATATTGGTTTGAAACCGCACAGCCCCTTTAATGATTCAGGTCCCTTGTCCTGCAGAAGAGGGGCCATTCCCTGCAACTTCTGGGCTATACTACTAGAGAGCAGACTAAGTGCACCTATGACTGGGCAGAGTGCACAATGTACATGAGACTGCTGCTTGTCTAGGGCACATACTACATCCTACAGCTCAGTCAAGTCTGGGGTTACCCAACTGCACCCTATATCCAGCTGCCTTCTGCACAGACTTGGAGTGAAATCTGCCTTGTTAAAGTGACAACTATCACCATTAGGCTCCATACACATGAATGTATGCTTTGTTAGTCCGCTAGCTGTGTCCTATTCCTGTCCATTTTGCGGCATGGTCTCACTACAGAAAATGAATGGGGCACAGACGGCACATGGAATGTAGAGCACACAGGGACAGAAGAGCTAACATATATGGGGCTTGAGTAATAGGCAGGTTGTTTGACTGAGAAATCCACATTTTAAAGGGGTTTTCCAGGACTAATTCGTTGATGACCTGTTCTTAGTTGTCAGGGGTCCGACACTTGGGCCCAGGTCATGTGACTGATGAAAGTAATGTCATATGGAGTGCCCCTGCTATGTCAAAGAGATGATCCATGGGGGTACTCTGTGCCAGAAAACCACTTTAATGCCCCTGGTGCTCATTCACAAGTGAAAAGAAGGCAGCACCGAAAGTATTCCACCCTTCTCCTGAATGGATGCTCAGAGCAGAGCGGCCTGGCTGGGAAGTGATCGTACAGGACTATGGTAACAATGGCTGTAGCCTCTTGAATGCTTCCAAACACAGTGCCGTACATTGCATAGTGGCTGTGCTTAGTATTGCAGCTCAGCCCTATTCATTTGAACGGGACTGAGCTGCAACATGGCCATGTGACCAACGGATACAATGTCACTGGCCTGAGAAGAAGAGGAGTTCAATATCACCGTCCCAAACACTCCCTTTGTGCAGAGAGCCCAGACCATTGCACATAAGGGGGTGCCTCAGCACTTGTGACATACAAATATGGGTTTTGGGGTCCTGCAACCTAAATGACCACATTGTTCTCCTCATACTGTGTAGTGCTGTCACCAGTTTACAGGGGTCAAAATTGCTGACAGACTCCCTTTAATTAAAGTTGTTTTTTTTTGAGGGATAGCGGTGCTTTCTCTTTACAGGGACTGTCCAGGATTATAAAAAAAAAACATGGCAGCTTTCTTCGAGAAATAGTGCCACGTCTGACCACGTGTTGTGTCAGCTAAGGCTGTGGTCACACTAGTGTTCATTGACCGTTCGGGGACTCTGTCCTCCATTCCGCTAAAAATATGTGGAGAGAAAAGTCCATCAAGAAGGACTTTTCTTTCTGACGATTTTGGGTGGAAACTCGGTGGACCTCATTATATAGTTTATGAGGTTCGCAGGGTAAGCGGATAGAGTTTCTGTTTTTCGAGTCCCCAAGTGGACCCAAAGAACGGAAACCACAACGCTAGTGTGAACCTAGCGTAAGCCCCACTGAAGTGAATGGGGGTAAACTGCAATACCACATACAACCTGTGAGCAGGAGAGGCGCCGTTTCTGAAAACAAATTCTGAACAACCCATTGAATAGTTAACTTCTCTAGAAACTGACAGACAGAGCAATGACTAAATCTAAGCCTCTATCAAAGAGTGAGTGGAAAATACATATATGGATTTTCAGCAGTTTCTTCCCCTACATACAGCAGCCCTTGAAAGTGTCTGTAGGCAGAACTTGCAGCAAAGTCGAAGTTTTCCTGTGAAAGGTGGAATTTGTGCTTTTTCAGTGACAGGTTGTATAGGAAATTCTGCTGACAGAAACTTTTCTCCTGCTATATAAAGAGTTCGAGGAGTGTACTCCAGTGACAGTACGAGACAGAGCTGCAGAATTTCTATATGAAAAGCTTGGGAAGTGTGAGACAGTCTCTGCCCCGATCAGTTTATCACTGTCACTCAGAATATTACACTTCATTACTCATGTAAAGGCTGGCTATGTACCGGCTGAGAAACCGCCAACCAAATTAGCATTCTTAAAGAGACTTGCCGCCCAAATGGACATTTGCACAAAAATCTCATTAGACCAAATTCACACCTGGTCAAGTCTGACGGCCACAGAATCAAGTCATAGGCTGAGGCCACAGGTCCGCTGCAGGACATCCGCTACACACACCGCTGTGGACCCGACCCGCGTGGCCTTAGCCTAAGTCGTGTTTTTTTACTTAATTTTGTTGGTGTCAAACTTAACTAGGTGTGAACTTGATCTAATCAGGTTTTTGTAAAATCAGCTGGTCTGGGCTTCAGGTTTCACGGGTGGCTATAGACTAAATGATCAAAGACCACAGAACAAGATATCCTTTGCTGCAGGTTTTTTTTTTTCCTCAGTGTGTGGAAGGGACTTGTGTAAAGGTTAAATAATTGATGACCTATCCTTATAATAGGCCATCAATGAAAGATAAGCATGGGTCTGACACCCAGGGCCCAAGCCAATCAGCTGTACTTACCAAGCACAGTACCATACCCAGCAGATGTGCTTGGTACCGCAGCTCAGCATGTGACCGATGAATGTGATGTCACATGGCCGCCACCGCCTCTTCAAACAACTGATCCATGGGGTCCTGGGTACTGGACTTACCACGGATCTTCAACTGATGACTTCTGCCAAGGAGAAGTCCCAGAAAACCCCTTATCATCTCCTCCTCTACACATCTGCTGTACTTTACAGCGGGTTGCACAGGGGGTCAGCAAACCTTCTGCAAGTATACATCATGTGTATCGGCCTAAAGGGGGCCTTTCACCACCCCCGACATATCTGCTTAGAAACTATATTATCAAATAATTCTGGAGCATCTTTTCCTTTAACTCGGCATCGTGCTGTCCTTCTGTTGTTGTTCCTGGAAACTTATGAATAGATTGACAATTGGGTGATACCATTCCCCTTGTCAGCAGGGTAGGTCCTAACACTCCCGACACTGTCTGCACTGATGAGATAGTATCAGAGAACGCAGGGACACACCTCATTGAAACTACTGACGACAGGTCTTACATACGAGACTATATATATATATATATATATATATATATATATATATATATATATATATCGATATCTATCTATCTATATATATTAAGCTCCCTCTAGTGCAGACAAGGACAGCAAGAGTTTAGATTTGAAAGGTTTCTTTGGGCTCACAATATTCTTAGAAGAGGCCGATGGTACAAATGACACCTTGGCCCCTTCCTACAGCTGACCAGCAGGGGTAGCAATATAATATCGGTGGCTTACTCCAAGGACTGGAGTGTTCACATGGCATCGATAGTACTGTGCAAAAGTTCTAGGCAGGGTAAAAAAAAAAAAATGCTGCAAATTAAAAATGTTTGGAAAAATACAAGTGTTAATCGATTATTTCAACCCATCTATTTTTGAAAGCATTTTTACTTGGGAGTCACATCTGATCTCACCTCTTTTAAAGGGAGTCTAACATTCGCAAAAACACTTTTAAGCTAATGGCACGTTGGAAAGACCTTTCAAAAGGCCATTCTTCTAACTTTCCTTGTTTTCTTCTCCCAGCCGATTCCAAGATAATTTGTTTCTTCATGTATGTAAATGAGCACCACGGAGCACCCAGGGCGTTCCTCCTCTTCTGTGAGCACCCATCGCATCATCACTTCTCACGCCCCTTCATCCGTTGCGTTGACTCCCCTTTTGGTCTTCTTTCTTCTCAGTTCTCGCTGGCAGCTAATTCTCGCGACTGCACAATCAGGCCGCCATTTTCCGCTGGTCTGTCACAAGAGTGTGGCAGAGCCGATTGCGCATGTGCAGTCGCGAGAAGTCGCTGCCAGCGAGAACTGAGACGAAAGAAGACCAAGAGGGGAGTCACTGCAATGGATGAAGGGGCGGTGAGAAGTGATGACGCAATGGGTGCTCGCAGAAGAGGAGGAACGCCCTGGGTGCTCCGTGTTGCTCATTTACATACATGAAGAAACAAATTATCTTGGAATCGGCTGGGAGAAGAAAACAAGGAAATGTAGGAGTAGAATGGCCCTTTTAAAGGCCATTCCAATGTGCCATTAGCTTAAAAGTGTTTTTGCGAATGATAGACTCCCTTTAACATTCATGTCAGTCTTCTGGCAGTCGCATTACACAACACTGACCAAAGTAGGAGGGTGCAGGATGGTGGCGTCTCAGAAATAGTAGTTTGAGGGGGGGTTTGGAGTTGTACAGTGGATGCTCTTACCCCTCCCCACTTTTTAACCCTTTAAAGTGATATTACAGAACTTTTTGGTAGAAGGCACCTCTGTCTGACGACAACATGCAGCAGAGTCACAATTCTCATACCCCTTATTGTCTAGTCCCCGCAGCAGGGAGAAAATTGCCAAGACTCTGGCGTCCAGACACTTTCCCTCTATAGGATGTAAGCCATGATTGTGTCGGCTCAAGAACTCAGGTGGCGCAATTTCTAACAATGTGTGACAGTGGGTGACAAATCGATTCCTGTACAAACATATACTCATTCAGGCTCTCACTAGATATCATGAGGCGTCCATGTCACCATTCATCCCAAGCTGGAAATAGTCTCTGCGATATTGCTGCCTGGCCCGCCGTCAGTGCAGGATATAGGAATTATAGACTAATGACAAGCTAAGTGACATTACTGAACGCAGGACATGACTGTCCGGAGACAATAAGATAATATTGCCTTACCGGTAATAGCTACTGGGTAGGATTACAGGGCTGGCTCATAATTAATAAAAGGACACCGCTGTCTTATACATAGTAAGTGCTGGGCAGATCCGAACCATACACAGCTCCTCTCTGACGGATCAAACATCACTCATTATATACGGTACATAGGCAGCAAGTCTGATCATAACACATCAGGCATGTACTTTTATTAGAGTGGCGATCTGATAACAGCTGTAAGGGTATGTTCACACTTAGTGCATATGAAACACGTTTTCTATCCAGGTTTGCGGTAGGAAAGTCTGCAGAGTATTACAGAAACACCAAAATGAATGACATGCTACAATAAAGTGCGGAGTGGACCTGTGGTGCAGATTTTAAAGGTGCAGGATGTCAATTCTTTCTCTGGATTTTCTGCAGATTTTATTTTGCGGTGGATTTGCAGCAAATTCTGCAGCAGAACATATATCCATATGGAGTTACCCTATGGGGGCAGGCCAGACTACAAAGCACCTGGTCAAGCAAAGCTCATAAAAATCCTTTCCTCTAATTTTTGGGGGATTTACCAGTTAAGAATATTTATTCTTAAAAGGTATTCTAACACCTCCCTAACTGTATATAGATTAAGGCCTCATTCACACCACCGTAATTTTATCCGCAATTGTGGATAAAAGTACAGACCCATACATTTCAATGGGCCCAGACATACAGCGGAAGTTTCTGCGAGTATGGCCGGGCCGAACTGAAGAGTTGCAGAATATGGAGTGGGTCCTATACCTGTCTGTATTTGGGGCTCTGTCAATTAAGCTTCAATGTATTGGTCAGTGAAAACCATGGATGATACCAATCTGTGTGTCATCTGTGCCATTTTTACTGACTCGTAGACTGCACGCAGTCGTGAGCATGAGGCCTAACTACAATGACTTGTCAGGTGCTCCAAGAGCTGTAATAACAATCTTTGGTAAAGCTGTCACTTTGCAGAAAAAGATGCAAATGAGTCTTATGGTGCACTAGGGGCATTCCTTTGCCAGCTGGTGCACCATTTTTTTTCCTTCTTAAGAGTTGCCCATAGCAGCCCCTTATTTAAAACATCCCTACCCCACCCAGAGCTGTCGGCATGGCTTTTTTTTCTATTAAGCTTTTGCTAATAAGGGCTGTAAGATACAGTGTCACAGAGGAACAGTATTGTGCATCTGCCACTCTGTTCTTGTGTGGCGAAAAGGCAGAGATTCACTTTATGTTAACCCTCCATTTTAGAGTGACAGGTTTCTAAGTAAAACAGACAGATTATGCCATAAATGCCACAGATGAGTGTCCTAGAGAGGAGTCATGCATCTATCTTCAGAACATGGGTCCCCTGATCCTACATGCCAAGTGATTCTGTGGCTGTACATGTGCAGCTTTCTACATTCATTTCTACACTACTGCAATTCTCTTCTAATTGGGCTTCCTCTTACTAAACTCTCCCCACTACAGTCTGTCCTGAATGCGGCCGCCAGACTCATCTTTCTGTCAAACCACTACACAGACACATCTATCTTGTGTCAGTCACTGTATTGGTTGCCCATCCATCACAGAATACAATATAAAATTATCACACTGACCCACAAATCCATCCATAGCGCTGCACCCCCCTATATCTCCTCTCTCGTCACTGTCTACCGCCCTAACCTTCCTCTCCGTTCTGCCAATGACCTTAGACTTGCATCCTCTGTTATCCGAACACCCCCACTCCCATCTCCAAGACTTTTCTCGAGCTGCACCGGTGCTCTGGAATGCTTTACCCCAGACAATCTGATTAATCCCCAACTACAGCAGCTTCAAAACTGCCCTAAAATCACATCTGTATGGTCAGGCTTATCACGTGACATGATCACCATGTAGTGTGCGGAGGGTGTAGAACAATAACACCTTTTATCCTTCCTCCTCTGTTCCTCAGATCCTGGCCCCTCCATCTAGAAGTTACACTGCACTCCTTGCACTTAGTATCTGTTTATTCACAGATACTGACTGGTGACAGGTTCATACAGCTTCAGTTACACAACCTTTTCTATTAAAAGATGGCTGGACCATGGTAGCAAACAAGTCCTCTGACCTCTTGTGTCCCCCTATCTCCTCATAGAATGTAAGCTCTTGCGAGCAGGGCCCTCACTCCTATTATTTCATATGTTTATTTCTTTGTCACATTGTAATGTCTCATATTGTCTGTTCATGTGTCCCCTGATTTGTAAAGTGCTACGGAATATGTTGGTGCTATATAAAGTTATTAATTATTATTATGGAAGCTTGGAGAACGGCAGAATACACTTACTTACCTATATTCAGAACTCCCATAGATGCGAATAGAGAGACACTTATGAACAGCCATAGGACCAGGCAGAAAGGAGTTTTGGGGACTCACATTACAGAGATAGGTGGTGGTCCCAGAGGTAAAACTTACATCTATCAGACACTTAGATCAGAGCCTGTCAATATACCATAAATGCAATCAGACAAACCCTTAAAGAGGAGCCATCACCTCTCCTGCCATATTTGTTTCAGAAAATCACAATTTTGGAACATCTTTCCCAATAACTCTGTATTGTGCCAATCCACTGTTCATGTATTATTGAACTGACAATTATTTAGAATTTTGTAGGAGGAGGAACAAAAGAGGAACGGCACAATGCAGGATAAGCCATAAATATATGATAGGAGCGGGGCTGATAGCCGGTCTCTGCACGGAGGTACATCTTGCTTGTGAACTACACAGTTCATGGAGCAAGAAGCAGAAGGCTCTGTGCACCATATAGCTGCTGGGTGCCAATACTACAGCTTTGCTGCCATTGGGTTCACAACTCCATTGGAATTTCCATCACAGATTCCATAAGAAAAGAAATATATATTAAAAAAAAAAAAACCACAAATATCAGCACGCTGCGTTTTTTTTCCTATAAAATTACAGGCATCACAACAAACACCTGAGGCAACCCATTATATACAGGCAGGACCTTCAGTACTGCAACGGAAACATAACTTCTAACAATTTATTTTCCCTGTTCCCATAACGGAAAAGAAAAATTAAACTACAAGTACACATGTGAATCTAACCCCATGCTGGCCATATACACCATATATATATACTGGGGACTGTGTGGTAAGGTGTCACCCAGATGATAGACATCCTCACCTGTCCCCAATACTCGTACCCTCAGCTAGGCTCCATGTCCCCTAAATGTGGAGAGGGGAGGAGGCTACTGCCAGACACTTTTGGTTATAGCTTTTCTCTCTGAGAACAAAAGGATCAGGCAGCTGAAATCCTTAGTCAAGGAGCAAGATTTAAAAGAAGGTAAGTAACAGGTAATCTTCCCATGTAGATACAGGCTTAGATATGATTTCTGAGCTACTGATGTGAGGGTTGCTTTAAGACTTTTAACCCCAAACTGAGAAATTATCAAAATGATCAGAATTCCTCTCTTTAGGGTGCGGCTCTGAACTTGTACATGAACAACTACCACACCCCACCCCCAACTGATCTATATGTATGTCTAGCCAATAGGCCGCCAATATAGATATGATATATGAACGTGCCATTGTATGAATAAAAGGAGTTGTTCGGGTTCTCCAACTGATGGCCTATCCATAGGATAGGCCATCAATAATAGATCTGTGGGATCTGTGAGACCGCATGGATCCCAGTATTGTCCGTGCTGCTCACTCACCACACATACTGTAGCAGTTGGTTTTGAGGTCTATGGGGCAGTACTGCAGTACCTACACCAGCTGCTACAGTTTACGGCGCGTAAACAGTGCTTAGAGCCGCATTGTCTTGGTATAGCTGAACTGTAGGGATCCCAGGTGACAGATCCCCAAAGATCTAATATTAATGTCCTATCCTAAGGATAGGCCATCAAGTGTAGAAACCGGATAACTGTACTAATAATAGTAATGATAGTAATATTAATCATTTCAATGATCTGATATGTGCTATATAAAGTAAGAGGATTTGGCCCACCACTGATTTCCAGAATAAACGGCCTTTATGGAGCCCTTAAAGAGATGGTCTTTTCTTGAAAAATTATTTTCAAATAAACTTTTAGCAGATATGGAGAAAATAAAGAGCTCTACTAAAAAAGTGGCTGCAAAATTGTCTCTGATGGTTATAAGGGGTTGTCCAGGCTAAAATTTTATTTTTTAATTAGGCCAGGGGAGGTGAAAAAAAAAAAAAACACACACAAAAAAACATACTCACCTGTCCCAGGTGTCCTGCAGCTCTGTTGTTGTCTTCCGGTGTTAGTCCTGGGTAGCAGGACTGAACCGCGGTGGGAGGACACCGGAGCACCGGAGACAGGCATGTTATTTTTTTTTTTCTCCTTCCCTGGCCTGATTAAAAAATAATATTTTAGCCTGGACATTGTCTTTAAAGGAAGTCCCCTTGTGAATCTTTGGCTACGTCAGGACATCGCTGATTATTGTGAATATGCAAATGAGCTCTTTGGAGCAACTGCAGTGCCCTCATTGCTCCAAGGAGCTCATTTGCATATTTACAATAATCAGCAACTCCCTTATTGCTCAGAAGGGCTCATTTGCATATAGACAAAAACAGCAATATTTTGGGAGAGGAGGCACCAATTCACTAGGAAAAAAAAAAAACACTGTTTGCTTCAGGTGTCCTTAACCCAGGTGTCAAAAAAAAAAAAAAAAAAAAAAAAAGGCTGCAGTGCTGAGGCTACTTCAAACAAGTGATCATGGGGATTCTGGCTATCAAATGCTGATATTGATGGACTATCCTAGGGAGAACATATTAATATTAAAAGTACTTGAAATCCCCTTAAAAATCATTTTTTGGTAAAGCTCATACATTATTGGTAACCAAAATTTGACACACCCATCTAAGCAAAGGGTCCAATTAGACCAATAAATTATACATACTCCTTAATAATAGGCTCTTATTAGGGGGCGTTCACACTACAGCTTTTTGTGTCCATTGTCTGTATCGGTCATAGAATGTTAACAACGGACAATGAATCCTATTAATTTCAATTGAATTTTTAATATTGTCCAATTGCACCAAATCCGTCATAGGTATGTTATTTTGGTTGACCAAATAATGAGGGGTGCAGGACTTTTGCCTCTATTCAAAATAACGGACTTTGATGGATGGTAAGTGTCCGTTATTTTTTAATATTAAGGTCCATGGGCAACGGAAAAATAACGGATTGTCATCTGTTACACCGTCTGTTATTTGTGTCTGATTTTTTTTTCAAAGCATGCTCAGAAAACAAAAGAAAATTTAACAAAAATAGACCATCATAATTGACATTAACAGATGAATTTTTGTCCGTTTTTACTATATTTTTAATGGATTCACTTTAATTGACACATTTATATTGGTGACGCTAGGTTTACCCTAGTGTTTGGGTCTTCGTTGTTCGGGTCTGCATGGAGACTTCAAAGACAGAGACCCTGTCCACTTTTCAGAGGAATCTGCGGCAGTTTCGTACAGAGACTCCAACGCAAATGTGAACCTAGCCTTAGCATCCCTTTACCATGTTATGATAGGTGTGGATTTTTTTTTTTCCTTCTTTAAAACAAATCCTATAGCGGACTAACAGCAGTAGTGTGAACCCACCCTTAATTCTGCTCAAAGCCCCTGGTGCTGAAAACCCATGGATGTATGTAAACTCTACAGTCACAATGGGGTCATATCCACCAGTCACATAACCTCAATGTCCAAGGGCTATAGAAATGTATGTCGGTAGATCAACCTTATAAAAAAGAATACATTTTTAACTGGTGGATTTTTCCAATAACATTAATTGTGCCAATCGCTTACCTGAATGTTATCGAATTGCAAGCCTGGCATAGTCAGTTTCTCCTTATCAATAAACACAGGGTTGTACTGTTGAGTAGCTAGAGAAATGAGTATGTTCCTGGTCTCCTCGGAGGGCAGCCAAGCATCATTTCTCCTGTCCATCTCACTCATGTTAAGAGCCGTGGCAAAGGGGTCATCACTTCCAGCAAACACA
The DNA here is from genome assembly GCA_947044405.1 of Leptodactylus fallax. NCBI lineage: Eukaryota > Metazoa > Chordata > Amphibia > Anura > Leptodactylidae > Leptodactylus > Leptodactylus fallax. The sequence continues at coordinate 4,935,544 of CAMRHE010000085.1, forward strand.
CTATGAATCTGAGAGAATGGCTTTGGGGACTGCGGTACTTCCACTGAAGCTGATGGCCCACTCGAGTCAAGGGACTTGTTCACCATAAAGAAGCTAACGGCAGCAGGGTCCTGGGAGGTACTGGAGTCTGGAGTTATAGGTGCTGGGCTGCGTTCTGGGGCACCTGGTGCTGCATTTGGATTACTGACAGAGATGAATGTGGATGAAGTGGTGAAGGAATCAAAAAAGTCTGCGGCTGAAGAATTGGTACTGCCGTTATCCGAGAAGAAGTTGCTCAAGCTTGGACTGGGCTGGACGACATGTGTTTGAATCTTTGCAGCACTTCTCACTTCAGTTCCAAAACTGGGCGATTTAACCATCTGCGATTCAAAGCCATCATGGATTAAAAATGACTGCTGTGAATTGGACTGGCTGAAGATGGTGCAGACTGGGATGGTCTCTTCTGCTGGAGATGGCTTGCTAATTGGAGTAACCAATTCCTCCTTGTGCTCTCCTTGTGTCTTTACATTCAGGTTTTCTTTTGCCACATCTGGTAAATCCTGCTGTTGGATAAAGTCACTGGTGACAGTCAACGTCTCTGAGGCTTCAGGACTGATGTCAAGCTCTGTACTGTTCTTGCTGTCTATCTGCTCATCCGTAACCCGTTCAAGTCCTAAAGTTTCGCTGCTCTCTATCTCATCCACAATGTCTTGTAAGCATCCGACATCTCCAGCATCATCTTCACTGACATTAGGAGAGTCAGAGATAATAACACTTTCCATCATTTGCTCATTTAGCTTGTCCAGCAGATTGCCTGAATCTTCAGATAGGGTGACATTTTCCTCAGATCCAAAGGTGTCTGCATCAAGATCGATTGTTTCATCTTGGAGGAGAATCTCCTCTTGTTCTTCAGAGGGATTGATTTGTGAGAGTCCTACGACGGTAGTAGAGTCTGATTTGGCTGCATTGCTGGATGAGGTCCTCTCATTTTTGGGGCTGGTATCAGGGTTTTCCATTTCTCCTAAAGGGCAAAACACATGATTTATGAAGCGACAGAAATGGCTCAAACACCCAGTATGTCTAATAGCAGAACCCTCACAATGTGTGTATATGAAATAACTACATCAGGTGACCTCTTTGGGTAAAAAAAAATCCATACTCACCTGTCTGTGGCGCTCCAGTGTTCCAGGCCGCTGTCTGGATCAGTGGCGCCCCGGGGCTTGTACCGGCGGAAGTCCTCGCCACACATGACCACTGAGGCCAATCAGTGACCTCATCGGCCTAAGGGAAGGAACCGGGACGTCACTCACGTATGTCACCTGTTCCCGTTCCTTTCCTTAAGCCGCTGATTGGCCTCAGCGATCACTTGCGGCAGGGACCTCTGCTGGAACAAGCCCTGGGATGCTGCTGAGCCAGACAGCAGCCTGGGACACCAGAGCAGAGGGGACAGGGTTTTTATTTTTTTCACCTTACCCAGTCTCCTGGAAAAAAGCTGTAATTCCTGGATAACCTCCTTAAGGACACTTATCCCATATGCACAGGATAGGGGATAAATGTCAGATCGCTGGGGGTTCAGCTGCCTGGTCCCCCTGCATTCAGGAGAAAGGGAGACCAAAGGTTCCCCATGCCTCCCCCTTGTGATTGGAGTGTCAATGAGCTTGTGTAACTGGCTGAATTCACTGCTATGGAGCTGCTGGCGCTTGCAGTCCCATCAGCCTGGAGGTTGGACCCCCAGTGATCTGACACTTATCTCCTATCCATTAAGTGGTCACAACGTACCACAGTTATCATGGCGGTCACTGATGTAGCCCCATCCAAAGGCACAACTTGAAGCACCTGGGCTCCAATGCTAAATCTGTACCTACCCCGTGCCCTTTAGAATAGTGGTATATATTATGTGGCAGAGGGCACATTGGGGCCCCCTCAGTGTCCAGGGCCTGACAGCGACTACTACTGCTGCACCCCCTATAGCTACAACCCTGGGCCCCTCAACAAACACCAGCAGGGATCAGCAGAGACTGAGCATCCAGCATTCAGGAGGTAAGTACCCCTCTATTTTCTTTAACTTTGTCAATTTTTGGCAAATTTTTCAATGAAACGAGATAACTGCACATGACTAACAAGAACATCCATTCACTGACAGGAAGCAGATATCTTTATAATAGTGAACACAGTAAACACAATGTTCAAAATAACCTGAACTTTAATCTTAACAATAACCAAGCTTTACTCGTAGAAAACAGGAAAACTCTTTAAAATCCCACATTCAATATATAGGTTGTAAAAGAAAAACAAAAAACCCACACAGCAAATGTTAAGACGCCACGTTACAAACGAACACATACACCTTGTTCACACCAGACTACTAGAAACCACTATGGTACCAAACCAACCTGACACCTTGCACCGGTCTTGCCCACCTCTGTCACACTCAGATGATACCGGCTATCAATGCGCAGGCGTAAAAATCTGCCAAGCCTTGTCAGAACAAGGCGCAAGCGTCAAATTTCTAGCCAGGCGCCTGTACGCATGCGTGAGTTACCTCGCGCAAGCGTAGCACTCGCAAAATGAAATTCAACCAACTTTCTTTACACACTACAGTGGCTTGGGAAACAGGAAGATGAGATTGTACGGAAGCAGTAGTGAGTCAAAATAGATCATTGAATGCAACGCAGAAGGTGTTGACACTATATAGACCGGGGATGGAGGACGATGCACCTGTTATATACGGGCTGGAGTTTCAGGTGTGTGTTTTGGTGTTGGTATATTTATATGACGTGATGTTACAGAGATGTCACCTTGTTGACACTTGTATGGGACCAGAGCACTTGAATGTAGCCATTGCTATTGGAAACAGACAGTTGAGCTTCTATGAGTTTTCCTACATCACATTAGTATACAGTGTCCGATGTATAAACTATACTTCCCAGAATGCAAATCACTGGATCTACAAATAAGCCACCAAGGAATGCTGGGAGATTTCAGCTCTGAAGCCTGCAGAATTTTGTATGCAGATTTGGACTGTAATACAGCTTGTAATTCAGTGTCCAATACAGATTGCAAAATGAGCACACCATTTAGCTGACCTCCTCCATTACATTAGACCAGGGGTAGGCAACCTTCGGCACTCCAGCTGTTGTAAAACTACAACTCCCAGCATGCATACTTGCTCTGCAGTTCTTGGAACTCCCATGGAAGTGAATAGAGCATGTTGGGAGTTGTAGTTTCACAGCAGCTGGAGTGCCGAAGGTTGCTGACCTCTGCATTAGAAAGTGATGTTGCTCTTGCGTGATCTGCACCAGTCTTGGTGCACTAAAGGAGTCTGGCGCTTGTTTGCTTGTGAGTGGTGGGGCTCCAACATAGATCCTCTGAACTTACCATAGACTTGCTGGTAATACTTATGTGATGCTCACCTGCTGGGAGAATGGGACTCTCATGTACCTTTTTTCACAATTCACCTCAGCCACATTTCACATAGAAGTCAATGGAGAGGTAGCTTAAGCTCTTTCTGTAACTCACCAGAATGTTACTGCAAGCACATCCCCATTCAAGTCAATGGGACTCTGCTTTCAGTAATCTCCCGTCCGTTACAAGGTTATGGAACTATGCTAGTTCTGGTACATTGCAGGCGCAGCAAACAGCTGATTGACAGGGGTGCCAGGAGTAAAACCCAGGCAATCTGCTATTGAAGACATATAATAATAATAATACATTTTATTTATATAGTGCCAACATATTCCGCAGCACTGTACAATTTGTAGGGTTCAAGTACTGACAAAAAAGATACATTACAAAGAAATAGTCAATTCACACACTGGGACTGAGGGCCCTGCTCGCAAGAGCTTACAATCTATGAGGTAGTGGGGGTGACACAAGAGGTAGCAGGGGCGGCAACAGAGGTAGCATTGCTTATACAATGGTCAGACAATTTTGTAATAGAGGTTACTGTCATTACCCATATATAAAGCTGTATGAGCCATCACCAGTTGTGTACTTTAACATGCAGATGGTGCCTGGACATATAAAGTTAGTCTGATACGGCATCATATCCTGTGAGGTAATGTTGGAGCATAAACAGAGGAGGGTTCGTTTTAGGGCATCTAACTACGGAAGGGTTTACATTAGAAGTTGTGATAGGCCTGTCTGAAAAAATATGTCTTTAGTTTACGCTTGAAGCTGTGGAAATTTGGGGTTAATCTGATAGTCCGGGATAGAGCATTCCAGAGAAGTGGTGCAACTCAGGAGAAGTCTTGTATACGAACATGGGAGGTTCTGATAATAGAGGATGTTAGTCTTAGGTCATTGAGTGAACGGAGAGCACGGGTTGGGCGATAGACAGAGATAAGGGAGGAAATGTAGGGAGGTGCAGCATTATGGACAGCCTTGTGGATGAGGGTGATAAGTTTATATTGTACTCTGTATTGAATAGGCAGCCAATGTAGTGACCGGCACAGACCGGAGGCATCGCTGTGGTGTTTAGACTGATAGATAAGCCTGGCCGCCGCATTCAGAATAGATTGTAGAGGGGAGAGTTTAGTAAGGGGAAGACCGATTAGTAAGGAGTTACAGTAGTCAAGGCGAGAGTGAATCAGGGCAACAATAAGTGTCTTTAGTGTATCTCTGGTAAGGAAAGGGCGGATTCTGGAGATGTTTTTGAGGTGGAGATGACATGAGCGTGCGAGTGATTGGATATGGGGGGGTGAAGGAAAGGTCTGAGTCAAACATAACCCCGAGGCAGTGGGCATACTGCCTGGGTGTTATAGTAAGGCTGGAGACTGCAATGGAGATATAAGGGACAGATCTATTAGATGGTGGAAACAGCAGTAATTCAGTCTTTGAGAGTTTCAGTTTCAGATAGAGCGAAGACATGATATATATACATATCCCAAGGAAAGATCATTAATAGTTTACTGTTGGACAATCCCTTTAACGGGAGTCTATCACCACCAGAATCACTTCTAAAGCTTTTAAATGCTGTTGTAGGGCTAGTTACTGGCATAGTGAACATACCTTTTTTTGCGTCAAGGTGCAGTGTTGCTGCTGAGAAATGCAAGTTTTATTCCATATGCAAGTAAGCTGTTTGGTGCACTCACGGGTGGCCACATCTGCCACATCACCCATTTTCTTTTATGGTTGCCACTTAGTTCGGCCCCCAATATAAAAGTTGAAATTCTTAGCAAGATTACCCTTTGTCACAAGTAAGGCTTGTTCTCTGTGCCACTAACTGGCCATACAACAACATATAAGTGGTTTAAAATTAGTGGTAAAGTCGCTTTAAATAGGCACTGTACTATCTGTAAACTGCATAAATCAATAGTACATCGAATATAACAAACTTTGTACTATATCTTTTTGGAAAAGAAGCCTTATTCTTCCTTACCGTTCTTCATAAACTGTTTACTCTCTCTGAATTCACTGCCAAATCCATCTTGAGAGATGAGACAGACTTTTAGCTCATAGAGGGATCAGGTTACATCCTGTCCATAGAAGTCTAGGAAGAGAAGCTGCTGGAGGAAGACACAGACACAGATTGAGAGAGTGTTTAAGGCTAAGGCCCTATGTGGTGTCCCGCAGCAAAAAAGTGCTGCAGGAAAAACCGCGGTGGGAGCACATCGCGGTTCTTCCCACAGCGCTTTAGACAGAAAGTTCACACAGGTTTCCTATGCGGACTTTCTGTTTCAATTATATCTATGGGGAAACCGGTGGTGTTTCTGTAGGTATAATTGACATTCTGCGATTTCAAAAAACGCGCCGGTTTTGGAAATCGTCACGTGTCCGACTGATCTGATATGGATAAAGATAGGTTATCATAGACAGAGATGAGGGAGGAAATGTGGGAGGTGCAGCATTATGGAGAGCCTTGTGAATAAGGGATATATAAACTTATCACCCTCATCCACAAGGCTCTCCATAATGCTTCACCTCCCTACATTTCCTCCCTCATCTCTGTCTATCGCCCAACCCGTGCTCTCCGTTTACTCAGTGACCTAAGACTAACATCCTCTATTATCAGAACCTCCCACGCTCATATACAAGACTTCTCCCGAGTTGCACCACTTCTCTAGAATGCTCTATCCCAGACTATTAGATTAACCCCCAATTTCCACAGCTTCAATCGTAAACTAAAGACATATCTTTTCAGACAGGCCTATCACAACTCCTAATGTAAACCCTTCTGTAGTTAGAATCCCTAAAACGTACCCTCCTCTGTTTATGCTTCAACATTACCTCACAGGATATGATGCCGTATCAGACTAGCTTTATATGTCCAGGCACCATCTGCACGTTAAAGGACACGACTGGTGACGGCTCATACAGCCTTATATATGTGTAATCACAGTAACCTCTATTACAGAATTGTCTGACCATTGTACAAGCAATGCTACCTCCGATGCCGCCCGCTACCTCTTGTGTCACCCCCTCTACCTCATAGATTGTAAGCTCTTGCGAGCAGGGCCCTCAGTCCCAGTGTGTGAATTGAATATTTCTTTGTAATGTATCTTTTTTGTCTGTACTTGAACCCTACAAATTGTACAGTGCTGCGGAATATGTTTGCGCTATATAAATAAAATGTATTATTATTATTATCAGTATCTAAATCTAGGAAAACCACTGTAAGGGCCTATTCACACTGAGGAATTTGAATAGGAACTAAAAGTTATCTCCAAAAATCATCCCTTTGGAACTTGTGTCCGAAAGTGGAAGCCGCGTCTCAGCTTTCTGCCACAGGTTTCCACACTGATTGGCCTCATATACAATGGGGCTAAGCAAGCATGATCCTCGGAGTGTTTTCCAGGCAAAGGTTTCCGTGGTAATGCAGCCACGGAAATCACGGCTAGATTAAGATGAAGTCTATGAAAACAATTGGAATCCGATTTTGAGGTGGAATCTATAGTTCTCACTTGCAGTAATTTTAGCGGCTATAATGAGTACTGCAGTGGTTGTCCCATTCAAGGATATGGCCACTATTAAAAATACAGCGAGTGAGCATGGCAGCTTACAGCTGATCAGTGGGGATCCTGACAGTGGGACCCCAGCCAATCTAAAATTGAATCAATATTTAAAAGCTGGATAATTCCTTTAAATGTACACATAAAAATATGCACCCTGTTTCCCCCTTGTGTTGACTAGAATTCAGTTATGTTCACATGGGAAATGATGGTGTATATTTTGGTGCATAAAACGGCTGTTTTACAACTGTTTTATCTGCCAAAATATGCCAGCCTGCCACTGACTGGAATGGCAGATATGACCATGGTCTTTCAGACAGCGCAGATTTTTATTTGGTGTTTTCCAAAAACGTGGTGCGTAAAATTCCAAAAGTGATTGTTACTTCTTCCGAGTGTTTGTCCAGTTCTGTACTTTTCTGCGATTTACTTATTCCATATGAATCTACCCTAATGCTATTTAGCTATTTATGAAGCTAGAGGAGCAGAGTTCCCTTACACAGATTACCCATGAAATTTATCAAATTTATGTATGAGATAGCCAAGATGACTGTCTATAAAATGATGGTAGTCTCGCGTTCCAAGCTGTAGTGGATGGTGCGATATGGAGTCTGAAAGTCACAAGTTCAAAACATTGTTACCCTTTTGCTTGTCAGTGTATGGTACTTGAGGAGTTTTGGGCATCAAGCAATATGGCCGATGGAAATGGCAGCACGCCATCCACTCTACAGTGGCTTGGAATGGTATTGCAGTTTAGTCTCATTCACTTGAACAGCTATTCTGGCATGTTTGTTTTTTTTTGTTTTTAATAATGTGTAAGGAAAATAATTTTTTTTTTTTGTTTTTTTTTAACATATTTTTTTAGTCCCACTGCGTTTTAATAGGCTCAGGTACATGTTACCTGGGGGAACTATTGTTAGGCCACCAGCTGCCTTGGCAACCCATTGCCACTGCAGCTGATGAGTTTATAGAGCTTGCCCCGTCCCTTTGTAAAACCATGTCTGTGCTGTAGGCTTATTATCTGTCAGCTGAGAGGTTAAAAAGCCAGAATCGGAGTTAACCCCTGACTTGCTGCGGGTAATACAGGTACAGCAAGTAATAGTATATTATAGTGTGGGAAACACCTGCTCCTCATGCTATACTACCCGTGTTTCTCCAAAAATAAGACAGGGTCTGATATTATATTTTTCTCCGAAAAAAAGGCTAGGGCTTATTTTCGGGGGTAGGACTTATTTTTCAGGCACCGAAGCGAATCAGAATCTAGGGTGGCACATGACATCTGGTCAAGTAGGTAGCCAAGCCTACAGTATAGTAGCAGCCAGGAGGTGGCACTCGGGAGGCAGGAGGCGGGGCTCAGGAGCAGGTGAGCAGATTTTGCCCTGCCGTGGCAGGAGGTAGCGGGGCACTTGTCCAAAACGGTTGGGAGCTATGGTATGCCTATTCTCCGCCTCCATGACGTCATGTGACATAACCTAGCGCTGGAGGCACTTACTGTAACTAGGGCTTATTTTTGGAGTAGGGCTTATATTTCAAGCCTACTCCAAAAACCCTGCAAAATCACGGTAGGCTAATTTTTGGAGAAACAAGGTATTAGGGTATGTTCACACTACCTTTATTACAGTTTATAGGATGACAGCAACAAACATTAAATGTCAGCACGAAATAGCATGTTAATATACACACAGTACAGGGCTTTGCATGCACTTTCCCAAGATGTCTTTCCTGTGTCAGTCTGCGGTTCCATTACTGAGAAAAAAAAAAAGACTTTTAAAAATAGTTGAATTGGGCTTTAGAGACCTGTAATCTTCACTTTGGGTTTCGGTAACGCTGTTTATTACACACCCCTAAAGCCCATTTATTATCATATTATTATGCCACTTAGTAATTTAGACAAATATTATGTTTCCCCTTTATGATTTTTCCAGTTTCCTAATTTTTTGCAGTATTATTATTATGCTTACTTCTATAGCGCCATCATATTTCGCAGCGTTTTACAGACATTGTGAGTCACTGTCCCATATAGGGCTCGCAATCTACATTCCCTATCAGTATGTCTTTGGAGTGTGGGAGGAAACCGGAGTACCCGGAGGAAGCCCACGCAAACACGGGGAGAACATACAAACTCCTTGCAGATGTTGTCCTTGGCAGGACTAACCACTGAGCCACTGTGCCTGTCCTTGATTTTTAGGGTAAGTTGTCCAGAAAAAAAAAGCTTCATGCTCGTGCCGACTGTGCAGCACATGCTCCATTCCGTACCGATGTCTTACAGCAGGTCCTATAAAAAATTGGAATAGAGCATCGGAAGACCCTCAAGCTGCTCCCAAATAGAAATGTTGGATTGCTGTAAAACTGGGCATGTAGTTATGTCTCAGGTAGATATGTAAATGATTACAGATGTGGTCTTATTAGATACTGGGTCTTGCCACAAGAGTGTAAAATGCCTCTTCTATTGCCCTATAAAAAGCTCTCAGAGGCTACTTTTGAGTAGTGCAACTCCTAGTGAGAAATTGTTGAGGCTAGGTCCGCATGGCGACCTGAAAGATGGAGAGCTTGTCCGCTTAAAAAGTGGCTACCCGCAGACCCCATAGACTAAATAATGGTTTCTGCCAGTTTTATACTGAAACCGGCAGAGAGAAAAGACCTCTGTGCAGGACTTTTCTCTTTGCCAATTTTAGCCGAGATCTGCAGCGGAGTCCAACGTAGTTGTGAACCTAGCCTGACTGATAGACTCAATGACTTCGCCCAGCTGACAGATTTTGGGAGGGGACGCATCATTGGACTGAGAGAAGCAGGATGATCATTTTGATGAATTTCCCGCCATCTGTTAGAAGGTATTGTGGTTATGTGAGGGAACACACACGGCGAGCAGGCTGCAGATGGCCCGGACAGACCAGCAGTACAGAAGATCATTTTATCTGCCGACAAACACAAGTAGCTCCCAGAGTTTCTTGTTCACCATCCGGACACAGGTGGCATCTGCATTACACACCCCTGTCTCTGCCCCCACCATTTCCAGGTAGTTAGCAGAAGGAAATGATTCCTTCCATTGACAGCCAGCCACTGTCACCTTCGTTTGCAATAGTGTTGTGAATGAGAATCCTGGACTGCTATGGACTGGAATTGTATTGTCTTTAGCGTCAAATTCAGGTGCTGTTTGGAATCTGACAACAGTATGGAGACCTTGTGGTGAGTGCTTCTACCCTGCCTTTGTTGTGGAGCGGCACACTGCCCCAGCTGCTGGTGTGATGATCTGGGGAGCCGTCGCACACCCTTCACCCCTAGTAGTGATACTTGGGACACTAACAGCTCAGCAGTATGTGCAGTAAATCCTGCGGCTACATGCGTTGTTTCTCATGCCAGGGCTTCCCACTGGCATTTTTCAGCAAGATAATGCTAGACCTCAGACTTTAAAGAGGTTGTCCAGGATAATTTTTTTTTTTAATTAGTCTGGGGAAGGTGAAATTTTTTTAAAAAAAAAACATACTCGTCTTGTCCCCGGATGCTCCGGTAAATCGGGGACAGGTGAGTGTGTTTTTTTTTTTTTTTTTTTTTTTTTATCATTTTGTACACCTTCCCCGCCTTAAAATAAAATTTAAAAAAATTATCCTTTAAGGGTTTCGAGGGAACGTCTCTGCCAGATCGTAACTCTTCCTTGGCCTGCCTGCTGGTCATCAGATTAATTGCTAATTATATAACCAGCTGGGGCGCCAAGCTAGCTGAAAAGACAAGCACTGAAAAAAAGCAGATTGACTCAGAAAAGCCTCAAAATCGGCACCAAAAAAGCAGTGTGAACAGAGTGCTATTCCACATCTGCTGGCATTAAACACAATGAGTGCATGTAGCCGGGGGGTGTGATTCAATAGTACAGATGGCAGATGGATGACATCCGTGTGTCTTCACTGTTCTGTCTGTGAGCCCGAACTGCAAAATGGACAGGAATAGGACCTGTCCTGAGTTTTTCCCCAGGGTCCGTAGAAATGCTGTGTATGGGTCTGTAGAAATGCTGCATTGTGCTATGGGAAATATAAAGGAAGTTCTTATACTTCTACCGTCTGCTTAATCCACTCCTGGCTTTGGCTCAAAAAACCGCAACAAAATCTGTAACGAAAATAGCTGCTTTTCCGCAACGTGGGGCCTAAACCCTAGACTGTTTTCAGCAAAGTACTCATTGGAAAAATCTGAGGAATATTTTGCCTGTGGAAAGTGCAGCAGAAAAACAAAAACTCTTTTTGCCATAGTTTCTGTTGCGGGATTGTGCGTGCTGATCTGATGACACACAAGACATGTTAATATGAGTAAAAACAAATGTGTAATAGTTCCCCTAGGAAGCATAAGCGATTGTGAATTAGTTTTACCTTCTTGGGGCAAATTAAAGTAACAACAGGTACGATGGAGAGGCTGATTCTTCTCTAGTTTTGCATATTGCTAGTACCCTTGTCACTGCTGGTAGCCTGAGGCCTACCTGTAGCCCATTCTGCTTGTACATCCAGTTCCTCATAGTGGTACATCCATATGTGCCGTTTGAAGAAGGATTGCTGTATCTCCCAGCACCATCTCAAGAGCGTGGAGTAGATATCAGGACATGGACTGTATGAGAAGACCTGACATCCTTTAGTAGCATTTATTCCTTCAAACTATTGTAAGTGGCCATGAACACGGCTGAATCCCATCCATGAGAAACAATCCACGTGTGGGCTGTATTTCCCGGACTAATTTTGGGCATCTAGCTGCTACTTACAGAAGTATTCTGACGACTCTGCAATAGTAGGCCTCATCACAGACGATGATGACAGGGAGTACAGAGAACTGAAACGGGTTTTTTGTGGAATGGTGCCAGCGGAACCACCTGAAGATTAACGTAGGGAAGACGAAGGAGATGGTGGTGGACTTCCGTAAAGGCAGATGCCCTCCTAAACCAGTGGACATCCAAGGGACGGGCATCGAGATTGTGAACACCTATAAGTACCTGGGTTTGCTCCTTAATAATAAGCTGGACTGGGCAGATCATGTGGAGGCCCTGTACAGGAAGGGCCACAGCAGGCTCTACCTGCTTAGGAAGCTGAGAGCCTTTGAAGTCTGGGGGGAATTTCTTAGGACTTTTTTCAACTCGGTAGTGGCATCAGCCATCTTCTTCAGAGTAGCCTGCTGGGGGAGCAGTATATCATCCAGGGATAGAAATAAACTTGACAAGCTGATTAGAAGGGCCAGCACTGTCCTGGGGAGCCCCCTGGACCCAGTGCAGGCGGTGGGTGACAGAAGGATACTGGCCGTGGTGAGCTCCATGCAGAAGAAGAGGTCCCATCCCATGTATGAGACCGTGATCGTGCTGGGCAGTACTGTCAGTGACCGACTGCTCCACCCTAAGTGTGAGAAGGAGCGCTATCGGAAGTCTTTCCTCCCCACCGCGGTTAGGCTGTACAACCAACACCGACCTAAGCGGAGATCATTACATACAGAGAACTGAAATATCTTTCTGTTTGTGATATCCAACCCCCCCCCCCCCCCCCGGGCTAGTCCCATGGTGGGACTATTAAAGGATTTAATAATAATATGTGTAGAATTCACTACATCATCAAATCTGTCAGCTCAGTACATTAGCGATTGAGCTGTTTGGGAGCTCATTACATCATAACTGACTGTGGCCGTGTTCAGTCCTGGAAATAGGGCCCACAAAAAGACCATTTTTCCAGGACAGGACTCTGTTGTGCGCATAACCACTTAGACCTTACTCCGGTGTAATGGGCTCTGGGTTCTTACTTTTGCAGGACCGTGCCCTTGCTCATGTGGCCCAAGTGTGTAGGAAGTTACTGGATAAAGAATACATTGATGTCATTGACTGGCCCTTACGTTTCCCAGACCTGTATCCAATTGAGAAGCTCTGGAACATTATTGAATCATTGCATCCAACACCACCAAGTGGTGCCACAGACTGTCCAGGAGCTCACTGATGCCCTGATCCTGATCTGGGAAGAGATTCTCCAGGATGCCATCTCCTCAGGAGCATTCCCAGACATGGTCTGGAGTACGTACAGGCACAGGGGAGTCATACACACTACTGAGTCACATTGTTGCCATGATAAAAGTCAACCAAAATGGAAACCTCTATATCGTTTTAATTTCTTACTTGTGATTTTTGGTGTGATTTAGAACCCAGCTGTCAGTTGGTTGATGATTTTGGTTTAACATAAATATCTGATTGTGGGGGGCCCCTGCACATAAGCAGATAACTTATAATGGTTGGGAACTAGTGGGAGTGACTTCAAAGACTTCAGTGGGAGCTGCGCTGCAGTTATGGCACCCGGCCACTATACAGGGCATAGACAAACTGCTTCTAACTCCATGCATTGTATAATACGGGCATCGGAAGTGGTCCCGAACAGCTGATCCGTGCAGGAGACGTTGATTCCCCCCCCCCCCACTGGTCAAATATGATGGTGAACCTTTTAGAGACCGAGTGCCCAAACTGCAACCCAAAACCTACTAATGTATCGCAAAGTGCCAACATGGCAATTTAATACTGTGCGGATCCACAATTGTGGTCAGTTACGGACCCACAAAATACGGTCGTGTGAATGGGGCTTTACAGAGCTTTCAATGATACAAAACAACTTTGTACTGAAAGGTAGAAGTTTGCATTTGGCATAATTTTGAACAATTAATGTTCACTAGTTACATCACACAGGATCTGTTTTATAGTGACCGCGCAATGTTATTGCAACCTGTAATAATATCACGTCTGCTATAAACACTATGTAATATAAATAGTGAAGGACCCCCACACAGTACAATTTGCTCCACAGTGGCCCCAACACAGTATAATCTGTTCCACAGATGGGTGCCCACAGAGAGGACTCTGAGTGCCACCTCTGGCACACGTGCCATAGGTTCGCCACCACGGGCCTAGCCTAAGGATTGGCCAGAAAAAAAAATTTCTGGACAACCCCTTTAATTTCTTGGAGCAATATATGTGTCCTATGTAACGTGTGTGCTGTCCGTGTTTGCTTTGTCTTCCCCGCAGAAGCTCTTCTCATCCTATTCATGTCACATTGCCGTCCCGATACGGCACTAATTAACTCCAGATTATGAGACCTGCTTGTTAGGCGTCTTGCTATATCAAAATACATGGCTCAATGTGGATCAGCTGCTTTCTAAGCAATTATTTTCCCTGGATTCATGTAGGGAAAGCTAAATTATTTCAGGTGGTTTATTAGCATCTTCACTTTTACCTATGAGATTAATTCTATAACACCTAGGGTGTAATTTTATCAGTCCCATAACTAAGCCTGTAATAAAATACCCCGCTACACACCATTATTTGAGCGCAGTGTCGGAGAGGAGCTGTAAAGAAGCCAGACACTTCTATGCATTGGAGTCTTGGATGGCGGCTTTTTTTAGCTACGTGATATCATTGTTTTCAGTGTCTTGTTTACCGACGATTCCCAGTTGACCTGTATCTTTGGGACTAACATTTGGATGGGTTTCATGTTTAGTAAAGTCGAACTTCTCGGGAAAGTTTGGGGTGATTAAATGTCTGCACCAGACTCCCAAATTGCCGCCTTTGCCTTCTCTTTGGAAAGATAAAATATGAAATTTTCTGTCATTTATGCCGTGCTTGTGTGGTTTGTGTTGCTATATTTTTAATTTCGGTGTCTCTTCTGTGACTGAGGGATCGGTTTCTATGCCCGAGGCTGTGTGTTTTGTCATTGATTTTATCCAGGACGACGTAACTATAATTTAAGGCTCCAGTTACTGCTCAAGAAACTAATTGAGAAACTGATATTTTATACTACTTCAATGAACTCTCTGGGTCTAAAATATCTGAATCTGTCGACAGGCAGGGTAATAATAGTAATCCTTAGTATATTGATGGTGGCTATCGTACTTCTGTAATAGGAACTGGTCACGTGGAATATGCACTCAAGTCTGTGGGTAGTATGTTATAGAGCCGGAGGAGCTGAGCAGATTAATATATAGCATTGTGGAAAAAGAGTCAGCATATTTGGAAATTTTTTGATTGAAATTTGGGCTTAGCAGTCCAGTGGGCGGACTCACTCCATGATTGACGACTTTCCCTATATGAATTTGCATGGAAAGATAGCTGTCAATAACTGATTAGAACCACCCACTGGACTCCTAAGTTCAGGAAGAGGTGCTATTTCAGTAAAAAAAAAAATAATCACAACTAATAGATATGCTGAAAAAATACACTCCAATGAAACCACACCTATTTGCCCAACAGAAATACAAATTGACAGCTTGGTGCCAATAAATAATAAGTAAATGCTACTTACATTTGG
The DNA here is from genome assembly GCA_947044405.1 of Leptodactylus fallax. NCBI lineage: Eukaryota > Metazoa > Chordata > Amphibia > Anura > Leptodactylidae > Leptodactylus > Leptodactylus fallax. The sequence continues at coordinate 4,950,767 of CAMRHE010000085.1, forward strand.
CACAAGGCAATACACAACAATATGGTGCAAATAAAATACACCCTTATTCTGGTGAGCCAGGAATGATATTTCTTTTCAAATAAGGCTTAAAGGTGTTGTCCAGGATGTACAGTTTTTGGCAAGGAGGCCAAGTAAGGTAAACAAAAAAAAAAAAACTCCCCTGTCCTTGGTACTCTGGTGTCTCCCACTACGGTCCAGTCCTGGGGTCTTGTTCTGGCGGAGGTCCTTGCCACACGTGACTGATGAGGCTAGTTAGTGGCCTTAAAAAAGACACAGGACTTCATAGGTGACGTTTGCTTGTGATATCCTGGTTCCTTTCCTTAAGCTGCTGGACCAGACAATGGCAGGGGACACCGAAACATCAGGGACAGGTGAGTAAGTTTTTTTTTCTTATATTTTTATTTTTTACTTTCTCCCGTGTCCTTGCGGAATAATGTATATCCTGGACAACCTCTTTAAGTTCACAACTGCTTCTTTTCACTAGTAGAACCAGCACCTTCCAAAAGCTTCTTCAAAAGCATCTTAACTCTTTAACCAGAACCCTACACTGTACTGATGAGGAGCAAAAAATCCGAAACAGTCCTGTCTATAGATGAATGTTTCAGGTTTGACTGATATGCCACGTCATATATAGGTCAGACATTGATTTACAAGGTAACTGCATCTAGATGGCACTAGAGAGAATATTCTTTCTTCTAGAAGAGAGCTAATTTGCCTATTTGTAGATGTAGAACCACCAAGTAGACTGGGGAAGTTGGTTGAGATGTCTAATGTCCATCTAAAATTTAGTTTTCCGTTTCTGAATATCAAATCTTTGGATTAGGGATCCTTTAGAATCTGTTGTTTTAAAATGGCTCCTGCAAGTCATAACGCTAGTGTGAAAAAGAGCCTAAGACCTCCTACACATGACCATGCGCACAGGCCAAAGGGGTTCCAATGTTTTAAACCGTAACTAAACTTTTGGACAGTTTTTGATTTTCTGTCAGTATTTATGTCATTTAACACATTTTGTAATATACTTTATACAAATTTTGGCTCCTTTTTGTGAAATCCTGCATTTATTTACTCTCCTCCTTGCTTCTGTATTGAAAGCTGTAATTTCCTCTCAATACTCACATTACTGTGTATGGAGTAGGGGCTGTGTAACATGTAGAGAAAATGAGGGTAGGGTAGGGTCACTTCAAACAGTTATACACACGTGGACAAAATTGTTGGTACCCCTCGTTTAATAAAAGAAAAACCCACAATGGTCACAGAAATAACTTGAATCTGACAAAAGAAATAATATATAAAAATTATATGAAAATGAACAAATGAAAGTCAGACATTGTTTTTCAACCATGCTTCAACAGAATTTTTTAAAAAAGAAAACTCATGAAACAGGCCTGGACAGAAATGATGGTTCCCTTAACTTAATATTTTGTTGCACAACCTTTTGAGGCAATCACTGCAATCAAACGATTCCTGTAACTGTCAATGAGACTTCTGCACCTCTCAGAAGGTATTTTGGCCACTCCTCATGAGCAAACTGCTGCAGTTGTCTCGGGTTTGAAGGGTGCCTTTTCCAGACGCCATGTTTCAGCTCCTTCCAAAGATGCTCAATAAGATTTAGGTCAGGGCTCATAAGGCCACTTCAGAATAGTCCAATGTTTTCCTCTTAGCCATTCTTGGGTGTTTTTAGCTGTGTGTTTTGGGTCATTATCCTGTTGCAACACCCATGACCTGCGACTGAGACCAAGTTTTCTGACATTGGGCTGCACATTTCTCTCTAGAATCCCTTGATAGTCTTGAGATTTCATTGTACCCTGCACAGATTCAAGACACCCTGTGCCAGAAGTAGCAAAGCAGCCCCAGAACATAACAGAGCCTCCTCCATGTTTCACAGTAGGGGCAGTGTTCTTTTCAAGATATGCTTCATTTTTCCGTCTGTGAACATAGAGCTGATGTGCCTTGCAAAAATTTAGATTTTTGTGTCATCTGTCCATAGGACATTCTCCCAGAAGCTTTGTGGCTTGTCAACATGTAGTTTGGCAAATTCCAGTCTGCCAGATTCAAGTTATTTCTGTGACCATTGTGGGTTTTTCTTTCATTAAACGAGGGGTACCAACAATTTTGTCCACGTGTGTATCTCGGACATTATAAAACATACAAACTTGCTTTTGCTGTCATATGAAAGAGGAGTGATATCTAAATTATTTCCAGAGATACTGGATCACATAGTCGGGATTAGAATATTTATATGCAGCTGTATAATATATATGATATAAAAATCCCAATCCGGACTGTATTGTTAATCAGTGATATCTCTGGATATAATTTACAGTGCTGGCCAAAAGTATTGGCACCCCTGCAATTCTGTCAGATAATACTCAATTTCTTCCAGAAAATGATTGCAATCACAAATGCTTTGGTAATAATATCTTCATTTAATTTGTCGTCAATGGAAAACCACAAAAAGAATTGTCAAAAAGCCAAATTGGATATAATTCCACACCAAACATAAAAAAGGGGGTGGACAAAAGTATTGGCACCCTTTGAAAAATCAGGTGATGCTTCTCTAATTTGTGTAATTAACAGCACCTGTTACTTACCTGTGGCACATAACAGGTGGTGGCAATAACTAAATCACACTTGCAGCCAGTTGAAATGGATTAAAGTTGACTCAACCTCTGTCCTGTGTCCTTTTGTGTACCACATTGAGCATGGAGAAAAGAAAGAAGACCAAAGAACTGTCTGAGGACTTGAGAAGCAAAATTGTGAGGAAGCATGAGCAATCTCAAGGCTACAAGTCCATCTCCAAAGACCTGAATGTTCCTGTGTCTACCGTGCGCAGTGTCATCAAGAAGTTTAAAGCCCATGGCACTGTGGCTAACCTCCCTAGATGTGGACGGAAAAGAAAAATTGACGAGAGATTTCAACAAAAGATTGTGCGGATGGTGGCTAAAGAACCTCGACTAACATCCAAACAAGTTCTAGCTGCCCTGCAGTCCGAGGGTGCAACAGTGTCAACCCGTACTATCCGTCGGCGTCTGAATGAAAAGGGACTCTATGGTAGGATACCCAGGAAGACCCCACTTCTGACCCAGAGACATAAAAAAGCCAGGCTGGAGTTTGCCAAAACTTACCTGAGAAAGCCAAAAACTTTTTGGAAGAATGTTCTCTGGTCAGATGAGACAAAAGTAGAGCTTTTTGGGAAAAGGCATCAACATAGAGTTTACAGGAAAAAAAAAAGAGGCCTTCAAAGAAAAGAACACGGTCCCTACAGTCAAACATGGCGGAGGTTCCCTGATGTTTTGGGGTTGCTTTGCTGCCTCTGGCACTGGACTGCTTGACCGTGTGCATGGCATTATGAAGTCTGAAGACTACCAACAAATTTTGCAGCATAATGTAGGGCCCAGTGTGAGAAAGCTGGGTCTCCCTCAGAGGTCATGGGTCTTCCAGCAGGACAATGACCCAAAACACACTTCAAAAAGCACTAGAAAATGGTTTGAGAGAAAGCACTGGAGACTTGTAAAGTGGCCAGCAATGAGTCCAGACCTGAATCCCATAGAACACCTGTGGAGAGATCTCAAAATGGCAGTTTGGAGAAGGCACCCTTCAAATCTCAGGGACCTGGAGAAATTGGCCAAAGAAGAATGGTCTAAAATTCCAGCAAAGCATTGTAAGAAACTCATTGATGGTTACCGGAAGCGGTTGTTCGCAGTTATTTTGTCTAAAGGTTGTGCTACCAAGTATTAGGCTGAGGGTGCCAATACTTTTGTCCGGCCCATTTTTGGAGTTTTGTGTAAAATGATCAATGATTTGACTTTTTTTTTCATTCTCTTTTGTGTTTTTTCAATGCAAGCAAAATAAATGAAGATATTATTACCAAAGCATTTGTGATTGCAATCATTTTCTGGAAGAAATTGAGTATTATCTGACAGAATTGCAGGGGGTGCCAATACTTTTGGCCAGCACTGTAGATAGCACTGCACATATAGCACAGTGTCACATGAAAGAATAGAATCTCCTCTTTCATATGACAACAAAAACAGGTTTATACGTTTCATAATGTCAGAGGTATAACTGTTTGAAGTGACCCTCCCCTACCCTCATTTTCTCTACCTCTTACACAGCTCCGTACTCCATATACAGTAACATTCAGTGAGAGGCAGGAACAGCTCTCAATACAGAAGTCAGGGGAAAGAGTGAAAAAACGTAGGATTTCACAGAAAGGAGCCAAAATTTGTTAATAAAGTATATTACAAAATGTAATAATGATGCAAATACTGCCAGAAAATCAAAAGTTGCCCAAAAGTTTAGTTACCTTTTAACTGAAGGCACTCTGAAGACACTCAATTGGGGCGTTCTACTCTGTTCCGTTGTCACAGAGCTGGATAGGACATGCTCCATATTCTACAGAATGGAACGGAGCATCAGAACCCCCCTTGGACGACACACTCCCTTCGTGTGCACGTGGCCTAAGCTGTAGTATCCGTTATTACTCTTCGCTGCAAGTGCATCGCTGCATCTTTAAAATAGGTTATTACACCATTAAAAAAAAAAAAAACCACAAAGGCGACTGTAGAGACACTTGTGATCAATATTGAAGTAGCTAGCAGCGTGCGAGACCCCTCACTGTTCTATGTGTAGTGTCTGCTGGAGATGCGGACTGAATAATAACGTGGAAATCAAGATTACTCGCACTCATCTCACCCTTTGCCTCCAGAATAAACCCAGTGACCCATTAAAGAGAGCTTGCTCATGTTATTTGTCAGAGAACCATCTATCTATTTTTCTATGGTGAAAACACTTGTTGATTAAGTAGATTTGATACGGTGGTGATTGTGCCGCTCGAGGAGAGGTCAGGGATGTGCCGCCGAATTGATTGAATGGCTTCTTTCCTTGATTAAATTGCATAACAGACTAATATTCGAGATGCTTGTAGGGTTATTGCCATCCCAAATAAAGTTTCATGTTGATGGGTTTTCATTGTTACTCTTTAATGATGTTTTCTTAGCTCTCTCTCTCTTAGCTCTCTCTCTCTTCATACTTGCTTCCTCAGATCTCTTTGTCATTTTTATTCTTTTCATTTTTTTTTTCTTGTGTTTTTATAGATTTTTACAGAGCTGAAGTGCAACATGTGGTGCTGGGCGACAATTTTCAATAAATAATAAAAGTATGTTTTTGTAGCACTGAAAGAATGTTCACAGTGGAGTAAAAATTTTGGCTTTTCGACACTGGTGCCCTTCATTATGGAACCCTTATCCTGTGACTGTGTTAGTAATGGATTCCCTGATGCTTACGTGAATAGAGCCTTTTTTTTTTTTTTTTGGCTCCTTAATTTTTTATTTATTTATTTATTAAAACCAGTGAAATATTTAAAATTTTTTAGCATTTCTTTTTATTGTCATATTGTATTTTTTAAATTCTATTTTCTGTACAATTTTGCAGCAATCAGTGCTGTTAGATTTAGTGCCTCATATCCTGACTTGACTGTCTAATGTCAAGTGGGTGGTGTCGGACAGGAGCAGGCAAGGGGGCTGTCTCTGAGCTCCAATTAGAGGTAGATTGTGTCAGAGCTTCGAAACATGCCTGCTCCTGCCTGACACCACCCACTTAACACCACCATCAAAACTAACTGCACTGATTGCTCAGGAACAGTGGGGGCTAAGGCGCTGAAATCAGTGGAGCAGCGCCTGTTCAAGGATGAAAAGAATTGGAGGTGACTAAAAGTCCTCTTTAACAACATTTAGTGATATACTTTACAGCATAGTAATGGACATAGGCAACAATAGTCTGGAGTTCTAGAGCATGCCCTGTGCAGGGAAGGGGAGTAGATAAACTGTAACGTCATCTATTGTCAATAGTAGAGGAAATGATGAGTCAGTGGTGTTATATATAGAGGTGTGATATTCTATGGTAGCCCTGTCAGTCTTGTTTGTGATGTAAATGAGGCGAATGCTGCAAAGAAAACCCCTACAGAATTTGGAAGCATCCTTCTATTATTAGGCTTGGTGCCCAGAAAGAAAATTGCAGGATATAATACTTAAAAAAAAAAAAAATAAAAAAATTAAACTCATCAAAATTTCTTAAAGGGGTTGTCCGATATAAAATGCAATTTCTACACTAATCTAAACACTCTCCCCCCTGACTACTTTGTAAATTACTTACTTTAGCAAAAATGTATATTTACCCATATCCCAGGCACGTTTTCTAATTATCCGATGATGTGCGGTTTCCAGAAACGGAACGTCACCAATACTACCCCCCCACCCCATCATACTTACCTGTCTTCCTGTCCAGACTTACTTCTGTGAGGACGGCTCCTCCTCTTCTTTGACCCTCTGCCGGCGTGTACGCAATAGAGCTGGAGTCCTGGAATTGCGCTGTAAACGGCACACCATCTCAATAACGCAGGCGTGGAAGGCCGGAGGATCCTCCCACGCCTTCGCAGTAGAGATGGAGTGCTGGCTACAGCGCAGTGTCGGGACTATTGCGCATGCTTCGGCAGATATCCAGGAAGAGGAGGAGCTGTCCCCACAGAAGGAAGTCTGGACAGGAAGACAGGTATAATGGGGTGGGCTGAGTTAGTTAGTTGGGAAGGGCTGTTAGTGGGATAGCTAGGGAGACAGGGAGGGGGGAGAGGGAGAGGGAGGTAGTGTGAATCAGCTCATGCAATGCATCATGATAGTTGTAGGGCTAAGACAGCAGGAAGCTACACCATGTAAACCAATTCAGAGGATGCCAGGAGCTCCCAGAGAAACCCAGAAATCACTCAAAACACTACTAGAGGTATTTGGGTGCACTTATTAACACATTAATAGCACTAACAGACCTTTTTTAAAAAAAGATTTTTTTACCTGGAAAACCCATTTAAATTAAATGTTTTTCTCTTAAAAATTTAGTTTAAAAATAGGCCATGTTTTGTGACACGTTCCCTTTAAGCCTGTACACATGCGGAAAGATACACATTTCTCTGACGACTTCTGTGATTAACATGCAAATGAAAGAACTCAATCACATCTGCTTAAAGTCTTTAGATGTCACACTCGACTTGGTAAACTGCTCCATGAGCCAATATGTGGAGTCTCATGTGATCGCGAAGAGCCTGAGTCTGTTCATATTTTCTTAAGATACATTTTCTAAGATATTACTATACACATATGTTTCCCAACTACCTAATGAAAGGAACAAATAAAATCCGGCTGGGTTATGCATTGGTTCCGTCAGAGTGCGAGTTGTATTTATTCCGTCCACTGCCTGCTTCCAGTACCGGACTTTTTTCCCTGTTTTCAGAACATTTTTGGTTTTTTTTGTACATGTGGTTTTGAGGGTTATAAAAAAAAAATTTCTTTAGGTTATTGAAATAATTTTTGTGTGTTTTTTCTGTGATAAATAAGGAATTATTTTTATTGTGACAAATTTTGTGTGTTTTATATTAACCATCTTATTTGAGAAGACCACCTAGACCACCCTAGAACACCACATTTTAATGCAGTTTTGGGTAGTTATTTCAAAAGAGATTTCACTGTACTTTTCTCTGTATGAGAAACATCATACCTTTGTTATGTCACTTTTAAGGATTGGAGAAAATCAACTTTGAAGTCCTATGCAAATGAGGCGATTGGTGCACTGGGGGCGGGCAGTCAGCCCTGGGAGCACTGCTCTTGCTTCTCAAGTAGGATGGGTGAGTGTCCTAACAGTGGGAGGATCAACTACCGTTGTATGGGTTGGCACAGGAGATGGTAGGGGTCTGAGTGGCATGAGCAGTGCTTACAGAGCTGTAGGCCCACCCCCAGTGCACCAACTGTCTCATTTGCATAAGAATTCAAAGTTTTTTTTTCTCCAAATCTACAAAAGTGACAAATATAACAGGGATATGTTGTTTGTCACTGTAATGTGCACTGTAACAGGGTGGTGGCAGTTGAACATACTTGGGGGAGGTGGAAAAGTAGCATTAATAAAAATAAAAAAATCCCAACCACCTTAACCATGACATCCTCCATTTCCATAACGCTCCATGGTGTCTCGAGAAAATGAACCCGATTTCAAAGCAGTGTATTTCACAATGCCGACATGTTACAATTACTCAAAATTGTATAAATGGCTTCAAGAGTTATCACGTTTTATTAAACATTTTATAAATGCTCTTTGTGCCCTCCACCTGCTGTACAGACAAAATCGAGATGATTGTTGAATCTACCCCTCAAACTCCTCTGAAATTGTATTCTTCCATGGAGGTCACCACTGCCAAGATTCTGTTTTTGAGGTCATTCAGATTCATCGCTAATGGTAGCGCAAAAATACTGTCTTAGATGCACGCTACAGTATTGTGACGGTTAACTTTACTGCTTAGATGAAGAAATGTTACCTTATCACAAAAATCATATGCGATAAGTGGCTAAAGTCCTCGGCATTCTGACCAACAAAATCTGTACAAAAACCACAGTAAAATGTCCATATATCTTTATTTTATTCAGTAAATATGAAAAAGATTAAAACAGTAAAAAGGCCTGGTGGAGAGTCGTGTAAAAAGATGCCGGATTAGATCACTATGTCATTAACCCTTTAAGGTTGCAGAGTAGTTTGGGTGTTCATACTCTGCAACTTTTTTAAAATTTTCCATTTCCGCCCTCCAAAATTCATAACTTTTTTTTATTTTTCTGTAGACCTATCCATGTGAGGACTTATTCTTTCCGTGATGAGTTGTACTTTCATTTAGAACCATTTTGGGGTGTATATAATCTTTTGATTAGCTTTTATTAATGTTTTTGGGGGTTCCATGTGGAAAAACCTACAATTCTATCATTGTTTGCATTTTGTTTTTACAGTGTTCACTCTGCATTAAAAATGACATGGCAACTTTGTCCAACGGGTCATTATGATTGCAGCGTTACCATATTTACATTGTTTTTATTATGTTTTACCACTTTTACTTAATAAAACACCATTTTTTGAAAATTAACAATTTGCCTTGGGTCACCGTATTCTAATATCTATAACTTTTTTTTACTGTTTCATTGATGGAGGTATGTGAGGGTGCTTTTTTTTTTTTGCAGGGCAAGTTGTAGTTTTTATTGGTTTGGTTATGTTGTTCACCGTATGGTTTAAATAACACTATTTTTGGATAATGTTGGCTTATATGCATATGGAGATACCTAATAAGTATGTTTACTTTAATTGTTTACCTTATTTTTAAAATTCTAAGCAAGTTTTTTAACTTTTAACTGTTACCTTCCCTGCCTTCCTGATCGCTGTGTATACAGCGCTCAGTGAGCCGTGATGCGGCTCTCCTCTGACCCGGCGGTCACGTGATCCCCCGGGATCAGACTGTGTTAGAGCTGCTGGGTCCTGCAGGACCCAGATCAGCTCTACAGTAGCAGGAAAGAGGCTGTATTCCTCCTACAACTGGGGCTAAATGTACCAGCCCCAGTTACCGGGGGAAATCAGCCTCCCCCCCATCCCCCCCCAAAAAAAAACAGTGATTAGATGTCCCCAGAGGTCTATTATAACCTTATGGGGACACAATGTGAAAATAAAAAAAAAAAAAAAAAAATGAATAGAAAAGTAAATAAAATAATTTAGAAAATAAATAAAATAATACGCCACTAAAACGCCCTTATTACAGGTTCTAGCCCCACCCCTGACGACACCATACAAAATAAAAATTACCGTAACGGAGAGTAAAAACTATTTTAAAAAGTTTTTTAGTAGCACTGTGTTATTAAATAAAAAAAAAAAAAAATGAAAAGTGAAAAACAGACACTTTTTCCCTCCTCTTTTGTTTATATTTTCCCGGATATAAAAAAAGATTAAAAAACATGCAAAAATAAAAACAAGATAAAAATAAAGCCCTAAGTGTCACCGAAAAAAGATGCAGAAATTAGTTGAATAATGCAAATGATAAAAATGTTACAGCCCTCAAAACCGCACATACCAAAAACCCGAAAATGTGTCCTGAACCAGAAATTGGCCCGGTACTGAAGTGGTTAATAACACTGTCCTGCTATTGATCATGGCATCTGAGGTTTAGTCACCAGAGTTGGAGTAGTTTCCAACGTTGGCAACTAGGCAGAGGTGGTTCCTGGCTGTGTAAGAAAGCTGCAAGCCGCAAGTCATTCTGCAGGCACAGCTCCTTGAGTGTTTAGTATATGGTCAGCACAATGTAATAGTATGTCGCTGAGTCAGAAAGGGTTAATATAAGCAAACCAAGTTACTAACCATACAGGTATAACAGGCCTCACAAATCTCTACAAAATTATAATATTGTATTGTACAAAACACATACAATAATGCAGTAGTATGGGAGAAACTGAGGAGCAAGTGTAATGTAAAGAGCATCTACAGACCACTGGTCCCCACCCAATACTCATTTCGCTTTCATGCTTCTTCTAGGGGCCCATATTCTGTAACATCACATCACTAAACTCCGTATACTTTTCTTTGTCATCTGCACCAATAATAAATGAATAAACATCGCCATAACACGCCATACAGTGATATGAGGAATTGCAAGTTTTCGGCTGGCAAGACGTGTGGACTTGCATGGCCTATGCAGAAAACCCCCTTGAATTCTTCTCACGCTTTTGTTTGTAGGGCATAGTCGCTGTGTTCTCTTCCCCTTACATAAACAGCCATTTCCTCAAATTGTCTGTACCAATGACGAATGCTCTTTTGTATTGGGAGATCAGTGTCAAAATGCCATTGACATGTGCACTGCACCAGAATTACGGATTTAGTCCTGCTGAATTGCAGAACACACAGTGTCTTGGGTGGCGGGAGTCATCATCTTATTAATGACTCTGGTTAGACGCTGGGAGGGGGGCATCTAGCAGTAATCATTTGCCAATTACTTTTTCGGAGCACCAGCAACACCCACGTTGCTCCTAAAACAACGATATCTCAGTAACAGCAGCACCAATACACAAGGGGAAAACTTTGTTTGATTTGGGTGACCCTAACCTGTCTATCTGTGCGGCTAGGTTAATATGCTGGGTTCTGGTGACCAGACCACCTTTAAAGGGTACCTGAGTTTGCATGATAAGTTGAAATGTGCAGGGTCTTGCTGGGCAGTCTGTCCTATAACTATATAATCCTTCATACTTGGTGTCCTATCAGTTTTCCTGCTGCTAATAAACACATTATGACTGGTGCCCCAGTTTACATTTTTCTGTCAGTCAGGGGGCATGTACAATAAAGAGTAGTCTGCCCCTCTGATAATGTTCTGTCATTCTGCCAGGAGTAACTATACAATTGCAAACAATTAACTGAGAAAAGCCCAAGTGACCACAGTCTAGACCAGGGGTAGGCCACCGTTTTTGTTCGGCATACCTATTTTAATGAAAAAATCAAAGATGAGGTCCTCGGAGTGCCGAGCAATAATTGTAAGGATGACGACCCCTATACTAAAGTCATATAGCACAAACCGTAACACAGGGGTGCTGTCATACTGTGCTCCCACTCACGTGCGTTGATACACCTGTACTTTTCCCATTAGAAGCAATGTAAGTACATGTGTAATCCACAATTAGTGGTAAATGTATATGACTGGTAGAAGAGTGAGGTAACACCTGTAGGGGGCGACACATTATGTACCTGGATGCTGCATTCAGTTCCCGGTCGCTGGTACTTTTACTTTTCTGTAAGTGAAACGCGGATTAATTTCAGCTACATTTAATTCCTGGTGGTGCGGTAACAGGAAAACCCCAGCCAGGAATTAATGAGTGTCACACTTACCCCAAAGTGACAGCACTGGTTTCCGGGAACTGGATTTGGCTATAGCTGCACCTGGGTACACAGTGTGTCACCACCCAAAAAGAAACACCTTCAAGCTGAGGCCCCATGTTGTGGAAACACAGCTTTTTCTGTTGCAGATTCTGCTGCATTTTTCTTAGCCTAAACCAGGAATGGATTGAGCAGAAGGGAGACGTATAAGATCTTCCTTTATATTTTCCATTCCCTTTGTAGCCATTCTTGGCTTTGGCTCAAAAAACCGCAGCAAAATCTGCTACAAAAACGCTGCGTTTCCGCAACGTGGGGCCTTAGCCTTAGGCCTCCTGCACACAAATGGCACAGATGTGGTTTTCACTGACCTATACATTAAAAATGAATTGACAGGGCCACAAATGCAAACAGATATAGGGTACGTATAGGACAGATATAGGACAGGTATAGGACCTGCTCCATAATTTGCAGCGCATCAATTTGGCCCGGACACACAGCTGCAAATAGAACGGTTGTGTGTATGGGCCCATTGAAATGTATAGGTCTGTACTTTTATCCACAGTTGTAGAGAAAACGTATGGTCATGTGCATTACAGTTTAGCAACGCCATGTGTTATTGATATGTGAGACATATGGAGGTAATGAGTAAATATCTTCATCATTGAGGTACTTTATTAGTACCTCGATATGTCTCACATATTAGTAACTCTATGTGAGGCACACAGGGGTTAATATGAGGGAGATGATGGGGTTAATTGCTATTAATGTGATGCACATGGAGTTACTAAAACTAAATTAATAACCCCAAATGCCTGACATTAATAGGAATTTTTACTTTTACTTTGCTGGCAGGAGCTTCTTCCTTCTTCTCCTCCTTGGGGAGCGTTTGCAGTATGCAGGCAACAGGAGCTCATCGCTATAGCAGCAGGGTCCAGGCAGGATCCTTGTGCTGTAATGATGAGCTTTGACCCTAGGCTTTCCTCACACCCTCTCATTGGTGAGCAGGGAGGGCAGCAAGAGAAGGGAGGGAATCCTATACCTCAGCTCTAGCAGAGCACTGAAGGGACACTCCCTCTTCATTTAATACATGAAGCTCCTGTGCTGGTTGCCGTGCCAACAAAATGTGCCACGTGTTGCTGACCCCTGGTATAGGAGATCCAGGAACACTGCACTACAGATGCTGGGCAAATACATGCAACCAAGCAGATAAAACACAGCATCAGTTTGCAGACATGTCTTTGCAGGCTGTGAGCACAGTCAACCACCACCCCTGCATTAATTGTGCGAAGTAGAAAAGAACAGCTCCCTACACTTACTGAGACAAGCAAGATGGAATGGAATGTATCTATGGACAGACTTTCTTAGTAACAAAAGAGTGAACTGTAAATTAGAAGTGAGACACCTAGTGGCAGGAACTTTTAGAAAGGTTTTTCAGGCAGAAAGGAGCCACATTTTTAATCAAAGTTAATTACATTTTGGTCTAGAATTACATGCTCTATGAAATAGGAATAAGTTGTCTAAACAGTTAGTGACCATTTAAATAAACAATTTGTAGGTCCTCTATTCCAGCACTGGCAGCCCAAGTCAACACTGTTACCAATACCTAATGATATTCTCATATAAGGTACCTGTTCAGGTAACTGCTGCAGACCTCAGGGGCATGTGACTGACTGGCCTCAATGGTCACACCATCAGCAGATCTGACCGGGCTTCTGGTACTGGAATGGATGACAAGGAAATGGCAAGTTAAGTTTGTGTCTCTTTTTTATTTTTTATGTATATTTTTTTTTAAACTTTTTCCAGCCATCAGGAAACTTTTTATTCAATCGAATAGCCCCTTTAAACCCTATTTGATAGATAAGCGGAGACATGGAAAAAGTCAAGGTAGAAAAGATGCTCTTTCTAAAAGACTTTTTTTCAGTAACAGTCTAAAGCTACCTGCTAACCAAGAAATAGGCACATGTTTGCTTTATTTTTGTTACCTTGTAATTTATTTGGAGATTTAGTGTTCTTTTAAATCCCTGTTTTTCATCCTTGGGCATTGGGACTGGTGCTGGCATTGAAATACGTGTTCAGCACTGGATTCACAACGCAATTGATTTGTTCTACATTGAGTCTGCTATGCTTTTTTTTTTTAAATTTATTTACTTTTTGGCTGTTGCCGGTATATTATCTGCCATTTACATGGTGCTGGATGGGTTAGATAGAAATGTTATTTGAGTTTTTAAGACTTTATTTGAAATACAAACCTAACAATGAGACTCAAGGCCGATGTCTATCCGTAGGCTAGTGTTTTGCTTGTGACCTTGTACTGAACATTCTCAATGATTTTGTTGAATTCCTGCCGCTTCCCATTGTTGACCTTCTTGATGTGCCTTGGAGAAGACTTGTTTAGTTTACCTCCTTACCACATTATTAGCATTTTCTAGAGTGTATCGGATCATAATAGTTTAATAAACAGATCATAAATTCCTATTTTGAAGTACCGAATCCATTGTGCCCAAGACACTGAAGGGTAACGGTACGCCGTTCTAATCCTAAACTTTGCAGATAGTTTGCATTTACAGGCAACTTGTCATCTAATCGGTGCAATACAGTCTGCAGGCAGCATGTTATAGAGCTGGAGGAGCTGAGCAGATTGATATATAGGGGTAAATTTGCATACACTCTCTAATAGTTAGACAGTGATTTAGATTAGACAGTCTTAAAAGGAATCTGTCAAGGTGATTTGGGACACTAAACCACCCACAGACCCTTATGGATTGCGGGGGTTTGGTGTCCCAAATCGCCCTGTTATAAGGTCATCTGTGCAATACATGTAAAAAAGCTTTATACTCGCCCTGCCACTGTACTCCTCGTACTGGCACAGTTTTTCACTGAAGCCAGAGGACTACACCTGCGCTTCAGTGCTTAGGCCCCGTACCTCCGACACTTGCGCAGTGAAGCCGCAGTGTACGTCTTCGGCTTCATTGAAGAACTGCGCAGATGCCAGGAGCACCAGAGATGAGTCCGATGAGACTCATCAGACTCCTCTCTAGGCAAGTATAAAGGTTTAATTTTTTATTTTTTTTTAAACATGGGCACGGATGGCTTTAAAACAAGGCGATTTGGGATACTAAACCCCCAGCATGTAAAGACCCATGGGTGGCTTGGTGTCCCAAATTGACCTGAAAGGTTCTCTTTAAAAGATGCACCATATTATTCATCCAGAGTCAGGCTCTGTGATAAATCTGGTGCATCTTTTTATTGTCTAGCTTAAGTTTATACCATCTATTTGGTGGCTTAGTTTGTCACATTTTTATATCACCAGCCTTCATATTTTCTGCGCCTCATTTATGACATGGCACCCTCCTCTGGTCACTGTCCCATAAAGGGCTCACAATCTATATTCCCTATCAGTATATCAGTATGTCTTTGGAGTGTGGGAGGAAACCGGAGTACCCGGAGGAAACCCACGCAAACATGGGGAGAACATACAAACTTCTTGCAGATGTTGCCCTTGGCAGTATTCGAACCCAGGACTCCAGCGCTGCAAGGCTGCAGTACTAACCACTGAGCCACCGTGCTGCCCCCAGACATCATTTACACTAGTGAACTGGCATAAATGACCATAAATCTGATGGGGTCGGAGGCCTTGCCCTGCACCTCGCCATGCCGCCTTTCAGAAAAGTAGCAAGGATAGTATAAAAGAGAAAACATTGCAAATTTTTGTGCAAAAACGGACTTGGGACAAAACTTGCAGCTTTTCCATGCTAAGTCTCCCCCGCTTTCTCATCTTAAAAGGGTTTTCTGGCCCTAAATTCATTTTTTTATATTGATGAACTATCCAAAAGTCACTTTTTTATTTTTAAACAATTGTTTCTTTTTCCTCAATAAGTTTTTTTTGTGGTTTCCTATTAATGAGAATCCATTTGTTTAAGCCATATACATATTTGTTTTCTTTTGTTTTTGACATTCCCATTTGGATTTTGTGGGTACGACCCTTCACATCAGTGTGTGAGTTGAGTCTATAAGAACAGACCTGCATCGAGCTTGTCCTATTTTTTCATGGATTACAGAAACCATGCGGAGAAGAGACTGCAATAGAGCCTTACTTTTTTTTTCAGTGTATTTTCGCACAACACTTTTGAGCCAAACTGGAAGGTTTTAGAAATAACTAGAAACCAAAGTGTTCTGGGCCCAGTAGGTTAACATGCAACATGTGGGGAGCTAAATCACAAAACAGAAAGGTAAGCATCCGTGTGCAGAGCCTCCATATGTTTCTTTGAAGGTGTTTTTTAGCAGTGCGCCTTTGAGGGCTATATAATTCTGCGGAGAACATTTAACTTGTAGTAAAATAGTAGACCTAGATTTGACTTTCATCCGTGCAGGCTTTCCCTCTCATGGATTGGGCTCGAATCAGCAAATCCGTTGCATTATGCTAAAAGTAACTTGGCCTTTGCTATAATCTACTATCTTGCGCTTACGGGCTACAGATGTAAATTTGGCTGATATGAGCTAATAACTTTTTCAGACCAAACTTTTGCCCTCAGTTGGGTAAAACTTGAGCGTCTTGGTTTCATGTATGAGATTGGAGCTCCAGATAATATTGTGAAATTAAAGGAACATTAAAAATAGAATGATACAAGGTAGGGCTGGATGGTTGATCGAAAAATAACCAAAACTGAGTATCAACCAGGACACCAGAGCGCCAGGACAAGTGAGTTTGATATATTTTTTTTTTTTTTTTATGTTTTACCTCCTCGGCCTCGTGCCCAAGTACTGAAATTCCTGGACAACTCCCATAAGGATCAATTGTAGGGGAGCAAGATAGTTATTTGGAAGGCCACAGAGAAGGATATTGTGGCAGTTTAGACATGAGATAAGGACATGGACTAGGATTTTTGTACACACTGGGATGAGGGAGTAAGAAATGAGAGATGTTTTTGAAGTATAGGGGACAGGGGGTTTGGAGGGCTTGGTTGTGTGGCTTGAAAGACGGGGTTAAGATTTGTGAGACCACAGGTACCTTATAAAGGGCAGCTTGGGCTTTTAGTCACTATAGTAATTGTATTATGGATCCCTTACAATGAGATGTGATCAGATATCCGGCATAGTTGCCTTTGCATTCTCCATCATTATAGATTACGGGTTTCAGTTTATGGTAATCCGTCGTTCCTCAGTGCAATGAACTACTGACGTGATCTGCAGGGAAAGCTTAGGTTGGCATACCTGCAGATTTTTGTAGGGCTCCACTACTTGTAGTGCAGAGTAATTCCAATAATAAAAGGACTTCAGGGACTTGCTGTTTCATTTTTGGATTATTTATGATGGCTACCTTGCAGCATTATTATTCCCCACTCATGCACGGTAGCTGTCTAGCCCACTCGCTGCAGCTGTGTGTGGATCAGCATGTGGCATCAGCCTCTGCATGTTAATATTCTGCCAGCGTTTGCTCTTAGCGTGTCATGTTTTTGACGTGCGGTCTTAGACTGTGCAGTAGGATTGCAGGCTGCTCCCCAATGCTTCAAGTCTGATACCACTTACGTGTCTCAGTAGGGTTCAGACAGCTTTTGTTTTTCTGATCAGAGGCTGATGTACAAGGAGAGGGAGGGTGAAAAAGTGTGAGGCTTTGACAAGCCGTGTTGAGAGACAGTCTGTGCTGCCTCCTTTTTTTTCCCCTTTTCTTTCTATTTTTTTTTCTTTATATCTCCAGGGCCTGCCAGTAGCAAACCCACAGAATTTATTCAGTACCGGATTGTAAGGTTCTTCCGGATCTCTGATTTATTAAACCTTGGTATTGAGATTATAATATTTATTCTGAGATTACCCCTTGTGTGTCTGGTTGATGTAAAATAACATGGAAGAGCTACCATAAAGCAATAGGGATTACGCCTTGGGCACCCTGATCATTGCTTGTAGGCCGACATATCCCACTGAACTGAATTCTAGGTAACAGTTTCGAGCATCTATTGTACTTTCCTTTATATCGTAGTTTTTAATTTGAAGGGGTTAACTATAGGAAGTGCAAATGTGACAGTCACACCAGAGCTTTAAGGGGTTTTCAGACTAGTGACATTTATCCCTCTTACAGGACACCCTATGAGATCGAAGACCCAGAAGTTTTCTTGAATGCTCCATGTGAATGGAGGAGCAGTGGCATGAATGTGACCACGGCTCCATTCTCTTATATGGGACAGCCAACTGTG
This sequence comes from Leptodactylus fallax, assembly GCA_947044405.1. NCBI lineage: Eukaryota > Metazoa > Chordata > Amphibia > Anura > Leptodactylidae > Leptodactylus > Leptodactylus fallax. The sequence goes on from CAMRHE010000085.1 coordinate 4,968,661, forward strand.
ATCTCTGGCAGTCTCATAGAAGCAAATGGAGTGATGGCCATGCTTTTGCACTACTGTTTTATTTACCTAAATGGGTGCATCTGTGGTCGCCTATTCTTATGACTGCTGTAAGCCTCAGTGTTGGGACCCATTGTACATTTTCCACTATCATACGGTCCTAAGTGTCTGCAATGGAAAAACCTCTTTAGGTGTTTTAAAGTGAACCTGTCAGACCATTTGGATACTAAACCAACCACAGGTTCTTATGGATCGGTAATTTAGTGTCCCAAATAGTCTTATTGTAACCTTGTCCAAGAAGTGAAAAACAAACAAACCTTTAGTCTGGGGCTAAACAGATACTTTAGCTTAGATTTTCAGAAGGAATAGGTCTCGGGATCGCCGTCTTTCCTGGTTTAGATAGAATGACACACCAATAATTTCAGCTCAACACAGAGGATTTCCTGGTTTAAACTGTCTTCAGCTAGTTTATTTTGCAGGTTGCACCAAAGATAAACCCTAGCCTTGTCTACGCGCTAACTTAAAAGAAAATAGTCCCTGACTACTTGTACTAGGCTGAGCTGATCTCAGGCCAGTCAAACATAGTTACAATGTGAACAGCAACCTGTTATACTTGCAATTGTCCAGCAATGTCTTCTCGGCGAAATGTGTCCTCTCTGCTTCCCCAGGGTCCTGAACACCTTTATTTAGGAGTCTCCTCAGCTGACACCTAATGAGATATTCCTCTTCATTTTCCGCTGCCGTATTTGGCCGCGGGATTGACCAGGGCATCGGCTGATTAGGCCTGGATGAATGGGCCTAAGTGACAGGGACTCACGAGCTGCGGAATCCGCAGCCAGATCAAGCAGGACACCGACTTTTTTTTTTTCAGCATCCTGCTACGATCTCTGCTTCCCATTGAAAACAATGGGAGGCAGTTTCGGGGAAGAATCTGCTCCCAAATCCGTGGAAGGTTCCTAAGTGTGAATGTTCCCTAACATCCTTAACTTGCCTGATCCTTTTGTTCTCAGGAGAGATACGCTTCCGCCAGAGGAATTTGGTAGCAGCTCATTCCTGAGTCTTTATTGAGAATGCATGCACAAGTCAAGACACCACACCATTAAACATGTATTAGGTGCTAATCCCCATATATATACATATACATACAGAGAAAATCGTAGTCCACAGCCACCACTGGATCGCCCATGGGTTTTAGTGTAAACTCTTACATTGAGTGCCCCCTGTGAAGAACAGGTGAAGATGAGGACTTCCAGCAGCTAGACACAAGTCCTTGAGATCAGCTCCTGGCAGAGGGACCCACAACAAGTGCTTCTTCAATCAGCCCAAGTCTTGGTGTACACTTGAGGGGAAACTATGGCCAAAATCTCTGTTGTATTACAGTCCTAGAAGTATACCTGCATTCTGTCATTCGATGTGATTTTATGGTGACCACTTTTATTTCAGTATATCTTCATGGGTCTGGGGAGTTATCAGTCTGCGGGACAGTTCTGCTTTCCCCTAATGTCTTGTGAATGCGATGATCCTGCTTCTTTTCGCTTGTTAGGACATTGCACATGTGCCACTAGTTAAAAAGAACTTGCCACATGAAAAATACAGTCCAGTCTATTGGCAGCATGTTATAGAGCAGGAGGAGCTGAGCAGATTGATATATAGGTTTGTGGGAACAGATTCAGTATAACTTTCTCTATTAATATATATGCTCTTTCTTTGTTGAAAAGTCCAGGAGGCGGTCCTATCAGTGATTGACAGCCTCCCCTCTATGACTGTGCATACAGAAATACCTGTCAATCACTCATAGCTCCGCCTCCTGGACTTCTCATCATAGACAGAGCAGAGATTTCAATAGATAAATGACATGTAGCACTGAATCTTTTCCTGCAATCCTATATATCAGCCTGCTCAGCTCCTCCCGCTCTATAACATGCTGCCTACAGATTGTACTGCATTTTTCATGTGACAGGTTCCCTTTAATTTGCCTTCTTGAAAAAATCCCTTTGAAGAAGTAGCAAATAGAATAGCAAAAGAAGCAGCACTGGGTTAAAATGTAAATTTTCATTGCAATCCATTAAAAATGCCAAAGAGAAGGCTAGTAGTAAGTGATGTTGTGACATCCAATTTAGACAGTCCCTTACTGTAAGGCTATTTTCACACTGCATCCAGCCTGTACATTTAATGTATGATGTCGCCTATAGGGATCTAATCTAATGGCTTATGTTTTGTATGTTTGCCTTTTACAGTTTTTTTTGTCTCCGCATACTACGATATATTCTGTACTATGTTTGTTGTATTGCTATAGGGATCTAAGTTTGGCACTATTCCTTATAGTTTTATAAAATCTGCCCCCCTCAAGAATTCCTTTGAATTCCATTGTCATAATGAACGCCTGTGGGTCTGTTTTAAAATATACACCAGGACCTTTTGAGGAGCATACATTAAAGGGGTTCTCCAGGACCCATCTGACTCAAGTTTTGCAGTGTTTGGACAAGTGTTGTGGCCTCCTTACTTCCTAGTGTCGTATATTGTTTAGTGGCTGTGCTTGGTATGGCTGCTCACTCCTGGACTAAGGGACTGAGCTGCAGCACGGCCACGTGACTAATAGTCGTGATGTCAGTAATCTCAGAAGAGGAAGTAGGACTCATCGAAGTACGGGAAGAGCTTCAAACAGGTGAGGGCCTTGGTGTTGGACATTACCAATCTAATATTGATGGTCTATCGCAATGGTAGGTCATCAGTATCATAGTCCCAAAAACTTCCTTAAACTAAGGCATCACGTTGCAGAAAAGCTGCTTTTTCCTTGCAGATTTTTTGTTGTTTATTTGAGCCAAAGGCAGCAGTGAATTTAGCAGAAGGGAGAACTATAGGTGATTCCTATATATGTCACATTCCCGTTGAATCCACTCTTGGCAGAATCTGCAACAAAAAAAGTAGTTTTCCACAATGTGGGACCTTAGCTTTAAAGAGGACCTTTCACTACCTCCAGCTCAAGCTTTTTGCATACTTCAATAGGTGCCGCTCTACTGATTCTGGCACTGTTGGAATTTTTTTTTCTAGCCCTCACTGTTCCCGAGCACAGCACAATTATGTTCTCTACGGTCAGGTGGGCAGTCCCCAACTATCTTGTTCCATCCCAGGACCGTCCACCTGACAGTATAGAGCCTAATTAGAATATTATGTGCTGAAACTAACTGCTCTGATTGCTCAGGAATGGTGGGGCTAGAGAAAAAATTCCAACTGTACCCGAATCAATGGAGCCTATTGAAACATGCAAAGAGTTGAAGTTAGTGGGAGGTGGTGATAGATACTGCATCCTGCTCATCCATTTAAAGAGGACCTAAGTAGCCTTGGAAGGTTCCTCCAATGACTGTGAGATTACAGAGTGACCCATGGCTGAGACCCTCAGTGATCAGTTGTAAACTATGGGGAAACTTGGCAGAGCGAGTTGAGTTTCGTTGCAACATCACCTCAGGTAAAATGGAGCATTACACATTTCCAATTAAAATCTTTTTTTGGATTATTATTATTTATACCAGATATCTGATGTAAAAAAAAAAATCAAAAACCTCGTTTTTGCACTTCCCACGCCACTTTTATGAAAGCAAAAATGGCGTAGGAGTTTCACGTTATATTAAATATCATTTACACCCATTTCCCAGCACAAATGATCACTGAAATCTACACCAGATTTCATCACAGGCTCAGGGCCCAGCAGAGGAGCCTCGCCATAACTGAGGCGGCTGTTCAGCTACTGCAGGGGATATGAAGACTGGCGTCCAATGTGCCATTTTCATAACTATACCCCACTGAATCCTCTAAACTGAGACCTTCTTTGCAGCCACTTTCTTCTCTGATTTATGGACCAGGGTCCTGGTTATAGACCTCCTACCCTAAAAGAATATTGGACAATGGGGTTTCTAATCCATAAAGATGTATAATTTGGTAACTGTTCACACATTTCATTTACTATTCTATATTTAAAGTAGTGGGTACATGTCGTGCATTCCCTCCGACCTCCTTGCACTATAGACTTGGTAGCGGTGCATTTTATTAGCAGAACTCCTACCGTATAACAGGGAGGCGTGTGTTGGGGGAGGGGTGTCAGACAGGGGATGTTTTGCAGAAATGTTTGTTAATTAAACCAAAAAAAAGAAAACCCACTACAAAGGGAAATGTGAAATTGGAAGTAACTCTCTGGAGAGCTGAGAAAATCCTGCATCCTGTGATTATGTTTTTCTATGCGAAATCTTTAATTGTAGGAATAACATCAGTAATGTGGAGTATGTTTCTTTTTATATTGGTGCCAAGTTCCGTATATTTACATGAAGTAGCAATTAAAATGGGGTTAATCAGTTTTTAATAGAACGATTCTCGCTGCAGGCGTAGAAGTTTTCTTAGCAAAACCCGAATATGTTGCGATTGGAATGGGTGAGGCTGGCGTATGGGGAATACTGATCTGTAATGATGGTGGCATAGATTAACCACTGGTAGCATACATAGAATTTGATACATTTAAGGTCCCATCTTATAACATCCTATATTATTTACTTTTTCATCATCTATGCACTTTTTGTGCAGCTCTGGATGTAGATGGAGAAGCAGAGATCCTGTAACTCAACAGCAGTAGAAGACAAGGCTCCATTCACATCGGCTCCCGAGTCTCCACAGAGCTATCAGATATTATTGGGTGAAAAAGTCCTGCAAGCCCAACTTTTTCACCTAGCGCTTTCAGTTAAAAAAGATGGGCATACGGCATACCCCATTATAGTCAAAGGGGTCCCTTGGGCTCCGTTTGTATCCGTTATAGAACGGATTCGTTCTCCATTCTTATAGTCCTCTAACGGATCAGAAGAACTGAAATCCCGATGCAGGTGTGAACCTAGCATAAATAGCGCAAAGTATCTACAGCATTATAAATGTGTTGCTGTTAGGACCAAATCTTGGAAAGGACAAAAAGAAAATGCTAGTAATTCAAAAGTACAGACAGCTGCAACTAGTGTTAGGCTGTATTCAGACAACCGTAAATATAAACTGCTGTGAAAAATGGACAACATTGTCTGTTTTTCACTACCGTTTTGCATATGTCTGAGACATTTTCATGGATCCATCATAGAGTTGAGGATCTAGTTGAGATGAATCCATGGAAACGGACAAAAATAGATGTCCTCTATTTTGATCAATCAATGGGGGAGATTTATGAAGACTGGCATTTTCAACGCCAGTCTTTATATCTCCTGCGATGGCAGAGGAGCCACTGGGCCTTGCACCTTGACTGATATCTGTGGCAACATATAGTTGGCGTAGGTATTGGGCATCATTTACCCCAGTTAAATAGAATAAATATAATAGATCTAGTGCAACTCCCACATCACACCCTCTTCCATGAAAGTGGCTTGAGCAATCCCAAAAATTTGTATGAGAAAAGCTGATTTGTACGAAGATTTTTTTTTCATGCCTTGTATGCTAGAAAACTACCAAACAGGACACAATAATAAATCTGCATTCTAAAAACGGTCCTGTGATGGCTGTTACAAACAACATCCATCACACTGCCATTTATAACACCTATAAGAGAAAAAAAAGCATAATAAATTCCCCCCCTTTCCCAGTGTTTTTACATTGTATAATTTATCATACCTGGCTCTCCAGAGTTCTGGAGTAAAAAAAAAAAAAAAAAAAAAAGTGGAAGAGTAGAGATTTTCTACTTTTCAGCTCATTTGTTCAAAAATTTTCTGGCCTTTTTGAAAAGTGGCCATGTTTAGCTTGTCTAGCTGTCTGTACAGAAAATTTATCAAATGTGACTATTTAAAAAGTTGCAAATATTTTCACAATTTCACTCCAGTGTAGAAATTGGAGTATCATGTCAGGACATAAGTGTAAGGGTATGTTCACACACAGTTTTTAGCTTGAAGATTTTGAGGCGGAATCTGTCTTATAATGAAACCATAAATTCTAGATCATCACATGACTGACACCACCAGTGCCCAAAAGAGCCCTCTGACTTACAATGGGGTCTGTCATGTACTGCCTATCTCTTTGATGGGGAAAAATAGTGCTGCTTGCGGCCGTATTTTCCCATCAGCTATCACAGAATCTGTGGCAAAGTATCCGGACAGATCAAAAGTCTAAATCGTGGAAGTGTTTTTTTTTAAAAGCTTTGTGTTTCTTGTATTGCTGGTTTACTTTTGCTTATTTTTACATTTGCTTTAGTAAGGGGGCGTTCACACTACCGTTGGTGTCCGTCAGTAGTGTCCGTAACTATTGTCCGTTACAAGATTTTAGCATCGGACACTAGCTGAACTGTCAGAAATCCGTTAAAATTTCCATTAATTTCAATGGGTTTTATATTGTGTCCGTTCATGTTCGTTTACACCCAATCCATCAGAAGTCCGTTTTTTTTTCTGCGGACAAAAAATCCTAAATGCAGGACTTTTTTGTCCGTTTGGAAAAATGGATTCTTGACGGACAGCAAGTCTATGGATAATGAACAGTAACATTTTATGTCCATTTTTTTCTACGCAGGCTCAGAAAGTGGAAACAAAAAAAAAAACGGAGAGTGTTTAAAAAACGGACACTAACTGATGCTAATGTGTCCGTTTTTTTAACTGATCCATTAATTGAATCAGTTAAAAAACGGACACATTAACATCAGTTAGTGTCCGTTAATATCTATTATGATAGGTGTCTATTATTTTTTTTGTTAAAGGACACCTTCATTATGGAATCCAACGATAGTGTGAACCCTGCCTAACTATTTTGTTCTTTTTTGTAGGCTCGAGCTCTCACGGCACAGACAGCAGAAACAGATGCTATCCGATTTCTGGTTGGAACACAATCTCTCCGATATGATAATCAGGTCAGTTAACTAGGTTAATTTTAATGTAGTATTTTTACATTGATAATTTTTCAGCTTGTGCTACAGGAATCAGTTGCATTGGCCATAGGCGCTAAGTAAATATCATCTACGTTTTGATTCTTGTATTTGGTTGTCAGATATTTATTGGTCATGGTCTTTTGCAAGATACTCAAGATTGCCCAAAACTCCATAATTTGGTTCATCAGTTCAAAGCTATCAAACAATAAGATATAATAACATTAAAAAATAGAATATTTGTTAGGTTTGAAAAAAAGAGTGACCAAAAAACATAAGGTAGCCAACCTTAAAGGGGTTGTCTAAAAGTACATAATGGTGGCCTATCCTTAGGACAGGTCATCAATTTAAAATTGGTAGGGTCCCATACCCCTATTGATCAGCTTATGATATGTATACAGTGTATGGAGCTGGAAGCAGATGGCTCTGTACACAGTTTAGTGGTCTTGCCATGCTATTGTTTCCATTCAGTTGAAAAAAATTCTGGAAATCTTGAAAATATCCTAAAGTTTTCACTCTGGTCACTGAGCCTCATAATATACTGACCCTTCCTGTTCTGTAGAGATTACGTTTCAGAAGTCCTCTCATTATCTTTACAGGCAGGATTACAAGGTATATTGTACTTGCTTGGTGCCCTCATTGCGCTGCTACCAATTCTGTTTCTCCTGCTACTTTTTCCTTGCTCCATTCAGCTAACCATCTGTTTGATGATAAAATGGCTGCTGAGTTCCTGTGGATTGCTGTGTGTAAGTCACAGATAGTCCCCCAGCCTTCAGCACTGTATCTATCACAGGAAGGTGGAGCTGGGGGCATGTCTGTGACTTACAGACAGCACTCCGCAGGAAGTCAACAGCCATTTTATCATAAAACACACGGGTAGCGAATGGAAAAACGAAAGCAGTGGCAGTAGTATAGGTACACCTCAGCTTCAATGTGCATGAGTACAGCCCTGACTTCACTGAATGACAGTGTAGGTCGCCAGGAGAACCATAGATGAGTCCAATAAGTATAAAGGTTTTTGTTTTTTTGTTTTTTATTTAATGTAGTCATGAACAGCTTTACAATACGGCCATTTGGGACACTAAATCCCCAGTCCGTAAGGACCTGTGGGTGGTTTAGTGTCCCAAATCACCCTGACAGGTTCCCTTTAGAGAGAACTGTTCACCACCTCCACCAATTCAAGTTCTTAGTATCTGTTAATAGGCGCTATTCCACTGATTCCAGCACAGTTGGAATTTTCTCTCTAGCCCCCACCATTCCTGAGCAACAAGCACAGTTAAATTTGGTGCCTGACGTGCTAGTTAAGCTCTGTAATGTCAGAAGGGCGGTGTCAGGCAGGGATGTGTGATCCAGAGCTCCAATCAGAGGCAGCCAGTGTCAGAGCTCACAATCACACCCCTTGTCAGCTCATGCCTCCTGACAGTACAGGCACTAAATAGCATATTAGGCACCAAAACTTAAAGCATCGATTGCTCGGGAATGGTGGGGACTAGAGAAAAAATTCCAACTGTGCCAGAATCAGGGGAACAATAGCAATTAGTTGATGTAAAGATCTGTTGTTGGAGGTTGTGAAAGGTCCTTTTTAAGCCAGCTGTACACTTTAGACAGCTACCTTAGCCAACTCACCCATACACATGTATTCTCAGCTTCCCCGAGCAGTGCATATGTATTAAACAGGGAGAAAATTGCTGTCAACCTCCACATGCAGATGTTTATTACCAGGAAACAAAAGGATCGGGCAGTTGCAGTCTAACTGTACTTTATTCCCCAATACATACTGTTAAATAGTTGACTGAACCCTTAGAGAGTGGTACGGCCTTAGATTTCTTTGGAAACCAAGTATAACTCTATAGGGAGCTACCTTCCAGTAGGTGGCACTAGGAGCAAATTCCTTGTTTTCACCAATGAGGTCTTATTTGCATATTCCTTACCCAGTATTCTTAGCAGGGCATGCGTGGTCTAATAAGTCCCTGTACCAGTCTCTTACTAACAAGGCATGGTACCAGCTTTAGTTGTACAAAGTAAATACTAGTGACCACAGATCATTTCTATGACATGTATAGAGTGTTGACAAGTACATCAGAAAGCTATTGTTATTGGGGACAAAGACATTGGAAAACTTTCAATGGTGGATTTACTGCAAACATTTATCATAATTTGCTTTATGCTATGCAGGAGATGAGTTTTTGTTGCATTGTCATTTCCCATACAATGCACAGAATTAATTTCTTAGGAAATGAAGGTGGTATATTTACTATTTCACTTTTTATTTCTCATCATTAGGTAATTTGTTGATTTTTTTTTTCTTTCTTCTAGGTTTAATTGTATTATTTTTTTTAAGAAGTTATTTTTCTTATGCATTTTCATCACTTTCCCAGTTGGGGCAAATTAATGAATTCTGTTTCTGTGTTCATCTGTTTTGTTTTTTGTGCTTTGTGTTTTTTTCTGATGGGGGAGTCTCATAAATTTATGCTTCCATATGTCTAGATCCACGTTATAGACTTTGACGATGAGAATAATATCATCAATAAGAATGTGCTACTGCACCATGCGGGGGAAATCTGGCAAATCTGCGCTAGCCCAGCAGACAAAAATGTGCTCGCAACCTGCTACAACAAGAGTAAGTCTATCTAATTTGCATTGTAATGAAACTGCAGATGATGAATAGTATTAATTTGGATTATTTCTAAAATGTATACATGAGCAAATCAAGGAGCTGTAAAACATGGCCTGTGATTGAAAAAAAAAATATATATATAGTAAAAAAATAGCACGTCATCTGCCTCACAGTATGCACGTGTGCATGTATAGGAGTTTCGACCTTTCAGGAAAATTTTCTAAGGGCCATGAAAATGCTGGTAAATGGACGTTCACCCAATGAGTAGACAAGTTAACTTATAACTTGTATGAAAAAAAAAACTTTTGTAATATATTTTAGAGAAAAATACTTCTTTCACCACTTACTGTAGCACGGTTGTGCTGCTCCTTTCCCTCCCTGCTAAACTGACTTTTACTCTGAAATCTACTGAAGAAGGGGAGAAGGTCACAGAGGTATCATATTACAGCTCATCATAGAAGTCTATATAGAGGGGAGGAGTGAGCAGAAGCTGAGCGAGAGAAGAGAAACAAAGGCACAGAAGAGACTGTGTGTGCTTTATTCACATCAATACAGGTCGATTCTTCTCTTTAACATTCTGTATGACTGTGCTGCTGCTTCTGAGTGTGAGACTTATGGAGCAGATTCTTTTCTACTTTCTGTGTGTAGTGTATGAGAGACATCATAGAAGTTAGTCTCCATCCAACAGCTCAGGGAGAACTGAAAATTGGAGATAGAGCCTTCAGGGGAAATCATGCAGAATATAAGCTGTATAAATTCTAGAAATAGTGTTATTCCTGATGTACACATGCTATGCTATTAATTTATGAATACTATATTTTAGCTAGGTATGCTTTAGATACTTACAAGTTTATTACGTATACTTTACATAACTGCAAATAGCATACAAACATTTGGTATCCCAATGATTGATTGACAATGAAACTAAAGAAATTTTATAATATATAGACATAAAATAAATAAACTATGTTTATGTGTATATTTCATTTTTTTTTATCTTACATTATATGCTGTATTGACAGCTTTTTGAAATTACGTTGAAATTTTTCTAAGATGATTGCATTTTACTGCTGGATTTTCTGAAGTCCACTGGATCCTAAAGGAAGTCTGTCAGCAGAACCGCAGCCCCGCAGATAGATAGGTTAGGGTCACTTGAATCAGCGAGTGTTTTGGAGCTGTTTGGAACAATAAGGCCATTGCCGTTTACTTTTTTGGAGTAATCGCAACGCCCTCTTTGCTCCAAACTGTTCATTTGCATATTGACAAAAACAATCATATCTCGATTCCTAAGGGATAAACACCATTTGATTCAGGTGATCCTAACCTATCTATCTGTGGGGCTGAATTGGTATTATTATTGTTCTTATTATTATTATTATTATTATTGTTGTTTATTTATTTATTCCATGGTGCTTTACATTTGTGGATTTACATACAGTATACAAGATATACAAAACAGATAATACTAACAGTGACCAACTGGCACAGTGGGATAGAGGGCCCTGCCCGCAAGGGCTTACAATCTATGAGGGAAGAGGGATAGAGACAGAAGGTGAGGGTAGAGACTGTATAGATGGTGGCGTGGAGACAGTAGCGTTATTGGAGATTGTAGGCCTTCCTGAATAGGTGAGTCTTCAGGGCCTTCTTGAAGCTTGTGACTGTGGGGGACAGTCTTATGTGTCTTGGTAATGAGTTCCAGAGTATGGGGGATGCACGGGAGAAGTCTTGGAGACGTTTGTGTGAAGAGCGGATAAGAGCAGAGCGGAGTAGGAGGTCTTTGTAGGATCGAAGGTTACATGCGGGCAGGTAGGGGGAGATTAGGTCGGAGATATATGGAGGGGACAGGTTGTGGATGGCTTTGTATGTCAGCGTTAGTAGTTTGAACTCTATTCGCTGGGCGATGGGTAGCCAGTGAAGGGATTGGCAGAGGGGAGTGACTGATGCAAAACGGGGGGAGAGGTGTATTAGGCGAGCAGCACAGTTTAAGATGAACTGGAGGTGGGCGAGGGTGTTAGCTGGAAGGCCATGGAGAAGGGTGTTACAGTAGTCTAGGTGGGAGATTATGAGGGCGTGGACTAGCATCTTTGTAATTTCAGGGGTGAGGAAGGAGCGGATTCGATGGATGTTCTTGAGTTGAAGGCGGCAGGAGGTGTTGAGGGTTTGAATATGCGGCCTGAAGGATAGGTCAGAGCCCAAGGTTATCCCAAGGCAGCAGGCTTGTGGGACTGGGGTGAGAGTGGTTCCATTAATTCTGATCGATAGGTCAGGTAGGGGAGCCGTGCGTGGAGGGGTGAAGATTATGAACTCCGTTTTCTCCATGTTGAGTTAGAGAAAGCGGGAGGAGAGAAAGGAGGCTATGGCTGCTAGACATTCTGGGACTCTGGACAACAGAGATGTAATGTCTGGTCCAGAGGGATATATTTGGGTGTCATCAGCATAGCAATGGTAATGGAAACCATGGGATTCTATGAGTTGGCCAAGGCCTAGGGTGTAGATGGAGAACAGGAGGGGTCCTAGGACGGAGCCTTGAGGGCGTGGCGGGGAGGTGGTGTGCAAGTGGGAGACGCTGAATGTGCGGTTGGTGATGTATGAGAAGATCCAGGAATTGGTATGCTGGGTTCTGGTGACAGACTACCTTTAAAGGGGTAATCTGACCGGTAAAATTTGTAAAGGGATTGTCCAATCTGGAATGTGACTGCTCAGCCAACCACTGAGGCCTCAATGAGGTGAGTGTTCCTTTACAAAAAAAAAAATTAAAACATTGTGAGCCTTTAAAAAACAAAAAAAAAATGGCCATAAAATTTCAAATTGGCCTTACACGTAAGATATAAATAGTCTGAAATTTCCTATATTGATAGTTACGGCTAAGCCTTAAAAGTTTAAAACAAAAAAAAAACATTTAAAACTATATGCAAATAACAATTCACGTCTGCCGATACAGTGTTCTGCCATGTTGGAATTTTTTTTCCTGTTGTTGACTGAACTAGACGTGTATGGCATGATCAGGTAATTATGGCCGATTATTCGCCACTTTGTGCAAATGTACTTAACTTTGTATTTCTGTCTATATGTCGTTGATCTACATGATTAATATGGCTGATCCTTATCTTTATGTGTATGTGGAATCTTAGGTATATGATACCGGTGTGTCTGGTCTGTAATGAGGTCAAGGTTTACAACTGCATCTTATGTTTGACCAAATTCCACAGACCATGTACCCCCCCCACCCCACCCCCCAAAAAAAAAACCCTTCATCTCTGGATTCACAAGATTAGACATTATTATTTTTTTCGGCGGCTATTTTTTTGCTTTTCTTTAATATGCCAGCACAATTTGCAATATATAAAATTCTCTTTGAGCTTTTAATGGGTTTGTATCCATTCCTTTCCAATAAGGTTATGTGAGTGCCTAGAATACCCACTGCATAATTACGAGGAAGCTCTTGGTGTAGACAAGAAGCGAGATGGCCCCAGCGAGTGCAGGAGAAGTTTTGTGACAGATGAGGTCAATTTTGCCAACAGCCTGAAAGAATATTTCACCTCAGTATTCATGAGGCAGGCTGGATTTAATATCCCACTGACTAGGATAAATTATTCAGTTGAGGAAGGTGAAATGCCAAAAGGACTGTAGATCATTCCAGAACCGACTATTTAGGAAATTAAACAATGAGAATCAGACAACGCCTTAAACCAGGAGAAACAAAAAAAAAATAGTGCTTATTTCATGGCTGTGAAATTGTACATTTAAAGATGGGGGTTTACCAGGTAACACATTATTCACAACATGTAGTAAAGCAATTCCTTCACTGGCAAATTCATGTCTTCATTTATTTTTTATGTTTCTTTGATGCAATATTATTTCAGATTTTAAATATTTCATCCATTTTTGTTAACATTTGTATGGATTTATTATACATATTATATAGTTGAATAGCAATACCCTGGTTTTGCCAATAATGACTGTTTATTGGGGTTTCAGGGATTTTAATTTTGAAGACCTATCCTTAGGATAGGCCATCGATATCATATCAGTGAGGGTCAGCCTTCTGGCACTGATCAGGGGCCACCTCACTCAGGCAAGTGCTTCAGCCTCTTCAGTGGCCTTGCCTGGTACTATGTATAGCATTCACATTATTATTATTATTATTATTATTATTATAATTATTATTATTATTATTATTTTGCTTACTTATATATTTAGCACCATCATATTCCACAGTGCTTTACAAATATCCCATATAGGACTCGAAATCTAATTTCCTATCAGTATGTCTTTGGAGTATGGGAGGAAACCAGAGTATGCAATCCCTTTTTAGAGGCTGTAATAGTCTATGGACAGTTTTTTTTTTCCATTTAGCTTCCATTTTTTGCAGCTGCCATAAAGCACATACGCCCCGCATACACAGGCAATACAGAAAAAAATATTGTATCCGCAGTAGGTCAGTCTCAGTAGCTATTGAACATAAATAGCTACAAAAATGATTTAAAAAAAATTACTATTAGAGGGGCTGGGTTTTTTTTTTTTGTTGGTTCAGATTGCACAATAGTGGATTGAACTTGAAGGTTTTTTGTATTTTTTTTTCTTTCAATTTTATTTACCTGTTAAATGGGTTACCCATTAGAATTGATAAACAAAGAGGAACACAAATGCTCTAATATAACAAAAAAAAAAAAAAATCAGCAATCACATTTCCAATCCAGAACTGATCTAGATGCCCCAGTGGTTACTGACCATTCTTTGTTTGGAGCTGCCAGTGATGATGTGTTTTAGTGGCACATAACTCCTGTGGCCTTGGCAGCCATGTGTCATGTTACTGACATCACAGGTCGGTGATTCCAGTAACTATTGCATGTAACGTGCCTGGCTTTGAAGTCCTAGCCCAATGCTATAGCATATAATACCAAAAAAACAAAACCTAAATGTGGCGCATCTATGGCGCACTGCCTGCTTTTGTGCCACATTATTCCTTTTGCCACTGCGTGGCACCTTTTACTAAAGTGGGTGGAGTGAGGCGGAGACCAAGGCAGGTCATAGCGGCATTGCCTTGGCCCAATAAATTTACTATAACCATATTATACCTGACTGTCATAGATTTTGGTTCTGGCGTATGGAGGTTAGCCCAAATTATTAAGAGGGAAGACCCTTTTAATAATTCAGATGCAATTAGCGCCACCTGAGCAATGAAGTAAAATAATTAATAATTATTAATTAATTAATAAACCCCCATTGTTTCTTATACAATTGGTATATTAAAAGGCATCTAACCTTATATTCTAGAATGCACACTACGTCCAATATTCTCAGATTGATAGTAGTAGAAAGAGCAACATAAGATTGGATTGCTCCCCTAAACAAGAGGCCAAGAACAGACCTTCAATTTTATGTGACACACATTAGTACTGTATGACCTGTAGAATAGATTCCAATTTAATTCCAAATATAGCCCAGCAACCCCTATCTTTAGAAATTGTAGGCTTGCTCCAGGCCTTCAGAGATGTATCTTTAGCCCGTGGCTTAATAAAGGGCTGTCACAAATTTGAGATTTTACAGATAGGTTAGATGTCCGATCATTGCACTTCTTAAATGAGTACATGTTCTCCCTGACAGCAAAATCTTTTGTTAAGCTCAAATACTGTAGTTTTTGCAAGGTTTAAGGGATGATGGCAATGATCTAATGATGGACTCCTTGCGAGGTAGACCTTCAACCATCTATTTGTCTTTACACTGTAGACTTTAATGTCCATTGATACTATATGCTGGCTCCAACAATAGCGGTCAAACATGCCTTGTGGAGAAGATTTCTATCACTTCATTTGGCAAAGGTACAGTCATAAGTAAAATGAAGTCCACCCTCTTTGAAATCTTTGTATAAAGCAGTGGTTCTCAACCTTTTCAAGCGAAGTACCCCCTAGTGAGAAAATGTCCTAACCGAGTTCCCCCATAGGGCTTCATTTAGAGCCTTTGTTAACAATTATGTAATGGGCCCCATCAGCGCCCCCACATGTATTGTAATGGCCCTCACACTCCGTAGAATGGCCCCTTCAGTTTGGTACATGTAATATAATGGATCCCACAGAGTCCCCAGATGTAATATAATGGCCTCCACATTTAAAATAAAAACCCCTGCATATAATAAAATGGTCTCCATGCTCAGTGATGTTTAAATAGCTAGTGGTAAACTGCATTCATTACTTACCATGGGGCAGATCAAGGTTACCATTGGACTGTTTATAAAATGAACCCCCCCCTCCATTCATGCCAAAGGTCCCTGTGACAAAATAATGTCCCATAGCAGCTCCTCCACGTAGTGTAATGTCCCATAGTGACCCCTACACACAGTATAATGTCTCATAGTGGTCCCTCCACAGTGTGTAATGTCCCTTAGTGGCTTCTCCACACAGCATAATGTCCCAGAGTGGCCCCTACGTTAATAAAAAAAAAAAAACAAAAAAAAAAAACACATACTGTACAATTTCAAGTCCTAATGTGATGTCACGCGACACAGGGGGTCATCACTGAGGCCCAATCACAGGTCTCAACAGTGACCGCCGGGGCACATGATGACTGCAGTCACCTGTCATGTAATGTCCGCTGGCTATCTGAAGAGTATGCTGAGGGACTACCAGAGGCTGAGCAGAGATAAAACAAGGTGAGTATATGTGTTTTTTACTTTTCCTCACCTCCCCTGGGCCTGAGGAGACCTTTTTTATAAATCTCGTGTTGAATTTGGTTCTTTCCTAATTGGTTCACTTATCCCGACTGTTAATTTTGTGATGAGTCCATTAGGCTTCAGGCTTTGTTTTTTGTTTGCTCTTTTATTTCTGCTGCTGCCGTGCTCTGAAGGGTTTTTTAGGTAAGGGCTATGGGAGGCCACAGGAAGACATGAGTCACCATGCAGGGGGGAAAGTTGGCCTAGCTGGAGCTAAATAGTCCCAATGCCAATGTGACACCACAACAATCTAAACCCGATCTAATCGGGTCCGAGCCAACAGGATCCTCTCGGACTCCTTTCCTGTGCGGAACGGCACTCGGCAAGGCTGTCCTTTGTCTCCACTGCTGTATGCCCTGGTTATGGAGCATCTGGCGGTGGCCATACGGCGGTGTCCGGACATTCACGGCCTTCAGATGGGCAGCTCCCAGGTTAAGGCGGCGCTATATGCAGACGACCTTCTTCTTTATGTTTCCCAGCCACAGTTATCCTTTCCTTCTATCCTACGCGAGTTCAGCTGCTTCGGTCATCTAAGTAATTTCAATTTAAATCTTTCTAAAAGTGAGGCCCTCAATGTCTCACTACCCCACGCAGAGGTAGCTCACCTTGCCAACAACTTCCCATTTAAGTGGCAGAGCACCTCTCTCAAATACCTCGGGATTCACATTCCCCCTGACCCATCCCACTTGTATCGTCTCAATTATCTCCCGTTGCTCGAGACACTCGCGTTAGACCTACAGAAATATGGCACGTATGCCCTTAGATGGTTTGGCCATATCAACGCCCTTAAAATGGATGTGGTCCCTCGGCTCTTGTATTTGTTTCAGGCTCTTCCTATTCCTCGCCCACGCACCTTTTTCACTATGGTTCAGTCCCTGTTTGGGAGATTCGTCTGGGGTTCGGCGTGGAGCAGGATAAAATATCAAACATTGACCCGCCGCAGGGACAGGGGGAGGCGCGGGCCTGCCAGACCCCAGACTGTATTACCGCTCCGCGGTTTTGCTCCGTCTTTTCGACTGGAGTTTCCGTAGCGTGGATAAGCAGTGGGTCTCTATCGAGGCTGACCTGCTCTCTGTTCCCCTCTCCTCATTGCCGTGGATACCGGCACATTTCCGTCCGGGATCCGCTAGGCACTCATTCCTTTCTTCACACTTCCTCAAGACCTGGGATTCGGTGTGCTCCAGTGGGAGAGTGGCTAGAGTTCCTGGCCCCCTCAGTCCCCTTTTCCGTAATCCTATGTTCCGCCCGGGTCGTTCTGTAGACAGGTTCCTTTGCTGGCATAATAGCGACGACGTAGGACTTAGGCAGGTCGCTGGGGACTCACCTCTTCCTTCATTGGCCCAGTTGCACGCTTCTCATCCGGACCTTCACTTGTCCTGGCTGGAGTACGGCCAACTTGTGGCCTTCTTGCGGAAATTCTCCTTGCCTCCTCTCCTTTCCTCGACTATGATGGACTTAGAGTCCGCCCTTTCCCATGCTGACTCTCCCCTGCGTGCACTCTCGACGCTTTACAGTATTCTTCTCCGGGACGCTACTCCAGGGCCCCCCTCATATACAGTTCCCTGGGAGTCAGACTTCCGTGCGGGTCTGCCCCTCGCTGACTGGAATAGGTCTTTCCTGTTTGCCCACAAGCTTCCGTTGCCTTGCAGTGTGCAAGAAAAGAATTTCAAAATTCTGTCTCGATGGTACAGGTGTCCTGACTTCCTCCACAGAATATATCCTGCTGTGACTGACCGGTGTTGGCGCTGTGGCACGGAGAGGGATACTCTGTATCACATCTAGTGGGAGTGTGCCGTTCTTAGGCCCTTCTGGGACGCTGTGTTTGATCTGTATGCTAAGGTGTCTGGTCGTACTGTCGCAGCTACTCCCCAACTGGCCCTTCTTTCAGTTATCCCTGGCAGGATTTCTGCAGTGAAGAAGGATCTCCTGCGACACTTTCTCATGGCTGCCAGGGCCGTCATTCCCAGACACTGGCGGAGCAATGCTGCACCTTCTCTGGTTGAGTTCCTACAGGAGCTTCTCCTAATAAGGAGAATGGAGGCCCTGGTGGCAGAGGATTCTTCCGATCCTTCCAAATTTGACGCTTCTTGGCGGCCTTGGGTGGCGTTTCAGGAATCGACCGAGTTCTCCTCTTTCTTCTCATGATCCGGAATTGCCTTCTATTATTATTTTCTTTCCCCTTTCTTTTTTTCAGTGGATACTGGTCGTTTTGCCCTTCCCCTGCTGTTCCCCTTCCCCCTCCTCATCCTCCTCATGTGTCTTCCCTATTGCTTGTCCCAGCTGTGTGTTTCCCTGGTCTGTTTTGTCCGTCCTTTGGTTTTATGCAGGTGCTGTTCATATATTCTCATACCCCTGGGCCTTCGCCCCATTACTAGCATAATGTGTTTTATAGCAGTGGGCGGGGATCTCCCCTAGCCTTTTGTATTACGGCGAGGCCTGCACACCTTAGCGCCTTTGTTGGTCTATATTGTTTTTTTTTTTTGTTTTATTTCCTTTTTCTTCCCCTACCTTGTATTTTGTATTGTACTGAAAATTCCTTAATAAACATTGATTAAACATAAACCCGATGTAATGCACCTCCAGCTACAAGACTGAGACCGAGCCCTAGTGTCTCACATCAATGGCCAGAAAACTTTACAGGCGGCTCCTTCATACTTTCTTTACTTGTTATCAGTCTTGATAGTGAATTTCCTGATTATTCTCATGGATTACTTGTGTTCTCACCCTGGTGCATTTTCAATCGTAAATATGCCGAAATATATTTTTCTACGAAAAAATTCTGCAAAATTCACAAAAGGCCATGAGATTGTGGAGCAGTTCATCATATACATACTTACATACATACATACATCATATACATACATCATATACGTACATTCATCTACATACTGTAGATATACAGTAATACCTCGTACACTCGCGTTTCCGAGTTTGCGAATTCACAGATTCGCGATATTTTTTTGGCAACTAACATATATAGATTTTGCTCTTTTTTCTCAGATCTGTGAAATTTAATTAAAAAAAACACCTTTGCTATTGGGTAGTAGCCAGGGCTGTGGAGTCGGTACGCCAAAGCCCCGACTCCGACTCCGACTCCTCAATTTCCCCTGACTCCAACTCCGACTCCGACTCCACCAAAATAGGCACCGACTCCGACTCCGACTCCACGACTCCGACTCCACAGCCCTGGCACTGCTAAACCTTATAGGTTCACTCAGAACTCAGTCCCATCATTATATGAGGAATAGAACAGACCTTTACAGGACATTTCATCATTTTCAACATTTCATCATTTTCCCAAATTCTTATGAAAATATATTCAGCACATACTGCATTGTACTACTAACTGTACCAATTTATTATATATTTTGGGAGTCGGAGTCGGTCCATTTTATACCGACTCCGACTCCACCAAAATAGGCACCGACTCCGACTCCGACTCCACGACTCCGACTCCACAGCCCTGGTAGTAGCGTCCTGTTCGTTACGTACCCGGTAATTAGTTTCATTTTACTGTGAGTGTATAAGAAAAATGAATGAATGTATTAATATACAGTACTGTACAGTATACTTTAGTACTGTAGGGTAAAGTTTATTGATATTTAGGGGTTAAACATTAGAAATCGGCATTGTAAGCGCTTCTAAGCGCTTGTACCAAACATTCGCGATTCCTCGCGATCCGCGACCCGCTCTGTAACCTAACCTCGCGAATGTAAGAGGTATTACTGTAGATATATTCAGTACAGACCAAAAGTTTGGACACACCTTCTCATTCCAAGAGTTTTCTGTATTTTCATGACTATAAAAATTGTAGATTCACACTGAAGGCATCAAAACTATGAATTAACACATGTGGAATCATATACTTAACAAAAAAGTATGAAACAACTGAAAATATGTCTTATATTCTAGGTTCTTCAAAGTAGCCATCTTTTGCTTTGATTACTGCTTTGCATACTCTTGGCATTCTCTTGATGAGCTTCAAGAGGTAGTCACCTGAAATGGTTTTCACTTCACAGGTGTGCCCTGTCAGGTTTAATAAGTGGGATTTCTTGCCTTATAAATGGTGTTGGGACCATGAGTTGTGTTGTTCAGAAGTCAGGTGGATACACAGCTGATAGTCCTACTGAATGGAGTGTTAGAATTTGTATTATGGCAAGAAAAAAGCAGCTAAGTAAAGAAAAACGAGTGGCCATCATTACTTTAAGAAATGAAGGTCAGTCAGTGCGAAAAATTGGGAAAACTTTGAAAGTGTCCCCAAGTGCAGTGGCCAAAACCATCAAGCACTACAAAGAAACTGTCTCACATGAGGACCACCCCAGGAAAGGAAGACCAAGAGTCACCTCTGCTGCGGAGGATAAGTTCATCCGAGTCACCAGCCTCAGAAATCGCAGGTTAACAGCAGCTCAGATTAGAGACCAGGTCAATGCCACACAGAGTTCTAGCAGTAGACACATCTCTACAACAACTGTTAAGAGGAGACTGTGTGGAGCAGGCCTTCATGGTAAAATAGCTGCTAGGAAACCACTGCTAAGGACAGGCAACAAGCAGAAGAGACTTGTTTGGGCTAAAGAACACAAGGAACGGACATTAGACCTGTGGAAATCTGTGCTTTGGTCTGATGAGTCCAAATTTGAGATCTTTGGTTCCAACCACGGTGTCTTTGTGCGACGCAGAAAAGTTGAATGAATGGACTCTACATGCCTGGTTCCCACCGTGAAGCATGGAGGAGGAGGTGTGATGGTGTGGGGGTGCTTTGCTGGTGACACTGTTGGGGAATTATTCAAAATTGAAGGAATACTGAACCAGCATGGTTACCACAGCATCTTGCAGCGGCATGCTATTCCATCCGGTTTGCGTTTAGTTGGACCATCATTTATTTTTCAACAGGACAATGACCCCAAACACACCTCCAAGGGCTGTAAGGGCTATTTGACCAAGAAGGAGAGTGATGGGGTGCTACGCCAGATGACCTGGCCTCCACAGTCACCAGACCTGAACCCAATCGAGATGGTTTGGGGTGAGCTGGACCGCAGAGTGAAGGCAAAAGAGCCAACAAGTGCTAAGCATCTCTGGGAACTCCTTCAAGACTGTTGGAAGACCATTTCAGGTGACTACCTCTTGAAGCTCATCAAGAGAATGCCAAGAGTGTGCAAAGCAGTAATCAAAGCAAAAGGTGGCTACTTTGAAGAATCTAGAATATAAAACATATTTTCAGTTGTTTCACACTTTTTTGTTAAGTATATAATTCCACATGTGTTAATTCATAGTTTTGATGACTTCAGTGTGAATCTACAATTGTTATAGTCATGAAAATACAGAAAACTCTTGGAATGAGAAGGTGTGTCCAAACTTTTGGTCTGTACTGTGTGGTTATATATATATATATATATATATATATATATATATATATATATACACAGTGGGGAAAAAAAAGTATTTAGTCAGCCACCAATTGTGCAAGTTCTCCCACTTAAAAAGATGAGAGGCCTGTAATTGACATCATAGGTAGACCTCAACTATGAGAGACAAAATTAGAAAACAAATCCAGAAAATCACATTGTCTGATTTTTTAAGAATTTATTTGCAAATTATGGTGGAAAATAAGTATTTGGTCAATAACAAAAGTTATATATCCTTTGTTGGCAATGACAGAGGTCAAACGTTTTCTGTAAGTCTTCACAAGGTTGGCACACACTGTTGCTGGTATGTTGGCCCATTCCTCCATGCAGATCTCCTCTAGAGCAGTGATGTTTTGGGGCTGTCGCTGGGCAACACGGACTTTCAACTCCTTCCAAAGGTTTTCTATGGGGTTGAGATCTGGAGACTGGCTAGGCCACTCCAGGACCTTGAAATACTTCTTTTGAAGCCACTCCTTCGTTGCCCTGGCGCTGTGCTTGGGATTATTGTCATGCTGAAAGACCCAGCCACGTTTCATCTTCAATGCCCTTGCTGATGGAAGGAGGTTTGCACTCAAAATCTCACGATACTTGTCCCTATTCATTCTTTCATGTACATGGATCAGTTGTCCTGGTCCCTTTGCAGAGAAACAGCCCCAAAGCATGATGTTGCCACCCCCATGCTTCACAGTAGGTATGGTGTTCTTTGTATGCAACTCAGCATTCACTCTCCTCCAAACACGACGAGTTGTGTTTCTACCAAACAGTTCTACTTTGGTTTCATCTGACCATATGACATTCTCCGAATACTCTTCTGGAACATCCAAATGCTCTCTAGCAAACTTCAGACAGGCCCGGATATGTACTGGCTTAAGCAGGGGGACACGTCTGGCACTGCAGGATCTGAGTCCCTGGTGGCGTAGTGTGTTACTGATGGTAGCCCTTGTTACGTTTAGTCCCAGCTTTCTGCAGGTCATTCACTAGGTCCCCCCATGTGGTTGTGGGATTTTTGCTCACCGTTCTTGTGATCTTGCGTGGAGCCCCTGATGGAGGGAGATTATCAGTGGTCTTGTATGTCTTCCATTTTCTAATTATTGCTCCCACAGTTGATTTCTTCACACCAAGCTGATTGCCTATTGCTGATTCAGTCTTCCCAGCCTGGTGCAGGTCTACAATTTTGTTTCTGGTGTCCTTCCACAGCTCTTAGGTCTTCACCATAGTGGAGTTTGGAGTGTGACTGTTTGAGGTTGTGGACAGGTGTCTTTTATACTGATAACAATGTCAAACAGGAGCCATTACTACAGGTAACGAGTGGAGAACAAAGGAGCCTCTTAAAGAAGAAGCTACAGGTCTGTGAGAGCCAGAAATCTTGCTTGTTTGTAGGTGACCAAATACTTATTTTCCACCATAATTTGCAAGTAAATTCTTTAAAAATCAGACAATGTGATTTTCTGGATTTGTTTTCTCATTTTGTCTCTCATAGTTGAGGTCTACCTATGATGACAATTACAGGCCGGCCTCATCTTTTTAAGTGGGAGAACTTGCACAATTGGTGGCTGACTAAATACTTTTTTCCCCACTGTATGTATATATATATATATATATATATATATGTATAGATGGCATGTGTTGCTTTTACACCTTTTACCACCATCCTCAGGTAGGTCAGGTAGGGTTGTGTCACTCTTATAGTTTAATGTTGGAAGGTATGGAAAATGAGGAGGGGGTGCTTATGACAACTTTACACTTGTGTTATAATGGGGCTGCTTTTATAAATGTAGCAGTCACTAAGGCAGCCGCTCTAATACATATAAATAGCGTAAGCACAGTCTGGTCATTCTGTGCAACGATAATTCAAAGACCGCCTGCTCCATCTGTACATGGACAACTATGTGGAGGTTTTTATCTCTGTGAATTATGGACGACTATGTGGTGGTTCATAGACTGCCTACCCTTACTGTACATGGATGACTATATGGTGATTCATAGACCGCCTGCTCCATCTGTACATGGATGACTATGTGGCGGTTTATGTTTCTGTGAATTATGGTAACTGTGTAATTAAATAATTGTAGAGAAAAAAATGACATTGGACACAATAACAGCTGATTTTATACCATTTATTAGCAATAAGCAGAGGATCCATTAATAATAACGGCTTGTGCTATATCCTACTGAATGATGGGGGTTGTGGTTCTTATCTCAGGTCTATGGAGTCTGAGCTCCTGTAATGGTTCATCTTATCATCCATAAATAAGGTCCTGAGGTAAGATCCCTAACCCGATGATCCAGAGGAAGGCGAAGAAAAAGATCTGAGTCTCAGGGGAAAAAATATTTCCTCCCTGACCCCAAATATGGCGATCGGTGATATAACCCTGGATCGTGTCTATCCATATGCCTACTACTGACCCATACCAGAAACCTGCCCCGAAGAGCTTACAGACTAGGAAATACTGCCCGAAGACTCACAATGTACACAGATGTGTATGCAATAATAAAACATAATATCATCACCTATAATGATGGGGGTTATCCTGCTCCAGAGAACTTAGACTAAGAATATTGCTTGGAGGCAATGTTTCTAGATACATCGTGTATCTCATCCCCTTTATCCTGCTCCTAAATGCTTACACACTACAGTAAGGAATCCTCTATATGATGATACATAATAAATGAAGACCATGATGGACACTTATCTCTAGGGCTGGGACTACACTGCGACTTCAGCCACAACACACATCACACAGCCAAAGACCACCATGTAGTGCAGCCGGCATCTCTGCCAGTGAACGCAAATGTGGTTGTGTCTCAATGACTCACAAGGGCGCGATTGCCCAACGATACAGATCATTTTGAGTTTTGGACCCAACCGTCAGTTGCAACCATTGCCGGAACAACTATTAGCTGATATATTAGCAGATTTATAGATGTTTACTTGCTCGTCATAACGCAACCACAATCACTCCCATTAGAGTTAATGGGAAAAGCGCTACACTGTGATCTCCAACCACATGACATACAGTATACCACAGCCAAGGCCACCATATTGTCCCAACGTCAGAGATAGGAGCCACTCTGGTCATCATTAACCCTAGCCTAAAGAGACAATTCCTGCCAATAAAGTCAGTCTCCAGATGTCTATTGACCGGAGATTGACTTCATGGCTTACAATCTATTTTGGAGAGTTCCTTCCGACCTACCATGATAAGACCAGCCCTGCTCTTTTGAGCTCAAAACCTAAAGAAAACCATCATTTACCCTTTAAGGACCATCGTAATGAGTTTCAAGCGGCAGCCATGTTAAAACAAAAATCCTGCAGCTGCATGCAGGCCATGAGCAGTTATGGCTTCATCCTATATTGACCCCAAAAAATCATAGGGGGCAATTTTGGATAGAAAAAAAAAAACAATTGTAGAAAGCGCTCATGGTATAAAAAATATAGTGGGAATGGTCATTAAAAGATTAATGTCTACCCTGCCACGAGGAGCTTACAGTCTAAAAGAAGGAACCCTCTAATCCCTAGTCTTATATAAGATGTGTTCTGATTTTTTGGCTTGCGATGAGAACTATTTCTTGCGTTGACTTGTCATGTTGTGATGATTTTCTTCTTGAGAAGATTTTGCGTAAAGAACTTCTGCTCATTCAAAAGAAAGGAGTAAAACAAAACCAATAATTTCCTCTGATCTTCTGATTGTCCTAGCCCCGCCCCTAAACTGCTCAGCCCCCATAGCACTTCCCAGCTACACCTCAGCTCTACTATTAGCATTTACATTTAATAAACTGCTAGATTGGATGGTGAGGCTGTCAACTCCTCAGGAATTTGTGGGATCTTGCTTTCCAGAAAATGCTCCTTTAGAAAATCTATGATTTTACTTTCAGGTTTACTAAAACCAAGGCTATGTGTTATTTTTCCCTGCAGCACCTCTGTAGGAAAACTAGAGAATTACATCTGCAATTACTGATACAACAAGACCCTGATAATGTAACCCACCCACCCCTGTTCTCCTGAGGGGTCACATCCCCCTGTAGATCAAATGGAAAGACATTGTTTATTGTAAGTAAAATGGCCAAACTAGAGCTTTATCTTTATTAAAGAGGTCCTTTCATGTCCTCATTAAAGTGCGGTTTTATATACTGCTCGAAAGCCAACAGTGCGCTGAATTCAACGCACTGTTGGCTTTCTTGGTATGTGCTCCGGTGGAGGAGATATCGTTGCCGTTAGTTCCAGCACCAATCTCTCCCCACTGTCACAAGGGCGTTCCTTATAGCTCAGCGTTATCGCAGGGCGGTAAGGAACGCCCCCCTCTGACAGTACAAGGCTATGTTACAGTACTATCAGGGGGAGGGTGTTCCTCACAGCCCAGTGATGACGCTGAGCTATGAGGAACGCCCTTCTGACAGTGGGGAGATATCAGTGCCGAAACTAACGGCACCAATATCTCCTCCACCGGAGCACATACCTTGAAAGCCGACAGTGCGCTGAATTCAATAAAAAACAATATAAAATCTATTTATAAATGAAGATGATAGAAATGATAAATGTTGGGTATAACTCTCCAGTACTTACCTGTAAATGCCTGTGGAGGAGGCGGCTCCGTCCATGTGCTAATGGAGAGGCTGAAATAAGCTTCTGCTTTTATAAAGGTGGTTGCATGTACAGTAAGGAGCAGTATGCCCCTCTCCCCTATCCATTATTGATACTACTGGGGTTTTTTTTTATATGTAATTCTGACAGCAGTAACTGTAGAATTGCAAACAAATAGCTGAGAAATCCCAAGTGACTATAAAATAGGAGATCCAAGGAATACCAGACTGCAAATAAACGCAGACAAGCCGCTAAAACACAGGAAAAAAAACAATCTATGAGCACAGTCAGGAAAGCTGACCGCTTTTTATGAATAATATTCCATCTGTTACCACACAAGCAGCCACACATAGACACAAGTACAAGAAGACTTTTTTCTTACATTGTAAGCTGTGAGATTTGCAGAATGTTTAGTCCTTTGCACAGAGCAAGCAGTTTTCAGATGTGTGTGGAGGCTGTGAGGAGAATCGGCCCCTCCCATCTGCATTCACTGTGTGAATTCAGAAAAGAACCTCCACTCACTGTGAAGACATCTTGTTTACCTAATGAATCTATGGATGGAGATTGGCTCTCATTAGACAGGTTTTTCAGACAGAAACCAGTCACATTTTTAATTAAAGTGCATTACATTTTGGTCCACAATTGCATGCTCTATTGAATGACACTAAGTGGTCTGAAGAGTTAGTGACCATTTAAATGTAGCACATATGACTTTGAGTTTAATATGTTACTCGGCTGAAGTTAAAGTAATATATGGAATATTCACAAAATGTGACTTTTAAAAATATTCATTTTTTACAGTATGCTCAGCATATATCTGTCGCAATTTAGTTGTATTTTAAGGTGTATGTTTCACATTCACTTTAATTGGGAAAAACTGTGACAACAGAAAGTGTAAAAACTGTAATCTAGGTGTCGTAGAAGCGGTTCTTACTATATTTAAAGGGTGTCTGTCAGCAGTTTTGAGCCCTCAAAGTTGCTGATAGCACTAGACACAGTACATGACATATAAAGCAATTTAAACATACCTTAGTGAATGGTCATACTAGTTGTATGACTGAGAAAAGAAAATTTAAATCCCCCTCACAGCATGGGCCACAGTGACTCCTTAAGTAGGCGATATCCTGGATGGATCCTAGAGCTGATACTAAACTTTGAAGGGATTGGGGAGCATTGTGCCACAGTGGGGAAATATATCATATCTGTGTGTATTTCTGCTGTAGATGGGTGATAATGTGGCACATCATTGACACAAGGCCCTTTCTTGCACCAAACATGCCATACATCTCATGTTCGATTTCTCATTTGCCACTTTCCGTGAATGTGGGCAGAGAACCGAGCAGGCTAGGGCAGGAACTCCTCGACCCAACATATTTATTGTAAGTTTTCTGACGTGAGTTATACAGGAAATCTACACTAGCTCCTGACTGCCGTAGATTTACATTCTTGCAAGAGGCTGGAGCTCTTGATAATTCAGGTGTGCCTTGCACCTGTTAGGCCCTTTCTGAAACGCCATCCTTAAAGAGGTTGTCCAGGGAAAAAAAAATATTTTTCAAATAGTCTGGTTGCTGTCCCTGGTGCTCTGGTGTCCTCCCAGCGCAGTCTGGTCCTGCTGCTCTGGTAGCTTCTTGAAGTGAAACTCCTCTCAGGTTGTGACGTCCTGGGATCCCTTCCGCTGAAGCTGCTGATTGGCATCAGGAAGGTACCCTGGGACGTCACAGGTAGTGACGTCATTTGTGCTTTGCTGAGGCTGCTCATTGTCCTCAGCGGTCACGTGGAGTGGGGACTTCCACCGGAAGACAACAACGGACCGACAGGACTGGACCGCGCTGTGAGGCACTAGAGCAGTGAGAAAGGTGAGTGTGGTTTTTTATATTTTTCACCACTCCCGGCCTGTTTAAAAAATAAAATTGTTGCTTGGACAACCCCTTTAATAAATCTGCCCCAATATATTTAAAAAAGGGCTGTCATCTGGTCTGAAAAGCGCAGTGACCTACATCATCTGGTAGGCGCCCTCACCTTGAGCATTTTGGTGTTTCGTTTATACAAATCCGTTCAGCCATTCCAAAGATATAAGCCCTTTTAATATTGATACAGATTAGGGTATACTAAAAGGGCTTATATCTTTGGAATGGCTGAACAGATTTGGATAAACAAAATACCAAAATGCTCAGAGTGACAGCACCTATCAGATAATATGTCATTTGGCTTTTCAGACCTGGCAACAGGTGCTCCTTTAAGGGGTTATCAAGGAGTATGATCTTGAACTCCACGTTCTCTTCTCAGGCAGTGACATCGTGTGCTTTGGTCACATGTCCATCATGCACTTCGGTCCCATTCAAAGGTACATGTATGCAATCTACGGTGCTGTGTAAGTAGTGAAGAGACCGCAGCGATCAATGTCATAGTCCCCATTAAACCCTTTTAATGTTTTTATAGGTCAAGTTAAACTTTACTACATTATACTTTTTATTTTTTTAACTCCCCACCATTATTAACCAGTAAACACACTCGACAACTGTATTCAAGGTTACTTATGTTAGACATCTGTTGTTTTAGAGCCCTGTCCTCTGGTAAACAAGTACAGACCATGATATTACTTGTTCTGTTACAGTATCCTTGACTCCTCTTACTATTGTATGGCATAACATATTTTCTGCATTCAGTTGCGGATTGTTACTGTTTCTGCTTCTCCTTTTCTGTATCATAAAAAGAAAAAAAAAATCAATACACACAGAACAAAAAGACCGTCCTCAATTACTTCACCCATAGTCTACCATACTGAAACATGCCCCCAACGGTGGCTTGCCATGGTTCTTGAAATTCACTATAGTTCTGCATGGGGAGCACTATATTAGGAGATGGCTATCTAAGCAGTTTGATACATTACCCAAATGTCAGCTTTCTTATTTCCTATATAGAACTTACCTTTCTGCCACTTTACTTTCCCTTTCTTTCAGCTCATGAACATAGGTGTATGGCTGCATTGTCTTTTTAGCCAGACACTATAGAGCAGCAGGAAACTATGGGGGATGTAGTATGATTCTATTCACTGACTGATCCTGTTACAATGGGGTATTATCTGAAATCAGCACAATGTGCATGAAGCCATGGAGTCTGAAATAAAAAGCAGAAGAGGAAAACATTTATCGTATTGTAGATGATAACACAAGAATTCTTTAGACCTGTGGGCGAATTCTAAAAAAAATCCTTTAAAACAGAAAAAAAGTCAGTAGAGGGTGAATTGACTATTTCAGCTACACTAGAAAACTGTTGTAGATGGGCAAAGCAGTGTCACATCTTTAGCCAACGATGCGCCACTGTGCCATTTTCCCAACTCCTGTAAATGGGCAGGGATTATGGCGTGGCAGGGTGGTGTTGCCCGTCTGATTTACTATAAC
Organism: Leptodactylus fallax; assembly: GCA_947044405.1. Lineage (NCBI taxonomy): Eukaryota > Metazoa > Chordata > Amphibia > Anura > Leptodactylidae > Leptodactylus > Leptodactylus fallax. The sequence goes on from CAMRHE010000085.1 coordinate 4,998,234, forward strand.
TTCTGGCCTGAAACTGGTGAAAGTTACACTATCTGACTGGCGTACATTTCGTTTCTAGCATACAGGGCTTCCCATGATGTGCCAGACCTCTGATGGCAGTGTACAAAACATTAAGACTATTGGGTCACGCTATTTAATGCACCCAAGATGCGGCAACACCGGCCAGACCACCCGTTTTCATTTGTGGTTGCCATCCAGTGCTTGCTCCGTAATATAAAGATTGACTTGATGCGTGGTAACCCAAGGTGAACACGGGTGCTCTCGCTGGTGAGGCCATGCCCCCAGTGCGCCGAACAGTTAATTTGTATACAGATTATAGGTTGGTTTTCTCAGCAGCAGATTGCATTTGGGCACAAAAAGGTATGTTCACTATACCACTTACTGATCCAACTACAGAATGTAATGGGTTGGATTTTGGTGTTGGCAGATTCACTTAAAGGCTAGGGCTAAATGGCGACATGTGTCACTCAAAAGAAGTTGCAAAGACATCTCACAACTAAAACAGTTGTATGAATTGGCAAACTTTTTTAGAGATGTGATTTGGTTGCAAAAACACAGTCAAGTACAGTACCAAGTCAATGGTAAAAAAAAAAAACAAACCCTCATGTGACTTCAACAAGTTTGGGTTTTATTCAACTGTCGCATCACAGCTGCAGGATGTCACAACGCGACACCAGAGATACTTTAAAATTTTTGTCGCATGTGTCATGTCACTTCACTATTTAGCCCTAGCTTAGAGAAATTATTTAGAAAGCAGTAGAAATAATACTCACCTCATCAGTCCCCTGCCACTCTGGTTCTGATGATTCCTGGGCCCCTGCTGGTCGCTGTCAGGCTGGGTTCACATTTACGTTGGTGTCTCCGCACCTAATCAGTTTTTGTGATCCGTCGAAAAGAGCATAAAAACTGATGAGAACGGGTTGATTAAAAAAAATCTATTGATCTCAGTAGGTTTTTAGAACCATTTGCTGGTGTGTGTTTGGAACATTTCCGCCATGTATCTGCTCTTTTGGACGGAGACAAGTCGGATACACAACGGACGGCAATTAATCCATTTTTTTTTTTTTTTACATTGAAGCCTATGAAAGATGGACACAAACGGATTACCAACGGATAGTTATCTGTTTGTGTCCGTTTTGCAATCTGTTTTTCCCTCTTCATTCTTCTCAGCTCATGCTTAGAATGAAGAATGATGACAAGTGGGAGAAAAAAAAAAATCAAAAAAGATGATCTGCCAAAAACTGACGTTTTTTGACAGATGCCCATTGACGTATCCATAAAAAAGACAGATTATGGTATGTGCAGTGTAACTGTTTGTGTTAGTTTTTTTGATGAATCCGTGCACTGCTGTCAAAGGTCCCTTAATAATTCTGGCACACCATGGGAAGCCCTGTATGCAAGAAACTAAATATATACGCCAGTTTTTTTTTGGACGGATTTCCAACAAGTGATATTTGGTGCATCAGAATGTCAATGGAGTAGGAAGTGGAGATCAGGATCCAGGAGTGTCACAACAAAAGTTGCCAGAGAAGTCAGTGAGTTGAATAGGACAACTTTTATCATTTTATAACATTCTCGGCTGTTTTTTAAGAATTTTTCCTGGCTGGACAATCCCTTTAATGACTTATCCTATACTTAGTCTTTGGGGAAAAAAAACCCTTTACTGTCTTGTTTCACCATCTCTAATATGTATGTGTGTCTCAGCCTGAAAAATGTCTAGTAAAACTTGCCAAAGATGGGCTCAGTAACATTGTTCTGAGTTAAGGGGGGAAGATGGGACAGACCTTGACAGGGATCAAAATTTTGAAACATTCAGAAATGTACAAGTTAGAATTTCTGAAAAGGAGATCACGACTGACATATCCACTGGAGATCTTTGAACATATTGTCAAGCCGATAGACAAAGGAGAACCCATGGATATAATTTAAGTGGATTTCTGAAAAGCATTTGATATAATGAGCTGCACAAAGGGCTCATCTACAAAGTCAATGGTTGGAATGGAGAAAATTTGGCTCGAGAACAAAGAATTTTTGAAATGGAAAAGGGGTACTAATGCTAAGCAAAGGGTTTTGTGCAGTTTTTATGTATTATTATTTTCACTTTTAAGATGCCTACCTACTGTGCCAAGGTATGTAGAGGTAGCAAGACATAGGCACAGCTGTTAGCAATATGGATGATCTGGGGGACTAAATTTAGCAAGTGTGACGGATATGTAGGGTATTGAAGCCTCGTAATACCCACATTGTATGGTGCCCGTGTAATTTCATCCTCAAATCTAGCAGTATATAATTATATTGCAGACAGAGAATTTTTTTTCTCTAGAAAAACAATGTCAGGAATTCATCGAGACCTGTTCTCCAATTAATGGGAATCCAGATTGCCTGGATCATAGAGATGGCATCTCCTGGTGAGAAGCAGAAATTAATTATAGTAGGAGAGGAGAATATTTTAGTAAGACTAGGATTTCAAGGGCTGTCATTGGGGGCTAATATGTATCGGTCCTATGTTTTTCCCTGGTTACGGGTTGATTGAACATCATTCATTAAAGGTTCACACACTTTTTAAGATTTAATCAAAGAATAGCTGTTCCAACTCTGAAGTCTCGTAATGCCTCTCAGCAATCTGCTCAGGCACATACCTAAACTCTGTGGGTTGTCGTAGGATTCCTATCATTGTTCTGATCTCTACACTTATTAGTATGTCAGTGGTTTTAGTATTTTACACTAAATATTCAGGCAGATCGTGAATATGTGTAGTAGACATGTATGAAATAATGGTCACTTTCATCATCTTTGTTTCACCAGATTGCCAAAAGACAGTGTTGAATTGGTTGCTTTTAGTTCTTTGAACCATCTGGCACCATCTTGGTGTCACACTTAACACCCGTCATGTTTGTCACCATGCTGTCAGGATGATAGCACAGATCCTACTCCGCTATTCTGGCTGCAATCTGGAACAGATATGCTCCTGTTATAATAATAATAATAATAATATAGTATTTTTTTATTTATAGTGCCAACATATTCCGCAACAGTTTACAAGTATAGACAAATTGAGACATAATAGGGTAACAAATCAGTTCACAGAATAGGAGTGACAGCCCTGTTCGTGGGAGCTTACTATCTATGACGTGGAAGGGGTGACACAAAAGTGTTTGAACAATGGTCCAGCCATTTTTCTGAGATAGGGTTACAGAAATATATAATATAAAGCTGTAGGAGTTGGTCCCCAGCTGGTGTCTTTGTATTTACAGATCCAAAATGCCTTGATGTATAAGATTACACATAGATCAAAACTGCTATGGGGCCCGTGACATTAGGGGGTCTGACCTTTCAATGCTATTTTTTTTTCTTTTAATTGGCACACATTACCTATTGGATTACTCTAGCAGGTAGTAGTCGATATTCGCTTACTCATGCTTACACCTGCTCCTGTCCACTGTCTCCAAGGGCTGCCGCAACTTATGTCCCAGCACTGAATAATGGCCAGACGTTGCATCCTGATGCTATTTACAGTTGGAATGTAATATGGAGTAAGAGATGGGGCTAAATTGGAAGAAACCGTGGGCAGGAGCAGAGGTGGGAAAGTGAATATCAGCTGTTACCTGCTAGAGTAGCCTAAAGTCTTCGGGGCCTGTAAAGTAGTCTCCTACTGTATGGGGGCCAGTATAGGAGACACTTACTGTGCAGGAGCCAATAAAGGGGGACATAAACCATGTGGGGGCCAATAAAAAATGCCATATGCTGTATGAGGGCCAATAAAGGGGGTCTTATACTGTCAGAGGGGCCCCTAAAGAGGGTGTTATACCATGTAAGGGACAGTAAAGGGGGCCTCAGGTATAGGTTTTCTATAAGACACAATCATTCCTTGTTATGCCCCTGATAAAGGCATGATATCCTGTGAGATAATGTAGGGGGGAGGGTGAACACAGGAGGGTGTTTTGGGAGCGTAAATGCAGAAGTGTTAGATTAGGAAGTGTGATAGGCATGTCTGAAGAGAAATATTTTTAGGATGTACTTGAAGCTGTGGACATTGGGTGTTAATCTGAGTGACAGGGTAGCGCATTCAAGAGAACTGATGCAACTTGGGAGAAACCTTTTAGACAGCATTGGAAGGTTCTGATCATAGAGGATGTAAGTGTTAGGTCATTGACAGAATGTAGAGCATGGGAAGGGTGGTAGACAGAGATGAGTGAGGAGATGTAGGGAGGTGCAGCATTATGTAGAGCAGGGTTCAGCAACCCCCGGCACGGGTGCCAAGAGTGGCACGCGAGGCTTATTTCCCTGGCACGGCAGCGGTGTGTTCACATATGTCACATCTGTTTCCCTCTGGCGTGGTGCGCACAAGCTGGAGGGAAACTGATGCCAGGACGGATCCCATAGTTTTGTATGGGATCGGTTCTGGCACAAGAGGCATCAGTTCTGGCACTGTATTTGTGCCTCAGCCGGATGGAAAAACGTTACCTGCAGCGTTTTTCTATCCGGCTTCCTTAAAATTTCATTAGCGCCGGGTGAAGATGGATGCGGCATCACCCGGCTTCTGCACAGTCTGTGTACAGTAGTGAAGCCGGTAATTGCCGGCTTCACTACTGTACCTGAGCTAATTGCTCAGGATTGGTTAAAGCTATAAAGAAACACTTGGATTCATTTTAAAGATGAGAATCTCCTCTTTAAAATGATACCAAGATCACCAGGATCGTTCTTAAACATCCTGAGTGATTCGCTGGTGAAAACGATGTTCGGCATTGAAATCCCAATGCAGATCTCAATTCCCGACATCGTTTTAACAGTGAATCACTCTGAATGTGTAAGGTCAATCATGGAGATCTTGGTATCGTTTTAAAGATGAGATTCATCTTCATGAGTTGCATCTTTGTAGCCCTAATAGATCCTTAGAAATGGGGCTCTAAAAGTGCCCCCCCCTCCTGTGTCAGGCAGCATCTTAGAGCTAAGGAAGGAGGGGGAGGAGGAGCTGCAGAGACAATGTTAACTCATCATTGTCTGTGCATAAGCTGCAGATGACCCCGGGGGGGTAGCAGAGACCTCAATCCTTATCCCCTCTCCTATCAATCAGAGAGCATACTATACTTTTGCTCTCTGATAGTCACATAGAGGGATAATGTAATACCCCTCTGAGCCTAATCACATAACCAGGAAGTTATTGGCGCTGTGACCCAGACATTTACCATCGTCCAGGTCGCAGCGCCAGAAGTGTCGCACCAAACACTTACACAACACATGCACTAAGTCACCAATAAAGTTTACATTTTTTCACTGTCCCTGTCCTGTCCATACCTGATCTTTACAGCGTAAAATACGCCACCCGCCTCTCTAGTGATATCTGTTACACACTAAAATAATAGTAATAGCAATTATCATTAGTATTATCACCATAATACCATGTGCAGGGGCCGCTATGTGACATAATACCGTGTGCAGGGGTCGTCAGACTTACAATTATTGACCAGCACTCCGAGTACCTCAACTTTGATTTTTTTAATCGAAATCGGCACGCCGAACAAAAAAGGTTGCCTACCCCTGATGTAGAGCTTTGTGGATGAGGGTGATAAGTTTATATTGTATTCTATAGTGAATAGGCAGCCATTGCAGTGACTGGCACAGACCAGAGGCATCGGTGTAGCATTTAGACTGATAGTTGAGCTTGTCTGCCACATTCAGAATAGATAGTAGAGGAGAAAGTTTAGTGAGGGGAAGACCGATTAGTAGGGAGGTACAATACTTGATGTTTCCATGGTAAGTAAAGATGAGATTCTGGGTTTCTGCTTGATCCTCATGTTGCAAGAACTCTGCTTGCTCTGGCCTTCTGCCTGAGCAGCCATATATTCTGTCTCCTGATTTGATACTGAAAACACATGTCTTGGTCATCTCCATGTAAGGGCTGGTTCATATGGAGGAATTTGGAGCTGATTTTTGAGGCTGGCCTTGATAAATCCCTCCCTCCAATCTATTAACATTCAAGTGCATTGAACTGAGTAAAGTAGTGAGCCCATAGATCTTCACTGTGTCATTCAACCTTCACCAGCCATCACCATTGCCCCCCAAAAACTGTTCTTGCAGAAAATGTCCAGAACTCAAATTCATGACCACCATGAGGGTGGAAAAGGTGGTACTACTGAAAGGGGCCCAGACATATAAGATGCCCACAGTATTGTGTGGCTTGCCACCCACTATTTACCCACCAGTTGCTCTTTAGGAGCCTTGCAGTTTTCCTTATGAATAAAAGGCCCTATTCAATAGACAACGATATACAAACCTGGTTCCCAACAAAGTGAGATTTATTTCTTGGTGAGAGAGATTATTTTATAGGTAATTAATAGGCGTAATTTCTTAATGAATAAGTTGCTTAGAGGCTCTGACCATTTCCCAGGGCTTCATTTTTTTCTGATTTTGGCCTTAGACAAATAATCTACCGTCACTCTAGTATTCCCTTTCATGACATAAACGCGTCATGTACATAACATATGATTGAGAACTATCCGACTGACTATGGAGCTGAATGCTGTGAATGCTGGACGTCTTCTTTACAATTTCTACAGTATCTCTGGGTTCCACCTCGCAGGATTCCCCTACTGTATGTGTGAGCTGATCTTTTTTGAACTTTTATATTTCATCTTCATGCGAAAATTCTATCATTTCTGAATGGAAAGCTTTGTATATGACCTTTAAGGGCAATCTTGGTAAGTGCTGAGACTCCCTACCCTGACCCCATCAGTACTGAGTTTCCCTTTTGTAGCGTTTGTGGGTATTCACAATAATAGCATGGTTTGTATTTCCAGAAGTTCCTTAAAGGGACTCTGTCACCTCAGCCCAGTATATCAACCCAGCCCTGCTGATAGGTACGTTAGGGTGACCTGAATGAAATGAAGTTTCCACCTTGTGAATCAGTGCCTCCATGGCCTGGCTATCAGTTCTTTTGACAATATGTAAACAAGCTCTTTGGAACAATGATGGCGTTGCTGCGTATCACTTTGGAACAATGGCAACATCCTCATTCATTCAAAGAGTTCATTTGCATATTGATAAAAAGGTGATATCTCAACCATAGAGGCAGCAATTCACAATGGGGAAACACTGTTTAATTCAGATGAACCAAACCTGTCTATATGTGGGGATTGGTTCTGATGTCCCTTTAAGTAATGGTGTGTAAATGATGGTACACTTTAAAGGGTTTGTGCACCCTTGTCATGGAAAAAATATTTTTTGATAAGATATATCACCTGAAAATGTTCAGGTTGCATCATGATATTGTGTGATTTCTATATGACTGTGTTAGACTTGCTCCCTCTTACATGCTTGCAAGTTCAGAGCTCAGTGGGTGGTTTCTTTTGAAATATGTTCTCTTTCTCCCCATCATCTCAATTCAAAATGCAGATAGTCAAGGCATTAGCGTGGTACAGTGCAGATGGTCAAGGGATTAGTTAGGTACCATGCAAATGATCATGGGGTTAGTGTGGTACCATGCATATGATGTGGTACCGTACACATGGTCAAGGGATTAGTGTGGTATCATGCAGATGGTCAAGGGATTAGTGTGGTACCGTGCAGATGGTCAAGGGATTAGTGTGGTATTGTGCTGATGGTCAAGGGATTAGTGTGGTACCGTGCTGATGGTCAAGGGATTAGTGTGGTACCGTGCTGATGGTCAAGGGATTAGTATGGTACCATGCAGATGGTCAGGGATTAGTATGGTACCATGTAGATGGTCAGGGCTTAGTGTGGTACCATGCAGATGGTCAGGGCTTAGTGTGGTACCATGCAGATGGTCAAGGGATTAGTGTGGTATTGTGCTGATGGTCAAGGGATTAGTGTGGTACTGTGCTGATTGCCAGGGGATTAGTATGGTACCATGCAGATGGTCAGGGATTAGTATGGTACCATGCAGATGGTCAGGGCTTAGTGTGGTACCATGCAGATGGTCAGGGCTTAGTGTGGTACCATGCAGATGGTTAGAGATTAGTGTGGTACCTTGCAGATGGTCAGGGATTAGTATGGTACCATGCAGATGGTCAGGGCTTAGTGTGGTACCATGCAGATGGTCAGGGATTAGTGTGGTACTATGCAGATGGTCAGGGATTAGTGTGGTACCTTGCAGATGGTCAGGGTTAGTGTGGTACCATGCAGATGGTCAGGGATTAGTATGGTACCATGCAGATGGTCAGGGATTAGTATGGTACCATGCAGATGGTCAGGGCTTAGTGTGGTACCATGCAGATGGTCAGGGATTAGTATGGTACCATGCAGATGGTCAGGGATTAGTATGGTACCATGCAGATGGTCAGGGCTTAGTGTGGTACCATGCAGATGGTCAGGGATTAGTATGGTACCATGCAGATGGTCAGGGATTAGTGTGGTACTATGCAGATGGTCAGGGATTAGTGTGGTACCTTGCAGATGGTCAGGGATTAGTGTGGTACCATGCAGATGGTCAGGGATTAGTATGGTACCATGCAGATGGTCAGGGCTTAGTGTGGTACCATGCAGATGGTCAGGGATTAGTGTGGTACTATGCAGATGGTCAGGGATTAGTGTGGTACTATGCAGATGGTCAGGGATTAGTGTGGTACTATGCAGATGGTCAGGGATTAGTGTGGTACCTTGCAGATGGTCAGGGTTAGTGTGGTACCATGCAGATGGTCAGGGATTAGTATGGTACCATGCAGATGGTCAGGGCTTAGTGTGGTACCATGCAGATGGTCAGGGATTGGTATGGTACCATGCAGATGGTCAGGGATTAGTGTGGTACTATGCAGATGGTCAGGGATTAGTGTGGTACCTTGCAGATACACTGTTTGCTGATCTCTTAGAGCCGTGGACTTCATACTATATTTAGGACGTTGCTGTACTAATGACGTTGAATTGGGAGTGGTAGATAGGCCCCCGGGGCAAATGTCTCTTCTGCCCTTCCTATAATCTGACTCAAATGTATTCTGCACTGTGTGAAAAGACATACTTGTTCAGCAAAATTTGGCCTGCAACCAGGTAGTTATAAAGATTTTAACAGTATCATAATGGTTAGCTATAGTCCCTGACACATGTCAGGTAATATTAGGATGTAGTCGGAACTGAGATTATCCTTATGTCCACTAGATTTACAGGTGAAAGGAGGACATTTTTTTTCAGGGAATAGGTTTATTTAAAAAAAAAAATGCTTAGCAGTGTTTGTTTGTAGAGGGTTGTCTTTATATCTCTTGTGTAAAAGACAGCAAGATTGGGGGGATTTTAACAAAAAGGCATTTTAATTTTATAAAAATCCATCCCCCAAGTGAAATATTGCAACCGGTAAATTATATTCCAGGGCTCTATTCACCAGGGCAAGGCTGACTCCTCTATTTTTCCACATCTTGACTTCGACACCTTCATAAATTCCTGGTGGTAAGAGATGCAGTAAAGCTCCTCTACTTCATCAAGAAACTGTGATTGACTTCTTATAAAAGTAAATCCACAACAAATTATAAATCTAATTAATTCTACAATATTGACCATTGTATAATATAAAATAATTCATTTATTTTATTTTAAGTCGGAGCTTTAAGTCCGGCTCCACCCAAAAGTGGCCCTGACTTCACACCTTCACAGTTCTCCAGGTTATTTTTGGAAACCATCAATATGCATGTTTTCAGAAACATCTTCAACGGTGTAACTCCAATAATGTATGGGCCAGTGTAGATATTCCAGAATGTAGATCACTACAACAGGTTTTCTGCAGACAGTGTATAATTCCACTTTTAGGAGGATTTAGATGGAGACTTGTCATGAGGGGTATTTTGGTGGAGACTCTGACACATGGATACCAATCCGTGTGTCATCCATGGTTTTCACTGACCCATACATTGAAATGAATGGACAGAGCCGCAAATCCGGCAGGTATAGGACCTGTCTCTTCACTACTGCCCGGACATACAGCTGTAAAAACTACATCTGTGTGTATGGGCCCATAGAAATGAATAAATGAATGGGTTCATACTTTTATCCAAACTGCTGATCCGCATTTGCAGATCAAAAACTACGGTTGTGTGCATGAGGCCTTAGGCTTTTAGCACTTGACAAGTTTCCGTCATGCACAGGAGTTTTCCCACTTTTGTTTCAGTGTGTCAGCAAAGAGCTGAGCTTGTTGACTTTACAAGGGCTAATGGGTGCTCTTTTTTATGAAAGTGTGGCTGAAACCGGTTCCTATAACCCATTAAATTGTAACTTTTACAAGTCCTGGTTTTTATTTTTGAGACCTATAAAGCTTCTACAGTAAAAGATTCTTAATGGCCACATTTCTCAGCATTATAACATACCGTACAAGGACAAACGCCTTATAAAATATCATATTTTGCTGTTTCTAGTTTCTTGGATATTAGACATTTAACTGGAAATGCTGATAGCATACTGTTTAATGCGCATAGGAGAAAAAGACCTTCATAAATGTAACACATCACTTTATAATCTAGCTTTGACGATTTTGGCCACTGGTATCGGTTGAAGGGATTTTCTTGGCATCTTTTGACTTGTCGATTTGTTTACTATTAGCCAAATTGGTGCGATCACATTTGTTTAAGCCTCCGGTTTTCCCCGTGGTTGCTGGGTGGTGATCACAGGAAAAAATGGTTGCTCTGCCCAGTGGGGTAAATGCGGATTGAAAGTTGATTTATATTTTCTTGGCAGCAGGATTGTGACACTAAAAGGATATGTCCACTATACTACTAACAGCCCCTGCAACAGCATATAAGTGGCTTCAAAGAGATTAAAGAGTTTTTTGAGTTTTAAATATTCCACTTCCGATGATGTCGATGAGGCCGATGATGTCACATTAATTTGTCACATGGCCTGTGTATAGCTCATTGCCATTCACATGAATGGGTCTCAGCTGCTATACCATTCACAGCCACAGCCACTATACAGTGGGGCACATTTATCAATACTGTCGAACTTTGCCCCTAAACAACGAATCCTGTAGTCTAGGCTGTAGGGGACAAATATTTGGCACACGCATCAAAAACTCTGATATTTTTGCCACAAAATAAGCAAACACAAAAAGTTAGACACTTCTAAACCATGCCCATCCTTGGGCACATTGTTCAAAAGTGTCGAACCTGTCGTATTTTTCTACTCTTTCTAGTGCACACTGTTCAGAAATACGTTGTAAATGTTGTACATCGTAAAGGTAGGTTATGGCTATGCCACAAAGATTATTTATAAATAGCTGATCGAAGAGGGTTTGACCACTGAGACTCCCCGTGGTCCTGATAACATCGGTGTTTTACCCCATTGTGAATTCAGTCTGACTGTAGCCGGCCCTAATATAGGTACAGCACTCAGCTATCTTTGGTGCTCCCATTGAAGTGAATTGGAGCTGGGATCCATTCCGCCAAGCAGGGCATGCTTACATTCAGTCCAGCGCAGTCAAACACCCCGTTCTCAGGATTGGTGGAGGTCTGACTGCCACAGACCTGATATTTATTCTCTATACCAGAGGTAGGCAACCTTTTTTGTTTGTTGTGCCGATTTTAATTAAAAAATCAAAGAAGAGGTAGTCGGAGTGTCGGTCAATAATTGTAAGTCTGACGACCCCTAAACTAAAGTCATATACCACAAACCATAACACAGAAGTGCTGCCACAAGATGCTTTAGGACGCATGCGTTTACTGCTATTTCCTGGGATGCTCCTGTACTTTCCGATTAGAACCAATGAAAGTCCATGTACAGCCCCCAATTAGTGGTAAATGTGTGTGTCCAAGAGCACCGTATGGCGGAATCCATATGGTGAAAATACACTATGTATCTGGATGAAGATATAGTCTTAGGCCACTGGAACTTTTACTTCAATGTAAAACTGTGTTCACATGGTGCATTTTTGCACACAAAAAAATGTCTGTGTTTTCTGTGCAAAAACACATCCTTAATGCAGAAAACACGCAGTTATACAGAATAATGTCCCATAGCGGCCCCTGCACACGGTATTATGTCCCATAGCGGTCCCTGCCCACAGTATTAGGTCCCATAGCGGCCCCTGCACACGGTATTAGGTCCCATAGCGGCTCCTGCACACGGTATTATTCAGTCCCTGCACACTGTATTATGTACTATAGCAGCCCCTGCACACAGTATTATGTCCCATAGCGGCCCCTACACACGGTATTAGGTCCCAAGGCCCCCCCCCCCCTAGCCGGCCCCTGCACACGGTATTATTCAGTCCCTGCACACGGTATTATGTCCCATAGCGGTCCCTGCACACGGTATTAGGTCCCATAGTGGTCCCTGCACACGGTATTATGTTCCATAGCTCTCTTCAGACCCCTAAGTATAATAAGTCCATAAAAAACAATGCTACTCACCTTTTTCCACACTCTGCAGCCGCTCTGTTCTGTTCGGTGCTTCTGCCAGTAGTCAGCGACCGCTGATTGAGTCTCTGGGGTCACGTCGTGTCATTAAGCGTAATGACGTCAGACGCAGACATGACCCCTGAGGCCCTGTCAGCTGTCAGAAGCGCCTGCAGATCGCACAGCCGCCGCGTAGCGCAGGGAGCAAGGTGAGTATCATTGTTTTTTATGTTTCATCACTTCTCCTAAGTCTCTGTTTATTATACTCGGGGGGTCTGAATAGACCCCACAGTATAATAATAGCAGTTTCGTTTCGGCCATGTTTGGTCCGATCGAAGCTGCTGGGTGAGGACTCCGCCGCCGTGCCAGGGAAATAAGCCTCGTGTGCCTCTCTTGGCACGCGTGCCAAGGGTTGCCGACCCCTGCTCTATACTATAGGAAGATTATAACTATTTTTTGAGGCATAACCATTTTAAAGGGGTTGTGCAGGACTTGAAAACATGGCTGATTTTCTTTTCAGGAAATGACCTCACATCCGTTGGTCACATGGCAGTGCCACACCTCCATCCCATTAAAATGAATAAGCCTGAGCTGCAGCATGGCCATGTGACCAATGGACATGATGTCACTTCCTGATAAGAAGGAAAAGGAGAAAGCATCCATGTTTTCAAAGTCCTGCACAACCCCTTTAATCTTGAAATACCTCTTTAGGGTAAGGCCCCATGTAGCGAGATGCAGCAAAAATATGTTGTGGAAAAAAATGCAGCAGAAACGCATCTCGTTTTTTTCGCAGCATTTTCCTTTACGGACTTTCTGCCCCTATTAAACCTAAACAGAAAACGTCAGCGTTTCTACAGGTATAATTGACTTGCTGCAATTTTCAAAAACACAAGCGTTTTTGAAAACGCAGTTTTTTCGCTGCAGATTTTTTTCTGTGATGTGTGGATGGAATTAGCCAGAATCCCATCCACTTTGCAGGTACTATAAAATGCTGCATTTTCACAACTTGGGGCTTCAGCCTCAAAGGGATAAATGGTGAAGCCATGGGAGGGTAAGGGTAGGATAAAATGAAAAAATAAGTGCTACTCACCTACCCTTGCTCCTCTGTTCAGTTTGGTTCAGTTGAATGGAAGGCAGATTTGAGAGTCAGAAAAAGCTCTGTGTGAACATATCCTCAGGGTGAGTTCATATTGCAGTTTTTGGAGCTGATTTTGAAGTCTTTCTGCTTCAAAATCTGCTTCTAAAAACGCCCTAATCTGCCTCCCACTCTGTTCAAGTGGAGGCAGTGCCCGACTCTTCTTTTATCAACCCTATATCTCTGCTGCTTCAGAGTCTCCGCTGAGGCCTCGGCATTTGAACCCCATTTGAAGGGATTTATCAGAAAAAAAGGGAAAAAAACACTTAGGTATTCTGCCGCAGTTTCCACAGGCAAAGATACTCGTCTGAGTTTTTCGATGAGTATTTTGCAAAAGTCATGACAGATTTCCAGTATCCTTCAGACCACGAGAACTTGCGTTTAGGATGATCTAGAAGGAAAGATTATTTAGCGTAGCAAAGCCTATCTCGTCTGCCATGTTTTTCCGAAGAAGCGCCCATGTTGCAGGTTATTTTTGTTCGTGCCCGGGGAGGTGGGAGCTTTCTGGGACGAGGTGTTTAATTCCTATGCAGGCTGGAGGTATGAATCTCATGCTTGGAAGAGGCCTGATGATGTGAATTAGCAGCAGTGCGTAAATAATGGTCCCCCTGCACTAAACATAATCCACATTAAATCCCGGTTACCAAATTTCTTCCGCTATAAATTCTTCCACATCTCATTTTAGTGATTGTTGTGTTTTGCTGATGAGAACGAGGGAAAAAAAAAAATCAAGCAATCATGAAATCCTTTGCATTTTGCTATTTCAATCCGCCAGGCGTGGGGTTTGCTGCTCATTACAAGGAAAGGTTGGGGGGGGGGGATTTGGGGGGTGGGGGGAATAATAAGCCCCTTGGTTTGTCAATGGAAAAGAATGAGCTTTTTAAAGCTGGCTGCCTGTTCCAGTCACACAGGGAGCATTAATGGGCACCAGCTGTGCTGCAGCTATAGCAGTTCCAGCACTTGAGCTCCTCACAGCGAGATGCCGTGTGGCGATGGCGCAGGAGTGCCTCCTGTGCTGTATCAGGAAGTATACACTTCACTTGTCGTTCCCTGGGCAACAGATTAACCGCAGCCAGCTGGCCACGCACTGCCATAGCAGATCAAAGCCTGAGCTCTGCTCCTTACGGCTCCAGTGTGGATGTCTGCAGGCATTGGGATGTAGGAAGTATTGCAAGTTGAATTTCAAGGTTACAGACGGGTGGGTGGGTGAAGGGGTGTCGAGGAGCGGGGGCACATGGCCGCAAAAGGAAAAGTCGCTTGATCTACATTTTACCCAGACTCTTCTATGTATCCGGCATAACAATCCTTTCATCTTTTCATGTGTACAATGAAGCAGCTGATGCACAGTCACAATGTACAGCTGGAGACACAATTACGCATACCTGTAGTTAAGCTGCTCACACTAGGATCAATGCTCGAGATGCCCATAAATTACCGGCTATAGCTCATGACCTTGTCTCCAACGCTAAGACAACCGTCCTTAATAACCAGCTATCCTATGGCGAAAATATCCGCTCAGCACACGTGCTATGCATCCTGCAATGAACCTGCTCCTTGGCTACATGTAATTGTGCAGGTTCATCCAGGGCGGCTGCAAAGGGATGTTAATGAGAGCGCACACAATAGCAGCTTTCTTCACCTTATTATTATTATTATATAGCAGTATACGTCCACACACTGCTAAATACGGGAGAGGAAAAGCAAAGGTGCCAAAGGATTGGAGTGAGCAAACAAGCAAATTATCAACTAGAAAGGGTTCATGGGTAGTGCAGGGTTCAGTGCGTTCTGTATGTACTGTCTACACCTGGTAAATGGAGTAAGGTAATTCAGTGCCTTGTGGCTCTATTTATTGTATCCGACCTATATAGCACTTGTGTATTCTGTAGCACAATACGTCACATTACTGAACAGGGGCATAACTTGAGGGGATGCAGAAGAAGCAGTTGCACCCGGGCCCAGGCGCTTAAGGGACCTATAAGTACTTGCGTAACTTTAGGAGTTGCAACTGCGAATGGGCCCATATAAGCTGATTTAATTTCTTTGCTCTCCTTTTATGATTTCCTTTGATGGCCCAACAGTCTATGTATCATAAATTTTTTTCCCTTGCCCTCTGGTGCACTGGAGTGAGACATGAGATGAAAATTTATGATACACAGCCCTTCACTGTCAGAAAGAAGAAAATGTAACCTTTTAATGCCAAAAGTTGATCCGGGACATATAGTCAGGGACAGGTTCTGTGGCACAAAAAGAAGCACGATTACTATGTGCGGGGACACTGACAGGCTGGGAATGATGGGAAGCTTGTGTGCATGGACAAGTTGTTAGCAAATCTTCTCGGCTCAGATAGAAAAGGAAAGGGAATGTTGTTAAACTGTTCAGATGACATGTGGCTCACAGTCATGTAAGGGGGCTCAAGCTGATATTTTGCACCAGGGCCCGTTGGCCTTTGGTTATGCCCCTGGCTTAAAGAGATTAACCACGTGATGGGAAATAAGGTTCTGTTTGCTCGTGGTCTGACTGCTGGGATCTCCAGCGACCTGGAGCAAGTGCTTCATTTTCTTTTATGGAGAAGTCCCATATAAGTGAATGGCGTGCTGGCTGAGCATGCGCAGTAGTGTTTCATTCACTAGGGGCACTTGAGGACCCCGTTCTCCTGATCGCTGGGGTCCCCCCACTATTGGACTCCTTTCTATTGGACACTTATTCCCTATCCTTTTATTTCCCTTGCAACAACCTTTGGAAAATGTTGTGTAATATACTGTAAAATATACTATTAAGTCCATTCAAATGGAAAACCATGTAATAGATAGTCACACTTGTATTAGGGGGCCCTTCTCAATATTCTGGCCCATGGAAGGGGTTGGTCAGCGGTGGACTTCTCTCTATAATGTGCATAAAATATACCTAACTAATTATTTTATTAATTCTGTTAATTTAGCACACGTACTATGTGATAGCGTCTACTTCAGGAAAGTTCCTGTGATTTCACAAGAGGTTTTTCCATCAGGTATTGTGATGCAACAAATGGGTTTCAGTCAGTTGAGCTGCTATTACATCAAAGGGGATTTTCTTTAGGAAAATTGTGTGTTTATTAAGATGCTGTGTCATCACTAGTGGGTTTTAGTCTGGTAGGACACTGTGACATAACAAGTGGGTTTCAGACAGGTAACATGCTGTGACATCACAAGTGGGTGTCTGTCAGGTAAGTTGCAGTGACATCACAACAATTGTTGGCCAAGTAAGAGTGATATCATAAGAGTGTGGTAAACTGATATGACAACATAGGTGGGTTTCAGCATAGGAAGCTGTGACATCACATGTGAGTTTCACTTAGGTAGCATGCAGACATGTCAACTTGCCCAGGTTTCCCTGGTGTCTCATGGTTTTCAGGCCGCCCTTGGCTGTTGATCATTTACCCAATGTTCTCTTTCACCTGTCCAGCAGCTGATGTCATCTCAGTGCAGTGAATACTAATGGAATGGTTGACTTCAGTGCAGTAAATAGTGTAATACATCAGTATATACAGTTTTTTGTAAACATACAATGCACTGGCATACCAATACAGTGTGTATGGAAAGAAAATTACTATTGAAGCTTGGTAAAAGAAGAACTTCCCATTGGAAACAGTGGAGCCAGTGGCTCAACCATATGAGTGGCTGCCTTTCGTACAACAAGTCCTCAAATGCCTCATCACTAGTTTTGGATAGTTAATCATCTGTTCTGTACAGTTGATTGTGGTACATATGAATGTTTAAGAGCGATAAACTGATGTGACAACATAGTTTGAGTTCAGTTAGGGAACCTGAGTTGTGGTTCTATCACATATTCTGTTGTGATAAGATAAATGGGGACCATAACCGATACCCAATAGATCTCAATGTAGTCAAAGGGAACTCTTGGACTCCATTGGTGGCCGTCATTGGTCAGATCTGTCTTGAGCGTCTATTCCTTTTTTTCTGTTGCTATAATGGAACAGAAAAATTGAATGAACATCGCTGATAGGAGCCCAGCCTTAGATATAGGTACTCATGGAATTCAATAAATATCTGAAAAAGAAATACATCATCTGTGATATCACAAGTGGTTTTCCATCAGGTATGCTACCAAACTGTGACATCACAACAAGTTTCAGCCAGATAACATCAGGGCTGAGCATATTATATGTAACATCAAATTAGCATTTGGAAGTCAAGAAGCCAATTTGCCATTTCTATGCTGCTAAATGGGAGTGGCTCCTGCTTTGAGGTTTCTAGAAGGTAGATGACAAGCAACCCCTCAGCCTCTAGTGAGTTCAGGCTGACTTTGTGTTAGTTGGTAGCTAGTCATAGCTGAGGGCAATAGTTTTAGGAGAGCACCTGAAGCTCTCTAGTTTAGTCAGTGGTAAGTTGGGCCACAAGAGGAAGTGCCATGTCACCATACCCCTTTGTTTTCATATGACGCCAAGATTGAAGTTCTACCTGTCAGAGGAATCTTCAGTTGAAAAACACGGACAGGATTGGCATATTTATATTTATATGCTCCCAGTCCCTGCTGTGTTTTCAGCTGGTGATGTCTCTGGAAACAATACAGAACTGCTATCTTGGTGTCATTTGAAAGCTAAGAAGCTCATCTCCGAAGCACTGTTCTATGTTTTATAATGGCCAAGGTCTATCCGTTTGAAGTGAATCCTCAGTCTAATTCCCCTTGCTTTAACAAGAGCCCACCCCCTCTGTGAAAGCAGTATATAGATTTCAGTTCTTATTAGAGAAATGAGGGAAAATAGAAAAAAGTCCAGGGTTTCACAGAAAGAAGAAAAGTTTAGGTACATTTTTAGGTTTACTGTAGCAGTTTATTTCATTTGTTCATGGGTTTCTCCCATCTCTGCAGATCGCTGCTAAGACCAAAATAGCTAGAAGCAAAACCCGACCATAAGTGCGGAACTTATGCAAACAGGTGATCAGTGCTGCTCTACTCTGTTTCTGTAACTACTATGAAGGTGAATGGGAGTTACAGAAACAGCACAGTGCAGCACTGTCTGTCTGTTTCTATAAGTACCATCCTGGTGGTCCAGACTTGCAGCCTGTTATTCCTGTCTTGGTAGCAATTTGCAGAGATGAGAATAATTTGCGAAAACAAAGCTTTTTGGCCACAGCTGAAACGCTGCAGCAAAAAAACTCTGCGTTTTACATTACCTGCAAAATGCATAGCATTCTGGCTAGTCCCATCCACACATTGCAGAAAAAATCCGCAGAGGAAAAGCTGCAATTTCAAAAAAGCAAGCGTTTTAGAAAATTGCAGTATGTCAATTATACCTACGGAAATGCTGGTGTTTTCCATATAGGTATAATAGGGTCATAAAAACACTGCAAAAAACAAAAAAAAAAGTGATCTTTTTCGCAGCATTTTTTGGCTGCGGCTTGCTGTGTGGGGCCATAGCTTAAAGGAGTTGTCCAGAAGGTAAAATAAAAATAGAAATGAAACTTGCCTACCCCCGGGCCATGATACCTCACCTTTATCCAGCGTGTGACTGCTGAGACCAGTGATTGGCGGCAGTAATCACCTGACCCTCTGCACTTCTGGCCCCAGCAGTCTGTGCACTGGAGGGCCCAGCCTGAATCTAGGAGTGGGGGTAGGGGGAGTAACATTTGACCCCATTTTGTGTCAAATGAAATTTTGCTACATCTATATCAATTCTACTCGGTACACTTGCAGGCAATTTGTGAAGGAACTCAGCAGGGAGGTTGTTCCCACCATCTTGGAGAACTAAGCACCGATCTTCTGTGGATGTAGGCTTGCTCTAATCCTTCTGCCTCTTCATGTAATCCAAGACAGACTGGATGAGATCAGGGCTCCATTGGGCCAAATCATCACTTCCAGGACTCCTCCTCCAAAGGGTGGTCAAGCCAGATATACACAGTAAATAATAAATATATATATAGAGAGAGAGAGAGAGAGAGAGAGGATCAGCTAGTTTTCTTAACCCTTTGAGGTCTGCTGCTTTAAATGGCATTAAATCTACATATAGATTAGCTCCTCACCATCCACACTAATCTACATCTGGTTGAACAGCAAGAATTCCGCTTGACATATAGCTCTCAGAACAGTATGGAAATCCGTACCTGTCGTGCATTATCAGATATTCTCTTTTTTTTTTTTTTTTCTTTCCTCTCTTGATAACAGCCCCCGTCTAGACACTGCAATGAAAAAGAAATAGAAATCTACAGTATGTTGTACCTGCTCTTTGTATAAACTGGAGTGCCGCTCTGCCATCCACCCCTCACTGCTGTAATGTGGATAAGATTAGACCGCATTGACAGAAAATTGCTTAGCTCTTGCATTCCGCCACCCCGCCGGCTCTGCAAGAGCTCCAGACCACAAATGCATTGAGCGGCGCGGCGTCTGGCAGTCATAGGGTTACCCAGCGTGAGGGGCTGTAAGGAACAAAAGGCGGATGATTGAACAGCTGTGAGTGGTAATGCCAGCTAACGAGTCCCCGCACAGCTATAATCAGGATCCAGGCCGGTTATCCAGCATATTCTTCATGTAGAATATTCAACACAAAACCCTTTAATCCTTTCTGCCGGAGCGAAAGAAATAAAGGGGGGGGGGGGGGGCAGCGTACCACTGTATGTTTGTCCAAATCTTCCACTTCCTATTCCTAATTCATGGTAGGAGCCAGCAATAATCATTTTTCATAATTATCATTTTCAGCATTATTATAAAGTACGTGACTGGCGCTCTCAACACCGGCCGGTGATGGTATTTGCTGTGCCACTTGCTCCATCAGGGGATTTCATTGTGGATACATTGCTAGACATGGGCGAAAAATGAAGAAGAAAAGGCGCATATTAATAGTTCTGGTAAAGACAGGTGGAACTTGGGTGAAAAGGGTTCAAATATGGCGCAGATCTGTCATGGCAGGTCATGTTCGCCTTATTTATCATACAGGTTGATATTTTTTTGGAGATTGATGATGATACTGGAGACACTATGGAAGTTGTGTATTATAGGGGAGGATGGCGAGGCATGCGGCACTATGGTGGCCCAGTGGTTAGCAGTGTTGCCTGAAGCGTTGGAGTCCTGGATTTGAATCCAAGGATAATATCTGTAAGGAGTTTGTATGTTCTCCCCGTCTTTGCGTGGGTTTCCTCCGGGTACTCCGGTTTTCTCCCACACTCCAAAGACATACTTATATGGAATGTAGCTGGTGAACCCTATGGGACAGTGACTGACAATTTCTCTGTAAAGCGCTGCGGGATACACTGGTGTTATATTAGTAAGCAAAATACATAAATAATAATGCGGGGAGGTATAGAGCTTGTAGAAGCCAAGGATGTCTACTTACTAGAAATAAATGTTTGCACTGTTTCTCTAGTTCTTACGTGACCGTTTGTTCACACCCACATAGCAAATGACCCAGACAGCCTGCTGACAGCATATTAGTCTTACATAGATTTTTTTCTAAAGGTTTTCCAAGATTTGGAGTAAGCTGAATTGTATTCTTTTTGCTCTTAAAGAGGACCTTTCATATTCTTAGAGACATGCGGTATTACATAACACTAGAAAGCCCAGTATGCGCCTTGATGCTGGAGATATCAGTGCCATTAGTTTCGGCACCAATATCTCTCCACTGTTGTCAGAAAGGTGGGTCTTACAGCCTAGAGTCATTGCTGGGCTGTGAAGAACGCCCCCACTGACTGTACAAGGCTATGGAACAATACTGTCAGGGGGGAATTCCTCACAGTCCAGCAATGACGCTAGGCTGTAAGACCCACCTTTCTGACAGTGGAGAGATATTGGTGCCGAAACTAACAACACCGATATATTCGGCAACTGTGCGCATACCGGGACGGTGCACTGTAATACTGCACATCTCTGAGGACAAGAAAGGTCGTCTTTAAAGGGAACCTGTCTGCTCTCCTGACTTGTCTATTGTTGGATTAACCACAAAATAATAATTCTGTTACACCTTTTCTTAGAATTCTACAGGTGCTATCCCTCTGTTGTTCTTCCTAGAACTGGCATTTTGTTTATCCACATCTGTTCAGCCATTCCAAAGATATAAGCCCTTTTAGTATTAATGCAGATTGGGATATACTAGCCAAGTGGGCAGCAAAAATTCATGACATACAGCATACGGAGACCCCCCCCCCCCCACTACCACAGAGAAACCACAGGGCTTATATCTTTGGAATGACTGAATGGATTTTGATAAAATGCTAAGGGTGTCAGCGTCTATCAGTTGTGGTCTGTCATTGAGCTTTTTAGCTTTGGTGAAAGGTCCTCTTTATATAGCACCTAACCTTTTAAACATCATTTCAGGGAAAACTGCCTTATGTGTGTGTACATGAAGTTAACACTATTTCTGGCCATTAAATGGCTTGTATCGTACAATTATAGTAGTTTTCCCCACTTGAGGTAGTGGGTTTAGGTTAATTACAGTGATGTCTCCCATAGAACTCATATAGGGAAATAGGGTCATTCTGATCCCAAACTCTCTTACTTGTTCCGAAGTAGCAGTTCTGTAGCAGTTAAGATCATTATAGAGAACTACTGACCAGTACTGATGTGAAAAAAGTACTTGAGTGAGAGAGAAAATTTTCAATTTAGCTGCAGCAGCTTCTCTACCTGTGGTCTTTTCTCCCTCACTGGGCTCCTTCCCGCTACATAGACTTCTATGTGCATAAGCAATTTGATACTTCCGTGAGTTACAGGAGAGATGTGTGAGTGAGCATTTAAGGAGAGAGGGCGGAGGAGAAGGAAAAGAGCCTGGTAAGTGGAGAAAGTAGCATTTTTCTCTGATGAGCTATATTACAAAATTTATTATATTTGCTTGTGCTATTGAGCTATATATAATACATATATATATATATATATATATATATATAAATTTGTTTTATATTTTGTAATTTTTTTTTTTTTTTAAATTTATTATTTCATACCATGAAATATTCATTGAATAGATTAGATATTAAATTTGATGTTCAGTCTGTTTCGCTGAATGTTGAAGGACATTGTATAATGGCAATAGAGGTTAAAAGGGTTTCCAGTTGCAGACCAATATTAAGAGACAGATGTTATTGTTTGAATAATAAAATGTTATGCAATTTTCTAATACACTTTCTGTATCAATTCCTCCAGGTTTTCTAGATCTCTGCTTGCCGTCATTCATTCTGCTTATGCCAGTGGATAAAAATCAGTCCATAGTCATGTGATATATGGTCCATGGCAGAGACATAACAAGCCCCCCCCCCCACAGCATAACGCCCCCCTTTCCTGGACCCCACACAGTATAACGCCCCATTTACACACACTATAATGTCTCAAAGTGGCCTCCAGACAGTATAATGTCCCATAGCGGCCCCCCCACATAGTATAATGTCCCATAGTGGCCACTCCACATAGTATAATGTCCCATAGCGGCCCCTCCACTTAGTCTAATGTCCCTCAACGGCCCCTGCGCACAGTATTATGCCCCACAGTGGCCCCTGCACACAGTATTAGGCCCCCAAGAACTATTATTATACTCTGGGGTCTTTTCAGACCCCAGAATATAATGATTGGAGGCGGTGAGAAACATAAAAACCACTGTTACTTACCTAAACCTGGGCTCCGGCGCACTCCCCCACTGATTTCAGCTCTCTTCAATGTCGGCACAGATGTCACGTGGGCCAGGCCAACGTCGTGGCGCATAATGACGCAGGCCTGTCCCACGTGACGTCTGGTACGTCACCAAAGAGGCCCGAAGACTACTGAGAGTCATGCCGGATCCCAGGAGACGTGAGTAACACTGATTTTTATGTTCTCTCACCTCCCCTGGGCCTCCAATCATTATACTCCAGGGTCTGAAAAGACCCCAGCATATAATAGTAGTATTTGCTGGGGTTCGTGATCCTGCAACCTCAATTACTGATCCCCGTTCCTGCCACAGTCGCACCCGCTTCTCCTTCTGCCCACCAGGGGACCCCAGTGACATGATATGGGACGCAGAAGGGGAAGAGGAGGCGGCCCTGAGCAGGAGCGAGGATCAGTAAGTAAATAGGGCCCTTTACCTGCTGTGGTTACTCCAGCAGGTAAACGGCTTATTAAAAAAAAAAAAAAAAAATCATCAGCGGCCCATCGGACCCCCTAAGGTCCTGGGCCCTGTGGCAGCCTCTACCACTGCTACCCCAGGACTTACACCACTGGTTCATGGTCATGTGATGGACACACAGGTGCACGGCTCGTTATTGTCACAGCACAGTAATCAGACATCTGCCTGGTAACGAGCTGTGCACCTGTGTGTCCATCACATGACCATGGACTGTATATCTAATTGCCATGAACTTCTTAGATTTGTAGACAATTAAAAATTAAACACTTTTACAAATATATGAGTATTAAAGATTTTGTCCATCTTAGAGCTGACGGTCAGTTGTCTTCATCTGACCCAGAAGCCCAGTCATGATTTCCCTATTGTGCACAGGTTATCAGACAGGGACACGACATACAAGGACAAGTTAGCATTCCCTTTTGACTGTTTCTATAGGCCCTTTGACACAGAAACTACATTTGTTCCTGTTATTATATATAACACTAAGAGATGCCAATGAGAACCTTTCTTTAGATGACTGTATGGCAAGCAATTGTGCTAGTCTAGTTTGTGTATTAATTTATTTATTTTGACTATTATTTGGTGAACATTTTTGTAATATACTTTATTAACCTATTTTATTTCCTTTTAGTAGAAAATGGGCTCTATAATCCTCCCTAAAAATCACCTAAGTGTTGGCATTGGGACAGATTAATAAATCTATCTAAAAGAAAAATTGTCTTAGTTGCCCATAGCAACCAATCAAAGCACAGCTTTTATTTTTAGGAGCACAATACAAAATAAAAGATGAACTATGATTGGGTTTTCTTTATTAAGTTTAATAAATCTGCCCACTGGTGTATTGCCAGTATGTACAGATGTAGCAGTTAGCATAGGGGTGGGGTCACCTAAAATAGCTCTATCTTTGGTTTTATAACAGTGAAGTTCTCAGCTTTTATATACTACCAAGATAGTTTGTTCTAGGTATAAAAAATGGAGATATCACTCTATCACTAAAGAGCAATTTGAATGTGAGCTTTATATGCAGTTCCATCTTGATCAGCTTTCACAAGACACCAGAACCACTGTTCTAAGTGATATAAAACTGGACATACAGTTATTTACAGTGAAACACCCCCCTTGGCAATTGCTACATCTGTACATACTGGTAAGGCCCCTTGCACACGACCATGCACCGGTCCTGCTTCCAGACTGTCGGCCCGCACACTGATGTAATACACGGTCATGTGTACGGGCCCACAGAAATTAATGGATCAGTGTACTATTCGGGAAAAACCTGGATAGCACATTGACTTAGCACATGGTCGTCTGCCAGGAGCCTAATACATAGTGGGTAGAGGACTCATCATAACAGTTACGCCACTTTTTTTGGGGGTAAAATAGTTCTAAATCAGCGATATACCAGTATTTAACATCACTTATGTGACTAAAATAGTATCAAGTGGAGTTTTTGCCTCCGCTTCCCTGCATTTCCAAAAGTGGGTGGGGGCATTGTATGGGCGTGGCCCTATGCCTCATTCATTATAATTCATTCATTATAATTTACACCACAAAAGTAGATTTGCATCTAGGTGCAAGGACGCTCGGTGGATGCACTTACTAAATTAGATACTCTTTCCACTGGCGCAGGTGACCTCAAGACCAGTGTACAATATGGTGTATCCTCCAGTGCGGGATGGACTGCCCCTGCCAGTGCATAGTTAGTACATTGCTAGGGAGAACTTTAGGGCCTTTTTTATATTAAAAGGATGTAAATTAGGTAAATAAAGTATATTACAAAAATGTTTACCAAACACCCCTTTACACAGTAGTAAAAAGCAAAAGTGACTATATGGTTTACTCTCTTAACCTTTCCCTAAAATCTCTTTTCACCACCCTACATGTTTCATCTGTGCCGTAATTTTGATTTGCACAATATTCAAGTTACAGGTTATAGTGGTATTAACAATTCAGGTTTCTCTGGGTAACCTGAGACCAGCGAGGCCCAGAGAAGCATTGGCTGCGAAAAAAAACATTGGAATGTTTTGTTTTTGTTTTGTTTTGTTTTTTACAAATAAATCCATGTAGCTTTTTATATTAAACAAACCTTCTTTTCACCTTGGCCCTAGAGCTTTGCAATGGCACTGACACTTCCTGTTATTAAGAGATCACTTTTCATCTTGTGCTGTGCACACCGTGAGAAGGGTCAACTGAAATGCAATGACATACCGAATACAGAATTTATACTGTGTGTGTTTTTTTTTTCTTTCCTTTTTTTTTTGCTACACAGGTAGTAATTGAGTTATAACTCTTACAAAAACCATTTGCTTGACAAGAGCCAATTTAGCAACCGCCTTCATTTGCATAACAAAAATAAGGATGGTGGTTGGGAATTCGGTTCCCCTTCAACCCCCCCAAGAAGAATTAAATTTTCATCAAGACATGAGCACTGGTTTCAGAACATGGAGAAACTGGGTTAAACATATGCAAATTACGAGTTCTGCGGAGAAGTGATTGGCGACTTCAGGCTTTTCCCCTCTATCTCCTCTCTGCATTCTGCCGCTTATTAAAAAATAAGGCCTTAAATATTTCAAGCAACAGCTGTGCATGGCTCCTGTGCTTTGTGAGTGCAGTCATTCCAAGTGTGCGCTACATCTACTGATCTGAGTTTTTTTGTTTTTTTTTCTCTCTCTCTTTTTCTCAGCTTCAGACAGCAAAGTCACATCTTGTGCGGCGGTGTGGAGGATACCCAAAGAACTGCAAGCAGGTAGTCATGAAGTCCCTGATGATTCATCAAACAACACCCAAACCTTGGAGCTTCTGTGTCACCTTGACAACGACGCCCAAAGCAATATGGCCTGGTAATAATCTGCACGTATCAAACAGCATATTTCTTGAAGAGCTTTACAAAAATGATCTGAGAGTAATGGGATAGGAATAGCCAAATGGATTGCTTCTCCAATAGACCGGAGAACACTTAATGTTTCGATTCCCGTAAAATTCTTGCCACTCAACCAAGTTACTCTTATTTAAAGGAACTCTTTAGGCAAGACTAGTATTACAGTGTTAATCGCAGGGCGGGGGGGTCATGGCCCTATGAACCCTTTTGTCATGCACCGCACCCTCAAAGAATTCCATGAATGCGTTCAGTATTGTGGCTTTTCCTTGCATAACAGCCCTCTCAGGCAACCCATGCTGCACTAGTACCCTCTGTTACAATATGGTGGCGACAGACTCCCTCTAAAGTAGGGTCCAGTGGAATATTATGTCAAAAAACATAAAAGGATATCCCAGTTAAAAGAGTTGTCATTAATAAGAGATCAGAGTGGGGGGCTGACCCCCACTAAACAGCTGTGTGAAGGGGAACTCGTGAGTGCCATGACCTCTTTACTGTTTACTTTGAATGCCATCAGTTTCATGGCAGCCATACAATGTAATTATAGCTGCATCCCACAGAATTGGACAATGCTGTAATTACATTGCACAGCCTCTAGGAAACTGATGGCATGTAGTGTGAACAGTGAAGAGGTCACGGCACTCTCACAAGTGCCACGACTGCTTCACACAGCTGATCAATGGGAAACCCACGAGTAAACCCCCCCCACTACTGATCTCTGATGACTTATTCTAAGGAGGAATAGCTGTTGTCCAGATAAGCCTTTGGTCGACAACTATTGAAAGTGTATGGGCATGTTTAGAATCATTTATGACCTTGAGTAGATGATAAATGATGGGAGGGGTCTGACCCTATGAAGACATCTTACTCGATCATGCCTTTAACTAATAGAATATACGGTATTTCAAAGGGGTTTTCCAGGCAAAAATCATTGATCAATATCAGATCAGTGGAGGTCCAACATCCAGCACCTCACCGATCAGTTGTTCTCAGCAGCTGATACACAAAGATTGGAGGAGGAAGCAGACAGCTCTGTTTTGTGGTAGTGGCTGAACGGAGGAGTCACTGCAGCTTACATCCCATTCAAGTGAATAGGAGCTGATCTGCAATACCCTAGTTTGGCCACTACACACTACTAGTCTGCTTTTTGCTCCATTCTTTGTGTATCAGCTGAGAACAACTGATGGGCAAGGTTGTTGGGTGTCAGAACTCAAAGATCTGATATTGATGACTTATCTGGAAAACTCCTATACTGTCAGATCCATTCAACTGTATTTGTGTCCAGCTGAAAGACGACTGAAAGCAATACGGGCCAGCTTTCCTAGAAATATCGATGGCTACAGCTTCATAGAACAGATTGCCTACAGTAGCATAATATAATATTAAAAGCTTTTTACGTATAAACATACCAAAGTCTTGTAAATTTACCCTTTTTATTCTTATGTAAAGTGGTTTTCCAACCTTGTAGTATTTTACAAACTACTGACAATGGTTGCAGAATAACACAAGACCTAATACCTTTCCAATCCCCTGCCGCTCCCATGCCATCACTTCCTTGGTTTTCCACTGGTCTTTGTTTTCCCCGCCCCACCGATGTGTTGTGATCACTGCCCACAACTGAGACCTCCATCATGCCAGTCATTGGTGGCAGTGGTCATGCATACAGTATGTATACACTATAGCTACCATTTACAATTATGTGATGAAAAGCATAGGTATATAGTACATAAAATAAAACAAGGTAATGGTGCCCTTTACACAATGAGCAGCAGGGTGGAGGGCGCTGTGTGTGGTTCCCCATTTGTAATAATTTTATAATTCTATCTGGGTGACTGGCGCTGCCATGACCTCTAAAACCCGCCACATAATGAGTTGTATCCTCCCTTCAGACTATTGCTCTGTGTGGCCTCATTTCCCGGCTTAGACAATGCTTCTGATCTCTCTTGGCTCCCGCACCAGTGCTGGAGCAGAGAAGAATAATGACACGAGGAGGATTTTGCTCTCGGAGTCCCAGGTGTATAGTAGGATCATGCAGACACATACCTGGCGGTGACATTTTTTACCTGTTCTGTTTGAATTTCCCAACAAATAAAAAAAAATAAAAAAAAAAGACAAAAAATCTTGCTCAGCGGGCAACAGGAAAAGACCCAGCAGCAAAGTAATTGGCGAGAACACATTACTGTTCCTATGGTTTCCCTTTATTGCTGTCCTATTTTATTTTTAAAATATCTCATCCTCTTGTCACTGTTAATGGCCAGTACTAGGAAAGACAGCGTCCTGTTTACAGCTTGGCTTCCCAGCAGGGAGGGATTACGTGAGCCATTAACCCTTTCCACATGTGCGTCATTTTTTATTCCTTGTAATTGATGATTTAGATGTATTATTATATGTATTATCGAGTATTTACTACTCTGTGCTTATGTTACTTTCTTAGCTGTAGCACATTGCAGTTAAGGCCCTATTATTGGGACAAGCATTTATAATTGGCCTAGTTTGGGGTATAGCCACATGCTCCAGCAGCTGTGTGCGGCCGAATGCCCGTGGCATAAAAGATGCAGGAATATTGGCAGCACATAATGGTGTGTGAACAGGGATGTGCTGCCAATAATCCATGGAATGGTGCAGAGACCATTCAATCCCCATGCACTTAGTGTCATCCTGTGTAAATGAATCCCTATCAATGTATTATATCAGAGGTCGGTGCTTGTGCTCATGGCATTCAGGCAAAGTAAATGGACCTTTTAAGAACAGCCTATCTACAGGTAGTTGTAGGAAGTCTTTGATCTAATGACTCATAAACAAGCAAAGGCGGCCAAACTCATTGACTTTGGAGGACCCACAGATTGTCATATGTATAGGAATATCTCACGACATTATCTATTGGGGTAATGAAGGATTTGGCGTACTGAATTTCAACTCCTGATCCTTTTATTCTAAGCGTAAGTTCACACGGTGGAAAATGAAGAGTAATTCCTCTTAATTTTCCACCGTCATTTTCTGGCCTCCGGCTACCCACAGTGGAATTTGTTTGCGGTTTTCTGCTGCTGATTAAGCCCAGATGAATAGGCCTAATCAGTAGGGAGTCTTAAGATGCGGAATCCATGGCTGAATCAGCTACGGCATACTCAGCAAGATCGGGCAGGGTGCTTATTTTTTCAGCTTCCTTCTGCGATCTCTGCCTCCCATTGAAAACAATGGGAGGCAGAATCTGGGCGGAATCTGCCGCTGATTTGGGGACAGAATATGCCCCCAAATCCGTGGCATGTTCCTTCATATGAACTTACCCTAAGAGACTTACTCTAAGAGAAAATAAGTTAGTATCGGAGGTGTCTGTAGCAGTGTGCTCCCCTCTCTCCTTCCAGAACCCATGTGTACGTGACCAAGTGGGAGTGTGCATGTATATGGGGAAGTTGGGAGGAATAGCTGTCAACCAAATGCTATTGAAAGTGTATGGGCACCTTAAGTCACACAAATTGTCCTGTCAGCAGAATGCTGTAACTGTACTGTAGTCACTAGTCATGGGAAAATCTACTGTAAATATAAATGAGCATTTACGTGACTGAGATGACGGCAGTCACTACCGGGTCCTGGACCCTAAGGGGGCCCTAAAGGTCCTCTGCCCCAGTATTCTCAATGGCACAAGGTAGGTAAGGGCCCTATTACAAATTTTGCATTGGGGCTCAGGAACTTCAAGCTATGACTCTGTGCCTATGTCAGCTACACATGCCTGGCTGGATCAGAGGTGAGTGCACTAATGCCTTTTAGTGTAAATCTTATTTTACATCGGTAGTCAGGGGCTAGTGATAATTCTGGTGAAGACCTTGCAGTAATTCATTAGCCTGCAAGAAAGCGTCTATAGACATGCTGGATGACTGTAGGGGTGCAGGGGGCAGCCTCGTGCTCTATGTAGGTTAAGTTATTCTTACAGCTGCTCTGAGCCTTGCAGATTCGCAGGTAGAGGTTTTTCCCAGGAGTGAGCTGGAGCCTTTGTTCTTAGTTGTCATTTGGCATTTTAGTATAGCGGCATCTTCTGCTCTCGCACAGGTTTTCAAAGAGAACCGAGTACTTGGCTATTTTAAGGTACTGTGTAATGCCACAAAAATAAAGTCAAGGCACAAAGCCTAATGCCACTTTAAGGATCTAAGTAGAAGCTCATAGGAACCTTGAGACGACGATGTTAGAATATTCTGATAGTGTCCTACAAGCTAAGTAAAGGGGCTTTCTGGGAGTTTTAAATTGTTCACATGTACTGAGGATTATTTATTTATTATTTATTTAGCTTACTTGTATAGCGCCATCATATTCCGCAGTGCTTTACAGACCTTGTCAGTCACTGTCCCGTATAGGGGTCACAATCTACATTCCCTATCAGTATGTCTTTGGAATGTGGAAGGAAACCCACACAAACACAGAGAGAACATACAAACTCCTTGCAGATGTTGTCCTTGGCAGGATTCAAACCCAGCACTCCAGTGCTGCAAGGCTGCAGTGCTAACCATAGGATATGTCATCAATTGAAGATCTGTGGGGGTTCAACCTCGGAACCCTCACGGCTCAGCTGTTTGAAGCAGAAGTGATGTTACAGCCTAAGTCACATCATGGTCGCATGGCCTAATCACAGTTCAGTCCCTTTCTAGTGAATTGACTGAGCAGCTTTGTACTGAATAGGTTGCAGCACTCACCTGAATACTGCAGCCTTTTCGAACTGCTGATCCGCCAGGGGCCTGGGTGTTGGATTCCTAACTGTCTTTAATTGATGGCCTATCTTAAGGATAGGCCATCGATTATAAAGCCTGGAAAACTCCATCAATATCTGATCTGCGGGGTCTGATATACTCCTAATAAACCAGAACCAGCCACTACAGTATATAAACAAATTAACTATAACTATATAATTAACATAATTATAATTTTCTTGGCACAGAAGGGGGTAAAGCCATCTACGGTATCATTTAGTATACCTAGAAGACAAACCTAGGGAGTAAGTAGCTGAGGGAAGTCAAAGTGTTCATGTAGGAATGACAGAACTGTCAACCAGAAGGGAGGACTCTAGGATAGGACCATGTGCAATGGAGATAGGTGCCCAATTCAGATCTCAGATAATTTAAAAAAACAACAACAGCCATCACAGGGCTACATTAAAAATCCATTCATGTGAATGGGGGCTATTCACATGACTCATTGTTTTGTCCGTTTTCATGGATCCCACAATACACTCATGGAGGGATCCATGAAAATGGCGTCCCACAGATGCAAAATGGCCATGAAAAATGTAAAGGTTCAAGTGTCTCCAAGGATTGGGGAATAGTCTAATGTCTATGAGGAACTCTTGATGTGTATGAGTAGCTTAACACAAGGAATGGCAAAATCCCATCACCGTGTTGACTAGAAAATCTACTCTGGACATTGGGTTTTATCCATGTCTATAAGAGATTATTTACACCTCCATTGTTCAAGTCGCATGCTCCGTGTGAAAAAATAGCATCAGCCCAGTTATGTCAGTTATAAAAATGGAAAAAGTATAACAGTTGTAGATGTATATGGAAGTCTATGATCTAACCAAATTGATCATTTATATAGGGTCAATTGCTTCTGTGTATAGGAGTAACAATTGTAAAAGACAATGTGGTGGAACGCCTTGGGAATATAGACTAAAAATGAATGCAGCAAAGTAAAGTAAAGTAAAAGGCTAGGAAATAAGAAACCCTGCTGAAGCCGGCAAGAGAATTTTTTTTTCCAAACATTAAACCAGTTACACAGTAACGGCTTATACATTCTGACCTTCCATAACATTAGCATCGTGTTTATCTCACTCCAACTAAGAAATTGCAGGTG
This sequence comes from Leptodactylus fallax, assembly GCA_947044405.1. Classification (NCBI taxonomy): domain Eukaryota; kingdom Metazoa; phylum Chordata; class Amphibia; order Anura; family Leptodactylidae; genus Leptodactylus; species Leptodactylus fallax. The sequence goes on from CAMRHE010000085.1 coordinate 5,030,477, forward strand.
GGCGTTGAGTATAAAAAGTTTAAGTGTCTACATACATTCATTGACAAAATGAAAAAATGTTTCCAGATAGAAATGTGGGATTGCTGCAAAACTAGGCAAACAGTTATATCTCAGACAGTTATGTAAATAATTATAGCTGTGGTCTGATTAGACACTGGGTCTTGCCAAAAGAAGACATAATGTGCTTCCCCCCACTGCCTACACTACTTTTGGGTAGTGTACCTGTTGGTGAGAGATCATTGCTGCTAGTCAGGTCACTATGACACACTCACAGATAGTTTGCCCAGTTGACAGACTTTGGAAGGGGGCGTATCATTGGACTGAGCAGGATGGTTGTTTTGACGAATTGCCCATCACCTAGGCCCGTGCTGGCGAACCTATGGCACGCGTGCCAGAGATGGCACTCAGAGCCCTCTCTGTGGGCACCCATCTGTGGAACAGATTATACTGTGTTGGGGCCTCTGTTTAGCAGATTGTACTGGTGGGGGCCACTGTGGAGCAGATTGTACTGGTGGGGGCCACCGTGGAGCAGATTGTACTGTGTGAGGGCCACTGTGGAGCAGATTGTACTGTGTGGGGGCCACTGTGGAGTATATTATACTGTCTGGGGGCCACTATAGAGCAAATTGTACTACTGTATGTGGGGGCCACCGTGGAGAAGATAGTACTGCGTGGGGGCCCTTCACTATTTATATCACACAGTATCTGTTTTATAGCAGACGTGATATTATTACAGGCTGTAATAATATTGCACAGTCACTATAAAACAGATCTGTGCGATGTAAATAGTGAACATTAATTGTTCAAAATTATGCCAAATGCAGTACAAAGTTGTTTGTATTATTGAAAGCTCTGTAAAGCCCTATTCACACAAACGTATTTTGTGGGTCCGTAACTGTCCGCAATTGTGGATTCGCACAGTATTAAGGTTAAATTGCTGTGTTGGCACTTTGCAATAAATTAGTGGGTTTTGGGTTGCAGTTTGGGCACTTGGTCTCTAAAAGGTTCGCCATCACTGATCTAGGCTATTCTGACCTTGTTGTTAAGAATTGTTGGGAGCAGTGGTTAGGTGAGGGCACACATACATGGCATAAAGGCTTTGGACAGCCCAGACAGACCACCAGTAGAGAGGATTGTTTGTTCTACAGACACGCATGAGTAGCTCCCAAAGTTTTCTTGTCTATCACCTAGACACTTAGCAGGCAGTCAGCAAAAGGAAATTTGGCATCATGGTACCCAATACATGTCCTGCCGTTGACAGCCAGCCACCGTTGCCTTTGTTTGCAGTAGTGTTGTAGACAAGGAACCTGGACTGCTATGGACTCAGACTGAATCCAGGTTCTGTTTTGATCCAGCGGCGGTCAGGTTTGAGTATCGAGGCCTTGTGGTGAACACTTCAATCCTGCCTTTGCTTTGGTGACATAATGCCCCAACCCTGGTGTGATGATTTGGAGAGCCATCGCATAGGACAGTCGGTCACCCCTAGTAGTGATATCGGGGACACAGCTCAGCGATATATCTGCAGGATATCCTGCGGCCACGTGTGTTACCTCTCCAGCTGACATTTTTCAGCAGGAAAATGCTTACCCACGCACAGCAAGTGTTTCCCATGAATGTATCTTCTTTGGCATGCCCATTCACCAGATTTATCACCCAGCGAGCATTTATGGACCAGCTGGGACACCAGCTTCAGCAACCTACAAGCATGCAGGATCTACAGACTCAGTTGCAACATCTGTGAACAAATGTGTCGTAGGATACAATATGAAGCCTGTATATCTCCATGCCCATCCTCATCTCAACTTGTACCAAGCTAGAGGCAGCCCAACAATGTACTCGACCCTTTTCCCAAATAAACTTCTCCTTTCACTCTAATATTGTAATCTCTTCTATATATCAACATTGCATTCACACATAGAAAGATTAATTCCAATCCAACAACTCCTCCTTGGTGAATTATTATTTTTTTTTTGTCATTGAGTACATACAGTATCCAGTACATATATATTTGGTTGTAATTTCAGCAAAGTTGCCTCTGCTTAATACCGAGTATTACGCCTATCTGTCGGCCTTTTTATGGCGCCCTCTGATTGTCATTAACAATAAGTAGTCAGGCAGTCTATGTATTATTTGTGCAACCGTTCATTTGAATGGCGGTATATAATACTACTTTATATTACTCTGTGGGTGCAATTCATAATCCTTGGGAACTTCTCAGCTTGCTGGGATTGTTGTTGTGTAATACCCCCTTTAATAACTAATGATATTTTTTGCGGACACTTTTGTAGAAATTTCCTATACAGTATGTAGCTTATACCTGTGAAATACATTGGAGAGTGGGGTCATGCTGTTACGACAAATAGAATATATTATATTCTTTTTGTATTGAAAAGCAAAATGCTACAGAATTATTTTTGAGTCCCAGATGTAGAAATTTCCATTATTTTTCTTTAGTGACTCCTTATATATGAGCATATGGAGGCTAAGTAGTAGTGAAGCTGTAGGAAAGGTATCGGTGGAATCATTAACCTTGAATACAGGTCACTTCCCACATATCCTTATTTGCCACCCTGCATCAATGCCATTCAGCACAAGATTGTCACAATTTAGTGAATTTCTGCTATCAGAGTTGATGGCACCGTTACTAATAGCCGACGTCTCTGATTCTCCTTGAACAGCATTGTTCAGACGCTGCCATTTAAATCATCAGGTGGAAGGAAGTGGAAAAAACAGGTTTTCTGCTGATTTAAGTAAAAAAAAAAGTCAAAGAAATGGATTTCTTCTCTTTTGATTTCAAAATAGTCAAGCAAGATAAATCCATTGTGTCTTCCTCCTGTCTCCCGTGGTTTTATTCTGCTAAGTGTTGCTACATTGTAGATACAACCCCTTTTGAAATAAAGGGTCCCCCAAAGTCAAGCTGATCACAGGAGGGGTTCCGCCACTAGGAGCCAATTTCCCCTCTTCAGCTGCTATCGCCAGGGAAACCGCAGTTCATGTCCTCGACAAAATGAAGCATTGTATTGTCCGTCAGAAGCAAAGGACATGCATTGAATTTAATGGATGCGCTGGCGGATCTTACTAATAGACGGGGTTTCTATTTGTTGGAGTCCATTAGTTTAGCAGCTATTGGCAGAACCAGAGGGACAAAAAGAAAATGGTAGTGACCTAAATTCTGATATATAGTTATTATATTTGTTCCCAATGTACTTCTGTTCCTTTCGTTCTCCATGCAGAGTGGTGCAGTGGTTAATTCTTCCTAGTTCTGAGCTCTGCTGCCACTCAGCTGCTTTGGGTGAGTTTGTCAGGCCTGTGTGTGTGTATGTGTGTGTGTGTACAGTGGGGGAAAAAAATATTTAGTCAGCCACCAATTGTGCAAGTTCTCCCACTTAAAAAGATGAGAGAGGCCTGTAATTGACATCATAGGTAGACCTCAACTATGAGAGACAAAATCAGAAAACATATCTAGAAAATCACATTGTCTGATTTTTTTAAGAATTTTTTTTCAAATTATGGTGGAAAATAAGTATTTGGTCACCTACAAACAAGCAAGATTTCTGGTTCTCACAGACCTGTAACTTCTTCCTTAAGAGGCTCCTCTGTCCTCTACTCGTTACCTGTAGTAATGGCACCTGTTTGACATTGTTATCAGTATAAAAGACACCTGTCCACAACCTCAAACAGTCACACTCCAAACTCCACTATGGTGAAGACCAAAGAGCTGTGGAAGGACACCAGAAACAAAATTGTAGACCTGCATCAGACTTGGAAGATTGAATCTGCAATAGGCAAGATTCAACTGTGGGAGCAATAATTAGAAAATGAAAGACATACAAGACCACTGATAATCTCCCTTGATCAGGGGCTCCACGCAAGATCTCACCCCGTGGGGTCAAAATAATCACAAGAACGGTGAGCAAAAATCCCAGAACCACACGGGGGGACCTAGTGAATGACCTGCAGAAAGCTGGGACTAACGTAACAAAGGCTACCGTCAGTAACATACTACGCCGCCAGGGACTCAGATCCTGCAGTGCCAGACGTGTCCCCCTGCTTAAGCCAGTACATATCTGGGCCTGTCTGAAGTTTGCTAGAGAGCATTTGGATTTTCCAGAAGATTATTGGGAGAATGTCATATGGTTAGATGAAACCAAAGTAGAACTGTTTGGTAGAAACACAACTCGTCGTGTTTGGAGGAGAGTGAATGCTGAGTTGCATCTAAAGAACACCATAACTACTGTGAAGCATGGGGGTGGCAACATCATGCTTTGGGGCTGTTTCTCTGCAAAGGGACCAGGACGACTGATCCGTGTACATGAAAGAATGAATGGGGCCATGTATCATGAGATTATTAGTGCATTAGTTCCATCAGCAAGGGCATTGGAGATGAAACATGGCTGGGTCTTTCAGCATGACAATGATCCCAAGCACACCGCCAGGGCAACGAAGGAGCGGCTTCGTAAGAAGCATTTCAAGGTCCTGGAGTGGCCTAGCCAGTCTCCAGATCTCAACTCCATAGAAAACCTTTGGAGGGAGTTGAAAGTCCATGTTGCCCAGTGGCAGCCCCAAAACATCACTGCTGTAGAGGAGATCTTCATGGAGGAATGGGCCAACATACCAGCAACAATGTGTGCCAACCTTGTGAAGACTAACAGAAAAAGTTTGACCTCTGTCATTGCCAACAAAGGATATATAACAAAGTATTGAGATGAACTTTTGTTATTGACCAAATACTTATTTTCCACCATAATTTGCAAATAAATTCTTTAAAAATCAGACAATGTGATTTTCTGGATTTGTTTTCTAATTTTGTCTCTCATAGTTGAGGTCTACCTATGATGTCAATTACAGGCCTCTCTCATCTTTTTAAGTGGGAGAACCTGCACAATTGATGGCTGACTAAATACTTTTTTCCCCACTGTGTGTATATATATATGTATGTATATATGTATGTATGTATGTTATATATATATATATATATATATATATATATATATATATACACAGTGCCTTGCGAAAGTATTCAGCCCCCTTGAACTTTTCAACATTTTGCCACATTTCAGGCTTCAAACATAAAGATATAAAATTTAAATTTTTTTGGTGAAGAATCAACAACAAGTGGGACACAATTGTGAAGTGGAACGAAATTTATTGGTTATTTTAAACTTTTGTAAAAAATAAAAAACTGAAATGTGGGGCATGCAATATTATTCAGCCCCTTTACTTTCAGTGCAGCAAACTCACTCCAGAAGTTCAGTGAGGATCTCTGAATGATCCAATGTTGTCCTAAATGACTGATGATGATAAATATAATCCACCTGTGTGTAATCAAGTCTCCGTATAAATGCACCTGCTCTGTGATAGTCTCAGGGTTCTGTTTAAAGCGCAGAGAGCATCATGAAGACCAAGGAACACACCAGGCAGGTCCGTAATACTGTTGTGGAGAAGTTTAAAGCCGGATTTGGATACAAAAAGATTTCCCAAACTTTAAACATCCCAAGGAGCACTGTGCAAGCGATCATCTTTAAATGGAAGGAGTATCAGACCACTGCAAATCTACCAAGACCCGGCCGTCCCTCTAAACTTTCATCTCAAACAAGGAGAAGACTGATCAGAGATGCAGCCAAGAGGTCCATGATCACTCTGGATGAACTGCAGAGATCTACAGCTGAGGTGGGAGAGTCTGTCCATAGGACAACAATCAGTCGTACACTGCACAAATCTGGCAGAGTGGCAAGAAGAAAGCCATTTCTCAAAGATATCCATAAAAAGTCTTGTTTAAAGTTTGCCACAAGCCACCTGGAAGACACACCAAACACATGGAAGAAGGTGCTCTGGTCAGATGAAACCAAAATGGAACTTTTTGGCCACAATGCAAAACGATATGTTTGGCGTAAAAGCAACACAGCTCATCACCCTGAACACACCATCCCCACTGTCACACATGGTGGTGGCAGCATCATGGTTTGGGCCTGCTTTTCTTCAGCAGGGACAGGGAAGATGGTTAAAATTGATGGGAAGATGGATGGAGCCAAATACAGGACCATTCTGGAAGAAAACCTGTTGGAGTCTGCAAAAGACCTGAGACTGGGATGGAGATTTATCTTCCAACAAGACAATGATCCCAAACATAAAGCAAAATCTACAATGGAATAGTTCACAAATAAACGTATCCAGGTGTTAGAATGGCCAAGTCAAAGTCCAGACCTGAATCCAATCGAGAATCTGTGGAAAGAGCTGAAAACTGCTGTTCACAAACGCTCTCCATCCAACCTCACTGAGCTCCAGCTGTTTTCCAAGGAAGAATGGGCAAGAATTTCAGTCTCTCGATGTGCAAAACTGATAGAGACATACCCCAAGCGACTTGCAGCTGTAATCGCAGCAAAAGGTGGCGCTACAAAGTATTAACTTAAGGGGGCCAAATAATTTGGCACGCCCCACTTTTCAGTTTTTTATTTTTTACAAAAGTTTAAAATATCCAATAAATTTCGTTCCACTTCACGATTGTGTCCCACTTGTTGATTCTTCACCAAAAAGTTAAAATTTTATATCCTTATGTTTGAAGCCTGAAATGTGGCAAAATGTTGAAAAGGGGGCTGAATACTTTCGCAAGGTACTGTGTATATGTATATGTATGTATGTGTGTATATATATATTTATATATATATATATATATATTCAGATTTCGGGCTTTTTCAAATATAACATAAAAGGTTTATTTTTTTTTTAGATGTAGGCATTGACAGGGATGGTAGGCTATTAGCAGCCCCCTAGGACCTGTGGATGGTTTGTGCCCCAAGTAGCACAGACAGGTTCCATTTAAATGTTAGATAGATATAGGTCTCGGCTATCTCTAGCACAGGATCCTTCAATCCCTGGCCATCCTGGAGAGGCTGCTGCCAGCTATTGCCTAGAGGCAACGAATGAATGGAAAGATGGTAATGGAATGGAAAGAGGCTGTGCACATACGGACCACCATTTCCTTCACTTTCCACTTGGGTGCGTCAACTCGCGATCGACTCAGCAGGTGATTTGGGGATTGAGGACTGCCTGTTCTGGAGATGGGTGGGACTCACATCTATTAGACGCTTATAGTATACCCTGTAGTTATACTGTAAATGCCTAAGATGATAATACACCTTTTAATATTGCAGTTTGTGGCTAGAATGACAAATTCGGAGATAAATCCGTGCTCCTCAACATTTGATATGACTTTGCAAGTTACTTGAGTTCAGAATTAATGAATAGATTGGATATAACTCTTTTATTAAAAAGATGTTCTCCCCACTGTCATGGTAATTGAAGGCTACATAAGCCTTTATAATACAAGAACATTGGTCTTGCACTGATTGGTCCCATGATAAATGACATCTTAATAGGCAGTCGTGATGTTGCACGCATCGACCGCACAAGGAGTTTGCTCAGGACACTGTAAAAGAAATAGGACATCTTATTTCTACGGCTATCTGTAAGCAAGGAACGAATCGAGAGGAGTTATTTGATGAGAATGAAGGCTGCGAAATAAAAGGTGATAATTTAAGCATCTGGATACGAAATGAAAGTGGAGAGGTGAAAATGGTATGGACTTCAGCAGATGGCAAATAGAACTAAGAAAAAATAGAAATTCAGAGCAGACTTTCGTTAACATATGACATGTTCCTTTCCATGGGGTTTCGGAATAGAGCGGCCCACCTGCAGGGTCCCCGGATGGAATTATTCACGCTATTTGTAAATACACATGTATGAGTATCTCTCTATTTCCATATTTATCGTAAGTGCATAATGGCCTAAAAAGCAAACTGTTCATTACCAATTAGGTGTAAAGCTAACAGTGTTAAATTCTGTTGTTAAGACACCTTGTGAAATGTACGTGTTAATAGGCTTAGATCTAGAATACCTAGAAAATGTGGATCCCAGACAGTCTGGAGCAGAAATTTCACACAGGATTTGCTGTTTCTTTGCTTTTCTAAAAGACACATGCAGTTCTAAAGACAGTATCTTGTTTAACTCCCTCCCGCCGTAGCCATTTTTCAATTTTCCAATTTTGTTTTGGACTCCGCACCTTCCAAACCCTATAACTTTTTTTTTATTTTTCTGTTCATAAAGCCGTATGAGCGCTTAATTTTTCCAGGACAAATTCTACTTCGTAGTGGTTCTGTTCAATATTCTGTACCATGTACTGAGAAGCTGTAAAATAATTTAGAATGGGGTGGAATTGGAGAATAAGTGCGTTTGTGCAACTTTTAGTCTTCATTTTTACGACGTTCAATGTGCAGCCAAAGTGACATGTCAGCTGTATTCTATGGATCAGTACGATTCCTGGGATACCAAACCAGATAGTGTTTTTTTTTTTTTTTTTTTTTTGTACGTTTTAACACTTTCCTTTCAAAAAAAAATAATCTAAAATTTACCATAAAAACTAATTTCTTAGAAGTCCCCATATTCTGACACTCTCAACTTTTTTATATTTCCATATACAGAGTCTTCTTTTTTTTCGGGGCCAGGTGTACTTTATTATTATTTAGTAAGTCATTTTGGGGAATGTCTATTGTTTTGATTTGCTTTTTATTCAAATTTTTATGAGAGGCGAAGCAGCGACTAAAAAGCGGTTTGTCTCTTTTTTGAATTTTTTTTTTTTTTTCCTCCCTCTATGGTGTTGACCATATCGGAAAAATAGTTCGCAGACTGGGTGTTTTCAAACACAGAAATGCCTAATGTGTATGTGTTTTACATTATTTATGTACTTTTATATGTGTTCTAGGGAAGGGGGATTAGAATTTTTAATTTTTTATATATTTTTTATTTTTATTTAATAATTTTTAGAACTCCTAGGGGTCTTGAACTACTAGCAATGCATTGTAAAATAGCACTGCTTCTATTGAGTGCATAGAATGTCAAGAAAAGTGCCTGTGTTTTTAAGGTTCCTGTCTTTACATATTATCTTAGTGATTTTGAACCGTATTCTTTACAAAAGAAGTTTAGTTTACCATGAAGTGTATGGAGAGGATAGGAGGATAAGGACAGAGACAGAGATATGAGGCTGTCTAAAGTATTAAAGTGATTTCTATCAGGAGAAGGCTGATAGTAATTCCTAATAGCCCATCTGTGTTGTGAAAGAGAACTGTCTCTCTATAGCGTGGATGTCTTTCTGCTTTGAAGCCCTCTCCATAGACTTATATTGTACAGCCTTGTTTAGTGGAAAAAGGAGTAAAGTGAAGTAACAGACATTTTTTTTTAATAAACTATATTACAAAGTTTGTTACATCCACCTACACTATAGATTTCTAAATAAAAATATACTTATAAGAAACAGCCTATAGTCAGAGATCTCTATAAAGTATGTTAAAAAAAAAACAAAAAAAACTAAATGTACTTTTTTTTTAATGCCCCTGCTGCATCAGCCTTGCCATTTCTGGTCCCTGCTGCCTGGAAGTTATGATGTCTTGTTCGTGAACTCTGATCTTGGCCCTTTAACACCTTAGATGCGGTCAATAGTGACTGTAGTATCTACAGTAAGTGGTTTTACAGAAATAGGGTCACTCCTTCTGTCAACCCATAGGAACCCCCACTACATTATTAAAGGATGTTGATGGGTTGCTGAGGCAGCTTGGGGCCTAATAATGGCACCCAGGTCTGCAATATGTCAGACCCTAGGTCCCTCCCTTAGGCTAATGGGCCACCTTGCAATGCTACACTGACAGGTTGAATGCACAGCAATATATACAGTCATGGCCAAAAGTTTTGAGAATGATACAAATATTAATTTTTACAAAGTCTACTGCTTCAGTTTTTCTAATGGCAATTTGCATATACTCCAGAATGTTATAAAGAGTGTTCAGCTTAACAGCAATTACTTGCAAAGTCAATATTTGCCTAGAAAATGAACTTTATCCCCCAAAACACATTTCAACATCATTGCAGCCCTGCCTTAAAAGGACCACCTAACATCGTTTCAGTGATTGCTCCATTAACACAGGTGTGGGTGTTGATGAGGACAGGGCTGGAGATCAATCTGTCATGATTAAGTAAGAATGACACCACTGGACACTTTAAAAGGAGGCTGGTGCTTGCCATCATTGTTTCTCTTCTGTTAACCATGGTTATCTCTAAAGAAACACGTGCAGTCATCATTGCACTGCACAAAAATGGCCTAACTGGGAAGAGTATTGCAGCTAGAAAGATTACACCTCAGTCAACAATCTATCGCATCATCAAGAACTTCAAGGAGAGAGGTTCCATTGGTGCCAAAAAGGCTCCAGGGCGCCCAAGAAAGACCAGCAAGCAGCAGGACCGTCTCTTAAAAGTGTTTCAGCTGCGGGATCGGGCTACCAGCAGTGCAGAGCTTGCTGAGGAATGGCAGCAGGCAGGTGTGAGTGCATCTGCACGCACTGTGAGGCGGAGACTCTTGGAGCAAGGCCTGGTCTCAAGGAGGGCAGCAAAGAAGCCACTTCTCTCCAGAAAAAACATCAGGGACAGACTGATATTCTGCAAAAGGTACAGGGAGTGGACTGCTGAGGACTGGGGTAAAGTCATTTTCTCTGATGAATCCCCTTTTCGATTGTTTGGAACATCTGGAAAACAGCTTATTCGGAGAAGAAGAGGTGAGCGCTACCACCAGTCTTGTCTCATGCCAACTGTAAAGCATCCTGAAACCATTTATGTGTGGGGTTGCTTCTCAGCCAAGGGAATCGGCTCTCTCACAGTCTTGCCAAAAAACACAGCCATGAATAAAGAATGGTACCAGAATGTCCTCCAAGAGCAACTTCTCCCAACCGTCCAAGAGCAGTTTGGCGCTCAACAATGCCTTTTCCAGCATGATGGAGCACCTTGCCATAAAGCAAAGGTGATAACTAAATGGCTCAGGGAACAAAACATAGAGATTTTGGTTCCATGGCCTGGAAACTCCCCAGATCTTAATCCCATTGAGAACTTGTGGTCAATCATCAAGAGACGGGTGGACAAACAAAAACCAACAAATTCAGACAAAATTAAAGCATTGATTCTGCAAGAATGGACTGCTATCAGTCAGGATTTGGTCCAGAAGTTGATTGAGAGCATGCCAGGGAGAATTGCAGAGGTCCTGAAGAAGAAGGGTCAACACTGCAAATATTGACTTGCTGCATTAACTCATTCTAACTGTCAATATAAGCTTCTGTTACTCATAATATGAATGCAATTATATTTCTGTATGTGATAAAAACATCTGACAAACACACATAAAAACCAGAGGGCAGCAGATCATGTGAAAATATAATATTTGTGTCATTCTCAAAACTTTTGGCCATGACTGTACGCATTACAGTGTGTTAAAGAAGCAGTCAAGAAATACAGTCCTATAGAGGGATGGAAACAAAAAGTAAAAAAATACGGTTCTCAGAGATGGTAACACCAAGATTATTTTAAAAAGAATATTATTTTATATAAAAGTATTAAAACATTTGAAAAGCTGTATAAAGTTGCTTTTTTTTTAACGGCATGCAGAATACAGTTCACATGCCACTTGTACCATGCAGTGAATTCCATGAAAACATATCTCAAAATACAGTGGTTACATTGCAGTTTTTCCCATTACACTCCCCCAAAAAATGCAAAAAAAGGTATTTATTTCATTCATATGTATCCCAAAATGTGACCATTAGAGAACACAACTCATCCTGCTAAACACAAGCCCTCATACTCTTATCTCAAGATGAAATTTAGAAACGTTATGGGTCTCCAAATGTAGAGATTAAAGAAATAACAAAAAATTAACATCCTTAAATGCTTGAAGAATCCAAAAATTTCATAAATTTGGTGAACATTATCTATAGATGTAGGTTTTTTAAAGGTTTAAATGATGTTTAAAGGTGGATCTGTGCTCTAGACACAGATACTGTATTTAGGACACCCGATCGTATCTGTTCCTGTCATTGGTTTCGTGGTCATTGTGTAACTGGCCACCACATTGCTGCTTCCTGTTCTGTTTTATCATGTAATATTCTCTGTTCTGCTTACACTAGGTTCACACTAGCGTTCGGCTTTCCGTTTTTCGGGTCCGCTTGGGGACTAGCGTGAACCTGGCCTTAGAATATCTCCTGGTGACCACAAGTTATCTATCATATGTGTACACAGAGTAGTCACCAATATAGGAAGTCATGTACACATAAGGGGTGAAGGAGGCATCAGAACTTACTGAACATGGGATTTCAGTGATATTTTGTGATCCGATTAACAAAAAGTGGCTTTGTAAAGTGGCGATAGGTTTTTACTCAGTTTTTAAGTAAATTATGTTTGTTCTTGAAGAACAGGTGCAAAAATAAACCGGACCATTATGTTCAATTCTTTATGGAAATGTAACTTTCTAGCACTTGGTACATCGCTGTAATGTGTGAACATAAAGCATAGTGTACAGCCATGTTTAATTGCCAGGAACTATACAGGAAACTTTGTAATGACTTGCACCTGGTTCAGCGATGAGGTGTTCTTAAAATAAATCCAGCCATAAAATATGCCGTAAACAAGGCCATAATGCACATTCTCTCTCATTGACCTCATTTAAATGTTTAGCTTGTTGAACCTCCTCCATATTGATCCAGCTGTATGGTAGTATCCTCGTCGGTAGTCCTCTGAAACGAGTAAAATTTGCCTTCTATAGTAGAGGTGCGTAAAAGTTTGTAATGGGACTTCATCCTTGTAGGTATCAACCTTTTTCCTGCTCTGAACATTTTGATAGGATATAGCTGACATACACTGGTCAGCCGTTAACCGTCATTTTGGGCTTGGGTCCCCAGTTCGTTTTGGAACGAACAAGTTTGGTACAAACAACACCTTCCGTTACCTCTCTTGGGCCTCCTCGCAGCATCTGGCACTTTCCTTGTGACACTCCTCTGTGACATCATCAGCCCGGTGGTCACAGCTGATACCTGTGATTGGGCCACCAGTGGTCACATGAGCACGCTGAGCGTCATGACGCTCACAGAAGAAGTTGGATGCCACGTGGAGGCTCAAGAATGGTAACTGAGGTGAGTGAGTGTTTATTTTTATTTTTGACACCTCCCCTGGGGTCTCTTCAGACGGGCAGCCATTTTAGTTTGCTCCAGACAAATCTCCATTTGTTCAGTTGTGTAAAAAAAAATTAACAATTTAGAATATTCAGGACAAACCCAGCTCATTACGAGCTGCTTCGCCCATCTCTAGTGAAGAACGTACTATTGAGTATCTTGTAACACTACGTTCATTGGGATAGTCAGTTCATCTGGTGTATTGCAGGACCAAAAGAATGGAAAAACGTGACAAAAAAGGATCCCCAGGGATGCGATTGATTATGGGGTCCGAAAAGTTCTCCTTTTTTTTTTTTTTTTTTTTACAGAGGAATTTGGAGATGATTTTGAGGCAGATATCATATGAAAATCAACTCCAAATTCCTTCTGAAATCTGCCGGCCATTGTTTTTGATGGAAGGCAGTGATGGACGTTTCACTTTGCTGAAAAAACTAGTGTCCTGTTTGATCTTGCCATGCTTTTCACGGCTAAAAGACCACTGAAACCACTACATGAAGCCTAACACTGGATTAGAGCCCGATTGTATATGAGGATAATGAGTGTACAAACCATTACTCACGTCACCCCGGTCCTCCCTTTTCCAGTGGTGGCCGTTCCACTCTTCAGTTTACAAATCCACCAGCTGTTTGTGTCAAGTGACCACTTAAGTCAAACACAGTCCTCAGTGGTCACCACTTCACTTCACGAACAGCACATCACAGCAGTCATGAGCTGCTGAGGCATGTGGTGGACCTGACCTACCGCCACTGGAAACGGAGGCCTGGGGAGGGGTGAGTAATGTTTTTTATGTTTATGGGAACATCAAAAGCACTATTAACTAATAAAAATATGAGTCAGAACAACCCTTTAAGCTCTGTGTATGCACCTTTTGCTGCGGATTAAGCTGGGGTAAGATTAGACCACTAAATATTTAGGTTTCAATGACATTTTGGTCGAAAAAAGCTCATATGGATGCATATGGTGGGAATGGAAATCCAGACTGAATTACATCTTCCTCCCTCCTCCTCTGCTATGTTTAGGTGCTCCAGCCTGGTAGACTTTGTATGTAATTTTCGGTAAAGTTAACAACTGAAGGAATATGTGTGGCAGAGGAATACGTGTGACTGATCCAATCAGTATGCTTTTCATTCAGTCCTGAGGAGCAAATGGAACGGCGGTGTGTTAAAGTGCCGTCTATGGAAGGAACAGCTGGGAACCTAGTAAATTGCAGGTCTCCTGATAGGAGCTGTGCGAGCGGAGCAACTACTGCAAAATAATGTGTGCTGATGGCCAGACACTGATACAAGGTGACCTCGGAGTAGATGAGTGACTTTCTAGACTTTATGCGAACGTTATGTAGGAGTAAGATTTCATTTAACCTATGTAAAGTAAAAAAAAAAAAAAATGGAAGCATCAAGTATTGAGGTCAGTGAAGGGAAAGAACCAATGTAGATGTTGCTGTGCTTTTACATTACAGGGAATTTTAAGCTTGCATTGGTGTCTGTGCTTAAAAAGAAAAAAATATTACTAGTTTCTGATTTTCTTTTGCAGTTTTTTAATAGGTTCTGTTACCTTTCCTGAAATTTCTGACATGTCGGTTTTATTAAATGGTTTATTTAAAGGGACTTGAATCATAGTGAATGATTCAATAGTAATAGTTGTCTACTCACAGTGTCTTTCCTTATCTTGCTTTTCCTCTTCTTCAATAAGGCACATAACTACAGTGTGACCTCTTTTATCTAGCATGGGTTTCTATGTAAACAGGAGGGCTCTTTCTGCTGCCTGCAGATAATTATGAGAACTACCATGTGGCTTCAGATTTAGCAAAGCGTCATCCCCTCTTCTGTGAAAATGTCTCCCTGCTCCTTCTCTGCCTCTCTCATAATCTGCTCCATACAGGTCCCCCCTGCTCTCACATAATCTGCCCCCTATACCCACCCTTTCACATACTAACTGTAGTCGTCCCTCCATTCCCCTCTGACAGTCAGGTCACTATGCCCCCATTACCTTCTCCAGTGTTATGAGCATTAGTTGGTGCTGCTTTTAGGACTGTGTTGACCTCATCCTCTTAGTGTCAAGACATGGCAGGTATATAGTATTATGACCTCTGCACTGTTTTGCAGGATGACATGGATGAAGGTGCTAGACATGGAGGAAAGCATCAGCAATAACAGAGTTTTAATTTACTTTGATATCTAGTTAAAAAAAAATACAGTGTCACTGTAAAGTATTCCCCAAAAAAATAACAATTCTGGAACATGTGTTGGAGGTTTACGTTGTCCTGTTCCTCCTGGAAAAGCCTGACTACATCGACAGCTAAGTGCCCTGTGGGCAATCTCCCTACACAGTCTGACACTGTTCTGTCTGTGCTGGCCATGCTGGAATGTGATGGAACACAATCCATTTACAAGGGAAATGGTAACACCCACTTGTCCACATATATATATATATATTTTTTTTTTTTTTTTTTTTTCCATGAGGAATAACAGATAAACGGGACACTGCAAAGTTGTGAGTCTCCGGCTCCGGCATTGTTGTTTCATGGGAAAAACCACGTATGTCCTCTGTGTATTCAGTTGTTTTTAGTCTTCTCTTTCCGAAAGAAGACAATGTGACAACCAACATGGTCAACATTGATGGCATATCAACTGATGTGTCATCAGTGTCTGATCAATGGGGGTTCAACAGTTTGGACCTCTGCCTGACTATTTCCTAAAGGTCCTGATATGAAACTGAATGAGATTGTCTCTTTACAGAACGTGGTAGGTCTGGAGTGAAGATTTTCTTAAGTTGGGGTCTAACCATCATTATGACTAGATGGAAAATCCCTTTAAGACATTTCTATCATATGTCCTGGCCCGTCTGATATTGTAAATACTTTTCTCCCAATTAAACAACAATTTTAGGGCATTTTAATGTATCATTCACTCTTGAAATTTCTGAGATCTGGGTGTTACAACTTAGGGGTGTTTCTCTACATAGTCCAATCGGTGCTGAGCGTGTCAGACCATATAGATATACATCCTCTAGACAAGGGGAATGGTAAAACCCAGTTGTCAATTTAGTCATAACGTTTTTAGGAGAAATAATGGAGGAACGGCATAATACCGAGTTCTAAGAAACTATGTTCTAGAATTGTTAAGTATTTAGTAAAATAGGCATGTTCAGAGAGGTGACAGATCCTATTTAAGCTGGGTAAAGGCTTAATTTACTACATTTAATGGTAATACGAGCAGCAAGTCCTAGAAAATGTCTGCCACCATGGTAACTACTTTATGTCATATATCTCCAGTTCTGATAATTTCCAGAAATTCTTATATACATATGTGTGAATGGTATTAGCAGAGCTATTTTAGACTGCACTTTTATTAGCTCTTCACTTCGGATTTTACATCCCTTTAAGCCCCCCATTTACCTCTGCCAGATATAGCACACAGCGCTGGTGACCTATATAAGGTTGGGGGTGGCGAGGATTAAGCATTGGTTTCTGGCTGTAACTACCCTAGTAAAATGAGCCAGTACATCAGCAGTGCTTTTCTTGCTGTGAAGTGTGGTAAAAACTGAGGCTGTTAAGGACAGAAGAAAGATGAAGCCGTGTTCTGCTTATATGCACGGTCTAAGCACAGCAAGACAGGGAGAGACAGCAGGCACTAAAATCCTTTGCAGGAAGATAAATTAGAGCAAGAAAGCACTCAGTGGAAATCCTGTGAACAGCATCAGCAGCATTTTCAGGAGAAAACAGCGGCAGCGAGAACAGCCTGGCGGGTTTTAAAGGTCACATCATCTTTCGCAAATTATAAATCAGTCAGAGAGAATTAGCCATCCAGGATGCTCTTGTCTTTCCACAAGAGCGCTTTCCTGCTGCAGTGCATTAAATTAAGAAAAAAAAAAAAAAAAAAGTCCCCCGGTTGGCTGGATAGTCAACTGAAACGCTGACAGGAAGCAAGCTGAGAGGAGGAAAATATGGATTGTTCTATCTCCAGAGTATCCAGGTGGAGCTCAAGCATTAGCAAGCGACCACCCATTAACCACGGCCCTGCCCACTGCTGCATCATGTCATATTGTATATTTCATGCCTCTTTACTGATATGATGTTCCTGTCTGATGTCATAAACATTAGTAAATTACTTTCTTGGTGGCAAATTGTACTAGCAAGATCGCGGCTTCGATGGACCTTGAATAATATAGAAATGTTGGGCCCAGAATAATCTCTTCTCTCTTCCATGGTTTAAATATTTATAATTTTCTGGGCACATTCTTAGGCTTTGTTTTCACCGGCGTCAAGGCTGCAATTTTTGATGGATGTGCCCTATCTGTATCCACACAAGCAACCAGAAGTAGATACAAGTACATAAGTAGACTTTTCTTACATTGTAAGGGGTCGTTAACACTACCATTGGTGACCGTCAGTAGTGTCCGTTGCTAGTGTCCGCTACAAGATTTTAGCAATGGACACTAGCACAACCATCACAAATCCGTTAAAAATTCCATTGTTTTCAATGGGATTTTATCTGGTGTCCATTAGTGACTGTTAGTGTCCATTTACACCAAATCACCACATGTTCGTTATTTTTCGCGGACTCAAAAATCCGGGGTTCAGGACTTTTGTGTCCGTGAAAAATAACGGTTTCATGATGGACATCAAGCGTCTGTTATTTTTTAACATTAAAGTCTATGGGTAACGGACGGGCATCCGTTATACTGTCCGTTATCACTGTCCTTTTATTTTCTGCACATGTTCAGAAAGCAGAAACAAAAAAAGTAAAAAAACGGACAGTATAAAAATGGACACTAACTGATGCTAATGTGTCCATTTTTTTAAACTGATGCATTTAATGTGTCTGTTAATGTCTTTTATGATAGGTGTCCGGTTTTTTTTTTAACCGACACTATCATAAAGGACATCCAACGGTAGTGTGAACTCACCCTAAGCTGTGAGATTTACAGAATCTTCAGTCCTTGGCATAGAGCTACAGTTTGCAGACATTTGTGTGTAGGCTGTGAGGAAATTTAACCCCTCCCCTCTCCATTCACTGTGTGAAGAGACAAGAACCGCCCCCATTCCATTCGCATTAGATAAGATAAGTATCTATAGACCAATTTCCCTTTTAACAAAGGAATGAGTTAGAAGAGACCCACCTAGTTGCAGGAACTTTAGAAGGGTTTTCAGACAGAAAGCAGCCACATTTTTTAATTCAAATGCATTACATTTTGGGCTAGAATGTTCTATTAAATGAGACTAAGTTGTCTGAAAAGTTAGTGGCCTTTTAAATGGAAAAAACCCCTCAATCATACATGTGTATTCATTTATTGGAAAACGTACGTCTCTAGGGTGTCGTTCTTATGGAAGAGATGGTACATTTATCAGCAGCAATCAATATTCATGTGTGAACCTGACCTAAGTCAGTAGGAGGTATTTATTAAGACTGGCATTTCCACCATCACTCTTAATCCATTAACCTGCTCGTCCTGGATGTGACAGAATTATCATAAGACTCCAGCGTAGTTTGCTGGCATGAGTTATGGTAAATCTGATGGGCTGATGTGTCCCCACCTTGCCCACTTTCTTATAAAGTAGCAAGAGAGGCGCAAAAAGGTAAAAGTGGCACATATTTGGTGCAAATCGCTCTTCAGCAAAGATTTCCCACTTCTATGCCAATTTTGTGGTGTTGATGTGTTAGTAAATTCCCCCTATGTTCACACTGCATCAGAGCCGTCATTGGCATATTTGTCATGTTTGATGGCAAGAATACTGCAGTGTGTAGTGATTTTTTTTTTTGCTGTCAAAACTACATCAGAACCCCATTGGACTCCACTATAATCAATAGGTTCCACTGGGAGCCATATAACAGATCTGGTGTAACCGGAGGCCAAGACGAAGATGTACACAGAGCAGAGGATGAATACAAGGATGACTAAGTAAGAAGGCTACTCAATGTACGGACGAACAAACATAGATGAATATACCCAATTTTAGACATTTCAAAATTTTCCATCGATGACAACAGTGATTGTCTTTGATCGTGACATAGGTCAATATCTCTGTGTAAAGTGGTCCAAGCACTCTGTAAACAGCCATGTAAAACTTTGGCTTTTCAAAGGCTATTTATGTCAATGGTGAGAGGTTTGTGAGATATAGAAAACCTCTTAAAAGAGCATCTGTCATCGGTCTGTCAAATATTTGGGAATAGTCATTTCTAAATGAAATATTTTTTCAAAACATCGTTTTTTTTTTTCCTTTTTTTTAGTTTATGTGACAATCTTCTGTCAGTTATTGGTCTGGATTTCTAAAGCAAAGAGTCTTCTCAGACATTCATTAGTACAGTAGTTCCGTCCCTACAGAATTACATAATTTAGCAGCTTTCTCTACGTAGTTAGCTGACTGACCTTTCGTGGGACCTCATATTGGCTGCTTAATAAGTCAATGAGGTTGAGCAGTAATATCACGGAAATGAGTAGGTAACGTCCAATCCATTGTCTTCTTTAGAGATAGAGAAACCTATTGTTATGGCAGTGTTAGTGGTAAAAGCTCTAAATCGCAAACTAAATGGTTCTGGCAAAACCGAGGTGCAGAGTTTAAGGAATTTCCTGGGTATTAACCCCTATATATTAACCCCGGTATCTGGACTGCAGGGACAGGGAATCCCCAGGTTCCAATCTCAGGAGTAATCTCAAAGTGGTAACATTGCTGAAAGGATAGGGGACAACTTCATGATCGATGGGGGCCTGACCAATGGGACCCCATCGATCCATAAAATTGAGGTCCAGTTTTCTCATTCTGATGGAGCAACAGGTGGGATATTTACCCTGCCACTCCTTCCTTTCTCTAGAGGACTACCAGTCCTACAGAATAGTTGTATTCGGCTGTCTCCAGCACTCCCATAGAAAGTAAATGCATCGGCTGGGCGCATGCTCAGCCTGTTGTTTCATCAGGACTGGGAAACTGGACCCCTGGTTTCAGGATCGTGGGGGTCCCAACAATCTCTTAGCAATCCTATTGGTAGGGGATAACTTCAAGAGTTGGTACAACTTAATAAATAGAAGAACATAGTTAGGATCTAGCTTGGAGTCGTCTACAATAGTCAGCAAGATAAGAATACATGTAAAGAGGGGTCAGAGTCAGGAACAAAGGAAATACAACAAGGACCAAGTGTAGATTTAAGAGAACAAACAAAAAAAGCGTCAAACACAAGCCCAGGTTAGGAACTGCATTGGAATCAACACTTATACAAATGTAAAGCAAGAGCTGCAGGGAAATCACCAGATGGTGAGTGAGAGATCTGAGGATTAAAACCGATAATACAATTTACTCTAGGTACACACCTGTGCCCGGTTTCCGTTCTTCAAGAGGAATGGGGGACGGAATCCCCAAACGGTATCCAGACGCAGGTGAGAACCTATCCTTAGATTGCTGTCAGCCGAATTATCATTGACCCACAGGTATCTTGCCAGACTCCTTCATACACAGACTCCTCTGGCAGCAGCTTATCCCGTGAGAACAAAGGAATCAGCCAATTGAAGTTGACCCTAGACTATCATCTTATGGGCATCTTATTAGATGACCATCTAATACATACGAGGGCCTCATACATATAAGATGGTCATCTGGTCCCATCAAAATACAGTTGTTCGGCCGATAAACATCTGCTGTGTATGGACAACTTTAGGGTGAGACCACGTAGTCCAGCTGCAGCATATGGCCAAAATCCTTCCCACCTGCGGTAATATATGACTGCCCACTATAGCGGGTAATTACCTTCAAAATCTTTTAGCATTTCGGGCCTTTGCCACATCTGACTGCATGGTCTTACCCTTATAGCAGTTAATCTCTGACCAAGGCAGAATTATCTGGACTCTTAAATAAAGGGCGTCATTTACTCCTAAGGAAATATAGTATTAGATAATATTTAGTATAACTGACCCATATATAGATGGTCTTTAAATTAACACCTTGTGGTGGTGACTAGGCCTGTACTAGAAACACAATGCTACACAATAAGATATAACTTTTTTAGGATTTCAACTTTTTTTTACGAATCCACACACTTCCTAAATTAATGGAAGTAGTGTTACCTGGCCCTACCGCACTCTGATATGTTCACATCTTTTTTAGAATGTGAGTTTTGATCTTGTGAGAGTGCTGACCTGTGCACTTGTGTTATTCTATAAAGGGAAGAGAACTATGTGTGATTGGAGCAGTGTAGTTATGGGAATCATAGTCTGGAGAACATCAGTCACCGAGGAGTAGGGTCACCAAGGAGCAGGGTCCCCAATCACTGTAGTGTATTGATATGTGAAGCTCCTATACTGAAGATTATGATAGCTCTATAGGAAACAATCTTCATCATCTAGATTTTATCTTATACCAATCAGGAGGAATGAAAATACTAGTTACAAAAACTTCTAGAAAAAAGAATTTTTACTTTTCCTTGCCCTAGATTTCACATAAAGGAGACAGGTTCTGTGGCTATAAATAGGCAAAGTTACTGAAATTAATTTCTTAATTAAAGGGGTTTTCCAAGATTATGATATTGATGTCCTTTCTGATCCTGGGCATTTAATCCCTTAGGTGCTGCCAAAAATAATGACTGTAACATCTAGGTTATTTTAAATAGTAATGCCAAAACAGTAACCATATTTTTCATCCATGTATAAATCTAATATATACAACTAAGATTTATTGTTTATTAAAGGGGTTTTCCGGCCCCAAATCTTTTTTTCGTACTGCTGACCTATCCACAGGATAGCTGTGTTGGTAGCAGGGACGAGTGCCGTTCCCTGCTCTTGCTACATTTGCACATCAGTACAGAAGGGTCAGTGGTTGGGAGATCAGTCTTTCTCTCAACCTCTGTCAGTGTCATTATTCAGTCTGGACAGCTGTTGTCTGAAGTCTGGGTTTGGTCTTTGTTCTGCCAGTTGAGTACCCTTGAGTTATTGGAACCCCAAAATCAAGCCAAATTATTTTACAAATAACACGGTATATAGACAGAAAAATAAAATAAAAAAGTTGTGGCTTTCAGAATGTGACAATGAAAAAAATGAAACAAAAATTGCTACATACAAAGCTTGAAATCACAACAAAAAACGCTGCGTTTCCGTAGAGTGGGACCTTCGCCTAAAGGGATTTTACGCAAGAAACAAAAAAACTACTAAGGGCAGGGAATGTTCTAAGAACAGATAGATATATATGTGTGTGTATGTATTTATGTGTATATATATATATATATATATATATATATATATATGTACACACTCCCCCCCCCCCCCAGGTTTTTGACATATGTCTGGTCCTAGGCCTCAGCCCAGGTGTAAGTCCTGGCCTCATTACTGGGCCATAAAAGGCTACAGAGCCTACACTTCAGGGCAGATCCTGGGAGTGAGAGGAGGCGTCTGAATCTGTCCTGCTATACTGAGTCTGGTGAGACTATATTGTGCTGATTTGTTTGTTCGTGTGGCTGGTAGTAAGTCACACGTATAGTTATTTTTGTTACTGTTTAGTTTAGAGCTCAGACGAGCAGGGTTTTTGTTTTGCATTTTGCCTGAAGTTAAAGGGACTCTGTCAGGTCAATCTGGGACACTAAACCACCTACAGGTCCTTATAGACCTGGGGTTTAGTGTCTCAAATCGCCCTGTTGTAATGCAATCCGCAGGCGCATTAAAAATAAAAAACCTTTATACTTACCTAGATAAGGGTCCGATCGACGCTGTTTGGTGAGATCGGTCCGGTCTGGGCCTCCCTGTGCCTGCGCTGTTCTTCAGTGAAGCCAAAGATGGACATCCCGCCTTCACTGCGTAATTGCGGGGCATGCGCACTGAAGCCGAGGTGTACTCCTCTGGCTTCATTGAAGAACTGCGCAGGTGCGGGGAGTACGGCGGCAGGATGAGTATAAAGCTTTTTTATTTTTAATGCGGCCAAGGATTGCGTTATAACAGGGTGATTTGGGACACTAAACTCCAAGTCCATATGGACGTGTGGGTGGTTTAGTGTCCCAAATTGCCCTGACAGATTCCCTTTAAAGAGGACCTTTCAAGTCCTCATGTATATGCGGTTTTACATACCACTAGAAAGCTGACAGTGCGCTGAACTCAGCGCACTGTCGGCTTTCCCGTTATGTGCCCCGGGGCTGGAGATATCGGGGGTCTAAATTTCACCATTCACTGTCAGAAGGGCGTTCCTGACAGTCTAGCTGCGCTGTGAGGAACGCCCTCCATAGCACTGTACTGGGGGGGGGAGGGGCATCACTGGGCACTAAGGAACGCCCCCTCTCTCTGTCCCCATCCATAGCCGAATACTGTCAGAGGGGGCGTTCCTTAGTGCCGGCGATGACGCTGAGCTGTAAGGAACGCCCTCCCAGTACAAGTCTATGAACGAGAACTGTCATGGAGGGCGTTCCTCACAGCGCAGCTAGACTGTCAGGAATGCCCTTCTGACAGTGAACGGTGAAATTTAGATCCCTGATATCTCCAGCCCCGGGGCACATACCGGGAAAGCCGGCAGTGCGCTGAGTTCTTTCTAGCGGTATATAAAATAGCATATACATGAGGATGTGAAAGGTCCTCTTTAAGGCTGTATTTTATTTTGCTCCTTTTGTGCCTGATATGAAGGTTTATTTATTTTTCTGTTTTTTTTTTTTTTTTTAAATAAACCTCTTTTGCCACAGTTTTGTGTCCCTGTCTCTGACTGGTTGGGTCTGCACCATTGCTGCTACCGAGCTACCTTCCCCACAATATATATACAGTATATTTCAGTTTGTTTTTATTTTTTTCAATGTATCAGTGCCTTACATATTTGTCTTTATTTCCTCTAGTGTCACTTGGGAACCACTGGGCGATGGGAAAAAAGTTATGTCTTTGGCCGACAACTATTTGATGATCTGGGATTTACAAGAAAGCTCTACTAAAGCTGTGGTAAATAACCCTTATAAAGCTAGATTTCTACTTTCTATATGTGTTGCACTGTCATGTCGCTTGCATAAAGGTGGGAGTAGGCAGGGGGATTCTAGATTTATTTATAGCAGCTCACTGATACACTGAATCTCAGTGTCACTACTTTTAGCAGAATGCAGGCTGCTGTGTACATTACCCTGTATTTTTTTAAAGGGAGTCTACCACTGCCAAAATCACGTCTAAACCACTTACATGCTGTTGTAGGGCCAATTAGTGGCATAGTGAACTACCTTTCTTGTGACAATGTGCCGTCTTTACTGCTGAGAATTTCTGCTTTTATTGCACATACTATTAAAGTGATTTTGCACTTCTTTTTCTAGATAAATACTGTACGCTTTTTAAGGGGTTTTCCTATCACAGAAAGTAATGGCATATTGCTACATCTCCAGCTGTTCAGGGACCTGCGGCAGCCACGTTAACTGGAATGGAGCTGTGTTACCTATACAGCAGGTAGCTGGAAGAGGTGTTATCCAAAATAAAACCATGAAAGGGCCACAGTATTTGACCTGAGCTTGTGACCTCCTTATGGTCAGGATCATTGTTTTGCTTTTATAACACAAAAGAACCCTAAAATAGAATTGATATTTATGTCTTCCATTGTCTACTATCTAATTTGATATAACTGACCTAGTTTGGGGAATTTCTTTGGCGCTATGGTTTTGTACACAGTTAGGCAGTAGTTACTAGGGATTTTTTTTTTTTGTTTCATTATTTTTATTTTTTTATTATTAGAGTTGTTTTTATAGGTTTCCAAAAGTTCAGGAAATATGGGAAATATTAAACAACCTCCTCAGCTGCAAAAGAAAATATCCGTAATAATGTAACACTAGTCGCAATCAGGGCTGTGTTGGGTCTAGTTAAGTCCTTCACCTAGCTGGCTGTCCTGCTGCATCTGGCGTAGTGCAGGGACCAGAGTGCTGTCATGTTTGTTGGCTCAATCTGCTTTTCACCTCTCTGATTCCAGTGTTGGAGATAGCAGCAGAGAGGAAGTGGTTATACATGGCAGATCTATGTGGAAAGAGGATCACATCCATGTCTTCAGGGAGAGCAGATCACACAGGCTGTATGTAAGAAAGAAGCACTCACAAGACTGTGCACAGGAGGAAGGGGAAAATCCTAAGTCAGCATGCACATGGGCAAATGCAGTGCAGAAAATCTGGACCATATATTGCCCACATTTCCTGGACTGAATGTGGTACGGAGACTTTGACTATTTGCATCATAATGATCTACGATAATGATCTTCCTGCCTCCTTATACTGTATATAAATCATCATGATACAAAGAGTACAGCTC
The DNA here is from genome assembly GCA_947044405.1 of Leptodactylus fallax. Taxonomy (NCBI): domain Eukaryota; kingdom Metazoa; phylum Chordata; class Amphibia; order Anura; family Leptodactylidae; genus Leptodactylus; species Leptodactylus fallax. The sequence continues at coordinate 5,055,736 of CAMRHE010000085.1, forward strand.
TCCAGACCACATTCAGTCCAGGAAACGTGGGCAGTATATGGACTGTATTTGCCAGTGTGCATGGGACCTAAACTCTGTGTTTTAGTGTAAAGGAAGAGAAAGCAGAACACTTACAGCAAACTCTTAGGGGTGAGGGTGATCACATATGCCTCCACATCATTGTTTGTCAGCACCAGGGAGGAAAAAAGCTCACTTATGGGCCATAGAGTATATATATATATATATATATATATATATATATATATATATACACAGTACAGACCAAAAGTTTGGACACGCCTTCTCATTCCAAGAGTTTTCTGTATTTTCATGACTATAAAAATTGTAGATTCACCCTGAAGGCATCAAAACTATGAATTAACACGTGGAATTATATACTTAACAAAAAATGTGAAACAACTGAAAATATGTCTTATATTCTAGGTTCTTCAAAGTAGCCACCTTTTGCTTTGATTACTGCTTTGCACACTCTTGGCATTCTCTTGATGAGCTTCAAGAGGTAGTCACCTGAAATGGTTTTCACTTCACAGGTGTGCCCTGTCAGGTTTAATAAGTGGGATTTCTTGCCTTATAAATGGGGTTGGGACCATCAGTTGTGTTGTTCAGAAGTCAGGTGGATACACAGCTGATAGTCCTACTGAATGGAGTGTTAGAAATTGTATTATGGCAAGAAAAAAGCAGCTAAGTAAAGAAAAACAAGTGGCCATCATTACTTTAAGAAATGAAGGTCAGTCAGTCCGAAAATTTGGGAAAACTTTAAAAGTGTCCCCAAGTGCAGTGGCCAAAAACATCAAGCGCTACAAAGAAACTGGCTCACATGAGGACCGCCCCAGGAAAGGAAGACCAAGAGTCACCTCTGTTGCGGAGGATAAGTTCATCCGAGTCGCCAGCCTCAGAAATTGCAGGTTAACAGCAGCTCAGATTAGAGACCAGGTCAATGCCACACACAGTTCTAGCAGCAGACACATCTCTACAACAAGTGTTAAGAGGAGACTGTGTGCAGCAGGCCTTCATGGTAAAATAGCTGCTAGGAAACCACTGCTAAGGACAGGCAACAAGCAGAAGAGACTTGTTTGGGCTAAAGAACACACAAGGAATGGACATTAGACCTGTGGAAATCTGTGCTTTGGTCTGATGAGTCCAAATTTGAGATCTTTGGATCCAACCACCGTGTCTTTGTGCGACGCAGAAAAGGTGAACGAATGGACTCTACATGCCTGGTTCCCACCGTGAAGCATGGAGGAGGAGGTGTGATGGTGTGGGGGTGCTTTGCTGGTGACACTGTTGGGGATTTATTCAAAATTGAAGGAATACTGAACCAGCATAGTTACCACAGCATCTTGCAGCGTTATGCTATTCCATCCGGTTTGCGTTTAGTTGGACCATCATTTATTTTTCAACAGGACAATGACCCCAAACACACCTCCAGACTGTGTAAGGGCTATTTGACCAAGAAGGAGAGTGATGGGGTGCTACGCCAGAAGACCTGGCCTCCACAGTCACCAGACCTGAACCCAATCGAGATGGTTTGGGGTGAGCTGGACTGCAGAGTGAAGGCAAAAGGGCCAACAAGTGCTAAGCATCTCTGGGAACTCCTTCAAGACTGTTGGAAGACCATTTCAGGTGACTACCTCTTGAAGCTCATCAAGAGAATGCCAAGAGTGTGCAAAGCAGTAATCAAAGCAAAAGTTGGCTACTTTGAAGAACCTAGAATATAAGACATATTTTCAGTTGTTTCACACTTTTTTGTTAAGTATATAATTCCACATGTGTTAATTCATAGTTTTGATGCCTTCAGTGTGAATCTACAATTTTTATAGTCATGAAAATACAGAAAACTCTTGGAATGAGAAGGTGTGTCCAAACTTTTGGTCTGTACTGTGTATATATATATATATATATATATATATATATATATATGTATATATATATATACATATATATATATATTATATATTCTGAAACTAGGAGAAGGTTGGAAACTGCTTATCGGGGGTCTGAAAATAAATAAAGGAATAGAGATTACAACCTGAGACTTTTTAACTCAAGGTAAGTACTGACATATGTAAAAGTCATGTGTCTCCATGGCAATGGTGGCTTTTAAGTACAAGAGGTTAAGTTAGCCAGTTTGTTCTGTGTTCAGCTCCATTAATTTGTGCTTTGCACCCATTCACACGTATGTTTGGAAGAAATAGACTGAGTTATGAAGCGTATCCTCACTGTGTACCGGGAGAGCAATTCAATGAAGCTTGGCAGTCCTAAGAAAAGACAATAATATCCTTACATATGTAAATTGAGGAAGGATTTTTCCCGTGCATCTGAAATAATTTTTGGTGAGAATTTCTCATTAATTTTTCAAACAGACAAAAAAATACTTTCATAGCAGAAGTGGAAACAGATTGAAATAAAATTAGCATTTTATAGCAGTCTGTCTGTGAGATGAGTGAAATGTGTTTCCCCAGAGATGATGGAGCAGTCAGCTGGTCTGCGATGTGACAGTCACCACAGTTTCTGAATACAATTGTGCTACTAGTGCTGGGAGCTGCGATATCAATCAGAACAGGAAGGCTTCCGCATATTAATTGGATTTTTGATAATGTTTGTCAAACTAAGGCCATGTTCACACATTGAAGATTTGTGGTGGATTTGCATTGAAGATTCCACACTGTAAATCAACAGCAATTGACAGTACAGAACAGGTGGATGGGGTTTTCTAAGCCCAGTCCTCATGAAGAGGAAAAAATCTGTAAGAAAATCAGAACATAATACGCTGTTTTATATCATTCATACCGCAGATTTTCATTTTGGATATGATCATTTGCATTACTTTGCAGTGCAGTCAGGTGAAATCCAAGGTGATTCTGCAGCCAAGTCTTGATTCTTTAACGCTATGACAGATATTATCCACCACTTGAGGAGTTACCATTAGGGTTCCACTCAGGGCCAGTTTTGGGTGGAATCGGTTAAAAAAAAAAAAAAAAAAAAAAAAAGATTCTAGCCTCAAAATAAAGCAACTATTTTTAATTATATTATGCAATTATTGATATTGTATAATTAATTAGATGTATAGTTTGTTACATATTTACTTTCATAGGAATTCAGTCACTAGGTTCTTTGTGAATTAGAGGAGCTGTCCAACTTTCTCTGACCATGGCTGTCAGCCATTTATGAAGTAGTCAGGGTCGGATTGTAGAAAAATATAGGAGTTGGGGATTTGATGGACCGACTCCACAGCCCTGGCTCCACTGCTGGAGCATGAGGTTAAAGGGAAACTTTCACCATGTTTAGGGCCACCAGAATGACCTTTGCCCCTTTGTTTTTGAATTTAAAGGGATTATCCAGTTTCTAATGTTGATGGCCTATCCTTAGAATAAGCCATCAATATTAGATCTGTGGGGGTGCGACAGCGGTCCCGAGACAGCATGGCTTGCGGTATTGTTTACATCCTGCAAGCCACGCTGCTCACTCGCCATACAAACTGTAGCAGCGAGTGTGGATACTACAGCACTGTCCCATTGAAATGTATGGGGCAGTGCTGCAGTACCTGAAAGGATAGGCCATCAGTGAGAACCTGGATAACCCCTTTAATAATGTTTAATGTGCTGGAAATTAGTTGGGATTAATCTCTGGTGTATACACATTGGGCCTTTGAAGTAAGAGATTATGAGGCTCAATCTTGGCCAGTATATTTGGCTGGTTCACATCTGCTCCGTCGCGGATTCCACCATATTTGCTGGCAAAGATATCATGGCTTGCAGCACCATATTTTCTATTGAAATGACGGCCAACATCCCTGACAGATCCCATTATGTGTCAGGGTAGTTGGCCAGGCACGGTTGCTGGTCATCATTTAACGGATCTCACTCTTCATCATTTTGACTTTCTGCTGCTATGACTGAACAGAAAACCAGAAATGACAATGTGGACGTGACTCCAGCCTTAGTTGACTCCTTCTTGGATATTTTGGGATTGCATTAATATGTCACTTTGCTGATAGATTGTATGCTCTTTACTTTGCTGTTTAAAACCTCCATCAGAGTACCACCACATGCAATGCTATTTCTGCCTAAAAAACAAGAGAAACCTCAACAGAACCCCATTAGAAGTCAGGGCCACCGCTTGACATTTGGATCCAGGGCACGGTGGATTCAGGACGACATCATGCAAATCAATGAAACATCTAAGGCTCTATTGACTCTGGCACTATGGCTTCTGTTTATAATGATGTCAGTGTGAACATCATCTTAGATGTTATGTATTGCATTTAACTATGATTTTCTCAAGAAATGAAAGTATACACAAAGCGAGAAGTTTTTCAAGCAACCACAAACAACCTTTGAAATGACCCCTGGGAATGTTTTCAATCCAGAACAGCGTGAAGCCTAATGTAAGCTTGAGATAGTTGGTAGAGGAAATAACCGATAACTGGGTCACACGATAGTAATCCAAGGACAAGCCTGGAGATGGTTTAACAGTGTTTATAAAGTGTGCAGTGGTAGAATCCAGTCTGGACTCTCTGCAGTCCATGGTGCATGTGTCAGGGCACAGAGGGAAGAAAGACTGCCACTTACGTAGTGGTTGTAACTAAGGTAGACCTTTATCAAATGAGTATACAGACAAGATGTGTCCAAGTGATGCCTTTAGGTAAACAGTATATAAGTAATCTGATCCACAGCCACCCTGTGGTTACATGTTTTATAGCATGTCTTGTCTTCAGTAATACTATACGCCATTGGTCATAACTAGCTGTGCTTATCTTTACATAGGTCAAACTGAAATACAGTTGTGCTAAAAAGTTTACATACCCCGGCAGATTTTTTGGTTTTTTCTCTTTTTTTCAGTGAATATGAATGATAACACAAAAACTATTTCTGCACTCATGGTTAGTGGTTGGTTGAAGCCATTTATTGTCAAGCTTCTGTGCTTTCTCTTTTTAAATCATAATGAGAACCAAAAACATCAAAATGACCCTGTTCAAAAGTTCACATACCCCAGTTCTTAATACCGTGTATTGCCCCCTCTAACATCAATGACAGCTTGAAGTCTTTTGTGGTAGTTGTGGATGAAACTCTTTATTTTCTCAGATAGTAAAACTGCCCATTCATGAGTGGAGAAAAAGATTTTGTGTTATCATTCATATTCTCTGAAAAAAGACCAAAAAATCTGCCGGGGTATGTAAACTTTTTAGCACAACTGTAATTGTTAACTACATATTGGGAAATTCCAGGTGATTTAAGATGTGCTTACCTTTGCTCTGGTCCAGTCAAAACCTGTATCTGGGGAAATTTGAGATGATGCAGTTGAGATCTACATATATTTTACATCTGCCTAGTCCCCTCTCCATCTCCTACCAACCTGTTCGTCAAGGATGTTTACCCTACCCTTCATCACTGTGTCTGAATACCAGTGACCGAATAGTAGAAACAAGACCTCAATCAAAGTTAGTGTCGGGATTCTGAACTCCTTTAAGCCCTGAGCTTGTCCAATTAGCAGCTGAGGAGGCATATAAAAAAACCCTGAACCAGGTTACCTGCTAATTCAGTACACTAGATTGGCTCTGAACCCCTATTGTGTGTATTGGTATGCTTTTCTGACCCTCAGTCTGTTTCTGGTTATTCATTTATCTGCTGATTCTATCTTTGATGTTACCGTCCTGAACTGAACCTTGGCTTTTTATTGGATATTCTTTTTGTCTCATGATTCTGCCTCTCATGACATCTCCTGGTATTGATCATTTGCCTGGACATTTATTCTCCTGTTTCAGATCTGCCCTGTAAGTTATAGATGATTCTGGTTTTGTTTTCAGATAGTGGAGCATTTATTTTCTGTACAGATTCTGCAAATTCAGCAGAGTCTATCTGGCCTCACGGCTGGTGCTGGTGATGGCATTTGGGAGTTGGGGCCTATCTCTCAGAACAGTACTGGATCTAAATAGCTTGTTCTACTGCTCTATGTTATCAGTCAGAATCTGCTGATATTTGCTCCTAGAACTCAACCATAACAGTTAGTTGACCAAACAAGGAAGGAATTTGTCCAGCATTACAGCAATGTTCCATACACGCACACGGTCATTTGTTCCTGGCCGCAATGGACACTATGACACATCCTCTCTGAACCAACTTGTTCCCCCTTGCAGACCCCAAAGTCAGCTTACTACACCTATGTGGCCTGTTGATGCCCAGTTTCTTTTTCCACATGAGGACACAATGTCTAAAGTAGGCTTATCACTAAAATTAAGGAAAGTTAAAATAGAATATGTTTATCTCTGAAGTTCACAGGTCAAAAAGCCTATCCAAAGGCAGGATAAACACAAAATAAACAAAGAACCAGCACATAGCAAGACTAAAAAAATATGTTTTTACTGTTCCATCCACAGGAGGTAAAAACAAGATTATGGACTCAGTGTGAGTCAGAAACGCATCATAAAGGAAAGGGCGCTTGCTTTGGATAGTTTATACTGCTGTTTTTACCTACTGTGGATGGAACAATAAAAGAAGATTTTTTTAGCCCTGGAAAGTGCTGGTTCTTTGTTTGTTTTGTTTTTTATCACTAAAATTGCTTCCCTTTTTAAAATAAACTTGGAAACATAGTTTATTACAAGCTGAAATGACCCAAAGAAGGAATTCTAAACAATTCTGCTCCCTATATGCCAACAATTTTGATTTGTAGCAATCCTGCAAAGTGGAGCTGAAAAGGGGAAGTGTTATGCAAATTCACACAAAAGTAGGTGTTTTGGGGGTGTTCCTGGGAGTAGGGGCGAAAATTCCAGATTTTAAATTGTAGGTCTCATTATTTATTTTTTGCTTTTGTGTCAGGAGGTGTTTGGTGCACATTTTTCTACTATACTTTATTAAGCTGTCTAAATTCCTTTTAATAGAAAACAGGCTATAAAGTATCCACTAGCAATGCTCTAAGCCTTGCCAGAAAAAGTCTGCCTCGTTCACCTATACTTAATTCAGTAAGTAGAACTGTAGCATTTGCCAAAGAGGGGAGGGTCACTTCAAATGGCTGTATCTCCTGTTTTGTAAAACCTAGAAAAATGGTTCTGATATCACGTGAAAGTTTCTTGGCTTTTTACCTTCTGCCAAGATTGTGTATTTAGCTATAATAAAAACAGAGCTATCTCTAGTTAAAAACACAGTCAGAAATGTAATTTTTCAATCTCCGCTTTCATATGATACATGAACCATCATGAACCATTTGTCTAGGTTTTATAAAACAGGAGGCAAAGCTATTTGAAGTGAAACAAATGTTACAGCTCTACATACTGACAATACAAATATGTACAGATTTTTCCTGGCAGCTGCTCAGTTAAGGAGTTTCTAGGGAGAATATTAGAGCCTGTTTTCTATTATAAGAAAGTTAGATAGGTTAACTAAGTATATTATTAGAAAATGTTCACCAAACAACCCCCGACACAATAGCAAAATATAAATAAAATGGAAATTACACTTTAAGGAATTAAATATTGGTAAATATGTACATTTATTTGGTGATGCTTATAAACCTTTCTCTAACCCCTTTCGATTAAAAAAAAAAAAAAATTCTACAAAACAAAAAGCAATATGATAAGAGAGCAGGCATGACTGGAGATCAGACTGCACACAGAGTTTGTTTGTAGTGTGTAACCATGAAGGTCTGTATAAAAGTAGTAGACACATAAATCTGCATAGGAACTGTAGACACAAAACAACTGAGATCATTTATGAAACTGTCTAAAAGAAAAACTTAAAAATCATTGTAATCTGTTGCTAGAAATAAAGGCAGTACTGTGATTGATTATCATGACCAACAAATACAGTTTTCTTTTAGATAATTTCCATAAATCCAATATGTTTAACTCCCTGAATGCTCTGCTGTAAACAGGCCCTAGTAGTCATTTCTTGAAATGTACAGGCAACTGCATGTCCAAGTCCCTTGTGGGACATTAATAATTTTTTTTAAGTTTAATAAGTGTTTAAAATAAAAAAAAAAAAAAAAGTTCAGATATCCCTTTTGCTATTTCTAATATAAATACACATTAAAAACATGAAAAGTATTACCATGTGCATAAAAGTCTGGACTATTAAAATGTAATGTTATTTTTGCAATTTAAAAAAAAAAAAAATCACACACTCATTGTGAGAATTGTTGTTTTTTGCTCATGTTCCCTAAAAAGCAATAAAGAGTAATCAAAAACTTATATGTACCAAAGTGGTACCAACAATAAAAACTACAGCCCGCCTACAAAAAGAGCCCTCACACAGATCATTAAACAAAAAAAATTAAAAAGTTAAGTGTTAGAATACAGTGCTCCAAACTAATTTTATATTTCACAATATAGGGTTTTTTTGTTTTTTGTTTTTAAGTGCTAAAGCATAAAAAAATCTATAATTTTGTTTCTACTGTGATTATAGTGACCCAACTGAAAATAATTAGTGTCATTTTTAACAAAAAGCGAATGTCATAAAACACAAAAGATAATGAAAACAGAATGCTGTTTTTCACGCAGTCTCCCCCAAACATTAATAAACAGCCAAACAAAACATTATGTGTGGCCCGAAAAGTACAACTTGTTACGAAAAAGACCTCATATAGCGTTATTGATGGATTTTTGAATCATGTAGATGGAAAAAACAAGAAGTTAGCTTAGTATTCACGCCCCAACCTAGGCTGTATCCTTAAAGGGGTTGTCCAGGTAAATTGGACAACCCTTTTAAAGTTTAAACAAGCTGGGGGCAGTGAAAAAAAAAATAAAAATGAGGCCAATCAGTGAAGGGCCTGAATGCCACCTGTGACATCCCGGGTCCTGTTGCTGAGGCCGCTGATTGGCCTCAGCAGTCACGTGACTGCTGAGGCCAATCAGCAGCTTCAGAACAACGCCAGAAGAAACCTGGGAGAGCAAATGAACCAGGAGGCGAGGGGCGACAATGGAACAACTGGGACAGGTGAGTATTTTTATTTTTTTTTTCACTGCCCCCAATGTATTTAAACTTTAAAAATTTAGCCTGGACAACCCCTTTAAGGGCTTAATATAGACCAGTTGTATAAACCAGTTGTTTTATGTATATTTTAAAAGTATTAGCACAAAAAAAATTTAGAATTTTTTTTTTTCTCTATAAAAGTCATGCGAAGTCTAAACAACAAAGGAATGTAAAATGGCATTTCTATGGTAGGCACAAAGAGTGTACCTCTCAAAAAGGGTCAGAAGGGGTACTATGTCTCATTAAGGAGACATTGCCTCAGAAGAGGCCACTTTGCAATGTACAGGGACAATATAAGACTTATATTCTGCACCTTCTGACTAGGGCTAGTCGGTTATAACCTAAATCGCGATTAATCGCGCATTTTACCTCGATTACGATTAATGGCGATTATTTAGGTAACATCCCTTTTAAAACACACCCCTTTTACAGTATGACTAAGTGTTGGGTGTCGCGAGATTCGTCTCACAAGATTCATCCGGCGGTTTAGTTCGCACTGAACACAGCTGATCCAAAACTACTATTATATCCTGGGATTTCTTCAGACCCCAGAGTATAAAAAGGGGAGGCCCAGGGGAGGTGATCAAACATAAAAAAAACTGTCTGGTTCTTCTGGTGCGACTCCCTGCTCACTTTGGCGCTTCTGACTAACGTCAGGGACCACTGAGGCCTGCGATGTGGCCTCAGTATCACGTGGCGTCGCAATGCTGCATAATCCACTTGACCACTGAGCCCAATCACAGGCCTCAGCAGTCCCTGAAGACAGGCAGAAGCACCGAAGAGAACAGGGGGCCGCCAGAGTTCAGGAGAGGTGAGTAACACTGTTTTTTTATGTTTGATCACCTACCCTGGGCCTCCCCTTATTATACCTTAGTATAATAATAGCAGTTTCAGTTTGGACATGCTTGATCCAAACAAAACTTCAAATATTGTAATAACTGAACCGAAATAACCGAAGTGAACAAAATCACGCTGGTTATCCTGGTTGATGACCGGTTTTGGTTATTTTTCAATTAATCTCCAGGCCCTACTTCTCATCCAGCCAGCCAATGCCCTGTTTAGCACTAATGAGATACAATAACATTGAAACTTCTGTCTGTGGATGGGTTCTTTTTCCTTTTGGAAGTGTTATTCTGCCTTGGCTTAATTCAAAGATTATGCAACTAGGTTTCAAGCATTCCAGGCATTGATCTATACAAGCTACCTTCCAAAAAGTGGTGCTAGAGCAAGTTTCCTTTTTCCAAGGAAGGCTTATTTGGATATTCCTTTCCCCATCCAAAAATTTGCATAGAGCAACTGACTACTTCTCTATACAGCTCTGCTTCTGCGAGGACATGCTGGGGTAAAGGGATGGTAGACTAGGGTCCTTTATTTCAGTGATCAGTAGGGGTCTTTCTAGTCAGAACCCTACTAATCTAATGTTTGTCATATAGGAAGAACTTCAGTTTTAATGGCTGAAATACTCCTTGAAGTGTACAGTCATCTATATTGTACCATCACACCTGTGTAGCTTACTAGTACGCTGGGAAGTGATTTTGACAGAACTGGGGCAGTTCAAGATAATTGGAAATGCTATCTCGAAAACCAAAAAACAACAGGAACCACAAGAAATGCTAACTGCAACACCAAAACCTATAGCCTGTATAGAGAGCCAGCATGCAAGTATACAAGGCTTAGACACCATCCTGTGCTAGACAAAAGCTAGGAAACATTTTAAGGTTAGGAAACTCAATTTTCCATTGTAGATGATAGAAACAAACCTGCAATAAATGTGTTTGAAAAAGCTAACACCACGGAGCATTTACAAAAACATTCTCGCTTCTTCCCTCCTGATCTCCATAAACCCCGTAAGCCAGGAATTTCATCTGTTGCTTCATGAATCAGACTCTCTGCAGGGATGACAACATTTAGAAACCTGCCATCAGACCCCGCTGAGTAGTGTCTATGTATAAAATGATATTTCCCAGCATTTTTAAGGCAAAATTCAGCCCCCTACAATGTCCCTCCAGTACAGGCAATGTTTTCTGCTCAGAACTACGAGGTAGTAGATAGTTATGCCATAAACTTATTATAAGGATTTATTTACACCTATCCATTGGCATCTGTCTTGGATGAGCACTACATGACAGATGTCTTGTTTCGCTGGACTAGAAAACTGATAGGTGTTAAAAATGGTCTGGTCACACTGTTAATTGCCCCAGTATTTGATGTAAGAAGAAGTCATCTGAATCATGCAGAGGCTGCAATAAATTTAGAACAGTAGAAGCCAGGTGACCAGTATCTTTAAGCTGGGTTTGCACGGTCAAAATTTGTCCTCATAATAAAAACTGGATTACAGCCATAAACCCCATCCCAACTACGGGTCTAATGACCCGAACTTAGAGCACCATAGAGCCATTACTTTTACAGTAGCAATTTCAAAATTATTATACCCAGCCCAAAGAAGCTTGGTTGGTGGCAGATCAAGCTGTCCACCAGCACAATTTCTTTGAGGGAAGAATAGAAGTAGGGCTACCTGAATTTGTTTTCCACTTCCAGTAATATTGTAAACCTGCCTAACATGAGGCTTCGTTACGATAGCAATGGAGGTTGGCCCTTGGAGTGAAACATTGTTCAAGGGTTCCCCCTTGGGAAAGCTTGCTGTGTTTCAGTTGGAATTGAGATGGTCATACTTAAAGGGGTTTTCCAAGCTCATAAGATTGATGAACTTTTGATAGGTCCTCAAAGATCAACAGGGATCCAACACTCGATCAGCTGATTAAAGAGATCACAGCATTGACATGAAAGCTGTAGCCTATTCACTTTAAAAGTAAGCATTGTGCCGTACAATGGCTGTGCTTGGTATTGCAGCTTCGTTCTAGTCTCTTGAATTGGACTGAGCTGTGAACAGGCCATATAACCATTAATCCTGACATCACATGGCCTGTAAAGTGGAAGCGGCGCTCATGTAGTTCTGCTGTAGTTTTAAGCAGCTGATTTGGCTAAGGGTTTTTCAGGTATCCGATTCCCATGGATTTGAATTGATTTCTTATCCAACGAATAGGACATTAGTCTTATAATCCCAGAAAACCACTTAAATTACAAATAATTAACATTATAATTAATTAAAGTGACCTTCCAGTTTGCAATAAAAGATGTACACTGGGTACATAATTATCTTTTTAATCTTTGTGTTATGGTTCAACGATTCCAATTTTTTTCTTCATTGCTGTAGAAAGGCTACCAACTTCTCAAACTGCCTTATGCACATTGTCTCATAGGCTGGTCCATTCATGTGCAGGCAAGACTACCAATGCAAAGTGCACATAGAGAATTCTGAGAAGGTGTTTATCTTCTCATACATGAAGTGTCCCTGCCTGATAATGTCTCTACAGTAAGGAAATCATGGCTGGGTTTCTGACATTCCCAGACTATACAAAGTTTTGTATTTATGATTGTATCCATTGGCAACTGGTCAAGACAACAGACTGACTAAGATGGCTAGAGACCTTTAAAGAGGACCTTTCACCACCTCCACCAATTCAAGTTCAACCATAACAGTGAGTGAGGGGGCACAAAAATAAGAAAGTGCTAAAATGGGCCATATATTGCCAGTAATCTCAATATGGTAGAAGAAAGGTAATATATCTACCCTCTGAGTTCAGACAAATGAAAAGATATATTACTAACCATATATACATAATCACACAATGGCATAAACAGACCACTAAACACCAGCCCCAATGCATGTTTCACTGGACACTTCTTCTGTCACCAGAACCCAGCATGTCAACTCGGCCCTGCATATAGATAGATCAGGTTCATCTGAATCAAATGGTTTTTTCCCCTTGTGAATTGATGTCTCCAATGCTGAAATATCGCCATTGTTGTCAATATTCAAATGAGCCCTTTGGAGCAACTAGGGCGTTCTCATTGCTTCAAGTAGATAAATGATAACACCCTCGTTGCTCCTAAGATCTAATTTGCATATTGAAAAAATGTCAATATCTCGGCAATGGAGTCACCAATTTACAAGGGGGAACCCCATCATTGAAGTGACCCTAACCTATCTATCTGTACATCTGGGTTCTGGCAGACTCCCTTTATACTTTCCTACTTCTGTAATGCAGACCACAGTGCAAATGTGAACAGAGCCTAACCAGGATTCATGGTAAATTTAGTCGTCTATCACGTTTGAATACCAGCTGCCTTAAAGATATCAGTAGTCTTTGGAATGATCTGGTTATTACGTGGGCTGTATGAATACTCATGAGGATCCAGCTCTTCAACTCATTTGGAACCAATTATGTAAACATTTCTTAAAGGCTTCCTTAACACATGTAAACACCAAGTCTTACAGCAAGCATTGCTCTCATTTATTTACCCAGAGCTTCTGGTTTGTGGAAGGAAAAACAAAATCTCACACTTCAAGCACTGATGATCTTGACACCGCCACATAATTCACAGTACATCCAAGTCAGCTTCTTGTTAGGCACATGTGCTATTGTTGTTGCTGTTATTAGTTGCTGTCGATATGCAATGACAATGTGCCAAGTTCATAGTGTATCCAATTTTTTTTTTCTTTGTGTCACCTTTACAATAATGGGAAAAAAAAGTAAAGTAAACAAAAAAAAATTTGAAAAATCGGTGCGATTAATAGAAAAAAAAATTTGAATTCTTGTCAGACAAGAAGCTGTCAGAAATTCCGAGCAAGCCAGCATCGTGGCCCTTGGTGTGAACACATTATATGGTGAGTCTGGTATATGATAGTCTCTAACCCATCTCCTCCCGGACACATTCACAGCTCAGACGTCTAGTAATGAAGAGGGTGGGCAGTGTCAGAGCAAGTTGCATTTAATTAAAGCACAATGAATGCACTGGAAGCTAAATCCATTTAAACTAATGTCACATTATGTCAATTTACTTGATGAGGCATGGCAATCCTTCTTCGTAATGGCAGGTTGCAATGCTGCTTTGTATTATTAATGATAGACTGCAAATCATCAGCGTTCCGTATGGGGAGGGTAAAAAAAAAAAAAAGGTTCTGGCTGGCGCTGTAGGCTCAGGGAGAGGAGTTAGAACATGTAGACACGCGTGCCTGGTTTTGAAGGAAAGCATATTTGTGCCTCGTAGATCGTTCAAGAACAGTTCATCCTTGTGAAAACATTACCCGGGTAACTCTGCCAAGATCACTGAATGCATGGGTTATCTGCCGGCTGAGATTTGTGTTCATAAATCACTGTGACTGGCTTTTTTTTTTTTGTGCTCTCCATCAGTTTTTAATTTGTTTCTGCCCCCACATTGACTTTTTATGTACCTGTTTATACTGTATATTATATGGTGAGTCCAAACAATAGGATATTCTAATTTTATGGCTATGTCCACTTTTCACCTATTGTTTTTATTGCTGTGGTCATCTATAATAAAATAAAATAAAAAAAATGAAATAATTTTGAGTACCTGTTAATACACAACATTTTGCGTCTACAGCTCCTATGCAGACTTATATGTCTAAGATTTCATAGACTACAAATAAACCCAGTGCAGTATAATCCAGCAGTTCTCCTCCCTGCTATCCAATATTTCTTAGGAACATACAGTACAGACCAAAAGTTTGGACACACCTTCTCATTCCAAGAGTTTTCTGTATTTTCATGACTATAAAAATTGTAGATTCACACTGAAGGCATCAAAACTATGAATTAACACATGTGGAATTATATACTTAACAAAAAAGCATGAAACAACTGAAAATATGTCTTATATTCTAGGTTCTTCAAAGTAGCCACCTTTTGCTTCGATTACTGCTTTGCACACTCTTGGCATTCTCTTGATGAGCTTCAAGAGGTAGTCACCTGAAATGGTCTTCCAACAGTCTTGAAGGAGTTCCCAGAGAAGCTTAGCACTTGTTGGCCCTTTTGCCTTCACTCTGCGGTCCAGCTCACCCCAAACCATCTCGATTGGGTTCAGGTCTGGTGACTGTGGAGGCCAGGTCATCTGGCGTAGCACCCCATCACTCTCCTTCTTGGTCAAATAGCCCTTACACAGTATGGAGGTGTGTTTGGGGTCATTGTCCTGTTGAAAAATAAATGATGGTCCAACTAAACGCAAACCAGATGGAATAGCATGCCGCTGCAAGATACTGTGGTAACCATGCTGGTTCAGTATTCCTTCAGTTTTGAATAAATCCCCAACAGTGTCACCAGCAAAGCACCATCACACCTCCTCCTCCATGCTTCACGGTGGGAACCAGGCATGTAGAGTCCATTCGTTCACCTTTTCTGCGTCGCACAAAGACACGGTGGTTGGATCCAAAGATCTCAAATTTGGACTCATCAGACCAAAGCACAGATTTCCACAGGTCTAATGTCCATTCCTTGTGTTCTTTAGCCCAAACAAGTCTCTTCTGCTTGTTGCCTATCCTTAGCAGTGGTTTTCTAGCAGCTATTTTACCATGAAGGCCTGCTGCACACAGTCTCCTCTTAACAGTTGTTGTAGAGATGTGTCTGCTGCTAGAACTCTGTGTGGCATTGACCTGGTCTCTAATCTGAGCTGCTGTTAACCTGCGATTTCTGAGGCTGGTGACTCGGATGAATTTATCCTCTGCAGCAGAGGTGACTCTTGGTCTTCCTTTCCTGGGGTGGTCCTCATGTGAGCCAGTTTCTTTGTAGCGCTTGATGGTTTTGGCCACTGCACTTGGGGACACTTTCAAAGTTTTCCCAATTTTTCGGACTGACTGACCTTCATTTCTTAAAGTAATGATGGCCACTCGTTTTTCTTTACTTAGCTGCTTTTTTTTTTGCCATAATACAAATTCTAACACTCCATTCAGTAGGACTATCAGCTGTGTATCCACCTGACTTCTGAACAACACAACTGATGGTCCCAACCCCATTTATAAGACAAGAAATCCCACTTTTTAAACCTGACAGGGCACACCTGTGAAGTGAAAACCATTTCAGGTGACTACCTCTTGAAGCTCATAAAGAGAATGCCAAGAGTGTGCAAAGCAGTAATCAAAGCAAAAGGTGGCTACTTTGAAGAACCTAGAATATAAGACATATTTTCAGTTGTTTCACACTTTTTTGTTAAGTATATAATTCCACATGTGTTAACTCATAGTTTTGATGCCTTCAGTGTGAATCTACAATTTTTATAGTCATGAAAATACAGAAAACTCTTGGAATGAGAAGGTGTGTCCAAACTTTTGGTCTGTACTGTACATACAGTAAAGAACATTAGCAAGAGACAAGAGATATGGATGCAAGAGAATATGATTGCAGTGTCAGACTGCACAGGGCTTGATTGTAGTCTGTAACCATGGAGACACACGGGGATGCATTTGACAGTACATTAGAAGATTTTAATCAAACCTCTTAGTAAAGTTTGTTCATGACATTAATTTGCTGAATGTTTAGGGTATGTTCACATGGAGAGGAATTTGAGGTGATCTTCTCCCTCAAAATCCAATCCAAAAACTGGCCCTGTAGAACCGGTGGCAGAAAGCTGAGATTTGGCTTTCTGCTGCTGGTTTATTCACTGATTAACCTCATATACGATGGGACTAAACAAGCATGTACCTTGTGCCATGGAATCCATGGCCAGGTTGAGCAGGACACTTCATTTTCAACCCACTGGAAAAAAATGTGTCCATCACTGCCTCCTATTGAAAACAATGGTAGGCAGATTCTGCATAAAAATCAGCTCCAAATTCCTTGATGTGGACATAGATGTGAATATAGCCTGAGACTAATGCTCTAAAACAACAAAAGCACTTTCCTCACATCAGTACTAGTCAGTACTTCTCTCTATATGTTCTGCATGGTCCTGGGGCTGTTTCTGATTGAGAGAGCAGATTTTCTTGTACCTAGTGTATGCAGTGTATGGCAGCTAGTCTCCGCCCACCAGTTTAGAGAGCACTACAAATTCCAGATATAGCAGGCAGAGGGGGAAAGTGCTAAAATTGTAGAATATAACATAATAACCAGAATAGTGTAAATCCTCTTCTGCACACCCATGACAGCTTACTCTAAAAAGTCAAGTGAAATAACAGGTACATTTTAAGAATTACTGACTGATCCCCGGCCACTGCCTTCCCAATGCTGTCTAGGTTCCCTGCTGTTTCCTGGTCCCTCTTGACAAGCAGGACATCACCATTCACCTGCTCCAGCGGAGACTCTCCTTATCCAATTGGTGGCATTTCCTGTCTTTTGCTAGGGACCAGAAAATAGTGACCATTGTAGGACC
Source organism: Leptodactylus fallax (assembly GCA_947044405.1). NCBI lineage: Eukaryota > Metazoa > Chordata > Amphibia > Anura > Leptodactylidae > Leptodactylus > Leptodactylus fallax. Next base: position 5,072,925 of record CAMRHE010000085.1, read on the forward strand.
CTGGAGGCCTCAGCATGGCAGCAGGGAGGAATCATTGAGATAAGTAATGCTGTTTTTATTGTTTTGATCCATTCTGTCTTTTTTCTAAAAAAAAAAAAAAAAAAAAAAATATCCCTTTAAGTTCTCTTCATTCTTGAGCCTCACTTGGTACACTGTTGTTTTTCCTTCTTCAGCTCTCCAGTTCTGCTACATTGGAAGGAAAAGGGCAGTTGAAATTTACTTCAGGACGATGGAGCCCTCACCATAATTGTACCCAAGTTGCTACAGCCAATGACACCGCTATCCGCGGCTGGGACATAAGAAGTATGAGGTAATAAATTAGCTTGTTGCTCACAAGAAGTACTCAGGACATAAACTTGACAGTCAATGAGCTTTGACTCTCAAATGAAAATGATTGCCATCGTATAGTATCTGGCCTCTTGTATTTTGATTAGATTTTTGCAATTTTCCGTGCCTCAAGCTACAACATTTCATTTAGAAATAAATGGAATAAAATGTTTCCACAGATCTATATTCTGAGTGTAAGAAAGAAAATGTAGTTGTCAACGTTTTGTTCACTTTTGTAAAGGAAAAAGAACTCTGACGTCCAACACTACACATAGCCCCATAGAGCTGTACAAATATACTATATTGATAAACCATTCACTATTTTACAGAAGTTTGAGAAACCAAGTACTAGGTAAAACTGTACATACTAGGGTTCCTTCTGAGTTTTCATCATTTAAAGAGGACCTTTCATCAATACGTTCCACCAACTTGAATTCTTTAAGTTCTTTAATAAACACCGCTCCACTGAATCTGGAACAGTTGGAATTTTTTCTCTAGCCCCCACCATTCCTGAGCAATTGGTGCTGTTAATTTTAGCACCACATGTTCTAATTGGGTTCTCTACTAGGGTCGGGTGATTATGACCTACATCAAAATCGCGATTAATCAGGTATTTTACCTCGATTGTGGTTAATGGTGATTATTTAGGTCATGCCCCTTTTAAACCACACCCCTTTGATAGTATGAGTATATGTTGGGCGAACCTGGAAGTTTTGGTCAGACCGAAAACAGCAGAATCAAAACTGTTATTATACTCTAGGGTCTCTTCAGACCCCAGAGTATAATATGCAGAGGACCAGGGGAGGTGATCAAACATAAAAAAAAAAAAACTGTGTTATTCACCTTTCCTGGGAAATGGCGTGACTCCCTGTTCTCTTCAGAACTTGTGATTGACGTCAGGGACCTCTGATAGTTTAGGTGGGGGCTAGAGAAAAAAATTCCAACTGTACCGGAATGAGAAGAGCGGTGCCTAATGGGGGAGTTGGGAGTTGGTAGCAGTGGTGAAAGGACCTCTTTAACAGAAAGTATGTAGGAGTTCTGTCCAAAAATACCAGAACCTCAACAGACCAGTTAAGCTTTAAGTCACTGGAGGCTGTTTTTGCATGTCCAAAGAAGTGCCACTATGAGTTCATAGAGATGTTTTTCAAGATTGATATGACTATTAGATGGCAATAGCTTTCAGCTCGTTCTCTTCTTATCCTGGTGTTATGACCACTAATCTTAGCTGAGTCAACAGTGACCTGCAGATTGTAGGATGATCATTAGTGTTGTATTGTGACCACCTCCATGAATTGTTTTTGCACCCTAGAAGTAACTTTGGAAGATTTTTGCCAGAACAGGAAATACACTGGAAAGCTTTTGATATGCTATTAACTATCTATGCTGGAGCTCTCATTCATGTGTCCACAGTCACAATAAATGACTTTATGGCCACCTGCACCTGAAGTGTATTAGCTACTAGTTTGCTGACGGAAAATCCACAAAAGTAATATAGTGGCAGTGAAGTACATGAGACTTCAACAACCTCATCTACATGCTGCAGAGATTTTCCATGTGGAAATTGACATGTGGTGTAGATTTTTACATCCACGGTACGGCAGTTTCTCATGTGGATTTTCTTTGCAAATTTGACTTCTTTCAGTCTGTTGGGGTAAAAACTGCAGTAAATCCAAAGCAAAATGTGAAAAGTTATACAAAAAAATCTACCTCCAGATTTACAGCTCAAAAATCCACCCTATAAACATGCACCCTTAGGGGACCATTCACACATCGGAAAGAGAAGAGGAATTTAAGACGGTCTTTCACCTTAGATTCTTCTCCGCTTTCCAGCCCTGTGCACCAACAATACAGCTAATCAGTTTGAGACTCGTGTCACAGTTTCTGTGGCTCAGTTAGCCACGGAATCCACGGAAAGAGCAAACAAGGCGCTTATAACTGTCGTGTTTTTTTTTGTTTTTTTTTTAATTTTATGACAAAAAAAAGAAGGGTAAAATAGACAAGGCATTACACAGTAAAACCAATGAATGGGCAATCATCAAAAAATCTATAAAAGAACAGAACTGAGGACATACACATGGGGAATATACAAGGAAAAGAGAGGAAGGGCAGTGAACCAGGGGAGGGAAAGAATGGTTACAGAGACGTCAGAAATTTTGCAATGTACATTAAGTGTCCCGTTAGGCCCAAACAGCATCAAAGGCGGGGACAGTGTTGTTCAGGGAGGCCGTTAAGTATTCCAGGTTGCGTACATCCTTAACCCTGGCTAGAAAATTGGTGTCCGAAGGGAGAAGTGTGGATTTCCACCACAGATTAGAGTCTTGGCCGCTGTGCAAAGATATAGAAATAAGCAAACTTCTTACCCATCTGTCGAGGGGGGCAAATTGAGTAAGTAAGTCAGAGGATCAAGGGGAACGCCCTGGATGAACAAGCTATTGGCGATTCCCCTGATCCCCCTCCAGAAGTCAAGTATCAGAGGACAAGTCCAATAAATGTGGTAGAGCGTGCCAAATCCAGAGAGGCACCTCCAGCATACCTGTGGGATTCAGGGAGTGCAGCAAAGCCGGAGTGTGGTAACAATGCATAAGGAGCTTGTATTGTGTCTCGCTGAGTGTCGCACAAGTCGAGGATTTTGCAGCACATGAACAAATAATTTGCCATGGGTAATTAATATTAACTTCATCACATTGAGTATTTTTACTCCGACTTTACAGTTTATTTAGAATAAATGTCAAGTTTTAAATGTTATTTTTTTCATTTATCATTTTTGGATGGGATTTGGAACTAATTTTGAGGTGGAATTGGCCTCAAAATCAGCCCCAAATTCCTCTGTTTGAACATACACTTAGAGCAACACGATTTTAAATACACAACTTGTGCTTGCAGTAGAATTCACAGCAGAAATCCAAATTTCTGGCACAGTTTTACAGTTTATACTGCTGCAGAGTCTCACACCGATTAGCCCTGGGGCTACTCAGTTTGGCTACTTGCCACAGTGAAGGTGTTGATGTGTTAGAATCCTGTCAAGAACTGACCTTTTATTTCAAATCAGTGCAAAAAAAATGCCATGCTGTGTGATCTTGGAGTGTAGTATATTTGTAATATATTTTTAATGTAGATTTTATTGCCAAAATCTGTATTGAAAATCTGCTTTGTGAACATACCCATAAGAGAAGCTTTAAAAAGCATTTCTGTCAATTTCTTATGACTGTAAATGGCAAATATGAACACTAGAGCTGTAGAGGGTTTTAAAGGGAGTCTGTCACTAGAACCCAGCACATGACTATCTCCCTTTAAAAGTCATTATGTGCATATTTCCTGTATTGACCTTAAAGGGTACCCGAGATTTCATGAAAAATTAAAATATTTGCAGGTTCTTGCTGTGCACTTTGTTCTATGACTGTATAAGCATGATGTCATATCAGTTTTTCTGCTGAACATTATGGCTGCAGAACATTTTGCATTTGTCTCTTAGGTGGTGGGTGTGTACAATAAGGAGCAGTCTGCCCCTCCCCTATTCATTACTTATACTACTGGTTTCTTTTTATGTAATTCTGCCAGAAGTAACAGTACAATACAAACAAATGGCTAATAAAAGCCCAAGTGACCATAATATAGGAGATCCAGGAACACTCAACTGGAAATACAGGCATGTATGTTGCAGCTAAAACACGGGAAAAAAACTTCTGAGCACAGTCAGAAAAACTGTTTGGTTTCTGTGAATAATATTCCATGTCAAATAACACAAGAAGCCAGAAGAAGATAGAAGTACATAAGTAGACTTTTATTGTTTTTTTTTTACACTCTAAGCTGTGTGATATGCAGAATGTTCAGTCCTTTGCTCAGCTCAGTTTGCAGATATGTATGTGCAAACTGTAAGGAGAATAAATCCCTCCCCTCTCCATTCACTGTATGAAGAGACCCAACCCTCCTCCTTCCACTCACAGTGAAGCCGTCTTGTTATCTAATGTACCTATGGACAGACCTTGGCTAGCAACGGGGAGTGAACTGCAAATTAGCTAGAAGAGGATATACCTAGTGGCAGGAACTTTAGGTCAGGGCCACGGCTTTTTACAGTACCTGTAAACTGGCGCAGTTTTGGAAATCACAGCATGTCGATTATACCTTCAGTAACGCTGGCGATTTCCCTATAGGTATAATTGAAGCAGAAAGTCCGCAGAGGAAACCTCTGCGAACTTTCTGTGAAAAGCGCTGCAGGAAGAGCCATGATGCGTTTCCACCGTGGTTTTTCCCACAGCCCTTTTTTTTCTGCAGGTTGCTACATGGGGCCTTAGCCTTAGAGTGGTTTTTCAGGTAGAAAGCAGCCACCTATTTAACTAAAGTGCATTACATTTTGGTCCAGAATCACATGAAATTAAACTAATCTGAAAAGTTAGTGACCATTTAAGCAGCAGCTTGAGGATTTCTTTGTAAAGCTGGAATACCCCTTTTCAATTAAATTTACTGTGCTGGGTTTTTGTTGCATGGTCAGATGGTCAACATCACATTACAGGTGTTAAAAATAAAAAAAAATGGCTGATCGCAGAGACTCACCCCAGTCAGGACAACAGGGGGTGTCAGAATAGACGCACCCCCTCCATTAATTTCAATGGAAGTGCCAGAGATCGCAGAAGTACAGTACTTGGCTATGTCTGGTGGTTACAAATAAAATGAATGGAGCAACAAAACACATTTCGAACCGGCAAATCCATTCAACACACCCCCATATCTTGACATCTATGGGGGTCCCTGCAGTCGGACCAGACAGATCTACAAGTTACCCACCCCCCCCATCCTGTGGATATGTAGGGGTAACTTGTTATAACTGTAATACCCTTTTAATGGAGTAATTTGAGGTGCAGATATGGAGTGATATAAGGTGACTTTGTATTAATGAGCCATTGTGATAAAATTAAGACGCAATTATTTGCCCCTTCCCCATTACAGTAACCTGAGTCGTAGCTTGAAATTCCTGGGCCCCAATGAAAAATCCTATAATAGGGCCCATCTTTACCCTGTGCCATTACATTAGTGGTATATTTTACATGTTACCGGACCTTTTGGGGTCTGAGGCCCGGTAGCGACAGCTACGGCTGCACCCTGACCCGCCAGATGCTCTCATTTCTGGTTATGATTATTATGTGTGTACGCCGTCATAAGACGACATTCTTAGAGCATCTAATAAAGAAGACTTTTTTTTTTTTTCCCCGAGTCCTGGTTGTGATTTTGATAAGCGCCGGAGTGATGTTATACACATGCGTTGCTATAGCAACAGAGGTCTGTGCAAGCTTTTTTAAGATACCGATTATCCCCTTTGCACACAGTAATTTATCACTAAACTGAGGAGACAGATCTTTGCTATAGCGGCTGTTGCCTTAACAGTGGGGGGAGATTTTTATATTCAGATATGTATGTCCTGCTTTAACCTGAAATCCTGAATTGCAGATATGTTTGTCTTTGTACATTATCTGCTCCAATGTGTTTGCTTTTTTTCTGTTTACCTATGTCTACGGTTTTAGTGTATTTAGAAGGCACAAAGCGGTAGAGAAATACCTCTATAGTACAATGGACATACATAGCCTTTAGAAATTTGAGATATTTTCTTCAACCCAACCTTAAAGTGACACTCCAGTTTAAAATAATAATTTCCCAATAAATGCATAATACATAATAAAATGCATAATAAATAATTAAAATATCCTCCCCTTTAATCCAGTGCCCAGACCCCTCTTTATTTATGTGAAATGGCCACCAGCAACTCAAACTACTCTATGCACACTGAGATTTAGTATTCTGAGACACTCCCCCTTAGGTTGTCCGTTTAAGAGGATGTTCACATATAGGAATTTGATGCTGAATTTGAGGTGGAATCCACTTGAAATTTGCCTCCCATTCATTTCAATAGGAGGCAGTAACTGATTTTTTTTTCCGCTAGCGCCTTCTCGTTCTCCCAGCAGATTCCGCCTGAGAACTCCCATTGAAATGAATGGGAGGCGGAAAATACACTTTTTCCTTTGGCGTGAAATTGTACACAGAATTTAATGCACAATTTGTCAAAAACCGGTAGCGAAATTTGGAATTTGGCCCTGCCCAATAAAGACAAAATACAGTGGCACTCTTCTCCAAATTCTGCTTAAAAATGCTTATTTCTGCTTGACAAATGTAGCGTCAAATTCCTACATGTGAACACCCCTATAGAGTCACTAAAGGCCATTTTATAGGAATGAAAAGGTGACTGGGGATTCTATTAAAGGAGTTATACCACAGAAATCCATAGGATAGAGGATAAATTGCTGATAGTGGGGGTCCAACCACTGAAAACATCCAAAAGTACAGCATTTGACTATCTCCGGCACTTCCATTGAAATGAGATGGGACAGGTCTGTGTCCTTCAATACATTGTAAATGGGAGTATAAAACCCCCATTCTCAGGATCATTGGGGGTCTCAACCCCACTGGTTAGGGTGGGTTCACACCTGCGCTTGAGTCCGTCCGCTGCCAATCCGAGTGAAAATCTCGGGGAACGGGATAGGCATCAGATACCGACAGGTTAGCGACGTATTGGTTAAAAGCCCATTCATTTGAGTGGGTTTTTAAAGCAGTGCGCAGGTGTGCGCTTACACCCTTTGCGCTGCGAAGCCGTTTTTTTCCGTCGGACACGAAGTCCTTCATGGCCGACTTTGTTTCCGACGAAAAAAAAGGATTCATCATATGTTTGTACCATAAATATCAGCGTAAATGTAGACAGAAAAGTGTCAGACAGAAAAAAACACACGGGCCAAGTCCAACCTGTATTCTTCCAGTGTTGATCCAGAAAAACGTAAAAACTTCCATGAGGAAGATACTAAGTGACCCATATAAGGGTAAAAATTATTTCCTGGCTCCAAATATAGCAAGCAGAATATATCCCGGGACCAGCGTCCTGCCTTCAGAAAACAAGTAACCATAAGTTGCAATATTATATTGTTAATATAAGACATGACAGATCAGCACTTTACGCAGCGCTTACAAGCTCTGTGCAGGTTTAGTGCTCCTTTAAGGCCTTCATAGAGAGGGCTGAGAAGTCTATGGCGTTTTTGACTGAGGGTTTATGTTACCTTTATTTCATTCAAAGCACAAGTTTGACCTTGTCTGGGAAATTCTGTCTGTGCTCACGCTGAGCCGGGAATAGCCGAAATTCTAAAATATCTTACTCTCATATTATTTTCTGAGAAGGAAGGGGGAACACGATGCAGTTAACTCCTTCCTGTCTACCACAGAAGTTTGCACACTAGTGTAATGGACCCTGTTCCACTAGTCAAAGAAAAGTGTTGATGTAATTTTGCCAAAAAAATCTAGTACAGGTGAGAATAACCAGCCAGATACTCGCTTTGATATTTTCGGATTGGTAGCCATTGGTAGCACTGATTCTTTCCCTACACCCCTACTTTTTATCTGTTCTCATCCTCATATAAGGAATCTTTCTTTTTAATATTTGTGTCCCTTTTAAAGTGTTTTTTCTGTAAATTAGTTGCAGGAATCTCGTGGATTTGCTGCAGATTTCACTCTTTGCATTGAAAAAAATTCGCACCTCTACAGATTTTTCTGTATTGCGTAGACCAGATTTAGTAAAATTTTATTCACTTTTCTGGTACTGTAATATGATTGAGAATTGCATTCAACATGTGAATATATCCTTCTTTGGCCTCTTTACTATTTACAGGGATTTTCCTGGACAACCCATTTTTGCACGGAATCCGAGGAAGGTTAAAAAAAAAAAAAAACATATTCGCCTGTCCCCGGGATCCGATCCTGCTGCCCCGGGTCTTGTTTTGGCAGAAGTGACTGCTGAGGCAAATCAGCGGCATAAGGAAAGGACACAGGACATCACAGGTGACGTTGCGAGTGACGTCTCGATTCCTTTACTTACACCACTGATTGGCCTCAGTGGTCATGTGCGGCGGGGACTTCTGCCGAAACAAGACCCTGGAGCAGCAGAACCATACCGTGCTCAGAGACACTGGAGCATTGGGGACAGGTGAATATGTTTGTTTTTTCCACCTTCTGCGGCCTCCGGCAAAAAATGGGTTATCCTGGACAAACCTTTAACAAGCATGGCGCCATACATTGTTTAGTGGCTTTGCTCAGTATCAATATGAATGGGACTGAGCTGCAACATGGCCATTTATGAACATGATATCACTGGCCTAAAAAGGGCTGTCAATAAACACCAAGAGGGGGAAGAGTTTGGTAAGATTTATTGTCCAATTCTGGGGACACTTCCTGGCCTGAGCAGCACCCAGCAGACACTTACTGAGATGGAATAAAAAGTCTTTTTTCCATGATGCTACTTCTTTGAACACCAGTTTAGGTATGTCTGCACCTATCTAGTGGTATCAGCGGTTTAGGCTGTATTCACACTACCAATGTACCTGAGTGCTGTCCATGATCTGTAAAAAGGTAGAGTATTCTACTACATGCAGGTAGTTACATATTATATAATTTCCAGAGTGTTAATCATCAATATCCAGGCAAATTTGTGTAATTAATGTTATTAGTATATTGTGTTTATGGGCTAATTCAGCGAACTGTCCATGGATCCACAGCAGTAAATGCTGCAAGTCTCACAGCCGGTTTTCATCATGAACCGTAGGATAAAAAGTCACAGTCCATTTTGCGGAGGACAATGGTCTCTAAATCAGTCTTCTCTGCCATCATACAGATTCACATGCACAGATGTAAAATTGGACACAAAACATACAATTTTCCACATGTTCATGTTCACCCATTCCATATCATAATACCATAAATGATGGTGTTTCTTATGAAAGTCTTAATAAAGGCCCTGACTGGCACAAGGTGCACCTGTGTTATTAAGGAGCTCCAGGCTCTTAATAAATCAGGCGCATGCCTGTGTGCCAGAATGGATATCTACACTAGTCTGGAGCTGGCATAGATTTCCTTTATAACGTCAATTTTCTAGCGTGAGTTATAGTAAATATGTCGGATCGAGATATCCCTGATCTGGACTTGCCTGCTCTGCCCACATTAGAGTGGCGAGTGACGTACAGAGCAGTGGATGTGGTGCTTATTTATTGCGAGAAAGGGCTGTGTGCCAGTGATGCGACACAGTAAAACTGGTGTAGATGGTTCCATAATTTTTTTTTTTTCTTTAAGGAATAAAATGGCAAAAAAAAAAAATCACAAAGTGCCTGTCAGATATGTCACACCTAGCCCTCACAAGATTGACTTGATTTGTGATCAACGCCCTAGAGCCCTTTTCTAATTCTGTGGACTGTCCCTTAAAGGGAGTCTGTAACCAGAACCCAGCATGTCAACTCCGCAGATAGATAGGTTAGGATCATCTGAATCTGTGCTTTCCCCTCGTGAATTGCTGCCTCTGTTGCCAAGATATCAGTATGCAAATGAGCTCTTTTGAGCAACAGGGGCATTGCCTTTGCTCCAAAGATGTAAATGGAATTGCCTTCGTTGCTCCAAAGACAAAAACAGTGATCTCTTGGCACCAATTCATAAGGGGCAACCACTCTTTGATTCAGGTGAGCCTAACCTATCTATCTGCAGGCTAGGCTAATATGCTGGGTTCTGGTATACATAATGTAATACCCTCTATATTAGAATCTATGGCCATACAGTGTTGTAGTGGGGGCTTTCACTTGTAATTCAGCTCAATAATTAAATTGTAACAATGACTCATATTCTAAAAAGACGTTCTGCATTCTTCATGCCTGGCTTCGATTCAGCCTTGGCGGTGCCAGATATGCTTTCTGGAGAAATTTCATTGTGTATTGTTAGCGATGGCACAGGTTACACAAAGTGATTTGTTTGTTTTTTTCCAGACAGATCTACTGCATAGACAATGCCCACGGACAGCTGGTTCGGGACCTCGACTTCAATCCCAACAAACAGTACTACTTGGCCAGTTGTGGAGATGATTGCAAAGTGAAGTTCTGGGATACCAGGAATGTTAATGAGCCAGTGAAAACACTAGAGGAACATTCTCATTGGTACGACTTGCAGGGCTTCTGTTTCACAGTGTTTATTTCTGTTGTATGCAAAGCAAGCTGTTCCATTTACATCATGCCGCTTAGATATAGGCACAGATGGCAGCCCAGCAAACTCAACACGTATGTGTTTTAGCAAACAATAGATTAAACACACAACTAGACGGATTAGCAGAAGGAGACGCAGTGTGTGGACATGTCTCTTCCACTTACGTGTTACATGCTACATTGCAGTGATGGATTTCAATGACATTTTTACAACATTGCACAATATCCAAATTACAGTGCAGATTATTGTACATGTAGCTAATGTATCTTTGGAGAGGGGATGGGTATATTCTTAGTGACTGGGGTTTTTACACTGGTCATTCGCACACGCCATCTTATTTATTGGTCCCACAAAAAAAAAGATTATGGCCTTAAATTTTGGTGAAGTATCCCTTAAAATTCGACCATTAATGGAACATGAATCGCCATAACTCCTCAATTGGTAGTGATGAGTAGTAAGGATGGGTTATTTATTACTGATGCTTTAAAGTGCACCACCAATTATAAAGCAATTTTTCATAAATTAATAATACAAATGAATATGAGAAATTTTGTAAAATATTTTATTAATTAAAAATGCTTCTATCTCCATTTATCAGACTGCTTTTCTCCCCTCCCCTTCCTGTCAGTCAGTCAGTCTGTTATCTATTTCTGTGTGTGTGAATTTGACAGTCCTTCTCCATCTTGGATACAGGTTTTATTAAAGTCCAAAAAATGTATGTATAAGCACAGCCCAACTCACATACACACGTGGACAAAATTGTTGGTACCCCTCGTTTAATGAAAGAAAAACCCACAATGGTCACAGAAATAACTTGAATGTGACAAAAAAGTAATAATATATAAAAATTCTATGAAAATGAACAAATGAAAGTCAGACATTGCTTTTCAACCATGCTTCAACAGAATTTTTAAAAAAAGAAAACTCATGAAACAGGCCTGGACAGAAATGATGGTTCCCTTAACGTAATATTTTGTTGCACAACCTTTTGAGGCAATCACTGTAATCAAACGATTCCTGTAACTGTCAATGAGACTTCTGCACCTCTCAACAGGTATTTTGGCCACTCCTCATGAGCAAACTGCTCCAGTTGTCTCGGGTTTGAAGGGTGCCTTTTCCAGACGGCATGTTTCAGCTCCTTCCAAAGATGCTCAATAGGATTTAGGTCAGGGCTCATAGAAGGCCACTTCAGAATAGTCCAATGTTTTCCTCTTAGCCATTCTTGGGTGTTTTTAGCTGTGTGTTTTGGGTCATTATCCCGTTGCAAGACCCATGACCTGCAACTGAGACCAAACTTTCTGACACTGGGCAGCACATTTCTCTCTAGAATCCCTTGATAGTCTTGAGATTTCATTGTATCCTGCACAGATTCAAGACACCCTGTGCCAAATGCAGCAGAGCAGCCCCAGAACATAACAGAGCCTCCTCCATGTTTCACAGTAGGGGCAGTGTTCTTTTCAAGATATGCTTCATTTTTCCATCTGTGAACAAAGAGCTGATGTGCCTTGCCAAAAATTTCGATTTTTGTCTCATCTGTCCATAGGACATTCTCCCAGAAGCTTTGTGGCTTGTCAACATGTAGTTTGGCAAATTCCAGTTTTGTCAGATTCAAGTTATTTCTGTGACCATTGTGGGTTTTTCTTTCATTAAATGAGGGGTACCAACAGTTTTATCCACGTGTGTATATCTGTATCCTGATCTCGTCTGGATCTTGTTTCTTGTTGCACGGAAATCCGTCTCTTCGGTTCGAGACTATTGGCCAAATTGAAAGACTAATCCAGCAGTCCAAATGAAAAAAGTTCCAGAGTGGGTAAAATTATAAAATGTATCCTTTATTTACTCCAATTTGTATGGAGTAAATAAAAGTTACGTTTTATAATTTTACCCACTCTGGAACTTTTTTCATTTGGACTGCTGGATTCCATTGGATTAGTCTTTCACAGATTTTATTAGTTGTAAAAGTCTGGGTGAAGGGAGTGGCAGGAAAGCAGCTGATAAATGGAGAAAGAAGCATTTTTCTTCAGTAAGATATATTCCATAGTCACTTACATTCACTTGTACTATTTATTTGTGAAAATTTGTTTTATAATTGGAGGTACACTATAAGGTCTAATAGTCCCTGCCCAGAGGTGTATCTTGATGCTCTATGCAAAATTTGTAACATTATCTCCACCCAAAATATTACATGTCATTTATAGTACTTGCCTCCTAATAGGCAGAGGGGACTTATGGGACCCTTCATGTTCCAAGGTCCAGTTGCACTCACAAACCTTTACACCTCTATCTCTGTTTTCATTTTACATATGCATAATAAGCAGGAAGCAGGAGTTTCATGAGAACAGAAGATTCAGAATGCTGATGATGTAGAGTCATTGTCATACACATTAGATGGTCAGACAATGCAGGACTTGAGCATGCGCTGGATGGACTGGCAGTCAAGCGTATGCATTGCTGCACTGCTTACTGTCTAAAAGATTGCTGAAGATAACCAGATACAACGCTCGGCTAACTCTCTCAATGCCATAGTTTGAATGGAACAGCAGCGTGCATGCTTGACTGTCACTCCATTCAGACAAGTGACACAGGACCCCCATTCTTTAGGACAGTGGTGCCCAGTGGTCAGACCCCAAATCATCAGCCACTATAAGTCATCTATAAGTTCCTGGTGTCTCCGCTGCTAAGATATTGTCTTTTTTGTCAATATACAAATTAACTATTTTGCACATGGAGGGCGTGGCCATTTACCTCTTTGGACCAATGGCAAGAGCAACATTGCTCCAAAGAGCTCATTTGCATATTTACCAAAAAGTTGATATTTTGACAATGGAGGCAGTGATTCACAAGAGCAAAACCTGATTTGATTCAGGAGACCCTAACTTATCTGTTTGCAGGGCTGGGCTTATATGCTGGGTTCTGGTGACAGACTCCCTTTAAAGCAAATAGATTTCATGAAATATAGCTGTTGGGGAAAATTTTGCAAGTTTTGCATGCCATGTCAAAAAGTTGCAAAATATGGTTTTGTGACATCTTGGCCTTATTTTTTTTACATAATCTTCAATTGATTATTACTTTAAAATTTCACTTAAAATATCATAGTAAAGTTCAACATTAAAAATAAAGGTGTCGCCATTTTTTAAGAAAGATATCACTGTATAGTTAATATGATAGCAAAAAATGGATGGTTGCCTTGTATTATACTATTTTTAGTCATTCCAGAATACATCCAATAATATAATTTAGGTTATTTCCAATAAAATGAGGATTCGGTGCTTCCTTCAGTAGATGTTAGCAGATGATGTGTCTGTCTTGAAGGTCAAAATGGACGACTCCCCAGGGCCCTGTACAGCCGGGGGTTTCTATGGAAACCTCACACAGTTGAGTGTAAGAAAAATATTTTTAACACATGTCATACTATGGATTTTTTTAATCATTATTTTTACCGTGTATATTTGAAGAATAAGGTCGCTATAAACAGATAGGCAAGGGATACTTCTGGATTTGAGATAATGAGAACTGCTTATTTTCAGTTATTTAATTTTTTTTATTATACTTATATACCAACAACAATTTGTATTGTACATTGAATATTCTACAAACTATATACTCACCCACCATACAGCCCCTGTCTCTAAACGGGAGCACAATTTAACAATCTTATGTCAAGAACACAAAAAATGTAGTAGGAAACCTGAAAGTGTGAAGAATAAGAACACAAATACTGGGAGCAAATGCAGAATTTATGCAAATTTTACCTTGGTTTGGTCTTAATTAAATGGTTTATCTAGTAAATACATGAAAAAATTGCAAGGCCTGAATTAATATAATAAAGTAATAAATACTGCCCTCGATCCAGCCCAACCTCTCACTTCTGGTCCCCACAAACCTCTTTTAATTCCAGGTGACCGATCATATTCCCGCTGGAGTCAATCACTGGCCTGCGCAGTCACATACTGTCTAAGCACTAACTTGTCTACCTGAAAATAAACTGGGATTTTTTTTTTTAATTATTTACTGGACAACCCCATAAAAGGGTTCAGTTGTTATAAGGCATCAGTACTTATGACTCTATGTTTCTTGTTTCTAAAGAAGTCAATGAAATGGTCATTGCCAGATAAAGTGTCCCCCCCTAGATCAGCGATGCCCAACAGGAGTGCCTCGGAAATACATTAAGGGGTGGCGATACTCTGGTTGGGAAGATGACTGTATGCCTTCATGCAACATAATCTGCTTAATTAGGACGTTTTTTGTCTTTTGGTAAAAAATTATTTGGTAGGGTGCCCCAGAGAATTATTTTTTTTTAGGGGTGTCCGGAGTTTGAAAAAAAAAAAAAAGGGTAATCTCCCACCCAGTTTGATATCTATGGAGAGACGTAATTGCTTACACTAGGTTGACACTAGCTTTGGCAAATGTACTGTCCAGTATCAATGCGTCTCTCTATGCCCAATGTTGTATCTTATGGGAGAGTATACTTATTGGTATTATTGCAATTTCAGGGTTTGGAGTGTCAGGTACAACCATTCCCATGATCAGCTGGTCTTGACAGGGAGCAGTGACAGTCGTGTAATCCTGTCAAACATGGTCTCCATTTCTTCTGAGCCATTTGGACACCTTGTTGATGATGAAGATCTAAGCGACCAAGAAGACAATCAACATGAAGAAAAGTAAGTTAAGAAAAAAGATTGCCAACTACTTGTACTTGAATGGTTTGCTTTCTTGGGTTGCATCCTCACTTCTGCAGGTCATCTTCACAGTGTACATTACTTACATGTGATCCTCAATACACTAAATTATTTGGCAGTTTAACATTAATGGGATTTTCTCATCTGAGTTTTTCACCTGCTCTCTTGTCTCCTCTCCCCTCCACTTCTTGATGTCAGTGACAAATTGGTGAGTGGGCTTAGTGTTTGCTTTATATAGGTCAGACTCCCGAGACCAAACTTCACACTGTTATACTGGATTTACATATAGAAATGAAAAGAACTGAGGTGGTTCTAACCAGGGGATGATGTCACCAGCCTGGCCACTGCTGCTAGATAGCACAGGTGGTCTGAAACTTAGGCAGCAAGTAGTAAACACGCAAAACACATATTTAGCTGTATCTGTCAAACAGTGCAAGATAGATAAAGCGATTGGATAAAACTCTTTAGTTAACCTAGGCTACAAGATTAAATATGAGCCTGGAGATATGAATACCGCTTTAACTGGGTTTTCCAAGATCACAATTTTGATGGTCTCTCCTAAAAATTGGCCGTCAGTATCTAATTGGGAGTCCTACCTTCAACACTGAATCAGCTGGACCATGGGATGCTTTAACGGGATAAAGCTGCAGTACCAAGAACAGCCACTACTAGGTATACAGCTTTCTGGAGGATACACCGCTCATCTGGTGCTGCACCTTCTTCAAACAACTGTTTGGTGGTGATCGGAGTCAGACTGATCTGATATTGATAGTCTTTCCTAAAGATGGGCCATTAATATTGTAATCTTACAGAGTCTTCTTAATGTCCCAGTCACGTGACTTTATTCAGATGGCGTGTTCTCCTTTATGAAAAAAAAAAGTCCTGAATAACATATTGATGTTGAAGCTATTGATTTAATCACGTGGCAGTGAACCGATTCTTACATCTGTCCTACATATTCTGCAATACAAAAGAACATACAGAATATTATATAAAAGTTTCAAGTAGATGCAGAACACAGTCACAGATGAATGGGATAGAGCTGCAGTATGACCATGAGACCAAGGAATGTGATGTCACTTCCTGAGATGAAGAAAGAAGCCAGGTTTTCTAATCCTAGATGAGCGCTTTAAAGTGATTGTCCAGTGTGGGGAAAAAAAAAAAAGAAAAGTTTTTTTTCATTTTGCAAAATAAACACTTATCTCTTACACTGTCATTAACATGTCAATATCTTACATCACTTCATTGCCTCTTCTTTCTTGACAGGAAGAAATGCTTCCTCTCCATTCTTTGTCAAGAGACTGTTCCCTCCCAGCATTCTTAAAGTGTTCAGGAGATGTCTCTGAATATTTCAGAGAATTTTTATAATAAGTCCCTGCTGGGTCTCAAACCCAAAACCCACAAGTTCATCTTTTTAGAGGAAGAATTTTCTCAGCCTCCTTAGCATTGTTTTTCTTTACAGACACAAGGCACTGGTATATAGAGATGTACAGATGTAGCAGAGTTAACCTGAGCAATTGGTTAAACTGCCTCAGTGTGATATCTTATCACAAAAGAATAAAGAAAATGTTTTTCCAATGACTTTTCATTGTTTTTGTTATTTTCTGTGATAAGATATCACTCCAGCAGTTTAACCGATTGCAGAAGTTCTGGTTAACTGTTCTACATCTGTATCTCTGTATGCCAGTTCCTTAGAATTGAAAAGAAAAATAGAAAGCAAGATATTTCTCTGAAAATAAGCCCCAGCATGATTTTTCAGGAATTTTGGAATATGCCTGAAATATAAACCCTACTCCAAAAATAAGCCCTAGTTGCAGTCCATTAAAAATAGTGTCTAGGCAGAAAGGCATTCCTGACAGTAAACCGTGAAACTTACACTGCCGATATCTCCAGCCCCGGGGCACATACCGGGAAAGCCGGCAGTGCGCTGAATTCAGCGTGCTGACGGCTTTCTAGCGGTATGTAAAACCGCATGTGCCTGAGGACATGAAAGGTCCTCTTTAAGAGAGCTATCTATACAAGATGGTACTAGTGAGATAGGTCTCCATAGCAATAAGGGTTGACTACCGGTAGTGTACAGGGGGTGTTATAACAGCCGCGTCATCACTCTTGTGTGGTAGTCAACCCTCTGTTTGAGCCTTCCCCCTCTTGTCTTCACAGCTGCGTCACTTGCAGCTTCTGATGTTCGGTGCAGTAGGATCGTTCTGAATGAAAACAAGATAACGTACTGAGCATTCGCAGTACGCGTGGCCACAACTCGAAATGACCGAGCATATTGCACATGCTCATTACGCCATCTTGGTTTCCATTTGGAACGAGCCTACTGCACCGGATGTCAGAAGCTGCAAGTGTGATTAGCTTAAAATTGATTGATTTATTTATTTTTTTAAATGGTAGACTCCCTTTAACCCCTTAAGGACACAGCCATTTTTCGTTTTTACATTTTCGTTTTCCCCTCCCCACATTCCAAGAGCCATAACTTTTTCATTTTTCAGCTGACAGAGTCACATGACGTCTTATTGTTTGCAAAACAAATTGTACTTTGTATTGGCACCATTCAATATCCTGCACAATGTACTGGGAAGCTGGAAAAAAATCAGAATGAAGTGCAATTGGAGAAAAAATGCATTTGCGCCAATTCCATATGGGTTTAATTTTTATGGCGATTTAATTTTATTTTGGCGATACCAAATTTATATAGTATTTGTAATGTTTTGATACCTTTTAAAAAAATTAATCACTTTGCAAAATTGAAAAAAAAATTGTGTTGCCATATTGTGACACCTGTAACTTTTTCATATTTACATGTATGGAGCTGTGTGTGGTGTCTTTTTATGCGGGACTAGATGACGTTTTCACTGATACCATTTTGGGAAAGATCAGATGGTTTGTTCACTTTTTATTAAATTTTTTATAGGAGGCAAAGTGTTGAAAAAAACACTATTTGGCCATTTGGATTTTTTTTCTCCGCTACGCTGTTCACCATATGGGATAAATATTTTATTATTTTAATAGTTCGGGCATTTTGGAGCGCGGGGATACCTAATGTGTTTATGTTTACTTTTGTTTATTTACTTTTATATCTGATGTAGGGAAAGGGGGGTGATTTGAACTTTTAATGTTTTTTTTATTTTTTTTTTTAAACTTTTTATTTTTCTTCTTTTACTTTTATGATCAGACCTCTGGCAGCGTGCAATAGATCTAATGCAATGGCAAGCCTGGGAGCCTTCTGTCATGGCAACCGATCGTCGCCCTCTGATGACGTTCAGGAGGTTGGTGATTGGTGAAAAGTGGCACCTGCACAGTTTAGACACTGCAGTCCCGTTTTACCGTGGTGTCTAAAGGGTTAATAGCCGCGATCGGTGCAGCCACAGATCGCTGCGGTTAGCTGTGGGTCCTGGCTGTATTACACAGCCGGCATCCACCCTGTATGGAGAGAGCTCAGCTCCTGAGCCCTTTCCATAAATCCCCATTTGATCAATGACGTACAGGTACGTCATTGGTCGTTAAGGGATTAATACATACATCACACTTTCCCTTTTTTTTATGACACTTCTAAGTTACTGGCAAAGCTATATACTAGTCACAACGATACAAAATGAAATCGAGAGAGGTGTATGCCATAGGTGTGATTTTTGTAAGGAATTCAAATGCCTTGGCTCAAAGACCTCTTTAATAATAAAGGGGCAGATACATCAAGACGTGGAGAAGTGGCTAAAGTGTAAATAAACTTTGGAAGAACTTTTGATTTTCTAGCGGTATTTAACTTAAACATTTTGCAATATACTTTAATAAGAAAATTTGTCTCCTTTCTGTGAAATCCTGCATTTTTATTCTCGTTCCCTTGCTTCTCTATTGAGAGCTGTCCCCTGCTTCTCACTGTGTACGCTGTACAGACTTGTGTGTGTAAAATGTAGGAAAAATGAAGGTGGGGGGTAACGGCAAACAGTTATATCTCAGGCGTTCTAAAATACTAAGCTTGCAGTTCTACTTGTATTATTTCCAAAACTTCCTTTGCCACATAAATAAGCAAACCATTATTGTAAATGGCGCAAGGTACGAAGAAGCCCGATCACAGATTGTGCATTGGGACCCAGGAGTTTCAGGTTACGCCTTTGCTCTCCATAGAGAAGCAAGGGAAAGAGTAAAGAAATGCAGGATTTCACAGAAAGGAGCCAACATTTGTTAACCCCTTCCTGCCAGTGACATTTTTCAATTTTCGTTTTTGACTCCTCACCTTCGAAACCCCATAACTTTTGTATTTTTCTGTTCACAGAGCCATATGAGGGCTTAATGTTTGCGGGACAAATTGTTCTTCATACTGGTGCCATTTAATATTCCGTACAATGTATTGAGAAGCTGGAAATAATTTTGAATTGGGTGGAATTGGAGAAAAAGTACATTTGTGCGACTTTTACGGGCTTCGTTTTTACGTCGTTCCCTGTGTAGCCAAATTGATATGTCACCTGTATTCTATGTTTCGGTACGATTCCAAGGATACCAAATTTATATAATTTTATTTAAAATTTAACCCCTTAACAAAAACCTAAAACTTTGCAAAAGAAATTTTTTACTAAAAGTTGCCATATTCTGACACTCGTAACTTTTTTATATTTCCATGTACGGGGCCAGGTGTCCTTTTTTGTTATACCATTTTGGGGATTTTCTATTGCATGCAAAAATAAAGGTATGGTGATTTTCCTACTTTGGGGGGGGGGGGGCCTGGCCTGCAATGTATATTACAGCGGAGACCTGGTAGCTATGGTAGTCGCTCTGCAACAGAGCGGCCACCATCTTAAAAGAAACGGCATCTATCGTACTAGTACGGCGGATGTCGAGAAGGAGTTAATAAAGTATATTACAAAATGTATTAGTGACACAAATACTGGCAGAAGATTAAAAGTTGTTCCAAAGTTTAGTTACGTTTTAAGAAACAACCATTTTTCTGTAACCCAATGTATTACACGGTTTCTTATATTTGCTTGTATTATTGATTTATGCATAGATTATGGAGATGTCAGTGACTATGTAATAGATACTGTGTAATGCTTCATTTTCCCTGTGGTGATATTGCACAGAAATTAAGCTTTTGCTGCCAAGTACAGTAACAGATTACAGCCAATCGCCAGGGCTTCCAGCAACGGGACTCCCTACGATCAGTCTATCATCTGCGGACACTTCGAACAAAAAGGAGATTTTCCAAAATGGACAACCCTCCTTAACCTGTGTTGCTTAGTATCAGGAAAGCTTTTAATATATTAAAAGGAAAAAAAAAAAAAAAAAGTAATCGCCTGTTAGCTATTGATTATTTCTATGTAACTTTGTATGGCATATCTTTGACCTCATTTAATACATGCTGGTTAAATGCAATTCCAATGGCATCATTTGCTGTAAATCCGAATAAATGTGGCCTCAAACATGAGGTAAATCCTGACATGTAAGGGCTTTGATAAAGCGTTCTTTGAAAAGATTCAATCTCTGCTAATGTCAAGAAAAGTGGAGATTTAGGTAGCGGCATAAGACGCTGCGTGTGTAGAAGCCTGCCCATTTCACAGAGTTTTAATATCAGAACAGCTCTAAGCCGCTATAAAACCCAATAACCAAAATGTTTTTGCAAATGCTTGCAAAGGAAGACATTGGAGACAAAGCATTTGAAACAATTTCACACTGTATTTAACATGCGCATTTTACCATAAAGCTAAGAACAAACTAAAATCAATGACAGCAAGTTGTAAATATGTTTATTTTATCCTCCTCATCTGCTTCTAGTAGTGAGACCTTCCTGGACTACAGATGTGTCCTTCCCTACCTTTTCTCTTGTCTTGGCTGGACGATCTTCAAAAACAACATGATTTTATGATACTCTGTCACGAGATGTCTGCCCTATATGTTTCTTTGTGTAGCCACCCGGTTGTTGTTTTGTGGATTGTGGTCTAGCATTTCATGATTTTCTTTAATTATTTGGCTTCATGGAAATTGCAGTCTTTTACAGGGGTTTATCTATGAACGTAACCATATTTATGTCTGTAGACAATTAAAATTAAACATTTTAGAAAATATAAGCAATTAAAAATTTTGCAGAGTGTTTAGGATTATCTGTAATCATCTTAGCAGTGACAGTTTGTTGCCGGGGGTATAGGGCCTCCTGTTCTCACCTCATGCCATGACCCCTTTAAAGAGAACCTTTCACCACCTCCTTCCACTCCAAATCATTGCATCCTTCACTGACTGTTACTCTGAGCCCCATCATTCCCGAGCAATCATTTCTGTTAGTTTCAGCACAATTATTTTGTCTATTGTCAAGTGGGCGGTCCTGGGCTGTAGAAGAAGGACAGGGACCGCCCACCTGACATCATAGAGCATAATTGTGCTGAAACTAAAAACATTATTGCTTGGGAATGGTTGGGACTAGACAAAAAATTCCATCTGTGCCAGAATAAGTTGAGCGACGCCGATTGAAGGATGCAAAGCTTTGCGTATGGGTGAGGTGGTGAAAAGTCGTCTTTCAGTCATTATATAGTGTGTAAGTCAAGTATTTACAGCCAGGAACATCATCGTTTATGTAAATTAGGAAATAATCATATCCATACAAGGTCTTGCCCATGAAAGTGTTTAAAATTGTACAAATGAAAATATATTGCTTGTCAGTCCATGTGTAAATTGGAGGCAGAAATGAAGATGTTAATAAACGTATCTGTAAATTCACAATCCATACTGGAGTGCTAGTTGGAAAGACCTGCATTGGGTCACAGGAAACTAGAACTACCAGGGACACTATACACTTAGTTCCTAAGCAACATGACACTATAACAGATGAGGAGTATATATTGAATATAGAGAATCAACATTTGCACTTTGTAATTGCCTTATCATAGGGGTTAAAATCTGACATATGTTCATGTGTTAGAGAATGTATGGCTGATGTAAACATCGAGTATGATGGTTTTCTTGTTTTTCTACCTGACAAGATGTTCAAGGAAATAGGACATTAAAGATTTCTCATTAATGTACACTCAGCACCCCATCTTGACAGAAAAAAAAACAGAAATGTAGATATTTTTGCAAATTTATTAAAAAAGAAAAACTGAAATATCACATAGCCATAAGTATTCAGATCCTTTGCTGTGACACTCATATTTAACTCACATGCTGTCCATTTCCTTCAGATCCTCCTTGAGATGGTTCTACTCCTTCATTGGAGTCCAGCTGTGTTTAATTAAACTGATTGGACTTGATTAGGAAAGGCACACACCTGTCTATATAAGACCTCACAGCTCACAGTGCATGTCAGAGCAAATAAGAATCATGGTCAAAGGAACTGCCCAAGAAGCTCAGAGACAGAATTGTGGCAAGGCACAGATCTGGCCAAGGTTACAAAAGAATTTCTGCCGCACTCAAGATTCCTAAGAGCACAGTAACCTCCATAATCCTTAAATGGAAGAAGTTTGGGACAACCAGAACTCTTCCTACACCTGGCCATCCAGCCAAACTGAGCAATCGTGGGAGAAGAGCCTTGGTGAGACAGGTAAAGAAGAACCCAACGATCACTGTGGCTGAGCTCCAGAGATGCAGTAGGGAGATGGGAGAAAGTTCCACAAAGTCAACTATCACTGTAGCCCTCCACCAGTCGGGGCTTTATGGCAGAGTGGCCCGAAGGAAGCCTCTCCTCAGTGCAAGACATATGAAAGCCCGCATAGAGTTTGCCAAAAAACACATGAAGGACTCACAGACTATGAGAAATAAGATTCTCTGGTCTGATGAGACGAAGATTGAACTTTTTGGCGTTAATTCTAAGCGCTATGTGTGGAGAAAACCAGGCACTGCTCA
This sequence comes from Leptodactylus fallax, assembly GCA_947044405.1. NCBI lineage: Eukaryota > Metazoa > Chordata > Amphibia > Anura > Leptodactylidae > Leptodactylus > Leptodactylus fallax. The sequence goes on from CAMRHE010000085.1 coordinate 5,095,805, forward strand.
TCACCTGCCCAATACAATTCCAACAGTAAAACATGGTGGTGGCAGCATCATGCTATGGGGGTGTTTTTCAGCTGCAGGGACAGGATGACTGGTTGCAATTGAAGGAAAGATGAATGCGGCCAAGTACAGAGATATCCTGGAAGAAAACCTCTTCCAGAGTGCTCTGGACCTCAGACTGGGCCGAAGGTTCACCTTCCAACAAGACAATGACCCTAAGCACACAGCTAAAATAACAAAGGAGCGGCTTCGGAACAACTCTGTGACCATTCTTGACTGGCCCAGCCAGAGCCTGACCTCAACCCAATTGAGCATCTCTGGAGAGACCTGAAAATGGCTGTCCACCAATGTTCACCATCCAACCTGACGGAACTGGAGAGGATCTGCAAGGAAGAATGGCAGAGGATCCCCAAATCCAGATGTGAAAAACTTGTTGCATCATTCCCAAGAAGACTCATGGCTGTACTTCCTCACTAGATGGGGTGCTGAGTGTACATTAATGAGAAATAAAATGAACTTTTTTTGCTTTTAGCAAATGTCTGCAATGAAACAAAGAGTGAAAAATTTAAAGGGGTCTGAATACTTTCCATGCCCACTGTATATATCATAGAGCTCAGCTTCTCTCCTCTATCATATAACCCTATATATCACAGAGCTCAGCTTCTCTCCCGATATCATATAACCCTATATATCACAGAGCTCAGCTTCTCTCCTCCATCATATAACCTATACAGTCATATGAAAAAGTTTGGGCACCCCTATTAATCTTAATCATTTTTAGTTCTAAATATTTGGGTGTTTGCAACAGCCATTTCAATTTGATATATCTAATAACTGATGGACACAGTAATATTTCAGGATTGAAATGAGGTTTATTGTACTAACAGAAAATGTGCAATATGCATTAAACCAAAATTTGACCGGTGCAAAAATTTGGGTACCCTTATCATTTTATTGATTTGAATACTCCTAACTACTTTTTACTGACTTACTGAAGCACAAAATTGGTTTTGTAACCTCACTGAGCTTTGAACTTCATAGCCAGGTGTATCCAATCATGAGAAAAGGTATTTAAGGTGGCCAATTGCAAGTTGTTCTCCTATTTGAATCTCCTCTGAAGAGTGGCATCATGGGCTCCTCAAAACAACTCTCAAACGATCTGAAAACAAAGATTGTTCAACATAGTTGTTCAGGGAAGGATACAAAAAGTTGTCTCAGAGATTTAAGCTGTCAGTTTCCACTGTGAGGAACATAGTAAGGAAATGGAAGACCACAGGGACAGTTCTTGTTAAGCCCAGAAGTGGCAGGCCAAGAAAAATATCAGAAAGGCAGAGAAGAAGAATGGTGAGAACAGTCAAGGACAATCCACAGACCACCTCCAAAGAGCTGCAGCATCATCTTGCTGCAGATGGTGTCACTGTGCATCGGTCAACAATACAGCACACTTTGCACAAGGAGAAGCTGTATGGGAGAGTGATGCGAAAGAAGCCGTTTCTGAAAGCACGCCACAAAGAGAGTCGCCTGAGGTATGCAAAAGCACATTTGGACAAGCCAGCTTCATTTTGGAAGAAGGTCCTGTGGACTGATGAAACAAAGATTGAGTTGTTTGGTCATACAAAAAGGCGTTATGCATGGCGTCAAAAAAACACAGCATTCCAAGAAAAACACTTGCTACCCACTGTAAAATTTGGTGGAGGTTCCATCATGCTTTGGGGCTGTGTGGCCAATGCCGGCACCGGGAATCTTGTTAAAGTTGAGGGTCGCATGGATTCAACTCAGTATCAGCAGATTCTTGAGAATAATGTACAAGAATCAGTGACGAATTTGAAGTTACGCCGGGGATGGATATTTCAGCAAGACAATGATCCAAAACACAGCTCCAAATCTACTCAGGCATTCATGCAGAGGAACAATTACAATGTTCTGGAATGGCCATCCCAGTCCCCAGACCTGAATATCATTGAACATCTGTGGGATAATTTGAAGCGGGCTGTCCATGCTCGGCGACCATCAAACTTAACTGAACTGGAATTGTTTTGTAAAGAGGAATGGTCAAAAATACCTTCATCCAGGATCCAGGAACTGATTAAAAGCTACAGGAAGCGACTAGAGGCTGTTATTTTTGCAAAAGGAGGATCTACTAAATATTAATGTCACTTTTCTGTTGAGGTGCCCATACTTTTGCACCGGTCAAATTTTGGTTTAATGCATATTGCACATTTTCTGTTAGTACAATAAACCTCATTTCAATCCTGAAATATTACTGTGTCCATCAGTTATTAGATATATCAAATTGAAATGGCTGTTGCAAACACCCAAATATTTAGAACTAAAAATGATTAAGATTAATAGGGGTGCCCAAACTTTTTCATATGACTGTATATCACAGCTCAGCTTCTCTCCTTCTATCATATAACCCTATATATCACAGAGCTCAGCTTCTCTCCTCCATCATATAACTGTATATATCACAGAGCTCAGCTTCTCTCCCTCTATCATATAATCCTATATATCACAGAGCTCAGCTTCTCTCCTCTACCATATAACCCTATATATCACAGAGCTCAGCTTCTCTCCTCTATCATATAACCCTATATATCACAGAGCTCAGCTTCTCTCCTCTATCATATAATCCTATATATCACAGAGCTCAGCTTCTCTCCCGATATCATATAACCCTATATATCACAGAGCTCAGCTTCTCTCCTCCATCATATAACCTATATATCACAGCTCAGCTTCTCTCCTTCTATCATATAACCCTATATCACACAGAGCTCAGCTTCTCTCCTCCATCATATAACTGTATATATCACAGAGCTCAGCTTCTCTCCCTCTATCATATAAACCTATATATCACAGAGCTCAGCTTCTCTCCTCTATCATATAAACCTATATATCACAGAGCTTAGCTTTTCTCCTATATATCACAGAGCCCAGCTTCTGTCCCTCTACTATACAAAGCTATATTTCTCAGAGCTCAGCTTCTCTCCTCTATCATATAGCCCTATATATCGCAGAGCTCAGCCTCCTCCTCTCTATCATATAAACCTATATATCACAGAGCTCAGCTTCTCTCCCAGGTCAGGGGAATAGCTATCTGCTTTATGCACACAACAAAACTATTAAAAACATAAAGTAGAATGGACAGACTGTTCTTAGGCGAGTAAGTGGTATTGTCCAAGCAAGTACGCTTTTTGATCTTTTCCACGTTCTCTGATGATATTTTTTGAAAACTTTTCCCCACCAGCCATCCATTCTTCTAATAAATCAGGTTAAAGTGCCCAAGCAAATGAAAACGCTTTTCCTGAATACAAGACAATGGGTATGAAGCATCTACGAGATTCATGACCTTAGGATGTCCTGATGATGTTTGAGACTTACTGTCATTTTGTTCAATGCTTAGAATTACACATTCGACAAATACGTGACATTGAATTTTTTTCCTTTTGGCTAATTGTTTTTTGTTTTTTGTTTTTTTTTGTTTTTTTTATGTTTCCCTCTTAGAACAAAAGAGCCTCTCCAGGACAGTATAATAGCTACCTACGAAGAGCATGAAGACAGTGTGTATGCCGTGGAATGGTCCTCTGCAGACCCCTGGCTCTTTGCTTCCTTAAGTTATGATGGAAGGCTAGTAATTAACCGAGTCCCAAGAGCACTCAAATATAACATACTGCTGTAATTTGTTCGTTTGCTTTTCGCTGAAGTGATTGCATGTCACTGACAGCTTATTTCCTGTAATTTGGAGACTCGAGAGACGAGCATCTGAAATGTGTTATTATATTTGTTTATTGGAGAGCTTTGTAATAAATGACCACATCTTGGGCCAGGTCTGACCTTTTTTAGATTGTTGTGTTCAGACACAGGGATATTCTATCCTAATGAAATAGATGTCAGCTAAGTCTGTCATCTAGATATTTGCTTGTTCCGTCATCGGAAACTGGGTGCTGGGATATATCTGTATATCTGATGAGGCTGTGAAGCGCATGGAAACTTTTTTTTGTATATACTGTACAAGATGGTGACGTGTGAATTGTGTAAGTTACAGCTATGTGGAGTAGGAGATAAATTACGGGCCAAATAATATACTATGTAATGCTTAAAAATGTCCAATTAAAAAAAAAAAAAAATTGAGCAAGATTGTTTTTTTTTTTTGTTTTTTTTTAACTGTGATTTTTATTGAATTTTAAAGGTTTTCAGTACAATAATACATATAAGAAATAAGAACGGCAACAACAAAATAATGCAATAAAACTATCCTCAAAGGGATTTTCCGGGCAAAAAATGTTTTTTTTTTTTAAAAAAGATATGTTAGTGCTATTAATGGGTTAATAAGTGCACCCAAATATCTTTAGCAGTGTTTTGAGTGATTTCTGGGTTTCTCTGGGAGCTCCTGGCATCTTCTGCATTTGTTTACATGGTGTAGCTTTCTGCTGTCTTAGCTAATGCAATGCATTATGGTAGTTGTAGGCTGACTTGGCTGACTCACACTACCTACCTCTCACTACCTCCCTCTCCCTCTCACACACCCTCCCTGTCTCTCTAGCTATCCCGTCCACTACTAGCCCTTCCCAACTAACTCAGCCCACCCCATCATACTTACCTGTCTTCCTTCCAGACTTCCTTCTGCGGGACAGCTCCTCCCTCTTTTCTGATGCTATCCACCTCTACTGCGTAGATGTGACTGAATGTCACCAGATAACCAGAAAATGTCCCTGGGGTGGTCACGTGACTGCCCCAGGGATATGGGTAAATATACATTTTTGATAAATTATATAATTTAGAAAGTAGGTGGCGGGAGGGTGTTTAGATTAGTGTAGGAATTATATGTTATCCCGGACAACCCCTTTAATGCTAAATCTATACAGTACACTGACAAGGGAACAGACAGTCAGGACAAGGGAGACAACAGGAGAGGACAAGGGGGAGGTAGGAAAAAAGGGAGATCAGAGACCATGGAAGATACAGTATGTATCCCACGGGGACCAGATAAGATTGTTATTTTTACGGTATGGACATTCGCTATAAGCGTTATACAGTATATTATCTGGACTATGTTTTGGCTCCTGTCCCAAAATCTGCTTCCAAAAAACACCTGAAATCTTTCTCCTATTCATTTCGGTGGGAGGCAGACTTTTTCTGCTAGCTTATATTTTCACCTAGCAAAAAAAAAGAAGCGTCTTGCTCGTTCTTCAAACGGATTCCACCTGAAACTACTATTGAAATGAATAGGAGTGCTTTTTTAAAATATGTTTCCAAAATCTACTTCAATTTCCTGAAGCAAGTTTTTCTGCCGACCAAATTCATTTGTGGGAACATACCATAGGTCCCAAATTCACTGCTGATAATTTCTTAAAGGGGTATCCTGATTTTAAACTGTCAGTATATGTATTCAAGCAAATGTATGGTGGCATTCTGGTGTTAATTTTAGTAAATTCCTTGGGCCATGGAGGCCACAGCCCTCATGTAAAGCCTCACCCACTTTTGTGAAAAATTCCTTGGGAGGTGCCAAGAAAAAATGTGTGATAAATTCACCTCCAGCAACTGTGGCCAGGTGGTTATAGTTGGTAAAGTGCACAAATTGACTGTATATCTGTACAGTTTTGCCCCCCATGCAGTCAGGGAAGGATGCCGCCTGGGGCAAAGTTCTTACCTCTCCTCATGGAGGATGCACCTCTGCTCAGCGTTATTTGGTGGAATGTATACTTCCGTCGTCAATGTACATGTTATAGACACCGCCAAAGGGGTCATGGCACTTCAGTTAGGGCATTATTAGCAATGGATATCCTCTAACCTTAATGTATATATATGTAAGGGCAAATTTTTAATAAAACATGGAAAAATCACATCTCTTCTGTAGACAGTAGACATTGTGGCATTGCTATAACTCCTACTATGTAAGCTTGTACCACCAATATTGCCCTATAAACATTCACTGTCTGGCTCATCCACTACTGTCTTCATTTTGCTATTAAAATGGTGTACTTATTATATGTATTATTATATGTATATAAAGCTAATGGAATATGCTGAATGTCAGAAATGCCTCTCACATCTGCTGCTACAAAGGAAATAAACTCATTCTATATTCTATGGACTCTATCTATATATGTTATTTGTGTAGTTGCCACTTTTATAACTTGAGTTGAATGTACGATGAAGAGGGGCACATTCAGTTTAGCAATGACATACCCAAACTGTGCCTTTAAGAGGACCTGTCACGTCTTCTGACATATCTGTTTTAGTAAATACATGTATGCACCATGAAATATTAATTCTGGAGCATTGTTACTTATACCTCTATGGTGTGCCATTCCTCTGTTATTCCTATTAGAAACTGACAAGTAGATGATACCATTCTCCTTGTGAAATGGGTGTATCTCTACATAATCTGGCAAGAGCAATGCTGATTGGTCAGTATCACGCTGTGGGACCCACACCCCCAATGGTACACCCATATCAATTTATCTTTAATCAAGGTTTATTTAAAGATTTTTTGAAATACAATAGAGAGCGGACAAGAACAATGCGAGTGAACAAATGGCGCAAAGGCACGCAGGCCTCGTCTGTAAACAGGAGGTTAGGGGGGGACCCTGCCTAACGCTTTGGAACACCATATATTAACAAAGGAATGGATGGCCCAGGTATATGGAACCATAAAAACAGCGCCTTCAAATAAATGGGAGATGAACAAACAGACAAAGGGAACACACAATGGAAACTGCAATCAGGATAATGCATACGGGAGAGAAAGAGAGGAGGGGTACAACAGAGGGAGAGTAGAACGACCAGTAACCAACTAAAAGGAAAGAGAAAAAAGAATAGCAAGGTAATTCTTTATCAGGAGAAGAAAGCTGAGAACTCAGTCGATTCCTGAAACACCGCCCAAGTCCGCCAGAGAGCGTCAAATTTGGAAGGATCGGGGGGAATCCTCCGCCACCAGGGCCTCCATTCTCCTTATAAGGAGAACTCCTGGAGAAAGTCAACCAAGGAGGGTGCAATAGTGCTCCGCCAATGCCTGGAAATGACGGTTCTAGCGGCCGTGAGAAAGTGTCGCACGAGATCCTTCTTTACCGCAGAAATCCTGCCAGGAATAACTGAAAGGAGTTCCAGTTGAGGAGTTGCTGCAATGGTGAGACCACACACCTTAGCATACAGGGCGAACACAGCATCCCAGAAGGGCCTAAGAAAGGCACACTCCCACCAGATGTGATATAGGTTACCTTTCTCAGTGCCACAGCGCCAACACCGGTCAGTCACAGCAGGATAGATTCTTTGGAGGAAGTCAGGACACCGGTACCACCGAGAATTTTTAAATTCTTTTCTTGTGCACTGCAAGGCAACGGGAGCTTATGTGCGAACGGGAAAGACCTATCCCAGTCGGCAGAGGTAAGACCAGCTTGAAGGTCTGACTCCCAGGGGCCCATATAAGAGGGGGACCCAGGAGTAGCGTCTCGGAGAAGAATGCTGTAAAGAACCGAGAGTGCACGCGAGGTATCAATTTATTCATACATTTCTAGGAGGAATAACAGAGGAACAGCACAGAATAGAGATGCTTTAGAATTATAATATTAAGAGAAATATATTAATATTATGTCTTAAAACAGACATGTTAGGAGATGTTCTTCCAGAAACAGCACCACTGCTTGTCCCTGGGCTCTGTTGTGTATTACAGCTGAGCCCCATTCTTTTGACAGACATAGTGAAGAAAAAGCAGACCTTTTTTTCTCTATCTTGAAGCCCATGTTAGTTTAGTTGTGGTTTCCTCCTTCTTTGTTTTATCATTGGCTGAGAAATCTACTTTATTCCATTTACCTTTACATAGTTTCTTTTAAGGCTATACTTGGTATAGCCTTAAATATGTGGTTGTGTTTGGCCACTGTTCTCATTCCACTTAGATTTTATTTACTTACATCATTAAAGGGAAACTGTCAGCAGGTTTGGAGCCCCTAAACCTGCAGCTTGTCCTTATGCTAGTGAAGTTTAGGGCTCAAAACCTTCATTGCAGTCAAGTGAGATGTACTCTCCTCATCTTCAGAGGTGCACAGTGCCTGGAGACACAGGACTCATCTCTGCCAGAATAAAAAACTCCAGAATGGCCCAACATGACGTCACCAGGATTGGCACCCTAAAGCTGGTCAGGACAAGCTGCTGGTTTTGGGGCCACAAACATGGTAACAGGTTCTGTTTAACTAAATGCCATTATGCTTTATATTGTTCTAGCTTTGTACTATGGAAAAGTGCAAATGTTTTATAGAGGGAACCTGTCACATTGAAGTGCACTGTAGTCTGGAAGTAGCATGTTATAGAGCAGGAGGAGCTCAGCAAGTTTATAATATACAGTGGTTTTGTGGGAAAAGACTGTATAGCTTGCACTGTATTTTATTAACCTTGTTCTCATTCCTACAGTGATTGAAAGCTATCTGTATGCTGGCACAAGAAAGGCTACCAGCCACTGGACTCATAAGCCCCAGTGCAAAATGTGCTGTGTCAAATAAGCTGCATTTTTGTACTGCCCCTAGTGGTTAAATAGTGATAGTCGTTATAGTTTCATGGTGGCCTTTGAGGTTGCCTCCCCATTAAATGAGTCGGTGAGAATGTAGGGCGCTAGATGGAGCTCATCTGAAAGAAAACCGTGCCCCATCATTTATACCTTTGAGAGTAATCTGGGAATATCCCTGGTAGGTTCACCTCAATTATAAATTATTTACTTGCAGTTTTCTGCCAGTTAAAGCAAGTCTGAATAAAGGTGTGAAATATTGCTAAACTGCCATTGCGTAGGGGTTAAAATGGTTTTGTATGAAGTTTGAGGTCTCCTGTTCTAGCTTCTACTGTAGAGGGGCATGAATGGCTTTCAGTCCTCTTGCAAACCTGGTTTCCTGACCCATAGAATGAAAAGCAGGAGTGCGACTGTTAGCCAAAGTGGTGCTGTTATTCTAATGGTAAAGATTAGAGAAACCTTTCCCAGCAGTTTAACTCCTTTTATGCTGCAGTCTATGCTGATCGTGGCATAGAGGTGATGGAAAAAAGGGTGGTTGCCCCTTTTGTAAGCATCACAGAGACTCCCTGTTTTGTGATCACTGAAAGTGCCAAGCATGCATCTCTAAAGTATCCTAGGGCTCTCTTTAAGGAGGACCTTTCACCACTTTCAACAAGTCCAATTCTTTAAATCATTTAATAGCCGTTAAAGTTGGAATTTTTTCTCTAGCCCCTACCGTTCCCAAGCAATCAATGCTGTTAGTTTTGGTGCTTGATATGCTATTTAGGCTCTGTACTGTCAGGAGGACGTAGTCAGGCAGGAGCAGACAAGGGGTGTGACTCTGAGCCCTGACACTGGCTGCCTCTGATTGGAGCTCTGAATTACACCCCCTGCCTGACACCGCCCTTCTGACATTACAGAGCTAAGGCTAGGTTCACATCTGTGCATGGCTCTCCGTCATTCGGGTCCACCAGGATACACGAATGACTGAGAGCCGGACCACTAAAACAGCGGTTACCCACAGACCCCATAGACTATAATGGGGTCTTTCGAGTGTCCGCCGCTTTTATACTGAAACTGGCGGAGAGAAAAGTCCTCCATCGATTTCTCTGGCGGAGACTCCAGCGCAGATGTGAACTTATCCTAAAATAGCACATCAGGCTCCAAAACTAAGTGCGCCTGTTGCTCTGGAACGGCTAGAGAAAAAATTCCAACTGCGCTGGGATCAGTGCAGCGACGCCTAGTAACAAATGTTAAGAACTTGTATAATCAATTTCTATGGCATACTTATGGCATTCCCATAACAGTAAAAATTAAGGCTACCCCCCACCCCCATTGCAACCCTTTCCATCCTAGAGATTTACCATTGCTTTATTAGAAGGGAATGACCCTTTATTTAGTAAGTTTTTGCATTCCTTATTTTGGCTTGCTCACAAAACCCACTAGTTACATTTATGACAATGCAGTAAAATACTTGTTTTTAATGCAATCTGTTGTTTTATTACTAAATCTATATAAAGTGTGAATTCGTGTATACCTGTTTTTTATTACTGAAACATAACATGCTTCAATGAGCTGACCTTGATAATGTGTGAAAAGATGAGTTGTAGGTAACACCGATCAATAAGCCTTGAGAACTAATTCATTTGAGACCAGACCACTACAGACCACTCTAATAACCTGTGAATAGAGCCGTGCATGACTTGGCTTTACAAGGTTACTGTTCAGAGGCTAGGTGGCGCTTCAGCACAGGGGTGGGGAGCTAACACATATAAGTGGACCCCCAACCATATAGTGGTAGATACCAACTCTACAGAGGGCTCTGCAAACCATTTAGGTGAATACAGTGCAGTAACATTTAGTGACTTACAGGTGACGTCTCTGACGTCACAATTTCCCGTCTCTTCTGTCTGGACCATTTCTCCCAGCTGTGACTTATCTCTATAAAATTTGCAGTACAGACAAGTTTGGCTCCTCACTTTTCAGGCATCTGACCCTGATTTTCCTCACCTACACAAAGTCCCCATCCTGCTGCTACCCCAATTATAAAATATAAAGATAGCGTGATATGTAAAGTGAAGAGATCATGGTGCTGGCACATACATCGTGGTCTCTTGAAACAGATGATCAGTGGGGATCCCACTTGTCTGACCTCCACTGATCTTTTAATGATGACCTATCCTAATTCCCCTTCTATTTATAAGGCCCCAATTGCCCTCAGATATAAATAATGTCCCCTAATACGAAAACATTACCTCCAATCCTCTGATGCGCGGAGTCACCACTCTGCTGCCTTTCATTGCGTTTTCTGCTCTAACCTGTAGGCCACAAGACACTTGAGGCCTACAGTCTCTAAGGCACCGTGACCACAACACATTTGCATCCCGAGTTGAGGTACAATGCAGAGATATCCTCGCACCTGCTGCACTGGGAAGTGGATGTCTTAGCTGTTGCCAGTGCCCTTGTAGGCACAGGCTTCTTCCTCTACCATGTATTTTAACTGTATTGGTGTCCTGCAGATGCCAACACAGTTGAAAGTGCCTCTGGGAGTCAGTGGGCTCCCTGCTACGCAAGCCTCTGTTACTATTATAGGCTTAGACTAAAGATCTCGATACATATACAGTACAGTGAGACATAAGTTTTCCGAGCCTGCTGATTTTGGTGATGCCAAGTATCTTCATCAATAAGATAAAATAATAGACTATATGTATCCAAGATAATAAGAAACATATAAGACTCCCCACCGCCCATAAGTTGTCCTGGGGAGGGACAAAGGAGATGTGTTTGAGGGCCTCACAACTCAAAGGACAAGTGACGTTGGAGGAAAGAAGGATACAGCGTGTTAAATTTCAACACTCATTTCTTTTGTTCTCAAGGTAGATTAGCCGCCCCACCAGAAATGTCTGGCAACAGCTTACTGCCCTCTCCTTATTGACAACAAATGCACATTAGGTCTGTGTTTGGGAGTTCAGGAAGACTACTTAAGGTGTATATCTTTATGCCTAGATTTACTGTAACTGTGAAAACAATTATTAAGTGTTGACCTGAATAAAATAAGCAACATAAGCTACAATACGCGAATAGTAAACCATTTCTATTCAAATTGATATTTTTGGCTGGAAACTGAAATTGTACAAATGAGTTTTTGGTATCTTTGAGCACATATTCGCAGTCTGGTATACTGTCTTCACAGCAGGTCCTGCTCAACTCAAATCCAAATTAGGCTCTGTTCATGTCTTGTTTTTCAGTCGGAGGTATATGTCAGGGGTATTTTCTGACATATGCTGTCACCATACTTGTATGAAAAGAGAAGAGGGAGTGTCCAAGGATGAGGAACAGACTAGAACCTGTTGACAAGACTATAGCACCTACAGTATCTTGGCCTAGACCGCCATTTCTGCTGACACATCCTCAAGAGGTCACAAGTGATAACGTTATCGTAAAAATTGGGATATAAATGTCACCTTTTAAAGCAGTCATTGCTTGGTCATTGCAGTTTTTGATGTTGATGTCCATGTTTTTTTTTTTTGGTGTGTTACTGTATTTCCAGAGAAGCAGGAATTTATTGACTAAGTATTTATTGACATTGACATTGATCTTGACCTGCATTTACCAACTAGCTTGTTTGACATCCTGTTATTGACCAAGCATGACCTGATCTTTGCAAACAAGTCTTATTTTTTTCTTGCCGCTCAGCTTGGCCAAAGAACCATAACTGACAGCACCCTATACATTGGTCTACACATTGGTCCATGGTGCTTTCTCCAGAGTTTCAGATGTACTTTCTGTACCTGTAACTATATCCATTGTCCATCTACGTTGAGGGTGGAGAAAACTTTTACCCTGAAAACAATATTTGGGGTGAACACCTTTTGCCTTCCATCAATTCTCCTAGGTACACTTGCAGACAGTTTATGAAGGAACTCAGTAGAGAGGTTGTTCCCTCCATCTTGGAGAACTAAGCACAGATCTTCTGTGGCTGTAGGCTTGCCCAGTCCTTCTGTCTCTTCATGTAATCCCAGACAGACTGGATGATATTGAGATCAGGGCTCTATGGGGGCCAAATCATCACCTCCAAGATGTATCTTCCAGATTGCAGTCACACCAAATATTGACTTGATTCTTCTTTTATTTTTGAAAGCATTCGTACTTTGCAGCATTTTTTTTTTTCTATGTCTGCCTAAAACTTTTTTACTATACTGTCTAAATCTAGAGACGTGGTGACCAGGAGTCGAAGCTGACTTAACTCTAATAATACATATGCTGCACATAATTTCCGGCATGTTGTTTATTATCTTTCCTTCAGGGTTGATTTCCCCTTGATGCTTTGTATAGCGCATACATTCAGATGTTTTTCATTGATCATGCTCCTGAGGAGGCAACGGCGGCTTCTGTTTCATTCCGTAAGCATAAAGGTGCTTGTACTCTAACATTAACTCCTATCTGGGACATGTGTCTTGTTCTCGCCTCTTCATGTGTCATATATTATTTCATGCCTAATTTCTCAGGTTTTGTCTGAGAGCTGAATGTGCTTTATAGGCTACACACGTATAATTGAAGCGAGTGTGATGGCTTCTTTGTGCTTTGACAGTCTTTCTTTTCTGTTATCTTCAGAAAACGACACATCTAAAGTAATTCTTCATATCCTCCAAAGTATACATTTAATTTGGGTACATTTGTCTCATATGTGCAATTTCCAAATAGCTCCCGAGTATGTATGTGACATTGCTTTTATCTTCTTGATTGTCTTGTAGCAATGGATTGTTTACAGCTATATTCCCGGCACGGTATATTCACTTTCTAATTTATATCATTTAACAATAAAGGAAAATGTTGGGACCTATAAGAAGCAGAGAAGTAGTACATTGTATTCTTTCTTGGACTCCATTTTGGCAATATTTTGTGAAATTTTGGTAAACCTGCCCATTAATTCAAATGGAGACTGCCAGCTCTGAAATGCCTTCCAAATTAATAATAATTCGATCCTTTACTACGAGCAGAAACATGGTCACAAACCTCTGAGATAATTCAGTGCAATTCAGTCGGCAAGTGCATTGGGGGCGGGATCTAATTTGGGAGATTCGCCTACAGACAGCTGTGACGCAGGGTAAGGCTGATAATGTCATTCACAGCTACAGGGGCATCTTTGGGCTAAGATTCCAGAGCAGAGTCGGAGCACTTGCAGCTGTGTGTGCGTAAATCTAGAAAGTCAGGCCCACCCCCAGTGCTCTTGCAGGCTGATTTGCATATCCCTAAAAAGATAATTTTCTCAGCATTTCTACATAGTTTTGTGGCCACAGAGGTATGTTTCTGCTCCTAATAAAGGCCCATGCAGGACCCTATTATTGGTCTGGGAGACATTTTGGACCTGACAGACTCCCTTTATACTCTTTTCTTTTCCTTTCCTGTCCTGTGATATGATTCCTACACATTCTGCTCTCAGTCCTTCAACAAAAGAGAGTACATGACTACAGTTATAAAAAATGTAACATGTTTTAAAGTAATTTGCAGCATTTTTACCAATAAAATACCATTTTCATAATTTTTCACTCCCGTGTTCTGTTGCAAATTTTTGCCGCTGGGGGTGGACTCTGGACAAAATTAGTCTCTTTCCTTCCGCACTCAGCTCAGTACAGTCGTGGTAAAAAGTTCTGAGTAGAGATGGGTGAACTGCTTCATCATGAATCAGATTTGACCTGAATATTCCAAATTGTTCAGTTTTTTAACAAAACTGAAGAAATGGTGATTTACTTCAGATGAACAAAAATTGCTGCCAAATTATACTCTGGCGTCTCTTCAGACCTCAGAGTATGATAGGTGGAGGCCCAGGGGGGTGAGAGAAAAAAAAAACAAAACATTCATACTCCCCTTCCATTATCTCTTTTGGGCCTCCTCGCGGCATCTGGCAATCTCCTGTGACATCATGCTCCCTGGGTCACCGCAGAGGCCTGTGATTGGGCACCAGTGGTTACATGGGCACACCGAGCATCATGACGTCACAGGAGAGCACCAGACATCTCCGAAGTGGTGGAGAGAGAGTTCTGGATGGCGCAAGGAGGCCCAAAAGAGGTAATGGAAGGTGAGTATGAATGTTTTTTTTTATTTTTTACACCTCCCCTGGGCCTCCACCTATTCTACTCTGAGTATAATAATGTCACTTTTCACTTTGACATAACTCAGAGAGCTAGAAATTGGATATCCTTGGAGCCTTTAAGGTATGTTCACATATAGGAATTTGCCATGGATTTGGGTGGCGGATTCCGTCCCCGAATCCGCAGATTTTCCACCCTGAATTTGCCGCCCATTGTTTTCAATGGGAGGCAGAGATCGCAGCAGGATACTGAAATCACCAGCATCCTGCTTGATCCTGCCGCAGATTCTGCTGCTAGAGACTCCCTTCTGATAAAGCCCATTTACCTGGGTCTAATCAGCAGCGGAAAGCATCGGCATTCCGTTACGGCTAGACCGCAGCCGAATACGGTGGCGGAATGAATTCTCTTAATTTTCCGCCTTGTGAATGTAGCTTAAGAGTGTTCAAAACTATATTTTAAGCCAATTTAAGGTGTGGTGTGTACTGAACTTGTTCGACCCAAAAACACATCTTGGTCTCAAACCACCCAAATCCGAAACTAAACGAATCTTGAGAGTTTCGCCCATCTCTAATTTTACGACTGACACAAATTTTGGTTTTCACAAAGTTTGCTGGGATGCTAGATATCAGCTCCTGTGCCAAATCCTGACTGACCCATTCTTGCCTAATCCGTTTATCACAATTTCTGTATTTTTGTTTGTTTACCCACTTTTTGAGGATTGACCACAGGTTCTCAATGGGATTGAGAATTGGGGAGTTTCCTTGCCATGGACCAAAAATTTCAAAGTTTTGTTCACCCAGTCACATAGGTATCACTTTTGTCTTGTGACATGGGGCTCCATCATGCTGGAAAACCATTGTTCATCACCAAACTGCTCCTGGATGGTTGGGAAAAGTTGCTCTTGGAAGATATTTAGAGAACATTCTTTATTCATAGCAGTTAGCGATGAGCGAATTTCTCAAAAGTTTGATTCGGCAGTTCGATTCGAAGTTACAAAAAAATTTGCTTCAATCCGAATTACTTCGCGGCGAATAAACAGCTATTTCCAGGTGGGTGGCAAAATGGCGGAAGCCCTTGGATGCCGCGGTCATGTTCTCTCTCTCTCTCTCTCTCCAGCACGGACAACTTTTATTCATGTTGAAGGATCTGCTAATAAGCAAAGACACACCTACCCAATCACATCACTAGAGAATATCATGTGGCCATCTGATGTCACAAAGGTCCTTACTAAATATTCGTTACCGCGAAGCATCAGGAAATCCGGAATTGTGACGAATCGAAGATTTCCTGAAATTTGGATCGAATTCCAGTTCTGCAGAATCGATTCGCTCATCTCTAATAGCAATGTTCTTTGGCAAAATTGGCAGAACATGAATGTTCTCAAGATACTTTACTATTGACATGACCTTACCATAGCTCTTATCTTTTCTTCTCCAATCATTCTTCCAGATGTCCCAGACATCTTACTAAAAAATCTAAAAACACTGAAGCAGACAAACCTTGTGAAACCAAATTTGGGTCTCAAAACTTTTGGCCATGACTATTGATGGACTTTGCTATATGTTTTGAGCACCAGCAGTAAATGTCATAACTATTAACTGGATAGTTTTTTTAATTGCATGTAAATGGCAAACATTGATAATATTTTTTATGTCTACACAATGAATATTCTATTAAATGTTGGAAATTATATTGGTCATATGCAAAAGCACGTTCTATCACCATTATACTCTTATACTAATGCATTTTCTTGACAGTATATAGAAAATTGTGTATAGCATATGTAAGAGAGAGCTGCAGAGCCCGTCGTACGGCAACAATTTCTAGGAGAGATGTTTTTTTCCACTTTGCTAATGATGAAATGAAAATTTGAAATCAAATGAGTTTTCGGGAAAAAAACAGGAGATAAAGGTGTAAATTAACTTTGCCCTTTTCTTTTCCTCGACTAATTGCCAATATGTAACAATTTTTAGTGCTGATGATGTCAGGTCTGGAGGAGCGTAGGTATAGCTGGGGAGAGTGCAGAGTGTTATAGGTATTATTTCAGGAGACGTCTGTCTGCTGTGGGTTTGCCCTTTTGCATGCTAAAGGCAATAAAAGATGAAGACATCGACTGCAGATAAAGATAACCGGGCACCTCTGTTCTGCCAATTATTTACTCGTGTGCGGAATATTTTGTAATTCCCATTTTACTGTTCTGCTGTAATTGATTTTTTCTCATGTAGTCTAGATACAGTTCCACTTGTCCTCTGTTATTTTCTGCTGCTTTTTCAGTTCTTTTCTTACTAAAAATATATCTGATTTAAAGTGGATCAGAAAGACAAAGCAAAATGTGGCATGCACAACCCCATGGTGGGCCAGAGCAGGTTGGGGACCACCATTCTTCATTTACTCATGAGCCAGAGTGGTTGTCTAGACAAACAGGGAAAATAGTATGGTTAAACTTGTGATAATCTGGTCAAATGGCTCCTAACGTTTACTAAGGTAGGCAATGAATACCTAGACATCCTGAGCACATGGTCCTTGTGCTTCCAATCTAATGTACAGCTGCCCAATCTGGTGTATAATGTATCTATTGAACTAACTCCCGTATGGTGCTTCTGTTTCACTTAGTAATTTCCTCCGTGGCCTCTTATCCTTGGCCCTTGGCATCATTCCTGACAATGATCCCTTCATTGTGATTAAGATCTCCAGCTTGTCTTTGACCTACAGTGTTTGTCAATGGCTGTGTGCACTAGATGCCACTCAATGGGGATTTGGTGAGTGTTATGTCCTGTGGAAATCCTGTACAAACATTATGTGTTTCCTTGGAGGATCCCAGGTAAAAACCAGGAGAATCAATATATTCTTTAACTAGGTTCAGCGAGTGAAAATCCCAACTGGGTCAGAGGGATTTTCCAACTCTGCTAGAATTACACGTGAAAGATGGCTAAGGGATTGACAAATTAGACTATGTCATGTATAGGCAATTGACAACGGTAAATGGGGTAGCCAGAACCTTGAAAACTAGAGGCCTCCACCTGACAGGCTCTTTTCCTGGTCCTGAAGATAGCAATTTTAATGTTAAAGGGGCTATCCAGGGACAAGTTTTACCTATTTCCTGGTGGGGTTCCTTCAGCGCTACACATCGGTTGTCCGTGATGACATCAGCCGCCTCCTCTCGAGTTGACCCGCTTCCTCTCCTGTGTACCTCTGAACATGGGAGAGGATGAAAGATATGAATCGGCTTAAGTGCTGGTTCCAATGACAGGAGACCAAACCAGCCCAGACACCAAATGTGCAACACTGAATAAACCCTGCTGGGAAATAATTAGCATTTAGTCCCCAAATAGCCCCTTTAAGCTATGTTCAGGCAACAGTCATAGGAGTTATTATATGGATCAAAATTAGTATTGTCCAAATCCAAAGTGACTAACAGTGAGCATAGCATATGGATACTGAATACAGTCTCGATAGGTCTATGATTCCTATTTCTTTAACACTGAAATCTTTAACACTGCATCGGAAGTGTTTTATTTAAAATGAGCCTGGATCTTTGGCAATGACATAGTATTTGGATATGGATATGTCTTGGGCAGCTCATGTAGAGCTGGGGAATTAATCAAAAGATAACTGAAACCAAACATCAAGCAGTATAACCAATATGATTTTTTTTTTGATGTTAGTTATTTCAGTTAAATTATTACAATATTTGCGAAGTTCTACCTGAAGTTTGGTTTGGACTGAACACAACCAAACCAAAACTGCTATTGTGGACCCGGGGTATAATAAGTGGAGGCCTGGGGAGGTGATCAAACATAAAATACCGGGTTACTCATCTCTATTGAGCTCCGGCGAGATTCCCTGCTGTCTTCGGGTCTTCTGACTGTATAATAGCAGTTTCGCTTTGGCCATGTTCTATCCAAACTAACCGATGGGCGAACCTCGCGAGACAAATCTCATGAGGTTTGCCCAGCACATACTCATACTGTAAAAGGGGCATGGCCTAAATAAATTAATCGTAATCGAGGTAAAATTAATTAAGATTAAAAGCGATATTGATTTAGGTCATAATCGCTTAGCCCTACCTTCACGCAGTGCATTTTTCGTGTTCCTAAAGGTTTACATGACTGAATTTGGAGTTGAGGTGGATTCCACTTCAATATCTGCTCCAAATTCCTGCCAGAATCTGCATCCCATTGTTTTCAGCTACAGAACCCACAGTGTTAGACACACTGCTTATTAGCCCCAGACACGAACCGCAGTGGAAAGCTTGGGGCTGGAAAGTAGTGTGGAATCTGAGATGAACGACCACCTCAAATTTCCACTTGACTTTCCGCCGTGTGAATCTGACCTAAGAATAATGAAACTCATTAGAAAATACATTATATATCATAGTAATAATCTGAAGTTATGTACATGTATCATCGCAGGACTGAAAAACTTTAACTTATGCTGAAAATCCGAAAATGTGGTATTTTATTTTTTCATAGTTAGTAAGAATATAGGATTCTCTGCGCCTAGCATCTCTCACAAGTCCTGAAATTACCTGTAAATATATGAAACAGAATTTCCTCTCGCACACTGCCCCTCCTTGGCTTACTACATATTGCGTGAAAGTCATTGCTATTGTTTGGTAGAAGTAACACTTTAATCCACAAAGGTGAATTCTTCCTTATCTCGTCTGCCAAGGACAGATTTTCACAGCACTGGTCCAATGAGTAATGTGTTTGAGGTTTAGCTCCACTGATTTCTTGTACACCTGATAAAACTCAGAATTCACTATGTGGTTCTCACCTTATAAGAAATGTCTACATAAATAGTAAGAACACAGAGTATGATAAAAGTTCCACTATCAAAGGAACAAATACGAGACTGGTTTCAAGATATGGTGCAAAGGCTCTTGCGAGTATTTCATAGACAAAACTGGAATCCTTGCAAAATGTGTAAAAGTTTACTCTGCTTAAACACCTTATCTAAAGCGACGTCTATGTAACGCTAGGTTCACAACTGCGTTCGGATCTCCGTTCGGAGGGTCCACTTGGGGACCCCCCAAAAGGAGACCTACCCTCGAAAACCCGCGGACCCCATAGATTAAAACTGGTGTAGGTTGAGGCCCCACGTTGCAGAAACGCCACTTTTTTTGTTGCAGATTTTGTTGTGGTCTTTTGAGTCAATGCCAGGAGTGGATTGAGCAGAAGGTAGAAGTATAAGAACTTCCTATATATTACCCATTCCTTATCTATCCATTCTTGGCTTTGGCTCAAAAACCTGCAACAAAAAAAGCTGCATTTTCGCAACGTGGGGCCTTAGCTGTAGATGGGATTAGTTTTGGTGCATCTTGGCCGTTTTTTTGTGCCAAAAAGATGCACCACTTTGGTTTTTCTCCACCCACTTTTTACAAAAATCTTCAATAGTGCTGCTGAAAAAACTTTACTCACCTTTCTCTGCTCCTCCATTTCCAGTGCTGGCAAGTCCAGTACAGGTTACAGGTACCCTGTCTGATGTCACTGATGACATCCTGTTTGTGCTAAGGGACTGCTGCAGCCAATCACAGTCCTAAGTAATGATTTACTTTACAGCATGTGACTGCTGTGATGTGTCCTTTGTGAAGAGGTCACCGCTGAAGCCTATGGTTGTCTGCAGTGGTCAACTAGCACAAACTGAAGACAGATCTGGCCGCAGCTGAAAATGTAGACCTGGGGAGAGATAACTACTGTTGTTGTTGGCCCAATTAGCAGTGATATTAAACATTAAAATATATGTCTGAGAATTTAAATGTATAAGTATTGTTGCGTTCAACCTTTGACTTTATGATGCTTGTGTGCAAGATCACAAAACTGGACTCCACCTATTTTATAGCAATAACCTTTTTCATTTCCTAACTGTGGCTCATGGTACTCAGATACCCCCAGAACTCACCAGTGGATGAGAGGAACTGAATTCAGAGGGTTGTGGAAGAAGGGGATGACCTAGCAAT
Organism: Leptodactylus fallax; assembly: GCA_947044405.1. Classification (NCBI taxonomy): domain Eukaryota; kingdom Metazoa; phylum Chordata; class Amphibia; order Anura; family Leptodactylidae; genus Leptodactylus; species Leptodactylus fallax. The sequence continues at coordinate 5,116,332 of CAMRHE010000085.1, forward strand.
AAAGTGAGTGACAGATGTGTGGCATACAAGTAGATAGCGGATGTAGTGAACAGAAAAGAAGCAATATTGAACTGTTCCTGTCTGAATTCAACCCTGCCAGACTAAAACAACAGCAAAACAACCAACCAAATCCAAACACAGAAACAAACCTAAACTCTATGAAACTACAGATCCCAGAATATACAGAAAAGACACTAGACTCAGTGGAACTACTGACTCCAGAACATGGAGAAAATATACTAGGAGAACAAGAGCAGAATCTGGCAATAAATGCACATGGCAAATAATATATCCGATAACCACAATGGAGTAAAACCTTGATATAAAGAGGCTCAACCATCAGCAAATCCATTTTAGTCAATCAGGCAAGGCAGGACCATAACCAGATTCAGATTCAGATGCAAGACAAGTGCATAGCCATTGCCCAAAGAAGTAAATTAGTACATGAATTAGAAGGGCCTACTGTATGCTGCTCATAACACGCACAAAGAATCACCTTCCTCCTACCCAGACATAGCTGACAGTACACACCAGCCTCCACGAGGACTCTCCCACGAGAAACCTCACCATCAGATACCTTGCTGTTAAAACATGATGTGGACGTAGTGCAGTCACCCTCAGCTGATAAAAGACACAGTGGTATTATGTGTACCCTCAAACCTGTGATAAAAAGGCATCTTAAGTTCCTGTATATTTATGAGTATAAATAAAACCGTTGTGTTATATAGTTTACCAACTGCACCACGGCTGCATGATTTTTTCAAGCACAGTGAAGTTTATCCGATGGTGCTGTTTCTAATGCGAGAGTCCTTGTGGAATCTGGTGTGAACTGTCAGCTATCTTTGGATAGGAGAAGGAAGGTGATTCCTTGTGTGGATTACAAGTGAAGACACAGGTGCAGCGCGACAATATATTTTAGCAGAGGGACTGGACATTTTAATAGTGGTTTTCTGCCACTCCCAGGAAGTCTGGTAGAACATTCAAACTATATACTTTTTCTGTGTTATCTAGTCATCCCGCAATACAATAGAGCTGTAATTAATTTGCCCACTCTCTAATGATATAGAGGTGACTCTGCTCATTATACCCCAGTCTATACAATAAAGTTGGGATATTTTAATGTAGATTGTAATAAAAAAAAACACACCAAATATTCTGAGTATTTTGAAAAAATATGTCTATAGTGAAAACCTGTTTTTAAAAAATATGTAATTTTCTGATAATATATTCCATTTAAATTTAGTCTGACCAGAGGCGTAGCTAGCGGGGGGGGGCAGAGGGGGCGACGGCCCCGGGCCCAGTGAGAAGGTGGGGGCCCACTAACGGTATCAAAAGATTTCTATCTACATCAGCTGCTTAGCGCTACACATCCTAGACTGGTTCCTCACTCCCTGGCTGACGAAGACATATTAACCGAGTGAGGAACCAGCCCAAGATGTGTAGTGCTGAGCAGCGCACGTTGCTGACTTTTACAGCGCTTACTTATCCTGCTCACCGCTTACTGGCTGACTGAGGTTGAGCAGGGAACGATACCTGCAACTGATTAGAGCAGAGCGTCGGCACGTGACGTGCAGCGCGCCGAAACTCCGCCCCCTGATCCCTGCCTGTGCTCTGTGTGCTAACAGATACTGCAGAAAGTAGCAACAGGTCGTTCTGCAGGGTGTCCTCCACATCAGGGTCCTTCTAGGCCAAGCTGCAGTTTCAAAAGTGGTCAGTACTAAGTTTAATAGGCTGTATTTGTGTGATCGTAACAGTGTCCCTTTTCAGCACTTTTAAAAGAGTTGTTTAGTTTTGAAGATATTTGATACTGATGACCTCTCCATAGGAGAGGTCATCAGTATCAGATAGGTCAGGTGACAGTGAATCCCAAAACTGAACCCTACAGTCCGAGGCGTAGCTAGGGGGGGGGGGGGCAGAGGGGGCGGCTGCCCCGGGCCCACTGAATCTTGGGGGCCCACCCCGGGGCCGCCATTAATACATCCTTTATTTCTAACTAGATCGGTGTCTGCAGACACCGATCTAGTTAAAAGGCTTCCTGGTGCTTAACTGTCTTGTAAACCGCAAGCCAATGCAGGCTTGCGGTTTACAAGACGCTGAGACCACAGACGGATGTTCGCTTCTCAGCACGGGCGGCGCGATGACGTCACAATATCGCGCCGCCCGCACTCAGACACAGACGTCCTGTGCGTGGACAGGGAGGAAGCGCCGGCGGCTCCATTCATCATCATCGCAAGTAGGTGAGTGACTTTTTTTGTGGGTATATTAATAGTATAAGGGGTAGATAGGAGGGGGAAATATAACTATAAGGGAGGATTCATTAGGGGGCATTATGACGATGGGGGGGGGTCCTTTATATAAGGGTTATTGGGGGGTATTATTAATACAAGGGGGAGGTTAGTTATATAAGGAGCCATTAGGGGGCATCATTTATATTAGGAGGCATTATGAACATAAGGGGGTGGTCATTGATATAAGGGGTCATTAGGGGTGCATTATTTATGTCAGGGGGAATCAGGGGCATAATATGAGGGTCAATTTAATTTAATGAAAGTGGCACTTGGGCTTTATTAAGACTAAGGCCCCAGGTAGCGGGCTGCAGGAAAAACCATGGCGGTAACATTGTGGTTTTTCCCGCAGCACTTTTCACAGAAGGTCCGCAGAGGTTTCCCCTGTGGACTTTCTGTTTTCAATACACCTATATGGAAACCGCCAGAGTTTCTGTAGGTATAATTGACATGCTGCGATTTCCAAAACCGCAACGTTTTTGGAAATCGCAGTGTGTCTGCTGCACATATTTTTCCGCAATGTGTGGATGGGATTTGCTAGAATGCCACGGTTTTTTTCTGTGGATTTTCGCCACAAGGGGCCCCATCCCATCCCCACTTTGCAGTAAAATATGCGCAGCAGAAACGCTGCGATTTCCAAAACAGTTGCAGTTTTGGAAATCGCAGCATGTCAATTATACCTACTGAAATGCCGGCGGTTTCCCTATAGATATAATTGAAGCAGAAAGTCTGCAGAGGAAACCTCTGTAAACTTTCTGTGGAAAGTGCTGCAGGAAAAACCGCGATGCGTCTCTGCCACGTTTTTTCCCACAGCTGTTTTTTGCTGCGGGACGCCACGTGGGGCCTTGGCCTTACGGTGTTTTCCATCTCATTTTTATTGATGGTCTATCCTCAGAATAAAACATCAATAAGAGATAAGTGACTCCCCACTGATCAGCTGTATGAAGGGGCTACGGCGCCTGTTTATATCACACGCTGTCTGGTTATAGTGACCGTGTGATTACAGCCTTGTCACATAGACGTGTATAGGACGAGGCTGTAGTTACATTACATGATCGCTATGAAAAGAATGACACTATGTAAATAGAGAAGGGGTCACGGCGCCTACACAGGTACCACGGTTCATTCAAACAGCTGATCCTGGGGGTCCCGGGTATTGGAACCCCAATAATTTTTTTTCCCATGTTTTTTTTTTTTCCCTTTTCAATTAGGAAATACCTGGGACATTATTAATAAGAGGCACTATTTAAAGGGGGTTCACAGGGAAGTTATTAATTTAAAGATGCACTTGGGGGTATTATTCATTATAGGGGGTTATATTATATCTCTTATATATATAAAAATGAGTTCCTGTCTGTCTGTCTGTCTGTCTGTCTGTCTGTTCTTTATGTGCGACCAAACGACTGGACCGATCCTTACCAAATTTGGCACACATGTACATCAGGTGTCCGGGAATATTATAGACTGGGTCTCAGCTCTCTTGGACGTACCGTTCTTGAGGTACAGTATTCCCAAAAAATGACCAGCATTAGTCTATACAAGCCTGCAAGTCTTTCACTCATATTCCAACTGCCATACACACGGTCACATGTCCCTTATCAGCCAATAACAGCTCGCAGGCGCTTACTCTTCTCAGGCACACAGGTTTCCATAGCAACCAAGCTATGTATGACCTGTATTAGTGAATAGCAGTTCACAGGACCTTAAATATTCAGTCATATCACGTGTATCAGCCAATATAAGTTCACATTTAATTTACCAGGTTTCCATAACAACACAGCCATAAATAGACTGTACCTATACTGGACTCAGTGGCGTAACTAACAATGGCAGGGCCCCAAGGCGAACATTTGACATGGGACCCCCCCCCGGCAAACCCCCCCCCCCCCACACAAACTGTATTCCTGCATACACTATTATGCCCCATAGTGGCCCCTGCATACAGTCATGGCCAAAAGTTTTGAGAATGACACAAATATTATATTTTCACATGATCTGCTGCCCTCTGGTTTTTATGTGTGTTTGTCAGATGTTTTTATCACATACAGAAATATAATTGCATTCATATTATGAGTAACAGAAGCTTATATTGACAGTTAGAATGAGTTAATGCAGCAAGTCAATATTTGCAGTGTTGACCCTTCTTCTTCAGGACCTCTGCAATTCTCCCTGGCATGCTCTCAATCAACTTCTGGACCAAATCCTGACTGATAGCAGTCCATTCTTGCAGAATCAATGCTTTAATTTTGTCTGAATTTGTTGGTTTTTGTTTGTCCACCCGTCTCTTGATGATTGACCACAAGTTCTCAGTGGGATTAAGATCTGGGGAGTTTCCAGGCCATGGACCCAAAACCTCTATGTTTTGTTCCCTGAGCCATTTAGTTATCACCTTTGCTTTATGGCAAGGTGCTCCATCATGCTGGAAAAGGCATTGTTGAGCGCCAAACTGCTCTTGGACGGTTGGGAGAAGTTGCTCTTGGAGGACATTCTGGTACCATTCTTTATTCATGGCTGTGTTTTTAGGCAAGACTGTGTGAGAGCCGATTCCCTTGGCTGAGAAGCAACCCCACACATGAATGGTTTCAGGATGCTTTACAGTTGGCATGAGACAAGACTGGTGGTAGCGCTCACCTCTTCTTCTCCGAATAAGCTGTTTTCCAGATGTTCCAAACAATCGAAAAGGGGATTCATCAGAGAAAATGACTTTACCCCAGTCCTCAGCAGTCCACTCCCTGTACCTTTTGCAGAATATCAGTCTGTCCCTGATGTTTTTTCTGGAGAGAAGTGGCTTCTTTGCTGCCCTCCTTGAGACCAGGCCTTGCTCCAAGAGTCTCCGCCTCACAGTGCGTGCAGATGCACTCACACCTGCCTGCTGCCATTCCTCAGCAAGCTCTGCACTGCTGGTAGCCCGATCCCGCAGCTGAAACACTTTTAAGAGATGGTCCTGCCGCTTGCTGGTCTTTCTTGGGTGCCCTGGAGCCTTTTTGGCACCAATGGAACCTCTCTCCTTGAAGTTCTTGATGATGCGATAGATTGTTGACTGAGGTGCAATCTTTCTAGCTGCAATATTCTTCCCAGTTAGGCCATTTTTGTGCAGTGCAATGATGACTGCACGTGTTTCTTTAGAGATAACCATGGTTAACAGAAGAGAAACAATGATGGCAAGCACCAGCCTCCTTTTAAAGTGTCCAGTGGTGTCATTCTTACTTAATCATGACAGATTGATCTCCAGCCCTGTCCTCATCAACACCCACACCTGTGTTAATGGAGCAATCACTGAAACGATGTTAGGTGGTCCTTTTAAGGCAGGGCTGCAATGATGTTGAAATGTGTTTTGGGGGATAAAGTTCATTTTCTAGGCAAATATTGACTTTGCAAGTAATTGCTGTTAAGCTGATCACTCTTTATAACATTCTGGAGTATATGCAAATTGCCATTAGAAAAACTGAAGCAGTAGACTTTGTAAAAATTAATATTTGTATCATTCTCAAAACTTTTGGCCATGACTGTACACTATTAGGCCCCATAGTGGCCCTTGCACACAGTATTCTGCCCCATAGTGGCCCCTGCACACAGTATCATAGCGGCTCCTTCATATAGTATTATGCGCACTTCCCGCTACTTCTTCAATGTTGGACCAGATGTCACGTGAGCCAGGCATGTATCGCAACGCATAATGACATCGGACTGGCCCACCGACATCTGGGACGCCACCAAGGAGGCCCAAAGCCTTCTGAAAAGACCCCAGAGTATAATGATAGCAGTGTTTGTGGGGTTCACGGCCCACAGGCCTTACTTACCAATCCCCGCTCCTGCTCACAGCTGCCTCTGCAGAAGGTGAAGTGCAGGCGGCCATCAGCAGGAGCGGGGATCGGTAAGTAAATAGGGCCCGTTACCTGCTGGTGTTACAAAAAACACAAAAACATCAACATCAACCCCTAATGTCCCGGGCCCTGTAGCAGCCGCTACCACTGCTAAACCGGTATTTACGCCAGTGACTGGACTGCCATACTGGATTTCAGCATTCTTATAAATTGAAACGTTTTTAAACTACTCATGTCCCCTGCAGCAAAACGCATGGCTGCTGCTCGAGCTAAAACTCTCAGCAGACCCAAGCCTGTCTCCAATCTGATAAGGTATGTCACAGACAACAGCGAGCTGCTGAAACTCCCCAGCAGACCCAAGCCCGTCTCCAATCTGACAAAGTATTGTCAGCCACATGCACACAGCTGCACTCCAGGTTTCAATAACAACCCAGCCATTTTTCTTCACTGCTGTAGGTCAGCTTTAAAGGGGCAGGGCGCTGTGGATGACACTGTTACACAAGGTCACATACACACAGCTTTACTCCAGGTTTTCCATAACAACCGATTGCAGGTTTTTCACTGATATCCAAACTGAGATGCACATGATCACATGACACTTATGGATCAATGGAAAATCGTAGGTTCAGTCTTGACATACACACAGCTTTACACCAGGTTTCCATAGCAACCAAGCTATTTATGTCCTGCATGAGTCAATAGCAGTTCGCAGGTCCTTAAATATTCAGTCATATGACGTGTATTAGCCAATATAAGTTCACATTTCATTTACCAGGTTTCCATAGCAACACAGCCATAAATAGACTATACCTATACTGGACTTCCATACTGGATTTCAAGTGCAAAACTGGCCAATTCTTATGAGGTCACTACACAAACAAAAAATGAAATATACCCATGCGAAGCCGGGTCCTTCCTCTAGTATTTTATAATTGGCGGTAGCAGCAGGATGGGGGCTTTGTGTAGGTGAGGATAATGTGGGTCAGGTGCCTGGAAAAGTGAAGAGCCAAAGATGTCTGTGTTGCAAACTTTACAGAGACTGGAAGAAGTGGTCATGGCCATTCAGATGAAAGAGATGGGAAATGTGAAGGATTAGTCAGAGATGTCACCGGTAAGTCACAAAATGTTACTGTCCTGTATTCACCTAAATTGTCTGCAGAGCCCTGTGTAGAGCTGCTATATACCACTATACGCTCACCGTATACTGATAGTATCAGTATACAAACATGTCCAAGTTGGGGGCCCACTTGGACATGTTCGCCCCCCTGTGCTGAACCCCTAGCTACGCCTCTGAGTCTGACCTAAATCAAGTTATTGTCGTATACAGTATTGCCTTATTGAGATTGAGTGTTTAAGAGTGAAGTGCTAATATTTGGACCAAAACAGAATATTTGTAATCCAAATGGAACAATCATAAATTTATTTTTAATTTGTTTTATTTTCAAATTGGAAAAAAATATTACGCATTTAGAGTATGCAGTACAGTACTATATTTCCCTTTCGGGTATATTGAAGAGGAGTTGACACGTGCAACTTCTGCAGTCAACTAATAGGTTGATCACCTGGAGTTAAAGATGGTGTATTGGTGGTAGTCAATGGATTCATGGGTCAGCTTCTTGCTGAAAAATGGTTGTCCATTTGTTACTGCCAGTTAAAACACTAGGGATTATGGACACATTTTCAATAATAACCAATATTTGTACCACCAGACATAATTTCTTCCTACATAAACTTAATAGTCCACTAATTCCACCTCAAAATCGGCACCAAATTCTGCCTTGAATTTAATAATAATAATAATAATAATAATAATAATAGTCCTTTAATAGTCCCACAGTGGGGAAATTCAGTGTGTTACAGCAGCAAAGATAAGATAAGATAAGCAGATACAAATACAAATACAACATGTACAGGAATGTTCCAAGGTGAGAGGCATTACATTAATAGCAGACAGACAGATAGGACGTAGCGGGGGGGGGGGGGGGGATTTAACAGGCAGAGAGATATTTCAGTTCTCTGTATGTAATGATCTCCGCTTAGGTCGGTGTTGGTTGTACACCCTAACCGCGGTGGGGAGGAAAGACTTCCGATATCGCGCCTTCTCACACCTAGGGTGGAGCAGTCGGTCACTGACAGTACTGCCCAGCGCGATCACAGTCTCATGCATGGGATGGGACTTCTTCTTCTGCATGGAGCTCACCACGGACAGTATCCTTCTGTCACCCACCACCTGCACTGGGTCCAGTGGGCTCCCCAGGACAGAGCTGGCCCTTCTAATCAGCTTGTCAAGTTTATTTCTGTCCCTGGTTGATATACTGCTCCCCCAGCAGGCCACTCCAAAGAAGATGGCTGATGCCACTTACGAGTTGAAGAAAGTCCTAAGAAGTGCCCCCCGGATTCCAAAGGCTCTCAGCTTCCTAAGCAGGTAGAGCCTGCTGTGGCCCTTCCTGTACAGGGCCTCCATATGATCTGCCCAGTCCAGCTTATTATTAAGGAGCAGACCCAGGTACTTATAGGTGTTCACAATCTCGATGCCCGTCCCCAGGATGTCTACTGGTTTTGGAGGGCATCTGCCTTTGCGGAAGTCCACCACCATCTCCTTGGTCTTCCCCGCGTTAATCTTCAGGTGGTTCTGGTGGCACCAGTCCACAAAAAACTGGTTCAGTTCTCTGTACTCCTTGTCATCATCGTCTGTGATGAGGCCTACTATTGCAGAGTCGTCAGAATACTTCTGTAGGTAGCAGCTGGATGAGTTGCACCTAAAATCAGCAGTGTACAGTGTGAAGAGGAAAGGGGCGAGAACCGTACCCTGAGGTGCCCCCCGTATTACAGATCACGGTACCTGACACACAGTCTTGGGCTCTCACGTATTGAGGTCGATTTGTGAGGTAGTCTAGGATCCAGTTGGAGAGGTGGTGGTCCACTCCAGCAAGGCCCAGCTTGTCTCTCAGTAACCTGGGCTGTATGGTGTTAAAAGCACTGGAGAAATCAAAGAACATTATTCTCACTGTGTTCCCTGGTTTTTCCAGGTGAGACAGAGCCCTGTGCAGAAGGTGGATGATGGCATCACCTACCCCAATGCCTGGCCGATAAGCAAACTGGAGAGGGTCCATAGCGGGGCTCACTAGAGGGCGAAGATGTGTGAGAACCAATCTCTCTAAGATCTTCATCAGGTGGGATGTCAGTGCTACAGGTCTGTAGTCGTTGAGGTCCAGAGGGTGGGGTTTCTTTGGAACTGGTACCACACAAGAAGATTTCCATAATTCAGGGACTATTTCCTGCCTCAGGCTCATATTATACATATATGTAATTATACCACACAGCTGGTCCCCGCAAGTCTTAATTAGCCTTGCACTGATGTCATCTGGCCCTGCGGCTTTCCTCGCCTTGATCTTTTTCATCTCCTTCCTCACCTGGGCCCGTGTGAAGGTCAGACTGTGGTCAGATAAAGACAGATTTCTGGATTTACTGGTCTGTTGGGAAGTAGCCACATGGGGTGAATGGGGTGAAGTCATTGTGGTGAGGGGAGCTGAAGGACATTCTGGGGTGGGAGGAGCTGGTGTGTGATCAAATCTGTTGAAGAATAGGTTTAGTTCATTAAGCCAGTTAACATCTGCCTCAATCTGGCAGACAGACTGTTTATGACCCGAAATTGACTTAAGCCCCTCCCAGACCCCCCTTATGTCTTTTCTTTCCATTTGCTTTTCCATTTTTTCCTTATAACTGGATTTTCCCTGCCTGATTTGATGCCTCAGCTCCTTTTGTACTTCCCTCAACCTCTCCTTATCTCTTGTCCTGAATGCCATCTTTTTCTCCTTAAGTAGTGTTTTTATATCAGAGTTAATCCATGGTTTGTTATTGGAGAAGCACCTCACCACTTTTGTGGGTACTGTGTTGTCCACACAAAAATTAGTCCGTTATGCAGTGTGTGAGTCCTTCTATGTCTTCTCCATAGGAATCCTGCAGAACTTCCCATGCGGTTGTGTCAAAACAATCCCTCAGAGCCTCATCACTCTCCTCGGACCATATCCTCACTGTGCGGGTGACAGCTGGTTCTCTACGTACAAGTGGCTTGTACACAGGTTGGAGATGTACTAGGTTGTGATCCGATCTCCCCAGGGGCGGTAGGGCTGATGAGTTATATGCCTCCCTCACGTTGGCAAAGAACAAGTCCAGTGTTTTGTTGTCTCTTGTGTGGCAGGTTACATACTGTGTGAATTTGCCTCCTATTGTAACACACAATGCTGAAAAATACGCCTCTTGCTCAATTTTGCTGTGGATTCAGAAGCTTATTTAGCCAAAGGACCCACAACAGGAGCCACTCCACTCCTGAACCTAGCCAGTGAGTGAAAGCGACGGCGGAAACGGAAGAGGAATTTGATGCCGAAATCTACCTAAAATTCTTCTGCCATTTTTACCTTGTACACATACCCTAAGGGGACTGACAATTTCTCTACATAGAAGAGAATCCCTTTGTGTCCACTTAGGTTGAGGTATCATATGATTGTCTATGTGACTGGCCTGTCCTCTCTCTTGTCTGTGGAGACATGTATCTTTCAGTATTTGTAAAGGGGTTATACGGTGCTTCAAGTACAGCAGCATATACAGTAAAGATGCAGCAAAATTTAACTTGAATCTGATAACTTGCTATTTTGTAACAATGACCATTGAAAAAACATTTAAAAAGTTCCATCAAATTTCTTAACTTGTTAAGAGTCAAGTTACGGGTTTGCTTCATCTATATGTGATTTTACCTTCATATGTAAATGATATATAGCTATAAATTATATTACAGTAGCGTTTTTTTTTCTCCTCTCTTTTATTTCTGCATTTTGAACAATTTATAACTCCATTTCTGTCTGCCATAACCATAGCAACCTCTGATGTCTTATTAAGTGTGAATGGTGAATTCCATTTTCACATTGTAAGGATGTGTGCTGGAGTTGTAATAGCAATGTAAAATTCACCCAGATTGGATGAGGATAGGAATGTCAGGCAAGACAAAGAAAGAAAAGCCTGCAGGGAAGGCACCAAATGTCCTGGAGGATTTTCTTATGACAGTAACATGATGTGAAATAGTAAAAAAAAGCTGGATAGAGTTGGTTGGCATTCGTGTATTTAGTCATTCTTCTGCTTGAAGAGAAACTTTCACCAACTCAAACAATTCTGGCGTTACATCATTTAATAGGTGCTGCTTCACCAATGGCATAGCTAGTGTGGGAAATGGTGGGGTGGCAGCCCTGGGCCACTGACTTCTGGGGGTCCACCTTGGACCTGCAACAACACAAGCTACACATACAACAATACACCTGCCTGACAATGAAATGCATATTAGAGGAGGAACAAATCTAAGTGGGCCCCCAACTCAGGTATACCGATATTATCACAATACAGTGACCATATAATGCTATACACAGGTCTGTGAAGACCATTTAGGTAAATACAGTACAAGAAAAATGTTGTGACTTACAGGTGATGTCTCTGATTGTAATCGTTCACATTTCTCGTTTCTTCCATCTGGACCGCTATAACCCCATCTTCCAGACGTGACTTTTCTCTGTAAAGTTTCCAGCACTGACATCTTTGGCTCCTCATTTTTCCAGGCACCTGACCCACATTGTCCTCACCTACACAAAGTCATCCTACTGCTGCCCCAATTATAAAATGTGTACTATAAAAATCCCCTGGAAATAAATAATTCCCCCTTTGTGCATCTTTAATTACATTTTTTTTAAATTTTAATAGATTTTTATTGTTTTTTCAAAAAAAAGAAACAGTAAAACATAATCAACAGACTAGCAACAGATTTACAATGTAGAGGACACCCAAGGATATCAATGTTAACAGATGGCACGTCGTTCAGACATACAATTTCATACAAAGATACCAAAGCGACTAAGAATGTAAGTGGGGGGAAACAGGGGGGAGTTACACATAAGTGGGATAGGTAAGGTAAGACATAGGCCCATTGAGACAAACATTAGTACAGAAATAAAGAAATAACTGATAAATAAATAGTACATAATACAGGACCAGCGGCGCCAGTCCAATCAGAAGAAATGAGACGTTCATACTCAGGACACCAGAGGCGGATAAACTGTAATCCACTTCTCCCAGTTAGTCTGAAATCTATCCCGTCCACCATTCCTGCTAGCATACATTTGTTCAAATTGTCAATTAGTGGTCACTATAGATATCAGTTCAGACAAGGATGAGCAAGTGTCGGTCTTCCACTTGCGGGCTATCAACAATCTTGCGGCTCCGAGAACCTGACATATAACGGTCCTATTACTGTGTGGAACCAAGTGAATGCCAAGCAACAGCAAGGCTAACCCAGGGGAGCAAGATCCTACGAAGGATTGCCAAGGAGCTTCAACCTGTGCTACATAGGGAAAACAGACTCAAGGACATATTTCCAGTCCCCCCTCTCCTTTCCTTTCGACAACCACCAATCCTGAGGCGTATTATTATCCGGAGTGCCCTGAAGGCCCAACTGAAAATGGCACCTCACCTTGCCTACAAAAAAGGTGCATGACCTGCAAGCACATCCACACCACTGACAGTGTACCTATCCCACAGTCACAACGGGTGCACAGAATTAGGGGGACATTTTCCTGCAGGTCTTCCAATGTGGTGTACCTCATAATGTGTGTGCAATGTCCCACCACAGGCCTCTATGTGGGGGAAACGGGGCAGAGACTTAGTCAACGCATGAACTCACACAGATTCAACATTAATAACAGAACAGATCTCCCAGTGGCCGCACATTTCTCCGGAGAAAACCACTCTATTGAAGATTTGCGGGTTGTGGTTTTAATGGGACATTTTAAAACGCAGAAGGAGAGGAAAGAATGGGAATACAAGTTTATGCAAAAATTTCAAACTCTGCAATTTGGACTTAATATTCATGCCAGCTTCATGTCACACTATGTATGGAGTCTGGTTCACAAATCACCAGCTCATTGCAAACAGATAACAGATCCCTCTGTCACGCACCACAACTTTCCAGATTGTTTATTTTTTGACCGGTTGTAAATAACTTCTCTGCTTAGATTGCATTTTGTTTTGTTTTTTTAAGGACTCTAAGATCCTTTGAAGGTCCATGTCTATAGGGTATAAAAAATCTGTGAATTTTCAGTTTCTTGTATAACACCATGTCTGATGAAGGAAGCTAGTACTTCCGAAAGCTTACCATCAAATATACTCAGTTAGCCTCTAAAAGGTATCGCCTGATTTCTTCACTCTTCCACTACTTTCAATGGCTAACACGGTACAACATTATACTACTATACGTCACCAGGTCAGTACCTGCTCACACAGATTGGCCTCCGCAGTTGTGGGGAATGCACATTGTGTGCCTCAATGGACAGCGGGACCAGACATCTGAGCAGCGAGGACATGTGAATATGATTCTTTTTTTATGTTTCACCTATCCTGGTCTCCTCTGTGACTTTTCCAATTCCTAGGCAACCCCTTTATTACAAAGAGATTATTATTAGGTATTATTAATAGAAGGAGAGGCAATAGGGTGCGATATTTATGTAAGAGGGCATCAGGGGCATAATTTATACAAGGAGATATAGGAGAGTATTATTAATAATATTGGAATTGGGCATATTAATTTTAGGTGGTCCTCAGGGGGTACACAGGGCATTATTAACTAATGTACATTATACATTAAGGGGCACTATTAATTAAAGGAGGCACATAGGAGCATTATAGAATTAAAGATGTGGTCCCTATTCCTTGCCATGTCTTTAATGACTTCCATAAACAACTGTCTAGCTTTATTTGGGGTAAACGTAAGCCAAGAGTTGCTTTCTCTATACTGACAAAGGATAGGGCTCACGTAGGGATGTGAGTTCCCAATTTGAATGGCTACCACACTGCTATTGTATTGAGATAACTTAGATATTGGCTCACCACTAGCCATGATAAGCTTTGGCCTATTATGGAATCCCATTTAGCACAGGTGACCAACTGGAAGAACCGCTTGCTTTTTTTAAGGGACTCAGGCGGCATGCTGTCTTCTACACCCCCTGCAGTTGCTGCCACTATGGCAGCTTGGGATTCACTATGTGCTGTTAATGACAGTTCTATACCTAGGGTGTCTTTCAATACTCCTCTGCCTGTATGAAACAGGTGTGGAGTCCGGTCCATTTCTGATCTATATCTAGACAAGGGCCTGGCACCGTTCGTAATGCTTGGGAAAAATGCGGCCTTCCTGCTTCTGAAGAAATTACATACAATAGATAGGTCTCTTATCTGAATAAGCATCCCTGGCAGCAGCAGATTCTCTTGCCACAGCTGGCAGTCGATCTTTTAGCTTTGTCCTCTCCCCAATCTGTTGTCAAGACTAAAACGCTTTATAAGGCCTTGATTTTGGATTGTACCTTCCAGAAGACTAAGTCAATCCTTCAGTGGGAAGACGATCTTGGTTGCCGGTTTGATGTACATCAGTGGCGCGAGGCGATTCAGTGGGTGAAATGCTCCACTGTGTGTGCATCTCACTGGGAACAGTTTAGCAAACTTCTCTTGCGCTGGTATTACCCCCCCACTCCACCTAGCAAAATTCTATCCTAACTGCACACCTTACTGCTGGAGAGGTTGCGGCAAAGTGGGCTCGCTGTTTCATAATTTTTGGCATTGCCCGACTATATATCCCTTTTGGTCCTCAGTCTTTTCGCTGATTAATAGACTTTTTTGCTCTGATCTTGTTCCCTCCTGAGCCCTCTGTCACGCACCACAACTTTCCAGATTGTTTATTTTTTGACTGGTTGTAAATAACTTCTCTACTTAGATTGCATTTTTTTTTTTTTTTTTAAGGACTCTAAAATCCTTTGAAGGCCCATGTGTATAGGGTATAAAAAAATCTGTGAATTTTCAGTTTCTTATATAACACCATGTCTGATGAAGGAAGCTAGTACTTCCGAAAGCTTACCATCAAATATACTCAGTTAGCCTCTAAAAGGTATCACCTGATTTCTTCACTCTTCCACTGGTGACATATATGAGTGTTGTCACCAGGTCCTTTTTTTTTTTTTTTTTTCATGTTTCACCTACCCCGCCTCCAATTCCTTGATAACCCCTTTAAAGTTATGCCCCCTTATATTGCTATAGGTCCTTCAGTTAATTTTACAATGCCCCCTATTTGGCTTCTTACATGTAAAACTTTCCCTTCTAGTAAAATGCCCAAAGTGTGTAAAAAATAAAAATAAAAATAAAAATGAGCCTTTTCACTGCAAAAGCACCAGCATGTCTGCGTCTTTACGTGGAAGGTGCAAGACAGTGATGTCATCATGCCCGTCTGCGCCAGGATGCAGATGTCTTAGGGCAGCTCGTAGGCCACAGGCCTGAAGTGGATTGTGGCTTACTGGCAACTTAATAGTAGAGGAGGAAGCCTCCATCATGTAGACACTGATGAAGTTGTATGTGTAGTTTCTGTTGTGGTGGCCCCTCTTGCTAGCTATGCCTCTACTGAGAGCCCTAGCACCTAGGTGAAAATATATGCCAGGTCTATAGGCTGTGCCAGGAAGCCTTTGTGTAACAGGTCTGCTGTAATAGTTCGTAAGGTATATAGATAAAGTGCAGAAGGTAGAAGATATCCAGCAACCAAACCAGTCTCCAAAATACTTTTTCTTTTTATAAAACTTAACTTTTAATAAATCGTAACATAACTAAAACAAAAATGTTGTTACATAAAAATAATCCACTATAGGGATGAGAGCAGCTTACGCGTTTCGGGGAATCATCCCCTTAGTCATAGCATGGAGCACTTAGGAACTTTGGTAAGCCCCATTCACCTGATCACCTGATCAGATGGATCCACAGTGATCAGACACCTATCCTGTGGATTGCAAATACATGTCACTAGTGGAAAAACTCCTTTAGGCTAAGGCCCAATGTAGCAAGCCGCAGCCAAAAAGCACTGTGGTAAAAACTGTGGAGGAAACACATTGCAGTTTTTCCCATAGCGCTTTTCACAGACAGTCCACAGAGTTTTCCTCTGCGGACTTTCTGCTTTTATTATAACTTTACGGAAATCACCAGTGTTTCTGTAGGTACAGTTGACATGCTGCGATATACAAAAATGCAGTGGTTTTTGAAATCACAACATGTTCACTGTGGATGTTTTTCTGCAATGTGTGGATAGGATTAGCCAGAATTTCATCCACTGTAATGTAACACTACATGGGGCCCTGGCCTTAAGGATAAGACTGGGCAAAAATAGGATTCATGGAAGAGCAAGATGGACATAGTTGCTATCTCAAAGTAATATTAGTGCTCCTTTTAAAAAAAAAAGTGGAGAAGCAAAGTGGAAGTTTTTGGGCAACAAAGATTCAGAATCAGATACAGTACTAGAGGATTTTCTGGTGGGCTCAGACTTTGGCACAATAATGGACCCCAAAAGCGAACAGCTGATCTGAAATGAGAGATGTTTGATATTGTTCAATATTCGGTGACATTTGTCTTTACCTGGTGATAGTCATTGCCAAAAGTAAAGTTGGAGGACAAGTTGGTCATGTATCTTGCCACTAGAAAACTCTCTGGCTAGCTATACACATCCCCTTTGTACAGTGAAGGTAGTTTGGTGCCTGGAAGAGATCCATACACTCTATGCATAAGGTTTCCATCTAATGTCGTGTATACAACGTCAAAGCATATAAAATATATCAAATGGCTGCTGTTGGCTCCACTTCACGTTACTTATCACTTGTGTACTGTGGGCACAGAGTAAATACTGTAGCTTTATATTTATGCATGGTATGTTATGAGAACATTTAGCATGGCTATTAAGGTAAGGGTCAACCATACTCTAAAAGTTTTTTTGTACATTGTAGCCAAGCTATTTACAACAGTCCTGACGCTTTGTTAGAACACAAAGTCAATGCAATCCAATATAATACAATACAACATAATACAATACCCTTGACTAGCAAACAGGGATAAAGTAGTGTGATGGTCAAACGTGATGTGAACAAAGCCTAAAGCAGTACAACTGGCTTTGTAAGCGTTAATCACGGCTGAGGAGACATTGACTGTGTTTGTTGCTGCTAATGCATCACATAGAAGGCTGCTTGTCATAGCTGTAATGATAAAAGATATGACTAAGCCAATATTTCTTGCCTTTCCCTGTACAGCTGAAGCAATTTTATAGATGTGAACAGAAACATTATTTGCTAAGCCTTGGGGAAGGTGAAACCAGCTGGGATGCTTGAGTTACATGCAAATAGTAAAGCAATGCTTCTAGAGGATGCGGGAGAATATATCAGACCCTTATTGATCCCTTGGAGGCCGAATCTAAGCTTCGGACATATATTCTTATGCTTCCACTGGCAATGCAGGTTCTAAATCATGGCTGGGTGACTTGCAAGGCTCGCTCAGTGCCAGTGCTTGTAGTAATGTACAATGGGACATGTACGGATATCACTCACTACTGCAATACATTAAGGTGGTGGTGAGAGGGCACAGCGATGAAGGATGTGTCTGGGAGGGTTAAGGGAATGATAATGATCCCGTAGAAAATAGGATATTCTATAGCTCGGGAAACAAGATATTTTAGCTTCTTTATAGTTGATGTCAAGTTTTGCTATAAACCATGCTAACAACAAACTTTTCACCACAATAAGTGTCCTTAGGTTGTGTTATGTATGTTATATTGCTGTCTTTTTTATATACGGTTGCTACATATACTACAACACTATGTTTGTATCCTAAAGAAACTCTAGGGGATTTTCTAGTAGTAGAGAGAATCTGTAGAATGTAGAAGCCATAAAGTCCACAGATTCTTCATCATCATTACGTGCCATCAAGTTGATCTCCACTCCTGGTGACCATATGAATGATATTTCTTCTTTCTTCTGTTGGCTCTTCAGGCTTCTTAATGACACATTTACGATTTCTTGATTGAACCATCCATTTTCTTGTTGGTCATTGTCTTCTTCTTCCCCCATCTATTCTTCAAGTCTTTGTTGACTGCTAGATCCATTTTTTTGTAGGCAATGGCTGCTTACTGTCTTCATCAACTATAACATATTTATTTTTCCTGTTGTTACAACTCATGCTTACTTCACATTTCACAACTTTTAAGTCTACTTTTTTGCTTGCTATGTTTAAGCACATGAGAAATAATTCTATTTCTGGTTGTTATATGGCTTATATTTTACATTATTAAGCAGTTTCCCCCTCTGATTTCTGTTTTTGTACTTTGCAGTTCTCTCTGAGCTGGTGGGTGGAACTACTAGTGTCTGTACCAACACCACTATGTCCTGCTAACTGTGGCCAGATGACTAGCAGCACTAGCACTAGTTGTGCTACACAAACATTCTTAGGCCCGGTTCACATCTGTGTTCGGGTTTCCGTTCGGGAAGGCCACTTGGGGACCCCCCGAATGCAAACCTATATGCATCAAAAAGCAGCACTTTTCTCTCAGCATGTTTCGTGCGGAAACCAACACGGACCCCGTTATAGTCTATGGGGTCCGCGGGTTTCCTTAGGTAACCGCTTTTCTATGCGTATAGGTTTCCGTTTGGGGGGGTCCCCAAACGGACTCCCCGAATGGAAACCCAAACGCAGATGTGAACCGGGCCTTACTGGTAGATGATGTGACATGGGTGTTTCTTCCTATATTTCCCTGTCCACTGTATTCTATATTTTCATAAATATTTTTTAAAAAAGGCACCATTGAGCCTTTGCTGGTTATTTGAAAAAAAAAAGTCACATGGACACAGACTGAACTGAGGTATAACTACGATGTATAAATGCAGGTTTGACTTCGAACAATGCGCCAGCAGGCAGTGTGACAAACTATCAGCACTGGGTGGATTTAAATTTCAATTAAAATTTAAAAAATATTTGCTACTTGGACACTCTGGTTGATAGGCAGTGGCACGCTATCAGCACCATGAGGAGGAGCTTTGCAGTGCTGGAATCCTGGGTTCAAATCCAGCCAAGGACAACATATGCAAGGAATTTGTATGTTCTCCCTGTATTTGTGTGCTTTTCTCCAGGTACTCTGGTTTCCTCCCACACACCAAAGACATACTGATAGGGAATTTAGGTGAGCCCTACATAGGACAGTGTTGAGAATACCTGTAAAATGCTGCAGAATACAATGGCTCTATACAAATAAATAAATAAATAATTGACATTAATTTTAATTGAAATTTTTATTGAAACTTGAAAAAATGTGGCATTCGGAGGTTGCCAAGTAATAACACACTATCAGCACCATGAAAAGGATTTACATTTGAGTTAGAATTTATTTGAAAAATTGTCAATAGCAGTGTAGCGCGCTATCAGCAGCTATTCAGGAGAATTTAAATGTCAATTAAATTTAAATTAGAAATAATTTGAAACAAAAAAAATTGTGAATTGAATGCTAAATAAGTCATGAAGTCAGTCGAGTAGAAAGTCTGAGGAGTCTGAGTTGGTGTGATGAACCGACCCTCAGTTTTATATCTTTCTTGGAAGTGTTTTACTTGCTTAGGTCAGTCCTTCCCCCACTTGGAATGCGGTGCTTTAGTTGAGTCCACATTGCTGGACGATACGCTTCACTGGTTTTATGTGTGTTCATTGGAGATGGCTTGCTATAGCCAGGCACTTTTATTATCCCTGGCCAGATGGGATGGGGGATAGAAAGCCTTAACTTCATCCTTCTCTCCGAGGGTTCTGCAAAGGTGGGAGAAGGGGGGCTGCCTGGGTGCAAGGGGTGGGTGGAGCACTAGCCATATGCTGTGGGCAGACCTGGATTCTGGGGTCATTCAGCAAAGAGGCAGTAAGGAGCTCTGATCGGGGAGAAGATGAGAGGGCCTGCCCTACTGAGGAATGCTTTGAGGGCCTAGTTCTGGACAGCATGTAGAAGGATTGTTTTATGCAACTTGCTTAAGCTTGCGCCCTAGGCCCAAAACTCTGCTGTGGCCTAGAGAAACGGACTACAAGTCTATTGTGTTGAGCATGGAAGAGAGACAGCTAGGACAAAGCTGTGTGCTCAGGTATTTTTTCTAATCTTTATTTCCTTTTATTTTGGTGTATTGTATCATTTCCCTTTTGCTTGTATGTTTATGCTTGATCATATTAATATTGTATATTTCTGTATATGCTATTAATTCATACCGACCCACTTGGGTTATTAAACATATAAAATTTATATCGCTCATTTCATTTTATCCTATGACCCGGTCTACTCACAGTGTGTGAGTGGGAGGTTAAGAAAGAAGTTTGATCGCAGGCGTGCCAGGCGGCTGGGTGAGGCGATATTCTTCACAGTGGTGGCAGCGTTGTGGGATATTAGGGTAACAGTGTGTGGGTGCGGTATCACGCAGACACTGGGGATTGCGGCAATCCTATGGAACGAGCGCGGTATGAGATCAAGCTTAAAATACGGTGAAAGTTTGGTACAGTACTGTTCCCTCCCTTCTTCTTTTTTCTGTCCTATCTTTTATTTGGCAACGGCTTCCAGTGGATGGCTGGTGGGACCAGAAGCATAACCAAACGTCTGCAGGACTTGGTTGCTGCTGAACTCCAGGAGATGGAAGATATGGAAGCTACCATAGCCATGCAGGAGGCGGAGCAAAGTCCTGAGAGGCTGGCACCAGAAAACATCACCCTGCCAGACGGTTCCGCAGGTGCCCGGACCCCAGAGGTAACTGTGCCTGGAGGGACCAGTAACCCCAGTTCTGTGGGGGTAACGGACTTATACTTGCAAATGGCCTTACAGCAGATAGACGCCAGTGACTATAGCACCCGTCTGCAGGTGATTCTCCAGTACCGAGAAGCTGCAGAGCGCCGGGCGGAGAGAGAGACCGCCGCTGCAGAGCGCCGGGCGGAAAGAGAGGCCGCTGCTGCAGAGCGTCGGGCGGAGTTGGAGCATCAGCTTGAGCTAAAAAAGCTGGAACTTTGCCAGCAGGCGCAACCTTCCCCTGCACCAACTCCAGGAGCCCGAGCACTAAAGATCCGATCCGAGGACTTTCCAATCTTGGAAGATAACGGGGACTTGGACTCGTTTTTGCGGGGATTTGAGCGGGTGTGTAAGCAGCATCATATTCCCCAGGCAGAATGGGCCCGTTACCTGTCTCCCCGGCTGAAGGGAAAAGGCCTGGATGTTTCCACGAGCTTACCAGTGGACGCGGACTATGAGACCATCAAAGCGGCGCTGATCCGGAGATACCGGCTCACGCCGGAGGTGTACCGCAAAAAGTTCCGGAATATCCAGCGGGGTCCCACAGAGAGCTATGCGGATGTTCTGCACCACTTACAGGTTACATTCTGGCAGTGGATCAAAGGACTTACTGTCACCACGTTTGAGGGAATTGGGGATCTTATGATAAAGGAACAATTTCTCCAGGTGTGCCCTCTGGAGGTCCGCCAGTTCGTGTGTGATTGGAAACCCAAAACAGCAGACAAGGCTGCAGAGATTGCTGACGACTATGTGTCCACCAGGGAGCAAGGGTTCAAGAGAGGAGCCACACTGCAGAGACCCCCAAGCGGGAAGGAGGGGCAAAGCTGGAGTTCATCACAGCCTGCGGTCTCCAAGTGGGGTAAGACAAACTCTGTCCCGGGTGCCCCCTCTACTTCCCCTGTCCCAAGAACTCTGGGCGCCCCGGGTATCCCCTCCAAGTCCCAAGGAGAGGTCCGGCGATGTCACGCCTGTAACCAGCCAGGACATTTCAAGGCGGAGTGCCCCAACCGCTCTAAGAACCCCCCTGTTTTCCCAGCCACGGCAGCTGGCCCATCTGTATACTTGGTGGGGAGGGAGGGGTTGCAATCCAATGCCAACAGTCAACAGGTCATTGTGGGGGGTAAAGTGGTCATGGGATTTCGGGACACTGGGGCGCAGATTACTCTGGTGCAACCTGACTTGGTCCCTGTGGACAGTATTATCCCTGGAAAAACTCTGACCCTGAAGGGTATTGGACAAGAACGCATAACTGTGCCCATGGCTTGCGTCCACTTGGACTGGGGTGCGGGAAAAGGGATGCGTGATGTGGGGCTAGTGTCTGATCTGCCTGCCAATGTACTATTGGGAAGAGATTTGGGGCCCTTGGTGTCCCAATATGGGGTGGGAGCAACCCCACCTCGCTGTGACAAAATGTCTGTACTGAAGGATGATTTCAATGAGGTGTTGAAGCCTGTCACACAGGCAGAGGGAGGGGTCAGCCTTTTGTCTCCCCTTGCTGTGCGTCCAGCTAAAGTAATCAGTGAGCATGTGAATGAGGCATTGTGGAATGCTGACCTGGCTGTAGCCCCGCCCACATCTGCGGGTGATGAGAGCCCCCTCAGTGTGACCCTGGCTCAGCCATTCCCCCATGCAGTTCACTGTGAATCAATGAATGAATGCAATGTCAATGTAATTGCTAATTCTTGCCTTGCAGGTTTACAGGGTAGCTCTTCTGAGATGCTGGGGGCAACCCCAACTGAGGACAATGTGCCAGGTGGTCAGGTGGGTCACGGGGATCTCAGGGCCGATCCAGATGAGGAACGGACTGCTGGAGTTGCGGTGGTGACCCGCAGCCAGAGTGCTAGAGGGGTGGAAGGCGCTCCGACCCCTGAGGCGTTCCCTCTGTCACCCGGAGATGGCACTGAGGCCGCCGTGACTAACCTCCCCACACTGGAGCCGGAGGAGCCCGGCGGGTATATGACATGCACATCTCTTCTGTCTGGTTCCAGTCAGGAGTTCAGGGACGCTGTCCAAGCTGACCGCAGTCTGGATGCATTGAAGGAGCGTGCTGATCAACCTCCCTTGGAGTCGGACAAGGACCGCGTGTACTGGGAGCAAGGGAGGTTGTACCGGGAAACGATCCCCACAAGGGGAAAAGAAAGTCGGCTCAGGGAGAAACATTTAGTGGTACCCCAACCCTACCGGGTGGAGTTGTTGCGGATTGCTCATGATATTCCACTGGCAGGCCACCTGGGGATCGCTAAGACCAAGGCTCGCCTCAGCCACTTATTCTACTGGCCTAAGATGGGGACAGATGTAGCTAAATACTGCCGTTCATGTGACACTTGTCAGAGGATGGGCAAGGCGGGGCAAGGCTCCAAAGCACCAATGATACCTATGCCCATCATAACCGAACCTTTCCAGCGGGTGGCTGTGGATCTCATTGGACCCCTGTCCATTCCCAGTCGCACCGGGAAACGTTTCATATTAACGGTAGTAGACTACGCTACTAGGTACCCGGAAGCTGTCGCGCTGTCTTCCACCCGGGCTGATGTAGTGGCCAAGGCTCTGGTAGGCATCTTCGCCCGTGTTGGATTTCCCAGAGAGATGCTCACAGACCAAGGTACCCAGTTCACATCTGCCTTGATGCAAGGCCTGTGTAAGGTAACAGAGGTGCAACATCTGGTGTCCAGCCCGTATCACCCACAGACCAATGGCCTGTGCGAACGGTTCAATGGCACCCTGGAGCAGATGCTCAGGATGTTAGTCGAGTCCCATGGGCGTGACTGGGAGCCTTATCTCCCGCACCTGCTGTTCGCTTACCGGGAGGTGCCGCAAGCCTCAACGGGGTTCTTCCCCTTTGAGCTCTTGTACGGGAGACGTGTACGTGGGCCCCTAACTCTTGTGAAAGAGTCCTGGGAAGGAGAAACAGCCATCCAAGGTGTGCCAGTCGTGCCCATGGCCCAAGTGCAGATGGCATGGGGTGCTGGAGGTGGGACCCAAGAAGGGGGTGTGTCAAATGTATTACCTGTCAATGTATTGTGGAGGGATGGTTTGGGGAAGCATAATCTCAGTCATTTGCCCAAGGTATCACCATCACCCACCCAAGTACAGGAGGAACAGGGTGTAGGCCCAAAGGGGCAAGGCGTCTGGGAGGGAGGACAGGGTCCAAACATACCTGTGCCAGAACCAGAGGTGCCCCTAGGTTTGGAAGCAAAGGGGGAGGTGCAGAATCCCCTAGGACTCTCCCAACTAGCGGCTAGTGTGGGAGAGACCCTTAGAGACTGCCAGGAAGGGGTCTCTAAACTGGTATCACAAGGGCCTGGGGTTGCGAGTGTGGATCTGCAGGATGCCAGCACTCAGCACGAGGTCCCAGTGCAGGCCGGGGGTAGCCAGGTGGGCGGAGACTGCCGGGATGGGGTCTCAGCACCGGTACCACAAGGGCCTGGGGTTGTGAGTGTGGGTCGGAGGGACCCAGAGCAAGCAGGAGGTAGCCAGGTCTACTTAATTCAGAGCCTGAACCTTAGAAGAGTCTCCATTCAGACAGGAGAGGAAGAGGGTATCAGTACGCCAGGAATATGGTCAGGGACCAGCGCAGGTCCCGGCGGGGTGAGGCCGCCAAGGTGTCCGCGGAAGGCGATCTTAGGATCGTCCTTCCTCCCGACACGCTCTAAAAGGGGGAGGTGTGATGAACCGACCCTCAGTTTTATATCTTTCTTGGAAGTGTTTTACTTGCTTAGGTCAGTCCTTCCCCCACTTGGAATGCGGTGCTTTAGTTGAGTCCACATTGCTGGACGATACGCTTCACTGGTTTTATGTGTGTTCATTGGAGATGGCTTGCTATAGCCAGGCACTTTTATTATCCCTGGCCAGATGGGATGGGGGATAGAAAGCCTTAACTTCATCCTTCTCTCCGAGGGTTCTGCAAAGGTGGGAGAAGGGGGGCTGCCTGGGTGCAAGGGGTGGGTGGAGCACTAGCCATATGCTGTGGGCAGACCTGGATTCTGGGGTCATTCAGCAAAGAGGCAGTAAGGAGCTCTGATCTGGGAGAAGATGAGAGGGCCTGCCCTACTGAGGAATGCTTTGAGGGCCTAGTTCTGGACAGCATGTAGAAGGATTGTTTTATGCAACTTGCTTAAGCTTGCGCCCTAGGCCCAAAACTCTGCTGTGGCCTAGAGAAACGGACTACAAGTCTATTGTGTTGAGCATGGAAGAGAGACAGCTAGGACAAAGCTGTGTGCTCAGGTATTTTTTCTAATCTTTATTTCCTTTTATTTTGGTGTATTGTATCATTTCCCTTTTGCTTGTATGTTTATGCTTGATCATATTAATATTGTATATTTCTGTATATGCTATTAATTCATACCGACCCACTTGGGTTATTAAACATATAAAATTTATATCGCTCATTTCATTTTATCCTATGACCCGGTCTAGTGAAGAATATCGCCTCGCCCAGCCGCCTGGCACGCCTGCGATCAAACTTCTTTCTTAACCTCCCACTCACACACTGTGAGTAGACCGGGTCATAGGATAAAATGAAATGAGCGATATAAATTTTATATGTTTAATAACCCAAGTGGGTCGGTATGAATTAATAGCATATACAGAAATATACAATATTAATATGATCAAGCATAAACATACAAGCAAAAGGGAAATGATACAATACACCAAAATAAAAGGAAATAAAGATTAGAAAAAATACCTGAGCACACAGCTTTGTCCTAGCTGTCTCTCTTCCATGCTCAACACAATAGACTTGTAGTCCGTTTCTCTAGGCCACAGCAGAGTTTTGGGCCTAGGGCGCAAGCTTAAGCAAGTTGCATAAAACAATCCTTCTACATGCTGTCCAGAACTAGGCCCTCAAAGCATTCCTCTGTAGGGCAGGCCCTCTCATCTTCTCCCCGATCAGAGCTCCTTACTGCCTCTTTGCTGAATGACCCCAGAATCCAGGTCTGCCCACAGCATATGGCTAGTGCTCCACCCACCCCTTGCACCCAGGCAGCCCCCCTTCTCCCACCTTTGCAGAACCCTCGGAGAGAAGGATGAAGTTAAGGCTTTCTATCCCCCATCCCATCTGGCCAGGGATAATAAAAGTGCCTGGCTATAGCAAGCCATCTCCAATGAACACACATAAAACCAGTGAAGCGTATCGTCCAGCAATGTGGACTCAACTAAAGCACCGCATTCCAAGTGGGGGAAGGACTGACCTAAGCAAGTAAAACACTTCCAAGAAAGATGTAAAACTGAGGGTCGGTTCATCACAGTTGGGGACTGTTTTTGGGTAGAGTTGGAGTTGGAAAAAAAGTTACCGACTCCGGCTTCAAAATAAAATTATTTTAAATTATAATATTATGACAGTAACAAAGATTTGTAATGCGCTTTTCTCATCCAGGAGCATTATGGAGTAGTGTTCATCCCAACACCCACAATGGTCAGGTGTTTTATAGGAACCCAATTTACCTATCAGTATATTTTTGTCATGTGGGAGGAAAAACGAGAGGAAACCTACACAAACATAGGCAGAACATACAAACTCTGCAAATGTTACCTTGGTTGAATCCAGAACCTCAGCGCTGAAAGTGCTAACCACTGAGTCACCATAATGCCCCATATTATGCAATTATCGATATTGTGTTACATATTTACTTTTACATGAAATCAACAAATTCACAAAAATTACTTTACGAAAATTTTTCGACAAGGAAAGGGTCAGCATTTTGATGATATATTACAAAGGTTCTTATCTTCCTTTCTACCCTTAATTTATGCAAAATTAGTTAAAAAGTTAGAGACTGTTTAAAGTTAAAAACTTAGAAGGTAAAAGCATATGGGAAGCAGGACATGTGGACAAGATGCTGTAGTTTCCAGTGGTAAGTCAAATATATCACTTGCCTTGCAAAAGATCATTTTAGCATCATTTCAAGTTGGAAAAATGAAGTTAAACAACTTCATCATTTCACTAATTTTTCAGTTGGTCATTTTTATATATTTACCCAATGCAGTTTCTTGCATGTAGAAAGTGTCATAATTTTTCAAAAAATTCAAAACACATGCTAAGGCTATCACATAAGTATGAAGCGATGACATCACTATTGCAGCATGTGCACATTGGCCTGTGAAACACAAACACTATCTTTGTACTTATCATATAAAGTATGTAGTATGTTAGTAGTGGGATATTAGCCATTGCAGGGACCATGTACTTTATTGATATTCAGCGATTGGTTGTAGTAAGCTTAAAATTGACTCCTTAACATGCAATTCTGCTATTTGTATCTTGTGTATAATGTGTGTGGCTTTAATAAAGGTATTTCTTATATTCTTCCTTTGAATGTCCATCTCTGTCTTTCTTTATATATCCATCAATGTCTTTCTTCATTAGTGTTAATGGCTGGCCAATTACTGTACACGTGACCCGACACTGTCAATGATGTGAACTGAGCATTCATAGCTGTACAAAGGTGTCTTAGTGCTGCTGCACTCGCTATACACAGTTATTGGGTTTTCACACTCCATTTTTGCAATGTACATTTGCTCCTATCACATAATTCAAAAAGTATCCATAGGCCCTCATTCTCCAGGCAGAGACCTAGAGAGCGTCTTTGTGGCTTCCATTGGGCTGTTATACATTAGTATATTGCTTTTCAGCAATTTTGATACAGAGCAAGGATGTGTGTGGGAAGGTTATGCACTGTTTATTAGACACTAAGATGTGTAGAAGACTTTTTGCAGGTGGACCTTCTAAAGATGTGCATAATAAACCCTTCACTACCTTAGACCGCCATGGATAAACCTTTTCTTTTGCCAAAGATCACCAGAGATAATTCTAATAAAGTGTAACTTAGACTTTTAAGAACTTTGCTTCAGGAGAGTCCCAAATGTTATATTACAGTTACTACAGCCAATTCAATCCTACAATCTTAAGGTCAACTGAGTTTTCCCCTTGTGAATTGGCGCCTTTGTTGCTGAGATATCTGCTTTTTTGTCAATATGCAAATAAGCTCTTTGGAGCAACAAGGGTGTTGCCATTGCTTAAAAAAACTCTTTGGCATAATGACAAAAAAGGCAATATTTCGGCAATGGAGGTGCCAATTCACACCATTTGATTCAGGTGTCCCTAGCCTAGCTATCTCCAGGTTGGGTTGAGATATTGGGTCCTGGTGACAGACTC
This sequence comes from Leptodactylus fallax, assembly GCA_947044405.1. Taxonomy (NCBI): domain Eukaryota; kingdom Metazoa; phylum Chordata; class Amphibia; order Anura; family Leptodactylidae; genus Leptodactylus; species Leptodactylus fallax. The sequence goes on from CAMRHE010000085.1 coordinate 5,144,277, forward strand.
ACTTTAAGCTAAGGTTTATCATTTTCAGCCTGTATTCCACATTGTATCTGGTTTTACATAGCCAATGATAATATAATAATGCATCTTAGTTGTACTGATGGATGCCACTTGATATTTTCGCTCGGATCATACTAATAATCGCTGCTTGTACACCCAGACATAGCGATGCAGGTTGAATTTCTTATAGTACTTAGTAATCTATAAACTTTCCCCTTTGATTAAAATTTTTGCTCCAGCCGTATGTTGACTAATGACTGGGAATACTAAATCGGCACATTGGTTAATGTTTGTTCCTTTGGGGGCTGCAGTTTCTTCCCAGCAGCCCAAAATCATTATCTGTGTGGGTGTGGTGGGAAATTACACTGCAAACTTCTCTGGGACAAATGCTATTTAACCATAGATGCAAAATCTAGATACAGATGTATTAAAATCCACCATTGTAGCTAAATGCCCTATGTATAGTTTGACATAAGACCATAGATAGACATTTTATAATTCTATAATATTCTGCATTGTCTCATTTTTATACTGAATCAAAACTGTGTGTTGTATTGTTTCTATTCTGTTTATAAATTTGTATATTTCATTATTCTAGTTTTCCTATACAATTGTGTTGCAGCCATCTTGGCTGAAATGCTGCTTTGATCTCTAAATAGCAACTGCAAAGATTTTTTTTACAGCAGCCGTGTGGGCACACAGATGCATCCAGCCTTAAAGAGGACCTTTCACGTCCTCATCGATGTGCGGTATTATATACCGCTAGAAAGCCAACAGTGCACTGAATTCAGCACACTGCACTGTTGGCTTTCTCGGTATGTGCCCCAGAGCTGGAGATATCGGTGCCGCTAATTTTGGCACCAATATCTCTCCACTGTCAGCAGGGCAGGTCTTACAGCCTAGTCTCCCCATATGGTCTGTGCATGTTGCATGGATGTTTCTTAAAGAGCCAGCATGAGCACATAGTAAAGTGCCCCTTCAATCTGATTGCCTGTTATAGCTTTAAAAAAAGAATTCTACCTGCCCTGGCCTTGGCTTATGGGGGATCCTCTGTTACCCGCCTCCTGCTTTTTAATAGATGATTGTCTTTCATTGTCTTATTGCCTGCAATGATAATAAAATGAATGCAAAAAATGTATACAGAGCAGGAAATGTGAGCCCATTATCAAACCTAATGGTAGGAGTGAAAACTGCTAGATTTTATTAATGAATGAATGAATGAATGAATTTTTAAATATAGATAACAACATGAAAAATGTAATAAAACCCACTAATGTTTAAAATGCTCAATATTTAATATACAATTTAATAGAGATTTGTCCTTCCTTTCCTCTATACAAGTTATATGTATTACTAGATGAGCACCTTTTCAAAACAATATGATCTTGTGATATTGTTTCACAAACTGATATGCTGTAAGTGTCACTGTGTAGCCACCCAGTGGCTGTGATGTGCATTGCAGCATGTCAAAGGTTTGTTGCTAGCATGCCACAACATTGTACTGAATTGGTTTCATGAGATTTGGTAAAGACAGACAAATCTGGACAGATAATTTCCTGGTGACATATTCAGTTTTGGCAGTGCCTGATGATGCTGTCCCAAAGAGTTAAAAGAATGATCCTCTTTCTCTTATTGATAGGCTATCCTTAGAATATTAGATCAACTAATCCCAGACAGTACGGCTTTCAGGAATGTTTACATGCTGGTAGCTGAGCTGCTCGCTGTACGATTTGTAGTGGCAGGTTTTGGTACTGCATCGCTGCTCCATAGACTTCAATGGGACAGCGCTGCAATACCAAAAGATGCGGGTATTTATTATGCTTAGTCATGTGTCCCATATAGGGCTCACAATGTACATTCCCTATCAGTATGTCTATGGAGTGTGGGAGGAAACCGGAGGAAACCCACGCAAACACGGGGAGAACATACAAACTCCTTGCAGATGTTGTCCTTGGCAGGATTTGAACCCAGGACTCCAGCGCTGCAAGGCTACAGTGCTAACCACTGAGCCCCCGTGCTAAACTTTCTATGCCAAGTGAACAGCTCATCTCCTGGCATGTACCAGGTACTATGTTGTCTCGGAGGAGCTGATATGTGGGGGTTCCTGGGTATCGGACCATGGTAGATCTAATATTGATGACCTATCCCAAGGATAGGCCATCACTATTAGAAAGTAGATAACCTCTTTAATTACCAAACTCCGCTCTGCTACATATATATAACGTGCATTATGACATATGCATAAAAATAATATCATTATTAGTGCTATCTCTAAACTTTGATGCGCCACCTCAAACTGTAGCTATAAGCCTATTCTGGCAATTAACTGGTTAAGATGATTAATGATCTCATACCATCCGTCTATTACAGCTTGATGGATGTCCATGCATCAAGTGAAGACTTTGTGAATAAAGCTACTTGTGGATTTGTCTTGACACTTGAAATGCCTGCTGGGCTGGAGTGTGTCTGGAAATGTATGAATCTATGGAGGAGCCAGGCAAATAAATCAAATTTCCCATTCATTTTCTGAAATTTCTCTGCTGTTTTCTTCCTGGTTGCTCACGTCACTGTCCTTAAGATTGATGTGAAGTTTTTCTGGACTGCGTAGCATAAAGTTGTTTAGGTTTAAAAAAGACATTTATTTCCTGTGATTTATTTTCCATCCTTTTCATTTCTTTATGATGTAAAATACCAGTAATTGCTATTATTATAATTTTCATCATTATTATTAGATGATGTGTGTGAGGATTCTCTATGTCAACGTTTGGGTGCGTCATAACACCTATTGTCAGTGGAGACTGGAAATCATCTCCTTAGTTCTTCTACCATTTCCTGCACTTTCCATCTCATATTACTCATCTGTATAATGGACAATATATTATCACTTGCATGTAGTATAGCTATCCTCAGGTTGCGAGGGTTTTACAGAATTTAGCATTGGGCGACTATCCTTAGGTTAGCCCATCATTGTAGGGTCATTCCCCTGCAATCTGACACAGCACCTTCTATGTACATGCATCCATGTCTGTTGTGAGTCATGAGGTTTGGATGAGATGTAGCACCAGACACATGAATGCCATATCCTTTAGGGACTTTCTAACCTATAGGAATCACAATTTTACTGTGAATTATACATAATTTGACATTGCTTTGTAACCCTGGCTAAAACTAAATCCAAATTTAGACGTTCATTTTCACTGGCAATATATATTTTGTCATATATTATTATTTTGATCAACATAATAATATATTTTATTGTGATCAACAAACAGTAACAAAAAAAAAGAATAGCATAGCTCAGCAATACAATACAGAAATGAGAAATACAGGAAAACAATATCTGACTGAGCTCATAAATGCCATAAAACATAAGACAACATATGTGAGTCCAAAAAGGTATTGCAATGGGGTAGGATTACCATAAAGGTGGAATAGACTCAGCTATGTAACATTAGATGGTCACTAACCTTTCAGCCAACTTAGTCTCTTTTCATTGAGCATGTAATGAACTTTAAAAACAATGTGACTGCTTTCTGCTTGAAAAATCTCTCTAAAATTCCTACCACTAGGTGTCCCCTTATAGCTAATTTGCTGTTTACTCCCTGCTACTAGGAAAGCCCTGTTCATAGATACATTAGATAAGCAAGATGGCTTCACAGTAAGTGGAGGAGGAGGGTCTATTCTGTCTTCACCTATTTAATGGGGAGGGAAGGGGCTGATTTTTCTCAAAGCCTCCACATGTATGCAAACAGCTTACTCTGCTCACTGGACTGAACATTGTGCAAGATCTCACAGTGTACAATGTAAGAAAACTCTGGGTGTAAGAGTAAGAGGGTAAGTAGTTTTCCAGGTTGTGCTCATAGAGTGTTCTTTTCCTGTGTTAGGGATTTTTTGTTGTTGTTTGATTGCATGTATTTGCCAAGTATTTACAGTCCAGTGTTCCTGGATCTCCTATAGTATGCTCACTTGGGCCTTTGTCAGCTATTTACAGTATTTCCTATTTTAGAGTTACTCCTGGTAGAATTATAAGAATCGGTCATAAAGAGTCTAAGATGGGAAGGGGACCAAATTTATTTGGGAGAGGGATTGTAAATTGGTTAGAATATGGAACACTAAATATTTGAATGTTGCTGGTTGTCACCTGATCGGGAATCTACTCTGGAAGGAACCCATCTCTTGAGGGGTGAGGGAGATATTCAGGTCCTCCAACTTAGAGTTATTAACTTTGAAATTGCTCAAATGTCCGAACCACCAAAACTCCCTAATGAAGATGGGGAAGGGGACAATAGGGTTAGTGACATAGAGTAGTGTGGATATATAATGGGTGTGCATTGCTGCTAGGTATGATTTTGGTCCATGAGAAGGCTGTTTATCTGGAATCCAGCAGTGGGGAGGATGTTGAGGGTACACTGTATGTGTCTCCTATGGAGAACTGATATTTAATATACTGTATGTACAGCAACCTCTTCTTGTCTCCACCTGCCTTCATCCATGCCATCTGTAACCTACTTATTACACTGTGATCACATCTGAGTATGCAAATACTTGCAAAACATCTGCAGGTAGAAGCATCTGTGGTTGAAAGTTAAAGCTTGACTTTGGTTTGGCTATTGAAGCACAGCCATGGATATCATCTTTGTGCAGCACACACCTAATGGTTTTCACTGGTGTCCTTTAACTCGTATTCCACTCTGCAGTAATTGGAGGGTCCATAGGTTTGTGTTTTCTGGCTAAAATTTAAAGAGATGCTCTGCTGCTCCTTGAGTCAAACTTCTGACCGCAGCTCCTTTGGTTTGCAGTTGTTTTGTTCGTTTTTGTATATTGAGATGTGATCACAAATCCAGTAGAGATCGACACATCCTTTAACCCTGCTGTACTGTTCGCATTTACTATACGCTTGTACTGTTTCGGGTCAATATGACCCGATCTATTAAAATGTTGATTTTAGCTACTGTAAGTGTTTTTTTTGAATACCTATTTCATTATTAAACTGTATGTGAACATGGTTGATCATAAACAAATGGGATTTTCCTAATTCTTCAATAAACATTCTTCTTTTATGCAGCTTATTTCTGTTCCAACTGGGGTCGATTTCTCTCCATAAAACAAATGCATTGTATGCTGAAACATCCAGAATGTTGTAAAACATTATCACTGGCCAACGATTAGTTTTGCGTTTCAATGTGTATGTTGATATTGCTTGATCTAGTGTATCAACTGCCCCTTTTGTGGCATTATAATCTAATATCATGTCCAGCTTTTTGTCTTCTCGATTACTTATTGCATTGTCATGGTGCACTGTGCTCATTAGAATTACCTGTTTATTTTTTTTGGGAACATAAGACATAACTGTTGTATCTCCAGTAAAGTAAAAAGTAGAACTATACACTTCTCTTTTACTAAGGATACCTTGCGGCAGTTCTGGCTTGTTTTTCCTTATAGTACCCAGCATGGTAAATTGTCTTTTTCGCAACATCTGGCCCAGTTGGTAGGATGTGAAAAAGTTGTCACATGTGACATTTTGTCCTTTTAGTCCATGAGTCAAATCGAGAACAACTCGCATACCCTGAAATTTTGCAGGCAGATATAATTAGTGACTTGTAAAACTGTTCGGGTCATATTGACCTGAACAGTACAAGTTTAACAATCAGCGTGTAGCAAAAAGTAAACAAAAAAAACACTCATAGTAAGAACCCCTCAAATGAGGAAAAGTCAATTAATCCCAAGTTTCAGATCCGCATGAAAAATAATCTACAGGGTCTCAAATTTCATTTCGGGTCATATAGACTCAAGCAGAACAGCAGGGTTAACTCAGCAACTTACAGGTACCCTACTAGGCACGCACCATCAGTCTCTTTTGTAACTCTGATAGATGAGACATATCACGGCCCTGACAAAATGGGTGTGTTGTCGATAATGGCAGGTATGATAGGAAAAATTCTGCTAAATATAGGGGTGTTTAATTTTGTCCAAACTTTGTATATATATGGATTTATAAAGTTCCTATGTATTTTTGCATAAAAATTGCCTTGGGAAGTGGAAATTGTAGGACTTATAGAAATTCTGATACACATACATACATGAAACATGGCCAGCCGTGATTTTATTCACATGCCAAATATCTGTTTGATAATTGTGCAGATCTTTGTTCAACCATCCGTATGCTATTAAGAATAAAACCTCTGGGTTCCTATATGTAACCATATTTATGGTCCATGGTGCGTTCTTATATTTTCTGCCAAAAGCAGGAATGAATCCCCGCATAGGGAGTTAGTAAAACCATTTCTAAAAGAAACTTTTCTTTCGTCCATCTTCTGGGACCTGTTCTCAATTTTTATTCTATTTTTATTTCAGTCTTCTCCATACTACAGTCAGTTTTATATCATACGGTAAAATACTAAGCTTTAAAACAGTTTGCTTGTTTTGATATAGAAATCAATGGGAGGATCGGTAAGAAGTCAATGGGAAGAATTGCACATAGATTGGCCATTATTGGATCTGAAACCTGGCCAATCCTTTCACCAAAGCATCTTAATTTTTCAGCAATTCAGTGAAACTTAAAAAACAGATAACATGTATCCATTATACTAGGCTCAATTCCCTTAGTGACCCTTGTTTTGTAGTGTTTCTACTTTCTATAATAGAAAGAAAATTTATTTGTCTATTTTTGCCTGACTATCCTAAGGAGAGGCCATCAATGTTAGAAACAGGATAACCCCTTTAAGACATAGACGAACTGTCCTAGGGGTTCTAAGGGTTTCCTCTGTCTGCCAGTAGTACGGTGACCTGGAGATGGGAATGAACTGATTTTTTTTGTGAGGTGTCATATAATCAGCTCTTTATATGGAAACTGCGCCATAGTGTGACAGGTGACCAAAATTTTATCTTTTAGCTGTACATCTTTGTAGCTGTATTACAAAAATGTAGCTCTGACCATCTATAGCACCCTTCTGAACCACTAAATTCCTCAACATACAAACAATAGTGTAAAGACTTCCTACTCCAATTCACTTCAGTTTGCACAAAGATTAGGCATTGTGCTTCTTTTATCCACTAATGGAAAAAGAAGCGTTTGCCTCCCACCACAAAAATTCTGCCTTGTGAACTTACGCTTAGAGAGGTTGTATAATGCTGTCCTATACATTTGATTGGGTGCTTTGTTATCAACCCCATGATACCTCAGTACAGGGTCACATAGGCAGTTACAGACAGTACCACATCTGCTTGCTGAGGGACAATATAATTATCCTTCACTATGTATTCTCCTAAAAAAAAATAACAGACCACAAGTATAAATTTAGGGAAGCTGAATTGACATCTTCTTCATTACAACTGTGTAATAGGCCCTGTCTAATCATGAGCAGTAACTGTATTAGGAGTTGGTGTCCCCCTGTGGAAAGTCTATGTGGAACAGTCCATGCAGTGTCCCTACACAGAAAGTGGGATTGTGACTTTTATAGAGCACAGAAAAGCATGTAACAATGACATCACATGACCCAGTGCAAAAGAAGGATCCCATGAATTTTCAGATAGAAAGCAGTAATGAAATAAGTTAATACTAGTTAATATATATTTGGGGAATCTATACTTTCTAAACCTATAGATCTTAATTTATCTATTAGGCATCTAAGGCTGCCTGCACACGGCCATAATGCCTCTGGATTTTCCAGACCTTATTATGACTGTTTGTCCTGTTCCAACCCGATGACCATTGCTTACAGCATTATTAATCCCTATGATGTTAGAGATGGAATTTGTGGCTGCAATGCAATCCAGAAAATCCAGATGCATTAGGATCATGTGCAAAAGACCCTAGAGTATGTTCACACGGTGGAATCTACTGCTGATTTTTAGGCAGATTCAACCCTAAAATCAGCATCAGATTTTGCCTGGATTCTGCCTCCCATTGTTTTCAATTGCAATGGAGCAGGACAAGGAAATATAAACATCCAGCTCTATCTTGCTGCAGATTTCAAGGCTGATTCAGCTGCAGAGTTCGTAGCTCAAGATGGAAAACCATAGCAGAGTGCTTAGGCTCTGCTTCTGTATTTTGCCATGTGGATCAGCGGGCATAAAATAAGGAGGAATCTGAGGCACATTTAAAGGGACAGCTTTAAACACCTTGAACCAAAATCTAAAAACACTTTATCCACTGCCACCACTGAGACCAGGCTTATACCCGCCTCTACATAAATGCAAATCAGATGATCTGACAACTTCTGTCCTTATCATGACCACAAATAATAAAACAATGTCATTTTATTAAGTAAACATAAATAACAAAAAACAAACATGTATGGGGATAAAAAGCATCTTGTTATACACATACCAATTTTAAGAAGAACGCTTTCTCCCCCTTTTTTTTTTCTACTTTTATAGATATTTCCACTTTCTGTAATAAATTTTATAATACATTTTATATTATATATTGTATTTATATAATATATATTTCCACTTGTTTATTGCATTATCACTATATTATGTATCAAATCATATTATATTATGTATCAAATCATATTATACAATTTTTATAGCTTTTTACAATTGTCCAGTCGTTCATCACCATTTGTTTTCACTTCACTGCATGTTTCACGTGCACGTTGTGGTTCACTTTCACTTCATATCACTGTCTGTTTTTATTATAAGGCCTATTTGTTTTTTTTCATTATTATATATTTTTTAAGTCATAGCGCATGCGTGGATTTGATATGTTTTCCTGTCATTTTTGAGCAATGTTTTATTCTATTCTACGCATGTGCGTGGTTGTTTGTCCTTGGTGCGAGATCTTGCATTCTTGGGCAGCAATTTTCGCGCATGCGCTTTAGAGTATAGACATCGCGTAGTTTCGCGATGTGCGGGATTTGCGCTGGTGTATACTTCTCTACGTTCCGCTCAGTCTCACGTTGTTTGCATGATATTGTGGGGTTCTTTCTTCTGATGAGTTTCTGCTCTATACATCATTATTATTCAGGTGTGTTTTCATAGGTGATATGTGTTTTCTTTGTGGATTGGATGAGCATTTAAATCAGATCATTTGACCATGCCACACGCCCCCTTGATGAAGCCGTTTGGCGAAACGATCGTTGGGGTGGAGTGTGTGACAAGGTGAGGATACTATGGTGGTTTACTTTTGAATATTTCAGCTTTTTGCTACTCTTTCAAGGGGTTTTCTTTACTGCCTTATTCCTGATGTATGTATATGTATGCGGAGATATTTGCAGTTTCGGCTGCTTATAACCGCCATAATGTATTTATTTATATATTAATTAGCAGTGCATCCCCTTTTCTAGCAATTGTATTGTACCCCTATTTATCCTCCCTTTCATATATTTTTTGTGTACCTCCAGTTATCCTTTTTCCCCATACATGTTTGTTTTTTGTTATTTATGTTTACTTAATAAAATGACATTGTTTTATTATTTGTGGTCATGATATTTAGATTTGCATAGTTCTACATGATCCATAGTGCTTTATATAGTTGTTATTTATTAGCCCTTTTATGTGTTTATATAACTTCTGTCCTTAGTAAAACCGTGCTGGCTATTGCTTATAATACTATTCGCTGTCACATACTCCCTTATATAGTCTCTTAAGACCCCCTCGAACATTTGTCATTTGTAGGGAAACATAAATAAGTGAATAAAGTGCAAGAGCATTGGCTGCTACAAGCAATCACATTTGCTGCTTTCCTTCCACCCTAGCTTCCAGCCTATATGTTCTTTCTACCTTGCATTTTGTATGGGAATGAGCATAATACCAGATAGCTCATGTAATGCAGGGGTCACAGTCATTTACAGAAGTTATATTTCTCATTTGCTTTCAAGGATAAATTCACTTTGATATTGTATCTCTGTATTTTGTGCACACAGGAAATGGAACTAGTAGTAGAAAGTTATTCCATCCCGTTTTTTTGTCATTTCTCCTGCAGCAGCCTAATTGACTGTATCTGATTCCCGCCTTGTGCATTGTTCAAACATAACAGTTCTCCGAGGTTTCAATTCCATGTGCTGTTTATGTTTAAGTTCCAGTGGCATGGACCTTCAGGCTTGTCGAGATTGAGAAAATGTACTGTAATTGCCTTGCTATGATTTCCCCATGAATACATGAATAGCGAAGGGAGATCTCTCTTTTATTCTTTGAGATCGAGTTCATGATGCTTAAGGAACAATGGATTCAATGTACCTTCGAAAACGAGGGGAAAATCCTTGACGGTCATTAAGAATCTCATTCAGTCAAGAGCTGATCAATAGACGTAGTTTGTAGCATAGACAATCTGCACATGCAACATTTTGGCAGTGTATTGTTTAGTATTATTTAGTTGATCTCCATGATATTATAAGGGTTAAGCAACCTTAGGGACGGATTTAACATGTGTGCAACCTGTGCAGCTTCACAGGGGCCCAGGAGGTTAGGAGTCCCACCAAAAACACCTAGATTGCATTTAAATGCATTAGCGGATTACATAGATCCAAATTACTGATAGTTGGAGAGACATAAGGGAGGGTCCTGTAATGAGCTAAAGGAAAGCAAGGGGGCCATACATATTCCTGCATAGGGGCTACTGTTATTAGAGACACTTCCACATTTACTTTATTTCAGGTTTTCTATATCTCTCCCATTCTATTTAAATACATCATAGTGTTTAAGATCACATTTTGATCCCAGGGTTTGCAGCGCCAGAAGCTGTGAGGCTCACATGACTGCTGAGACCAATCAGTGGTCTCAGTGGTCACTGGATCAATGACGTCACTTTCATATGTCACGGTTTCCTCACCAATGAATGCTGACATCACTGACTGGTCTCAGCTATCATGAGAGCCTCACAGCTTCTTCCGCTGCAATCCCTGGCTATTGAGGGAAATGGGAGCAGGAATGGACAACATAGCACCCGGTATAGGTGAGTAAGTCTTTTATTTTCTTTAACACCCACCCCGTCCATCCCTGAGGTTGCTTCAAATCCTGGACATTGGTGAGACATATTTAGCTGTATCTGACAAACAAAACAAGATAGATAAAGTAATGTATTTGGTGAAACACTTAAATTAGCTTAAGGCTTAGGCCCCACGTTTCATAAACGCAGCTGTTTTTTTTGTTGCAGATTTTGTTGCCTTTTTTTAAGCCAAAGCCAAAAATGTCTACAAAAGGAATGGGAAAAATATAGGAAGCTCTTATACTTCTACCTTCTGCTCAGTCCACTCCTGGCTTTGGCTCTAAAAACTTCAGCAAAATCTGCAACAAAAAAAGCTGCGTTTCCGCAACGTGGGGCTTCAACCTAAAGGGGTTTTATCATCTCAGAATTTATCATCTCCCCTCCACTTGCTGGTTTTCAGTTCATTCCCTTACAGAACCTGCGCTTGTTGTAAACTGCACAGTTATCTCTGGATTTACATACAAAGATAACAAAGACTCTGCTCAAGAAACTTATGTAGACCTTATCAGGACTCAAAACGGAAAGCAGTATATATAGAGAGAGAGGGAGAGAAGAGAGATGGCCAGAAGCAGGGACTGAGTCATCATTCTGACCTAAGACAGTTCTGTATCCTAGGCATCCGACCGTAAACACAGAGGAGAAAGCTTTATCTGTATCAGACAAACGGGACAAGATAGGTAAAGAAATGTTTGGTGTAAAACACTTCAGTTAGTAAGTTATAAATCTGAATATGATCCTGGAGATGGGAAAACCTCTGAGAAGGTTTTTAGATTCTGGATCTAATTATGTTCCCATTCACTGATGTAGAATTAACTCTTGAATAATGTTTGGAAATGTATAGTATAGTATAGTACAGTATAGTACAAATGAGGTCCTTAAAAAGTAGCTATAGGGCTCCACTGGCAAAACATGCCACCGTTATCCCAGGACATAAATATATATTAAGATTGTGCATAGGGTTAATGCACAGTGTGATCTCATAGTATACAGTAGTAATAACAAAAGCATTTAAGTCACAATATAGGGATAATATATACAGTGATGTCATTGTACATGGATAATGCACACAGTGATATCACAGTAAGGGATAATATAGATAGTGAAGTCACAGTGTAAGGATAATGTACACACTGATGTAACAGTACAAGGTTACTGTACACAGTACACAGTGATATCAAAGTACAGGGATAATGAATACAGTGATGTATCAGTACAGGGATAATAAACACAGCGATGTCACAGTACATGGATAATGCACACAGCAATGTGGGCAATGTAAGGGATAATGAACAAAGAGATGTCACAGTACAGGGATCTTGCACACAGTGATGTCACAGTACAGTAATAATGCATACAGTGATGTCATAGTACAAGGATACTGCACACTGTGATATTACAGTGCAGGGATAATAGCGATATCACAGTGCAGGTTTAATGCACACAAGAAATGTTATTCTATGCTATTTTGTCACAGTTTAGAATCAAAACCTAATGAAGTCACATGCAAGTATGAAGCACACATGATATCACAATACAGGAACGAACGCTGATGTCACAGCATAGGAATATTGCACAAAATAACGCAGCAGAGAGGACATAAATCGCAAAGCAGGGGTAGATATTGGGGGTTGTATAGTAAAATTTATAATTTACAGTTTTCCACCACATCCACTTTCATTGCCCATAATGATGACTAACAGCACATTATGAATGAATGTAAATGGGCCCCTACAATTGCTATGGCCCCTGGCATCTGCTGTGTCTGCCACCATGTAGTTATGCCCATGTTAGATTATTAAATGGTTATTTCCATCTCAACCCTTTATGGCTGAGTTGGGAATATCTGTCCCTATGCAGTGGACAGGGTGGGTGGGATTGCAGCCATGCAGGCTGTGCTATGTTGTATTGGGAGTTACAGAAAGAGTACTGTATAGCACAGTGAGCTACATACATTACCATAACTCAGGAGCTACAGAAACTGAATAACTCACTGTCCTACACTATCTAAATCCCATTTGCTTCTATGTAAATTATGGAAACAGCATAGCATGGCCAGTACAGTTTTATTAATCCCTCCCACCTCTCAGACATAAAGGTTGATATAGAAATGCCCCTTTAAGTCAAGAAAGATAAAACAAGAAAATCCCTTAGGCTAAGGCCCCACGTTTTTTTCTGCAGTGTTTTTCCTCTGCAGACTTTCTGCCCCTATTATGCCTATAGGGAAGACACCAGCATTTCTGCAGGTATAATTGACATGCTGTGATTTTAAAAAACGCAAGTGTTTTTGGAATCGCAGCATTTCCACTGCAGGTTTTTATTCTGCAATGTGTGGATGGGATTAGCCAGAATCTCATCCACTTTGCAGGTAATGTAAAATGCTGCGTGTTTGCAACATGGGGCCTTGGCCTTAAAGTGTATCTCCAGATATGTGTATCACAAGTTGAGTAGTTTTAATAAAAGCAACATGATTTTGTGACACATTAAAGAGGTCCTTTCATGTCCTTATCAATGTGCGGTTTTATATACCACTAGAAAGCTAACAGTGCTCTGAATTCAGCACTTCCTTCTGTGTCGCCGGATCCTCCTCTTCTTGACGTCTGCCGGACTCATACGCCTGGACAATAGAGCCGGAGTGCCAGTCTATTGCGCAGGTGTCAGGAGACGTCAAGAGGAGAAGGAGCCGCCGGCTCAGAAGGAAGTGATGTTCCATGCCCAGAAGATCCGGACAGGAAGACAGGTAAGTATGATGGGACGGGGGTGTGGGCTGAGTTAGTTAGTTGGGAATGGCTAATAGTGGGCGGGCTATCTAGGGAGACAGGAATGTGACGGAGTGAGAGAGGGAGGGAGGGAGAGGGGGAGGGAGTGTGAATCAGCTCTGAATGAACAGCAATGCATCATGGTAGTTGTAGGATAAAAGAACAGGAAGCTACACCATGTAAACAAATGCAGAGGATGCCAGAAGCTCCCAGAGAAACCCAGAAATCACTCAAAACACTGCTAAAGGTATTTGGGTGCATTTATTAACCCATTAATAGCACTAACAGACCTTTTTAAAAAAAAGATTTTTTTTGCCCGGGAAAACCCCTTTAACTTGTTTGCACCTAGGAAAGCATCACATTATTTTCAGGCACTTTAGCACGCGGCCGTATATATCATCATATGGCTAATGATTTTGCCTTATATGCAGAATGTAAGAGGATCTGCTCTGATTCTTACCTCCAGCAGACACACTGGCAATGGCATCATTCAGACGACCTGCACTGGTACCCGTGATAACATAGTAATACAATACTCTGATGTTTCTTGTCTGTGTCTTCTCCAAGCCTGTGATTTCTATAGGTACCGAGAAGCAAAAAAAAAAAAACGGAAGTAATTATTTTCAGGTTTTAATCAGACATCCACAAGCGTCCACAGAGCAGCTCAGAACAATCAGAATAGTAATGAATGACACACTGGGAGCCGAGGACAATAGACAATAAACTCACCCAGACAAGTGCGACAAGGACAGCTGCACAGCCACCTCCATTGTGCCGCAACCTCCTTCCCTTGACAGCAGAAGTAGCTGCCTCCAAAGTATAATTTGGGAAAGGATCCTCAGCAGATAATGAATATATATCTCGGAATATAAAAACTATTTTATATGCGCAATTTCCTGTAATCGACTACTTAAACACACTCCTGACGGCTAAAAAAAAATTAAAAATCCACATGTGCTCAATTGAAGGGAAAGAAAGCAGAGGCTTTTTATTTAGAAGTGTGCTCTGAAGTAGCATATTGTTCTAACCCCTATCGTGGGGCCTGCTGGAGAATTCTCTTACATGGGAGATGTGGCAAGGTTGATGTTATCTTCCAGAGGCGCAGCGGTAAGCAGAGGTGAAGGGGTGACACTTAAGTTGTGTGTTCTTTTCAGTGGAAGTTCTTAAAGCAATTCTGCAGCAATTTTTAGAAATGAAGAAATACTGTGAGCTGTTCATGCCAATGTGAGTAATGTCAAAATACAATGAAGCTGAGATAGATCAAGAATATTTTGGCATTTGTGTCAGTTTAACAAAATATTGCTTTTGTTGTCAATTTTTAGTCTGTAGTTTAGATTAAAGGGGTGTCTTAGGTAAAAAAATATCAGCTTTTAACCCACTTAAAAAAGAAAAGAAAAAAAAGAAACAGCACAACTCTAGCTTGATTTAGGTAAAAAGCGTGACACTGCAATACCAGATAAGACCTATGCGTAAGGGGGGCACTATTAAGAAAGAGGCACTTTTTTTAGTCCTTAATGATGTTATTTCTTAATTCTTTATTATTTTTTCTGTATTTTTCTATTTTTTGTCTTCAGTTTTTCTATTTATAAAATTTCTAGATAAAGGAGCTTTTAGGACTTTCTTTTAAAAAGAAGATGTTATGGTTAGATGCAAGGCCACAATAAAAGCAACAGCAAGGAATTGGCTGATAGCTTCGAGCAGTAGAGACAGCTATCTACAACAAGCACACCTCTGCGAGCCAAGACAGACCCCTAGACACCTTCACCAGAACTCGTTGCGAGACAAGATGGACTTGCGCCAAATCTGGCAGTCTGAATTGTCACCAAACAGTTAAATGTACTAATAATGAATGCACTGCTGCAGATACAAACTTCTTATAAAGTAGCGTAGACAGAACAGAAGTCGTACAGCAGGGTCAAAACCAGGAGAGAACAAATAAGCAGAGAAGGGAGACAAAAGCAATATCCGAGAAACTAGCCAAGGGTCAAAAATCCAGTCGGGAACATCACAACAGAATCAGAGTCAAAAGCGGAATCCAAGGAGCAAGCCAGAGGTCACAAGTCATACAGGTACACACAAAACGGAAGCCAAACTAGTAGTAGCAAACTAACTAGTCAGCACAAGTGTCAGGAGGGCGTGGTCTTATACAGGCCTCCTCAGCTGCTAACTGGACCAAGCCAGGAAGCCTCTGAAAGTGCAAAAGCTTCCCAGGCTGCATGGTAACGACAAAGGTGCAGCAGCCAGATAAAGACTCCTGACAAAAGCGTTTACAAACTTACTACTACTACTATTACTACTAACAGATATAGCAACGTTTAACTTGATATTTAAAAAAAAATCTTTATTTTTCTTGATAAAAATACAAACTGCATGTTACAATAAATATACACATGAATTGAAAAATATAGACCCCTCCCATTTCTTGTTAACTCACAGGCAGGGGCATAACTACCGGGGTAGTAGTGGTAGCGGCTGCCACAGGGCCCGGAACATTACGGGGCCCGGAGCCCTATGGCAGTCGCTACCGCGAACCCCACAATCACTGCTATCGTTATACTCCGGGGTCTTTTCAGACCCCGGAGTATAACGATCGGGGGCCCAGGGGAGGTGAGCGAACATAAAAAACACTGTAACTCACCTCTCCGCAGGCTTTGGGCCTGTTTGGTGACGTCCCAGACGTCAGCCGACGTCATTATGCGTTGCGACGCCGGCCTGGATCGCGCGAGATCCGGTCCGACTTTGAAGATGGCCGAAGTAGCGCACGGGAGTGCACCGGAGCGAGGAAGATGTAAGTTGCAGTGTTTTCTATGTTTCTATCCTCCCCTGGGTCTCCGATCATTATACTCTGGGGTCTGAAAAGACCCCAGAGTATAATAATCGTTCATGGGTGGTCCACTATGGGGCATAATACTGTGTGCAGGGGCCACTATGGGGCAAACTACTGTGTGCAGGGGCCACTATGGGGCAAACTACTGTGTGCAGGGGCTACTATAGGGCAAACTACTTTGTGCAGGGGACACTATGGGGCAAACTACTGTGTGCAGGGGCTACTATGGGGCAAACTACTGCGTGCAGGGGCTACTATGGGGCAAACTACTGCATGCAGGCGCCACTATGGGGCAAACTACTGTGTGCAGGGGCCACTATGGGGCAAACTACTGTGTGCAGGGGCCACTATGGGGCAAACTACTGTGTGCAGGGGCTACTATAGGGCAAACTACTGTGTGCAGGGGACACTATGGGGCAAACTACTGTGTGCAGGGGCTACTATGGGGCAAACTACTGCGTGCAGGCGCCACTATGGGGCAAACTACTGTGTGCAGGGGCCACTATGGGGCAAACTACTGTGTGCAGGGGCCACTATGGGGCAAACTACTGTGTGCAGGGGCTACTATGGGGCAAACTACTGCGTGCAGGGGCTACTATGGGGCAAACTACTGCGTGCAGGCGCCACTATGGGGCAAACTACTGTGTGCAGGGGCCACTATGGGGCAAACTACTGTGTGCAGGGGCCACTATGGGGCATAATATTGTGTGCAGGGGCCACTATGCTGCATAATACCGTGTCCAGGGGCCACTATGGGGCATAATACCGTGTGCAGGGGCCACTATGGGGCATAATACCGTGTGCAGGGGCCACTATGGGACATAATACCGTGTGCAGGGGCCACTATGGGGCATAATAGTGTGCTCAGGAATGCGGTTTGTGTGTGTGGGGGGGTTGGGGGCGGCGGTTTGGGGGGGTTGGGGGCGGCGGCTTGGGGGGGCCCCATGTCAAATGTTCGCCTTGGGGCCCAGCCAGTCTTAGTTACGCCACTGCTCACAGGTGAGTTAGAAGTGGTACTATGTCTCATTAGGAGATGCCTCCGTGAAGCGGAACAGGGACTTATTAGATCATGCATGCCCTGCTAAGAATTTTTTTAAAGCAAAAATAAAAACAACAACGCCGAGCGGCACATAGCGTAATATTGCTTGAAAAATAGGTTGTACATAGATAATTGTGTTGAGAACAGGAGGTAGTCAAATGATTGGAGAAACAACAAGGATCATCCACTGAAAGTATGGTAGAAAGCCACTAAGTAACACAAAAGCACTGGTCTGTATTATAGTGAGTGTTCAACTGGCTGGGTCTGATGGTAAACAGTACACCTTCAATTGGTGATCTCACAACCAGGATAGTTAGATATTATGGATGTTAATATAGGTGGGTTCTCACCTTTTCAAGTTGTGCTGGCCCACAACTAATACAGTGGATGGATCCAGAGTATGTTTTGGTATATGTGAGCTGCGGAACCTCTAGGCGTCAGAATCTCCTGGATCCAGACGGTATACAGGTAATGGATTGGTAGGAGAATCTCCCAAAAAATGAGGTGTGGGGACCGCGCTTCACCAAAGATTCTTTATTATACTCAAATAACACAACGCGTTTCGGGGGAAATCAAATCCCCTTTATCAAGTGTATTTTTAAATTTAACTCTCTAACACCAGCTGGGCTTAATGAAGCACTTGAGTCTGTATATGACTAGGTATTCTAAGGCGTGTGTATATATTTGCATATGCACACATCGCCGGCATTATCTTCTCTCCTCCAGTACATTCGTTTCAACCCATACGCATATGTATTATCATCATTTTTGTTCTATGCCTATCACATATAATTATTATGTATATATTTGTATATAGTGAAATATATTTCTTAGCCGTAATCATATGTTTATTACCCATTTTCATTTTTCATTTATCCATGTATTATGATACATTCTCTAGCCCCAGTCATATGAGCATGATGTCCGCCCTCTCATTACTCATTAACATTATTTCTTCTTTTTAGTGCTATATTTCATAACAACCATAGTTCAGATCAGTCCTGCGCCCTACACAGAAACATATGACTCAGAGCGGGAGATCGCTACACACATGCACAGTAGCGATCTCCGGACGCAAATGAAACCTTTAGCATTACCAATTGATGAATTTTTTTTTTTTTTTTTTTTTCCTCTTCTCAGTTAAAACCTTTTTTTTTTTTTCTCTCTCAATTTAAACTTTACCCACAAGTTTGAACCCCTCCCCCTAGGGGTGGTCCCATTTCACCATACCTATATAAGCCTTTCTGAAAGTGGTCTCCACTTTTACTTCTCATTCACTTCAGATCTCACAGCCTACCTCCTCAGGCTGGTAAATACCAAAAAACATTGGTTTATACCTTTTTATTTATAGTTTTTACTCTTATGTGCATTTTGATTTTATATTGCATTTATTAGCCTTTTAGCTTTACTTATTTATTTATTTATTTTTTTGAGTACATTCATTACCACTATTTATTCATTTATTTATTTAATTATTTATCTATCCATGATAATACTATCTGGTGGAATACTTTTCTTTTAACCCATAGAATGGTATCATTAATTTCACTGGTTCTAAATTCCAATTACTGACTCTTTACATGTGTATTCTTTTATTGTTTTTATGTTTAGTCTCTTGTACACTTGATAAAGGGGATCTGATTTCCCCGAAACGCGTTGTGTTATTTGAGTATAATAAAGCATCTTTGGTGAAGCGCAGTCCCCACACCTCATTTTTTGGGAGATTCTCCTACCAATCCATTACCTGCTAAGAATTTTGGGTAAGGAATATTCAAATATGACATCCTCTTAGTTATTTTCCAAAAAGTGGCACTGGAGCTCGTTCTTCTTAACTCACAGGTGAGAAAAGAAAAAAATTTAATAATTAAGCATATGGCCCATGCACAAGGCTATATCACTAGCAGTATGTTTAACGTCAAGCATCCAGTCCTAGTAAATCAGGAAACCTTACATAAGACCACTTTCATATGGCAGCATTTTAAAGTGTACCTAACCTTTAAACAAACTTTACATAAAGCAAAAGTATAGTATGCGTACATGGAATATTATTTGTGGCCACTAGATGACTTATATTTTGCATTATTTAGCACTTTTCCCCTGGGCAGGTTCAATCTGTAGTTTGCAGTTCTCTCTGAGCTGATGGGTGGAGACTGCCATACCATGCACACAATAAGTAGAAGAACATTTGCTTGATATCGGTCCTACTTTCTCTCAGAAACAGCTCCAGGACCATGCAGGACAAATATAGGGAAGTACTGACATGTACCAATGTGAAAAAAGCACTTTGGTTTTGATAACAAGCTCCTACTTAGCTCCAGCATCAGGTTATACCTGTGTTTCTGCTGCTATTCCACTCTACTTGTGCCCACTCCTCTCCATTCCCTCTTCATAGTCTTACAATACATATGTGTAATCTGAGTCACACGACCTAAAGTTCGTCTGAAGTTGGATATAGCAGAGATATTTTTAGCAACTGGAAGAGGAGCAGGGAAATAGCCTGATAATAGCAGAAAGAGGAAATGAGATAAGATCTATTACAAAGTGTGTTATAATTGTCTGTACTATTATTGATTTATGCAAAAATTGTTCAAAATTTACTAATCATTTTTGCATTACTATTTTTAAGCTAAAACCAGGAGCAGATCCAAAACATGGAGACTAAACTCTCCATTATATTTCCTCTGTAGTATATGTTACACTCCTGGTCAGCCCCATATATATGATATGATCTTTTGGTCTTGCCAAAATCAGCAGGTTGTCCTCTTGTCCTACGGGAATAGGGCCTTTAGTTATATACAAAGGTACTTAATCGATTGCTAAACTTTTCTTCGTCTTTTTTATATCCTTTGTATGTTTAGGCCTTCCTACTAGTCTATGGGGATTTGTGCTTTCAAATTGTCCTGCCCAGGTGTGAGTACAATGGGTCTCAGAATGGAGACCTCTGATGGACCCAGCGTACCTCCCTTCACCTCTGGTCATGGTCACTTGTGTATTGTGGGATATATAGTAAGACCGATTCCCTTTCTTATCCACAATGACAGTGTTAGGTTTATACTTCTTGTGGCTATACTTTATATATTAATTCATAATTATATTATGTTGCTAAAGTAGAACTTTACTGTCTTAGGAATGTATTTCAGTCTTGAGTTTTGGAGTTAGAAATATTGCAATAAACACAATGACTAAAATAGACATGTCTGATGTGGGACAGATTGAGTTTGTGATATTGAAGCCCTACTAGGACAGCTGGAATGATTGAGTTATTTGTGAGTAGTGTGATTTCAGAGGATGAGAAGCTATTTGTCTTCATTCCAATCGATGTTCCTCTCCTCCACACTTCTACGCTGTAGTCTAAAAACTTTTCTTTCTTCTGTGGCATACAGTACCAGAAAGTGTCAGCACTTTGAAGCTATGAATAGACTAGAAGCCGTCGTAATAAGTAGATTTCGACAAATCACTCAGTGCGGCTCTTCATGTATAAGGGCACTCTACATAGAGTTCTACAGACTTTCATCCCGTGCTTCAGGCACACTTAATTGTCATGTCATGCCCATTATATTGATAGGTAAAGTTTAACAATTCATACGCGTGCCATTGAGTTATGGCACAGAATTCAATCTTCAGTATGTGAATTTAGAAGATAAAATGAAATACCTGACATGAAGAGGAAGCTTCTGGAACATGTCCTAAAATAGTTCTAATCCTAATAAACACATTGGTCGGATTATACTATTCCACCTATGCTGGAAAACTGGTATAGATCTGGCACATCTTTAGTGCACAGTGCATTTTTGTGTCACTTTGCGCTTTTGCCACCTTGTTTGCCACTTTGTAAGAAAGTGGAAGAAGCAGGTCAGGGATCAAGGTGCTACAGGGATGTCTCAGTCTGTCAAATTTACTATAACTCACACCAGAAAAGTAGCATGAGTTATACCTCAATCCAATGCCAGTCCTTGATCTCACACTGGACCTTCCATATTGCGCCAAATTTCTTAAGAGGCAGGAGCCTCTTATTGGTGTAGCAAATGCTAGTCTTAATAAATTTTCTCCACTGAACGCATGAGTAAAGTCAGCTCATGTGATATTCAGGCACCATCTCCCAAGTGACAGAACTTGATGGTGTTGGAAAATTTTAACATGGTTGCTTGCATGGTGCCACATCTGCCCAAATGTTGTGTGTGGCAATGCAGTTCAGCCCCATTTCAGCTGTGATTACATTGTGTCTGAACTGTATACGTTGGGAGTAATCCCTGACATGTAGCTAAAGGCTCTTCTGTATGCCACTGTATAGTCATCCAATAACATACTTGTTAAAAGTAAATCATGAAATAAGAATTTTTCAGTGGTTATATTCAGTTATAAAACATTATCCTTACCCGCAGGTATTGAGGATGAATGTGTGGCATGAAATGGTGTGTTGGCAGGGATCAGCTCACCTTGCTCTGCCTGGTAACTTATGTGATGACATTTTCACAAAAAGTTGCAATATACTAGTGAGTGCCAGGCTACCTTCTTCAATACATCGCAGCACAGGGTACTGTCGGGTACTCTATTTTCTTTGTATGTCGTGTTCCCGATAGCACCAGCTCTTCATACTTGAAAGAAGTCCTTTGTCCTTGGTGTTAAAATGTCCAGCACAGAACTGTAATATAATGTGAATTTCTCAAGAAAAGAGTAAAAAAAACAAAACAATTTACAAAAAGAAAACAATTTACATACCTTTTTTAGCCAGACCGAAAATCTAGAAAAATGACGATCCAGCACCAATTACACATCATGGATTAAAGGAATGTTACTGTATACAGTGTATTAACCCTTTCCCGCAGATGAACATACCATTGTATCTAGTGTTTTTACCACAGATGTCATGATGGTTTGCCCAGTTTATGGCATGAGCACAGGTAGGCAACCGAGCCACCGATCAACTGTAAGTCAAAGGTATGTAGTCCATTGGACCATGCAGGCCTCCCAATAAATTCATGTTATATTCTCCAATTTAATACAATGAGTTAATATGTTGTTCTTAGACAAAATATAGAGACCTAATATCTGCTCCATGTAGAAAGATTGAATGTTGTTGTTTCTGGGGTCCAACCAGCCGTGGAGGCTTTAACATTATGTGACCTCTATTGGCAGTTCTACAAGAGGTCGCCTTGTTGAAATTTTATTAACTAGTAGATTTTCTTCTGAAAAGCCCATGGTGATATCACCAAAAAATGTACACTAGTTTATCAGAACAATCCACTTTGGTATCATTGGCACATATCAATTCTTGAATCCAATATCATGGACATAATATTTTGTTAGAGAAACATAGGTACATTCTCAATAATCTATCATCCAACATCAACTGAGATCTATAATTTGGCAACCAGGGTTGGGCTGGCACGGGAGCTGAAAACAGTGTAGTGACAGCTTAACAAAAGTCAACTTATATCAATTTTGACCGTGAAAACATAAAAAGTAAGGATAAAAACCAAACAAAATATAAGCCAAATCAATGCTAAAGTATGTAATGAACTGAAATACGTGTAAGTGTGAAAAAAAACAAATAAATTGTAATAAATGTATGTCGAAATGTGTACTAGTGTAATAAGGATGTGAATGTGTAACTGGTATGTGCTAAGTAAGTGTAATAAAATATATCTATATAAAAGGTATATCATATGTAAAAGTGTTATGATATAAAAACACTATATAAACAGCAGATGCTCTGCAAATGTTATGTCAAGAATCACTTTGCAGAGTTGTTTCTACTCTGACATGAGAGTTCAGTATAGTTTGTCCTTTTTGACAGTCCCTTTTATGACAATGCAACTAAAATAGAAAGTTAAATAGTACCTATCATTTTCAGAAAGTTCTGAATGTCATAGTGACATGTCAGAAGTGTTGATCAGTGAGCGTCTGGATCCGGAGCCCCCCATCAATCTCTAAAACAAAGGGGCAGAAGCGCTCAGAGAACTGAGCACACAGTGTATAGATTCATGGAAAGTCTATAGATAAAAGAACTATAGATCAGATCCTGGAATGAATCTCCAAAACCAGACCCCCTTAATAAATCAAATCCCAGACCTGAATCCTAAATAATGTCAGACCCTGAAATAAATGCAGAACTTAAACCAGATCTCTAAATAAATTTAGAGCCCATATCAGATCCCTAAATAATCACAAACCAAATCCCTTAATTAATACAGACCCAAGGCTAGGCCCCAGACCACTTACCCATCTCAATACTTGGCCCCTCTTCAGTTCCAAGCATTGGTCCACATTTACAGTCTGAAAATGTGCTAAATGTATCACAGTGATCAATGCTGGACGATAAATCTAGAATTTTTAGATGTCCACTTTGAGAAGGTGACAGGCACGTGCTGGGATCACGTTATGTATCCCCCAGGTTCCTCAAATATAACTAGTGATGGTATGGTCCAGGGCTGCTAGGGAGTAGGCCTCAGCCCAGGTGTGATGGCTATTTCTCAGTTTTTTTTTTTTAAATAAACATAATAGGACAAAACCCCTTTTTACCAGATTTTGTGTCCCTGTCTCTGACTGTTTTAGACTGGGTGCCTGCATCCGAAACACCATATGTGGAGGATAGCATGGTAGCAGCAGCAGAGCGGACCCAAACAGTCAGAAACAGGGACATAAAATCTGGTGAAAACTGGTTTTGTCCTGTTATGTTTATTTTGAAAAAACTGATAAATAAAATAAAGCCTTAACTTCAGGCAAAACACAAATTAGAACCTGCTCGTCTGAGCTCTAACTAATACAAAACCAGACCTAACAATATGTGTTGCTTGCTTCAGCCACACGAAGAGAACAAAATTGCACACAGTTCTCACCAGACTATAGTACTCCAGGACAGACCCAAGTGTGTCCACTCTATTCCAGGATCTGCCCAGAGAGAAGGCTTTACAGCCTTTTTATTTGGTTCAGTGATGAGCCCAGCCAACAGTGTATTTCCCTTGTGAATTGGTGCTTCTGTTGCCTAGGTGCCTCTTGCCATTGCTCTAGAGAGATATGCAGCAATTTCCCCATTACCCCAAATAATTAATTTGCATATTGACCAAAACTGCAATATCTCGGCAACAGAGGCTGCGATTCACAAGTGCAAAACACCACTTGATTCCGGTGACCCTAACCTACAGTGGGGAAAAAAAGTATTTAGTCAGCCGCCTATTGTACAAGTTCTCCCACTTAAAAAGAAGAGAGAGGCCTGTAATTGTCATCATAGGTAGACCTCAACTATGAGAGACAAAATGAGAAAACAAATCCAGAAAATCACATTGTCTGATTTTTTTAAGAATTTATTTGCAAATTATGGTGGAAAATAAGTATTTGGTCAATAACAAAAGTTCATTTCAATACTTTGTTATATATCCTTTGTTGGCAATGACAGAGGTCAAACGTTTTCTGTAAGTCTTCACAAGGTTGGCACACACTGTTGCTGGTATGTTGGCCCATTCCTCCATGCAGATCTCCTCTAGAGCAGTGATGTTTTGGGGCTGTCGCTGAGCAACACGGACTTTCAACTCCCTCCAAAGGTTTTCTATGGGGTTGAGATCTGGAGACTGGCTAAGCTACTCCAGGACCTTGAAATGCTTCTTACGAAGCCACTCCTTCGTTGCCCTGGCGGTGCGCTTGGGATCACTGTCATGCTGAAAGACCCAGCCACGTTTCATCTTCAGTGCCCTTGCTGATGGAAGGAGGTTTGCACTCAAAATCTCACAATACATGGCCCCATTCATTCTTTCATGTACACAGATCAGTCGTCCTGGTCCCTTTGCAGAGAAACAGCCCCAAAACATGATGTTGCCACCCCCATGCTTCACAGTAGGTATGGTGTTCTTTGGATGCAACTCAGCATTCACTCTCCTCCAAACACGACGAGTTGTGT
Organism: Leptodactylus fallax; assembly: GCA_947044405.1. Taxonomy (NCBI): domain Eukaryota; kingdom Metazoa; phylum Chordata; class Amphibia; order Anura; family Leptodactylidae; genus Leptodactylus; species Leptodactylus fallax. The sequence continues at coordinate 5,169,720 of CAMRHE010000085.1, forward strand.
TTCTACCAAACAGTTCTACTTTGGTTTCATCTGACCATATGACATTCTCCCAATACTCTTCTGGAACATCCAAATGCTCTCTAGCAAACTTCAGATGGGCCCGGATATGTACTGGCTTAAGCAGGGGGACACGTCTGGCACTGCAGGATCTGAGTCCCTGGTGGCGTAGTGTGTTACTGACGGTAGCCTTTGTTACGTTAGTCCCAGCTTTCTGCAGGTCATTCACTACGTCCCCCCGTGTGGTTCTGGGATTTTTGCTCACCGTTCTTGTGATCATTTTGACCCCACGGGATGAGATCTTGCGTGGAGCCCCTGATGGAGGGAGATTATCAGTGGTCTTGTATGTCTTCCATTTTCTAATTATTGCTCCCACAGTTGATTTCTTCACACCAAGCTGCTTGCCTATTGCAGATTCAGTCTTCCCAGCCTGGTGCAGGTCTACAATTTTGTTTCTGGTGTCCTTCCACAGCTCTTTGGTCTTCTCCATAGTGGAGTTTGGAGTGTGACTGTTTGAGGTTGTGGACAGGTGTCTTTTATACTGATAACAATGTCAAACAGGAGCCATTACTACAGGTAATGAGTGGAGGACAGAGGAGCCTCTTAAAGAAGAAGTTACAGGTCTGTGAGAGACAGAAATCTTGCTTGTTTGTAGGTGACCAAATACTTATTTTCCCCCATAATTTGCAAATAAATTCTTAAAAAATCAGACAATGTGATTTTCTGGATTTGTTTTCTCATTTTGTCTCTCATAGTTGAGGTCTACTTATGATGTCAATTACAGGCCAGCCTCATCTTTTTAAGTGGGAGAACTTGCACAATTGGTGGCTGACTAAATACTTTTTTCCCCACTGTATCTATCTGTGGGGCTGGGTTGATATGCAGGCTTCTGGTGATAGACTTCATTTAAAGGCTTTTTCCCATGAAAAAAGTTATATTTATCTTTCAGATCAGTAGGGTCTGATCACTCACAACCCTGCTGATCATCCCCTGTTCTGAATGGAGTGGTGGTCGTTCAGCGCATGCACCGCTCCATTCATTTCAGTGGGAGTGCCAGAGATAGCTGAATACTGTACTTCTGCTGTCTCTCATGCTCCCATTAAAATGAATGGAGCATTCATTACTGTATGTAGCTGCCCGACCACTGCTCCATTTAGAATGGGATTTGAAAGTCCCTGCTCTCCTGATCAATGGTTGGACCCCTACTGATCTGTAAGTTGTCTCCTGTCCTATGGATAGGGGATAACTTATTTCATGTGAAAATTCCTTTAAGGATATAAACCATATCAATACAACTTCACCATCTTAGTGTTAGGTTTCGGTGTAGTGCTTTTTTATATCACCCCTGATAATAGAGGTGTTTTTTACAATATAGACCTTGTTTCTGACCACAGGATTTATTAATTAGTTCTTATAAGAACAACTTGATATATGGCTACGGATTCAATACCAATATAGAAGCTATACATCTGTACTCTACACAATTGCACATGAGACGCTTTAATTGTATAAATAATGCATTCATCTAATTGTCTTGTATCTCTTACTAATGAATCAATTATTTTCAATGATAAGATTCTGGATGCTTTTAGATATATAATTGGTTGTAATCAGGAATCAATTAAATCTTGATCATTATATTTAGCACATTAAATAGATGCATATGTTTCTAGACAGGATACATAAGATAAATGGTGTATGTATGTCTTCAAGACTCAACAGTTTCAACAAACTTTTTAATACGACTTTTTATTAGTCATCGACTTTTCTATAGTCCTTAATGGCGTTACCTTTTAACCGTTCCAATTTAATGGCTACATACACGTTCCCAGCCACTATACAGCCCCCCGCCGTCCTGTATTTCCACACTGTATGGGACAAGGTTATAGTTATTGCTTTTCTTTATCTATTATTTTTTTTTATGAAAAAGGCTCAGACTACATTAAAAGCAATCACTGTGTGCGGTGGGTCACTGCCGCGGCCAGAGGTTGTCTGAGCGGTCATCTCCTGTATGTTGAGATGGACCTTGGAATGAGGGATTGGGGTGGGTCAGAGAGTATTACTACTTTTATTTTTTAACCCATTTGGAGCCTTTTTTTAAACATAGCATGTGGACAGCCCCTTATATACTTGTAAAGGATTACAGTGGTGAGCACTCCCCCTCTGAATATAGAACTGTCATCTTAAGTTTGTGCCAATTTTACCAATGTATACATTCGATGCCAAGATTAGCATATGAACTTGGCCTACCTTGTGACTATTTAGAGAGTCACATGAAATAAAATGAGTCAGTAGGTTTTTCACTGTCCACAGTACCAAATGGTGTACATACCATGGAGGCAGGGTAAGTAATTGATATACGGCCTGTGAAAGGAGGGGACCTATAGATCCCTCTTGTAGCACTTTGATCTCTTCTGATGTCTGGCAATCCAAATATCATAAATCCTCTCCCCTGCTCTGTTTGGAATGGTACACTGGCAGAGCAAAGCTGTCTGCCCAATCAGGCTAGGTTTACATCTTTGCAGGGATCTCCACTTGGGGACCCCAACAACGGAGAGCCCGACCTCCAAAACAACGGTTGCCGTGAACACCGACAGACCCCATAGATCAGGGGTCAGCAACCCCCGGCACGCGTGCCAAGAGTGGCACGCGAGGCATATTTCCCTGTCCTCACCCAGCAGTTTCGATCGGACCAAACACAGCCGAAACGAAACTGCTGTTATTATACTCGGGGGGTCTCTTCAGACCCCCGAGTATAATAAGCGGAGGCTCAGGAGAAGTGATGATACATAAAAAAAACTACGTACTTACCTTCTCCTGCGCTCCGCAGCCACTGTCTGCATTTCAGGCGCTTCTGACTGACGTAAGAGACAGCTGACAGGACCTCTGGGGTCACGTCCGACGTCATTAAGCATAATGACCTGACATGACCCCTGAGACCCAATCAGCGGTCGCTGACGTCAGGGAGAAGTGCCCGAAGAGAACAGAGCAGCTGCGGAGCCCAGGAAAAGGTAAGCACGTTGTTTTTTTTATGTTTGTCACCTCTCTTGGCCCTCCACTTATTATACTCTGGGGTCTGAAAAGACCCCACAGTATAATAGCTTGTGAGTGGTGAAAATTATAAAAGTTAGAATGTTATACCTTATGCAGGGGCCGCTATGAGACATAATACGGTGTGCAGGGACCACTATGGGGCATAATACCGTGTGCAGGGGTCACTATGGGACATAGTATAGTGTGCAGGGGCCACTATGGGACGTAACACGGTGTGCAGGGGCCGCTATGGGACGTAATACGGTGTGCAGGGGCCGCTATGGGACGTAATACGGTGTGCAGGGGCCGCTATGGGACGTAATACGGTGTGCAGGGGCCGGGGAGGGCAGGGGCCGCTATGGGGCATAATACGGTGTGCAGGGGCCGCTATGGGACGTAATACGGTGTGCAGCGGCCGCTATGGGGCATAATACGGTGTGCAGCGGCCGCTATGGGGCATAATACGGTGTGCAGGGGCCGCACCATGTGAACGCAGATTTACATCAAGCTAAAAGTTCCAGTGGCCTAAGAATATAGCTGCATCAAGATACATAGTGTGTTTTCACCATAAGGTGCTGCCATACGGTGCTCCTGGACACATACATTTACCACTAATTGGCGGCTGTACATGTACTTTCATTGTTTCTAATCGGAAAGTACAGGAGCGTCCCCAGGAAATAGCAGTAAACGCATGCGTCCTAAAACATCTGGCGGCAGCCCTTCTGTGATATGGTTTGTGGTATATGACTTTAGTTTAGGGGTCGTCAGACTTACAAGTATTGACCGGCACTCCGAGTACCTCATCTTTGATTTTTTTATTGAAATCGGCACGCTGAACAAAAAAGGTTGCCTACCCCTGCCACAGAATATAATGGGGTCCGTTAGGTGTCCGCTGTTTTTATACTGAACCTGGCGGAGAGAAAAGTCCTCTGTGCAGGACTTATCTCTCCATCAATTTTCGGCAGTTTCTATGGTGGAGTCTCGCACAGATGTGAACCTAGCCTAAGGAACCATAAATTTGCCCAGAAAATTGCAAATTGCCTGGAAGAAAGTCACAAATGTTCTTGGTCAGACATTATTATTTTTCTACAATTGACAAAAAGTTATATTATTAATTTCCTCAGAACTCAGAAGAACAAATATATATTCATAGATCTAGAACTTGTAGATTGTCTTGTTCTATTTACTGGCAGTAGGACATGGATCAGGATGAGTTTTCTGCCTCTGCAGATATATACGTACATACATATATAGTGGATGTAATTCAATGACAACAAGCAGAGATTTTGAAAATACTGAGAAATAAATAAAAAACACAACATAAAAGTTTCAGTGCCTGAAAATAATTTGATGCTTTTCTAGGTAAAAACAAGTAAATCCTTTCTCACAACATAACAGTATGTTTTTCTACATTCTGTTAAACTCCAGTAATAGTGTGCGTCTGTGAGTGACAGCCAATATTCCACTGCACCAAATGGGATTGGACATACAGTGTCAAGCAAAAGTTTTAGGCAAGTGGAGACTAAATGCTAGTAAGCAAAAATGCTTTACATTAGATATGTTAATAATTAATTTTCTCAATTAGTAAAATAAAGTGAATAAACAAAAGAGAAATCTGAACCCCGTCAATATTGGGCGTGACCACCCTTTGTCTTCCATAAACTGCAGACAGTTGCAGACAGTTTTGAAAGGAACTTGGCAAGAAGGTTGTTCCCGCCATCTTGGAGAACTAAGCACAGATCTTCTGTGGATGTAGGCTTGCTCCAATCCTTCTGTCTCTTCATGTAATCCCAGACAGACTGGATGATTTTGAGATCAGGGCTCTGTGGGGGCCATATTATCAATTTCAGGCTCCTCCTCCAAAGGGCAAAGGTCACACCAAAGATGTGATTTAGATTTCTCTTTTGTTCAATCACTTCATTTTGTTAATTGACAAAAAAAAAAAACTATGAACACTTCTAATTTGGAAAACATTGTCACTTTGAAGCAATTTTTCTACACCTGCTTAAAACATTTGCACAGTACTGTGTATTATACATAAACATATTAGACAGTTGCCGATCTTGTGAACATCTAATATCTGTACATTGTAGTTTAGTTTCCTTCTGGGAGTTTTCTGATTGGTATTTTTTTCTGGATTTTTAGATTCAAAATATTCTGCCAGTAGTTTCCTACGAAGCCATCGATTGTCTGTATGAGAGTCCAGATCAATAGTAGAATGAGCAGTGAACAATTCACTGGAGCCGCAGATGGCTGCACTGGAGGATCAGTCTGTCTCCATCAAACATTTGGCTTTCCTGAAAGAGCAGATGGCAGCATTATCTGCAACTTGGACCAGGGGCATGGAGAAGAAATCATAGTATATACTAATTGTACTATTAAAACATATCTCATATAATGGGCAACCAAATAGAAGGCCTAAGGGATGAGAAGTTAGGGCTTTGGGTAAAATGCATACATAATGAAACATTGCAACTCAACCAAATCCTTGGCATGTAATACAAAATGCTCTATATCTGGTTCCGCGTTCCCTCGTGGATGGCTCTATGAGTAGGAACTTCTTGGGGAAAAATCTTAGAATGTTGTGTAAAATGGGTCTGCCAACAGCTTACAAAATAAGGACAACTACCTGATATACAGTAGACCCCACTCTGTAGCACTGAAGAGTTGCATTCCTGTTCTTGCTATGGGTTATTGCTGACCCTGCTGCGGTGGGTAAAACACTTGGTTACTGTTCCTGTGGGATTGCATTGTACATGTTATTTCAGCTGTGGGTGAGTCTGATGCACTGACTGTGTAGTGTGAGGGTTTCACACTGTATTCTTAAAGCATAGTGCACTGACGTTGGAAGGAGCCATGGCGAGACACTCATGCAAGACAGTTGTAAGTAGATATATGGAGAGACCTTCCTGCACACAGGCATAGGAGGTTGTGCTGGAGAAGATGCCGGATTACTTTGTGGTAATTGACTAATGGGTTGAGGTATATAAGCACTTACTGTTGAGGCCTAGTACTACCCTAAGGCCTTGGCATGGGGCTACAGGAGAGCTTTAGAATTCAGGCCTGGACTGCAGTTTTGGAATGTTCTAGGTGGAGGAGACTACCAACTTGTCGCAGGTAAAATAGAGAGGTAAAGTGGGTCTGCCTTTTAGGGATAAAATGAGTCTGGGAGTCAGTGCCTGGGTGTGAGGAAGGTTGTCAGCCCAGGGAATCCTGGGAGACTGTGTGTTTGGGACTGTCACATGGTGACTGAGAAGGGTGCACCTGTGTGTGCATCTGTTGATCACAGGAGTATTATTCTAGCACTATATTGTAGTATTTACTTTGCATTTGTGTGTGTGTGTGTGTGTGTGTGCACAGTGTATCATTTTTGCAGTGTGTGACTTATATACTATAGCATTGTTGCTTATGTGTCATTTCTCCAGCATGTCGCACCGATGTTTAGACACTATATGATTGATGCTGATATATAAACACTATATAGTTTAGTTATTTGTATACTATATAACAATGGGGGGATTGCCAACTTACTGCAGAGGGCAAGAGCACAACATAAAGCCAATCCGGACTATTATGACTGACCATAGACTTATATTGTTGGGTTTGCTACATACATGCTGTTATAAAGCAATATGTTATTATGTTATTGTGGATCCCCGTAGTTTGCATATTAAGCCTCTCTAAGTGTATTATATAATCCACACATTAACAACCATAGTTACATATTATTGAAATTAGGCTTTTATGCAGGCCATGAATATGTAATATTGAGCACCTGTCCTGCGCATGAAAGTGTTAAATAATACACGTCATACTCGGCGATCACTATATAAATCCATCCACCCAGGATATGATTATCATGTCCATAAACATGACCCTTAGAAGGAATGGATAACTATACTGAGAGCAGATAATGTGCAAATAGGTCGTAATTGGCTGATTAGTCATGAGACGGTGTACTTGTGAATGAGTACTTGTGAATTACGCACTGAACAAGCAGCATGTCAACGGCCAATCATCCCGAGTTACCAAGGCAACGGGTCGAAGAAGACAAAGAGAACGGAGAGATGGACGCATCTACCATCTACATCAAAAATGTCTACATCAACTTGGATTATACTTTGATGGTGTATGAGAGGTCTACATATTAAGAGAAGTCTTAACAGTACTCTGCTCTGCGCTGATGAGGGGCAAGAACCTCGAAACAACTGTTTGCAGCTGGGTTTTTTTCTCAATTTGGAAGGGATTTTCTGTCTTCGCTCATATCCTATTCCAAAGTCATGTCACGAGGCTTCTTGAAAGTCAGGCATTGAGTTATCTTCCAAAAAGTGATGATAAAGGAACATTCCTTTTTCTATCACAAAAGACTTATTTGCATATCTTGTTGTTCTTGTTGAATAAGTTGACTTGAAAGGGTCGTCGTCCATTAGGAAAAAGGTTTCCTCTTCATCCAAAAACTGCCACTCTTGACCAAGGCTTGTGCCTGGAATTTATGTATCCCACCCAGTAATTGACAGATAAGAAGTGTCTACCATGCCTCATTTCATGTCTGCTGGTCCTACAAAGACTAGCAAAGACCACCACAGCAGTGGGGGATTGAACAGGTTAGTAAAAAATGATTTTTTCATTAGGTTCTCAGCAATTTTCCCTACTTGTCAACAGATCTTTCCCGTCATAATAGGCAAGGATTTAGCAATAAGGTGGGGGAGGGGGGTCTAATGAAATGGCTATTACCTATTTCTTTGCTTTCTGTCCTGCCTGTTTTTATGGAGATGAACAAATAAAACAAGTGAATTTTATCACCAGTGAGTACGGGAATTGTTTTAATTTACTCCTATGTGAACTTCAGTTAAAGAGGACTTTTCACCACACCATGAACTCCAGCTTTTTGCATCGATTACTAGGCACATCTTCATTGATTTTTTTCTATAGCCCCCTCTGTCCCTGAGCAATTAGTCAAGTTAGTTTTGGTGCCCTACATATTAATTACAGATGGGAGAACCTTTGATGATTAGTTTTGAATTCAGACGGTTCAGCACTAAGATTTTTTTGGGGTCAAATAAGTTCATCCCAAACTGGAAGTGAAATTATTATACTCTTTAGTCTCTTCAGACCCAATAGTATAATCGGTGGAGGCTCAGGAAAGGTGTGCAAAATAACAAACAGTTATACTCACCTTCCCTCACCTCTTCTGGGCATCCTCAGGGTGTCTGGTGCCCCTGTAGTATTTCCCAGCTCCCTCTCCCTCTGGCCTCTTCCAGTCTCCTGGATAACATCATGAGCTTTGAAGTTATCACTGAGGCCTGTGATTGTGGCACGTTTGATGCGCCAACATCATGACGTTATGCAAGAGAATGCAGGACACCATGAGTATGCCCAGAAGAGGTGAGGGATGGTGAGTATAATGGTTTGTTATTTTTCCATACCTCCCTGGGCCTCCACCCAGAGTATAATAATTGCAATTTGGGTTTGCGGGTGACAAACTACTAAAGTTTTGGGTTTGAATAGAAAAAATTTGGGTTGAATATGGTTTGATCATGTCTAATACTAATACATCTCTCTACTGTCAAGTGTGTAGTCTTGAGCCAGAACAGACAAGGGGGTGTGATTTTGACAATGTCCGCTTCTGATTGGACAATGGCTCTGGATCTCGCATCCCTTACCTGCTCTTGCCTGATCACCCACTTGAAATATCAGGCACCAAAGCTAACTAGCTGGGCAATCTGTTCCCTGGCTGTATAAGTCTTCATACGTGGTATCCTAGCGTCAACAGTGAACATTACAATAATAAAAAAAATTACAATAATAAGTCATCTTCATCAGTGTTATATATATATATATATATATATATATATATATATATTAAACAAGAAAATCGGATTAGCATATAATATAATAAACAAGGGAATGTAAATAGCAAGACTAGTGATAAGAGGGAGTCTGGAGTATGGGACCCACCTCTATGATGTCCATAATGGAGCATGCGAAGCATTGCCTGTTGAGACAACTCCTTAGATATCTTGCTGTCCAATAAACTTCGAAGCACACTCTACACCTGAATACTATTGCCATTACATATCCCACAAACACATGCATTTAGCCTCTGAGTTATTGTCCCACTATTGAGCTTGCTCTTATTTCCTTCACACAACCCTGAAATACAATACGTTTTTATGAAGAGGAAGTATTTACGGGCATCCTGGATATAACATTTACTGTCTACTGGATTCAAAGCTTTTCTGTACTGAATGCAGTGAAAGGTGAAATGAGCACAGCTCTCATCCACAAGCTAATGTACATAGATGGGCTTAGCTGTACGCCATACATCACACGGCTAGCCTTCAGAATACTAATGGAAACTAAGCTGCCAGTCATTAGCAACTGACTTATAGATTGCAAATTACAATTATATAGGAACATAGATGCCCACAGTGTAGCTGATATGGGCTCCCAGGAAGGAATTGGTCAAGCTCTGGTTGATCCCCTCCTCTCTATTTTTGGGTGAACTTTTGCAAGACCCTCTCTGTAGAGCAACTGCATTGTTAGCAAACAAGTGGATAGGAAATTTGCCTAACGCTGGGCATACATATGAGATTAGGTAATAGAAACAGAGTTGTAACACAATTGTGCCACCCCTATACAGTGAATGAAGCCTTCTTCCAGAACCATCTACTGCATAGTGGTGGCGCCAGGGTGCTACAGCTATGCTCCTATTGCTTGAATAGCAGCATCGCTGCTTCTGACTCTTTCCATTACACAAGCTGAGCTTCTTGTATAGGTATCATATACTTGATACAACATTTTCTTAACTGGATGGAAATAAATTTAATACATAAAATATTAAGTAAATATGAACTGTTGTAAATGGGTGAACTATAGAACTACTCTATAAGACAGCAACTGCCACCAGGTGCACAGTATAATTACAAACCATGCTGTCTCAAGCCTCACTGTATTTGGGATCCATGTATTGCATTTTAAAGGAGCCATTTATACTACCAGTATACGATAATATTTTTTGGTCTGCAACATCTTGTTAACATCAGCAGATCTGGCAAGTATTAGCTCATTTTTATGTACACTGGAAGTTAGACATAAAACATACGGCACTGACACAGCTACTGGGTGAGGTAGAGGAGGACATGCAGGTAGGGATGAGAGGAGGGCTGTAGATGGTGCTAGTGTTTGTGAGAAGTACACCCGATGCCCTGCTTTATACTAGAAGAGCAGACAAACGACATAAAGCCATAGAGGGCTGTAGAGGTGGCCTATGTGGTGGGCGGAGTCATGGCCTATGTCATGGGCGGAGTCTAAGGTGACAGACAATGGGGCAGATTTATGAAAATTGTATTACAGAGAAATTGTCTTAGTTGCCCTTAGCAACCTATCCCAGCACAGCTTTTATTTCTTGCATGCTTTTATTGGGTTGTGAATGCTATGGGCAAGTAAGACAGTTTTTTTTAAATAAATCTGCCTCATGTAAATCCCTCATCTCCCAACATGTAAATCCAGTACTGAGAAATATATTAGGAAATTACTGATAATAATGCAGTTCCCTGATGTGAAAGTGTTTTTTTTTTCCTAAAGACCTCCATATACATAAGAGATAAGTTGTCCAATAGCCAACTATTTTATATATATGGGGGCCACCCATCTCTCTCCTGGCAGATGATATTGTTAGAAGGAAGTATCGGACATGTTGAATTGTAAAGGGCTTGTGCAGGACTCAAAAAAATGGCTGCTTTCTTCTTCTCAGGAAGTGACATCATGTCAATTGGTCACATGGCAATGCCACATCTCCATACCATTAAAATGAATGGGAATGAGCTGCAGCATGCCTGTGTGACCAACGAACGTGATGTCACTTCCTGTCTACTGAAAAGCAATGTCCTGCTTAACCCCTTTACCTTCCAATCTTCTTCTCAGGGGAGATAAGTCACCACCTGAGGTGTCTGGCAGCAGCTTACTCCCCTCTCCAAATAGACCAAGCATGTGTGTAAGGGAGGGCAGGAAGAATAGCCGTTTGCTGCCAACAGTTAAAGGTATATATGCATCTTAAAGGGTTATTTCCATCATTGAGCTTCCTGACTATCAGGGACTTATGGAAACACGAGAGTGTTGCTGCTCTATAGAGCTCTACCATTACAGAATCAGAGTAACTAAATGTGCTGCACTGTTTACAGTGCTGGCCAAAAGTATTGGCACCCCTGCAATTCTGTCAGATAATACTCAATTTCTTCCAGTAAATGATTGCAATCACAAATGCTTTGGTAATAATATCTTCATTTATTTTGCTTGCAATGAAAAAACACAAAAGAGAAAGAAAAAAAAAGTCAAATCATTGATAATTTTACACAAAACTCCAAAAATGGGCCGGACAAAAGTATTGGCACCCTCAGCCTAATACTTGGTAGCACAACCTTTAGACAAAATAACTGCAAACAACCGCTTCCGGTAACCATCAGTGAGTTTCTTACAATGCTCTGCTGGAATTTTAGACCATTCTTCTTTGGCAAATTTCTCCAGGTCCCTGAGATTTGAAGGGTGCCTTCTCCAAACTGCAATTTTGAGATCTCTCCACAGGTGTTCTATGGGATTCAGGTCTGGACTCATTGCTGGCCACTTTAGAAGTCTCCAGTGCTTTCTCTCAAACCATTTTCTAGTGCTTTTTGAAGTGTGTTTTGGGTCATTGTCCTGCTGGAAGACCCATGACCTCTGAGGGAGACCCAGCTTTCTCACACTGGGCCCTACATTATGCTGCAAAATTTGTTGGTAGTCTTCAGACTTCATAATGCCATGCACACGGTCAAGCAGTCCAGTGCCAGAGGCAGCAAAGCAACCCCAAAACATCAGGGAACCTCCGCCATGTTTGACTGTAGGGACCGTGTTCTTTTCTTTGAAGGCCTCTTTTTTTCCCTGTAAACTCTATGTTGATGCCTTTTCCCAAAAAGCTCTACTTTTGTCTCATCTGACCAGAGAACATTCTTCCAAAAAGTTTTTAGCTTTCTCAGGTAAGTTTTGGAAAACTCCAGCCTGGCTTTTTTATGTCTCTGGGTCAGAAGTGGGGTCTTCCTGGGTATCCTACCATAGAGTCCCTTTTCATTCAGACGCCAACGGATAGTACGGGTTGATACTGTTGTACCCTCGGACTGCAGGGCAGCTAGAACTTGTTTGGATGTTAGTCGAGGTTCTTTAGCCACCATCCGCACAATCTTTCGTTGAAATCTCTCGTCAATTTTTCTTTTCCGTCACATCTAGGGAGGTTAGCCACAGTGCCATGGGCTTTAAACTTCTTGATGACACTGCGCACGGTAGACACAGGAACATTCAGGTCTTTGGAGATGGACTTGTAGCCTTGAGATTGCTCATGCTTCCTCACAATTTTGCTTCTCAAGTCCTCAGACAGTTCTTTGGTCTTCTTTCTTTTCTCCATGCTCAATGTGGTACACACAAGGACACAGGACAGAGGTTGAGTCAACTTTAATCCATTTCAACTGGCTGCAAGTGTGATTTAGTTATTGCCACCACCTGTTATGTGCCACAGGTAAGTAACAGGTGCTGTTAATTACACAAATTAGAGAAGCATCACCTGATTTTTCAAAGGGTGCCAATACTTTTGTCCACCTCCTTTTTATGTTTGGTGTGGAATTATATCCAATTTGGCTTTTTGACAATTCTTTTTGTGGTTTTCCATTGAAGACAAATTAAATGAAGATATTATTACCAAAGCATTTGTGATTGAAATCATTTTCTGGAAGAAATTGAGTATTATCTGACAGAATTGCAGGGGTGCCAATACTTTTGGCCAGCACTGTATGTAGCTTCCATTTGCTTCTATTGAAGGTTCTGTTGGGAGTCTGTCACAGGACCTGTTAAAAATTGAGACTGAAAAAGTCAGACCCTATTAGACTCAGTGAGATGTTTGGGGGTTCATTGGTGTCTGTCGTTTTAAACATCCAACACCTCAGGCTAGGTACACATCTGCATTCGAGTTTCCGTTTGGGAGGTCCGCTTGGGGACCGCTTGAATGGAAACCTAATCTGCTTAAAAAAGCAGTTACCCGCGGACCCCAATATAATGGGGTTCGCGTGGTCTCCGCTCGGTTTCTGCCCAAAAAGGTCTATAAATTTTTCATGTGGAGAGGGGAACGGAATCCCCGTACGGAGAGCCAACGTTGGTGTGAACCCAGCCTCAGTTGTTTCTTTTATTTTGATCCTATATCTGAGCAGAACAATGGGGGAAAGAATTTTTGTGATTACACTTTTTTTTTGTAAATCTTTTTATAAAATAAAGAAAAGGAATGTGAACATTTGCTTAGTTTTCCATATATTTTCTACAATAGTTACTGTACATCTATATTATGTGCTGTATTACTTGATATTCTTATTTACAAAAGATATAAATTAAGCGTGAGCTGTGTATGCAGTATACAATAGATCTGCGGCTGCAGTAACATTTTATATGTGCTGTAAGAGCACGGAAACATAGCAACATATTGAGAATCTGATTTTCACATTATGAGCCTAGCTTGAAATAGTTGTTACTCTCTGTTTTAGGGCAGTGTAAAAATCTGTTAGTAGCATGCACACAGAAGCCAAATGGTTTTTCATGGTATAGCCTAGTTTTTCATCTGTTTTCAGAACATTTTCAAGTCCCGTAGGCTGTATCTGTGATGTCAATTTGAGGTCAGGCAGCTCTGCTCCACGAACAAACAGCGTATGTTGCAGATTATTCTTTATCGTGCATGAATTTCCCAACTTATTAAGAGGATTATTTGGAGAGATCTGATGCTTTTGTCAGACAGAAGGCTAGATGATATTTTCAGCATCAAGCTTAAAATATCTAGCAAGGAAATACCTGAAATAACTGGATTATGGAATCAGGAATATCAAGAACCTTATTTCACAGCCCTATGTATTCATTATCTGGTATCCGAGAACATAGAATCCCCTAATAGGAACTCTACGAAGGAAGAGATATACAGGGATACTTTATTAATATCAAAGTTATGGATCTTGGTGGCAGATATCATTTTCATATTTCTCCCCTATCTATCTATCTATCTATCTATCTATCTATTTATCTATCTAGCTAGGTGTCTGTCTGTCTGTCTTCCTGTCTATCTGTCTGTGTGTCTACATGTATGTACCTCTCTCTCTCTGTCATCTAAAATAATTATTTAAAAGCAAGTACCCATTTAACTACAAAGGATATTAATTCATGAATATTTAGAAATTATGTGATCACTACGACTTTTATGTTCTGTGTTAATTTTCATCTATTTATTAGTTTACTTTAATAATAATAAATCCTCTTTGGACTACAGAGACACTTCATAGACAAGTAGGTGAATACCCTGGTGGGCCCCTGGCCCCCAAGGCCTTTATGAACTGTGCATGATACAGTATACTGAGTGTACAACATACTGTACATAATTTTAGCAAACTACCCAGTTTTTTATTATATAGATCAATTGGGTTACCCAGGTGACATGATGCAGTGACGTCATCACCAGTGCCAGAACGTCCTGCACAGACATCACTGTAAGTCTTCTATGGCAGAGCAAGGACTTAACTCCCTGCTCTGTCATAGGCTTCAACTGTATCAGAATGCTATGCATGTCGATACAGTTGTTAGTGGAACTCTCCCGGGCAGAAAGTCTGGTGCCCGCAAACATAGGGCCCAGTGCAAGTGCACCGTTTGCCCTATGGTTAAAGCAGCCCTGAGGTGGCTGAGTTGCATCTGGGTGCGGAGGCAGGTTGACTAGTATCAGGCCTCTCTAGGTCCTACCTTCACAACTTGAAGATGGTAGCCCCAACCACCAATTGTGTTATAGGGTCTTGCTGCTACTTGCGGTATGCTACAGCATGCACACATATACAGTAACCAGTTCACAGAGCTAAGAGGGCTCTAGTCCAAGGCAAGAGCCAGTCAACAGACTACTGACAGGTCCCCAGGACAGAATCAGTCTGAGGCAAAGTTTAGGAAAGAAAGCTACTGCTGAAAAGTTTTAGGAATTTTCTAGTGGATTGCAGGCAATATTTGCATGGAGTTGTCCAGTGGGTCCCCAGAATGAACTTTACTGGTGGTCTGTAACTACTGCAGAACGACACTGGATGCCTCTGTAGTTGAAGCATTCACTCAACACGATCCTACAAAAGAAAGGACATCATGTTGAGTGAATGCTTTAACTGAGTTTTCTTACTAGAATTGCCATGACCCGCACTGAAGACCCTTCAGGAAGAATCATAAAAATACATCTTCTGAAGTATTGGTGTAAGCTCTAGACAACCCTTCTCCCTGAGCTGCAACACCTATTCTGGTACTGCAAGGATCCCTGGCTGGTCCCTCTGGTCCTGGCTCCTGGGATGCACTACACTGTTGGCTTTTCCCAAAAGTGGATGAAATGTAGCAGAGGTCAAGATGGGCCAAGGCAGAGGCTCTTTGGCCAGACAAATTTAGTATAGCTGACACAAAAAGTTAAGTTATACCTGAAATCTACACCAATATCTGACTGGCATAGATTAAAATTTTGGAACACAGGAGTGTTCTTGAATTATTAAATGGCCAGAGCCTCTTAATAATTCAGACACATCTTGTACTGGCGTGGGAGATCAATAAGGTTGGCGTACAGAAGACCAATCGTAATAAGTTCTCCCCAGAATTTTTTTGTATTCCTTTTTAGGTCATGCATTGTGCTAGCTTTGCGGCATACCAGTCTCTTCCGCTGGTTCCTGAAAGTTTTTCTCTTTGGCATCAAGTCTATAGAATTTATTAAAGGTTGCATATTTCTTTATTTTACAATGTGCTTATATTTCATATACTTTCTTTCTTTTACGTTGTGCTGAATTGTTTTTTTGAAGTATTTGGTTAGCACCCCTACTTTTACTGAGTAGTACCCATGTTTTTGTTTTACCATAGGGACATAAAAGGCTGGAGACATGGTCCTCCACTGACTAAATAAAAGAATTGTGACATGGTAAAAGATAGTGGTCAGCAGTAAGGTGTCAAAGACAACCCCAATAATTTGAGAGCTGTGGGTCCGGATTTTATGACACCTGTAAATTAGCTAATTTTTCCCATGGAAACTAAGGTCAGCCTGATATTTCTCCTGCATAGGAAATGTAGTATTAGATGGTATGAGATGAATTGTTGTCCATGTAAGCTTGAGTCTGCCAAAGTGAGAAATGCTTCTTCTCCGTGACTGTATCCTCTGGCTCATAGCGGGTATTATTGTGCTGTTAATCCCTTCCTCTATGACCCATATGCTCTACTAGGACAAAAAGTGGCATGCGTGCCTCGCACCACATTTACTAAGTGTTTTAGACATTTTTTGCACCTCATTCAACATGGAGACATGGTTTGGTGGAAAGAATTGTGGTTTAGCAGGAAAGGGGTATGGCTAAGACATGACATTTAGACATCCTTTTGATGTAAACTAAGCCAATAAATATGTGGTATAAAGTTAGACAAAGATACCTAAACATGTACCATACAATGGGTGGAGTATATTAGCCCATATATGCCAGTTTTCTGGCATAGGTGGGTGTAAATGTGGTACATTATTGGGGCATGACCCTTTCTTGTACCAAAGACACGCCACATTGTTCCTTGGTGGAGGGTGCGGAGAATAAGGTGGGCCTGTGGATGCCTCTGCCTGACAAATTTACTATAACTCACAGCAATAAAGCTGGCATGAGTTATACCTGAAATCTATATAAGTTCCTGACTGGAGTCGATTTCAATTCTCACACACAGGAGTGCCGGAGGCCGAAGCCTCTTAATCATTCAGATGCATCTCGCACTAGTCGGGGACTTGATTAAGAGTGGTGTACAGAATGCCAGTCTTAATAAATTCCTCCCACTATGCCATAAATTTGCCACATTTATAGACGGTTTACTCTACCTTTACTCCAGTCTATTAGACAGTATTAAGAAATCTGCTCCATAGAATTTATTGAAGAGCCATCAATTCACACATGACTGTTTTTTGCATTTTGAGCAAATAATGCTTACACTGGCCATACACTTTATATAGCTGTTGGCTGAATGACAGCTATCTCTCCTGATTCCCCCATATATGTGCGGGCTTGGCTTGGCCAAATATTCTTGTGTTCTGTATAAGAAGAGAGAAAAAGCCATTGCCACATACTCCTCTGAGACTTATCTCCCTGGAGAATGAAAGTATCCGGGATATTGAACTCCAACTGCCTGATCCTTCACCTCCTCAACATCCTCTATCTGGAGGAGAGTACAGAGGCCCCTACGTACATTAGATGGTTGGCCAGTTCCATAGAAATGTTCAGGTTTGGATGACAAGAATCTTATGTTTATGGGCTCCTTTACTCATAGATGATGAACTGGAGGATTCTTTTCATTTTGTTTCTAAATAATTTTTCTATTTTATCTGCATTATTCTCATTGACACCATCTAAACTGACCTGAAAAGTCTATCCTTTACGTATAAGCTCTAGGTTGTAGGAATGTAGAATTCAACATTTTTCAATAGCAAGTTCTCTTTCAATTTCTGAATTTGAAAGGCATATTATACATAGGTAGTCATTCACACTGGGTCACTGAATATAACAATAAAATGTGTAGAATACATGATGGAAAGATGTGACAGTGGATTAGCAGGTGGCCTTAAAGCTTGGCATGGTATTGATATGCTCAGATTATATCATCTTACTATCAATGGAATTTACCCGTGTTATACCAGGACTGCCATAATATACTTGTACATTAGCTATTATTTAGTATTTTTGGAAATTATGACACTTTTTTATTCCATGACTTGATTTATCATCATTATCATGTATACTTCACGTTAACATCTATTTTTTTGACATATTTATTACAGCTTGATATCCTTTCTCCGACAGCCTTGTGTCAGGTTCTTGGCTTGATTCTGTAAACTTGAGAGGACATGGGGTGAACTGGAGACAACACGCTGGGCTAGAGAGAGAATAGCGAAGGAATGTGACAATATCGGATGGAAAGGTGAAAATGCATGCACTGTAAGTGATGGTTCCTATGGCGAGTGAAAGTGGCCCTAAATAACACAAGAAACCCACAAAGCATCTTTATAAGAACAAAATATGCAGTGCGGATTAAGTTGGAAAGCTACTGGATAGGAGTTGCAAAAATATTCAGGGCCATTCAATTTAGACACATGACCCTGGAGTGCAGAATAAATTCAAATTGGCAAGTTTTTCATGGACTGGTTTTAGTGTCAATCCACACTAGAATGGGAAAATTGAGCGATGTGTGTGAATGAGGCATGGTCATCAGAGTTAATGGTCATGAAAAAGGGACATTTTTCACAGCCATTTGCACCTGTGGGGCACCCATTTTCATGGATCCCTCATAGTTTTGAGTCTATTGAGGGATCCATGAAAATGGGCAAAAATAGGACATGTCTGATTTGATGGTTTGTTAAAATGGACGGTCAAAAAATTGGTCAAGTGAGTATCCCTATTCACATGTATTGATTTTAATGCATCTGTGTGACGGCCATTAAAAAAATGGCCACTTCATGAACAATTGACCATTGAATTTTTGATGGGACAAATGTCTGTGAAAAACACACACGTCCGTTTTTAGTGGTTGTTTTGCATCTGTTCCATGGCTACTTGTGTGTTTTTTATAGCTGTCATCTACTTTTAATAATCCATTAAAACAACAATGAATTTAATTGGTCTTTCATTTTTGACCCAACCCACTGATCCATTTTTAACAGGCCTTGGACCTCAGTCCTTTTTACATACGTTAAAAATGGATTCATTGATTTCTATTGGGTCTGTATGTCCGTCAAACAGAGAAAGATAGAGTCTGTCCATTGGAAATGGATATGTGAATACACTCATTCACACATTGATTTTACAATGGAAATGTTAAAAAAATGACCGTCACATAGCCATTTTTCATTGTCGTGTGAATAAGACCTTAGACTAACCAAGCCCATTCCATTAACTGCCAACCTTGTGAGGTGTCTTATGCAAAGGTGTCGAGAATATACAGAGAATGGTGTGATCGAACAAAAACATCCAGGCAAAGGTGATCCTATGGACCTAAACAACTTAATGATGAAAGGAGTGAGAGAAGGATATCAGGAATTGTTCTGGTGACCTGGTGGTAAATAACCAAGCAACTTGGTAGAAAATCAACACTGCTGCTTCTACTAATGTGTCCAAAGTGAAAACTCAATATTCTTTAGCATAGATGGGATATAGCAGCAGACGCCCAGTTCGACTGTCGACTTTGATAGGCAAAATAGAGCAAAATTTGTAATGCTAAAACATCTCCTGGTCATATGAAACCAGATTTCTCTCGCAGGTGCAGAATGTGATGCTAGCATCTTGAATCAATGAACCCTTCCTGACAGGTGTTAACAATTCAGGCTAGTGGAGTAACGGTGGGAAGAATGTTTTCTTGGCACACCCTTGGTCTTCCGATACCTGTGGAAGATACCTCAGTATGTCAAGTCAAAAGAAGGCCATTGCGTTCCCAGATAAGTGCCACATAAAAAGACATATGGTCAATGGGGTACTCTGTTACACAACTCAGTAAACTGCCTTTTGCTATATTTTGTTATGTTTTAATGTATCTTTTGCACGATTTAATATTTTCAATGAGTACTTAGTTTCCATGGGTCAGCGCTTGTGGGAAATTGAATGCTTGTTAGCGGGCTCTCCCATTGATTATAGTTGATAACTGGGGTCCCAGAAGAGGGGAACCCTGTGATCATTTTATCTTAAGGGGACCCTTCTAACAAAAAATGACTGTTGAAAGAGAAAAACCCCTTACAGCCTGAAACCCCAGGTAGGAAAGGAGACAGTCAATTAAAAGACCTGGTATGATATGCTCATGTTAGTCGCACATATCTGTTCTTTCTTTAGCTCTCTAATGAAGCAAAACGTCGAGTGTGTGAACCGCTTTTTTCACACTTCCCATCTTTCAAAGCTTCAGTAGGTGGGAATGTAATACCTCAGAGAATGGGTGAAATTAATTCAGTTGGATAGAAATGGTCTTCGGTTCTGCACTGGTACCTTTTATAGAAAAATCTCTGTATAGAGTAGAATCATTTTGTCGTTCATGTGCTTCATTTTCAGACTTCCTGTTTCTTCTCTCTGGGTGAGATATTGCCTCATTCTGTGCATGAGCTAAAGCAGATATGAGATTTGCAAATGTTTCTAGAATGGAAGGCAAAGAGTTCACCACATAAGAAGGAATTGATGAGGATCATCTATCTATCTATCTATCTATCTATCTATCTATCTATCTATCTATCTATCTATCTTTCTATCTTCAGAAGATGTTTTCACCTCTGTCTTAGCTCAAATTTGGTTAAGGACTCCAAATTCTTAAGAAATAAATTTATACAATATAGTCTCATGCTAGCATAACCCTTGACAGACTGAAAGCCACAACACAACCACTGGGTGGCCATATAGGCTAAACATCTTGTGACAGAGTATCACAAAATTGTTAAAGATCAGGCCATTGAAGAGGAAGAAGATGTCCCTTGGAAGCCAAACCATGGAGTTGTGTGTATGTAGTAATATGATTCATAAAATATATAGTATAAAGTGTATACCATCTAATTTCCCTGTTTATAATTGGGTGGTGATCAAAATCTTCAAAAAAAAAAAAACAGCCTAATATTAAATCCTGATATTGTGCTCTAAAGAAAAAAATGGATTTTTGTACTCACCGTAAAATCCTTTTCTTGTTGAATTCATTGGGGGACACAGCACCATGGGTATAGGCCTGGCTAGTAGGAGGCTGACACTAGGAATAACAAAAGATTTTGGCTCCACCTCTGCGCTATACCCTCTCAACAGACACTATGCTATCCAGTTTGTACCACAGCAATAGGGGAGAGACACAAAGAAAAAAGAATGCAGAACATGGAACCAATAGCCACCAACATGTCCTGAACCTGAAAACGAACTAAAACAGCTTGGGGAAGGAACAACAAGAAAAAAGGGTGGGATCTGGAGGATACCCCAATGAATACAACTAGAAAAATAATTTTATGGTAAAGTACAAATATCCATTTTTCCTGCCTATTTCATTGGGGGGGACAGGACCATGGGATGTCCTAAAGCAGTCCATGTGGCTGGGAATTACACAGCCATGCAAGCAACCTAGCGCACAGCATCTTGCAGTACTTTATGACCCTAGCTGGCATCTGCAGAGGTCACAGAGTGGATCTGGTAGAACTTGGTGAAAGTGTGGACAGAGGCCCAGGTGGCAGCCTTGCAGCTCAGGTGGCAGCCTTGCAGACTTGGGCGGTGGAAGCCTGATGCCGAACAGCCCACAAGGCTCCGACAGCTCTCATGGAATGAGCCGTCACACAGAGAGGCGACGGTCTACCTTTGAATCAATAGGCCTCCCTGATAGCAGACTAAATCCACCTGGAGATGAAAGCCCTGGAAGCAGTCAGGTCCATGTGAGGACCCTCAGGGAGAACAAATAAGGCATCCGAACAACAGAAGGGGTTTGTGAGAGACAAATAAACCTGGATCGCCCAGACAACATCTAGGAAGTGAAGAGAGTGCTCACACGGATGCTTGGGGTCCGGGCAGAAAGACAGTAAGACAATGTCCTCATTGATGTGGAAAGAAGAAACCACCTTAGGCAGGAAAAACAGTGGCAGACAAAGGTCAACCTTGTCCTTGTGGAGAACCAGAAAAAGAGGCTTCCGGGACAGGGCAGCCAGTTTGGAGACCCTGCAGATGGAAGTAATGGCCACCAGGAAGGCAACCTTCCAGGACAGAAAGCAAAGAGAGATTTCATGTAAAGGCTTGAAGGAGGGAGCCTGAAGCGCCTCAAGGACGAGATTGAGGTCCCACGGTTCCCCAGGAGGATGGTAGGGAGGAGCACAATGCGCCAATCCCTGCAGGAAGGTCTTCACCTGAAGCTGGAAGGCCAGGGTCTTTTGAAAAAGAATGGAAAGGGCAGACACCTGCCTTTTAAGAGAAGAAAGACCAAGTCTTTGGTCCAGACCGGATTGGAGAAAAGCCAGGATCCTGGGAAGAGAAAAGGATAGCGGATGGAAGTCATTACCTTCGCATCACTGCACATACGACTTTCACATGCAATGATAGATCTTAGCAGACTAGGGTTTTCAGGCCTTGAGCATGGTCTGGATAACAGACTCCAAAAAACTGCAATGCCTTGGGACCACAGCTTCACCAGCCACGCTGTTAAACGCAGCTGAGGTAACGTGGGGTGGAACAGTGGGCCCTGAGACAGAAGGTTGACTTGCAGAGGAAGAAGCCAAGGATCATCAGCAAACAGGAACATGAGATCCACGTACCAGTCCATGTGGGGCCAATCTGGAGCCACTAGGATGGCTGGAACCCCCTCGGTCTTGAGTTTCGTAAAAACCTGAGAGAGAAGAGGGAGAGGAGGAAACAGGTACAGATGATTCTCAGTTCCAGCAGGTTGATCTGGAGGGAGGACTCTGACTTGGACCACAGGCCCTGAATGGTCAAGGCATCGGAATCCGCTCCCTAACTGGAAAGACTGGCGTCAGTGGAAATCACCTGCCAATAAAGGAGGAGAAAGGACTTCCCCTGGGGAGGAGAGCCACTAAAGAAGTTCTCGGTGAATCCAGGGAGGCAGGAGGATTAGGTGGTCAAGGCTGGATGGAGACTTGTCCCAGTGGGCCAGAATTGCCAATTGCAGAGGATGAGAGTGGAATTGAGCATATGGGGCAGCCTTGAAAGTCGAGACCATCATGCCCAGGACCCGCATTCAGAACCGAAAAGAACCAAAGGCGGAACATACCAGATCAAAGGGCAAGGATCTTGGACTTCGGGAAAAGAACCTTGCCCTGGTGCGTATTGAGGATCATGCCCAGAAATTCCATGTGCTAAGAAGGAATGAGACAGGACTTTTTCTCATTGATGAGCCAGCCGAATCGGTGAAGGAGGTTCAAGGTGATCCATAAGCTGGTCAGATTGTATATCTTGAAGGGGTTTTCACCAGAAGGTCATTCTGGTCGTATACAGGAGTTTCTGGGAAGGAAAGGGAAGAGTGTTCACCAGTTGGTCTAATGTTCTCGTAGTGCCCACACACAGTATACTGCTCTCCTTGTTGCCCCCACATGGTATAATGCTGTACACATTGTATAATGTTCTCCTTAGTGCCCCCATGCAAAGTACGTAGAATATTTCCTTATGGCTCACAAGCACATTTCAATGCCCGCTTGTGACCCCCACAGAGTACAATACCATCATATATATTAGATTAGCTGGTCAGTCCAATTGGCAGATACCACCCAACATTCATCTAATATATGGCTACCCTAATGGTGTAATACAATATATTCTTATCAAATCTGTTCTATAAAGTAATTGGCTATGCAAGTATTGAATGTTTAGATGGAGTAATGCGGCCAGAGCTTATTATTTCTATGTGACGACTATGTGTTGTCACCTGCCTTACTACTGAATGTGTTGTCATCTGCTGTATGTCTATGTGTTGTCACCTGCCACCACGTCTGTCAATGGAGTTTATCATTCCTATGACAGACAGATTGCGGCATAACAGACAGAATGCAACCTCTTCTGTGCTTTTACTGTGCATGAGGCCAGAATTGGTGGATTTTAAGCATCTCGCTCACGCTTCTGAAGGATCTGTATTTCTATAGCTTCTGACACATGTGATTTAGCTACATTTCCCTGTGTGATGCCATATCATCATGGAGGGTATAGTATAGTTAGGAGAACCACTACTATCGGACAGTGATTTCTACAATGAAGATGGCTTATGGCTATGATTTGCTATCACTGAGGAAAATGTAGAATATATATGACTATTCAGAGTATCTTCCGGGTGTTACATATTTTTCATCCATTTTCTGTTTTTACCATCTAATTGTTATCTGTTTTAACTGTCCGTTAAAAAAAAGGAAGATGAACTTCACTGGTCTTTTTTTTTGACCCAACCCACTTATCAATTAAAGATCGTCAGGGTTCCTACACCCAGGCTTCCGGGCTGATCAGTTGTTTGAAGAGACTGCAGCATTTGCATGAGCTCTGCAACCTTTTCAGTACTCACTAAGCACAGCACCATACACTTCTGCAGATGCTGTGCTTGGTATGATGGCTCAGCCCATTCACTTGACTGGGACATAGCTACGATCGGGCCATGTGACTAATGAACTTGAAATGGTTGTCACATCAAACATCTGATTCACAGGGGTCCCCAGTGTTGCCCACCTATGGATCTTCAATTGATAACCTATTGTAAGAATATTTCATCAATTAAATAGCCCTGTAAAACCCCTTTATCTGCCATCACTTGGATGCAAATCCGATAGGAGATGTCCTATTTTTTAACGGATGATCTTCACAGTTTGTGAAAAAAAGGACATGTGAATATACCCATTGACTTTTATTGCTCTGAAAATGAATGTTAAAAAATGCATCACATGTCTATTTTTCACTGTCGTGTGCATGAGACTTTAGGAGTCGATCATCAATATCTGACCACATGCACTGATTCCTGGCGCATCCACCAATCACCTGAATGAAAGGACCGCAGCCACTACTTCAGCTAACACAACTTTCCTTACATTGTTTACCAAGCACAGCGCCATAAACCCGGTTATGGCTGTGCCTGGTACTGCTCTTCACCTGAAGTGCCCGAGTTACCTAGAGCTGCAGTACCAGGCACAGCCACAAGGCAATGTAGTACTCTGTTCCTGGAGCTCTGTGGCTCCTTCACTTATCTAGTTGGTGTCAGGAGTTTGACCCTAACCAATTAGAAAAGTCCAGCAAAAAACCTATTTAATAATCTTAACAAAACCAATTGATTTCCTGCAAATTCCCCCGATATTTGCGTCTTACATTTTCACACTTTCATCTAGGAAAACATTATCCTGATGAAAATTTACATACATGTGTAATGGAAATGGGAATAAAGACGTGCACTCTCTGTATGGTAGAATCACAGAACATCTGCAGAGATGGGAAGTGTTATTTTTTGTTCTTTAGATTCTTTACTATTTAATAATTCATGTATGTAGGCTCAGTATAGCAACAAATGCTGATTTATGGCTGATGTCTGAATTCAGCTCAATGTGGGTTATCTTCCTATAGGCACCCCCTGAGGCTCTGGTTGCATGGGATCCCCTAATTAGATCTTGGCTAGTGCTCCACCTGCTGCCTACTGTGAAAACTCTGTTTAATGTGCCATACTATTCTATGCTAATCAACTTTCACATTCAGGAAGCTGAGAGGGAGTAAGTACATTGTGCCTTATAACTGCCCCGGGGGTGTTTCGACCTTCCCTTTTAGGGTCACCTGTAATACCACAGAATATCTTGCAATAGACTAAATGTACTGTGCTCAGCTGCTGGGAAAACATTTCCCGAAAAATGATCAACTACTTAACTAGAATATGTATGTATACATACATTATACAGTATACACATATGGATATATATACAGTACAGACCAAAAGTTTGGACACACCTTCTCATTCCAAGAGTTTTTTGTATTTTCATGACTATAAAAATTGTAGATTCACACTGAAGGCATCAAAACTATGAATTAACACATGTGGAATTATATACTTAACAAAAAAGTGTGAAACAACTGAAAATATGTCTTATATTCTAGGTTCTTCAAAGTAGCCACCTTTTGCTTTGATTACTGCTTTGCACACTCTTGGCACTCTCTTGATGAGCTTCAAGAGGTAGTCACCTGAAATGGTTTTCATTTCACAGGTGTGCCCTGTCAGGTTTAATAAGTGGGATTTCTTGCCTTATAAATGGGGTTGGGGCCATCAGTTGTGTTGTTGAGAAGTCAGGTGGATACACAGCTGATAGTCCTACTGAATGGAGTGTTAGAATTTGTATTATGGCAAGAAAAAAACTTTGAAAGTGTCCCCAAGTGCAGTGGCCAAAACCATCAATCGCTACAAAGAAACTGGCTCACATGAGGACTGCCCCAGGCAGGGCCGGTTTTAGACAAAGTGGGGCCCTGGGCAAAAATTAAAAGCGGGGCCCCAAATGCTGATATGCAAACATCACTATCGTCTTCCAGTGACAGCCCCTATAATAACGCCTCCTTTCTGCCAACAAAAAAGTAATAACAAGCCCCATTTTACCACATACAATTCAAATGAGCACCTTTGTACCACCTAATAGATTTTTGTACCCAGTCATCAGTTATTATAGTGCCTCCTTATAAATAATAGTCCATGCTTATAAATAATATTACACCTTTATTAATAATAGCTCCCTTATAAATGATAAATAGGGCCCTGTATCAGTAATATTCCCCCTTATCAGTAACAGTCACCCCATAAAAATTATACTGCTCCCTTATAAATAATAGCTCCCTCATAAATAATAGTTACCCTTATAAATAATAGTCCCCATTATCACAAATAACCCACTTTATAAATAAGCCCACTTAACAATTATACCCCCATTTATAAATAGTTCCCCTCTTATAAATAATAGCCCATCTTATAAATAATAGTTCCCCCTTATAATAGCCCCCTCATACTTAAGTTTCCCAATTATATATAGTAACCCAACCTTATATATAATAGTTCTCCGTTATACAGTGTCGGACTGAAGGGCCTTAGGCCCACCAGAGGATCTTGTTCTGGGGCCCCACCCAACAGCTTCCTGCTAATAGCCTTCACCACGGCTCCTTCACTGAAGTCTTACATATGTGCTGACTATCTGGTGTTACTGAGTATGTTCCCAGTATAGTCAGCCCCTATAGTACTGTGCAGGCCCCAATAACTCCATGGCCAGTTCATGCATAGTACTGTATGGGGAATGACATGGCCATGGGGCACTACACGTATGTGCAAGATTATAGTTAGGGAGCTGTGAGGCAGACATAGCACACAGGGCTGCCAGCAGGAATTGTGAGCCCCCCACAGTATAATGCTCTACATGGTATATAATGTTCCACAGTATAAAATGCTCTCCTGAACCCTCCAGTCTCCCCACATGGTATATAATGCTCCACAGTGACCCCACACAGTATAAAATGCTCCCCTGAGCCCCCCATAGTGGCCCCACATGGTATGTAAGGCTCCACACAGTATAATACTCCACAGTGGCCCACACAGTATACTACCCCTTAGTGGCCCCAGACAGTACAATATGCTCCCCAGCAGCCCCACACAATATAATATGCTCCATACAGTATAATATGCACCCCACAATGCCCCCCCAGTATAATGCTCCACAGTGGCCTAACACAGTATAACATGCTCCATAATGACCTCCACACAGTATAATATACTCCCCAGAGGGGTTCCCCCAGTATAACGCTCCACAGTGGTCCCCCACAGTATAATATGTTCCCCACAGTCCCCCCCCAGTATAATGCTCTACAATGGCCCCACAGAGTATCATATACTCCCGAAAAGTCCCACACAATATAATACACTCCACAGTGGCCCCACACAGTATAACAGGCTCCCCACACTGTCCATTCCCCCAGTATAAAGCTCCACAGTGGCCCATAGTATAATATGCTCCCCAGAGGGCCCCCGCTAGTATAATGCTCCACAGTGCCCCCTCCAGTATTTTGCTCCACAGTGGCCCCACGCAATATATTATGCTCCCCAGAGCGTCCCCCCACCATAATGTTCCACAGTAGGCCCCACGCAGTATAATATGCTCCCCAGAGGGCCCCCTAGTATAATGCTCATTAGTCCCCCCCCAATAATGCCTCACAGTGGCGCCACTCAATATAATATGCTCTGCTGATGCCCCCCCCAGAATAATGCTCCACAGTGACCTCACTCAGTATAACATGCTCCAGAATGGCCTCCACACAGTATAATATACTGCCCAGAGAGGTTACCCCAGTATAATACTCACAGTGGCCCAAAACAGTATAATATGCTCTTCAGAGCCCCCCCCAGTATAATGCTCCACAGTGGCCCCGCACAGTATAACATGCTCTCCAGCGCACCCCCCCAGTATAATGCTCCACGGTGGCTCCGCACAGTATAATATACTGGGGGGCCCCTCTGGAGAGCATATTATACTGTGTGGGGCACAGTGGAGCATTATACTGGGGGGGGCTCTGGAGAGCATATTATACTGTGTGGGGCCACTGTGGAGCATTATTCTGGGGAGGGGGCCCTCTGGAGAACATGTTATATTCTGCGGGGCCTCTGTGGAGTATTATAAAGTGGGGGGCTCTGGAGAGCATGTTATATTCTGTGGGGCCACTTTGGAGCATTATACTGGGGGGGCCCCTCTGGAGAACATAATGCTCCAAAGTGGCCCCACAGAATATAACATTATCTCCAGAGACCCCCCCCCACACATTATAATTTTCCACAGAGGCCCCACAGAATATAACATGCTATCCAGAGGGGCCCCTTCCCCAGTATAATGCTCCACAGTGGCCCCCCAAAATAATATGCTATCCAGAGGGGGCCCCCCAGTATAATATGTTATCCAGAGGGGGCCCCCAGTATAATGCTCCACAGGGGCCCTACAGTGCTATTATTATATTATATTCTGGGGTCTCTTCAGACCCCAGAGTATAATAATCGAAGGCCCAGGGTAAGTAAGGTAAAATAACAAACAGTTATACTCACCTTGTCTTACCTCTCCTGGGCCTCCTCGCGCTGCTCCGCTATCCCCACCGGCGGCCGCTTCTTTTTCTCTGCGGCTGACGTGACGTGTTGTGGACGTCACCGCTGAGGCCTGTGATTGGGCCTCAGCGATTACGTGAGGCACGCCCCACGTGACCGCTGAGGCCTGGCCTCAGCAGTGATGTCCGGAACGCCAGAAGATGGCGTCGGACGCCAAGGACAGGTGAGTAAAAATGTTTGTTATTTTTACTCTGTTATTGCTTTGGCCGGGCCTGACTCCGGGATCCGGAGTCATCAGGTCCCGGATCCCGGGGGCCCCTTTGGGGACGGGGCCCTGGGCAATTGCCCAGTTTGCCCCCCCTAACGCCGGCCCTGGCCCCAGGAAAGGAAGACCAAGAGTCACCTCTGCTGCAGAGGATAAGTTCATCCGAGTCACCAGCCTCAGAAATCGCAGGTTAACAGCAGCTCAGATTAGAGACCAGGTCAATGCCACACAGAGTTCTAGCAGCAGACACATCTCTACAACAACTGTTAAGAGAAGACTGTGTGCAGCAGGCCTTCATGGTAAAATAGCTGCTAGGAAACCACTGCTAAGGACAGGCAACAAGCAGAAGAGATTTGTTTGGGCTAAAGAACACAAGGAATGGACATTAGACCTGTGGAAATCTGTGCTTTGGTCTGATGAGTCCAAATTTGAGATCTTTGGTTCCAACCACCGTGTCTTTGTGTGACGCAGAAAAGGTGAACGAATGGACTCTACATGCCTGGTTCCCACCGTGAAGCATGGAGGAGGAGGTGTGATGGTGTGGGGGTGCTTTGCTGGTGACACTGTTGGGGATTTATTCAAAATTGAAGGAATACTGAACCAGCATGGTTACCACAGTATCTTGCAGCGGCATGCTATTCCATCCGGTTTGCGTTTAGTTGGACCATCATTTATTTTTCAACAGGACAATGACCCCAAACACACCTCCAGACTGTGTAAGGGCTATTTAACCAAGAAGGAGAGTGATGGGGTGCTACGCCAGATGACCTGGCCTCCACAGTCACCAGACCTGAACCCAATCGAGATGGTTTGGGGTGAGCTGGACTGCAGAGTGAAGGCAAAAGGGCCAACAAGTGCTAAGCATCTCTGGGAACTCCTTCAAGACTGTTGGATGACCATTTCAGGTGACTACCTCTTGAAGCTCATCAAGAGAATGCCAAAAGTGTGCAAAGCAGTAATCAAAGCAAAAGGTGGCTACTTTGAAGAACCTAGAATATAAGACATATTTTCAGTTGTTTCACACTTTTTTGTTAAGTATATAATTCCACATGTGTTAATTCATAGTTTTGATGCCTTCAGTGTGAATCTACAATTTTTATAGTCATGAAAATACAGAAAACTCTTGGAATGAGAAGGTGTGTCCAAACTTTTGGTCTGTACTGTACATATATATGTACACACACATACGTATATATATAAATATTTATATATACACACATACGTATAGATATATACAGTGGGTACGGAAAGTATTCAGACCCCTTTAAATTTTTCACTCTTTGTTTCATTGCAGTCATTTGCTAAAAGCAAAAAAGTTCATTTTATTTCTCATTAATGTACACTCAGCACCCCATCTTGATAGAAAAAAACAGAAATGTAGATATTTTTGCAAATTTATTAAAAAAGAAAAACTGAAATATCACATGGTCATAAGTATTCAGACACTTTGCTGTGACACTCATATTTAACTCACATGCTGTCCATTTCCTTCTGATCCTCCTTGAGATGGTTCTACTCCTTCATCGGAGTCCAGCTGTGTTTAATGAAACTGATTGGACTTGATTAGGAAAGGCGCACACCTGTCTATATAAGACCTCACAGCTCACAGTGCATGTCAGAGCAAATGAGAATCATGGGTCAAAGGAACTGCCCAAGTGCTCAGAGACAGAATTGTGGCAAGGCACAGATCTGGCCATGGTTACAAAAGAATTTCTGCAGCACTCAAGGTTCCTAAGAGCACAGTGGCCTCCATAATCCTTCAATGGAAGAAGTTTGGAATGACCAGAACTCTTCCTAGACCTGGCCATCCAGCCAAACTGAGCAATCGTGGGAGAAGAACCTTGGTGAGAGAAGTAAAGAAGAACCCAAAGATCACTGTGGCTGAGCTCCAGAGATGCAGTAGGGAGATGGGAGAAAGTTCCACCAAGTCAACTATCACTGCAGCCCTCCACCAGTCGGGGCTTTATGGCAGAGTGGCCCGAAGGAAGCCTCTCCTCAGTGCAAGACATATGAAAGCCCGCATAGAGTTTGCAAAAAAACACATGATGGACTCCCAGACTATGAGAAATAAGATTCTCTGGTCTGATGAGACGAAGATTGAACTTTTTGGCGTTAATTCTAAGCGGTATGTGTGGAGAAAACCAGGCACTGCTCATCACCTGCCCAATACAATCCCAACAGTGAAACATGGTGGTGGCAGCATCATGCTGTGGGGGTGTTTTTCAGGTACAGGGACAGGATGACTAGTTGCAATTGAAGGAAAGATGAATGCGGCCAAGTACAGAGATATCCTGGAAGAAAACCTCTTCCAGAGTGCTCTGGACCTCAGACTGGGCTGAAGGTTCACCTTCCAACAAGACAATGACCCTAAGCACACAGCTAAAATAACAAAGGAGCGGCTTCGGAACAACTCTGTGACCATTCTTGACTGGCCCTGCCAGAGCCCTGACCTCAACCCAATTGAGCATCTCTGGAGAGACCTGAAAATGGCTGTCCACCAACGTTCATCATCCAACCTGACGGAACTGGAGAGGATCTGTAAGGAAGAATGGCAGAGGGTCCCCAAATCCAGATGTGAAAAACTTGCTGCATCATTCCCAAGAAGACTCATGGCTGTACTAGCTCAAAAGGAAGGGGCTTCTACTCAATACTGAGCAAAGGGTCTGAATACTTATGACCATGTGATATTTCAGTTTTTCTTTTTTAATAAATTTGCAAAAATATCTACATTTTTGTTTTTTTCTGTCAAGATGGGGTGCTGAGTGTACATTAATGAGCAATAAAATGAACTTTTTTGCTTTTAGCAAATGGCTGCAATGAAACAAAGAGTGAAAAATTTAAAGGGGTCTGAATACTTTCTGTACCCACTGTATATATACATACAAATATATATATATATATATATATATATATATATATATATATCACAGTGGGGGAAAAAAGTATTTAGTCAGCCACCAATTGTGCAAGTTCTCCCACTTAAAAAGATGAGGCCGGCCTGTAATTGTCATCAGAGGTAGACCTCAACTATGAGAGACAAAATGAGAAATGAGAAAACAAATCCAGAAAATCACATTGTCTGATTTTTTTAAGAATTTATTTGCAAATTATGGTGGAAAACAAGTATTTGGTCAATAACAAAAGTTCATCTCAATACTTTGTTATATATCCTTTGTTGGCAATGACAGAGGTCAAACGTTTTCTGTAAGTCTTCACAAGGTTGGCACACACTGTTGCTGGTATGTTGGCCCATTCCTCCATGCAGATCTCCTCTAGAGCAGTGATGTTTTGGGGCTGTCGCTGGGCAACACGGACTTTCAACTCCCTCCAAAGGTTTTCTATGGGGTTGAGATCTGGAGACTGGCTAGGCCACTCAAGGACCTTGAAATGCTTCTTACGAAGCCACTCCTTTGTTGCCCTGGCAGTGTTCTTGGGATCATTGTCATGCTGAAAGACCCAGCCACGTTTCATCTTCAGTGCCCTTGCTGATGGAAGGAGGTTTGCACTCAAAATCTCACGATACATGGCCCCATTCATTCTTTCATGTACAAGGATCAGTCATCCTGGTCCCTTTGTAGAGAAACAGCCCCAAAGCATGGTGTTACCACCCCCATGCTTCACAGTAGGTATGGTGTTCTTTGGATGCAACTCAGCATTCACTCTCCTCCAAACACGACGAGTTGTGTTTCTACCAAACAGTTCTACTTTGGTTTCATCTGACCATATTCTCCCAATACTCTTCTGGAACATCCAAATGCTCTCTAGCAAACTTCAGATGGGCCCGGATATGTACTGGCTTAAGCAGGGGGACACGTCTGGCACTGCAGGATCTGAGTCCCTGGCGGCGTAGTGTGTTACTGACGGTAGCCTTTGTTACGTTAGTCCCAGCTTTCTGCAGGTCATTCACTAGGTCCCCCCGTGTGGTTCTGGGATTTTTGCTCACCGTTCTTGTGATCATTTTGACCCCACGGGGTGAGATCTTGCGTGGAGCCCCTGATTGAGGGAGATTATCAGTGGTCTTGTATGTCCTCCATTTTCTAATTATTGCTCCCACAGTTGATTTCTTCACACCAAGCTGATTGCCTATTGCTGATTCAGTCTTCCCAGCCTGGTGCAGGTCTACAATTTTGTTTCTGGTGTCCTTCCACAGCTCTTAGGTCTTCACCATAGTGGAGTTTGGAGTGTGACTGTTTGAGGTTGTGGACAGGTGTCTTTTATACTGATAACAATGTCAAACAGGAGCCATTACTACAGGTAATGAGTGGAGGACAGAGGAGTCTCTTAAAGAAGAAGTTACAGGTCTGTGAGAGCCAGAAATATTGCTTGTTTGTAGGTGACCAAATACTTATTTTCCACCATAATTTGCAAATAAATTCTTAAAAAATCAGACAATGTGATTTTCTGGATTTGTTTTCTCATTTTGTCTCTCATAGTTGAGGTCTACCTATGATGACAATTACAGGCCGGCCTCATCTTTTTAAGTGGGAGAACTTGCACAATTGGTGGCTGACTAAATACTTTTTTTTCCCTACTGTATATATTTAAATATATATCTTAAACTTTATCTCTCACATTTTAAAATGTATTGAAAGTCCTCTAATCAATTAAATCGTAGTCGTTTTCTTTTTTTCTGTATATTTTTCAAGAAAAAGCCATGGCTGACCTGTGTCTTCTTTATATTTAGTATTGATGATAAGATCAGCTTTTTCTTATACTGATCTTATGTCACTCTGACCTTTTCTTCATAGGCCTTACGTTTGCGATAACTGTTCAGCTATACATTGTAAAATGCTATGAGATTTTCTATTATTCACTGATGTGGGTAATACATTATGGAACAAGGTTTTTATTGGTTGATGTAAATATGTCTGAAAAAGGGGGGAGGGGGTTCCCGTGCTTGGTAATACTGTGAAATTTTGGTCCTCAAGCACTGATATCACCAATGGTAGCTGTAGAGGACATGAAGGTTTTTTATAGGTTTTTTATGTTGCTTTTTCATTAAAACAGTCTTTACCTGCTTAAAGCGTACCTGTTGTGTACCTGTACGTTCTAGCATGAGCTGCAATGTAGGTGTACATGAGAAATAACACTATTTCTGGTACTTATATTCTGCAGTTTCACTCTCTGTATGCTATATCTAGGAATTGCAGTCTTCTCTGAGCTGGTGGTTGTAGACTAGCTATCATACAGTGAGTACAGGAGACTCTGCTCTATAACTGGCTCTCTCAGAAACAGCCCCAGGACCATGCAGGACATATATAGAGAAGTACTGTTAAGTACTAATGTCAGTAAAGTGCTCTAGCTGTGATAGAAAGCCCTAGGGTCAGGCTAAAAGCTGTCTATTATCTATCTCCCTTTCTTCTTGCTCACTTTTCCTTATCTCTCCATAGACTTTCATAGAGTCATCTGATCTGTAGTCTGTCTTGAGATGGATCGTGCAGTAATTTTCACAGCAAAAGTTGTTTTAGCAGAAGAAGGGGGAGCAGGGAAACAGGCTGATAATAGGAGGAAGAAGCATTTCTCTCTGATAACATATATTACAAAGTTTCTTATACTTGCCTGAATGAATCCATGTGCGATCAGGCAGCTGAATGTTGGGTGTCAGGCTGTCCGAGACTGCTGAACACCCAGGAGGAAAAAAAAACAAAAGCAGTTTTCACCAATGAGCGCTGTGTACTGAATAGAGGCATTGGTAAAGTAGGGGGCAGTGTGCCCTTATAACCGCTGGGTGAATTAGATCCAGCACAGCCTGACCAATAACAGTTGTAGACTTTCCCCATAACTGGGCCTGAAAACCCCTTTAGGCTAAGGCCACACATAGCGAAATGCAGTTAAAAAACGCTGCAGAATATAACACTGCTTTTCCTCTGTATTCTTCATTTTTTGCCTTCCCCTTCCATATAAATCTGTGGCAAAACCCCACTGTCTGTAAATGCTGTTAGGACGGCACATGCATGGTTATGTAGCCCTGATCTAATAAACAGCCAAAGACAAACTGAGCACGCTTGTCCTGGAAGAATATGGACTACAGGACGTATCTACTTGCAACAGTTCTCAAACAGTAGTAGGAAAGAGGGATTTCATTGGGCTTTTCCTAATGACATATCTACTTTTTGCTAATTGTTTTCAATGGGTGAAAGTGATATTTAAGTACTTTTATATGAAATATGATTCTCCTAACTTTTTACTGCTTGTTGTCGTTCCATTGTAGACAATCCTGAAGTTTTGTAGTGGTAAATCACGCTGATAAATAAAGTGACTTATTAAGGGTTGCATGGGACAACGCATGAAATGAATAGCTGCGTGGAATATTTACATTCCTGCGCAGTAAAGCTCTTGTGGGATTTCAGCATTGAGATCTGGAACATAAATTTTAATATTTTCAAAATAAAAAAAAATGTACTGTGGGTTGTGCTGGAATATTTTATTTTATGGCGATAATAAAGGATAAAATATTGGTTTCATTAATGAATTCATGTAAACAGTTATAAAGCTAATTGAATGTTTCAGAAAGAATCTAGAACACTTACTGATTGCCGCAGAGTCATTATCCTCCAGAAATGGCTGTTACCATAGATACATTATTCACATTAAAAGCTACAGATTTCAGTTTTTTCACCAACTCTCAAAGAGGAAACAATAGGAAAACAATAATTGCAATATTGATATTTGGTTTCCTACTGTCAAGGTATGAACCATTCTTATAATCCTGCTACTCAAATTATAGTCATTATTCTTAAATGAAATGTCTACTCTCTCTAACAATAGAATAATAGCATTTATAAGGTAGACTAGGGGCACTTTACCTGCGTATAGAAATATGCAGTTGTATCCAAGTGCTGTATATAGGGCTAAAAGTATGTAGACAGCCCTAATAATTAATGAGCTCAGGTATTTCAGCCACAGTCAATGCAAACAGGTGCCTGAAATGCAGCACGCAGCCCTGCAATCTCTGCTGACAAACATGGGTAGTAGTATGGGTTGTACTGAGGAACTCTGTTACTTTAACCAGTTCAGGACCAGACACATTTTTCATGTTTTTTTTTTTTATATTTGGGGTTTTGAGGGCTATAACATTTTTTTCCTTTGGGTTATTCAAATAATCTTTCCGTCTTTATCCTGTGTTAAATATGGTTTTAACTTTATGTTGTTTTTATTTATTCATGTCTTTTCTTTATTTTAATATCCAAGAAAGTGTAAACAAAAAAAGAGGGGAAATGTCTGTTTTTTATATATTTTTTTTAACCACTTACGGACTGCCCATAGAGTACCGGTACATCCTTGCAGTTTTAACCCCTTAATGACGGGCCATTTTTTGTTTTTGCATTTTCGTTTTTCCCTCCCCACATTCCAAGAGCCATAACTTTTTCATTTTTCAGTTCACAGAGTCACATGATGGCTTAGTTTGCGAAACAAATTGTACTTTGTAATGTCACTATTCAATATGCTGTGCAATGTACTGGGAAGCTAGAAAAAAATTCAGAATGAGGTGCAATTGGAGAAAAACTGCATTTGCACCAAATTCATATGGATTTAATTTTTACAGCATTCACTGTGTGGTAAAAATGACATGGTACCTGTATTCTGCGGGTCAGTACGAACACGACGATACCAAATTTATATAGTATTTGTAATGTTTTGATACCTTTTAAAAAAATGTAAACTTTGCTAAATAGAAAAAAATTTTTGCGTCGCCATATTGTGTCATCTGTAACTTTTTCTAATTTGCATGTATGGAGCTAGGTAAGGCATCTTTTTATGCGGGACAACATGACGTTTTTATTGATACCATTTGGGGAAAGATCTGATGGTTTGATCACTTTTTATTCAATTTTTTATAGGAGGCAAAGTGTTGAAAAAAACCGCTATTTGGTCATTTTGATTTTTTTCCCTGCTACGCCGTTCATCGTATGGGATAAATATTTTAATATTTTAATAGTTCGGGCATTTTGGAGCGCAGGGATACCTAAAGTGTTTATGCTTACTTTTGTTTATTTACTTTTATATCTGATCTAGGGAAAGGGGGGGTGATTTGAACTTTTGTGTGTTTTTTAATTTTTTCATACTTTTAAAAACTTTTTTTTTTCTACTTTCACTTGTATGATCAGACTCCCTAGGGACCTTGAAACCTAGGGAGTCTGATCGATCATACTATTCACTACGATACTACTGTATCGCAGTGAATAGCAAAATGCCTTCACTGCTATTAGATGCTGCCTCTGACAGGCCTGGGAGCCTTCAATAGGCTCCCCAGCTGTCATGGCAACCAATCGCCGCCCTCTGATGACGTTCTGGAGGGCGGCGATCGGGGAAAAATGGCGGCGCCCGTGGCGGCTGTGCGATTTAGACGCCGCAGTCCCGTTTGACCTCGACATCTAAAGGGTTAACAGCAGCGATCGGTGCAGGCACCGATCGCTGCTGTTAGCGGCGGGTCCTGGCTGTATTATACAGCCGGCACCCACCGTGTATGGAGAGCGCTCAGCTCCTGAACACTCTCCATACATCGTCATGCGACTCAGGACGTACTATTACGCCCTGGGTCGTTAAGGTGTTAAGCAGCTGCACGAAATCATGCAGCTGCAGAAACAGGGAGATGGCTGTTACTACAGCTGGAGCTCCCCTCGAGAAGGCAGGAAAGGTTCAATGAGCGCTTTATACAGATCTATGGGAGCCGCCATGATGCGGCTCCCCTCTGACCCGGCGATCACGTGATCCACCGGGATCAGAGGCTGATAGAGTTGCTGGGTCCTACAGGACCCAGATCAGCTCTGTAGTTATGGGCAGGAGGCTGTATTCCTTCTGTAACTGGGGCTAAATGTATCAGCCCCAGTTACAGGGGAAATCAGCCTCCCCCACCAAAAAACTGTGATCAGATGTACCCAAAGGTCTATAATGACCTTATGGGGGCACAATGTAAAATAATAAATAAATAAAATGAACAGAAAAGTAAAAAAAAAAAAAAATGAAAGTAAAATAATTTAAAAAATAAATAAATAATACACCAATAACAAGCCATTATTACAGGTTCTAGCCCCACCCCCGATGACACAATACAAAATAAAAATTACCGTAACAGAGAGGAAAAACTATTTTATAAAGTTTTTTAGTAGCACTTGGTGCTATTAAATAAAAAAAAAAAATGAAAAGTGAAAAACAGACACTTTTCCCTCCTCTTTTGTTTATATTTTTCCGGATATAAAAAAAACATGCAAAAATAAAAACAACATAAAAATGAACCCTATGTGTCACTGAAAAAAGACAGAAATTAGTTCAATAACGCAAATGATAAAAATGTTACAGCCCTCAAAACCGCACATTCAAAAAACGCAAAAATATGTCTGGTCTTGAACCAGAAATTGGCCCGGTACTGAAGTGGTTAATAACACAAAATGACAAGGAGACACTTACTGTTGTGTCAGGGGATGGGCTAGAATTTGTGACATGGGTCTTTTTTCTTTGTTTTTTTTTAGAACGTTGTTCCCCCATAAGGTTATAATAGGCATTTTAACTTTCATTTTTTTGTTTTGTTTTGCTGATTTCTCCTGTAACTGAGGTTGATGCATTAGCCCCAGTTACAGGAGCAATGATGCCTCATAGTTCTTAGTCCAGACTTGATCTGGGTCCTCTAGGACCCAGCAGCTCATAAGTTCCCGGACTAATGGTCATGTGATGGTTGAGTCAGAGGGGAGTCTCATCATAGGGACTCCCATAGCTGTGCACACATTGTTCATTGAACGTTGTGTACACAGCGATCAGGAAGGCAGACGATAAAAGAGATAAGCCTTTTTAGTGTTGATTGCAAATTAGGGTATACTAGCCAAGTGGGCTAGTATGGATTCACATCCCTTTGAATCCATTTTGTCAGACATTTTTAGGGTGTTTTTCTATAGGTAGAAATAATGTACTATTCACCCTGAAGGGACAATGAGATATACCAGTTATGACACTATTTCACAGGTTACATATACTATATATATATATATATATATATATATATATATATATATATATAGTGTGAGAGTGTGAACCCAGAGGGAGCTAGTGAGTGACCCAAAACCAGGATTGAAAAGCTCCTCAGCCACACCCATAGGTGGGGCCCAACTCCAGACGGAGTGTCTGCAGCAGGAGAGAGTGCTGTGGAGACCTGCAGGAAGCAGGGAGACGGGGGAACCAGTTGGAGACAGACAAGGCGGTCTGTCCCAAGAGGACTGGTGTCCTGAAAGGACTGATTGAGCCAGGCTGCTTCTTGCCCCCAGAGGCTTGTCAGGGCTCAAGCAGTAAGGTAGCGCCCTATGTGTGGCCTAGGTTGTTTGTTATTTTGTTCCTGTACCATTTGTAAAGCTGAATAAAGCCATGGAATGGGGTTAAGTGAGTAGAACTTAATTTATTTCAAAAGTTGTATGTAAAATATTAGTTGAATAGTCACTGACAGTAATATGGATAAAGGTGAGAGTGGAATTAGTGGAAGCCACTAACCGTCTCCCAGTTGGGTTATGAAGTCTTTTATGAATTTTAGGTAATACCTAGAAAACAGGTATAATTGGGTTAGTCTTAATCAGGAATTCATCAGTTTTTGCAATGACTCTCTCTGAGAGATAGAAATCAACTTTATGATTCATTCTCTCCATAATAGAGCTAGTGGGATTCATAGTAAGTCTCTTGTAGACCCTAGTATCGGATAGTTGCAACCTAATCTTTGATACATAGTCAAGCTTATTCCATACAACAATGGCCCCACCTTTATTGGCTGGTTTGATAATCAGGTCTTTATCCCTGAATAGGAAATGCCTGCTGTTTTTCTCGGGATAAATTCGATGGGCAAGGTAATATGACCCTGACTATTTCAGTACAAATGTTGGAAACATCCTGATTAACTCAGTCTATGAATGCTTCCAGTGAGTGTGAGACCCTTGTAGTAGTAAATGCTCTCTTTATGCGTAGGCCCAATGACACAATGTTAATGGGAGTTGTATGACGTCACAGAAAGTGATCACACAGCGCTGTATTTAACTTCTGGCTCTCTTACACCAGACTAGTGTCCTTTCTCTGCCACTTGAGCTATTACCTGACGCCTACAGCTTTTGTCACAGACCTCTCACCTTCTCCATGCTACAGTCTGGTTACATGGAATGAAGGGTTGAGCCTCTCCGAGCACCCATATATTTTTTTTACTGAGTGCCGAACCATTAATAAGCAAAATCCCCATACTGTGACTTCACTATGTTTCTTATCTTTGTACTGTGATATCACTGTGTATATTATCCCAGTACTGTGATATCACTGTGTTTATTATCTATGTACTATGACATCACTATATTATCCCTGTACTGTGACATCACTGTCTGTATTGTCTGTACTGTGACATCACTGTGTTTATTATTAAAGTTGATTTACAGTTCTAACACTATTAACGGCTACATAGGTTTCCATTTGTATTTAAGTCATCCATTCTGCAATACTAGTGGTGTTGGGTAGTCTAAAATCTTCTGACCAACATCCTCTATAGGTCAGAAAGACCAGTCTCAGTTATGGCTGTGCAACTTTTATCATTGATTTGATGAAGCTTCTAATATCCATAATATCTCTTACTACTGCACTAGACTTGTGATCGCTAAAAATATCTTTTACATTATGATGATTTCAACAACATTAATAATAAGGTATTAATGAGCATAATAGACACCTGGTCACAACAAGGAGCAAACACTTTGTGAATGACATCCAGGAAACACAAATATATGGTAATATTGTAGATTTTATCCAATCATTGTTACATTGATGTTATTAGTATTGATTTTGTTTGCATTATATATGGGATAATGCCACCTATTGTAAATTATAAGAAAATTATAATTCACAGCAGAGTTACTGTAGTTCCATGACCTTATAAAAAAAAGTAAGCGTCATAGTTATATTATGCCATATAATACACCTTAGCTGCTGCAGAAACTCTTTTAAATGAATCAGGGACAGCTGATTGTCCATAAATGATTGACATGAGAATACCTCATCCTTTTCAAAACCAAGGTCTGCAACAATTGAGATCTGTAATGTATTGTTTTGTAGTAGTTGAGACAAAGAACTGAATCTGCTGAAGAACCTCTTAACCAGTTGCCGACTACCTGTTGACTGTACATCCAGGCGGCAGCTAGTTAACTCTACAAGGACATATCTGTATATTCTGGACATGCCAGAGAGTAGGCAGGGATGGTTTATTACCATTTCTGCCTTCCCGATCACTGTATCCATGGCACTCAATGAGTGTTGTGTGTACTGCTATGGTGGCCACCATGATGCAGCTTCCTCCCAGTTTGACGGTCATGTGATTTGCCGTGTGGCGGGAACTGTATAAGTTGCTGGGTCCTAGAGGATCCAGATCAACTCTGAAGCTCATGTTAAGAGTCTGTATTCCTCCTGTAACGTAGCGTCCCACAGCAAAAAAGCACTGCGGGAAAAAACGCGGCGGTAATGCATTGTGGTTCTTCCCACAGCGCTTTGCACAGAAAGTTCGCAGAGGTTTCTGCGGACTTTTTGCTTCAGTTATACCTAGAGGGAAACCGCTGGTGTTTCTGTAGGTATAATTGACATGCTGTGATTTCCAAAACCACGATGGTTTTGGAAATTACAGTATGTCCACTGAGCATATTTCACTGCAAAGTGGGGATGGGATTTGCTAGAATCCCATTCACTTTGCTGTGACTGTAAAACGCCTTTTCGTTTTTCCATGGCATTTACGTTACATGGGGCCTGGTCTAAAGGGAAAAATCAGCATTTTTTTTTTAAATGTAATGGTAAGACTAGTGTTGAGCGAACCCATCGAAGTTTGGGTTCAATGCGTTCCGTCGAACTTTGCCAAAAAGTTTGGTTCGGGTACCCGAACTTGACCCTAACCTGAACCCCATTGAAATCAATGGGGATCCGAACTTTGTGACCCAGAAAATGGCTGTAAAACTTTTTTTTTTTTTTTTACTTATGTCCCACTATGGGAGCTGAACCAGCAATACACTGATCGCTGGTTCAGCACTATAGACTGCAATACACGTGTATTGCAATGTATAGAGGAAGTCAGGCTATGCAGAGGCATACGCTGACTTCCTCTCTTCTTGGCAGGATCAACCAGATACTGGGGGCTCCTAGCAGACTGGGGTCACTGGCCAGATCCCAGGCTGCAGAAGATACATATGGGCACCCCCGATCTCGCTGAGGGGGTGCTGAAGGGGACATTTGGCACGAACCCCTCATATTTGACCGCGGCATCCAAGGGGTTAAAACCTTAAGGAGCAGGGTGTTATCTATCAGTTACAGCTAACACCCGCTCCCGATGCCGACTGCAGCATTCAGTATCAAATTCAGTATGACAAATACATAAGATGCCGCGGTTGCTATTGACCGCGGCATCTTAAGGGTTAAACAGTTGCAGTGGGAACTTGGCTGTCAGATACAGCTGGGCCCCCACGGTGATCGCACGGGCTCTGCCTCTGAGCCTGCTGAATTACCATCAAATGCATGTACGTGGGGATGCGGTAACTACCCACATTCTCCCACGTACATGTTAGGGGGACATTCTCCTGCAGGTCTTCCAATGTGGTGTACCTCATAATGTGTACGCAATGTCCCACCACAGGCCTCTATGTGGGGGAAACAGGGCAGAGGCTCAGTCAACGAATGAACTCACACAGATCCAGTATCAATAACAACAGAACCGATCTCCCAGTGGCCACACATTTCTCCGGAGAAAACCACTCTATTGAAGATTTGCGGGTTGTGGTTTTAATGGGACATTTTAAGACGCAGGAGGCGAGGAAACAATGGGAGTACAAGTTTATGCAAAAATTTCAAATTCTGCAATTTGGACTTAATATTCATGCCAGCTTCATGTCACACTATGTATGAACCATGAACTGAACTCAATATTCATGCCAGCTTCAAATCACACTATGTATGAACTGTGAGGGACACAAATCACCTCCTGATAGCAAACAGATAACAGCAAGAATTACTGATCCCTCCGTCACGCACCACAAGTTTCCAGACTGTTTTTTTGACCTGTTGTAAATAACTTCTCTACTTAGATTGCATTTTTTTAAGGACTCTAAAATGCTTTGAAAACCATGTGTATAAAAATCTGTGAATTTTCAGTTCTTGTATCACACCATGTCTGATGAAGGGAGCTAGCTAGTACTCCTGAAAGCTTACTTATAAATATACTCAGTTAGCCTCTAAAAGGTATCGCCTGATTTCTTCACTCTTCCATGACAATGCATGAAGAGTTTAAAGCTGGTTGATTGGCTGCTCAGCAGTCAATCAACCAGCTTTAGGGATGAGCCGAACCCGGACCCGAACTTCAGCGCTGACGTTTGGGGTCGGGTTCGGATACCTGAACGCATGAAGTTCGGCATGGACCAGAACTCTGCAGTTTGGACTTGCTCAACAAAAGTTAAGAACTTATGTTTGGGCACAATGTGTGTCAAAAAACAAAAATTAAAAAAAAAAAAAAAGTTAAATCAAAAATAACAAAGTTACTACCACGCCCACATCATAGGTTCTAGCCCCATTCCTGGCGACACAAGACTATGCGGGAAAACTATTTTAATTTTTGTCTTTTAGCAGCACTTTGTGCTATTATGAAAAAAACATGAAAAATATGAAAAACTAACATGTTTACCTCCTTTTTTGTTTACATTTTCCCGGATATAAAAAAATATATATATGCAAACATAAAAATGATGTCCTATGTATCATCGAAAAAAAAAAGATGCAAAAATTGTTTGAATAAGAGGGACCTGAAAACCACATGTACCAAAAAACTCAAAATGCCTCTGGTCAGAAACCAGGGAAAACGTCCCGATCATGAAGTGGTTAAAATAAAAAGATGGAGCCCTACATGTCAATCCATCGATAACTGACAGGATCAGGAAATTTCTAAAAATGTAATCTGGAACAGACTGTTTTTGAAGAAAAATGTAGTATCCAGAGGCGTAATGTGAAGCTCATGGGTCTCAATGCAAAATCTGCAAGAAGACTCCGACCCAGCACATGCATTTATAATACTTGTGTCTTCTCATGAGGCT
This sequence comes from Leptodactylus fallax, assembly GCA_947044405.1. NCBI lineage: Eukaryota > Metazoa > Chordata > Amphibia > Anura > Leptodactylidae > Leptodactylus > Leptodactylus fallax. The sequence continues at coordinate 5,213,685 of CAMRHE010000085.1, forward strand.
CATGTGCGATTGCTACCTCTTCACCCCCTATAGCAACACCTCTAGTGGCACCTCTCATCTCTGTATAGTCGTGAGGCTTAGGATGTGATGCTTATTAAAATATAATTTACAGACATGGCACTAGAAAATTTCCATTGATAGGTGCTGTATATTAAAAAAGCATATTTATTAGTTGATACACGTGTCTTCCATGCATATTTTCATAGAGGGACATGTAACTAGCTAAATATATGTTCCAGTTATTATGGATAGGAGCCAGATTGGGTGACAGGAGCTTTTCAGACAAGATCATATTATTAGCTTGAACGCTGCAAATCATAAGCATCTGATATAAAGCTAGGCGGTAGGGATACAGATGGCACAGTCACAAGAGGGATCTGCAGTCTCCTCCCTATGCACAGCTGGCTGCTATCTAGCAGTTGTTTAAATAATAACTAGATTGTAGCTACTGACAGCAACGTACCATATATATCACAAAAAGCTGATCAAAACGCCATAAGTAATGCACAGAGCATACAGGTTAATGCAAAGACGGCTCCAGTGTTAATATCAGACAATGGGACATGCATAATAAATGGATCTTTTTCTATATCATTTGGTTCCATCTATCTTCTAATTCTGTCACCAAAATGTTTTTGCAGAAATTATGTTTAAATAATATAATAAATATATACTGCTATGAGTTTATTGGCTTCACATAACTCTTCATCTTTCTGAATTTCATCTGTGTATTCAAGGGCGTATGTAGGATTTTGTAAAAAAAAAGCACAGCTCAGACAAAATTTCATTGTGTTCAGCCTTGCCCCTTAACCTCACCTATTTCCCTTTTGCTCCTGCCCCGTCCCAACACATTAATAGTGCCCTTCCTTGTGTACCGCACAATATGATGCTCTCTTAGTGGCCCACACACAGTATAATGTCCCTTTCATGTCCCCTACACAGTATAATGCCCCTTAGTGCCATCCACAGTATAATGCTGTCTTAGAAGACCCACAAAATATAATGCCTCTTAGTGCCCCCACAGTATACTGCTTCCTTAGTGTTTTCCACACATTATAATGCCCCTTTGTGCCACCCTACAATATAATGCTTTACTATCCTCCCCGCAGTATATATCCCCTTTAATGGCCCTCCACAGTATAATTCCTTCTTACTGTCCCCACACAGTATAATGCCCTCTTATTGGCCCACGACATAGTATAATGCTTCATTAGTTTTCCATGCACTGTAATGCCCCCTTAGAGACCCTCACAGAGTATGATGCTCCCTTAGTGGCCTCCACATGATGCTCCTTAATGTTCCCTATACAGCATAATGCCTCCATAGTGCCCCTATAGTATACTGCTCCCTCAGTTTCCTCCAAACAGTATGTCCCTTAGTGCTGCCTTACAGTATAAGGCTCTCTTAGGGTTCTCCACTCATAGTTTAATATTCTCAATGGCCCTCAACAATTTAATGCCGTTTAGTGGCTCCACATAGTATAATGCCTCCTTAGTACCCCACACAATATAATGCTCCTTGGTGTCCCACACATTTTAATGCCCCTATCATGTTTTCGCTCTATCTGAAACTGAATCTCTCAAAGACTGAACTACTGCTGTTTCCACCATCTAATACATCTGTCCCTGATATCTCCATTGCAGTCTCCGGCCTTACCATAACTCCCAGGCAGTATGCCCGCTGCCTCGGGGTTATGTTTGACTCAGACCTTTCCTTCACCCCCCATATCCAATCACTCGCACGCTCATGTCATCTCCACCTCAAAAACATCTCCAGAATCTGCCCTTTCCTTACCACAGATACACTAAAGACACTTATTGTTGCCCTGATTCACTCTCGCCTTGACTACTGTAACTCTTTACTAATCGGTCTTCCCCTTACTAAACTCTCCCCTCTACAATCTATTCTGAATGCGGCGACCAGGCTTATCTATCAGTCTAAACGCTACAGCGATGCCTCCGGTCTGTGCCGGTCACTACATTGGCTGTCTATTCAATACAGAATACAATATAAACTTATCACCCTCATTCACAAGGCTCTCCATAATGCTGCACCTCCCTACATTTCTTCTCTCATTTTTATCTATCACTCAACCCGTACTCTCCACTCACTCAGTGACCTAAGACTAACATCCTCTATTATCAGAACCTCCCATGCTCGTATACAAGACTTCTCCCGAGTTTCACCACTTCTCTGGAATGCTCTATCCCGGACTATCAGATTGACCCCCAATTTCTACAGCTTCAAGCGAGGTCAAAGTAAAGCCATCATTGTATATAGAGCCTAGGTAATAATGTACCCTATTCAAAAATCACCTAATACATGTCCATAAATGATGCAAATTCTTAGTATGTGGAGAACCACATAAAGGATTGCTCAGTAAGTTAAGGATTTGATGAGTATAGCATGGCTTTCATGGAAATATGGAGGGAAATTAGAGATTGTATCAAGGTATTTGCAAAACTGGATCTATATATCCAGTTTGACATATATATATATATATATATATATATATATATATATATAAATTTTGCTATTAAACTGCTTTGAAAAAAGCAGTTGGACTACTACAACTATCATCAACAACTCAGACTGAGTAATACCTATCACTGTTGCTAATAATATACGAGACCACAATCATTCTCCCTAGTCACATATGTCTTATCTCTCCCTGTACAAGATAGGATTTTCTGACGCACCTTTTCTTATACCTTTTACTTCGAGTAACAATTAAGATTCCACAAACCGTCGTTGTTAAATCTTCAGGGGAGAAATGCTTAGACTTTAATGAAGTGAATTATTATTTGTGCAGATAGTGAGGTGGCCATACTAATTCATTTCTCCCAGGACATGGTGAACTTGTGTTAGCACGTCTCGAGTAGAGAGTGGTGAATGAGATCCGGGGAGACATTAGGCATTTCTTGCTCGTACGTGATGTTGTTTGGAGCTGGACTTAATGAGCTTGTAGTCACCGTAAACCAGACATTTTAATTAATGCAAATTCATAAATTTTGCGACTCTGAAAATGTGCAGTTATCGACGGCTTCTCGTACTGTTACTGATCATTAGTGAAGAAACTATCCTCACGCTGCTCTCCAGACCCCGGGAAAAATATCCATAAATGCTTCTTCTCCGATGTGGCCTGCAACATACTGCATTGCAGCAAAGAGGTTAAATGTCCATGCAATTATTTGTTTCCCAGAGGAAGTGGACCCATATGGATTAAGGATTGCCTGTAGGTTTGTTTGTGTTCGAAAGTCAATTATGACTAGCTAAATATCCCTGAGGTAAACATGTGTGAGGCAGATAATGTTATCAGAAAGGCAATGACAGTTCAAGAAGACTGGCGGGCCAGCATGTACAGTGGATGCTGCATAATAAAGGCTCGGCATAACAGAAAGAAACCTATATCAGACGGCTAGAGAAAACAATATTTATAACGATATAATTTTTTTTTTGGGTCACATTGCATATTTTTATATATTTTCAAGTTTAAAGGGGTTGTCCAGCTTTTTTTTATATCAATGACCAATGATGGGTGAACCTCGCAAGATTTCTTTTTTGGACCAAACTTGTTTGGTTCAATCCGAAGTGATATTATTATATTCGGGGTTCTTGTCAGACCCCAGAGTATAATAAGTAGAGGCCCATGGGAGGTAAAGAAAAACCCATACACCTACAGTATATTCACCAAGCATCCTAGAGTCAAAGTGCCCCATATGACTGCTGCAGCCCAATCACTGGCTTCCATTGTCCCACCGCATCAGTGACCTCACTCAGGAGGCCAGAAGAGACTGAAAGATGGCATGAGAGAGGAGCGGATGCAGCATCAAAGCTACAAAGAAGTAAGAAAATGTGAGTATAAGTGTGTTTTTCACTTCTTCCCTGGGGTTCCATTTATTACAAGTTGGGGTCCAAAGGGAACCTAGAGTATAATTATGATTCATTGGCAGCTAATCCCTAAAAATCTCAGGTATGGCTAAAACAACATTTTAGGGAAAATTAGTAATGAACTCAACTCATAATAAACCTGTTTGCGCATCTCTTTTAATGACTTATCTAATGTCATCTGTCTGCGGTCCAACAGCTGGCACCCCTGCTGATCAGCTGTTCACAGCAATTCCTGGTGTGGGAACTATACAGTTGATGAAGTCAGAAGCAGATGGCTCCTTTTACTGTGTACTGGAAGTGCCTGGTTACTACAGCTCACATTCAGAGAATCATTGGTGCAAAGGCTATTTTTTCCATAATGCACTCTCCAGTTTGGGTTGCACTGTGGGCACAATACTGTATATAGTATATATAGTATATAGAGAGGCTGAAGCCTGTGGTCTTTTCTCAAGTCAGTTTGTTGCTGGCATAATTGGAGTTGAAATAGCTTGCTTGTGGTTAGGAAAAAACCTAGAAAACCTGTTTCTTTTGGCACTGCCCACTTTAGAAAACCACAGAGGTATAGATAAGTTTAACAATATATATTCTTTTATTTATGTGAAATTGCTTTTCAGGCCAAGACCAGGCACATCATTTTCTTTAATACATCAATAAAGCAATATGTATTTTTACCTTATCCCAGCATCCATAGGTTTCTAAAATAGGCAGCACCAAAAATATTAGAAGGTTCAGAAATGTGGGAAACATTAAGTTCCATTAATCTCAATAGTCAATGAGGCTTAGAGTCCTGGCATCAGGTATAGTACAGACATCAATGTTTTGGAATTCATTATTTTCGGGAGTGATAAAATGTAATGTTTCCCACATTTGTGTATTCTGTGTTGTGTGACTACAAGAAAAGCGTAGCTAGTGTCCTTTATTCTTTCTGGCATATTTGTGGCCATTGCGATCCATTCTTCAACGACTCATTTTTAACAATGCCTCTTTGGTAAATGGGTTTCCAAAAATAAACTGATCACAGGGCGCCCGTCTACTGGGACCCCCCAATATTAGCTGTAATCTAACAGCAAGAGTAGAGATGGTCGAACAGGTTTGTGCTGAGCCGGGTTCAACTCGAATATTCCAAATTGTCAATTTTTTTTTACAAAACCGAACAAATTCGTTTAGTGTGAACTAATATGGCCATCGTATTATACTCTAAGGTGTCTTCATAATATGTGGAGGCCCAGGGAAGGTGGAAAAAAAAAACAAAAAAAAACATTTATACTCACCTTCCCTTACCTTTTTTGTGCCCCCTTGCAGTGTCCGATGCTTTTCTGGTGGCATTCGGCTCTCCTCTGTGACATCATTGGCCCAGGCTGTGTTTGCCTTAGAGATCTACAAACAAGATAGATAGGTTCCTAGGAGCCCTAAGAGTGTTCTACACTACGTTTTATAGACAGGTTTCTAGGAGCCCTGACAGTGTTCTACACTATGTTTTATAGATAGGTTCCTAGGAGTACTGACAGTGCTCTACACTATGTTTTATAGATAGGTTCCTAGGAGCCCTGAGAGTGTTCTACACTATGTTTTATAGATAGGTTCCTAGGAGCCCTGAGAGTGTTCGACACTATATTTTTTTGATAGGATCCTAGGAGCCCTGAGAGTGTTCTACATTATGTTTTATAGATAGGTTCCTAGGAGCCCTATGAGTGTTCTACACTATGTTTTATAGATAGGTTCCTAGGAGCCCTGAGAGTGTTCTACACTATGTTTTATAGATAGGTTCCTAGGAACCCTGACAGTGTTGTACACTATGTTTTATAGATAGATTCCTAGGAGTCCTGACAGTGTTCTACATTATGTTTTATAGACACTTTTCTAGGAACCCTGACAGTGTTCTACACTATGTTTTATAGATAGTTTCCCAGGAATCCTGAGAGTGTTGTACACTCTGTTTTATAGATAGGTTCCTAGGAGCCCTGAGAGTGTTCTACACTATATTTTATTGATAGGATCCTAGGAGTCCTGAGAGTGTTCTACACTATATTTTATAGATAGGTTCCTAGGAGCCCTGTCAGTGTTGTACACTATGTTTTATAGATAGGTTCCTAGGAGTCCTGAGAGTGTTGTACACTGTGTTTTATAGATAGGTTCCTAGGAACCCTGACAGTGTTGTACACTATGTTTTATAGATAGGTTCCTAGGAGCCCTGACAGTGTTCTACATTATGTTTTATAGACATTTTTCTAGGAACCCTGACAGTGTTCTACACTATGTTTTATAGATAGTTTCCCAGGAATCCTGAGAGTGTTGTACACTCTGTTTTATAGATAGGTTCCTAGGAGCCCTGACAGTGTTATACACTATGTTTTATAGATAGAATCCTAGAAGCCCTGAGAGTGTTCTAAATTATGTTTTATAGATAGGTTCCTAGGAGCCCTATGAGTGTTCTACACTATGTTTTATAGATAGATTCCTAGGAGCCCTGACAGTGTTATACACTATGTTTTATAGATAGGTTCCTAGGAGCCCTAAGAGTGTGTTCCACTATGTTTTATATACAGGTTCGTAGGAGCCTTAAGAGTGTTGTGCACTATTTTTTAAAGCCAATTTAAGGTGTGGTTCTTACTGAACTTATTCATAGTGAAACAAATCAGGGACCTGAGTCGCTGAACCCGAAACAAATCTTGAGAGGTTTGTCCATCTCTAAGCAAGATGCTGTTAATGTCTCCACCAAAGGAGATATTAAGCAATACACAATATGTTCAATAAGTTGTCCATGTAACAGTGAGGTTACAACATTGGTAAAAACCATAGAGAAACAGTCATAAAACAAAAAGAACTTGAAAAGTAGAAAATAAAGTAGGTCCATACAGTTTTACTATTGTGTTAGATTTGGAGGTCACCTTTTAACATAGATCAGGTATTAAAATGAATAACCTACACAAAGTATATTACAAAATTGTATAACCTTTTATTATATAACAAATAAACTTCATTTGCAGAAACTGGAAAATGCCTTTAATTTTTTATTTTCAATCTTGCCCCAAGGCTTTCTGGGGTTGCATGGGACTCGGTGATGACTGTTTGGGGATCTCAAAATCCAATAAAGATGGGTAACTATTTTTTTTTCAGTTCTTGTGTAAAGTTCGTAATGAAGATGCAAATATTAGGGCAGTATATCCACATTATAGGAGATATTGAAAACTATACAGTAGATTGATGGCAAATAAATGGCTGAAGAAGACCGTCATTGACCCCTATCTGCTTGAGAAGCAAAAATCAAATTACCAGTGGCTAGAGGAATGAAGGGACACTAAGCAGCTGTTGTGCATCAGGACTAGCCTGGTTTCATTATCTTTATAACAGATAGGCCACTTAGAATATGAAAATGCTCCCTGCTGAGACACTCCTGGCAGTAGCAAGAGATGGTTCTTAAAAAAGATTGATGCTCTACTTCGGATGAAACAAAAGAATTGTAAAATTTGAAAAGAAAATGTTCAGCATCAGGAAGATCTACCCGCCACAACTTTTGCGAGGTATCCCAATAAGGGGGATTATTAAATCCACTCCATCAAAACTGAAGTTAGAAAAGTTATGTTTGTTGGGTATTTTATTAGTAAAGATCAGACTGCAATGTTTTATTAAGTAGAATGTAGAAAAAACAACTTTTAATTTCCTGCATCTATTATGAGGGAAACTTACTGTTGTAATTAAGGGATGGTCATTACTGTTTGTATACCATTAAAACCATGTGCATTCTCAACAGGAGGGCGTTTTCCAAAAAGTTCTAAGTTTCTATGCAGCACTTTTGGGTACTTTGCTCTTCTACTTTAGTTGTTGTTATTCGTGACTTTGTATAGAACTTAACTTGCTATATCAAAAGAGTTTCCAGTCTTCATATACTTAGTTTATACCTTGAGCAATCTAATATGAACCTTTCTTTTTTAATATATGGTATAGTAACTTTTCTCATGATTGGGTTCATAGTGGCTGAAGTCTCTACCAAACCATATGGCACTGTTTAAGACTGGTGCAGTGAAGGTGGGGTCTGCACTGTGTACGTTGGTGGGAGTAGTAGGTTCCCCTGGGGCAAATTCTGTGCTCTTCTGCCTGATAGTGGTTGGGTTGTCCATAATGTTGTGGTTGCAGAATTAAATGCTCCGAAAATTGTGGTTCATATAACTTGCAGTTCTTTACTAAAGAGCAAGCAAGCAATGGTAATCTTTATAATGGTTACAGTATAATCTACCACAAAAATGTAGGTAAATTGGCTTGAGGCTGGAAAAGGGAGGCAAAAATGGTTCTCCAGTGGTCAAAAGTGTCTATACTCTATACTCTCAACTTTAAAAATTAATATTCACAATGCCCAATTGCGGGATGTAGACACAAATGGTACCAAGCCTGGCCTAAAGTTCATAGGCTTGGTTGTAGCTATGAGGACAGTCCAAAATTCCCCTCTTATACTGCAAAAAGTAGGAGCTCATCTTCTTTCAAACTTCAACTGCCTTCTAATCCCGAGCAAAGGGCAAGAGATGCTTACATATGCTTACCCAGATCCTCCTAAAAGATTCTAAGAGTGTACCAAGTCTAAAAAGGGGGAATCCTCTCTGCTTCCAACTCCTATCACAGTTGGTTCAGTTCATGTTAAAGTTACTCTAAAAATCAGCAAACAGCATAAAACATACAGTATGTTAAAGTGCAAACATAAGAGTTAAACAGCTATAAACTCTTTTAGCAGTGTTCCACTGGTACACTGCATGAGCAGAATAGCGAAAGACTGGGATTACTGCTGCCATTTATTTGCTCCCTGATGTCAGCCTCTGGAGCATTAAGATAGATATATAGACAAAGCTGAATATGTTTCACCAGACAGGGAAGTACATATTGATTGTGTGCATGTACAGAGAACTCACTAGTTAATAAAGTCATGTGATTACAGCAGCCTCTGTACTAATTCAAGCAATGAATAAGAGTATACTAAAAGAAGAGAGGAAATGGAGGTGGAGTGTCAGGAGAAAGTCGAGCCTGCAGTGCTGCTTTGTTATCATGTAGTCATTGTGTAAATCAGGTGGCAACTGTAGTTTACAGAACTCCACCATTGTTATGGCCACCTCAGGTTCCAACTGAGGACAATGAAAGGACAACAGGGAATAATAAAACTTTGGAAGGAAAATGGGCTCATTATTTCCAAAACAATCTGATCAACTTAAAAGAATGTATAATGAAATGTTGAAATCTTTTTAATATACTGTACTTTTGCTTAAAATATTTTGGTTCTGACAATCACCATTATTACTATGGTTTTGGTGTTTAGTGAACTTATAAACTCAAGTTTTATTTTTGATCAGAATCACCCCCTTCAAAAAATATGTCAATCTGAACTAATTTTTGTGCGTATAAACAGCTGGCTCAACCAGTCATCCAGATATTAGGACTGATTTGCTTGGTCTAGAATCCATATGTAAATGAGCCAAATATCTATCTGCTACATCTATCTCATATCTATTTAGAATTTGCCCTTTTGATAATGTAGTACTATATAGCAGGTGATAGTTCATATTGCCCTTGTACGTTTTCTCTCTCATCTCTCTTCTGCTAATGCACTCTAACACTCTGCTTGAATCAATACAGAGGCTGCTGTAATCAAAGGACTCTCTCAACTGGTAAGTTTTTTTCCATGTACAAAGGCAGTTTGGAAATCGCTGTTTGGTTAAGATCTATCTACAGTACCTTTGGTTTGGTTAAGATATCTATCTATCTATCTATCTATCTATCTATCTATCTATCTATCTATCATCATCATCTTTTTATTTCCCATATATCTTCAAATTACCTGTTTAATACTCTAGTAAATAATGTTAATGATTACTGTAAATAAATAACTTTGTTTTACTCTATATGCAGTTATTTGTATTTATATATCTATATGTGTGCATTTTTTTTCTTTGCTTTTAAAAGTATGCTCCAGTGATGACATCTTTGGTCTGCCAGACATCTGAAGAGGTGACATTGTGAAAATCTGGCACAGTCTAGGCTGTTTTAGATTAATGGATATGGCATCTGTTTAGAGGGAGCAATTTATGGTAATTGAACTGCGAAAATAAAAAAAATGTCATTATAAAATGGTTTTGCATGTTGAAGGTAGTATACAGAAGTTTGTATTCGGTATTATAGCAGTACGCGGCTGAATCTTCGAGGATGTTCTTAATGTTTACTTGAGAAAAATCTGCCCAGTTTAATCAAAGGCAAATATTTCACTTACAAAAACAAGTACAAAAACTTCAGATACATAATCCACAATTTTGGTGGCAATATTTGTATTGGGGAAGTTTACAAGTGGAATGTTCACTGGAAAGCGGTATGGCACAGGTGTCAAACACAAGGCCCGCGGGCCGAATCCGGCCCGCTGCCTTCTGTTATCCGGCCCGGCACTTATCTGGCTCGCAGGGCCGCGGCATTTTTTATTGTCTATGTAATGTAAACCAGCCCAGGACAGGCCGCTTAAAAAAAAAAAAAAAACAAAGCTGCGCGATACCTGTCCTGGGCTGGTTTACAAGACCTCTGCATGTCAGCGCAGGCGGCGATACAATGACGTCATCACGCCTCCTACGCTGACACGCAGACGTCGCGGACAAGAAGAGGAGGAGGCCGCGGCTGCAACAAGGCGTCAGAGGTAAGTGAGGATAAGTTTTTTTTTTTATATATATATAAATAGGCCGTTGCCTGCTGGAGTATCCCCGGCACGTAACGGCCTATTTACTTACCGATCCCCGCTGCTGGTCGTGGCCGCCCCCGCTTCCCCTTCTGCTATGGGACGCAGAAGCGGCTGTGTGCAGGAGCGGGGATGGTAAGTGAGGCCGCGGCCCGCGAACCCCATCAAATACTACTATTATTATACTCCGGGGGCTTTTCAGACCCCGGAGTATAATAATCGGAGACCCAGGGGAGGTGATAAACATAAAAACATGTGTTACTCACCTCTCCGGCGATCCGATGCTGCTCCCAGCCTGCTTCGGCCTTCTTTGGTGACGTCCCAGGCGTCACGTGAGTCTGGGCCACGTCATTATGTCGCGACGCCGGTCTGTGCGGCATTGAAGAAGGCCGAACGCAGGGAGCGCATCGGGGCCCAGGTAAGTAACACTGATTTTATGTTTGTCACCACCTGGGTCTCCAATCATTATACTCTGGGGTCTGAAAAGACCCCAGAGTATAATAATAGTTCATGGGTGGGGGGGTCACTATGGGGCATAATACCATGTGCAGGGGCCACTATGGATGATAATACCGTTTGCAGGGGCCACTATGGAGCATAATACCAATGCAGGGGCCACTAAGGAGCATAATACCGTTTGCAGGGGCCACTATGGAGCATAATACCAATGCAGGGGCCACTAAGGAGCATAATACCGATTGCAGGGGCCACTATGGAGCATAATAACGTGTGCAGTGGCCACTATGGAGCATAATAACGTGTGCAGTGGCCACTATGGAGCATAATAACGTGTGCAGTGGCCACTATGGAGCATAATAACGTGTGCAGTGTCCACTATGGAGCATAATACCGTGTGCAGGGGCAACTATTGAGCATAATACCATGTGCAGGGGCAACTATGGAGCATAATACCGTGTGCAGGGGCAACTATGGAGCATAATACCGTGTGCAGGGGCAACTATGGGGCGTAATACCGTGTGCAGAGGCAACTATAGAGCATAATACCGTTTGCAGGGGTAAACAGTATTTGTATAGTGCTTAATTTTTGATATATTCAGAAAAGGATGAGGATAGTATGTAACATGCTTTTTAGGTTTTAACAATACATTATGTTCTTCCTGGTTGCCCTCAAAGGGCTGATTGTAACAGTAGTAATGTACAAATGTAACTACTGCTTAATAGCTCGTTTAACTGTTAAGGAGAAGTTACTTTTATACACGTGTAAAATAATCTTGGCCCTTCAAGGTACCCCGTGAGGCTGAAGTGGCCCCCGGAGAAAATGAGTTTGACACCCCTGCCGTATGGGGTTTAGCCTATAGTCAGTATACAGTTTTTCAATTTTATTTTTTTCTCATTTTCCCCTGAACTTCTCAGAGAAAAAGTTTCCTTACACAAAGAAATCCTACATTTTCCCATAAAGCAGGCCATTTTTGAAATCTGAGAATTACCCAACCCACCAGCAGGAGCATAGCTATGGGGTGTGTACCTGCAACTGGCCCATGGCACCTGAGTGCACCCAATGGCTCATCTTTCATATAAGAAGATACCAGTAATATAAATGGCATGTGATAAGTTAGGGGTCCTGCTGAATATTTTGCATGGGACCAACAAGCTTCAAGTTACTCCTCTGCCCACCAGTTTAGTGTTAGTGGTGGTTATGTATTGTAGTTTATGCCACTTGTTTTAAAGTTTAATGTTAGATCATTTTAGTTAAGATTTTCTAATTGCATATATTAGTACTTGCATAGTTTCATTATGGTGTTTTGGTTACACACTATTGGGCTTACTTATTGTACAGATGACATCATATGACAATGATGTATTTTCATTTACCCTACAGCTAAGGTTTGCCAATGGCAACTACATTATGACATTAGATTATTGTCCATGTTCTGCTGCATCACTGTGTGCATTATATCAGTACTGTGACATCACTGTATGCATTATCCCTGTACTGTGACATCACTGTGTGCATTGTCTGTACTGTGATACTACCTGTGTGCATTATCCCAGTACTGTGACATCACTATTTGCATTATCCCAGTACTGTGACATCACTATTTGCATTATCCCTGTACTGTGACATCACTGTGTGCATTGTCTGTACTGTGATATTACCTTTGTGCATTATCCCTGTACTGTGACATCACTATTTGCATTATCTCTGTACTGTGACGTCACTGTGTGCATTTCCCTTCTATTATGCTCTTTTTTAACTTGATGCTGTGACATCGCTGTGGTCCTGAACCATCAGGTGTAATGTTAATATGTTTACTGTTCTGCTCTTTACCCATGTTTGTTATACGTCTTCTTTCACATTATTACTACACAGTTACATCTATATTTAATAACCATTTTATATGATTTCACACTATTATCCATGAACTATGACATCACTGTATTTATTATTGCTGCGCTGTGGCTCTTATTATCCATAATCTGTGGCTTCACAGTGACTTTTTCTGTGCTGTTCATTCACTTTGGACATTACACCTCATTGCTTTGATATAGTTGTTCTGTGACACATACTGTACCTATAGGGCTCTTATGCTTGGTGGTAACTATGTTCAGTGTACTGTACATGTTAAAGAAGTATATCACTGACATATTGAAACTGTATATCTATATTATTGCATATGTCTTCTATTAATTCATATTGTAAATTAATGTAGTTGTTTTTTACCCTGTGGCAAATGCAGTGTGAGCATTTTCATGTGCAGTTACAACACTATGTACATTATATGATATACAGAGGATAAAATTCCAGATAGGCTATGATGCATGGGGTAGTTTCTGTTATATATGAAGACATCAGTACTATATATTGCTTATAAATTGTATTTAGATAAATTGATAATGATAGGAATAGAGCTGGTTGTAATGTGGGCCAGCAGCGAACTACAGGGCAGGTGCCAGAGGTGTATAGCAGGAAGCCCAGGGGATGGACAGGTGTCAGAGGTGTACAGCAGAAAGCCCAGGGGCCCGACAGGTACCAGAGGTATATAGCAAAAAGCCCATGGGTTGGACAGTTACCAGAGGTGTATGGCAGAAATCCCAGGGGCCAGACAGGTGCCAGAGGTATATAGCAGAAATCCCAGGGGCCAGACAGGTGCCAGAGGTGTATAGCAGAAATCCCAGGGGATGGACAGGTGCCAGAGGTGGAGAGCAGGAAGCCCAGAGGCCAGACAGGTGACATTGGTATATTGTACAGTCATGGCCAAAAGTTTTGAGAATGATACAAATATTAATTTTTACAAAGTCTACTGCTTCAGTTTTTCTAATGGCAATTTGCATATACTCCAGAATGTTATAAAGAGTGATCAGCTTAACAGCAATTACTTGCAAAGTCAATATTTGCCTAGAAAATGAACTTTATCCCCCAAAACACATTTCAACATCATTGCAGCCCTGCCTTAAAAGGACCACCTAACATCGTTTCAGTGATTGCTCCATTAACACAGGTGTGGGTGTTGTTGAGGACAGGGCTGGAGATCAATCTGTCATGATTAAGTAAGAATGACACCACTGGACACTTTAAAAGGAGGCTGGTGCTTGCCATCATTGTTTCTCTTCTGTTAACCATGGTTATCTCTAAAGAAACACGTGCAGTCATCATTGCACTGCACAAAAATGGCCTAACTGGGAAGAGTATTGCAGCTAGAAAGATTGCACCTCAGTCAACAATCTATCGCATCATCAAGAACTTCAAGGAGAGAGGTTCCATTGGTGCCAAAAAGGCTCCAGGGCGCCCAAGAAAGACCAGCAAGTGGCAGGACCGTCTCTTAAAAGTGTTTCAGCTGCGGGATCGGGCTACCAGCAGTGCAGAGCTTGCTGAGGAATGGCAGCAGGCAGGTGTGAGTGCATCTGCACGCACTGTGAGGCGGAGACTCTTGGAGCAAGGCCTGGTCTCAAGGAGGGCAGCAAAGAAGCCACTTCTCTCCAGAAAAAACATCAGGGACAGACTGATATTCTGCAAAAGGTACAGGGAGTGGACTGCTGAGGACTAGGGTAAAGTCATTTTCTCTGATGAATCCCCTTTTCGATTGTTTGGAACATCTGGAAAACAGCTTATTCGGAGAAGAAGAGGTGAGCGCTACCACCAGTCTTGTCTCATGCCAACTGTAAAGCATCCTGAAACCATTCATGTGTGGGGTTGCTTCTCAGCCAAGGGAATCGGCTCTCTCACAGTCTTGCCTAAAAACACAGCCATGAATAAAGAATGGTACCAGAATGTCCTCCAAGAGCAACTTCTCCCAACCGTCCAAGAGCAGTTTGGCGCTCAACAATGCCTTTTCCAGCATGATGGAGCACCTTGCCATAAAGCAAAGGTGATAACTAAATGGCTCAGGGAACAAAACATAGAGATTTTGGTTCCATGGCCTGGAAACTCCCCAGATCTTAATCCCATTGAGAACTTGTGGTCAATCATCAAGAGACGGGTGGACAAACAAAAACCAACAAATTCAGACAAAATTAAAGCATTGATTCTGCAAGAATGGACTGCTATCAGTCAGGATTTGGTCCAGAAGTTGATTGAGAGCATGCCAGGGAGAATTGCAGAGGTCCTGAAGAAGAAGGGTCAACACTGCAAATATTGACTTGCTGCATTAACTCATTCTAACTGTCAATATAAGCTTCTGTTACTCATAATATGAATGCAATTATATTTCTGTATGTGATAAAAACATCTGACAAACACACATAAAAACCAGAGGGCAGCAGATCATGTGAAAATATAATATTTGTGTCATTCTCAAAACTTTTGGCCATGACTGTAGAAAGTCCTAGGGCCAAACAGAAATATATTTCAGAAAGTTCAGGGCCATAGAGGTAAAAACAAACACAATAGAACAAGTGTTAAAACAGGACAAAAAAACCCCATAAAATAACTAAGCAGCATGCAAACAGAACTCAGGTCTACCAAACAGGACATGCTGAAACCAGAATAAATCAGAATGCTTGCATGGAATAAACACAACACATTGCTCAGTCATAGAGGGTCTAAAGACACAGACTTTGGCCCCTTGCGGGCCGACTGCCATGATTCAACGGGACAGCCGGTGCACTGGTGACACATGGATGTCATCTGAGTGCTGACCCTGCCCCGGCCGTGCTTCTGTAGCCCCATTCATTAAATGAATAGGGGCCACGAAAGCACGGCAGCAAAACTGGACAGGAATAGGACCTGTCCTGAGTTTTGCGACCCAGACTGTCAACCTGCACATGGAACCATGTAATACATGTGTGCGTGTTCCAACAAAATTGAATGTCAGTGTCAGTGTATTGTCAGTGTGCTATCGGGGAAAAACCTGGATAGCACATGGTCGTCTGCAAAGGGCCTTATATAGATACAGAGACACATTGATAGGCTGTAGGACATTTAGCAGGTTCAAACATCAAAAATTAAAGGGACAGGAGCAGGATCAGGACAAAGAGATAGCCAGTAATATACAGTAGGTCTGCTAAGAAAGGCAGTATGCCAGTGAATGCGGAGTGCAGGCATTATACTGGTTTACTTATTTCTAAAGTAACTTTTGTTTGTGCAGCATAAAAACATACACAAAAAAATATTCAGTAGGCAAAATTTTGCATATCTAACAGCAATGGTGCAACAGACAATATTGTAATTGGCAGCACCAAAATTAACATTTTTTGATAGAACCCTATATAGATAGCTGCAGGATGTTAGAGTGTTCTTTTTGTAATACAGAATTTAAAAAGCAGACGCATTTTGGTCTTGTGAATAAACACTATATGGCCATTACTATGTGGACAGCTAAGTTTACCCTGTATGAGCTTGTTGTTTTTGCTGTAACATTTATACTTCATTGCATATAATGGGCCAAACCCTGAAAACCAGCCTCAGACCATTATCCCTCCTACACCAATAATACAGCAGACACTCTGCATTCTGGTAAGTAGCTTTCTCCAGGTATCTGACAAACTCAGATTTGTCCATGACAGATAGTAAAACATGATTCATTGCTCTAGAGGTGGCGCTCTTTATATCACTCCAGCTAATGCTTGGCCGCACAATAGTTTTCTTAGGCTTCTGTTCAGCAAATTGACTATGAAAACCCATTTCATTACGTTCCTGATATGCTAATGTTATTTCTAGAGGCAGAATGGAACTCTATAATAAGAAATTCCACCAACTGACCTGTGGCAAGACTGGCATCTTCTAACAATGTCTTGTGTAACCTTACCAAACTCTTCAGTATGACCCATACTATTAGTAAAGTTTAGTTATGAAGTGTGTATGGTGAGGGGTGTTCACATACTTTTAACTGTTATATACCTATATATTAGACATATCAAGGTAACAGATGACAGATAAACCATTATCGGCTCCATATAATCTGCTATGTAAATTGCTTATATAACAGAATTCAGCAATTGACATCAATGTGTCAGCCAAGCTGTTGTTTTTGTGAGCATACGGCCCTCTGTATCCAACATAAAGTGTCTTTATTAGTCAGAATTACCTTGCTTCACACTGACTATATAACACTAGTCAATGAAATCAGGCTATGCACAGACATGACTGCTCACTCACGTCACGTCTCGCATGGATTTAGATTGGAAGTCATGTAAAATGGATTAAATGTAAGAATAAAAGGTAGTGCAATAAAGATGAATGATGACCTTTTTATCAAACTTGCCTAACTAAAGGAGCTTCAGTACACGTTCTAAAACTTTTATTATTAAATAAAATAAAACCACAAAATGGTGCAGACAAGGTAACCGTACAGGAAACCCTAGCAGAGTTTATCCTGAACTTATACGTATTAAAAACATATCCCTACCTGTGAGAACAGCTGAGAGCTAACTACCACAGGGACAACAGGTTAAGGCTAAGGCCCCACGTAGTGCGTCGCGTTTTTTACCGCAGAGCTTTTCACAGAAAGTCTGCAGAGGTTTCCTCTGCTTCCATTATACCTATAGGAAAACCACCGCAACGGTTTTGAAAATCGCAGTGTGTCTGCTGCGCATATTTTTCCACAGTGTGTGGATGGGATTCGCTAGAATCCCATTCACTATGCAGTGACTGTAAAACGCCGCGTTTTTTCCTTAGGATAGGTCATCAATTAAAGATTGGCAGGGCTCTGGCACCCGACACCCGGTCCCTGCCGATCAGCATTTGTACTGCTGCCTCTTCAGTATTTACCAAGCACAGAACTGTTCAATTGTACAGCGGCTGTGCTTGGTATTGAAGCTCAGTGCATTTACTTGAATGGGACTAAGCTGCCATCGGCCATGTGACTGATAAATGTGATATCACATGGTCTGTGAAGCAGAAGCTGCACCAAGGGAGCACCACTGCTACTTCAAACTGCAGATCTGCAGAGATCTTGGATGTCGGATCCCGACAAATCTTCCACTGATGACCTATCCTGAGGATGGCTCAAATTCTGGAAAAATCCTTTAACTAAATAAATGCTGGAACAAAGTATACTCCAATGAGACCATACACCTGATGACACACATGAGAAGAACACGAAACTTACAATAACACAACACTAATACAGATATGTATAATAAGCATACAAAATGCTGGGATGCCACAGGATTGTGCAATAAGTCTACGACATCCAGGCACTTTGTGCACTTATATGTAAGGTGCTTGGATTATGTCACCACGTTTGGTATTGAAATAGTTTATAGTTAAAAGATTGGTAAAAGAAAAAAAAATACTTAAAAGAAAAGTATAAAATATATTAAATAAAAAATTGCAATATCATGAAAAATTATATTTCAAAGTAAATATCAGACAAGAAGTGTCAAAAGTGATATTTTTTTACTTTTTCATGTATTGAGAATGACAAGATTTTCCTATTTGGTTAAAAAATAGTAAAAACATTAAAACAGATTTACCTGCCAAAATGCATTAAAATTTGTGTGCAATTTGTGTAAAATAAATAGCTTACATGTCTTAAGACATATCTATTAATTAATTTATATACTTACACACGTGGACAAAATTGTTGGTACTCCTCGATTAATGAAAGAAAAACCCACTATGGTCACAGAAATAACTTGAATCTGACCAAAGTAATTTGCCAAACTACATGTCACAAAATAAAGTGTTTTTTTTGTTCAAATTGTCTAGCATACAGTAGGAGCCACACAGTGTGACAGCACCCTTACATGTTATTGGAAACATGCATTCCTACGAACCCTTGTTCCCAATAAAAGCACTTTCGCTAAGGAACTGAGAAGTTTTATTTCTGTGTGTTTCTTTATCATTGCACTCAGAGAGTCATATTTTAGGATTTTAATATCTTTTTCATGATCTCCTTTGCTTCCCTCTTCACTGCGTCTCCCATCATCATCTCCAAGATTTCTTTCAGTCGTTAGATTTTTTTCCCGCTCTCCAAATTTTCAAAATCAGCCTGAAACCCCACCTTTTCAAAAATATTTACAACCTTCAATAGACCTTTCTCCTCCACCCATGTGTATTAGTAGCGTCTAATCTAACCTCATCTTTTGTCCTGTTACCTTTTCTCAGGTCTATTGTATTTGCTTGCGTTTTATTGTTTTTTCATGTTATGTATTTAGTCCATCATAGATATATCTATACTTCAATACTGATGCTTTCTTGGCCTCCGAACCATTGTCAGTAAAGCTGCTCCACAAGACATGCTGCACATAAACCAGAACCTGAGCACTCACTCATTGAACTTCTTCAGACACAGAACACGGGGAATCAGTCGAGCAGACTAGTCACAGAATCTAATTTTCACAGGTTTCTTTATTAGCATTTAACCAATGCTTGACAGCTAATACAGTGGCACTTGTAAGTAATGAAGTAGCTGCTCATATCTTCTCCGAACGAGGGTTTGAGAAAAGCTTTATGACGGCTAATATCATCCACCCAAATTATATTGCTTTAGAGTTGATGGGAAATCTATAACGCTCAATGTTTCCGGCTACATAAAGTGACAAACACAACAATAACAAGATATGTGCGGTGCTGCCAAGAATGTGTTGTTTGAATTAGAATCCTGTAGGTTATTGCTGAACAATTTAACCTGATTTGCATCTTCAGTTCGGAAATAATGAAGTACAAAATGGCAATATGCAAATGTCCTCCTTAATATAAGAGATGTCTGAAGGTACATTTATAAAAGATGACTATGATAGGACAATAACCAAGAAAACCACCAGCTCATCAGAAGCTGCTGAGTGACAATAAAACTCTCTGCACCTACGATTTTGTGGTGGTCTTGCCTGGCAGTGAAGAAGTTACTCTGATACATAGGGGTTTCAGGGGGTCAATGTGTAATTGTATATTGTGTAGTAGTTGAACGACTGGATTTATTTATGGGATTGGATACAGATGGAGACATGATCATAATATAACTGATGAGGTCAGTTAGATGAAGATAGTATAAAAGAGGAACCTAGTTTTATGGATGTTTTGCGGAGACCGTAAGAGGGTGGCCAGGTCAAGAGTCCTGCTCTATGATAATTTAGCATTGGAGTTCTAGGTTCAAATCCGACCAAAGACAACATCTGTAAGGAGTTTGTATGTTCTCCCATGTTTGTGTGGGTTTCCTCCAGGTACTCCAGTTTCCTCCAACACTCCAAAGACATTGAAAGGGAATGCAGATTGTGAGTCCTATATGGGACAGTTTTGACAATATCTGTAAAGAGGAATATGATGACGTTATATAAGTAAGCTAAATAAATAATATCTAATCAAGCAAAGGCTGAATTAATGGAATGCTATGCATCAAATTAAATCAACAGCAACCTATAACTACTGTAACATACTGTCAGTAATTGCTCAGACCACTTAGTCTTCACAAGTCCACCAAAGGGTGGGTGAGAGGACAATACGAAGGAAACCACCAGCTCATCAGAAGCTACCGAGTGACAATAAAACCCTCCGAACTTACGTTTTGTGGTGGTCTTGCTTGGCAGTGAAGAAGTTACTCTGCTACTCATGGATTTCATGGGCTCTATCTGTAATTGTATCTCATTAGATATAACCTAATTTAAAGTTTTATCTAATCAAATAAAAACTGAATCAATGGAAGAATATGCACCTTGGTTTGTGCCTAAAAATGAAGTCAGTAGCTATCTCTAACTAATGCAGCATTCAGTCACTCATTGTTCAGACCACAAGAGCCATTGGACAAGAAAAGGTAAGGAGTTATTGTGTATGTGTCCACTCTAGTAAGGAGAAAAAATTGCAACTTACAATTTTTGAGAATCCATTTATCACAACAACTCTCAGAAATAGATTAATAAATTTGGGCCACAGTTTTTGTAGTAATGTTAAAGCTTGGGTCTGTTCTCCATATCTTTTAAAGGGGTTGTCCAGGTCATATAAAAATGTCCTATATGTAGAAAAGTACTCACCTTTTGAATGCCCTCCATTCCATTACTCTTATCCTTATGTTTTCAGTCCCCGCCAGACCAGAAGTGATGATGCACCGTGACTGTTGTAGCTAGTGACTGGGCTCTGAGTTCATATGCTGTTCATGCAAATGTCTCCACTGAGGCCAAGTTATTGGGTACAGTGGTCACATGATGATGAACGGGACATCACCAGCAGGGATGAGAGTGTTGTTGTCAGTGGTGAACCTAGCCTCTTTGCTGCCTGAGGCGGACTATAGAAAGACGCCCCCCCCCCCAAAAAAAAAACCCAAAAAAACTGAGTTTCCATGCTACTAGTTTAACACACTGTTATCGTCGCACAATATACACAATACACAAAGTAATAAAACAGTTTTTAAGAATTCTTCTTCTTGTATTACTTCAGTATCAGATCAACAACACGGCATTAACAATGAAAGTAACTTCCCACATCTTCTGCTTGGTGGATGGACGAGCCCACATGGCCCCCATTCTCTATAATAGGAGCGCCACAGATAGCTGAGTACTGGACTTCGGCTATCTTTGACACTCCCATTGAAGTGAATGAGAGCCACGCGGGTTCGTCCATCCACCAAGTGACACACCTAGATATATGGCTGCAGCCAGGCTGGATTCCCACCTAGTGGGGGGAAAAAACCCATTTCTCAGGCTCAGTGGGGGTCTCAGCAGACAGACCCCCATCACTCAGGTATTTATCCTCTATCATTTAGGTGAATACAGTGCAGTAACATTCTGTGACTTACAGGTGACGTCTCTGACTAATCGGTCACATTTCCCTTCTCTTCCCTTTGGACCGCCATGACCACTTCTTCCAGCTGTGACTTGTCTCTGTAAAGGTTGCAACACAGATATCTTTGGCTCCTCACTTTACCAGGCATCCAACCCACATTGTCCTCACCTACACAAAGCCCCCATCCTGCTGCTACCCCCAATTATAAAATATATGATATAACCCCCCATAATGAATAATACTCCCAAGTGCATCTTTATATTAATAATGTCTGTGTGTACCCTGTATAAATAGTGCCCCTTATTAATAATACCCCAGGTGTTAACTAATTAAAAGGTTTTCCAGGTCATTAATAAACTAATCAGTGGGGTTCAAAAACCCAGGACCCCCACTGATCAGCTGTTTGAATGGTACCTGTGTAAGTGCCGTGACCGCTTCTCTGTTTACATAGTGTCATTCATCTCATAGCGGCCATGTAATGTAACTGCAGCCTCGTCCTGTACATGTCTACAGTATGTGACAAGGCTACAATTACATCACACGGTCACTATAAACAGACAGCGTATAATATAAACAGGTGCCATAGCCCATGTTTATAGCGCCCCATTTACAAACACTATAAAGTTCCACAGCAGCCCCTGCACACAGTATTACACAGTATTATGGCCTGCAGCGGCCCCTGCACACTGTATTATGCCTCTCAGCGGCCCCTGCACACGGTATTATGCTCCATAGTGGCCCCTGCCACGGTATTATGCCCCGCATTGGCCACTGCACACGGTATTATGTTCCGCAGCAACCCTGCACACAGTTTTATCCCCATATTGGCCCCTGCACTGGTATTATGCTCCATAGTGGCCCCTGCACTTGTATTATGCTCTATAGTGGGCCCAGCACACGGTGTTATGCTCCATAGTGGCCCCTGCACTGGTGTTATGCCCCAGGGGGGCCCCTGCACTGGTATTATCCTCCATAGTGGCCCTTGCACTGGTTTTATGCTCCATAGTGGCCCCTGCACCTGGTATTATGCTCTATAGTGGCCCCTGCACTCGGAATTATGCTCTATAGTGGCCCCTGCACTTGTATTGTGCTCCAGAGTGGCCCCTGCACAGGGTATTATGCTCTACAGTGGTCCCTGCACAGGGTATTATGCCCCATAGTGGCCGACACATGAACTATTATTATACTCTGGGGTCTTTTCAGACCCCAGAGTATAATGATTGGAGACCCAGGGGAGAATACAAACATAAAAATCAGAGTTACTTACCTATCCTGGACACCGGTGCACTCCTTGCAGCTTTCGGCCCTGTTTAATTGCGCACACACGTCACGTGATCAGGCCGGCGATGCGACCTGATGACGTCACCACAGGCCTCAAGCCTGCTCGGAGTTACATTGGATTGCAGGAGGTGAGTAACACTGTTTTTTATGTTCCCTCACCAACCCTAGGCCTCCGATTATTATACTCCAGGGTCTGAATAGACCCCGGAGTATAATAATAGTAGTATTTGCAGCCCGCGGCCTAACTTACCGATGCCCGCGGCCGCTCACAGCGACATCCGCTTCCCTTTCTGCGGCCCATAGCAGAAGGGGAAGCGGGGGCGGCCACGAGCAGACGCGGGGTAGGTAAATAAATAGGCCCTGACCTGCCGGGGATGCTACAACAGGTTACGGCCTATTTATATAGATAAAAAAAAGCTATACTCACCTGCGATGCCTTGATGCAGCCACCGCCTCCTCTTCTTGTCCGCAACGTCTGTGTCTCAGCGTAGGCGGCGTGATGTATCGCGACGTCATTGTATCGCCGCCTGCGCTGAGATGCGACATCTTGTAAACCAGCCCAGGACAGGCCGCGCTCAGCTCTTGTTTTTTTTTTTTTTTTTTTTTTTAAAGCGGCCTGTCCTGGGCTGGTTTACATTAAATAGTAAAATGCCACCCCCGGCAGTGCCGCCTGAGGCGGCCGCCTCACCTCGCCTCATTAGCGGTGCGCCCCTGGTTGTTGTTGAAACAGAAGACATTACAAGGGTGAGTATTGTTTTTTAATTCTTTTATAATATTTTCAGGCACTTTTATATATTAATCAGACAACATCTTTAGCACTCAGTAACATCCTTATTTGTTGTCAGACTAGCTTTTATACATCAGGTTGATACAAAGGATTATATTACATCTTTTATAATAGAATATAGGAAACACAATTATAGCAAGTTGAGTAAACTACCTGACAGTACAAAGAGTATTGTGTAACCGGTCACACTAAATTAACACATCTGACTCATAATAACTCATAATGGGCAAATGAGCAAAAAGAATCCTGGATCATGGGATTTGTAAGGGAGTACTGTGATACAGCGACACAGAAGTGTTAGCATGGCCAGAATTTTTTACCACATGCAAAGATTTGGTTCGAAGGTCCTTTGCCTGTTTTTAAATCCTCTGGCCAAGGAAGAGTTGCATGTTGGATCCTATTGGCACCCTGTTCTCTCTAGTCCCCTCAGCTATGAAACTTATTCCCATTGAAAGATAGGTTAATGAACTTGCAGCAGTCTAGCAGAAGGGACTTTCCAGTATTAAAATACTGATAAGCTATTCTTACAATAGGCCGTTCGGGTCACTAGGGTCTGACTTTTGGAAAGAAACTCAATTCAGCTGCTATTCCTTTAAGGTTACCGTGCCAACCTGAAAAGCTTCTGTAGTATCCAAAGTTCCCTGGGCTTGTCCAATTAGTAGCTGATGAGGCATTTAAAAACCCTTTCCTCCTGAAATCAGGTGCCTGCTAATTAATACTCTAGTTTGTTTCTGAACTCGGATTGTGTGTATTGCATTGGTTTTCTGATCCTTAGCTTGTTTCTGGATATTTATTTGTCTACTGATTTTGCCTTTGATGTTACCACTAGGAACTGAACCTTGGCTTTGTATTGGATATCCATTTTGTCTCCTGATTTTGCCTCTGATGACATCTTCTGGTATTGACCATTAGTTAGACATTTATTCTCCTGTTTCAGATCTGGTGGTTCTGGTTTTGTTTTCAGATAGTGGAGCATTTATTTCCTGTGCAGTTTCTGTTGGGGATTACTTGGATCCCAAAGTCCATTTGGCCTCATGGCTAACACTGTTAAAGGCATTTGGGGGTCTGGGTCTATCTCACAATGTAGTACTGGATTTCAGTAGCTTGTTCTACTGCTACTCTGTTAGCAGCCAGATTCTGCTTTTGCTGATATTTGCTCCTGGAACTCACATATTCTATGAATATAGCCATGCAGAGCTAGAAAATGTTAAACTTAAGTAAGTGCAGTAGCTTCCCATCAATTCAAAATTAATTAATATATATTAATAGCTGAGCAGTGCCTGCTTTCCTCTGCTGCCCCCCAATTCTTAGTGTGATTGGGTTATACCCAGTCACATTGAAAGTAGGCGACTGACCTGTTTTCAATATGACTGTGAGTAACCCGATAACACAGCTAGATGAGGGACTCCTATGTAACTTTAGAAGTCCCTGCCCTACCTACATGAACTGGTGCAGAGGACCTCCTAAATGCTCTACAGATAGAAGATCATGTGTGCCAGAACAAAAATTACTGATCATTGTCCTGATGTTTCTATTAGTTTCTATTTAGTCACAGGAAAAGCCAGAATATGGCTGAAAGCGAGTCTAATTTTTTTTCATGCTGACATAATTGTTGTGTGTGGGAATTTATTTTTTATGTCTCTGTGTTTTTTAATACTTTATCATTGCCTTAGTAATGGCCAATGACAGTTTCCATTACTAACTTGGGCCATAGTGTTAACTTCAAAGAAAAGCTTACACTATGCCCCATTATTATCCCTGCAACCATTGCAATCAGGGGTACCAGGAAGAGCTGGGTTCAATTCAGTACTCAGACATATGTAGTGATAGCCAGGTTCTAGGAAGACTGCAGCCTGGTATTATCAACCTGGGATGGGCCAAAAAACTGTGGGCTTATCCTCCCTGGTAGTGCTAGACTGCATTTGCTTTATTATATCTGGCCAGTTATAAAACAGTTTTTTTTTCATACTGCTAACTTTCTTGGTGTTTTTGTCTTTCAGACTCCTTAGATTATTATTATTTTTAAAAACTTTTTGAAATAAAATGGTCAAATGCGGTTGTGTGGGAATATTTTTATTTCAATACAGTTATATATGTTTGTTTTTTTAAAAAAAAAAAAACAATTTTATTACCACCTAAGAAATGGCTGCTGTCTGATTGACAGCATCCATTACTAAGATGGGCTTGCCTCGATATCCACTACCACCAGAGGTACCAAGATGAGCTGGGTATGATCCAGTATAATCCATCTACAGTGATGGTCGTTCACGGGCTGGTATTAACAGACTGGGAAGAGTCAAAAAACATGGCCCTTTCCACCCTAGTAATACTAGACTGCGACTGCTTTAATATATCTAGCTGATTATGAAAAATGGTGGGGGGGGGGGGGGCATGCTATTTTTTTCAGTGATTTGTTAATTTATTGAAACAAGATGATATGGGGTCCCTCCAAGTTACTAGTGGTCACTTTGAAAGTAAATCCATGGACTACAAAGAATAACCAATCACATGAACTGTTATGTATGTTCATATGAGCTGCCAGGTGGTTCCTACAAAGCAAATGAATACATGCCTTGTGGCTCCTGTAAGTACCAAGAGAGAGTTTTTATGACCCTTGTTTGAGACCTGTCTCAGACTCAGACTCATTTTTTTTTAAAGTGCACTGGTTTAGGAGATGAGAAGGAAAATATCAGTTACACAGTTGTTTGTAAATTTATAAATGAAAATGGCAAACAAAATTTTGGCATTAGATGTATATCAGAAAATGCTGCTGTCATTTGACTGGTTGGCTTAACCGTGGACATTTCTGCTTCTTTATGGCACTCTAGATATAATGTGCTAAATAAGTCTAAAAGTTGTAGTTTCTTCTGACAGGTAAGTGTGAATGAAATATTCGCACCTACCTTTTATATTTGAAAGATTTACAACTGATCTTTAATGCAGTGCTCAATGTCCTATATGGCAATGAATAATATCTGATGGGGGTATTTCTGTGATTAAGACTGGAAAAAGACTAGTAAAACTTGCAGAATTTACACAGATAAAAACTGAGTAGCTTAAAGGGAACCTATCAGGTGGTTTTTCCACCAAACTGGCCCCATCATGTGCAGGATGAAGTAATTCCCTTTACATTGCTCTGTAACCTTTCAGTGTCAGCAAAGGGAAGTTATAAATATATGAAACCATAAAAAGTCAAATGTGAATTACTACAGTCATGAAAAGTTGGGCCCCCATTATCTTAATCTTTTTTGTCTAAATATTTGGGGGTTTGCCCCTTTTTTTCACCATTTGTTTTCAACAATCCCTCCCCCCCCCCTCCCCCCCCCCCCACCCCACAACAAAAAGCAATAAGGAGAAAACAACCACCAAATACCCCATGATTGATACACCTTCTATAAGTTCAAACCATAGGTTACAAAACCAATCTTCAGTAATATAAAAGATTAATATCAAATCAATAAAAATAAGGGTACCCAAATTGCACCTAAATTTTTTAACATATCACATTTCTGTTAGTACAATAAACCTCATTTCAATCCTAAATATTACTGTTCCATCAGTTATTAGATATATCAAATTGAAATGGCTGTTCAAACACCCAAATATTTAGAACTAAAAATGATTAAGATTATAGGGGTGCCCAAACTTTTCATATGACTGTAAGTAGTCATGGTGGGTGGGAAGCCGCTACAACCTATTCACACTGTCTTCTTGTAAATCATACCTCCTAGGCATGATTGACAGCACCTTCATGGTGGCAGGGACTATGAGGGAGATGTAAATCATACCCAGGAGGTGTGACTAGCAAGCAGATAGTGAATAAACTGAAGCTGCCCCACCACGTGACTACTTAGGTTAATTTGCATATGACTTTTTATGCTTTTACACATTTAGAACTTTGTGTTTTCAACAGAAACAT
Source organism: Leptodactylus fallax (assembly GCA_947044405.1). Taxonomy (NCBI): domain Eukaryota; kingdom Metazoa; phylum Chordata; class Amphibia; order Anura; family Leptodactylidae; genus Leptodactylus; species Leptodactylus fallax. Next base: position 5,241,376 of record CAMRHE010000085.1, read on the forward strand.
TATAGATGGGCAGCAATGGAAAGATCAGTTCTTCCTTCAGAACATGGTTAGGCCAATATATGGTGGAAAAAACACCTGACAGGTTTCCTTTAAAGTCATGTGATCCACTATGTGTTAGAGATTAGATATGAAATAACAAGGGGCCCATATAATGTTCCTGCACAGGGGCTCTCTACTGTCTGCGTCCGCTACTGGTCCTGATCTATCAGCTAGTGATAGCTAAAGAGCATTTCTTGCTATGGTGGACCCAACAAGTCCATGTAAAACATGGATAAGCTATCAATTTCAATGGGAACAGTGCAATGTTTTATTCTCCCTTTGGAGAATTAAAGGGGTTTTCAAGTACATTAGAGAAGAGCTGCAGTGCTTGAGGATGGCACTACACAGAGGACAGAGCCTTTATTTTCCAGCATCATCATCTGTATAGTCTCTGACCAAACACCAGAATGGCCGATACACAGTGGACGGAGCCTTCTATTTGTAGCTCTGTCGTCCTTATAGGCTCTGGCCAAACTGCTTTAGACAATTGTTGTCTGGCTTCTCCACAGAATACATCTGATCCTTAGGGTCCTAACAGTTGGGTGTCTTGCGACTAGTTCATCATCAGGACCTTTCTATAATATAAATCTACAGGAATCATAAATCTATGGGGTTGTCCAATACAGAAAACCTCATTTAAACTACGTAGAGTGGTTGTAAGCAACAGAAGTTGAGAAATATGGAAATGAAGGGCTTTAATACAGGTAAATATTTATATGTTTCCCACAAATGCACATGGATTTAATAAAATGAAGGACAAAGATTCTAAGCCTTTTGGAAGCATAACTTGGGCTCAAAAATATCTCAAGATATAAAATAATCTTCTTTGAAATACAGACACTACTTGATTTTTGTTCATCAAAGATTAGAAAAAAGGTAATTTTTTTAAGAAATAGTGCCACTTTTGTCCATGGGATGTGTATTGAGATAAGTGAGCCAATTAGGAACAAACTGGATTTGTCCCAAATTTTTGAAAAGGTTGTACCTGAGACAAAAACTTTTGGGGTTCATGACCCATGAATTATTATTATACTCTTTAAAGAGTATACTAGGTCTAGGCTTAGGGGAGGTGGAGAAACACTTACAGTATACGCACAATATATGACCCCTTTTTTTTACCCCCCACACACAGCATTTGATCCCACTATTTATGGCTCCCACACAGTTTATGACCCTCTTTTATACCCCCCACAGTATATGACCACTTTTTTAAAGCCCACCCACAGTATGTGATCCCCTTTTTCCCCCCACCCCCATAGAGAGTAGCAGCCAATAATTTTTACTCATCTGTCCACACTCCAGTCCTGGCCTCCAGTCCTGAAGAATGCTGGGACACTGTATGTAGCGTCCTGGCATTTTTTTAGCGTTGTGACGTACACACGTGGACAAAATTGTTGGTACCCCCTCGTTTAATGAAAGAAAAACCCACAATGGTCACAGAAATAACTTGAATCTGACAAAAGTAATAAATATATAAAAATTCTATGAAAATGAACAAATGAAAGTCAGACATTGCTTTTCAACCATGCTTCAACAGAATTTTTTAAAAAAGAAAACTCATGAAACAGGCCTGGACAGAAATGATGGTTCCCTTAACTTAATATTTTGTTGCACAACCTTTTGAGGCAATCACTGCAATCAAACGATTCCTGTAACTGTCAATGAGACTTCTGCACCTCTCAGCAGGTATTTTGGCCCACTCCTCATGAGCAAACTGCTCCAGTTGTCTCGGGTTTGAAGGGTGCCTTTTCCAGACAGCATGTTTCAGCTCCTTCCAAAGATACTCAATAGGATTTAGGTCAGGGCTCATAGAAGGCCACTTCAGAATAGTCCAATGTTTTCCTCTTAGTCATTCTTGGGTGTTTTTAGCTGTGTGTTTTGGGTCATTATCCTGTTGCAAGACCCATGACCTGCGACTGAGACCAAGCTTTCTGACACTGGGCAGCACATTTCTCTCTAGAATCCCTTGATAGTCTTGAGATTTCATTGTACCCTGCACAGATTCAAGACACCCTGTGCCAGATGCAGCAAAGCAGCCCCAGAACATAACAGAGCCACCTTCATGTTTCACAGTAGGGACAGTGTTCTTTTCAAGATATGCTTCATTTTTCCGTCTGTGAACATAGAGCTGATGTGCCTTTTCAAAAATTTAGATTTTTGTCTCGTGTGTCCATAGGACATTCTCCCAGAAGCTTTGTGGCTTGTCAACATGTAGTTTGGCAAATTCCAGTTTTGTCAAATTCAAGTTATTTCTGTGACCATTGTGGGTTTTTCTTTCATTAAACGAGGGGTACCAACAATTTTGTCCACGTGTGTAAGTGTAGTGCCGCCTAGAAGAGGCAGCGGAGGGCGACCAGGACAGGAGCGTGGACAGGTGAGTAAAAATTATCGGCAGCTGCTTATTGCGATAACACAATAAGTACTGCCGATGTGTGTCACCCTAAATTGTCTTAAGGTGTCACCTTTGCCACACATGTCATAGGTTCGCCATCACTGTTCTAGGGTCTTCTAGACCTATAATATTTGAATTGAATGTAATAGCCTATAAACAATACATAGCCCGCAAGTATATGTAATGTGAAAAGGCAGCACGGCCATGTCCCATTGGCATCCCATACCCTATCTCATGGGATCCTGCTTAGAATTCAGGCTTGTGGTTTTGTATGGGAACCTAACACTCTTGATAAATGAAGTCCCCAGACCTAATTGTCTGAGAGTTGCTATAGAGATGACTGATTCTTCTTCTGCTAAATGGAGAGTGGTTTATCGTACATAATGTATAACGTCAATTGCAATAATAGCAATTTTTTGGCAGTGACATATTTACATCACTGAATCATGAACATTCGGCATTCATATCAAAGTAAAAACAAATGTAATAAATATAATGCAGATATTACCATTAAAAGTAAGTCTGTGATATTATTTGTTAATCTATTGTACTCCCATGTCTTCAACACGACTCCTTTTGTTTCAGATACTTTGTATGCATAGATATAGAGTACCATGCTTATACTCGGGGTAGCTATCTGTATCCACATGGAACATAGATTTATTAATGGTCTTTATCACAACACAGCCAGGGGTGTAGCTACAGGGGGTTCAAAGGTAGCAATGTCCCACGACCCTTATACAACATAGGAAGACCACAGATTTTTTTTTACCTTTACCATGCTCATAGATTTCTTACTTTTTTGTTGGATCAGGTGGAAATTTTTAGTAACAATTTTGCTTCTTGTGTTATTGCAATAAGAAGCGGCCAATACTTTTTACTCACCTGTCCATGCTCCTGTCCTGGCCACCCTCCACTACCACCTCTAGGCAGCGCTACAGTTACAGCACATCACTGAAGGATACTGTGATGCTATGTGCAGCATCCCAGCGTTCTTCAGCATCGACTACAGCATACACTGGAGGCGGCAGAGGAGGGCGGCCAAGACAGGAGCAAGGACAGGTGAGTAAAAATTATTAGCCGCTACTCTGTGGGGGGAAGAAGGGGGTCCTAAACTTAGTGGTGGTGGGGTATGTGTTTAAATAAAAGGGGGTCATACACTGCTTATGGACTTTAAAAAAGTGGTCACATGCTGTGTGGGGGGTATAAAAGGGGGTCATAGACTGTGTGGGGGCCATAAATGGGGGATCATATGCTGTGTGTGCAGGGTTAAAAAAAAAGTGGGACATAAACCGTGTGGTGGGCCAAAAAAAACAGTGTTATATACTGTGTGGAGGGCCATAAAAAGAGAGCTATATACCATTTGGGGGGGCAGAAATAGGAGGTCATATATCGTGTTGTGGGCCAAATAAAAGGAGTCGTGTATCAAGTGGGGCCAAAAGGGAATTTTTTGATCTGCCAATGGTGGGCATGTCCTAATTAGGGGGGGCCCCATCATGTAACCAAAGATAGCTGAGTGGGTTTCTTTTTTTTTTTTTTTTTGGTGGAGGGGTGGCAGCGGAGAGGCCAGGTCCACCCCTGTGTATAGCAGCTGTGCTTAGTGTTGTAGCTTAGCCCCATCAGCAAGAAACAAGAGTAGAGGAGAGTACTAGACTGCTGGGAGAGGAGAACCAGGAAGATAGTTGTACACTTTATTAGGATGTGAACAGTCATCACTGTGTGGGGAAATGTAGTATTTAACAAAGGTAAAAGGGGAGCATACAGGAAGCATAGACACCCTGGGGCAAATTGTCTAATTCTGTCTAGACTGGCAGTCTGAAAATGTATCAAATTTATCAAAGTGGCTTCTGCTGGATGATAAATCTGGTGCGACTTTAGACTGCCACTAGTTGGCTTAGTTTGAGCAAAAATTTAGCAACAAAACTTTTTGCACATTTTGTAGCAATTTAAGCCACACCTCCTTCCTACTGAGCCACGCCCACTTCTCTAGCAAGTTTAAAAATTTTTTATCTGGTTCTGTTTGCAACAAAATATGTCAAAATGCACCAAAATGCACAAAACTGTGCCATATTGACTAGTAAATCTGATGTTTGGTAGACCTAGGCTGTCTACATAATCTTTTGTTAGGTTGCGTTAGTTGTGTCATATTAAAAAGTCTGCTTATAACACCTGCTCACACCTTGAAACCCAACTTCACATAAGGGTTGTATCTCTTTTACTAACAATAATATAAAAATTGCACTTTGATTTGTATTCGATATCATAAGATTAATAAAAATGCAGTAAATCACATCACATCATTGGCCTGCGGAGAATATAATTTATTCTTACATCCATAATGATTCATTATTCTGTATTCGGTACACTATATATTTCATATAATGTTATCAAACCAAGATTCCATAACCAAATGATCCTAACAATGAGATATATCATGATGCACATATAAAACAATATCTAGATATTTCCAACACTGTTCAGACATGACCTGAATTAGTATTTTCCCACTGCAGTACTGCAGCCAAGATTTATAATTAATTGTTATTTTGTGCTATAGACTTGTATTCGTCTCCGTGTGTATGTGTACCATAATCTCTGCCAGACAAAAGGAGATAGGGTCCTATTGAGACAACAGGACTAAATCCTGCCCTCGAGTTTATGGCTACCTGTCAGTTCCAATGACTTCTCTTTCAGATGTATTCTGTGCATGAGCAGACTGGCCTGCAGGGGGCCTCGCAGCAAGATGACTGCCAATCTGCTGGCAAGCTGCTTATGTGTGACCTGAATAACAGCAGTCTGCAGCTAGGACCTTCTGTTTTACATGCAGTCTGCGTAAGCAGGAGGCACATCGCAGTCCTGCTGATATGGCTGTTGTATAGCAGTTATTGCTTGAACACATTTTAGACACAGCACCTCTGTAATTTGTCTCGACATGATATCATCTTTTGTCTCAGCAAACTGAGCCTTTTATCCGTCGTGCATCTGACTTCGACAGTCACTGCTGTAAAGGACAATGCTTGCAACACATTTAGACGGAGAGCGATTATATACAAATGTATACCTGCATACGCAGCCAAAGGGATATGGAATCAGTGTCGAACTATAATCCTCTGCTGGATCCTTTGTTCTCTTTTCTCCTGTCTCTTACGTGATTATTATTAGCAATTTTTGCCTCTCTATAAGAGTTCATTATTCTATATATGTACAGATTGTTAGATGGCTGATTATCTATGTAAAGACAGTGACAGCTGTGTCTTATCTGCTACATTGTACCATTCAGATAATTGATTCACATTGGCACTCCAGAAGGTGTGGGTGTCGTATGTGTATATGGAATGATGGGGAATCATCTAAGGTTAAAAAATGTATAATATTCCAACATAATATAGTTTTAAGTTCATTATATAAAATTGTGCTGAAAAAAATTGGATCGATAACATTTCAAAAGGAAACATTTTTGCCTAGTCTTGGGCTTTAGGCAAACTTATAATTTCCTAAATTAATATTTACACTATTTTGTACATTTGTGTAGATGTTCCCACTCATTAAATCTTCAATGATTTCTAATAAATTTGTAAATATGTCTTACACTAGGTTCACACCTGCATTCAGGTTACTGTTCTTTGAGTCCGCTTGGGGACCTGAAAAACAGAAACCCAATCTGTTTAAAAAGCGGTTACCCATGGAAATCCACGGACCCCATAGACAATAATGGGGTCTGTGGGGTTTCCTCCGGGTTTCCACTTGAAGAATGGGGAGAGAAAAGTCCTGATTGCAGGACTTTTCTCTCCGCATTTTTCAAGCGGATTCGGGGACAGAATCCCTGTACAGAGACCGAGCGCAGGTGTGAATCCAGCCTTATAGGGAAAATGTCAAGTCAAAAATATAGGGCAGCATGTTATAGAGCAGGAGGTGCTCTGATATATGGTTTAATGGGAAAACTTTCAGTATAATTGGTCATTTATTCATTAAAATTTCTATTCATTCTGGGTTTAGGAGTTAAGTTGGAGGTCCAGGTTTTTACAACCATTCTTGCAGACTATCAAGATGTGTTGCATTTGTTGGGATGAAAATTGTTCAGGTGCCTGTTTTGATTGTTTTTAGTTTGTCAAGTTTTTTTTATGTACTTTTTTTTTTTTTTAATGAAGGGAGTCTATGTTGCGACTTTTGTTCCCCTAAAAAAAGGAAAGCAGAGTTATATTTATGTCATATCAGACAAATCTCCACAAATCTGCTTTATACAAAAATAGATATACTCTGGCCTATTAGAAAGTTACATGATGTAAATATTAGTGAAGGTAATCTTATTTGTGCTGCCTCTATTTGTGAATTATGAAAAAAAAATTCACCGCATTTCAGTTTTTTTAATGCACAATAATTTGTTGATTTACAGTAGGCAATGCAGAAACAGACATTTTGGTTTATATGACCTTGATCAGACACAAAACTGCTTAGAAAACAGTGGAATCCACACTGTTGAATGGTAAAGTGGTAAAACTGCATAATATAATGTACAGTGCCAGTATGTTTGCTGTTTTACTGCTTTACAATTTAGCGCCTCTCCAAAAGTCACAATTTCAGACAACAGAACTTGCAATGCTATTTCATGAACTGTACCAAAGACCCAACAGACTGTCCATAAGCTGGCTGCTGAGCGATCAGGCAGTTGACTGTCTTGTGCTTAGCAGACCCTGGAGAAAAGGCAGAAGTGTGTAGCCGCAGTTACACTGGAAAAGTGGAGTGTGAAAAAATAAATAAAATAACAGTTTTTTTGACAAGCAAACAAAAATGTTAAAATTTAAGAAAAACACATAAATGAAATAAAAACATGCAAAAGAACACCACCAAAAAAGTCCAACACCGCTGCCAGTGTTTGTCGTAAAGATAGCCCTGAACCAATTATATATCTAAAAAAGACATGTAATACATCAAAATAAAGGTACATGATAACAAACCTATATAAAAACCGTGGATGTAATTTTACACCAGGCAAGCCTGGCCATAATAAGCACTGGTTGATGATATAACGTTATGTTCTTCCCCACTTAAAGGGTCATTTACGCTACCCTACATATTTTAGGTGGATGATAGACCATTGATATGATAATTTGTGTTGTCCCCAATACACTTTCAGCAGCGCATCCCCTGTGCACACCAGTAAGTATGTTATGGACAACTATGATTTTATAGGCCCATATAAGAGATCCAACCAGAAGCTTTAGCTCATTTGTTGACTGATCTCTGCCATGTTTACCAAGCCAATGCTGAGTGTTCACTTGTTCACCTGATCATCAGCCTGTGTAAAAGGGTCACAGGGGGCCAAAACACTATGATCACTAGAAAAGTGTAAGTGTACTTTTATTTATTTTTCTTAAATCAATAGTGCAGGTGAAGATAAAGAAAAATTTTGTAATATACTTTATTAAAAAAAAAAGTGCTTGTCCCTTAACTTATTTGCCTCCTTCTGCCACTGAACAAATCTGTACAATAGAAGTCTATGGAGTGGGGAGTGGGGAGGAAGAGGACAGCTCCTCAAAGAAGAGAATCATCTGCACTGGAGAGAGACAGTTTTCTTTCACAACACACCTAAGATATCAGGAATTACTATTCAGCCTTCTCCTGACAAATAATTACTCATTTAATTCTATCTTTGTCTCTCTCTTTCTCTTCCTCCCCCCTCGTCTCTCCATAGACTTCATTGTAAACTGACACTGCTTGTGTACGAAGTAAAGATAGGAGTAATAGTTAAAGACACAGGCAATTTTCTTTAGTGAAGAATACTGCAAAGTTTGCAGCCTTTATGTGCACTACTGATTCATAAATAAAAGTCTATTTACACTTTAACTAGAATTTTAAGAAATGGGATGTGCCATTTAAGTGGATGGTCTGAGATGGAATATCATACACTACCTGTGGACAGATAGCGCTGCTTTGGGTAGAAAGCAGCCATGTTTTTTTCATCCTATGCAACCACTTTAATCAGGCAGTTTACCTTTATATATACTTTGCAGACTGTAACTTGTATTTTACATGTTAGATACAGTATGTACAGTATGTACCATTATCTCTGCCAGACAAAAGAATACGCGCTCGTGTTGAGATAGCGCAATCTTGTCCTTGAGTTAATGGAGAATTTTTTTCCTATAAATATAATCTAAAAGACAAGACACTATCCTGTACATAGAGCTAGAGCGCTGCAGCATTATATTCTCATTGTTTCAATTTGCTCTATTGCTTCAAAGTGTTAAACTAGATATGTAATTGTCTGGATGATTCTGTAGATATTTCAGCATTGTATGTTACAACCAGTAATTTTGAAATTTTCTTTTCACATTCATTGTATTATGATTTATATGTATTGGCAGTCATGAATAATGACACTTTATATCCAGAAATATTAAATACATGATATATCACAACTTTAGTTTTTGCAATTTTTAGTATATTAGATTTTCTGTTTAAATATTTTTTTTATTAAAGGTTTCTAAAAAGGTAACAATAAAAGTCACTTATAAAATGCTTAGTCTGAAAAATGTGCATAGAAAAAAAAATTGACAGATTGGGTGACATCAACATCAATTATATAATTTAAAGGGGTATTCCCGTGAACATAATCATATCTATATTTGTAGATAATTAAAAGTTCTGCAGAGTTTTAAAGATTTTCTCTAACCATCTTCGTGGTGACAGTCTGTTGTCTTGATCGTTTGCCAATGGATACCAATGGATACGACCATGAGTGCAGAAACTTTCTATGGTCTGGGACTTGTCAGGAACCCAGCCATGATTTTCTTATTGTAGCTGGGTTATCAGGCAGGGACACTACATGTATCAGAAGTATCATGTACTAGGGACACTACAAGTATCATGATATCCCAGCCACAATAAGGAAATCATAGCTGATTTTCTTACCTTAGAAAGGTCCTGCATTCATGGTCATATCCACTGGCAACCGATCAAGACAACAACTTGTGACTACAAGATATTTAGAGAAAATCTTTAAAACTCTGCAAAATATTTAATAACTTATATTTGCAAAAATGTTTAACTTTTAATTATCTACAAATTTAAAAATGGTTATGTAGTGGCAATACCCCTTTAAGGTTAAGTATTTCAATGATCCAGATGGTTCTTAAAGTGTACCTCCAATAATAAAAAAACTAAACTTTTCATAAATTAATAGTACAGGTGAATATAAGAAACGTAATATATCTTAGTGAAGAAATCTGTTTCCTTCTGCACGTATTAGGCTGCTCTCCTCCTTATGTTTACTCAGACTGTTTGTTTACATAGAGTCTGTCTCTGTATTCACCTCACACACAGAACTCTGTGGAGAGGGGAGGAGGAGACAGAGGATGGGTATTAAGTTATTGCCTTATTTTGTACAATTGTAAACAGTTTTTTTTAAATGTAGGAGTGATAAAAGAGCTCTCTAACATACAGTGCAGCAGAGTGTAGCAGTTATGGTTATTTCTATGTCTTTCCAACAGCCTCTTCTTTCCCTCTCCCCTCTCCATACCCTAGTAAAAAGTAACTGAGACAAATAAACAGAGAAAAAAATATTTCTTAAATAAGATATAACTAGAGGTGGGGGTGAACTGATCTGGTATGAGATGAACTAAAATGGCCGCCGCAACATGCATTGCGGTAAATTATTATACTGTGGGGTCTCTTCACGCCGGATGCTGTGAGGAGGCCCAAAAGAGGTGAGGGAAGGTGTGATGAAATAAGCTATGTATTAGTATGTATGTGTTATTACTTAATCATATTAGTCACAAGCCTTAAGAAACTATGATACCTTACAACTGATGTCACATCCATCTGTGGAGTCAGCTAACAGAGCTGGGTGTATCCAATTCCATCAGAAGAGATCTTCCAAGCTTCCTGGAACCAATGACTCTTAAGTATTCTGTTTTTCTCCCATTATTTTAAGTCTGTTTGCATTTTGTGTCATTTGTTATCTTTTCTTATACATATATATATAGCACTGAACACTCTGGGTATTAAATTGTTAAAGTTACTTTGTGTTGCTCTATGAACCCATTACCTATCTTGAGGTGTGTTTGTGCCTGACTGTTGGAGAGACACGTGTATATGTTAGTGTGGTTTTCGCTGAGCCATCAAATCAGTGGTGGTGGCAACGTGTGTATGGGATATGTAGAGTGTGTTGGGGTGCAATTTACTCTCAGTTTGCAGCCTGAGTGAAGGGTGAGTGCAAGATTGAGTGAGTGGAGTGAGTTGACCCCTAACAGCCGCCCCCACGTCACATGCTAGGATGGCCTATACATGACAGAAGGTAAGTATAAATGTTTTTTACGTTTTATACCTCCCCTGGGCCTCCACCTATGATACTTTGGGGATTGAAGCCCAGAGTGTAATAATTTCACTTCCAGTTTGTACCAAACTTGGCCTACGAAAAACGAATCAGGGACCCAAACTCGAATATTTTATATTCAGCTGTACTATTCATTTATGAAAAGCTGTTTTATAATTGGAAACATACTTTTTCATTCAAGGCACAATTATTTAGAATATTACAGAATAAACTGATTATGAAACCACCCCAAATATAAACCCATTGGAGATAAAATAAGGGTTTCACGGATGGAGGGCGGAAGGAAGAACTTACAGATTTTCAAGACTCCTAACAGTAACATAAAATAGTTTCTCAGGACAGTGTAATGTGCCAGATAGATCCTTATCAGTTGGAGGCTTAGGCAGAAAAGTGGCACATGTTATGGTAGGGAGAATACTTGCCATCGTCATATACCAAATGGAAAAACACGGGGTAAAGTTGACATGGGAAATTACTTATATATTATAACTCTAGCAACCAGTGTCAAGCTGCTGCTCCTAAGGCAATTAGTTTTGGCTACTGATATCATTGCACAGAGTAGCCAGCCTTACAGTTCAGCATCATCGCTGTGCGGTGGAAACGCCCCCCTCATGGTACTCTTTTATAAACTTGTACTGTAAATGTGGACTTTACAAGGGGGGCTGGCAGGACTTATTTGTCTGGTGATTTTAGGCATACACTGTGACAGTCTCCAATGCAAATGTGAACGTAGTTTTATTCTAATTTCTAAATTTGGAGTTTGAAGGGTGTATTAACCCTAAGATAAGTATTATCTTTGCTCTCATGGGTTTTTTTTGCCTTTCTTTGGCTCAGCATTGCAGAAGAACAGGTTGAACTGATGGATGTACAGTATGTCTTTTTTTTAAAGCTCTGTTACATAGTTAGTATAGTATGAAGAAAGACATATGTCCATCAAGTTCAACCAGGGGATGGGAAACATCATGGCAGTCTATATATTTCCATGACCATCAATGTTATTTTACTCTATAAAAGCATCTAATCCTTTTTTGAAGCTGTTACAGTATCAATACATAAAGATTATATCTCATCTTTTTGAGTGCAAGTCTCTGCTTTTTCTCTGTATATTCATCCTTGAACCTCCATATATATGTTAACAGCAACCCTGTTATCCTGCTCAACAAAGAAACTTTAGTTCAGCAATGTGTTCTGTTTAGGAAGTTGACCTCTGACCCAATTTAATGGGCCATGGTCAGGTAATAAATTATTGGTCTGCATTATTAAGGAAAAAAAAATGTTTTCTTGCATTTTATGTTTGATCATGCTGTGCACAATAAAACAGTGTCAAAATTACATTGTCGGAAAGTGCCCAAAGCATAGTGATTTACCGTATATTGCTTAAAAGCAGCATAAGTATCTATATAACTTGGCCACACAAGATGGAAGGGAAGCAATATCAGGGTTTATAGTTCCTTAGCATGAATGGGTTATAACTAAAGATGAGCAAATCGAAGCTGCAGAAGGGGAATTCGAATTTCAGGAAATATTCGATTCACATCTAATCCGAATTTCCTCATGCTTCATAACAATTCGCATTTAGTTCAAAATGACTGCTGTACATATTAGGACATGGGGCAAGGAACTCTGGGAACGTGGGATCACCCACAATGCCATGCGTGCAGCCAATCAGCAGCCAGCCCTGTGATGTCACATCCCTTTAACCCCTTTGTGAGCGCACACGGTATGTTTGACCGCTGCATCCAAGGTGTTAAATCCCCCTGATCGGTTATTGAGGAGGGTGTTAGCAGTAACTGACAGCTAACACCCTGCTCTATAACTGATCCGGAGTTTTAACAACTTGGATGCCGCGGTCAAACTTGACCGCGGCATGCAAGGGGTCCCACCATTTTGCCACCCATCTGCCCACCCCGGCTCTCTGCAGCCAATAAATAGCTGTTTTTGGCACGTGATTCGCCGCAATTTAATTCAGATCGAATAGAATCATATTGTGAAATTCGGCGAAGTTGCCAAATCGAATTTTTGAATACTTCGCTCATCGCTAGTTATAACAGTAGATAACCAGGAGGAGTGAGGGGCAGAATCCATGATCCCTTCCTATCAGGTGTCAACAGCTCAGGCTCCTGGAAGTAGAGCAAGGATGTGGAGAATGTTTTCTAGACACACCATGGGTCATCTGATATCTATGGAAGATACTTTTTTATGTCATGACAAATTGTGGTTGGTACAGAGGCCAAAGGAGGTCCAATGCACTACCACATAGGCAACGTGACCATTCATTGTGCAAAATGTTTGATTCCAGTGGAGATTTTCAACACCGATCAGATACTGTACAACTCCTCCCATTAACAGGCTATTCCTGTGTTAGGCTGGGATTCCACATTTGTGAAAACGCAGTGTTTTGGCTGTGGTGGAAACGTAGTGGCAAAAAAACGCTGCATTTTACAGTACCTGCAAAATTTATGGATATGGCTAATCCCATCCACACATTGCATAAAAAAATCCACAGCGGAAAAGCTGAAATTTCAGAATTTAGTTACAAAAAAGTACAGCAGTGTTCAATATTTTGCAACTAGAAGTCGCAGTTGTAGCACTCAGGGGTGCTACACCTGCGACTTCTAGTTGCAAAAGATTGAACACTGCTATACTTTTTTGTAACTCAATTATGAAATCGCAGCTTTTCCGCTGTGTTTCAATGCAACTTCACTCACATCTTTTGGTTGCATTACAGTCATGTGCAAAGTCATTGTGAGCCCTAGCCTAAAGACAGCGTTGATTAAATATGTCTGTGTATGTATATGTGTATAAATCAGAGTCTTTCTAGTGTCTAACTCATCAGGTCTATAATACTACTTCTGATTGTGTCATTATGCAATTACTAGGGTTACACCAGGGGTCACGAGAGCTGAATCATGTTTTTCACGGGGCACAATACTAGGTGGAATAGAGCAAGAACAGCTGCAGCTAGCCTGACAAATGCATTAAACACGGCCATTTAGATGAATGGCTACCCATGTAATACTGTACATAGACATCTTAAGTTTGTCAGAGAAGAAGCTGTTCTCATAGAGTACCTCTCTATTTTGGCTTATGGAGGAGGAGGGGTCCCTGTGCTGTCCACATAACTTAATAGAAGAATCTGTCCCCAGTTACTGCAAAATGTCTTCCCCTAGCTATTATCCATGTATGTACACTGATAGCACATAACCTAAAATCCTCCTATCTGCAAGATTTCTTTGATAATCTAGTTCTTTCAGCCGTCTGAGCAGCAGGATTCTGAAACAGAGCTGTGTAGAAAGTTTAAGCAGTGAAGGTTGAAGTAATTTCTATCACATTATTGCACTGTCTAGTCTAACTTTACACCTCCTATTATTTGGCTTAGTTTACACCAGCAAAATTCAGAAAATTTTTTGGCCATCTGTTTGGAATTAGGCCACACCCATTTTCCACAAACCCACACCCTTTTCTCATGAAAGCCATGACCTTTTTTTCCTTCAAGTTGTAAAAGTGTTTAAAACGTGTCTTGAGCACTTGATATATTGTGTCACAAGACATGTTAGACAATTTGTGGTAAAAAATAATTCCAGAATTCTAGAGCGTTTTGCTTCACTTCAGGACTTGCATCTGTATGTACTCAATTAGAGGTCACTAGATAGGTAACCAGTAGGGATGGGCGAACCTCACGAGCTTTGTTTCGAGAATTGTGAGAATTGCTATTATTATGCTCTGGGGTCTGAGGAGTATAATGAGTGGAGGCCCAGGAGAGGTGCAGCAATATAACAGTTATACCCACCTTGCCTCAGCGTTAAAGTATCATGTTGTCAGCATGCCCCAAGTGACCACTGAGGCCTGCTATTGACCCCCAGGGCACGTGACATAGGCCACAGGCTGGAAGAGGACACCAGGGGACTGCTGCCACAAGGATTCCCAGAAAAGACGAGGAAGGTGTTATACTGCTGCTCCTCAGAGATGCCAGAGTATTTTGTGGGTGTACATAATTAAATTATAACTTTATAAATTAAAAATGGGAGTTTGTTGTTTCAAGGGGACCTTTATAAAAGGGCATAGCTATGGATGAATTTATCAACAAAGGCTGATTTACTAATACTTAAATAGTACAGACAGGCAGTCTAAAAATACACCAGATCTATCACAGTGGCTGATGCTGGATGATAAATCTGGTTTATCTTTGGATTGTCTAGTCTAAGTTTATACCACCAGAATTTTACAAATTTCACAATTTTGTCGGATCTCTGTTTCTGAGAAGCCACACATACACGTCTAGCATGTTGAAATTTTTTTTAACCCAAACTAGATGTGCCACACTGCGGCAAAAATGCCCCACACTGTGCCAAAGAAGTGCAGATATGGCACATTTAAGCCAGTGTCTTGTCTTAACCATAATAGTAAATTTGGGCTAAAGTGTTTCTTTGGCAATAGACATGTAAGCAGTATTCATCCGAACAGAGAAAACTACCAATATAATACAGGAGTAACAATGAGAATATGTGCATATAGGTTCACCAAGCACCATAGCATATTCATTAACTCTCAACTCATAACAACCATTAGGATTCGGTAACCAGGCGAACCGAAACATCATAGGCAATTCTTGATCCATATCTCCATATCTCCACAGATGTGCTGATAGTATTGTTCATGAATGCCAAGTAAGCCCATGCAGACGGCATACTTAGCCTACGCATATAAAAGGTAAAATGTTATTTACGCCACACAGTGAAAGCCGCAAAATATAAAAGAAGAAACATACGGTGAATAATTTTTCCTCCCATAGAAAAAGAGTTATTCAATAAGCTTTATACATCCCAAAATTGTGCCATTGTAAAATACAACTAAAAATAAATAAAAGCCTTATGTGGCTGAGCCAACAGAAAAATAAAAAAGTTACGTTTTTGAAAAGCAATGCCAGTGATTTTTCGCCACTGATGTCCCTTATAAGTCTTTTGCTTTGTGCAGTCCAGTGATGGGGTATGGCACAGATATTGGTCTAACAGTATGTAAGTCCAATATGTGGTCTTTCTAAAGGGATTCCCACTGAAAAATTTGCTGGATAAGGGGGTGGTCTGCTTATTGAGAGGTAGCTTCCATAGAGTATAATGGGAGGGAAAATTGTCACTGTCTTTTCAAAGGATTGGTTTTCTGGAGAGGTTTGACTGTATCATTTTTGTCTATGGCTTTTTATTTCTATGAATCCCAAGATATAGATTTAAATATAATGGATCCCTATGAACAACTGACCTTAGAGGGATAAGCCGAGTAGTAAAAACTACTGGTAATTACCCATGATCCTTCCTGCCCTCAAATATCTGCTATGATTATGTCTCTGTCAGTCTAAGGGATACACTCTGGGTACAGTAGTTTTCTGCCAAGTGTCTGTATGTGACTGTAAGGCATAATTTGACGGACTCTTTTTTTGTCAGGTTTCTGATTTTACTTGGAATCAACTTTGCCAATAAACACAAATTCTTTGACCTCAAAAATACTTGAACTTTTCTGTCGGTTTTCTTGTTCTGTGATTCTCTGCTACACTGTGCGAAAAGGTAGTTATTAGAATGTCAGGTTTCCAAATGGAGTAACAACAGGACGTGCAGACTTCAGCTGCTGAAACAATGAAGAGCAAAGAACAGAATGTAAGGTAATTAGAGGTGAACACCTGAATCTTTAGAGATATAGTGTGGACCACAGTGGTGAAAGTACAGAAGAAGCGTAAAACAGCCACGTACTGCACCAGCTCTGACAGATTATCATAACGTGTTGCACTTCTCAGGGTACTTAAATGAAACCTAAAGAATCGGCAATTTGTTTGATGACACATCTCATAAACATAAACTGCTTTCCCTAAGAGAATATGCATGGCTAAGCTAGTACACCTATCCCTACAGGTTTATTTAATGGCCACAATGGAACATCCTCCAATATTTATTGTATTATCAAAAAAATCCCCTATTTTTTCACATTGTCTATGAATTAATAAGAGGATTAAAGGTGAGGAAACTCTGAATATATTTTCCTTGAAGAGGACCTTGTAATCCTTTCTCGTTGCAACTATTTTTCAGTTTTTGTTTTTGACTCCCCGCTTTCCAAAAGCCATAACTTTTTAAATTTTTGTTCACAGAGCTGTATGAGGGCTTAATTTTTGTGAGATAAATTATACTTCGTAATGGTACCATATAATATTCCGTATGATATTGGCAATCTGGAAAAAAAAAATTCAGAATTGGGTTTAATTAGAGAAAAACTTTGTTTGCGCTACTTTCTTATGGGTTTGTTTTTTACGGTCATAATGTGTCACCTGTATTCTGTGGGTCAGTACAATCCCAGCAATACCAAATTTATATATGTTTTTTTTTTTTTTTTTTTTAACATTTTAATCCCTTAAAAATGTGTAACTTTTTTATATTTCTGTATTCGTGGATGGACATGGCACCTTTTTATTTATTTCATATTGGGGAATGTCTATTGCTTTGATCACTTTTTATCCAAATTTGCTTCTATTACAGGCTGTGCTAGGCAGCCTTCAATAGGCTTCCGATTGTCATGGTAATGGATCGCAGCCCTTGATCTTGTTCTGGGGGCTGGTGATCCCCCCCAAAATGACGGCGCTCATGTGCTGTCGGGTAAAAAGGCACCTCAGTCATCTGTGACCAAGGTATCCGGTGGGTTAATGCCCACAGTCAGTGCGGGCACTGATCATAGGCATTGCCGTTGGGTCTCCGCTGTAAAATACTAGCTGTGACGGCGACTCAGCTCTAGAGCAGCCACCATATTTTAATACTTAACATCCACTGTAATGGTATAGCAGATGTCGGGAAAGGGTTAAAGAGGATCGTTGCATTATTTGATAGACACAGCTTTACTGATCAGGCGCAGTTGGAATTTTTTCTCTAGTCCCCAGGGTTCCGAAGCAATCACTTTGGTTAATTTCAGCACCCAATGTGCTAATTAGGCCCTCTACCGTCGGGTGGGTGGACCCTATCTATCTGCACCGGCTCAGGACCATACGCCTGATACTGAATGTTGAAACTAACAGTGCCAACTGTGCTGGAATCAGTGGGTTAGGGACAAGAATCTCTCACATTGAGGAAAGCGCCAGTGAAGGTGTGTAGAGATTTTAATTGCCTTTTGCCCTCTACTTAGCATCTACATATCACAAGGCATTATGGGAAAGGAGCTGGGGAGCTCATGCGCCCTCTATTGGATGTAACAGATCCTTAATTTGCTTTTGACTCACCGAGCCTTGAGACAGCAAAAGGGATCTTAACCAAACCAATTTCACTTATCTGTATACAGCGCTGTTTCCGGATTGTTGTCCTTCATTAGTACAGAGCAAAGTGAATTGGCTGGCTTAGTGGGAGGCAATGAGTGGGTTAGGGACAAGAATCTCTCACATTGAGGAGAGCACCAGTGAAGGTGTGTAGAGATTTTAATTGCCTTTTGCCCTCTACTTAGCATCTACATATCACAAGGCATTATGGGAAAGGAGCTGGGGAGCTCATGTGCCCTCTATTGGATGTAACAGATCCTCAATTTGCTTTTGACTCACCGAGCCTTGTAATGCCTTGTGATATGTAGATGCTAAGTAGAGGGCAAAAGGCAATTAAAATCTCTACACACCTTCACTGGTGCTCTCCTCAATGTGAGAGATTCTTGTCCCTAACCCACTCATTGCCTCCCACTAAGCCAGCCAATTCACTTTGCTCTGTACTGATGAAGGACAACAATCCGGAAACAGCGCTGTATGCAGATAAGTGAAATTGGCTTGGCTAAGATTCCTTTTGCTGTCTCAAGGCTCGGTGAGTCAAAAGCAAACTGAGGATCTGTTACATCCAATAGAGGGCACATGAGCTCCCCAGCTCCTTTCCCATAATGCCTTGTGATATGTAGATGCTAAGTAGAGGGCAAAAGGCAATTAAAATCTCTACACACCTTCACTGGTGCTCTCCTCAATGTGAGAGATTCTTGTCCCTAACCCACTCATTGCCTCCCACTAAGCCAGCCAATTCACTTTGCTCTGTACTGATGAAGGACAACAATCCGGAAACAGCGCTGTATGCAGATAAGTGAAATTGGCTTGGCTAAGATCTCTTTTGCTGTCTCAAGGCTCGGTGAGTCAAAAGCAAATTGAGGATCTGTTACATCCAATAGAGGGCGCATGAGCTCCCCAGCTCCTTTCCCATAATGCCTTGTGATCTGGAATCAGTGGAACAGTGTCTATTAAGTGATACAAAGAGTTGGAGTTGGTGGAGGTGGTGAAAGGTCCACTTTAAACTAAGTGCGCCAGTGCAAGCTTTGTGATACATAGCATGCCACATAAGAGGCTCAATAAAATTGTATACCATATCCTTTCCTAGTTAGATAAAGCTATTCAATAAATAATAAATAGCATAGTAAAATTATAGAGAAAGAAAGAGTTATTAGCATAACATTTCAATAGCTTTTATTGGACAGTTTTTTTCTAAGATGATGGTTCCTAGACCTTGGGAATTTTATGTTTAAGACGCACATTCTTGCACCTTTTGTATATGTGGAAGATTTTTCTTAGAAGAACATTGTTAGAATTTTAGCATTTTTTTTTTCTTAGGAGAACATTCTTAGACTTTCCAATGCATGATTTTTTTGGCTGGGAGAACATTCCTAGACCTTTCATCCGGGGAGTTTTTCCTTTTCACTTCTGCCATTATTGTTCTAAGAAATTGGCAGTAGGACAAACACTTCTGTTACTAGTGTAATGGACTAGATCTAATACTGAAAAGAAACTAGAAGACAATACATTTTTTATCATCCATCATGTCACAAGATAAAACCAGTGTTCCCTATGTGTGACATATCACTGACGTGAGGTTTTGATGATGACACAGGTGATTATTTCCTTAACGGAATGTACAAGTACAATACTTAAAATACATTAGATGCTGTCAGCTGAGACATGTTTAGTGAATCTAGGATTGATGTATCGGGATATCATGCATGTGCAACATTTTGACAATTATGGTTTCTAATCTGGAACACCAGACTCAATGTCACCAAAGCTCGGGTTATGACCTCCTGTATTTTGAAACATCCCATAAAAAATGTCAAATCATTAGTAGAGTATTGCATTGTCTAAGAAGCTAGAGAGAACCTGTGACATCCAATTAGAGTGACATGGAGGGGATGCTTTGTGTTTTAAGGCTGAAGCTTGGGAATGGGGGTTGTGCTGTAATGTGACTGACATAGGATCAATGTAGCTGGTGTATATGTCTGGAGTTATGATGCTCCTAAGATTGCCTGGTCTTTCAGTATTAAGAGTTGCTGGAAAATTATTCAGTACTTCTTGTGCTGGATTCTGTATCTGTTCCTCAGTGACTGATGCTTGTACCTGATCCTCCAATGACTGGACATGACAACTGACTTTGTGTATGATGCTGATGACTGACCCTTTCTAACACACTACCAGAGGATCAGCTTATAAAGTTGTCTACATGTCTTCAGTAGCTGTTGGTGAGAGTGGGAGTTAAGCCACAGTCTAATACTTGTGGTGGTGGCTTATTTACAGTAAGGAACAAAGGTTTGAGCATGGTGAAATCCAACATACCCAATCCCTGTTTTTCCTGACAACTGCCATTAGGGGAAACTTGGGGCACCACTTTATACAATAGATGGTTGACTGGTCCCACTAAAATTGGTGGGTTTGGCTAAAATTCTTCTAATGTGTATTGTCAGTCTTACAATTACCACATCATCATACATTTTAATGCCAAATTTCTTAACTCATATTGCTTTCCAGCATTTGTTGATTTAGTATATTACATTACATAATGTTTTTATGGAATGTGATTTATGTAGGGCTGGCTATAGTGGACTTTACAACATAACAACCCTATATAAACCAGGAAATCCCCCTCGTAATGGCAAATGAAAAGAGAAATAAAGGGTTTCCGAACATCTTAGTGACTTTTAGCAAATACAACCTACAACAGGCATCTCTTACACCTGTCTATCAGTCTTGAACATCATCTCATACAATTCTTTACTTACTCCTTCATGGATAATTTTATCAAATATCTGATGACTGAAGGGATTCCTTTCATGCACAGCAAAGCTAAAATCTTACATCCCAATGGCATTTAGATCCAGATTTTGATTAAGGTATTTAAGAACCCTTTATTTTTCTTTTTTCAGTCTGGTGGATTTACTGGTTTCTTTAGGGCCATTGTTGTCTTGCATTGTCCATTTTAGCCAGCTCTCAAAAATTTGAATTTTATAAAAATATGGACAAGAGACTGAGGGAACAATTATTGGTTGGACAAACCCTTTAATGATTCCTTATAATTTGTTCATGCTAAGTGTAAGGCAAGGGCAACTACAATGCAGCTGGAGTGGGCACACTGTGTCATTGAATAGATTTGACTTGGTTCTATTCATAAAGGCATGGTTCCCTGGTATCCACCCTTTAACACTCCATAGTAGGATTTGGACTATGCTGCAGCGAGACCACCAGGTTGTTCCTTCTTGAAGAAACCTCCATCCAGTGACATCTGACCTTTGTGGCTCGAGAGACATCAGTGTGACAGGCAGAGATGTAGTCAGGGGACAGGCTGAGGTCAGGACAGGCATAGTTTATGCATAATGGCAGTCCAGGCAGAGGGCAGGGTAGGTGGAAAAGGTTCAAGTACAAGCAGAGGTCAAACATGGATAATACAGACAAGACTATGGAAAACACTTTCTGCAGATCCTAGGTACCTTATTGCTCAGGCACACTTAAATAACAATGGATGTGCAGTAATTGGTGTAGCCAAGATCAAGAATGTGCATGCTGGTCCTTTAATAAGCAGTGGGGGCACATTTGTCCCTCTAACACTGTTAGCATTAGGACCCTGTGGCTGCTAGGAAGAGCTAAGATGCAGTGGCTTTGGCTCTAACCTAGAAAACAGGTTATAGCACACCATTCCTAGTTGTGAGTCAAGTCTTACTTTGGTGAAACTTTTAAGTGACTTGGTTGATCATCATGTTTCCATAAATTCTTTTTGAATCGGAAAGTATTGGTATGCTATATGACATGTCAAGTCATAGTTATGTCCTTAATTAAATGAATGGAATGTGTTGGTCATGAAACCAGGTTGAACAAATAAATAATTGAAAATCATGGGGTCGTAATTAGTGATGAATGAATCGGCTTGTACTCAGCTGGGTTCAACCCAAATATTGCAAATTATAAATTTTTTTAGGAAACTGAACAAATGGAGATTTGTATTGGATGAACTAAAATGGTTACCCCATTATACTCTGGGACACACTTGGCGTGTCCATATGACTGCTGGTGGCCCAATCACAGGCCTCAGCAGTGACCCCCGGGTCGATGACATCACAGAAGAGTAATGGACGTCACTAGGAGAGCGACAGACACCACAAGGAGGCCCAAAAGACGAAACAGAAGGTAAGTATGTATTGTTTTTATTTTTTACACCTCCCCTGGTCCTTCACCTATTATACTTATGTCACTTTCTCATTGACATAACATCAGCTGGGTTTGCCTTAGAGAGCTAGAAATTAGATGGATAGGTTTTTATGAGATCTACGTGTGTTCTACACTATGCTTTAAGTCAGTTTAAGGTAAGGTTCACACCAAACTTTTTCTACCTGAATTGAGTCAGTAACCAAAGCTGCTGAACCCAAACCCAAAGCCCATCTCTAGTCATAACAGCCAAGGTAAAAAAAAAGCAGTGTGGGAAGATTCAAGGTTATTGGCCCTTTTCAACTTAATAATATCAGCCCACCCCAGAAACAGACCATCTATATAGATAGTTTGGGTAAGAAGGTATCCGACTCTTCCCAGCACCCCTGATACTTTGGATACCAGGGCTATAGTAAGGGGGATTAACACTGGCTTTTTGGCTGCTAACACTAAGCTCCAGCCTTAGTATTGGAAAGTTGACAATCAGACAAATCAATTGCTTTAAGCAGTAACAGACAGTACTGTAGTAGAGAATGAATACAGATGGAGCCTACTACATATGTGTCCGTTCCCATTGACTCTAATGTAAACAACATGATGGACACTTTCTTTCATCATGTTTATTTACTTTTGTCACTGAAAAAAAAAATCCTGCATGCATGAAGAAAGCGTCTGTCATTTTTTTTACATTAGGATGAAAGCAGACGGACACCTGACAGGAGGCTCCTTCTGCATCTGTCATCCTGTAATGGATGAGAGCAATGGACATTAAATAATAGTAGTGTGAACCTACACTAAGGCAGTTAAACATTTCCCCTACACAAATAAACACTTCACCACATAACTCTTTTTAACTGCTTTATTAAAACTAAAAAAAAACCCACTGGCCTGATAGTGCCTTCAGGATTAAAATCACTTTTCATGCTCACATGAAGATTTCTCCTTCTTCATCCTCTCATGGCGCTCTGCTTCTGAAGACAACGTGTAAAGTTTCCTCTGCTTATTCTGCCTCTGTTCTGGAACCTCTGGCCTTCTGAAACCGTGACAAAAAGTGCAACATTTTTCAAACAATGGAAATAAAATATATATGATATCACATCTTAAATCTTGCCCCAAAATGCCTTTCAAGCAGTGACTATGTCTAAGGTCACTGGTAACACATAGGCAGTATAAAAAGGCTAGGTAGAAAGAGAAGGTACCCATTTTTGGTGGAGAGATTAGAGAGATATGGCTTCAGACGGTCAGACTGAGAGAGATAGGAAATAATACACAGATAATACAGTGTGGGGATTCTGGGAAAGCATAGTGTTAGGACTGGAGAAGAAGACTTTGATTTAATGATAGAGAGAGATAGGAGTGACTTTGTCTATCTTTAACATTGTGTGTCAGTGAGGTTATGTGCTGGTGTTACTGTGCTGCAGCAGATCAATCTCAATTCTCAGAATGAAAATATTAAATTTCATCCAATGTGTACTGTGTCCAAGACCAAGAACAGCTAATAGAGTCATGCCACATCAGTCTTTTTGTACATATCTGGTGTAATTTGGCCACCCTTTCCTTGCCAAATGTCAAAACCCAGTGAAGTTATATACAAACTACTTCTTTTATTGATTTTTTTCCCCTAAAAATAGTACTGTAAAGTGTTTTTTCCTTGCCAAACACAAAAAAAAATTGTGAAATTTTAAGAAAACATTAGAAATCCTACAGTGCAGCACAATTTTAGACAGACTGAGTTTGTGTTAGCTATAAAGGGGTTATACAGAGTCCTAGGAGCCCTGAGTGTGTCATACACAACTTTTAAAACAATTTCTCTACACTTCTGGCTAGAATGAACTAGTTTGGACTGAATTGAATTTTTGGTGTGATCCAACAAACCAGAATTGAACCTTGAAAAGTTTGCTCATGTCTGAAACAAAATCTGTCATTTTAACTTTTATATTTCCAACGCTATATTTTGGCCAATAGTTGTCATAGACATTCATTTTAACATATTCTCATATAATAGCGGGATCATTCAATTCCTCACAAGCGGTTACCTGATCTCTATCTGCATATTAACCACACAAATAGTTACTTTCCTAAAGGTTTACCCTTAGTGCTGTGGAAATGAACAGGTGCCACTATCCCGCTCTGCTTTCACACACAGTTTTCTTATCAGACGACTTTGACTTCACCTTCCCTATGTAAAATATGTCTTATCAGCAGCTTTCAGGATCTGAAAACACCACAGCAGCAGCCTGTCTGTTCTCATCACAGAGTCAGTGTTGTCACAGGCCCGTTATACCAGCTAGTATACTGTACCCAGCAGCCAAATGTGGAGGCAGATTTAACACATCCCTGGTACATGTGCATAGCTCACTTTAATATTCTCAGCAATTCAAGTGATGCCAAATACTAGCAGCTTTGGTTCTCTATGAAATGTCACTGTGACCTATAAATCTGAGATGTTAAATTTCCGAAGCACTTCAATGCCCAGACATCTCCTGAACTCCATCCTGTATTTTTGAGTCTGTGTGCAGTAAGATTTTGATAGGAATGGGCAGACTAAAATGATCTGGAGATGAGGAAATTAGTAAGTGAAGGATTCTGCTCTTCCTTTTTCACTTACTTCTTTGCAATCTATATCAAAGCAGAGTCATTTTAGACACATAATGGACTATATCTTCATTAACTAAAATGTAGCGGAATCCGAAGAATTTGTGAGGAGACTGGTTCAGGATCTTCATCGATAATGACTCTGTTTTCAATACTGGACACATTAGCCCTGTCAGCGTGAACTAATGTTAAAATATGGTCTCATAGCTTACAAATGTAGAAGAGCTAAATGGGTAATTTATCTGCCTCTTATGTGCACTGTGATATCATTTCATAGCACCCAAAATGAAAAATGAATCAACTTCGCAAACAGTCTTACATGCGTTCTCGCAAATAAATTTTTTTTTATTTAGTTCTCTTATCCTTCAAAAATTTACAATATTTGTAGACCTGTGGTTTTTGACTCTGTGGTACTTGCTGAAGTCCATACATGGGTCTTTCCCTCCCTCAAGATCTGTGCAATATCCAGATATGTAATATAATAATGCAATTGACTGCAGCAATAAGTCTCTCTATGCAATTACAAAAACGTGACGGTGTCCGCTGTGGATATTTTTCTGCAATTTGTGGATGGGATTAGCCAGAATCCCATCCACTTTGCAGGTAAAATTAAACACTGCGGTTTTTGCTGCAGCGTTTCCTCCAGCAAAAATCACATCATTTATGCTACATGGGGCCCCAACCTAAGGCTGAGACCCCACATTATGGAAACACAGCTTTATTTGATGCAGATTTTGTTGCGGTTTTTTTAGCCAAAGCCAGGAGTGAATTGAGCAGAAGGTAGAAGTATAAGAGCTTCCTATATATTTCTCATTCCTTTTGTAGTCACTCTTGGCTTTGACTTAAGAAAACGCAGCAAAATCTGCAACAATAAAAGCTGAGTTTCCTCAATGTAGAGCTTTAGCCTAAATGATAATCCTCATCGAAGGACCAGAACAATGGACAGACAGACTGCTGTAATAGTGGTTACACACTAAGCCTGGAGGACCCCATTGACTATACTGGGTTGCGTTGGGTGACAGTCACTTTAAAACTGAAGCTGGCAGAGGACATTGCAAAGGAGTCTCCAATGGAGACTCTGACGCAGATGTAAATTAAACCTTATAAGGTAAAATATTGTTATTCTAAGATTTCCAAAGTAGCAACATTGTTTATTCAGTGAAACTATAAAAAAATGGTTTGGGATGTGGACATAACCTTTAAAAACAGTTAAAAGGGTTGTCAAACTTGTATTGATGACCATGAAGGGGTAGGAGTGCCCTGACCTCTTCATTGTTTACATTGCATTAACTATTTTGTAGCAGTCATGCAACAGCTTTTTCCCATAGTGAATGGCACATATTTGTGATGACATTGCATGGCTGTTGTGAAACAGACAGCATGTGATATAAACTGTGAAGAGGTCATGGTGCTGGTTTGAGCACTGCAGGCCCTTTAAAGAGCTGATCGGCAGGGGTCCCATGTGTCGGACCCCTACCAATCTTTCATTGAGGACTTATCCTGAGGCTAGATCAACAATAAAAATAAGTTGGACAGCCCCTTTAAATAAACCTAATATAAAACATAAGACAATGACAAATGTCATAAAGTACGCTTTTAGTGCTATTAATTCTTACCAGCTGGCAGGATGCCATTTGTTCCTGGCTGCCTATTCAATTCTGCTTTTTGCCTGTTTTACTCCTGTGTGTTCTGTCTCCATGGTCTCAATACTCAAGTACCCTCATTGTTAGGCCCTAAAAAGCCATCCAGCATTTTCTTGGCTTTGACAATTATTATCAACAAATTAATCCACATCTTTTATATCCTGGTAGCTATCCTTGTACCACTCTCCCTAGGAATGATGTTAATGCTAAGAACTCAAGACAAGCCTACAGAAGTAAAACCAATGTAGACTTGAACAGGCCATCAGCATCAAATGGCATTCTGCCAGCCACACTGTTTTAGTGAAGCTACAAACAGCGTAGTCCATGACAATAAAATTCTGTCAGTATATAAACAGGATGCAACAAGATCTCCATCTCACAAGGCTCCATCCAGTGTTGGCAGGCAGCTAGGATTTTACCATTTAAAGGGGCTGGCGGAGAATTTTTGGCCTATCGTTATGCATGCATGGATTGATCGGGTTATCCTTATGTATGTATGCATGGATCAGCTGTCCGGGGCCACTTCTTACGCCTATATTATACATGGCATGGAGCTGAACCTCAGTGGAAGTGCCCGGCCACTATACAGGGTACAGAGCCAACTGCAGTGTATAATACAGGCCCCAAACAGCTTATCCGTGCAGGGGCTAGCTGTCGGCCTCCCACCAGATATATATATATTTTTTTTTTAAACTGTAATTTTTATTAAGTTTTTAAAAATAGTTACAAATCAAATACAGAAAATTCTTCATAGCAAATAATCCGTTAAGTACACAAAAAACAGTAATACAGAGAGGGGAGATTCAGCAGATAAACCATGGGATCCAGGGGTATGCCCTGGATAAAAAGAATGTTAGCTTCCTAACTTCGAACCAGAAAGGTCGGATTAGGGGGCATTCCCAAAAGATATGGAACAATGTTCCTGGTGCTGTTTGGCATCGCCAGCAACTGGGAGGGATAGTGGGGTTGATAGTATGAAGTAAAGCTGGAGTATGATACCAGTGCATAAGTATTTTGTATTGCGTCCAGGGGCGCACCGCTAATGAGGCGAATTGAGGCGGCTGCCTCGGGCGGCACTGTCCGGTGGGCGGCATTTTTACTATTTAATGTAAACCAGCCCAGGACAGGCCGCTTTAAAAAAAAAAAAAAAAAAAAAAACAGAGCTGAGCGGGGCCTGTCCTGGGCTGGTTTACAAGACGTCGCATCTCAGCGCAGGCGGCGATACAATGACGTCATCACGCCGCCTACGCTGAGACACAGACGTCGCGGACAAGAAGAGGAGGCAGCGGCGGCTGCATCAAGGCATCGCAGGTGAGTATAGCTTTTTTTTTATATATATAAAAAGGCCTTAACCTGTTGGAGCATCCCCGGCAGGTCAGGGCCTATTTATTTACCTACCCCGCGTCTGCTCGTGGCCGCCCCAGCTTCCCCTTCTGCTATGGGACGCAGAAAGGGAAGTGGATGCCGCTGTGAGCGGCCGCGGGGTCTATTCAGACCCCGGAGTATAATAATCGGAGGCCTAGGGTTGGTGAGGGAACATAAAAACCAATGTTACTCACCTCTTGCGATCCGATGTAACTCCGAGCAGGCTTGAGGCCTCTGGTGACGTCATCAGGTCGCGTCACCGGCCTGATCACATGACGTGTGTGCGCAATTAAACAGGGCCGAAAGCTGCAAGGAGTGCACCGGTGTCCAGGATAGGTAAGTAACTCTGGTTTTTATGTTTGTATTCTCCCCTGGGTCTCCAATCATTATACTCTGGGGTCTGAAAAGACCCCAGAGTATAATAATAGTTCATGGGTGGTCCACTATGGGGCATAATACCCTGTGCAGGGACCACTGTAGAGCATAATACTCTGTGCAGGGGCCACTCTGGAGCATAATACAAGTGCAGGGGCCACTATAGAGCATAATACCGAGTGCAGGGGCCACTATAGAGCATAATACCGGGTGCAGGGGTCACTATGGAGCATAATACCAGTGCAGGGGCCACTATGGAGCATAATACCAGTGCAAGGGCCACTATAGAGCATAATACCAGTGCAGGGGCCACTATGGAGCATAATACCGTGTGCTGGGGCCACTGTGGAGCATAATACCGTGTGCAGGGGCCAATATGGAGCATAATACCGTGTGCAGGGGCCAATATGGGGCATAAAACTGTGTGCAGGAGTTGCTGTGGAACATAATACCGTGTGCAGTGGCCAATGCGGGGCATAATACCGTGAGCAGGCGCCACTATGGAGCATAATACCGTGTGCAGGGGCCACTGCGAGGCATAATACAGTGTGCAGGGGCTGCTGCGGGCCATAACACTGTGTAATACTGTGTGCAGGGTCTGCTGTGGAACATTATAGTGTGTGTAAATGGGGCGCTATAAACAGGGGGTATGGCACCTGTTTATATTATACGCTGTCTGTTTATAGTGACCGTGTGATATAATTGTAGCCTTGTCACATACTGTAGACATGTACAGGACGAGGCTGCAGTTACATTACATGGCCGCTATGAGATGAATGACACTATGTAAACAGAGAAGCGGTCACGGCGCTTACACAGGTACCATTCAAACAGCTGATCAGTGGGGGTCCTGGGTTTTTGAATCCCACTGATTAGTTTATTAATGACCTGGAAAACCTTTTAATTAGTTAACACCTGGGGTATTATTAATAAGGGGCACTATTTATACAGGGTACACACGGACATTATTAATATAAAGATGCACTTGAGTATTATTCATTATGGGGGGTTGTATCATATATTTTATAATTGGAGGTAGCAGCAGAATGGGGGCTTTGTGTAGGTGAGGACAATGTGGGTTGGATGCCTGGAAAAGTGAGGAGCCAAAGATGTCTGTGTTGCAAACTTTACAGAGACAAGTCACAGCTGGAAGAAGTGGTCATGGCGGTCCAAAGGGAAGAGAAGGGAAATGTGAAGGATTAGTCAGAGACGTCACCTGTAAGTCACAAAATGTTACTGCTCTGTATTCATCTAAATGATATAGTATAAATACCTGAGTGATGGGGGTCTGTCTGCTGAGACCCCCACTGAGCCTGAGAATTGGGTTTTTTCCCCCCACTGGGTGGGAATCCAGCCTGGCTGCAGCCATA
The DNA here is from genome assembly GCA_947044405.1 of Leptodactylus fallax. Lineage (NCBI taxonomy): Eukaryota > Metazoa > Chordata > Amphibia > Anura > Leptodactylidae > Leptodactylus > Leptodactylus fallax. The sequence continues at coordinate 5,270,942 of CAMRHE010000085.1, forward strand.
TATATAGGTGTGTCACTTGGTGGATGGACGAACCCGCGTGGCTCTCATTCACTTCAATGGGAGTGCCAAAGATAGCCGAAGTCCAGTACTCAGCTATCTGCGGCGCTCCTATTATAGAGAATGGGGACCACGTGGGCTCGTTCATCCACCAAGCAGAAGATGTGTGAAGTTACTTTCATTGTTAATGCCGTGTTGTTGATCTGATACTGAAGTAATACAGGAAGAAGAATTCTTAAAAACTGTTTTATAACTTTGTGTATTGTGTATATTGTGCGACGATAACAGTGTGTTAAACTAGTAGCATGGAAACTCTTTTTTTTTTTTTGTTTGTTTGTTTTTTTTTTTGGGGGGGGGGGGCGTCTTTCTATAGTCCACCTCAGGCAGCAAAGAGGCTAGGTTCACCACTGATTGCATCTCCCTGAATGTTACACAGGAAGAGGATTTAGCTGCTCGGGACCAAATAACCCGCCACTGGTTGTGCGAGATGTGCTGGCCCAAGGCTCCAGACCACCAGGTCATATATTTGTGGACCACCGGAGTCTGCCCCCCCTGAGAGGACAAAAGCCCATAAATATTAGAAATCAGGCCTCTAGTGGAGGTACCCGCCCGACATAGTCGTTCAAAGGTCGTAGGGAGGGAGACTCAGGTGGACCCAAACTGGGAGACAACAAAATGAACTATCTGTTGATAGTGAAACCACTCTGAGGTAGGCAAGTGCTGTGTAGAGGTGAGGTAGTCAAAGGGCCTGAGCTCCAAGGTCGATGGGTCCACCAAATCAGCTACGTGGAATAGACCCAACCCGCTCCAGGGCCTGACCATAGCAGCCGTGAGTCCGCTTGGGGGAAGTGGGTTATATAAAAAAGAGATCATAGATGAGTGCGGGGAGGCCTACCAAAACAACTTAGAACAGGTGTTCCAGATAGCCCGAGTGAAGCCGATGGGGCCCAGCAGCGGAGCAGTGGACTGGGGGAGAGGAGGACCACAGAAACGCATTGGGAAGAACAGGAGCCAACCAAAGCTTCTCTATCTCAACCCATTTCGTATGTGCCTGGGCTGCCGCCCGAAATAGTATACTACGTAGATGAGCAGCCCAGTAATAGTTCAATAAGTGTGGAACCCCCAGACCCCCCTCAGACTTACCCGCCAGCATCACCGATCGCGGAATACGATGGCGTTTGCCATTCCATATAAATTGGAATATTGCTTTTTGTAGGGATCTCAGTTTGTACCTAGGGACTGCTACTGGAACGGTCCCAAAGAAATAGAGGAGTTTCGGGAAGAGGGTCATCTTAACCGCAGTTATACGGCCTATGAGAGAAATATAGAGTGGGCACCACTTATCCAGGAGAGAGCGGAGCTCATGAAACAGGTCGGGATAGTTGGCCGAGTAAAGCGTATGATACGAAGAGGATATTTGAACGCCCAGATAGCGCAGGGAGCGGTCTCTCCATTGGAAATCAAAGTTAGACTTAGCAACTGCAAGGCCTCGCTTGGGATATTCAGAGGCAGTGCTTCCGTCTTACCACGGTTGACCTTATAGTCAAAAGATCTCCATAGTCCTTTAAAACCCCGAGAAAGTTTGGAAGGGAGGTGTGGAGTTTAGTGAGGGTCAACAGGACATCGTCTGAAAAAAAGCTAATCTTAAATTCCCTATCCCTCACAAACACCCCACAGACATCTGGGGCGGATCTAATTTGGGCTGCCAGGGGTTCAATACACAGTGCAAATATTAGAGTTGACAAGGGGCATCCCTGACGGGTTCCATTATGAATGGATAAGGGAAGGGAGGAGGCATTAGGGAGCTTAACAACTGCCGAGGGGTGAGAGTAAAGAGCTCTTATGGCCGTGAGAAAGGCCCCCGAGAATCCATATTTTTCGAGGGTGGCTATCATAAATGACCAATCAAGGCAGTCGAAGGCCTTCTCAGCATCCAGACTCAGAAGCAAGGTAGGGATGGAGTAACGGTTGGCTGCGTCAATCAAATCCACTGCCCTTCTAGTGTTATCTCTCCCCTGACGACAGGGGACAAATCCCACCTGGTCTTTGTGGATGAGAGACGGAAGCCAAAAGTTAAGCCTGTTTGCCAAGATTTTTGTGAAGAGTTTGAGGTCTGTATTCAGGAGGGCGATGGGGCGATAGTTAGAACACTCCTGAGGGTCCTTGTGTTTCTTTGGGACTAGGGAAATGTGAGAGTGCAGCATAGTGTGCGGGATCGGGGCCCCGTCCAAGAAGGAGTTGAAAAGTTGACACATATGAGGGAGGAGATCAGAATGGAAAGCTTTATAGTAGGCATAGGTGAACCCGTCAGGACCTGGAGCCTTACCATTAGGCAGGTCCTCCAGGGCGGCAGTCAACTCCTCGCTCGATATTGGAGCATTAAGCGAAGAGAGAGCCGAGGCCGGGAGGACTGGGAGTCCACACGAGGCCAGGTAAGAATGCAAGCCTGTCTCTGTGGTGGTGGCGTTTCTCCTAGTAGGCGAGGGAAGGTTATACAGTGTAGTGTAATAATCCCGAAACAAGGCCTCTATAGTATCGGGATGGTGTTGAAAAATGCCTTGGGAATCTCGGACAGCATGGGGCATAGACGAAACCCGGTGGTCTCTTAGGGTTTTGGCTAGAAGTGTGTGGGCTTTATTTCCCCTCTCATAGTATCTCTGGCGGCTATAGAGGAGGAGGCGCCGGGTGGCTTGGGTGACGAGGTCCCGGAGGTCTGCCCTAGCAGTCACTAATTGACGTAGCAGAGATAACGTGGGGCGCGACGTTAATCGCTCGGTCAGGGTTCTGATCTTACTGGTTAAAGCCTCCTCTCTGACCCTCCTGTCTCTCTTAATCTGTGTTCCCAACGCAATACAGTGACCTCTCATTACAGCCTTTGGCTTCCCACAGCATGGACATAGCGGGGACTGAGTCAGAATTAACTCGAAAGTATTCTTGGAGGTGAGAACGAAGTTTAGCTTGGGTCTCTTGTGAATGGAGGAGGGATTCATTAAGTCACCAGTGGTAACGTTTTGTCGGAAGGAGGGTGGAGGACAGTGTGAGCATTATAGGGGCGTGATCGGACCAGGATATAGGGCCTATGTCAGGAGACTTTAATAAGCGAAGGGCCAATGTATTACCGAAAAAAATTCTGGATTGGGTTCTGTGGGGGTGGGAGTAAAATGTAAAGGAGTGGGCAGAGGGATTATCCACCCGCCAAAGGTCGTAGAAAGCAGCTGACCTTACAAGGCAGCGAAACTCTCTTGCCAGTCTCGTCTGTGAGGGTCCAGGAGGCCTATTAGCGAGGGTGAATCGATCCATACATTCAGAGAAAGCCATATTAAAGTCTCCGCCCAATAGTAGTGCAGATCCCTCAAACCCTTGCAATTTCCCCAGGACTCGTTTAAGGAAGGGGATTTGAGAGGAGTTAGGGAGTGTATGTTGCACAGGGTAATGGGCTGCCCATATAGAAGCCCCTCCAAAATAATATATCGACCCTGGGGGTCTACGTGAGAGGCCGAAACAGTGATAGGGCAGGTACGGGAAAGCAAAATGGCCACCCCTCCCTTCTTGCGACTACAATATGCAGAGTAAGCAGAGGGGAAGTAATGACGGGCAAAATTGAACGTGCCAGTATGGTCATAGTGGGTCTCCTGGAGGAAGGCTACATCCGCCTGAAGAGAGCGAAGCTCCCGCAGGACCATACGCTGTTTAGAGTTGGAGCCCAGGCCCTTGACATTTAATGTAATGCACTTAACCATGAGAAATACAGAGAGGGTTTGTTGCTAATGTAGAAATGAGGCAGAGGCAGATCTCACCCAATCCATAGAGGGTCCAAGTCCTTGAAGATGTAGAGGCGGAGGGTCCAGGCCACTGTAACCAGATGGGTCTTCGAACCTGTAAAAGGGGGAGGGAGAGGGATGGGGCAGAGGGGGATGGGGAAGAGACAGAAGACACACAAAAAGACAAGGCATGACAAATAAAAAACAAAACAAACATACATAAGTAACACAGTTAAACCAAATCTAATGGTCAGGACTAAATCTCCTGGCCAGGGGCAAAAACAAATGTCCAAGATAGGGCCACAAGTGACCCCACCGGGGCCCAACCAGTGGGTCCACAGCTGGTCGAAAAGCCCCCATAGCAAAGGGGGGGACAGGTGGGAGGCAGGGGGTGGGGTGACCAGCAATAAGCAGATCCAAATAAACAATTGGGGACCAAAAGAAAGTAACATCTGCAGGGCAATGGGGGGAGGGGGAGTCTAGCCCGCCCAACCCGCAATGCTGAAACATAGGTATGATGCAAAACAGTTGTGGGACCATAAAAAACTGCGTATAAATATAAGTAACAATGGTAACAGAACACCCCTAATAATCATAGTAAACGTATCCCTCCCAATGATTAGGAGGCCCAAGAAAAAAGATACAGTCATGGAGGAGGGGGCTCCACCCTCGATCTTCTGGAAGAAGTGCCGGAAGAACGTTGCTGGCGTCTAGCTGGGTTCTGGGCCATCCAGACCGGGGGAGGCGGTGGTGGTGGAGCAATCAATTCTCAATTCTGCAGATCAGGAGGAGGAATATCCATAGTGGTGCAGAACGGCTCCAGGTCTGCATAGAACCGTAGGGTAGCAGAGCGTCCATTATGCCTAGCCGTTAAAGAAAAGGGAAATCCCCAGCGATACGGTATCTGTCGGTCCAACAGAAGCTGCAGCAGAGGGCGCAGGTATCTCCTTTGGTGTAGCGTAATCCAGGAGAGGTCCTGGTAAAGTTGAATCTTGGCTCCTTCAAATTCGAAGTCTTTAAGACCCCACCAGATATTTATCGTAAGGACAGGCTATCAATGAAAATTTCCTGGCCAACCTCTTTAAATACTGTATATGACTGTGATTTAGAGCTCTGTAACAGAACAAGTGAGCAATGACTGTCATAAAAATATATTAAGAAATCAATCAGCAAAAAATGTTAGTTATTATAATAAAATGATTAAAGATGAGAATTCACCTTAAAAATCCTTCTGCGGGAAAGCCCCATTAAAGGAATAGCTCTCTCTCTCTCTCTCTCTCTCTCTCTCTCTCTCTCTTTGTCTCTCTCTCTTTATATATCTATATATATATATACATACAGTGCCTTGCGAAAGTATTCGGCCCCCTTGAACTTTTCAACCTTTTGCCACATTTCAGGCTTCAAACATAAAGATATAAAATTTTAATTTTCTGGTGAAGAATCAACAAGTGGGACACAATTGTGAAGTGGAACAAAATTTATTGGTTATTTTAAACTTTTGTAAAAAATAAAAAACTGAAAAGTGGGGCGTGCAATATTATTCGGCCCCTTTACTTTCAGTGCAGCAAACTCACTCCAGAAGTTCAGTGAGGATCTCTGAATGGTCCAATGTTGTCCTAAATGACTGATGATGATAAATATAATCCACCTGTGTGTAATCAAGTCTCCGTATAAATGCACCTGCTCTGTGATAGTCTCAGGGTTCTGTTTAAAGCGCAGAGAGCATCATGAAGACCAAGGAATACAACAGGCAGGTCCGTGATACTGTTGTGGAGAAGTTTAAAGCCGGATTTGGATACAAAAAGATTCCCCAAACTTTAAACTTCCCAAGGAGCACTGTGCAAGCGATCATATTGAAATGGAAGGAGTATCAGACCACTGCAAATCTACCAAGACCCGACCGTCCCTCTAAACTTTCATCTCAAACAAGGAGAAGACTGATCAGAGATGCAGCCAAGAGGCCCATGATCACTCTAGATGAACTGAAGAGATCTACAGCTGAGGTGGGAGAGTCTGTCCATAGGACAACAATCAGTCGTACACTGCACAAATCTGGCCTTTATGGAAGAGTGGCAAGAAGAAAGCCATTTCTCCAAGATATCCATAAAAAGTCTCGTTTAAAGTTTGCCACAAGCCACCTGGGAGACACACCAAACATGTGGAAGAAGGTGCTCTGGTCAGATGAAACCAAAATCCAACTTTTTGACCACAATACAAAACGATATGTTTGGCGTAAAAGCAACACAGCTCATCACCCTGAACACACCATCCCCACTGTCAAACATGGTGGTGGCAGCATCATGGTTTGGGCCTGCTTTTCTTCAGCAGTGTCAGGGAAGATGGTTAAAATTGATGGGAAGATTGATGGAGCCAAATACAGGACCATTCTGGAAGAAAACCTGTTGGAGTCTGCAAAAGACCTGAGACTGGGACGGAGATTTATCTTCCAACAAGACAATGACCCGAAACATAAAGCAAAATCTACAATGGAATGGTTCACAAATAAACGTATCCAGGTGTTAGAATGGCCAAGTCAAAGTCCAGACCTGAATCCAATCGAGAATCTGTTTAAAGAGCTGAAAACTGCTGTTCACAAATGCTCTCCATCCAACCTCACTGAGCTCGAGCCATTTTACAAGGAAGAATGGGCAAGAATTTCAGTCTCTCGATGTGCAAAACTGATAGAGACATCCCCCAAGTGACTTGCAGCTGTAATCGCAGCAAAAGGTGGCACTACAAAGTATTAACTTAAGGGGGCCGAATAATATTGCACGCCCCACTTTTCAGTTTTTTATTTTTTGCAAAAGTTTAAAATATCCAATAAATTTCGTTCCACTTCACGATTGTTTCCCACTTGTTGTTGATTCTTCACCAAAAAATTAAAATTGTATATCCTTATGTTTGAAGCCTGAAATGTGGCAAAAGGTTGAAAAGTTCAAGGGGGCCGAATACTTTCACAAGGCACTGTATATAGTACATATATATCTTCTTACACAGTCAGCCCACACTTAATGGTTAGGATGATGAATAGAATTTGCTATTTATGTTTTTTTGTAATTAAATTACATTCCTAATTTGCATTGTGTTAGCAGAAAAAGAAAAAAAAAACCTGATAAAATCCCCATTTTTTCAATTGAGATATTTTTGTATAAGAAACAATGGTGTTTTCCAGAGCTTAAATACACATTTTCTGGCAGGTTACCAATAAGGTTCATTCGATACTTGGATTTAGAATTTACAGCTGGTAACAGTCACGAGGTATCTCCTCACAGATTGCAATATTCTGTCAGTGTTATACGCAATACTACAGTTGTCTTATTAAATAAGCCATAAAATATTTAAAGAAAACAGAACAGGTCTCTTCTAGTATGGCATCGGTCCAAGACTCTCAGCTGCAAATTTCTGCTAAGTATTTTTTTTTTAAAAAAGGAAATCATTAAAAATTCTCTTGTCATGAGTTCCTAGAATGAAAAAGAAAAAGTACAGCCAAGGATGTTCCTATATTATAGTGGCCATCTGTATACTCCAAGAAGTTTAGATTTGTTTATAGTCACCTTCCTTAGGGCACAAATAAAAAATATGCAAGGCTTTTATCCTGTAGATCACCAATGTTTTAGTTTCACTTGGAAGGGAATGGAGTTCTTATGTGCACTATAAGAGAAGAATCTGAGAAATGAGATATGTTAAACTGCCATTATAGATGGAAGAGGCATTGGGGGCATAAACAGAACATCAAGGATAGAGATCAGGAACCCCATCATGGAACATTAGGCTGCAAAATAATTATATATTTTTTTGGTGTACCTCTTTGCTACTCAATGAACCAAAGGGGGATGTGGGAAGCATCATGACCAGCATGGAGTATGGATCGGAGAGGGAGATAATCACTTTTTCATGTTATGCCCAAGCTCTGGACTGCTCAGCTCAAAGTAGGGAACCTAATTAGTATATTGGGTGCAGAAACTAACAACAATGATAGTTCAGGAATGGTGGGGGCTAGAGAAAGAATTTGTACTGTGCCAGAATTTGTGAAGCAGAGCCTAGTAAAGAATGTAAAGTATTGGTTTTTGTGGATGTGGTGAAAGGTCTACTTTAAAGGGATTGTCCAATTTCAGCAAATAAATGTTATTGTTTGAAAAATGAAACGTTATATAGATTTCTATTATACTTTCTGTATCAATTCCTCGTGGACTTCTAGATCTCTGCTGTCCTGTACACTGTGTGAGTTATCTCTATTTTGACAACACAGTGTGTTTTACACCTGTGATATGACATCACTGTGTATTTTACACCTGTACTATGACATCACTGTGTATTTTACACCTGTACTATGACATCACTGTGAATTTTACACCTGTACTATTGTGGCATCCCAGAGCTGGCTATGGCTGGGCTGAGGGTGATCTCTGTGCATTGTATTATTTCCTGTTGCTTCATAGCCTGTGTGACATAGCAGGGGGTCCTGAGTCTCACACAACACAGCGCCACCTAGTGAGCCTCACACATGCATTACACCTCCCATAGGATTGAATAGTAACCAAATGTCCAATGGGAGGACATCGCCTGGGAAAAGGGGAGGAGTCAGCTGATCACTGGGTCCCCATGGTAACACCCCTGCAGGAAGGTCCTGCGTGTGAGGAGTTAGAAGTGTGGAGTGTTAGGAGGAGGAGGTGAGGAGATAAGTGTGATGTCCTGTGAAGAAAGCAGTGAGTTTAGTGCAGGAATCTCAAGTCCTAGACAGGCCCAGGAAGGTTGGAGAGCTGACATACTCCAGCTATTCAGAAGATCCTGTCCCCTGTCTGCCTAGCCATCGCCCTGAAGGAAGTCAAGCATCATTATCTTGTCAGCATGAGACTGTGGAGAGAACATTCTGGAACACGTGCTCCATAGCAAGTATCACAGGATCCAGGGGCCAAGGCCAGACCTGTGGAACATCCCGCCACCCTGACTATTACACCCCGAAACTCTGAGCTATCAGGACCACATAACGTGAGTGGGGAATATTATGTACTAGTATCATGGTGGGCATCCTCCTATGAGCCAAATAGGAACCCAGATGCACCTTAGGGCTGTAACACTGAAGTATAAGGGCTAGGAACACCTTTTATCAAGTCTACCCTGCACCCCAGGACTTTGCTGTGTCACCAGGCGTACCCCGTTGTTTTGTATTGAAGAAACTGTTTAAGCATTTGTGCCTCCACACCCATGGAAGTAAAAGTTCAACTTTACAACCGTTTCTGTGTCTGACTCTGCACCGACAACATCAGGGCGCCCCAAACACCACCAGTCGGCACAGTATAGGGGAAGCGCCCCGGGGGAACAATCACCACCAACATTTGTGCAGCCCCCTCATCACCGGTACCAGTGGTGGTAACGTGGGACAGCACCAGCGCTGCGCCCTCGTGCCCAGAGACCGTGACAAGTCTGCGCTGTTTGCACCCCGCAATCCCAACTGCAGCGTTACCTTCCATCTGGTCACCGCACTATGACATCACTGTGTATTTTACACCTGTACTATGACATCACTGTGTGCATGATCCATGTCCTGTGATATAATGTTGTGCATTATTCTCGTGGTGTAAAATCACATTGTGCATTATCGCTGTACTGTGGCATAACTGTGTACATGAATCCTGAACGTGGTGCTGAAGGTGCTTAAGGGAGTTAGACCTCTTTCCTTGTTTTGGTATGGGCTTTCATGATTCATTTTTAGGGATTGTAGACTTGGGGGAGATCTCTGTTGCAGAAAGGGATTGTTTCTGTTGCACTTGCATAGGATTTTAACAAGTCATATTTAGATTTATTATTTCCACATAGAAAGAAAGTGACCTGTGATTGGCTAACAAGTGACTGTTCACACACCACTTCCTGATGAGCAGAACCCTGTTTGTGGAAAAAGTAGATAACCTTTTAACCCAATAACAAGTAGTTTAGGATGCTATGCAGTGTTCAAGGGTAATATTGTTGCCATATGATATCATATGACCTAGTGCTATATACAAGGAGCAACCCCTGAGCCACAAAAGGGAACAATAGGTAAGGGTATAAGCAGGGCCGGTTTTAGACAAGGTGGGGCCCTGGGCAAAAATTAAAAGCGGGGCCCCAAATGCTGATATGCAAACAATACCATCGTCTTCCAGTGACAACCCCTATAATAACGCCTCCTTTCTGCCAACAAAAAAGTAATAACAAGCCCCATTTACCACATACAATTCAAATGAGCACCTTTGTACCACCTATTAGATTTTTGCACCCAGTCATCAGTTATTATAGCGCCTCCTTATAAATAATAGTCCCTGCTTATAAATAATCTTACACCTTTATTAATAATAGCTCCCTTATAAATGATAAATAGTGCCCTGTATCAGTAATATCCCCCCTTATCAATAACAGTCACACCGTAAAAATAATACTGCTCCCTTAAAAATAATAGCCCCCTCATAAATAATAGTTACCCTTATAAATAATAGTCCCCATTATTACTAATAGCCCCCTTTATAAATAAGCCCACTTAACAATTATACCCCCCTTATAAATAGTTCCCCTCTTATAAATAATAGCCCCCTCATACTTAAGTTTCCCAATTATATATAGTAACCCACCCTTATGTATAATAGTTCTCCGTTATACAGTGTCGGACTGAAGGGCCTTAGGCCCACCAAAGGAACTTGTTCTGGGGCCTCACCCAACAGCTTCCTGCTAATAGCCTACACCACGGCTCCTTCACTGAAGTCTTACATATGTGCTGACTATCTGGTGTTACTGAGTATGTTCCCCGTATAGTCAGCCCCTATAGTACTGTGCAGGTTCCAATAACTCCATGGCCGGTTCATGCACAGTACTGTATGGGGAATGACATGGCCATGGAGCACTACACATATGTGCAAGATTATAGTGAGGGATCTGTGATGCAGACATAGCACACAGGGCTGCCAGCAGGAATTGTGAGCCCCCCACAGTATAATGCTCTACATGGTATATAATGCTCCACAGTATAAAATGCTCTCCTGAGCCCTCCAGTTTCCCCACATGGTATATAATGCTCCACAGTGACCCCACACAGTATACAATGCTCCCCTGAGCCCCCCATTGTGGTCCCACATGGTTTGTAAGGCTCCACACAGTATAATACTCCACAGTGGCCCACACAGTATACTACCCCTTAGTGGACCCAGACAGTACAATATGCTCCCCAGCAGCCCCATACAATATAATATGCTCCATACAGTATAATATGCACCCCACAATGCCCCCCCAGTATAATGCTCCACAGTGGCCTAACACAGTATAACATGCTCCATAATGACCTCCACACAGTATAATATACTCCCCAGAGGGGTTCCCCCAGTATAATGGTCAACAGTGGTCCCCCACAGTATAATATGTTCCCCACAGTCCCCCCCAGTATAATGCTCTACAATGGCCCCACAGAGTATAATATGCTCCCGAAAAGCCCCACACAATATAATACACTCCACAGTGGCCCCACACAGTATAACAGGCTCCCCACACTGTCCATTCCCCCAGTATAAAGCTCCACAGTGGCCCATAGTATAATATGCTCCCCAGAGGGCCCCTGCTAGTATAATGCTCCACAGTGCCCCCTCCAGTATTTTGCTCCACAGTGGCCCCACGCAATATATTATGCTCCCCAGAGCGTCCCCCCAGTATAATGTTCCACAGTAGGCCCCACGCAGTATAATATGCTCCCCAGAGGGCCCCCTAGTATAATGCTCATTAGTCCCCCCCAAATAATGCCCCACAGTGGTGCCACGCAATATAATATGCTCTGCTGATGCCCCCCCAGAATAATGCTCCACAGTGACCCCCACACAGTATAATATACTGCCCAGAGAGGTTTCCCCAGTATAATACTCACAGTGGCCCAAAACAGTATAATATGCTCTCCAGAGCCCTCCCCCAGTATAATGCTCCACAGTGACCCAAAACAGTATAACATGCTCTCCAGAGCCCCCCCCAGTATAATGCTCCACGGTGGCCCCACACAGTATAATATACTGGGGGGCCCCTCTGGAGAAAGTGGCCCCACAGAATATAACATTATCTCCAGAGCCCCCCCACACACATTATAATTTTCCACAGAGGCCCCACAGAATATAACATGCTATCCAGAGGGGCCCCTTCCCCAGTATAATGCTCCACAGTGGCCCCACACAGTATAATATGCTATCCAGAGGGGGCCCCCCAGTATAATATGCTATCCAGAGGGGGCCCCCCAGTATAATATGCTATCCAGAGGGGGCCCCCAGTATAATGCTCCACAGGGGCCCTACAGTGCTATTATTATATTATATTATATTCTGGGGTCTCTTCAGACCCCAGAGTATAATAATCGAAGGCCCTGGGTAAGTAAGGTAAAATAACAAACAGTTATACTCACCTTGTCTTACCTCTCCTGGGCCTCCTCGCGCTGCTCCGCTGTCACTGCCGCCGCCGGCTTCCTCTTCTCTGCGGCTGACGTCACGCGTTGTGGACGTCACCTCTGAGGCCTGTGACTGGGCCTCAGCGATTACGTGAGGCACGCCCCACGTGACCGCTGAGGCCAGGCCTCAGCGCCTCAGCAGTGATGTCCGGAACGCCAGAAGATGACGTCGGACGCCAAGGACAGGTGAGTAAAAATGTTTGTTATTTTTACTCACCACGGAAAGGGGCCCTGCGGTCCCTTTCTGTTATTGCTTTGGCCGGGCCTGACTCCGGGATCCGGAGTCATCAGGTTCCAGATCCCGGGGGCCCCTTTGGGGACGGGGCCCTGGGCAATTGCCCAGTTTGCCCCCCCCTAACGCTGGCCCTGGGTATAAGCTGCTCAGATGGAAGTGAAGTGGTAGCAGGCTTATTGAAAAGTATGAAATTTTCAAAAGAGGTAGGTTTTCAGGGTGTGAAAAAGTCATGGTAGTGAGTTTCAGGGTACACTCATTAAAAAAAAATATATGTGCCAACAAGGGATGTGTAATGATGATATATGTAAGTGATTACAATATTAGAGAGAAAAGAGAGATTTATTGGGGAAAATTGTACATTTGCAAGGAGGATCTAGTATGTTGTTTGGCCACCTCTAGCCTGCATACAAGACAAGACACCTTTGGACATGAAGACATACAGGTTCTTTAGGGTATCCTGTGGCACAATTGCCCACAGATGTTAAGGACATTTCACCACAGATGTTGTGGCTGGGTCTGTAGACCCTGCATACTCATAGCTTGCTGAAGCTGATGTCCCGACTACTTCCATAAATGTTCGATAAATCTGGTGACCAGTCTGATCGTGGAAGTGTTGCAATATGGGAGAGACATTCCATTGTTGTGTGCGGGTATTATTCTGCTCAAAATGCCAGGTGGAAGCCATGCCCGGAGAGGCAACACATGTGATGCTAGATGTCCTGTAAGTATTACTGAGCTGTTAGTGTCGTATGTAAAGACTCCCGAGATTGTCACACCAGCAGTTGGGGCACTGTGTTTCTCCACAGCAAATGACAGAATTAAGTACTCACCAAGAGGTCTCCATACTCAAACCCGGCCATCGTCAGATACCAAACAGAACCTGGATTTATTGCTAAAGATCTTATGGTTCCAGTCTCTAGCAGTCCAGATTCTTCATCTACTCCACCACTGCAAACAAATGTGACAGTGGCTTACTGTCATTAGCAGGACACGTAATGAATACTATGACATCAAATCTCCTTCTTCTAAGTGCCTGCAAATAGACCGGGCAGAGGCAGGGGTATACACTGAAGGCGACATCGACATCTGGGTGGTGGATAAGGAAACTGTGGGAGCTTGTCAACGGATCAAACAATACCTTCTACTGGTGGTTTGTCTTGGCTGTCCAGACCCTGTTCTCCGTGAATATACTCTCACGTAACCACTGCTCCCAACACCTCTGAACAGATAGGTCAGAATAGCCTAGATGACAGATGATTTGTTGAATCAACCATCCTTCTTCTATCAGTCCCGCGTTGTTCCCCCTCTCCAAGTCTGTCAACTGGGCAAAATGTCTTCAAGTGCATTGTAGAGGCATGACTAGCAGTCATAATTTCTCACTAAGAGGTACACTACACAAAAGTAGCCTCTGAGAGGAATCAATTTTACACCCTCTTGTGGCAAGACCCAGTATCTATTCAGACCACACCTGTAATCATTTACATATCTACCCTACAGTGGGTACGGAAAGTATTCAGACCCCTTTAAATTTTTCACTCTTTATTTCATTGTAGCCATTTGCTAAAAGCAAATAAGTTCATTTTATTTCTCATTAATGTACACTCAGCACCCCATCTTGACAGAAAAAAAAACAGAAATGTAGATATTTTTGCAAATTTATTAAAAAAGAAAAACTGAAATATCACATGGTCATAAGTATTCAGACCCTTTGCTGTGACACTCATATTTAACTCCCATGCTGTCCATTTCCTTCTGATCCTCCTTGAGATGATTCTACGCCTTCATTGGAGTCCAGCTGTGTTTAATTAAACTGATTGGACTTGATTAGGAAAGGCACACACCTGTCTATATAAGACCACACAGCTCACAGTGCATGTCAGAGCAAATGAGAATCATGAGGTCAAAGGAACTGCCCAAGGAACAGAATTGTGGCAAGGCACAGATCTGGCCAAGGTTACAAAAGAATTTCTGCAGCACTCAAGGTTCCTAAGAGCACAGTGGCCTCCATAATCCTTAAATGGAAGAATTTTGGGACGACCAGAACTCTTCCTAGATCTGGCCGGCCAGCCAAACTGAGCAATCGTGGGAGAAGAGCCTTGGTGAGAGAGGTAAAGAAGAACCCAAAGATCACTGTGGCTGAGCTCCAGAGATGCAGTAGGAAGATGGGAGAAAGTTCCACAAATTCCCTCCGCCAGTCGGGGCTTTATGGCAGAGTGGCCCGAAGGAAGCCTCTCCTCAGTGCAAGACATATGAAAGCCCGCATAGAGTTTGCCAAAAAACACAAGAAGGACTCCCAGACTATGAGAAATAAGATTCTCTGGTCTGATGAGATAAAGATTGAACTTTTTGGCATTAATTCTAAGTGGTATGTGTGGAGAAAACCAGGAACTGCTCATCACCTGCCCAATACAATCCCAACAGTGAAACATGGTGGTGGCAGCATCATGCTATGGGGGTGTTTTTCAGCTACAGGGACAGGATGACTGGTTGCAATTGAAGGAAAGATGAATGCGGCCAAGTACAGAGATATCCTGGAAGAAAACCTCTTCCAGAGTGCTCTGGACCTCAGACTGGGCCGAAGGTTCACCTTCCAACAAGACAATGACCCTAAGCACACGGCTAAAATAACAAAGGAGCGGCTTCGGAACAACTCTGTGACCATTCTTGACTGGCCCAGCCAGAACCCTGACCTCAACCCAATTGAGCATCTCTGGAGAGACCTGAAAATGGCTGTCCACCAACGTTCACCATCCAACCTGACGGAATTGGAGAGGATCTGCAAGGAAGAATGGCTGTACTATCTCAAAAGGGGGTTTCTACTCAATGCTGAGCAAAGGGTCTGAATACTTATGACCATGTGATATTTCAGTTTTTCTATTTTAATAAATTTGCAAAAATATCTACATTTGTGTTATTTTTTCTGTCAAGTTGGGGTGCTGAGTGTACATTAATGAGAAATAAAATGAACTTTTTGGCTTTTAGCAAATGGCTGCAATGAAACAAAGAGTGAAAAATGTAAAGGGGTCTGAATACTTTCCATACCCACTGTAACTGAAGCAAGAGTTTTGCTGTTTGACATTTATATCTGGGTGTGTGTGTTTTTTTTTTTTTTTGTCAATGGGTATCCATCATTATTAATAATTTGAAGTGTTTTTTCTGGAAGAATTTCATTCATTAGCTTTACAGTTTTTATTACACAAAAGTCTTTCTAGTGGCAGCTACTCTTTCCGTATAGCAGTGCTACTCAAAGATCTCATGCAGAAATGGATCTCAAAGTCCATAGCTAGGCAGTTCATGATCCCTCTGCTGGTGTGTCAGTGTCAGAATACTTTAATGTTCCTTAGTTCTTATGTGCAGAGAACTGGAATCTATCTCTTTACTACCTATTGTTTGTTGTACAATGACAAGAGTCCAGCTGAGGTCGCAAAGCACAGCTACAGCTGAACCCTTCAGCAGTAAAGTAATACATTTTCAATGACATGCAAATGTAAGTTCATATATAAAAAATAACAGCTATGCTTTTTAAAATGCAATACTACACATGAATATTTGTATTGAGAGAAAAATCTCAGATTTAGAGATTGTGAAGGACAATCCACCTGGAAACAAAAAGAATACAATGTATTTATAATAAAGTGTAGCCATTCCCAGGATTACTAATTTCAAAATTTCTTCATGTTGTCCTTGCACTAATCCCAATTTTGCCAGGGTAATACCATAAATACGACAACATAGGAGGCTAAGGTGAGGGAAACTGAGCTAAAAAGTGACTGTTTTGACGGGTTTTCCAGTGATTTTAGGTCCTATCTGGGTTGCACTTAAATGATCTGCCATTTTATTTTCATCAGAAGAATGACCCAAATCAAACTGTTGAACTTACTAAAATTGTTGTTGAGGCTGCTGTAATCACAGGACTATTGGATTGTTCGCTATATAGACATCTTGTAATTCTATAAAATACCTTTCCTTCCGATAGGTTGCTAATAGAGCATCAACTTTCAAGGAAATATTTTTATGCGATATTGTGTCATGAATTGCAGCCTGTCAAGGGTTTTGCTAGCATATTGTGATATTGAATTCAATTGGTTTCATGTGAAATTGGAGTTTCTTAACCAGATTTGAGCTACATTAGGGTAGACATATCTGTATGTCAAAAAAAGAGAGTGCTAAATCACATGACCTTACCTTCTTTTACCTGACCTAAACCGAAAAGACACTGCCTGAAATAAATTGGGCCAGAGAGTAAAGGAAAAAGAGTCAACAGGTGCACAACATAGATGGGACTATTGTTGGTGGACGGTATCTGATATTGCATCTCAGCCTTATTAACCTCAATGGAGATAAGTGAAAAATCCCAACTCTTTCCATTATTAGTTTATATAAATTAAATTAATAAAGTCAACAAATTCACTATATTTTATTCCATCACCAATATTACATATAAGTGGTTATTGTCAGATCTTTATGTCCTATCATTATGGTGACATAATATCTGCAGCTGTGAGTTAGTCCCAAGTGATACAAACCCCCCTCATATGTATTTTCTTTGTTTTCTTTGAAAATGTATTATTTTCAGAGGTTTCTCATGAAAAATGCAAGAAAAAGAATAAATTATAACCCATTTACCAAGAAATAGAGATCTATGGAGAACTTTTTGTATATTTTTAATATTTAATCTATAATCCAATAAACACTTACATCACAATAAATTTCTATTACATTTTTGCCTTAAAGGCAAACTTTAAACAGCAAAATAATAAATATATTGGAATTATGCAAAGCTTCTTAAGTGAAAGCCTCACACCATATTTCACAAAGAAATGCTTATTTTCGTTCATTCATACATAGAGAAAAATGTTGCATTTTATGACTATTCACAACAAAATTTTCATTAATTTTGCACTTAAAATCTGAAGCGTTCACTATAGCTACATTTTCTTTTACCTTTCCTTAAAGGGAACCTGTAGCATTAATGCAGTTCTATCTGCAGGCATCATGTTGTAAAGTGGGAGGAGCTGTAAAGACATATATATATATATATATATATATATATATATATATATATAGTGGTCACAGAAATAACTTGAATCTGACAAAAGTAATAATATATAAAAATTCTATGAAAATGAACAAATGAAAGTCAGACATTGCTTTTCAACCATGCTTCAACAGAATTTTTAAAAAAAGAAAACTCATGAAACAGGCCTGGACAGAAATGATGGTTCCCTTAACGTAATATTTTGTGTTGCACAACCTTTTAAGGCAATCACTGCAATCAAACGATTCCTGTAACTGTCAATGAGACTTCTGCACCTCTCAGCAGGTATTTTGGCCACTCCTCATGAGCAAACTGCTCCAGTTGTCTCGGGTTTGAAGGGTGCCTTTTCCAGACGGCATGTTTCAGCTCCTTCCAAAGATGCTCAATAGGATTTAGGCCAGGGCTCATAGAAGGCCACTTCAGAATAGTCCAATGTTTTCCTCTTAGCCATTGTTGGGTGTTTTTAGCTGTGTGTTTTGGGTCATTATCCTGTTGAAAGACCCATGACCTGCGACAGACCAAGCTTTCTGACAATGGGCAGCATATTTCTCTCTAGAATCCCTTGATAGTCTTGAGATTTCAATGTACCCTGCACAGATTCAAGACACCCTGTGCCAGATGCAGCAAAGTAGCCCCAGAACATAACAGAGCCTCCTCCATGTTTCACAGTAGGGACAGTGTTCTTTTCAAGATATGCTTCATTTTTCTGTCTGTGAACATAGAGCTGATGTGCCTTGCCAAAAATTTCAATTTTTGTCTCATCTGTCCATAGGACATTCTCCCAGAAGCTTTGTGGCTTGTCAACATGTAGTTTGGCAAATTCCAGTCTGGCTTTTTTAAGTTATTTCTGACCACTGTGGGTTTTTCTTTCCTTAAACGAGGGGTACCAACAATTTTGTTCACGTGTACATTTATATATATATATATATATATATATATATATATATATATATATATATGGTTTTATGGATATAGATTCAGGGTAAGGCTGCAGTCACACTAGCATTCGGTGACCACCCACATTCAAGCAGGTCTTTTCTCTCTGCCAATTTCAGGTGGAAACCGGCCGGAAACCCAGCAGACCCCATTATAGTCTATGGGGTCCACGGGTTTCTGCTGGTAGTCGCTTTTTATGCGGATAGAGTTTTCATTTTTTGGGTCCCCAAGCGGATCCAAAGAATGGAAACCTGAATGCTAGTGTGATCCTAGCGTTACTTGTAATTTATTGCTCTAAAACTTAAGTCTTTCTATGCCTTGGAGTCCAGTGATTGACAGCAATCTCTGTACACCCACTGATTCGGGAAAGGATGTCCATTACACAGTTGGAACATCCCAGCATAAAAAGATCAAAGGTTTAGAGCAACAGATTACAAGTGATACTGAGTCTATATCCACAAAACTATATTGATCTGCTCATCCTGCTCTATAACATAATGTATGCAGATTTAAATACCTTTTTAATATGAGGTTCCCTGTAAAGAAATATTCATAGTTTTCTATAAAGAAACATGTCTCCATAGACATTCATACTTAAAGGGGTTTCCAGGCTAAAAATATTGATGACCTGTCCTATGGATAGGCCAGTTGAGTGAGGGCCTGCCACTCGGGACTCCCATGAATCAGCTGTTCTCAGCATTTTATACACAGAGAATGAAACAGGAAGCAAACAGCGCTGTTCTCTCTGTAGCGGCCAAAACAGGGTATTGCAAGTATATTACTAAAATGGTGAACATTTTTTGTAAAATACTTAATTAACATATTTTGCTTCCTTGTAGATCCATCATTTATTCACTGTGTATTGCTTGAATTCACAGATATAGTTGGCAAAGGTGGGAGGGAAGGGGGCCAATCATTTCAAATAGCTGTATCTCTGGTTTTATACCATCTAGATTGCTTTTGGTGTTATATGGTCACATAGTGTATATTGTTGTATATAAAGTTCCCAATCCCAGATGCATTTTTAACTATAGATATCTCCATTGTTATTATACATACATCTACAATAAAAGCTGAGACACCTGAAGCAGTGAGGAGAACTTTAGAACCTGTTTTATACTAAAAAGAAGTAAAATACAGTGGGGAAAAAAAGTATTTAGTCAGCCACCAATTGTGCAAGTTCTCCCACTTAAAAAGATGAGAGAGGCCTGTAATTGTCATCATAGGTAGACCTCAACTATGAGAGACAAAATGAGAAAACAAATCCAGAAAATCACATTGTCTGATTTTTTAAGAATTTAACTGCAAATTATGGTGGAAAATAAGTATTTGGTCAATAACAAAAGTTCATCTTAATACTTTGTTATATATCCTTTGTTGGCAATGACAGAGGTCAAACGTTTTCTGTAAGTCTTCACAAGGTTGGCACACACTGTTGCTGGTATGTTGGCCCATTCCTCCATGCAGATCTCTTCTAAAGCAGTGATGTTTTGGGGCTGTCACTGGGCAACACGGACTTTCAACTCTCTCCAAAGGTTTTCTATGGGGTTGAGATCTGGAGACTGGCTAGGCCACTCCAGGACTTTGAAATGCTTCTTACGAAGCCACTCCTTCATTGCCCTGGCGGTGTGCTTGGGATCACTGTCATGCTGAAAGACCAAGCCACGTTTCATCTTCAATGCCCTTGCTGATGGAAGGAGGTTTGCACTCAAAATCTCACGATACATGACCCCATTCATTCTTTCAAGTACACGGATCAGTCGTCCTGGTCCCTTTGCAGAGAAACGGCCCCAAAGCATGATGTTGCCACCCCCATGCTTCACAGTAGGTATGGTGTTCTTTGGATGCAACTCAGCATTCACTCTCCTCCAAACACGACGAGTTGTGTTTCTACCAAACAGTTCTACTTTATTTCATCTAACCATATGAAATTCTCCCAATACTCTTCTGGAACATCCAAATGCTCTCTAGCAAACTTCAGACGGGCCCGGATATGTACTGGCTTAAGCAGGGGGACACGTCTGGCACTGCAGGATCTGAGTCCCTGGCGGCGTAGTGTGTTACTGATGGCAGCCTTTGTTACGTTAGTCCCAGCTTTCTGCAGGTCATTCAACTAGGTCCCCCCATGTGGTTCTGGGATTTTCGCTCACTGTTCTTGTGATCAGATCATTTTGACCCCACGGGGTGAGATCTTGCGTGGAGTTCCTGATCGAGGGAGATTATCAGTGGTCTTGTATGTCTTCCATTTTCTAATTATTGCTCCCACAGTTGGTTTCTTCACACCAAGCTGCTTGCCTATTGCAGATTCAGTCTTCCCAGCCTGGTGCAGGTCTACAATTTTGTTTTTGGTGTCCTTCCACTGCTCTTTGGTCTTCACCATAGCGGAGTTTGGAGTGTGACTGTTTGAGGTTGTTATCAGTATAAAAAACACTTGTCCACAACCTCAAACAGGTGCCATTACTACAGGTAATGAGTGGAGGATAGAGGAGCCTTTTAAAGAATAAGTTACAGGTCTGTGAGAGCCAGAAATCTTGCTTGTTTGTAGGTGACCAAATACTTATTTTCCACCATAATTTGCAAATAAATTCTTAAAAAAATCAATGTGAATAACTAGTTAGTGGTACTGGAGTACTGAAGATCATAGAGATACAATAAGTTTAGAAGTTCTCACAGTTTAGACTGTGCCCATGACAGAAGTGTATTGTGCCCATGGACACAACTGTATTTTTCATGGGTTAATGTGGGGGCTGTGATCTCGGGTCACAAAACTTAGAGCATGTTCTATTCCTATCAATTTTGGGTCTGACTCATAAATTCAATTGTATGGGCCTGGGGAGAACATGGATAGCACACAGATGCCTTCCATGATTGTGGGCATGAGGCCTAGAATTATGAAAAACTATAACCATCACACTGTGATGTCACACTGAGCCTTGTACTGTAAGCATTAAAATTTTCACATCCTGTTGGAGGGAAGTTGGATTTACAGTTGTGTGTCTGCATACTGTCCAGGTGTACAAGAGTAGAAAAATGTGAAGGAAGGTGTTTGATCTTGCGACTATGACTGCACTACATGTGATTTGGCTTGTAAGTGTTAGAAGTTATATTATTTTGATAGTTTCCTATGGGAATGTAAGTCCAGGTCAGTAAAACCGATGTGGTCTTGGTGTGGTGAACATAATGCATATGCTTAAACACAGCAGTATAACTTATTAATATCATTATTATTATTATTTGTTATTATTATTATTATTTATTTATTTATTTGCAGTAATTTTTCACTAGTATGTGAGAAAATCCATAACAATGCAATAAATAATATTTCCCATAATAAACATAATTATATTGTGGGAAATATCAGCATTCTACTGACACTGTGTGTAAACATTGCAGAAGCACTTAAACCTATATACAATACGGTCCATCTGTTTTCTTAGGCTGTGCAGCATACAGGATACCTGTACAGACTCTGATGTCACTCACATGTTTACATACAGGGGTACTCTACATGCAGGTATGCTCTAAATACAGTGGGGTCAGTTCAACTGGCACCATAGAAAAACTGATTTGACAGTACATTGAAAAGTCCACTTATGCTTTAAGAATATGAGGTCTAAATATAAATATAAATATATATGTACTGTATATCTATCACAAATAACTTATTTCAAACCTTCTCAATTCTCATCCACACAAAAATCACAAGATGCTGAGGTGGAAGTATATAAAAGCAGCCGGAGGAGCTTTGTCGCAGGTTAGAGAGGGCTGCTATCTCTGCAGTAGGTCAGTACGGATCACTGGGCATAGAGAGGAAAGCGCTTATCATGGCTTATACGTGATGCACATGTCTTCTATGTGGCAAAGGTTCAGTATTACAGGACACTAACATGTCAGTGAGCCGATTCCTTATTGGCTCAAAGCCCTGGCTCATTGATCTCTACTGATAAAAGCATGGAATTCTAGCTGAAATCTTTACAGAAGATGCTGCAAAGAAATTCTAAGCATGATTTATATATGGGGTTACATGGCAGGCTAGATGGCCCAATGTGTGATCAAACGGAGCAGCCCATCAGGAATTTATATGGTTAGTTTGCCCCAATAATCTTTTTCTTCTTATTTATTTGTAGAGCACCATTAATCCTATGTTGTTGTACATTCTTATATTAATTAAATAGTTTGTACATTATATTAATCCCATGGTGTTGTACATTATTATATTAATTCCATGGTGCTGTACATGATTATATTAATTCCATGGAGTTGTATATCATATTAATTCCATGGTGTTGTACATTATTATATTAATTTCATGGTGCTGTACATTATTAAATTAATTCCATGGTTTGTACATTATATTAACCCCTTAACGACCAATGGCGTACCTGTACGTCATTGGTCACATGGGGATGTATGGAGAGGGCTCAGGAGCTGAGTTCTCTCCATACAGGGTGGATGCTGGCTGTGTAATACAGCCAGGACCCGCTGCTAACAGCAGCGATCGCGGCTGTTAACCCTTTAGACACCGCGGTCAAACGAGACCACGGCGTATAAACTGCGCAGGCACCACCTGCGCCGTAATTTTTCACCGATCACCGCCCTCTTGAATGCCAATGAAGGGCGACGATTGGTGTGCCATGACAGCCTGAAGCCTATTGAAGGCTCCCAGGCTTGTCATTGCATTAGATCTATTGCACGTTGCCAGAGGCATTGTGTAATAGAGAGGTAGGCATTTTGCTATTCACTGCAATACAGTAGTATTGCAGTGAATAGTATGAGCGATCAGACCCTCTAGGTTTCATAGTCCCTAGGGGTCTGATCATAAAAGTAATAGAAGAAAAAAAAAAGTTTTTAAAAGTATAAAAAAAATGAAAAAACATAAAATTTCAAATCACCCCATTTTCCCTAGATCATATATAAAAGTAAATAAACAAAAGTAAACATAAACACATTAGGTATCCCCACGCTCTAAAATGCCCAAACTATTAAAATATTAAAATATTTATCCCAAACGGTGAACAGCGTAGTGGGGAAAAAAAAATCGAAATAGCCAAGTAGCGTTTTTTCCAACACTTTGCCTCCTATAAAAAAATCGAATAAAAAGTGATCAAACCATCAGAACTTCCCCAAATGGTATCAGTAAAAACATCATCTTGTCCCGCATAAAAAGACGTCACACACAGCTCCATACATGTAAATATAAAAAAGTTAGATATCAAAATATTACAAATACTATATAAATTTGGTATCACCATGTTTGTACTGACCCGCAGAATACAGGTAACATGTCATTTTTACCACACAATGAACGCCATAAAAATTAAATCCATATGAAATTGGTGCAAATGCATTTTTTCTCCAATTGCACCTCATTCTGATTTTTTTTCTAGCTTCCCAGTACATTGCATATTGAATGGTGTTATTACAAAGTACAATTTGTTTCACAAACAATAAGTCATCATGTGAGTCTGTGAACTGAAAAATGAAAAAGTTATGGCTCTTGGAATGTGGGGAGGGAAAAACAAAAATGCAAAAATGAAAAATGGCCTGGTCATTAAGCGGTCAATCCCATGGTGTTGTACATTATTATATTAATTCTTTGGTGCTGTACATTATTGTATTAATTTCATAGTTTGTACATTATATTAATTCCATGGAGATGTACACTAATCCCATGGTTTTTACATTATTATATTAATTCCATTCTCACATTATATATTAATCCCATGGTTTTGTACATTATTATATTAATTCCATGGTGCTGCACATTATTATATTAATCCCATGGTTTTGTACATTATTATATTAATTCCATGGTGCTGTACATTATTACATTAATCCCATGGTGTTGTACATTATTATATTAATTCTATGATGCTGTACATTTGAGGGTTTACATACAGTACACAAAGACAAGTACAATATTAACAATGACCAACTGGTACCATGATAGAGGGCCCTGCCTGCAAGGGCTTACGATCTATGAGGGAAGGGGGATGGAGACAGTAAGTGAGGGTAGAAGCTGTTCAGATGGTGGTGTGGTGACAGTAGTGTTTTTAAAGGCTGTAGGTCTTCTTGAAGAGATGAATCTTTATGATCCTATTAAATGTGTCTTCAGGGGTCTTGTATTTGTGGGATACAGTCTTATGTGTCATGGTAGAGAGTTCCAGAGTATGGGGGAAGCCTTGGAGGCAATTGTGTGAAGAGTAGATAGGAGCAGCATGGAGTAGGAGGTCTTGAGAGGATCCAAGATTATGGGGGGCAGGCTGTGGATACTTTTGTATGTAAGCATTAATATCTTAAATTTTATTCACTTGGTGATGAGTAGCCAGCAAGGAGATTGGCTGAGGGGAGAGGCTGATAAAAGACTAGCATTTTTGTAGTTTCAGGGGTGAGGAAGAAGTGAATTTGATGAATGTTCTTGTACTGTATCGGATAGTAATAGGTTTGTAAAGATGCAGTGCTCCGTACTAGGCCTTGCAGCATAATAAAGTTAAAAATAAAGTTATAAAATATGTAAGAATAGTCATGCAGACCTTGCATTACAAGTCAGTTCCAGCGGCATCTGGCACATGCACGGTGCCCAGGATAGACTAATGTCTGCAGACCTTGCTTCACTGCACATTTGATGGATCCTGCAAGTTGTAATTCAAGGACTGCAAAACTACTCCTAAGACTAGGTCAATCCACTTTCCTATTCTTAGATAGTGTATGCTACATTATTACTTTATTTTCTCTTTTATGCCACAAGACCTATTTCAGAGAGTCACATCTTTAAAAAGCTATTACCATCCTGTGTAACACTATGGTGGCACTTTAGAGACAGCATATTTGATGACAGGTACCATTCAAGGCTCTATTCATACATGTGTTCAGAGTACATCTTGAGGGTTCCACTCATTTTGACAACTGCTGTGCTATTCTTGCTGTCAGAATGATATAAACCTCAAGTGAACCATGATGCTATTATAAGTCAATAAAGTCTATTAGTCACCATCAGAATCCATCATTCGATGAATCCAACATAGTGTTATGGCTATCATTATAAATAGAAACCATGACACCAGTGTGAGCATCACCTAAGGCCAGTTACACACAAACATATTACAGGCACAAAAATGTGACAGAGTATCCTGATCCAACTGCTCGTATGGACCAGGACACTAGGCTAATGTGAAACTGACCTAATGCTGCAGTTGGCCCAAAATACCTATCCACAACAAATTAAAATTTGTAGACAATTAAAAGTTAAACATTTTTTGCAAATATACAATATTGTGCAAAAGTTTAAGCAGTTGTGGAAAAAATAAGAATGTTTTCAAAAATGGAAGTGTTATTAGTTTATTTTTATCAATTAAGAAATTAAGTGAATGAACAAAAATAGAAATTTAAATCCCATCAATATTTGGTGTGACCTTTGCCCTTTGCCTTCCATCAATTCTTCTAGGTACTTGCAGACTGTTTTTGAAGGAACTCGGCAGGGAGGTTGTTCCTGCCATCTTGGAGAACTCAGCACAGATCTTCTGTGGATGTAGGCTTGCTCCAATCCTTCTGTCTCTTCATGTAATCCCAGACAGACTGGATGATGTTGAGATCAGGGCTCTGTTGGGGCCATATCATCATTTCCAGGTCTCCTCCTCCAAATATTGATTTGATTTCTCTTATTTTCATTCACTTCATTTTATTAATATAAATGTTTGTTAATTTCATTCACTTATTTTTTTTTTAAATGACAAAAATAAACTAGAAACATTTCTATTTTTTAAAACATCCTTACTTTGTACCCCTCATGCTTAAAACCTTTGCACAGCACAGTAAATAATTAAACATTTTCTAAAATTTTCTAAAAATAAGATTTTCTCTAATCCTCTTAGTGGTAATATCTTTTGTTTTTATAGGTTGCCAATGGATATGACCATGAATGTTGGAACTTTCTATGGTCTGGCATGGTCTGATTTCTGACAAGTGCCAGACCATAGAGAATTTCAGCATTTATGGTTTTATCCAAAGGCAAGCTACAGGTGCATCTCAATAAATTAGAATATCTTTGAAACGTTCATTCATTTCAGTAATTCAGTAATACAATCCATAATCAGCGTCTTCCATGATTGTGTGTCCTACTGAACCAGACTGAGGGACCATTTAAAGGCTTAGGAAACCTTGGCAGGTGACACTGAATTTACAATATTGAACTTTTTTACAATATTCTAATTTTCTTAGATTTGGGTTTTCATTACCTGTAATCCATAATCAACATTTACAGAAATAAAACACTTGAAATAGAACACTCTGTGTGTAAAGAATCTAGAAAATATAGGAGGTCACTTTTTTAATTTAATTACTGAAAGAAATAAACGTTTCAAAGATATTCTAATTTATTGAGATGCACCTGTATGATGATTAGGCTATCCTAACCATCATAGTTGTGGCATCCTTTTGTCTTGAAAAAACTGCAATTATTTTTGGTCTCTAAAATTGTAATTATTTATATTTGCAAAAAATCTTATTTGTTTGCAAATTTACATATGGTTATGTTTTTGATAAAACCCCTTTAAAGCTTAGGCCCCATGTATACTTCTCCCTTCCGCTCAATCCACTCCTGGCTTTGGCTTGAAAAAAAAAACCCAGCAAAATTTGCAACAAAAAAAGCAGCTTTTTCGCAATGTGGGGCCTTAGCCTAAAGGAGATATATCTTTTTGATAAAAAAAAAAATCAGACCTCCCAACAGCGCATAGTCAAGTCTATGTACACCTGAGTAGTAATTTGCAGCACTATGGTAGGCTGGAGATGTTTGCATATACATTGTTGTGTAGCATTTTCAGAACACAATGCATCACAATTCCCGTTTAAAAGTCAAAACAATGATAACAATTCTCCCTCCTATCATGAGACAAGCTGTGCTCTCAATCTTGAAGGTGAGAATGGGAAGTCGGTATGTGGCAGCTCCTGTGATATATTCACATTCATGTTCGGCACAGGAGAAGAAATGCATAAATTGTAGATAGTTGAAGCCAAGAAACTTACAGTCCCTTTAATGTGCACACTTTGAACAGGAAAACACAAGGGCTGTTTCTATTTCGGTTGACTCAGTTCTCTACATAATTGTGGCTCCCTGCCGTGGGCAACCGAAACCTGCACAGTTTTCTAGTACAGGTCTCATGGGTAATGTGATTCACTCAAGGGTACAGAAGTAATGACGCAGCATATAAGACGTCTGGTTCACATTTAGTTTGCCTCTGCCTCTGGAGTCTTATAGAAAAGGCACAGACATACAGAATTCCCTGCAAGTAATCATCTCTCCTGTAAGGCAGCCCAAATAAATAGATTATGGAGTCACGGTACATAACGAAATCTTGTTGGCCTCTACACATTTTGTTCTGTATGCATTATGCAGAAGCATCACTTTATGATTAATTAAAATGGTTATTATGGAAACAAAGAACGAATAAAATAACCGGGATCACATTAAGGGAGCAAAATTATTCATAAGAATGTGGGACATTGGCTGAAGTTGTGCACTGGATGTATTTTATCACTATTGGAATCTCATTGTCTTAGATGACATGAAAATACCAGGTTTCTTAGAAGAGACATCCACGTGTAATGTCAGTTCATTTGGTTAAAAAATGTGCATTGTCTGCTGCTGAAGAAATATACAGCTGTATGCCAAGAACACGTGTAGTCAGCGTCACTTTATCCAAAGGGCAAATGGTGGCACTGGACACCCTGTGGCTTGTCTGACTATAGCACTACAATATAATCATATAGGAGGCTCTCATATCAGATACAGTGAAAAAGCCCGCTTAGTTTCCAGTATTGAACTGGTTGGACTATACCATTGCTCTGAAATCCCCAATCTGCAGTGGAATGGCTGATTAAAGGGCCAATATTACAGTTACACATGTAAAAAAATATATCTAAAAGTATGAGAACATAATACAAAAATAATAAACAGTAAACGATTGTTTAGCATATAATTGTTTATTTGTCAGTTAACAGAATAATCAGAAGAGAAATCTAAATCCCATCAATATTTGGTGTCATCATCCTTTGGAGGAGGAGTCCTGGAGGTGATGATATGGCTCCCACAGAGCCCTGATCTCAGCATCATCCAGTCTGTCTGAGATTACATGAAGAGACAGAAGGTTGGAGCAAGCCTACATCCACAGATGATCTGTGCTTAGTTCTCAAAGAGGATTCTGCCGAGTTCCTTCAAAAATTGTATGCAAATCTACTGTGTGTGGGTTTGTGTATGTGTGTATATATATATACACACGTGGACAAAATTGTTGGTACCCCTAGTTTAATGAAAGAAAAACCCACAATGGTCATAGAAATAACTTGAATCTGATAAAAGTAATAATATATAAAATACATGTTGACAAGCCACAAAGCTTCTGGGAGAATGTCCTATGGACAGATGAGACAAAAATCGAAATTTTTGGCAAGGCACATCAGCTCTATGTTCACAGACGGAAAAATGAAGCATATCTTGAAGAGAACACTGTCCCTACTGTAAAACATGGAGGAGGCTCTGTTATGTTCTGGGGCTGCTTTGCTGCATCTGGCACAGGGGGTCTTGAATCTGTGCAGGGTACAATGAAATCTCAAGACTATCAAGGGATTCTAGAGAGAAATGTGCTGCCCAGTGTCAGAAAGCTTGGTCTCAGTCGCAGGTCATGGGTCTTGCAACAGGATAACGATCCAACACACAGCTAAAAACACCCAAGAATGGCTAAGAGGAAAACATTGGACTATTCTGAAGTGGCCTTCTATGAGCCCTGATCTAAATCCTATTGAGCATCTTTGGAAGGAGCTGAAACATGCCGTCTGGAAAAGGCACCCTTCAAACCCGAGACAACTGGAGCAGTTTGCTCATGAGGAGTGGCCAAAATACCTATTGAGAGGTGCAGAAGTCTCATTGACAGTTACAGGAATCGTTTGATTGCAGTGATTGCCTCAAAAGGTTGTGCAACAAAATATTAAGTTAAGGGAACCATCATTTCTGTCCAGGCCTGTTTCATGAGTTTTCTTTTTTTAAAAATTCTTTTGAAGCATGGTTGGAAAGCAATGTCTGACTTTCATTTGTTCATTTTCATAGAATTTTTAGATATTATTACTTTTATCAGATTTAAGTTATTTCTGTGACCATTGTGGGTTTTTCTTTCATTAAACAAGGGGTACCAACAATTTTGTCCACGTGTTTATAATGAACTGAGCTGAATGAGACTGCCATATAAAGAAAATCTTTGAGTAGCAGTCACAAACAGCACATCCGAACAGTCACCTGCTGTTTGTGAAGAGGTGACTGCTGAGGCCTGTGATTAGCTGCAGTGGTCACCCAGCACAAACGGGACATCATTGGAAAGAGGACATGTATACAGAAAGCAGGACTTGCCACTAATAGAAACAAAGGCCCAGACAGAAGTGACTGCATTTTATTATGTTTATGGCCCCTTCAGCAGCCCTATTAGATAATAAAAATATAATATGTCAGACAGCTCCTTTAAGGCTACATTCATATCTGCATCAGAGCCTTTGTTCAGAGACTCCATCAAAGGGTCCATCTAAAATCGGCTAAATTGTGTATCTGGCGCTTTCAGTTAAAAAGAACGGACACCTGATGGACGCCATTATAGTCAATAGGGTCTGTTGGACTCCGCTCATGTTTGCAATTTTAGCATGCCTTTTGTATTAGGTATCAAGCTGATCTGAATAAATCAGTATATAAGATCCCAACAGATTTAATTACCATATTCCTTAAAATTGTAGTAAGTGTAACAGGCCAGTACTATCATGTACACACTTGTATAAGAAAAAAATTATGTTTATTTTCTCAAGAAAGATCTTGGCATTTTTGACTTCCTGAATGAAGGCTAGCCAGAGAAACTGAATTATACTAGAATGAAAAGACATAAAAGCAGATTTTAAGTTGTTGGCCAGATATTCTACCGAGGATCAGAAACAAAGCATTTAGGAAGTAATTGGCGCTTTTTTATGTACACGGTTTTTTTAAAACTTTTGCATAAGTGTCTCCCACTGCAGCTTTATGGGCTGTCATTACATTCTCAAAACAAACATAACTAGAAAATGACTAAATAGAATGTTTAACAACTTGACAGAAGAGAATAGCAGAAGGATTCAAAGGAACTGGTGACTTTTACATCTCCAAGAATAATACAATATGCTATAGTTTGCTTGAGACTTAAAGGGGCTGTGCCTATCCACAGTAATGGCAGCCCCATAACAGTAAGTGGTCATGCAAGCACACTGGCACTCCATTTAAAAGGAGGATTTAGGGGGAATTTTGGTCCCCCATTCCCTATTTCACTGGGGGACCCAGCAATGGGGCCACCAGCGATTGGACACTTACCCTCTGTGTCCATAAAGACATAAACCCCTTTATGGCTAATGCCCCATGTAGCGAGACTCAGGGAAAAAAAACTCGCAAAAAGACTGCGGCGGAAACGCATCATTTTTTTTTCCGCAGTGTTTTTTACAGAAAGTCCGCAAAATTTTCCTCAGTTGGCTTTCTGCCCCTATTATACCTATATGGAAAATGTCAGCGTATAGGTATAATTGACATGCTGCTTTTTGAAAACACAGTTTTTCAAATCCCATCCACTTGGCAGGTACTGTAAAAACGCCTAATGTGGCAGAACATGACACAGGGACTGCCTTTGTAATGTTTCTTGAAATCCTGTGTTATTCACCACCAAGGCTCTGTATTAGCCTTCACACGAAGTATACATTTTGCCCAGAGTGTTCCTTTAAGTCTGACTAATTTGGGCATTAGGGCTCTGGCAACTTTTCATTTTAATTTTCTTTTTCTTTTTCATTTAATTTTTCTATCTCCACATTTCAAAATCCTTAACTTTTTATGTTTTTTAAATGTGTATATTGACATAGCTATTAGAGGGTTGATTTTTTTGTGTGATGAGTTGTATTGTTAGATGGAACCTTTTTGGGGTGCATAAAATGGGGCAGAAAACTGGCATAAAAGGCATTAACAGTCTAAGCTTAGATCTAGAATTACCCCATACAAAGGAGATAATGAGAGAGTCCATCTGTTCAAAAAATTGGAGGGGTACTCTGACACAGTGGAATGGCTCAAGGCATAGAGACATTTAGGCAATACTACCATTTTTACCAGGTTAATTTGGCCCGCCACCGATAAAGGAAAAAGACCCTCAATATTTAATGATTTCAGTACTGCGCTATTTTTCCTGGTCCAGGACTGGACACATTTTAGATTTTTTTCGTACATGCAGTTATGAGGGCAATAATATTTTTTTCATTTGGGTTATTCAATTAATTTTTGCAGTGATATATAGGGGTTTATTTTTATTTTGTTTTTATTTTCCATGTTTATTCTTTTTTAATATCTGAGAAAATGTATACAAAAAGGATGGGAAATGTCTTATTTTTCAAATTTTTTTTAATAGCTTAAATTGCAAAAAAAAATTTTAATAGTTTTCCCTCTCTGTTATAATCATTTTTTATGTTAATACTTATTGTAGTATTGTAGTGTCATATGACTGCTGGGTCATAGGGGAGCTGCATCATGGCGGCTCGCATAGCTGTGCACATTGAGCACTGTGTACCCAGTGATTGGGAAAGCAGGGATGGTAATAAACCATTCCTGCCTTCCCTATGGGATGTCTGGCTGTAGTAACAGAGGCATCCTGATCCCACAGCTGCACGATTTTGTGCAGCAGGCTAACCTTGCAAGGATGTATGGACTGCCCAGATATATATAGTCTATGGGCAGTCCGGAAGTGTTTAAGACCTGTAAAACCCTTTTAATTCCAATATCATTTCTAGAGATGAGCGAATTTCTCAAAAGTTCGATTCTGCAGTTCGATTCGAAGTTCCAATAAAATTTGCTTCGATCCAAATTAATTTGCAGTGAATATCGCTAAAAAACACCTATTTCCTAACTTCAGAGAGCTAGTAGAGTAGTGGTGTAAAACACTGTGCCTTGCAGTAACATGCATAGGGAGCCTACTGTGGTAGTCAAACAATACTGCGAGTCAGTATGACATGCACATGACAGGCTTTGCTCTTAGAACCGCTTCACACTTCACTTATTTGGACAGTTACGGGGCCAAAACTGACCAACTAACTCAAGTGTGTACTCAGCCTTACAGGTCCATGTTAATGCCAGATAGAAAGAACCGTACCTGCCCTGCCTTTACCACGCTTTTTATTATAGGTGTTCATTAGTGGGGAAAGAAATAAGGGGCATATTTGCCGTTCTCTTCAAAGTAGAAAATAACAGGCCTTTTTGCCCTTTGCAATTACTTTTTTTCATCGAACAGTATGTCAGACAGAGAAGCGAGAGGCCATGCACAGGGGAGAGACAC
Organism: Leptodactylus fallax; assembly: GCA_947044405.1. Lineage (NCBI taxonomy): Eukaryota > Metazoa > Chordata > Amphibia > Anura > Leptodactylidae > Leptodactylus > Leptodactylus fallax. Next base: position 5,303,715 of record CAMRHE010000085.1, read on the forward strand.
AGGCCTAAATGTTTCTGGCGCAGGCACAGGTCGCAGCAGAGTAAGGGGGCGTGACAGCAGGGGTCAGTTACAGACGCCTGAGCTCCCAATGTCAAGTAGCGGTCATGTCTTGACCAGCAACCCAACGGTTGTAGACAGGTTGACTCGGTCATCCAATTCATCCCAAGTCACATCAGACACCCCCACCCAAGAGTCGGTGGGTTCATCAGACACAACCCATAGTTGGCATGGCCCGGCAGCAGGCCATGTACCCTCACCTGTCCTCAACCTGCCTCTGTCCTTTTCTGTTCCCTCAGCTACAGAAGTACTCTATGCTGTGGGCTTAGATCCACTGTACAGTGAGGAGGAGGTATTATTATTATTTATTATTATTATTATTATTATTTATTTATATAGCACCATTAATTCCATGGTGCTTTATATTTGAGGGTTAACATACGGTACACAAGATATATAAAATAGATAATACTAACAGTGACCTACTGGCACAGTGGGATAGAGGGCCCTGCCTGCAAGAGCTTACAATCTATGAGGGAAGAGGGATAGAGACAGAAGGTAGGGGTAGAGGCTGTTCAGGTGGTGGTGTGGTGACAGTAGCGTTATTGGGGATTGTAGGCCTTCCTGAATAGCTGAGTTTTCAGGGCCTTCTTGAAGCTTGTGATTGTGGGGGTCAGTCTTATGTGTCTTGGTAATGAGTTCCAGAGTATGGGGGATGCACGGGAGAAGTCTTGGAGACGGTTGTGTGAAGAGCAGAGCGGAGTAGGAGGTCTTTGGAGGATTGGAGGTTACGTGAGGGCAGGTAGCGGGAGATTAGGTCAGAGATATATGGAGGGGACAGGTTGTGGATGGCTTTGTATGTCAACGTTAGTCATTTGAACTCTATTTGCTGGGCAATGGGTAGCCATTGAAGGGATTGGCAGAGGGGAGCAACCAATGAAGAATGGGGGAAGAGGTGTATTAAGCGAGCGGGACAATTTAAGGTGGACTGGAGGGGGGCGAGAGTATTTGCTGGGAGGTCATGTAGAAGGGTGTTACAGTAGTGTAAGCGGGAGATTATGAGGGCATGGACTAGCATCTTTGTGGTTTCAGGGGTGAGGAAGGAGCGGATTCGATGGATATTGAGTTGGAGGCGACAGGAGGTGTTGAGGGTTTGGATGTGCAGCTTGAAGGATAGGTCAGAGTCTAAGGTTATCCGAAGGCAGCGGACCCATAGGACTGGGGTAAGTGTAGAGGACAGTCTGCAGCTACTGCTCAGCCAAGATCTGGAGGAGACCTCCGCCGCTTCCTCCGGTAGGCGGGCAAGTAGTGATGAGGAGAATGGTGTGGGAGCTGGTGTTGAGGAGGACATCAGTGACCTGCAGACAGTAGTGGATGACGATGTAGCTGGTGGTAATTGAGAGGGACTTCATCGTCAACAGGAGAAGAGGGTTGCAGCTTGCGCATGAGGCAGTGGGGGTAGTCAGTAGGGTGGCAGCAGTGTGAGGTCGGGAGATAAACATGCCCGGGGAAGACCATCCACTTCGCAGCAGTCTACCTGCCCAGGAAGCAGTGGTGCAGGGGTTCACAGAGGCAATGGTGGTAGCAGTCAGTTGGTGCGGAGTGTTGGGGGTAAAATCACCTACTCGGCGGTGTGGCAGTTTTTTGTAAAGCCGCCGGGGGAGGTGAACATGGCCATATGTTCAATCTGTGGGCAGAAGGTGAAGCATGGCCAGGGTGCCAAAGTTGGAACCACAGCCCTGCATCGACATATGCAGCATCACTATAAAGTGGCCTGGGAGAGCTGTGGCGCCAATGTGGTGGTCCAGCCTGCCGCAGCAACCGCTGCAGCATCCAGTGGCACGCACCCCATTTCAGGCAGTCAAGGCTGCACCTCCTCAGCCGAAGGCAGCTGTGTGTCCTTCCCATCATCTGCTGCTCGTGATGCTCCGGCTCCTCCTCCTCCTAGTCAGTCATTGCGTCAGCAATACATCACAGAATCGATTTAGAAGAGACAACAGTATGTGTGCACACTTAGCTGAACACACTCCTGTCCAAGTTTCTGGTGTTGCAGTCCCTCCCTTTCCAAGTGGTGGACTCTGAACCTTTCATAGAACTGATGATTTATGCCAAGCCGAGGTGGAGAGTCCCAAGCCATCATTTCTTTGCCAAAAAGGCAGTACCAGCCCTGCACAAATATGTAGAACAGAAGGTGGGCCAGTCCTTGAGCCTGTCAATGTCTGCCAAAGTGCACGGCAGCGCTGACGTGTGGAGCTGTAACTACGGTCAAGAACAATATATGTCCTTTACGGCCCATTGGGTGAATATGGTTCCTGCCCAGATACACCAGCAACTTGGCCAGGTGACGCCGCTTCCACCTCCACGTTCTCACGCCGTTGGTCCTACAACAATGTCCGCCTCATCCTCCACTATGTCCTCAGCCTCCACTGCAGGGACCATTCACAGTGCTCCTCCAGCATACCACATGTACAGGGCACGGCGGTGTCACGCTGTTCTACACCTCGTTTGCCTGGGCGAACGGAGTCACACAGGGAAGGAACTGCTCCGTGTCCTTCATCAAGAAATCGAATCTTGGCTTTCTCCGTGACAACTCAAAATCGGAACCATGGTGACAACAGGAAGAACATGGTGTGGGCGCTGCATCAATCTGGTTCAGTCATGTGTTCAATCTGGTTGTCAAGCATTTCCTTAAGTTTTCCACCCATCTGCAAGACATCCTAAAAATGTCAAGGAAACTTTGCATGCATTTGAGCCACTCGTACACTACCAAGCACACCCTCCTTGAGCTGCAGCGGCAGAACGGCCTCCCACAACATAGGCTGATATGCGATGTTTCCACCCATTGGAATTCAACCTTCCATATGTTGGATTGAGTATATGAACAGAGAAAAGCCATAAATTATTTCTTTATGATCCAAGCAGACAGAGGTACTCCCCTGTGTACAGTTGTGCTAAAAAGTTTTTTGGTTTTTTTTGGCCTTTTTTCAGAGAATATGAATGATAACACAAAAACATTTTCTCCACTCATGGTTAGTGGTTGGTTGAAGCCATTTATTGTCAAACTTCTGTGTTTTCTCTTTTTAAATCATAATGACAACCAAAAACATCAAAATGACCCTGTTCAAAAGTTCACATACCCCAGTTCTTAATACCGTGTATTGCCCCCTCTAACATCAATGACAGCTTAAAGTCTTGTCTTTTGTGGTAGTTGTGGATCAGGCTCTTTATTTTCTCAGATGGTAAATCTGCCCATTCATATTTGCAAAAAGTCTCCAGTTCCTGTAAATTCCTGGGCTGTCTTGCATGTACTGCGCGCTTGAGGTCTCCCCAGAGTGGCTCAATGATAATGAGGTAAGGAGACTGAGTTGGCCACTCCAGAACCTTCACTTTCTTCTGCTGTAGCCAATGATAGGTTGACTTGGCATTGTGTTTTGGATCATTGTCATGTTGGAACGTCCAAGTACATCCAATGCGCAGATTCCTGGCTGATGAGTGCAAATTTGCCTCCACTATTTGCTGATAACGTGCTGCATTCATCTTTCCTTTAACTTTGACCAAGTTTCCTGTGCCTTTAGCACAACTGTAACTTTAAAGTTAGCCAGTGGCAGCTCATGCGTGACACCTGCTGTTTGCTTGTTCCCTTTGAGGAGGCCACTTTGTCAGTTGCCAGGACTACAGGATGAACAACGTCATTCCACTAATTCACATCCTGGATAAGATGCCGTTCAATTTGGCTGGTCAGAGGACTAGAGATGTGGCATCTACATCTCTCGGCCACATGAGCCCTGTGGAGGCTAAATTTGAGGAGGAGGATGAGGAGGACATTGGAGCACAAACAATGTGTAGCCAAATGGGCGGAGAGGAGGAGCAGGAGCAACCAGAACAGCCAGAGGGAGATGAGGATGATGAGGCAGATGACCCAGACACACCGGGGCAGTATGCAGTGGAGATAGATGCAGGGAGTCCCTCGGAGTCACTTGTGCAAATGGCCCGAAGCATGCTGTCTTCCTTGTGCAGTGACAGCCGAATTGTCACCATTCGGCAGAGGGATGACTACTGCCTCTCCACCATGTTAGACCCTTACTACTGGGGAAAAATGGGGGCCTTTTTTACACCCGCTGAGAGGGAGGAAAAACTGAAATACTATAGAGATATCCTATGTAGTAAGTTGGCCACTGCCTATCTGCGCCATCGTCCATCTTCTCGCAGGTTCGACCAGGCCCTGAGTGTTCACCTTGCACTTCCATGGCAGCTGTGGGGTTGGGGTAGCAGGAGCAGTATCGGCTCCATCAGCAGCAGCCTGAGCCTAGAGTCACTGATGAGCAGCTTTCTTCACCCGCATAGTTAAGAAACTGCTCATCAGCAGCTAGACACAGAGAAGAACCTGAACCAGCAGGTGGTGGCATACTTAGAGTGCACCCTGCCACCCGTCATCGAAGATCTGTCGGGCTGGGCAGCCAAACTGGATTTGTGGCCGCAACTGGCCGAGTTTGCCCTGGAAAAGCTGTCCTGCCCGGCTAGTAGTGTGGCATCAGAGCGGGTGTTTAGTGTGGCGGGGGCCATAGTTACCCCAAGGAGAACTCCCCTGCCCACCCAAAATTTGGAGAGACTGACCTTTGTGAAGATGAATCAAGTGTGGATCAGCCAGGATTTCCACCCACTAATGCCTGATGCAATAGATTAAATGATCCATGCTGCCTCACCACACTCTGCCGCTGGCAGCTGTGGGAGGGGGTGTGGTTGGCAGGAGCAGTATCGGCTCCATCAGCACAATGAGAACAAAATGACGAATATGGTCCTCTTTATGGGTTTAGACACTAATAAACACCTTTAAATCAGTGATGATAACTGCTAAGAATTATTGAATTATTATTGATAATATTGTTTTTAAAAATGGCCTGCAACTTTATACTTGTAACAAAATGGCAAATATGGTCTTTTTTGGGGTTTAGACACTAATTAACACCTTTAAATAAGTGATGATGAGCGCTAAGAATTATTGAATTATTGACAATGCTGTTTTTAAAAATGGCCTGCAACTTTATACTGGTAACAAAATGGTGAATATGGTCCTCCTTATGGATTTAGACACTAATAAACACCTTTAAATAAGTGATAACCTCTAAGATTTATTGAATTATTATTGACAATACTGTTTTTAAAAATGGCCTGCAACTTTATACTGGTAACAAAATGGTGAATATGGTCCTCCTTATGGATTTAGACACTAATAAACACCTTTAAATAAGTGATAACCGCTAAGATTTATTGAATTATTATTGACAATACTGTTTTTAAAAATGGCCTGCAACTTTATACTGGTAACAAAATGGTGAATATGGTCCTCCTTATGGATTTAGACACTAATAAACACCTTTAAATAAGTGATAACCGCTAAGATTTCTTGAATTATTATTGACAATACTGTTTTTAAAAATGGCCTGCAACTTTATACTGGTAACAAAATGGTGAATATGGTCCTCCTTATGGATTTAGACACTAATAAACACCTTTAAATATGTGATAACCGCTAAGAATTATTGAATTATTATTGACAATAGTGTTTATAAAAATGGCCTGCAACTTTATACTGGTAACAAAATGGTGAATATGGTCCTCCTTATGGATTTAGACACTAATAAACACCTTTAAATAAGTGATAACCGCTAAGAATTATTGAATTATTATTGACAATACTGTTTTTAAAAATGGACTGCAACTTTATACTGGTAACAAAATGGCGAATATGGTCATTATGTCTTTCCCCACGTTAAAGGCGTTTATTACAGATAAGTGCAGATATTATTGGATGATAATTCAGTTTTCTTTGGCACAATAGTACTGACTAATGTTATGCTGTGGAAGAACAGTGAATAAGCCCCTCATAATAAACGCCTTTAAAAAGGCATTTTATACAGATATGTGCAGATATTAGTGTATGATAATTCACTGTTTTTTGCTGTACTGCACTGCAAAAGACTTGTTGTGTTTCACCTTGAAGACACAGATATGAGTAATGAGCAGCAGTATAATGGCAGTGAGTGCTGCAATGTGAATTATGTTGCAAATTCTTGCTGTAAATGACCCTGCAACCACCCCAAATTCTAAACTGAATTCCTCCCTATCCTTTCCCTACAGTTCTAAGCAGTGTAATAACTAGGAATGGCTGGGTCCCAAGGCGAACATTTGGCGTGGGGCCCCCCCCTGAATTGCCACCCCCAACTCCCCGGACCGCCCCCTCCAATCCCCCCTGCACAAACCGCATTCCTGCGCACACTATTATGCTCCATAGTGGCCCCTACACACAGTATTATGCCCCACAGTGGTGCCTGCACACAGTATTATGCCCCATAGTGGCCCCTGCACACAGTATTATGCCCCATAGTGGCCCCTGCACACAGTATTATTCCCTATTGTGGACCACCCATGAACAATTATTATACTCTGGGGTATAATGATTGGACCCCAGAGTATAATGATCAGAGACCCAGGGGAGGATACAAAAAAAAAACAAAACAATGTTACCTACCTCTCCCTGGCTCCGGTGCACTCCCGGCTACTTCAGCCATCTTCAATGTTGGACCAGATCTCGCATGAGCAAGATAATGACGCAGGCCCAGCCCTCGTGACATCACCAAACAGGCCCGAAGCCTGCAGAGCGTAGGAGAGGTAAGTGACAGTGTTTTTTATGTTCCCTCACCTCCCCTGGCCCTCCGATCATTATACTTGGGGGTTTGAAAAGACCCCTGGGTATAATGATAGCAGTGTTTGTGGGATTCGCGGCCCGTGGCCTCACTTACCGATCCCTGCTGCTGCTCACAGCCACCTCCACAGAATGGGAAGTGCAGGCGGCCATGGGCAGGAGCGGGGATTGGTAAGTAAATAGGGCCCGTTACCTGCTGGGGTTACTCCAGCAGGTAGCGGCCTATTAAAAAAAAAAACCCTCCGGGCCCTTGAATCTCCCGGGCCCTGTGGCATCCGCTACCACTGCTACCTCGGTAGTTACACCCCTGGTTCTAAGGCTCAGCCTCTTTCCCTGAACTTCTATCTGTTTTCTGTCTTTCCCTAGCTCCTGCCGACGTCTGTCCCTAAAGTAAGAGTGATGAGAAATGACTGTACCTAAAATGGCCGAGGGTTTTTATAGGGTTGTGACATCACAGGTCCGGCTGGCTGCTGATTAGCTGCACACTTGGTATTGTGGGTGATCCCGCGCTCCCAGAATCACTTGCCCCTTGTGCTAACATGTGCGGTGGCCATTTTATAAAAAAATGCGAAGCATGAGGAAATCCGGAATCGTGGCGAATCGACGATTTCCTGAAATTCGGATCGAATTCCACTTCTGAAGCTTCGATTCGCTTATCTCTAATCTTTTCCCATGCTTAGGTAGATATCAGCTATTTCATGCTCAGAAATATTGAACATTTACAGCTTTCATACAGTGTGTTCATATCCGGTCCTATAATTTTAAATCTGTACTGTTCTCTGCCTCCTTGCCTGGCTAAACACATCGGTACTGGGTAAACAGCACATTCTGCTTGGAGACAAGTTTGCTAGCACAGCTGGTGGAAGCCATTTAATTGCTCTATGCAATGATTAGAATGTGGGGAAGGTTTACTCAGAGGGGGGAAAGAGAAAGGGGTTGTGTATAAAAGGTCACAATAAATGCTAGATATAAAATGGTCTCTCATGCTAAGCTTGTAATACCAGACTGCTGTCATCTTCAGACTGCTTAAAGGCAAAAACTGCAATACCCTTCACTAGAGAAGAACATTAGTGGTTTTTTAACTTTCAAAATCTGCTTCCTCTCTTTTCTCATTTGTTCCCGGGATGAAAAGTGTACTTTTCACTAAGGGACGCCACATAAACAAGTCTCAATAACAGAAAAATAAAGCCAACAAACTAAAAAATAAAGCTTTGAAGCTACCATTGTTTAAAGCATGCACGGATAAAAATGTTTCCAAGTAAATTAATTGTGCATTTCCTGCCAAACACAAGCAAGATTGTAATTCTTATATTGGGATAATATAATATTCCGCTCTGTCAGGGCTAAAAAATGAGCCTCATAGATCAAAATTTGTCTTATTCCATTGGTTTGGTTGGCCATTACAGCAAGTTGGAATTTAGCTTTTGATGCAAGAGGTCCATAGTTTTTTCTAAGTCTGGTCTGTGTCTTATGAGGAATATAAATTTCTATTTGGATTAGAAATACCAGTGTTTAGTCCTTATTTTTATTATTCTTCTACCCCCTAATACCATAGTGCAAAGAAATATATTGTCAATTTTTTTTATTTATTTATTAAAATTAGATTTTTTAATTATTTTTTTCTGTATGTTATTATGGGGGCTATCATCTTGCCTGAGTTTCTCCTCTGTTCTCTTAACAGCATTTAGTGATATGCTTTACAGCATAGCCATGACCGTAGGCAGCAATAGACTGGAGCAAACTCCCTGAGGTCTATGGGAGAGTTTTCTAGGCATGCACTGTGCATGAGTAGTAGATGCAATAATGAATCACTATGGGTGTTATCTGTAGAAGGGTGATTTTCTGTTGCAACAAAAAAATATTAGGAAAATGACTTTTTTTTATTTCATATTTATACTTTACATTTTTTTTACATTTACACGTAGTCTCATACTGGGACTTGAAGACTAGGTGGTATGATTTCTACAGTAATACATGGCAATACTTTTGTATTGCTGTGTATTACGACATTGAAAAAGGGAAAGCATCAATATAAAAACTTCGTGTTGGCAAAGTTTTATAGTGAAGCTTGAGAGGGTCACATGTCAACGCATTGGCACCTGGCAATCGTATCTTGGGGGTACTGATGGAGGTAGCAAACACAAGGTAGTGTTAGGCTGAGGCCCCATGTTGCGGAAACGCAGCTTTTTTTTGATGCAGATTTTTCTGTGGTTTTTGAACCAAAGCCAAAAATGGCTACAAAATGGGAAATATACAGTGGGGAAAAAAATATTTAGTCAGCTACCAATTAAAAAGATGAAAGAGGCCTGTGATTGTCATCATAGGTAGACCTCAACTATGAGAGACAAAATGAAAAAACAAATACAGAAAATCATATTGTCTGATTTTTTAAGAATTTATTTGCAAATTATGGTGGAAAATAAGTATTTGGTCACCTACAAACAAGCAAGATTTCTGGCTCTCACAGACCTGTAACTTCTTCTTTAAGAGGCTCCTCTGTCCTCCACTCATTACCAGTAGTAATGGCACCGGTTTGACATTGTTATCAGTATAAAAGACACCTGTCCACAACCTCAAACAGTCACACTCCAAACTCCACTATGGTGAAGACCAAAGAGCTGTGGAAGGACACCAGAAACAAAATTGTAGACCTGCACCAGGCTGGGAAGACTGAATCTGCAATAGGCAAGCAGCTTGGTGTGAAGAAATCAACTGTGGGAGCAATAATTAGAAAATGGAAGACATACAAGACCACTGATAATCTCCCTCCATCAGGGGCTCCACGCAAGAAACGTAAGAAAGGCTACCATCAGTAACACACTACGCCGCCAGGGACTCAGATCCTGCAGTGCCAGACATGTCCCCCTGCTTAAGCCAGTACATATCCGGGCCCGTCTGAAGTTTGCTAGAGAGCATTTGGATGTTCACACCAAGCTGCTTGCCTATTGCAGATTCAGTCTTCCCAGCCTGATGCAGGTCTACAATTTTGTTTCTGGTGTCCTTCCACAGCTCTTTGGTCTTCACCATGGTGGAGTTTGGAGTGTGACTGTTTGAGGTTGTGGACAGGTGTCTTTTATACTGATAACAATGTCAAACAGGAGCCATTACTACAGGTAATGAGTGGAAGACAGAGGAGCCTCTTAAAGAAGAAGTTACAGGTCTGTGAGAGTCAGAAATCTTGCTTTAGGTGACCAAATACTTATTTTCCACCATAATTTGCAAATAAATTCTTAAAAAATCAGACAATGTGATTTTCTAGATATGTTTTCTCATTTTGTCTCTCATAGTTGAGGTCTACCTATGATGACAATTACAGGCCTCTCTCATCTTTTTAAGTAGGAGAACTTGCACAATTGGTAGCTGACTAAATACTTTTTTTCCCCACTGTATAAGAAGTTCTTATACTTCTTCTAAATCCACTCCTGGCTTTGTCTTAAAAAAATGCAACAAAATCTGCAACAAAAAAGCTGTGTTTCTGCAATGTGGGGCTTCAGCCTAAAAGAGGTTAAATGGCCACAAATGGTGTTTTCTCAATCACAGTCATTAACTGTGTCATAGCTGACATCCTCTCCTGATAGCACCAGCTCAGCTTGATTCAGTTCAATCTTCATAATGTACTATTAAGTCAGTTCACAGAAATGGGTGCCTGTCGCTGACTTAATAGTACGTCATGGGGCAGGAATTAAATAACAGTCTCTATGAATTGCTTTCTTCACTTATCAAGCTTCTTTAACCAACTGACAATTTCACCTGGTGATGCTGCTTCATTGTGTAACTCTGCAGTTCTACCCTGAAGCCATATACCATATGTCATCGTACCAGAAGGTATCACATATACTGTAAATCCTCGTGTTGCCAATTTTATATCCATTTGGAACCCATGAGAAAACAAATTGTGGCATGCACCATCACACGTCATATTAGTAATATTACAGAGATGCTGTATTCTACCCTGGAAGCATTACCCTCCATTTCCTATAGTAAGTGCACCACTTGCATGGTTTATGCCAAATTTTTGTGCATCTTATTTATATCTAAGAGACATTTATTATTCAGATGAAAAAAAAAATATTGATGCCCTCAACATTTCCAATTTTTAGACTAAAATTTATAAGAGGAAAGCTTTTGTTTATATTTTAGACACTTTTATGAAGCTGAAACTCACAATTCTGGTGCAACAAAGATTACACCAATTTAGAATTGGTCTAAAGTTTTTGACAGATTTTTAGCACATGTGGATAGAATTTCTTCATGTAGTCAAACTGCCATATACTAAACCAAAAATAGGTGTTATAAACTAGATTATACATCATGAACCAGATTTATCATCCATGGTGGTCAAATGAGACCCTTTCTAATAAATTTGAATGACACCAACAAATCCAGAACAGACGCAAATAATTGGAATCAAGTGAAGGAGAAATTTTTTGACGAATGAAAGTCCAAAATATCAAGTACAGATTAATTTGAGTTCATAGGAAAATTGAAGAAGTGAAATGGTGGTGAAGAATAGTGCGGTCACTGTGTCATCTAGGGTTTATTGGGTCCAGATGTGGCTTGGGTCCAGATGTCACAAGCCTTTGGTGGAATCTTTCTCAGCTCCACCAACACAAAAGTAAGGCTGGCCATACATGTTAGTAAGCTGTCATTAAGTTTGATTGACAGCTATTTCTTCTTAGCTCCCTTTAAGCAAAAATCCTCAACTCAGCCGAATGTCAATGTGTTCTCAATGGGTCCGGTGGAGTTTGCATCTGCCAGACATCTCTGAATATCTCCCCTGAGAACAAGAGGATTAGGCCTGTTAAAATCCAACAGCCTGATCCTTCTTTTCCCACGACATCTATTTTTGGTGGACACTCGGGACATCTACATCCACAGATGGTTGGTGGGTCCTGCTGAAATCTCCTAGTCCTGCTGACAATAATTTAATGTGTATGGACACCTTAAAGAAGCACTCCAGACTGTTATTATTATTATTTACCTACTTCCCCATGGAATGGGTTGCAGGAATATGGGTGAAATATTCATAAAAGAAGCCTGACAATCAGATGAGTGATTCAGGCAAAGAAAAAAAGGGTTTTCACTAGACAGCTTCTTTAAAGGGAATGTGTCTCCTTCTTTTTAAACCAAGTTTTTATGTTTAACATAGAATACGTTTTAAAAATGCAATTATCACTCTGGCCTTTAACCCTTTAAGGACACAGGGTTGTTTGTACGTTAATGCTTGACAACTTTTTTCATATTTTCTTTCCCCACCTTCCAAAATTCATAACTTTTTTATTTTTCTGTTGACATAGCTATGTGAGGGCTTATTTTGTGTGTCAAGTTGTACTTTCATTGCGCACCATTTTGGGGTACATATAATGTTTTGATTACCTCTTATTAATGTTTTTGGGGGTCCATGTGAAAAACCCCACAATTCTATAAGAATTTTTTTTTTTTTTTTTTTTTTCAGTGTTCACTCTGCATTAAAAATGACATGGCAGCTTTGTCCGGCGGGTCATTACAATTACGGTGATACAATATATTATATCGGTTTATTATGTTTTACCACTTTTACAAATAAAATGTTACTTTTTAAAAATGAATGATTTACCTGGGGTCACCATATTCTGACGCCTAAAACCTTTTTACTGTTTTGTTGACGGACATATGTCAGGGCTCTTTATTTGTGGGTCAAGTTGTAATTTTTATTGGTACCAATTTTTGGTATGTATGGCTTTTTGATCACTTTTTATTGCTATTTTTTTGGGAAAGCAAGGTAGGTACGAAACCAAAATACGTTATTTTGCGCATTGCGGTATATATATTTTTTACGGCGTTCACCATACGGGATAAATAACGCTAATTTTGGATAGCATTGGGATTTATACACACATGGGGATACCTAACATGTTTGTTTATTTTTTTGTTTACATTATATGTTTTTTAAATATAAAGGTGGGTCTTTTGAACAATTTATTATTTTTTTATATTAAACTTTTTTTTTACTGTCTCACAAGGGGACTTGAACCTGTGATCTCTAATCTCCAGCACATCAAACATGGGTTCCCTACGTGTAATGTGCATAGGCATTCAGGAGGCTCTTGCTCACCCTCCTGGCTTCCATTGCAACCCCTTGGACCCCATGATCTGGAGGGTGCCGATTTTGCCCCTGGAACCCCTGGATGCTGTGATCGCTATTGATTATTAACGCAGCTAAGCTCCAGATGTAATGGCACAGGAGTTATGCCCTTGGCCCACTATACGCTCAGTGGAACTTAAGAGTATGGTGAAGAGTGGGAAGGGGTTAAAGTCTAATGACAAATTGACCTTTGCCAATTCTGTAGTTGTCTTTGCAGCAGTCACATCTTTTACATCACAGACAAGATATACACATAACAATAGAAGTTAACACCTCTATAGATAATATCACATGTTACAGCATCATTGCATCCTACACAGACCATAGATGATGTCATAGCTTATCTACTCTCCTCCTTGAACACAGCATGTCTAGAAAACTCTCCCATAGACTGTAATGAGTTGGCTCCGGACTATCGTTGCCTATGGCCATGACTGTGCTGTAACACAAATGCTGATAGCAGACGAGAGGCTCAGGCAAGATGACAGTCATATAATCCTATACAGAAAATAGAATAAAAAAAAATATCTACAAATAAAAACAGAAAACAAAAAAGTGATATATTTTACTAATTGGTTTTAATGAATAAAGTAAAAAATGGTGATCCATTCCTTTTAAGGTTGGATGGCCTCCATACACACTAGGTAGTTGGCTACTCTCACCGCAATCGAAGAGTTCGGCCGCCAGTAATCTAATGTGTATGGTCAACTTAACAGTTATGGGACAAAAGAAACCAAAGCATGGAAATGCTAATGATTGCGACAAAAGAAAACAAACTGGGACCAGTTAATAAATATGCATCTAAGATAAGGTTAATGAAAAAGGCATCAAATCAAGAAACAAGAGTCACGGCTATTAGCTTCTTCATCTACTGCCCTATCCTTTATATCATTATGTCAACCCACTACAATTTAGCACCAGTGGAGCTCAATTAATTTCAATTGTGACAATTCAAAGGATTGCATAGAACTATATTTTAAATGAGATTCTAAGGGGAAAGTACAATGTTCCTGCTGAGCTTTTTTGTCTTCATTTCCTACCATAGAAACATTTTCCTATGCAAGGAGCTCTTCTACGTACGTAAGTCATAAATGTTAGACGCCACTGAATTCCTGCCTGAAAGAGTTGAACTTTTTATAAATGATGGCCTACCCATAGGTTATGTACATCTATATAAAATATATGGTACATGTATTTTCCGCCTTCCACGAGATGCAAATCCAAATTCAATTTAAACAATCCAATTGGATTCCGGTTCATCCCTCAACGGCAATTTGTTCCAGAGAAATGCATTATAAGGTAAAATTAAATAAACCTGTTCATTACAACAACAGCAGGATATCTGCTAGAAGATGTGGCTGAGAAGAAATGCTCTATATTCTGTCAGAAGCAGGAGGAGAGAGACCTACTGTGCTTTACTGACCTGGAAAGTGCACTGCCTTTTCTTTCAATCTGATCCAGAAGCGTACATTATTTTTAAAAGAGCTCATTGCCAGGAGGATATCAGAGTCGTGTTGATTGTCAAGGTATCTAATTGTGGGGATAGTTGTGATCACCCGCTGTTTAGCTTAGGCCAATGCCCACATGTGCATTGATACTTTTGCTTTCAGACCACTCAGGCACACCGCAGAGTGCAGCATCTCTTCATATCTGACAAGTAAATGGCAAATGGGAAGAGACAGGTGGATCATTATTCTAAACAGCTTTGTACAGTACGCTTCCCCTACTGTTAATTCAGTCATTCCAAATGTGTTATTGACCTTAAGCGTAATGAAGAAGACACATTACTAATATATATATCTATATATATAGATATATATACTGTATATGTTGACAAAAAAAAAAAATAATGCACCTAGAAGTAGTAATGGAATGAAACTTTCTATGTGTGAACGTAATGATGATATATGTAAATGATTACAATATTAGAGCAAAAGGAAAAGTTTATTGGGACTGTACAATTGAACTTTGATACCCTATCATGCTGCCTCTAGCCTGGATAGAAGATGAGATATGGTAGGGCATGGAGGCATACAGTGGTGAAAAAAAGTATTTAGTCAGCCACCAATTGTGCAAGTTCTCCCACTTAAAAAGATGAGGCCGGCCTGTAATTGTCATCATAGGTAGACCTCAACTATGAGAGACAAAATGAGAAAATATATCTAGAAAATCACATTGTCTGATTTTTAAAGAATTTATTTGCAAATTATTTTGGAAAATAAGTATTTGGTCAATAACAAAAGTTCATCTCAATACTTTGTTATATATCCTTTGTTGGCAATAAAAGAGGTCAAACGTTTTCTGTAAGTCTTCACAAGGTTGGCACACACTGTTGCTGGTATGTTGGCCCATTCCTCCATGCAGATCTCCTCTAGAGCAGTGATGTTTTGGGGCTGTCGCTGGGCAATACGGACTTTCAACTCCCTCCAAAGGTTTCCTATGGGGTTGAGATCTGGAGACTGGCTAGGCCACTCCAGGACCTTGAAATGCTTCTTACGAAGCCACTTCTTCATTGCCCTGGCGGTGTGCTTGGGATCATTGTCATGCTGAAAGACCCAGCCACGTTTCATCTTCAATGCCCTTGCTGATGGAAGGAGGTTTGCACTCAAAATCTCACGATACATGGCCCCATTCATTCTTTCATGTACACCGATCAGTTGTCCTGGTCCCTTTTCAGAGAAACAGCCCCAAAGCATGGTGTTACCACCCCCATGCTTCACAGTAGGTATGGTGTTCTTTGGATGCAACTCAGCATTCACTCTCCTCCAAACACGACGTGTTGTGTTTCTACCAAACAGTTCTACTTTGGTTTCATCTGACCATATGACATTCTCCCAATACTCTTCTGGAACATCCAAATGCTCTCTAGCAAACTTCAGACGGGCCCGGATATGTAGTGGCTTAAGCAGGGGGACACGTCTGGCACTGCAGGATCTGAGTCCCTGGCGGCGTAGTGTGTTACTGACGGTAGCCTTTGTTACATTAGTCCCAGCTTTCTGCAGGTCATTCACTAGGTCCCCCCGTGTGGTTCTGGGATTTTTACTCACCGTTCTTTTGATCATTTTAACCCCATGGGGTGAGATCTTGCGCGGAGCCCCTGATCGAGGGAGATTATCAGTGGTCTTGTATGTCTTCCATTTTCTAATTATTGCTCCCACAGTTGATTTCTTCACACCAAGCTGGTTGCCTATTGCAGATTCAGTCTTCCCAGCCTGGTGCAGGTCTACAATTTTGTTTCTGGTGTCCTTCCACAGCTCTTTGGTCTTCACCATAGTGGAGTTTGGAGTGTGACTGTTTGAGGTTGTGGACAGGTGTCTTTTATACTGATAACAATGTCAAACAGGAGCCATTACTACAGGTAATGAGTGGAGGACAGAGGAGCCTCTTAAAGAAGAAGTTACAGGTCTGTGAGAGACAGAAATCTTGCTTGTTTGTAGGTGACCAAATACTTATTTTCCACCATAATTTGCAAATAAATTCTTTAAAAATCAGACAATGTGATTTTCTAGATATGTTTTCTCATTTTGTCTCTCATAGTTGAGGTCTACCTATGATGACAATTACAGGCCGGCCTCATCTTTTTAAGTGGGAGAACTTGCATAATTGGTGGCTGACTAAATACTTTTTTTTCCCCACTGTACATGTACTGTATTGTATCTTGCAGCACACTTGCCCACAGATATTGCAGCTAGGCCTGTAGATCCTGCACACTCATCCCAGCAGGTCTGCTTATGACATGTTTTTATTGCTGTTTGTATGTTTCTGTGTGCTGTGACATACTCTTATTTATCTCATACACTACTGGTGTGTTGTGTGTACCTTAGGAGTGTCTTGAGTCTGGTGTTCAGTACAACACCATTCTGCACATTTTTTGGACACTCTTTGGTATTGATATGCAGTCTGTCTAGGAGATTTTAGGAATCTCCTTGATTGTCTTCTGTGATTTTTTTTGTGCATGCTGAGTTTTGCAGCAAACTGACATTTCTATCTTATTTTCATCTTAATTATTTATTTTATCTACAGTATTTATTTTATATATTTATTTATAAAGCGCTGTACAAAAAATGTCATCACTCAGTCCTGTTAGGGTTAACAATTAACACATTAACCTATAATGTACAATGTGGTGTAAAAGTTTTAGTCAAGTGTGAAACACTGCTGAACGTAAGAATGCTTTCAAAAAGAGAAGTGATAAAAGGAGCCTGTTTCCACCATAGATTGACCCCCATCTTGTGCAGGTTGAAGTAATTCTTTTTTCCATTGTCACCCCTCTGTAATGATTCTGTTGTAGCAAAGTGAAGTTATAAATGTATTAAAGCATAAAAAGTCATATGCAAATTACCCTATGTAGTCACAGGGGGCGGGGATCAGCTTCAGTCTAGTCACGCTGTCTCCTTATTAATCATACTTCCTGGGCATGACTGACATCTTCACATCTTCTAAATGAGTGAGGGGACTATGAGGAAGATGCCAGTCAGAGAGAGCCAGGAGATGTGATTAGTAAGGAGACAGTGTGACTAGGGTGAGCCTCCTCCCCGACCACTGTGACTACTTAGGGTTATTTGCATATGACATTTTAAGCTTTAAAAATTTAGATTTTCATTATGCTGCAAAAAAAAGATTAAGGAGGGGCAACGGTCACATGTGGGGAGGATTTCCGCCAGAAGTAAACAGAGGAGCAGCAGGACCAGACAGTGCTGGGAGGAACTAGAGCACTGGGGACAAGTGGGTATTGTAGTATTGTTTTTTTTACCTTCCTGGCCTAAAGTTAAAAAACAAATAAAAATTATGCTGTACAACCCCTTTAAATCTAACACTGTTATCCCGAGATACTCCACTTTTTATCCCACCCACTCATTGGAGAGAGATTGCAACAATTTTTGTGACTGTTATAAAGTCACATTTGATAATTCTGGTGCACAGAAAGCTAGACAGGGTAGCCATGCCTTTTTTTCCACCCACTTTTCAAAACTGAAGTGAGTGGTGTAAAAATGCAAAGAGTCACAAAATGTTTGTACAAATGTGCTCAAAAAGTCACAATGTCCTTATTTTGTGACTTTTTACACCAAAGTTCTGTAATACAGGACTTGATCAATTCTCTGTGAGCTTTATAGGAGAGATAATCAAGTAAGTCTCTGTAAAGAGTCCAAGTCTGCCATCAGTGGTTGGCTCAGCTCTTCGTAACAACGGCATAAATAAAATACATAATAAAATAAATAAATAAAATACTAACAGAAAAAATATGGATGAAACAAATCCAAAGAACTAAAAACAGCTATCAATATGTATTCTTGGTGGAATCTCATTGTGTATCCATTCATTCTGTAAGATATTTACTTTCCAGTGGTAAAGTGGAATGATAATGGGAGGGCTTGGGAATTGCATAATTTGGGGAAATGCATAATACAGTATGTGGTAGTTACAATATGTATTTGGTCATCATTATTTTAAAATGTTATCAACTAAAAATTAAAAGTATATAATTAATATAATCCCTGCTTTATTTTATAATTCTGACAATTTGGCTACATGCACACGAACATTGTAAAAAACTGCCCTAAAAAATGGATGCAAAGTCTGTATTTTTTACGTCTCTTTCACATCAGTAGGGCAATGGAAATGGATTGTCAAAAAACAGACATGTCACAGGGTAAGAGAATTCATCAATCCCTCTACGCCGGGCCCCTTTCCAATAGAAGGTGTTTGCCTGAAGTGGCTCGATGATCTTGGGAGCATATTATACAGTCTGGGGCTACTATGGAGCATTATATTGGGGGGGGGGCCCATTTGGGAGCATATTATATTGTGTGGGGCTACTGTGAAGCATTATACTGGAGGGGACACTGTGGGGAGCCTATTAGATTGTGGAGTGCTCTGGGGAGCATTATACTATGTGGGACTGCTGGCGAGTATATTATGCTGTATAGGGACACTGTGGACCATTATACTGGAGGGCAATCTGAGGAGTATATTATACTGTGTGGGGGATACTGTGGAGAATTATACTGTGTTGGGGAGTGGGCGCTGGGAAGCATATTATACTGTGTGGGGCCACTGGGGAACCTATTATACTGGGGGGCATTGTGGGGAACCTATTATACTGTGTGGGGCTGCTGGGGAGTATATTATACTGTGTGGGGCAACTGTGGAGCATTATACTGGGGGCACTGTAGGGAGCCAATTATACTTTGTGGGGCTGCTTGGGAGCGTATCATACTATGTGGGGCTACTGTAAAGCATATTATATCGTGTGGGTCTTCTCAGGAGCATATTATACTGTGTGGGGTCACTGTGCAGTATTATACTGTCTGGGGGCTCTGAGGAGTATATTTTACTGTGTGTGGGCCACTGGGAGCATATTATACTGTGTGCAGGCCATGGGACTATTGGGGCCTGCACAGTACTATAAGAGATGACCGTACTGGGAAAATACTCGTAATGCTGGATAGTCAGCACATATGCAAGATGTCAGTGAAGGAGCCGTGGTGTAGGCTATTAGCAAGAAGCTGTTGTGTGAGTCCCCAGAACAAGTTCCACTGGTGGGCCCTAGTTCCTTCAGTCCGACACTGGTTATAATGGAAATCTACACCACTTCCTAATTGGCATAAATTTCCATTCTGACACCGGAGCCTCTTAATAATTCAGGTGCATCCAATGCCAGTAAGGGACTTGACTAAAACTGGCACACAGAATGCCAGTTTTAATAAATTTACCCCCCCCCTTCTCCTATGCTAGAGAATTTTGCAACGCTATACGCACAAAGTGGAAGTAAACTTGTGCTAATTTTTTCCTACCACCATCCAAAAAGAATAATGAGGTTTTCCGTCATTCTAGTGAATTCTTTACAGAAAATGGTGGGTGGTTAATGGGGGCCCAGCTTAAAAGAGTTAACACTGTGGGAAGTTAAACTTAATACATCTGTAGGTCACTGCAGATGACAAAATTTGGAGGGACAGTGAAAACTACAATTTAAGAATATCAAAGTTTCTGAAAGCAAAAAATTTAGGCGTGGGTCTTTGAGACAATTTTTTCTTTTTGTTGGATTAGTAGTATGGGAGAAAGCAAAACAAAATAATAATAATTCATAAAATCCACTTGGTACGATATTTGGAATAATTCCCTTAAGAATCCATCAAGTAAAAATCAACATCCGCTATAATTCTCTTTCCTTGAGCACTTGTGCAGCTCTTTATCAGATCGACAATTCATTTTTGACAGGAAAACGAATCTTCAATATTCTGAGTTCCGCAGGAATTTTAATATTAAACATTATCCAGTACTAATATTGTAACTGGTCAAAATGTGCCAAATGAAAAAGGACTATAACCCCTAGTATTAACCTACTTCAATGAAATTACCAGCAAATGCGTAAAGAGGATTATAAGAATAAACTTGTCACAAAAGGAAAAAAAAATCTATTATTGTTTTATTGTTTATCCTAACTTTCTTATCTTTCCCAGTGTAAGTTCACACTGAGTTTTTTTCAGGCAGATTTTTAAGACAGAACCCTCCTCAAAATCTGCCTTATAAAAATGCCTTCCAACTCTCCCATTCACTTCAATGGGAGACAATTAAAATGTAAACATTTTTGTAAATATAAATATTTGAAACATTTGCAGAGTTTTAAAGATTCTCTCTAACCAACTTAGTGGTGACATCTGTTGTCTTCATCGTTTGCCACTGGATACATGAATGCAGGAATTTTCTATGGTCTTGGACTTGTCATAAACCCAGCCACGATGTTCTTATTATGGCCAGGTTATCTTCTCATACATATAGTGTCCCTGTCTTCACAATGACATCACTGCCTTGCGTCTTCCGTGCCAGGATGCACACGTCCTGGTACTTTCTAATAAGCAGTGGCAGTGGCAAGTGGAGGCTCCTCCTTGGGGGATCGGAGGTAGGTAAACATAATGTTTACCTTTTTTTTTTTACACACTTTGGAGAGGGGGGGTAATACATATAAAAAAGCCTATTGGGGGCATTCCAAATGTAGCAACATAAGAAGCCATAAATAATATAAGGGATTTTAAGGCACTTTAATAAAAGGGCATATAACTAAGAAAGAGAGGTCAGTAGGGGCTGAATGAATATAAGGGGCAATAACAATATAAAGGGGCATTAGGGCAGTAATAAAGGGGTTTTATTATTAAATTTATATTAAAGTATACTTGTAAGTACCGGTAAACTTTATTATTCCTCGGATAACCCCCTTAAAGGGGTTGTCCAGGAATTGTTCAATTTGCAGAGGCGACCGGGGAAGGTGAAACATAAAAAAGAATACTCACTTGTTCCCGGCACTCTGATGTCTGCTGCTGTCTGTTTGGGCACATACCATGCCGATATAAGTCCTTCACCGCACATGGCTGGAAAGGGCTCGGTGATGTCACTCATATGCATCATTGGGTTCTTTCCTGCCACTGCTGAGGCCACTGATTGACCTCAGCAGTCACATGCAGCACAGGACTTACAGTGGGGAAGGCACAGCACGTTTCTGAACAGACAGCGGTGGCAGACACCAGAGCACTTGGGACAGCCAAGTATGATTTTTTATGTTTCACTTAACCCAGCATCCTCTGTGATTTGTCCAATTTCTGGACAACCCCTTTCATACAAAGGTGTTATTAATAGGTATTATTATTACAAGAGGGGCATTTATGTAAGACGGCATAATTTATACAAGGAGACATATGGGAGTGTCATTAATAATTGGGGAATTGGGCAATATTAATTTTAAGTGGCACTCGAGGTACTAAAAAGGCATACGGGGGGTATTACTCATTTCTAGGGAATTTTTATATCATATATTTTATAATAGGAGGTAGCCGCAGGATGGAGATTTTATGTAGGTGAGAACAATGTGGGTCAGGTGCCTGAAAAAGTGAGGAGCTAAAGATGTCTGTGTTACAAACTTAACAGAGACAAGTCACAACTGGAAGAAGTGGTCATGGCGGTCCAAAGGGAAGAGAAGGGAAATGTGAACGATTAGTCAAGAGACATCACCTGTAAGTCTTAACATTTTTCCTGTACTGTATTTACCTAAATGGTCTTCACAGACATGTGTAGAGCCACTATCTCCCACTATATTGTCACCATATAGTGATAATATCGGTATACTAGAGTTGGGGGTGCACTTATACATGTTTGCCCTCCCCTGTGCCGAACCCCTAGGTACACCTATACTGGTACTGAAGGTAAACCCTCTCAATACAAAAAAATACAAGAAAATTTGTGCAATCTATACATACAAAAATTCTAAAATTTATTCAAATTATTACCAAAGCTTTCCTCGACAGTTGCCCAAAAATGCAAGACATGTCCTTAATAACTGGTACTTTCTCGTCATATCCAAGGTATGGTAGATTTTCTCTCCTCTTCCATTACCACTGCTTATGTTGCACTGTCTACAATGACAGCAGTCTCTAAATTGTCATTGTCACTTTGCCCTAGTTCCAAATGTGTTTTCTCTGAAACTGAAATGTAGTAGGATATTCATTACAAAAATCTATGCCAAATGACATATGGGTCACTGTCAAATAAGAAGGATTTTGCAAATGTAGAGGTGTGTAAGTTCTGGGAAGCTATAGCTAGATAACATAATTTGCCAGGATCAATTCAAGTGACCCAGTGAGACAGAGACACAGATGTCTTCATTGACTAAGTGAGAGCTATGCCAATGATAGTCTCAAATTGCTTTGCTTTTTTAAAAACATTTTATACAATTTTTTTAAAGCCAGTTGGCAAATGTGACACTTTATGCCTGACAATATGTTAAGTGACACATGGCATTTAATGATATTATTGAATATGCATAAACTATAACTTTACTACAAAATCATTAGTAAAAGTTGTCATGATTAATAGGAAATTTCCAGATAAAAAAAACTTAAAATTCAATTTGGCCTGAACTAGTATCCATTTATCAGTTCTTAAATTTTTTACCTATTTAAGATCATGTGGTCTGAAGATATCAGAAGTGTTCTGGTTAGAAATGAGTGAACCTGTTTGGATTGAGCTGGATTTGACCAGAATTTTAAAGAAAAGTTTCCGGTTTGACCTAAACATGAAATTATGGGAGTTCGTCATCCATGAACCAAAAGGGAAATTATTATACTCTGGAGTCTCTTCCCTTACCTCTCCAGGGCATCCTGGAATCTGGCACTCCTACAGAGTCTTCTTCCAGCCTCCTGGGTAGCGTCATGTCTCCTGGGGTCACCACTGAGGTCTGCGACTGGGCCTCAGCTGTCATATGGAGTGCGATGACATCATGATTCTCAAATGCAAGTGTCATGCATCAGCACACCCCATGTGACCACTGAGGCCCATCACATAGGGGGCCAGAAGAGGACCCTGAGGGAGCACTGGACACCGTGATAGGTGAGGGAAACTGAGTATATCTATTTTTTATAATTTCATATCTCCCTTGGGCCTTCATTTTTTATACTCTAGAGTCTGAAGACACCCCAGAGTGTAATAATTTCACTTCTGGTTTGTGACAAACTTATCTGACCTGAAACAAATTTTTAGGATGAACCACATAAAATGAAACATATCTCCATAGGTTCTCCCATCTCTACTCCAGCTCTGCTTGCTTCAGATCATGAAAACCATGAAATAACATTTGTGATATGGAAATCATAAAAATACCCAAGGGCCACATCACTTTGCAGTGTTGTCAAACATCTTTAGAGCTGCTGAGACTTCCATGGCATCTATCGTCTCAATGATAGACTACTGCATCTGATATCTCATCCATTGATGAACTCTGCCTTATGAAAGAACATGACTGTATTTTAAATATTTCTATGCAGAGCCCTTTAATTCCTTCCCCGATAAAATTTTACACTGGCACAACAATGTAAGGCTGTGTTCACACCACCATCATGGCTTCTGTTATACAGTAAATAGGAATCGTGACACAGTGCCAAATCTATCATAAATCAAACTCAATAGAGCCAAGGAATGATATTCCATCATGGTTTCCATCCATGCCGTGGTGGCCCTCATATTGATGAGAAGACTACCTGCGTTGCTATGCTTCATGGCAGATCTAGTGGAACTGCCTATGGAGGCTCAGAGCAATGGGGCAGATAAAGAAATATGTACTAGGATTCTGGCATAATTTGCATAAAAAAACTGGTGTACATGCTTTGCGCCTCATTTTGTATGTGTTTTAGACACTTTGCTGTCTAAACAGTTTGTCATGTAGGTGGGGCTTGTTGAAAGGAGTGTATGGCTTTATATGCTAAACTGTCAGCCACAAATTGTGCCGAAATTTCTGAAGTCGCGTCAACATTTTGGCCATTGCGCCAAGTTGTTGCACCAAAGTGTTGTTTGAAACTAAGCCAACTAATGAGTGGTGTAAAATTAGACTAGACTAACAGAAAAATCTGTTTAAGCAGTTTAACCTTTCACCACCTCCACCAATTCAAGTTCTTAGCATCTGTTAATTGTCACTGCTCCACTGATTCTACCACAGTTGAAATTATCTTTCTAGCCCCCACCATTCCTAAGCAACAAGTGCAGTTAGTTTTGATGCCTGATGTGCTATTTAAGCTCTGCAATGTCAGGTGGGCAGTGTCAATAAAGGGGTGTGTGATTCAGAGGTCCAATCAGAGGCAGCCAGTGTCAGAGCTCAGAATCACATTTTTTGTCTGCTCCTGCCTGACACTGCCCTCCTGAGTACAGAGACTTAATAACATATCAAGCACCAAAACTAAGAGCATTGATTGCTCAGGAATGGTGGGGACTAGAGAAAAAAATTCCACCTGTGCCAGAATCAGTGGAGCAGAACCTATTAAATGATGTAAAGAGCTGGGCTTGTTCGAAGTGGTAAAAGGTCCTCTTTAAGATTCTCTGATCTAAATTTGCATTGTCTAAAAGTTAGTTTGGTGTAGATTTATGAAAATTGCCATCCTCTGAGCACACCCAGATTTCTGGTGTAAATCATTATAAATTTTGCACGACTGTATGAATGGACCTAGTCAGCAGGGAGTCTTGAGCCGCAAACTTCGTGGCTGAATCAGCTGCAGAATCCACAGCAAGATGGAGCAGGATGCCCTGAATGGGGGATGAAATCTGCTTCAAAATCAATGTCAGATTCCGCCATGTAAACGGGCCCAATACTGTTAACAGTGCAATGAACGCTTTCATCTGTATTTATAAAAGTGCTCATTGCAGAAACTGAGTGGGCCCCTCACAAACACTGTAAATATAATACATATACAATATATATATATATATATATATATATACTGTGTGTGTACAGTGAGTACGGAAAGTATTCAGACCCCTTTAAATTTTTCACTCTTTGTTTCATTGCAGCCATTTGCTAAAAGGAAAAAACTTCATTTTATTTCTCATTAATGTACACTCAGCACCCCATCTTGACAGAAAAAAACAGAAATGTAGATATTTTTGCAAATTTATTAAAAAAGAAAAACTGAAATATCACATGGTCATAAGTATTCAGACCCTTTGCTCAGTATTGAGTAGAAGCCCCTTCCTTTTGAGCTAGTACAGCCATGAGTCTTGGGAATGATGCAATTTTTTCACATCTGGATTTGGGGATCCTCTGCCATTCTTCCTTGCAGATCCTCTCTAGTTCCATCAGGTTGGATGGTGAATGTTGGTGGACAGCCATTTTCAGGTCTCTCCAGAGATGCTCAATTGGGTTGAGGTCAGGGCTCTGGCTGGGCCAGTCAAGAATGGTCACAGAGTTGTTCCGAAGCCACTCCTTTGTTATTTTAGCTGTGTGCTTAGGGTCATTGTCTTGTTGGAAGGTGAACCTTCGGCCCAGTCTGAGGTCCAGAGCACTCTGGAAGAGGTTTTCTTCCAGGATATCTCTGTACTTGGCTGCATTCATCTTTCCTTCAATTGCAACCAGTCATCCTGTCCCTGCAGCTGAAAAACACCCCCATAGCATGATGCTGCCACCACCAAGTTTCACTGTTGGGATTGTATTGGGCAGGTGATGAGCAGTGCCTGGTTTTCTCCACACCGCTTAGAATTAACGCCAAAAAGTTCAATCTTCGTCTCATCGGACGAGAGAATCTTATTTCTCATAGTATGGGAGTCCTTCATGTGTTTTTTGGCAAACTCTATACGGGCTTTCGTATGTCTTGCACTGAGGAGAGGCTTCCTTCGGGCCACTCTGCCATAAAGCCCTGACTGGTGGAGGGCTGCAGTGATAGTTGACTTTGTGGAACTTTCTCCCATCTCCCTACTGCATCTCTGGAGCTCAGCCACAGTGATCTTTGGGTTCTTCTTTACCTCTCTCACCAAGGCTCTTCTCCCACGATTGCTCAGTTTGGTTGGACGGCCAGGTCTAGGAAGATTTCTGGTTGTCCCAAACTTCTTCCATTTAAGGATTATGGAGGCCACTGTGCTCTTAGGAACCTTGAGTGCTGCAGAAATTCTTTTGTAACCTTGGCCAGATCTGTGCCTTGCCACAATTCTGTCTCTGAGCTCTTTGGGCAGTTCCTTTGACCTCATGATTCTCATTTGCTCTGACATGCACTGTGAGCTGTGAGGTCTTATATAGACAGGTGTGTGCCTTTCCTAATCAAGTCCAATCAGTTTAAATAAACACAGCTGGACTCCAATGAAGGAGTAGAACCATCTCAAGGAGGATCAGAAGGAAATGGATAGCATGTGAGTTAAATATGAGTGTCACAGCAAAGGGTCTGAATACTTATGACCATGTGATATTTCAGCTTTTCTTTTTTAATAAATTTGCAAAAATATCTACATTTCTGTTTTTTTCTGTCAAGATGGGGTGCTGAGTATACATTAATGAGAAATAAAATGAACTTTTTTGCTTTTAGCAAATGGCTACAATGAAACAAAGAGTGAAAAATTTACAGGGGTCTGAATACTTTCCTTACCCACTATATATATTGTGACAATTTGGGGGAAATTAGCCTCAAAGGCGGCAGCCTCCTGGGCTCCACAGAGGTGTTGGTGGTACTGGGTACCAAACAAGCAGCATATCAGGCCGTGATAATTCAAAATAAATGGCTTTATTCAGCTTACAAATGGAACAGGAACAAAAATAACAAACAGCCTAGCCCACACATAGGGCACTACCCTACGACTTGAGCCCTGACTAACCTCTGGGGCAAGAAGTTCTACTGAGGCGTCTCCTCAGCAGTCTGGCTCACTCTTAGCTCAACAAAGTCTTCTTTGGAACCCAGTCCTCTTGGGACAGACCACCTGTCTGTCTCCCACTGGTTCCAGCATCTACCTGCTCCCTGCAGGTCTTCTCAGCAGCTCTCTCTTGCTGCGTACACTCCCTCTGGAGTTGGGCCCCACCTATGGGTGTGGCTGAGGACCTTTTTAAGCCTGACTTTGGGTCGCTCACCAGCGTCCTCTAGGTTCACACTCTCACATACCCACAAAGTCGGACACGCAGGACTTCGTGTCCGACGAAAATAAAAGGATTCGCAGCGCAGAGGGTGTAAGCGCACACCCGCGCATTGCTTTAAAAACCCATTCAAATGAATGGGTTTTTAACCAATGCGTCGCTGACTGGTCTGTATCCGATGCCAATCCAGTTCGCCGAGATTTTCACTGGATTGGCAACGGACGGATAGCAAGCGCAGGTGTGAACCCACCCTAACCATCTCTTACTTCTGCATGCAAATGACGACTGCTCAGTCTCTGCATTAGAATCTCTACCATGGTTACTTCCATTAGTTAGGGACATAGCAACATTGTATCTCAGCCTCTTCTTGTTGCTATTAGCATCAGGTGGTAAAACAATTTCTGCCTCTTCTCTTCTTTTTGGGTTGACTGTAATACTTCCTGACTCCCTCTTCACAGATAACATGGAGTCATTATTCACCATTTGTCCACCAGACATTTGACTAGAGACAGGCACAGAAACACCTTTATCCACAATGGCTTCAGACACTTTATTTGTTGTTGCAATATACCCATGGTCAGTCTTCTTACGGACTCTTGTTCCACACTTTTGACGACCCTTCACCTTATTTACCATCTCACAGCCCTCGAAGCTCTGGACCTCATTGGTTTGAAGCTGGACACACTCTGTCACAGACAGTGTGTGATCAATCACAGTCTCTTCTTCTGTTGGACCTTCTTTGGCCTCCTTATATTTTGCAGGAAGTCCACCTTTAGCAGCATCTTCCTGGGGAACTATACCATCCACTTGACGTTTTCCAGAATCACGTGGTTCCATCATAATCTGATCACTGGTATCAACATCAGTGGACAGGCCACTCATGTCTGTCTGACTTAATGGTTCTCCTTTCTCTGCCTCTATTCCGGCAGCTTTCTCCAATTCTAACGCCTTCTGTAGCACACAAATCTCTGATTCCAGCTCCAGAACTTTCTTTACTGCCACATTTTTCTGCACAGCCTCCATCTCAGTTTTTACTATTGCCACTTGCAGATCTTCCTCCTGTTTGTCCACTTGCAGTTTTAGTTGAGCAGCAAGCATTTTTAGATCTACAATCTGAGCAGATAAATTACACATGTTTTCCTCAAACTGAATCCTCATGTCTTCTATCTGGAGGTCCAATTCTATCTTGGCCTTTTCCATCTTATCATAAGCATTGGCTTTGTCCTCATACAATATCTGCACAGATTCCAGGTTTTTCTCAACTTCTTTGTGACTCTCCTGTAAGGTTTGTAAATTCTGAGCATGGACAGACGACATCTCCATCAATTCTTTGTCTTTATTTTGTACCAAAACAGACAATTTCTCATTATCTTTACAAGATCCTGACAGCGCCCTCTCCAGGCTACATATTCTAGCTTTGAGTTCCATTTATCTTTGTTCCAGAACTCCAGTTCTGCTCTGCCATTCCTTCACTTCTTGGTTTAGTTTTGCTCTGACTGCAATGTCTGTACTACAGATTCTAAATCACTCTCTCGGTCAGACACCTCCTTTCTCAGCTCTGCAACTTCATTTTCTTTATCAGTTAATGCAGCTGAAAGTTTTTCACACTTCCTGACTTGGTTATCCAAACATTCTGACTGACACTGCAAAAATTCACTTCTCTCACGTTTAGCAGTTTCAAGGTCATCTCTTAATTTTTCAATGACACTCTCTTTGGCAATGAAGTCTTGGACATGCTGATCCTTTAAATCCTGCAATTGCTTCTCAAGCACTTGCTTTTGCTCTACACTCTGTAGAACTTTATTAGATAGAGCGCATTTCATTTCAGCAAACTCCTTCTTAGTGACACAGTCCATTCCAGGCAAACCCAGCACCACATTTTCACAATGACTAGGATATGAACTCTTCATAGAGTCAAGCTCTTTCTTTAACTTAAGGTTCTCCTTTTCTGATACCTCAAGTTGCCATTTCCAATCAGATATTTCATCCTCATAAATGAACCTGATGGTTTTAATCTCATCTTGAAGCGGCTGCAC
Source organism: Leptodactylus fallax (assembly GCA_947044405.1). NCBI lineage: Eukaryota > Metazoa > Chordata > Amphibia > Anura > Leptodactylidae > Leptodactylus > Leptodactylus fallax. The sequence goes on from CAMRHE010000085.1 coordinate 5,332,940, forward strand.
CATAATATTTTCTTCTTTGGCGCTTTGATGCACTCCAGTATGAGACATACAGTCAGCAGGGACATATTCAATCATAGAACAGAGGTGCTTCAGAAAAACTAAGTCACCCTCATGCAATCCATTATCTTTACTTGCACTCCACAGGCTCTGTTCCGGGTTTTGTGTCTCTCTGCCTTGAGACTGCTGCACTAATAAACCTGTGCACAGCTTTTCTGCTTTCTTACAAACTGAAATTTTCTTTTTCTTGCCCATGGTTCAATAACAAGATTACAAAATATTCCACAGAAACCTTGGGTTCAACCACCAGCAACTTTTTACTATCTTCTGCAGTCACGTATATTCACCAAACAGTTAACTTATGTGGCACTACAACAACCAGCATTTTCTTCTGTCTTCCACAGAAAACACAAACATGGCACTATAGTCTTTCACATAGACTGTTTGCAATATCCAGCTTCTACACACATTGCTTACTTTCTTGCCATCAGCAAGCACTTTACAGACTTCTGTGCTACAGTATACACAAAGTCCATTCCCTGGATTCCTCTTCCAGAGTTTTGCTTTCACCAGTTTTGCATTTTGTAGTTCCACTCACCCCTCCTGGGTTTCTCACTTGAAATCACAGACTTCTTCCAGCTGTAGGCCACAATGCACATTTAGCAGTACTGCAGTTACCAAAAACTTGTCTTCCAGGACTTGCGTGGATCTCTTTATGCCCGAATCCGAAGCACCATATGTGACAATTTGGGGGAAATTAGCCTCAAAGGCGGCAGCCTCCTGGACTCCACAGAGGTGTTGGTGGTACTGGGTGCCAAACAAGCAGCATATCAGGCCGTGGTAATCCAAAATAAATGTTTTTATTCAGTTTACAAATGGAACAGGAACAAAAATAACAGCCTAGCCCACACATAGGGCACTACACTACGATTTGAGCCCTGACAAACCTCTGGAGCAAGAAGTTCTACTGAGGCGTCTCCTCAGCAGTCTGGCTCACTCTTAGCTCAAAAAAGTCCTCTTTGGAACCCAGTCCTCTTGGGACAGTCCACCTGTCTGTCTCCCACTGGTTCCAGCATCTACCTGCTCCCTGCAGGTCTTCTCAGCAGCTCTCTCCTGCTGCGTACACTCCCCTCTAGAGTTGGGCCCCACCTATGGGTGTGGCTGAGGACCTTTTTAAGCCTGGCTTTGGGTAGCTCACCAGCGTCCTCTAGGTTCACACTCTCACTATATATATATATATATATATATATATATATATACAGTACAGACCAAAAGTTTGGACACACCTTCTCATTCCAAGAGTTTTCTGTATTTTCATGACTATAAAAATTGTAGATTCACACTGAAGGCATCAAAACTATGAATTAACACATGTGGAATTATATACTTAACAAAGAAGTGTACAACAACTGAAAATATGTCTTATATTCTAGGTTCTTCAAAGTAGCCACCTTTTGCTTTGATTACTGCTTTGCACACTCTTGGCATTCTCTTGATGAGCTTCAAGAGGTAGTCACCTGAAATGGTCTTCCAACAGTCTTGAAGGAGTTCCCAGAGATGCTTAGCACTTGTTGGCCCTTTTGCCTTCACTCTGCGGTCCAGCTCACCCCAAACCATCTCAATTGGGTTCAGGTCTGGTGACTGTGGAGGCCAGGTCATCTGGCGTAGCACCCCATCACTCTCCCTCTTGGACAAATAGCCCTTACACAGTCTGGAGGTGTGTTTGGGGTCATTGTCCTGTTGAAAAATAAATGATGGTCCAACTAAACGCAAACCGAATGGAATAGCATGCCGCTGCAAGATGCTGTGGTTTCCATGCTGGTTCAGTATTCCTTCAATTTTGAATAAATCCCCAACAGTGTCACCAGCAAAGCACCCCCACACCATCACACCTCCTCCTCCATGCTTCACGGTGGGAACCAGGCATGTAGAGTCCATTCGTTCACCTTTTCTGCGTTGCACAAAGACACGGTGGTTGGAAGCAAAGATCTCAAATTTGGACTCATCAGACCAAAGCACAGATTTCCACAGGTCTAATGTCCATTTCTTGTGTTCTTTAGCCCAAACAAGTCTCTTCTGCTTGTTGCCTGTCCTTAGCAGTGGTTTCCTAGAAGCTATTTTCCATGAAGGCCTGCTGCACACAGTCTTCTCTTAACAGTTGTTGTAGAGATGTGTCTGCTGCTAGAACTCTGTGTGGCATTGACCTGGTCTCAAATCTGAGCTGCTGTCAACCTGCGATTTCTGAGGTTGGTGACACGGATGAACTTATCCTCCGCAGCAGAGGTGACTCTTGGTCTTCCTTTCCTGGGGCGGTCCTCATGTGAGCCAGTTTCTTTGTAGCGCTTGATGGTTTTGGCCACTGCACTTGGGGACACTTTCAAAGTTTTCCCAATTTTTCGGACTGACTGACCTTCATTTCTTAAAGTAATGATGGCCATTCGTTTTTCTTTACTTAGCTGCTTTTTTCTTGCCATAATACAAATTCTAACACTCCATTCAGTAGGACTATCAGCTGTGTATCCACCTGACTTCTGAACAACACAACTGATGGTCCCAACCCCATTTATAAGGCAAGAAATCCCACTTATTAAACCTGACGGCACACCTGTGACGTGAAAACCATTTCAGGTGACTACCTCTTAAAGCTCATCAAGAGAATGCCAAGAGTGTGCAAAGCAGTAATCAAAGCAAAAGGTGTCTACTTTGAAGAACCTAGAATATAAGACATATTTTCAGTTGTTTCACACTTTTTTGTTAAGTATATAATTCCACATGTGTTAATTCATAGTTTTGATGCCTTCAGTGTGAATCTACAATTTTTATAGTCATGAAAATACAGAAAACTCTTGGAATGAGAAGGTGTGTCCAAACTTTTGGTCTGTACTGTATATATATATATATATATATATATATATATATATATATACACAAACAGAAAACAGAACATGGACCTGGAGCCCAGTCAGGGATTGATTACTCTGGGTTACACTCAGTCTGTCATCCCCTACAGTATAAGACTGCAGGAAAAAGAGGATGCTGTCAGTCTTTGGGGACACCTTTAGTTTTAAAGTAAGACTCAGTGGGGGAAAGTGGGAGAGGCAAAGTCTGGCAGTCAGCTGATGCTTGTATGCTAGAAAACTGTCAAACAAGGCATAATAAATCTACCCCAATGTCCAGAATTTTTGCCGCATTGTCTGATGCAGTTTTGCATATTAAGCTTTGCTACCTTTTCAACAAACCTGACTCATCTGTCGTATGAGGTACTGAAACTGCTAGGAAGTGTCTAAAACACATAGAAAATCAGCTGTAAAACATGTATGCCCCTTTATTGGTGCAAATTATGCTAGAATTCTGCTGCGTTTTTACTAGTGTATCTGCTCCAGTGTCTCTGACGGTAGCGTCTCGCACAACTTATATGCAGGATTTTTCTAGTGAGCTGATCTACGGTAGTTTCATTCTGTCTCTTCACTATACTTATGAGCCTCATCTAAAAGTGAAAGATGATTTTAATATTTTTCAGTAATTTTATTTATGCATAATGTGTACCTTTATTAAATTTTCGTGACATTCAATTTGCAATTTCTTAATCTACCTTTATTAGCAGAAATTTTCAGGTGTCAGAGGAGCATTTTGAACCTATAGCATAACAAATGTGGGAATATTGGCACTAACCAGCTGTATAGTGGCTATTATTTTATTAAATGAACCAAATTCAGGGAAATGTATTTCCCATGATGGGGTTTATTTGTTTTTCTGTTACTTCTTGCAGAATTTTGGTAATAAAACTTATCATGAAAGACAAAAATAAATATTTTTGAAAGGAGATGTTGGCTTTGAATAGTCCATTTTTGTTAGAATATTTTAGTAACTATAAGGTGATCCTAGGGAGCCTGACTTATAGGACTCTTAATAATTAGCTGCAGTTGGTCGGCAGAATCTTGCAGCAAGTCTATTCCTCTACCTGAGGGGATGGATGTCTAGTATTGTAGTATTCTATCTGCACACAGATAAGGCTTAGATAATAGACATTCACCCACCTCATCGATTGTAGATGTGTCAGTCTATGCAGTCTCCACCATCTACCATGTCTGCATCCTGCAGTGAACCATTGCTTCTCCTAATAACAGGTAAATGTGGCCTTTTTCAGTGATATGAGTTACAATAATGTCCCATTGTAATTTTTTATAGGATGCTTGATGTGCATTGTGAGCTTGTGTATTTTGGCCAAAATATATACTAATATCTTATGGTTATTAACTCATTGGTGCAGGATGCAGAAAGGTTGTGTCAATATTGGTTGAGTTAAATGGGGTGCTGGTACTAGTGGGGTGTACATATATAGGTGTTGGACACTGATATAATAGTAGTAGTGCCACTAATAGGCTGTAAAACCCCTTATATATGCCTTATCTGTGTGCATTTGGAATACTAGGCATTCATTCTCCTGATGGATTGCAGGTGTATAGATGGTTGCATTAGTATACTGTACCTGTGCAGTCTCCATGATGTATCACTGGGTCTGTCTGCATCCTGCTGTTTCTAATAAAGTGGCCATTCAGCATTAGATGTTAGCCAATCCCACTAAAGTTGACAGGTTTGGTTGAGATTCATTTAATGCAAGCCTTCTCAAACTGGCATCATCAGTCTGTAGAGCCACTGTGCTAAACACTTAATTCCCTCACAAGTGGAAACCAGGGATATAACTAGGAATTATGGGCCCCATAGTAAGATTTTGACTAGGCCACCACTCTTGGTCCCCACATGGTATAATGCACCTTTACCTGGCCTCCGCACAGTATAACACCCCCGACACAATATCATGCCCCCTATACTGACCCCACATACAGTATTTTGCCTCTTTTACTGGCCCCCACTGAGCAATTTCCTCCTTTACTGCCCCCCCCAACACAGTATACTGCCCCTGTATAGCAGGATGCCCCTTTACAGGCTCCCATACCATAAGGACCCCATACAGTAAAGGCCCCCTCTACAGTTCCCCATAAAGTAAGGTCCCCCTATACAGGCCTTCACAGAGTGGCTTTAGACAGTTATCAAAATCCAGACTGTGTTGGAAGGAATATATTGTGCGGTGCTCACTGGAGGCTGAAGGCGAAGCGGAGATGGAGGTGAACAGGAATGGGGATGGGTATATGAATATATTATGAAAAAAAAGCAGGGGCCGGGCCCCAATGTCATGGTCGTCATAGCAGTTGCTGTGGTGGTAAAGGCAACCAAATACCACAGTACAGCAAATATCTACTATCTATGGCAACACCAAATTCCAAATTGCAGCACAAAAACATGACAAACACCTCCGCAAAAGTGTCAAAACACCACGGTGGAGCACCACACCTCACTCGGGGAGCACCATATACCACATATACCTAAGAAAAGCCCCAAAAACCACAGTACAGCATCAATGGTAGCACCATTGCCCCCTAACCTTCCCCTCTCTTAAAGCAGATAGTCTCCCCCATTCCACTTCTATCCAATTGGCAACAGCATTCTCTGCAAATAAAACCTTCCCCACTTGCAGCAAAGCATTCCCCAACTCTACACCTCTCATAGTATCAGGAGCACACCCCAAGAGAGAGGAGATAAGAGAACAATCTTCTACCTCTTCACCAGACTATCATGCTTCTGTCTCCAAATTAGGTAGATACTAGAATGGGGTGGGTAAAATCAGGTGCTCCCATGCTGTGGATCCAGTAGGTGGCACTGCCTGCTGCATCCACGTCAAAGCAGACAGGTTAGGGTTGCATATAGGAGAGGCATAGTTAGCTTCTACTTCAACAATGTAACACCTGAAAATGCCGAGGCTCCAGGTGTGCTAGCTGTGATGGGTTGGCAGGCGCAGCCTGACAGACCATACATCTAACAGTACCAGAGCCGAGGCAGTGCCACCTACTGGATCCATGACACACTTGATTTAAACCACTCCATAGTAGACTCAACCCTCCAGATTAGAGCATTCAGCCTGCAGACTCCAACTGAGCTACTCGCAGGTGAAAGACCCGTGGACAGTTAGTGATGATGTCATCACAGATCCTTCAGACTTTCTAGCCACAGTGACTGCAAGGATCATGCGAGACTGGCATTATTAGTACAGTTTCTGCTTTGGAGTTCCTGCTTTATGCTGAAGATGACACTTCCAGGAACCTAAATCTCTCCAGCCAGTGAGTTGGCTCACAGTTTGAAAAGCACTGATCTAATGTGTATGGCGCCTTAACATTTAATGCACAGACCTTCAATTACAAGGTGTCTCGTGATAATAAAAACACTATAGAAAATTCTACATAACAATAATTAAAAACATAATCACTGTACTATTCTTGCATATGTTTAGATAATGAAACCAGCAAATTAGATGTCGCTAATATATAAAAAAAATATGATCTCATTTGAATGTTATTATGAAAAGCTTATTTTGGGACTGGTAACCAATTTCTAAAGGTGCTTTCCACCCTGGTCCATTTTTTTTATAAGGGGATATAAAATACAGAGATATAAAATCAATTATTTGAGTGGAAATTAAACCCTAAAACAAGTTGGATTTAATTAAGTTTAAATATGGTCAAGGTTCCCGAAGTGTTAATTAGAAGGATCATCATAATAAGGCAAAGTGAGCGCGGAGTTTACTTGACGGTATGCTAATGTCAGGCGGCCTATTTACTGGAAAGTGTTACATAAACAGACCAAATATAACTTCATCCTGCATCATCTTGCATCTTAGCCGCAGTGCACACCGGCCAGCATCAAATTATTTCAGGAACACTTTGCTATTAAATCAGTGTATTTTTATAATTTCTGCTAATGGCACAAAAACTGTGGAGATATCTATGACCTTTAATATCATGTTTACTGGATTTAAAGTATTAGAAATAGATTTGAAAAAGCTTGTCTGGTCTAAAATTTTATTTTTTAATGAGGGAGGTGAAAAATAAAAAACATACTCACATGTCACCGACGCTCTGGTGCCTCTCAGCGCGGTCCGGTCCTGTAGCTCTGTTGTTGTATTCCACTTGAAGTCACCGTCGCATGTGACTGCTGAGGCCACTCAGCAACTTCAGTGGAAGGAACCCGGGACATCACAGTCGGCGAGGAATTCTACTGCAAAAAGACAGCCGAGCAGAAGAATCGGAGCGTGCTGGGAGGACATCGGAGCACCAGGGACAGATGAGTATGTTTTTTTTTTATTTTTCACCTCCCCCAGTCTAATTAAAAAATAATATTTTAGCCTAGATAACCTCTTTAAGAAAGAAATTATATAATAAAAATAAAGTTCTGAAATATTGCAATTTTAATATTTAGCACTCAGTACTCACAATAGGCTATCACTTCCTGTTTTGTAGAGATCACTTTTCGGTTTATGTTATGTAGAGTACACTGGGGGCTGGTACGGCAGTGATCTTGTTAGCATCGGTAAAGATAAGATCACTAGCAGTTAATATGTGATCCTAATTTTAAAAATGGGTACTACAGATACTATGACAGCGACACCTCCCTCTTCCCTCTCAATGCACAGTACTCCGCCATAGAAGTCAATAGATCATTTCTGATTCAGCCTTATGTCCAGATTCCCTGCTGTAAAACAAGTCTCTGAAAATGCCGTTGTAGTAGCTCAAACAAAATGAGTGTCATTAAAAGCCTGTTAAGAAATTTCAGTAACAAATCAGAAAATAAAGAATAGTTAGAAAAACGTTTCAATATATTTTTATTATAAAAATAATTATGTGATACATTTCAATTCAATGAATTTCAACCACTTCCTGCTGCAGCCATTTTTCGTCTTTTTTTCTTTTACTCCCTGCCTTCCAAAAGTCATAACTTTTTAAAAATTTTCCATTCACAGAGCTGTATGAGGGCTTGCTTTTGTAGGACAAATTGTACTTCCTAATGGCACCATTAACATTTCTGTATAATGTACTGGGAAGCTGAAAAAAATTCAGAATGGGGTCAAAATGAAAAAAAAAAAAAAAGTATTTGCACCATTCTTTTATGAGTTTTGTCTTTATGAATCATATTACTTAAAAAGGTAGAATGGAAAAGAGAGGGGTACACAGAGTGAGAGCAGAAAGATGAATCATGGGAAATGTAGTTTGTACACAGATTTACTGCATGTAAATAACAAAAAAAAAGCAAGTAACAGGGAACAGTGAATATTTAGCACTGCTGTGGATGTATTTGCAATCAGTTTTTGGAAGCTGGATAAACCTTTTAAAATGACAAGGCTCAATTTACCTAGCACAACCATGCTAGAAAGAATTACTGCTACAGAAGGAGTTCCTGCACTAGGGTTTACTCACAGTCAAGTCATGACTGTGCGTATGCCCTTGATGCAACCAACCCCACACACTCAGAGATACTTGCAGTTAAGTTATGACTGTGATTAACCCTTTCTAGTGCAGGAACTCTTTCTGTAAAAGAAGGAAATTCTGCACTAGACGGGGTTAATTGTGGTCATGACTTGACCGCAGCTAACCCCAGAAGGAATAACAGAACTAGAAAGGGTTAATTGTGGTCATAATTTGACAGCGACTATCCCCTATTTCAGAGACTTTCTGTAACAGAAGGAGTCCCTGCACTCTGGCGCATGGAGCCACAAGGTAATTACTTGATGTTAGATGAAGCGATGGTTCACTGGAGGATGCAGACAAGCCCAAGTGATATATGATGGAGGCTGCACAGGTGCAAAATAGTGATAAAATATCCACTCACATGGCCACAGTCCAGGGGTGGATGCCAAGTATTTCAAATGTATACAGATATGGTTTATATAAGATGGAAGTCACAAAATAATGCAAGGAGCGCTATGCTGGATTATAACCTATTGGTGACGCTGCATTAAGTAGCAAATGCAATATGTTTGAGGCTTCTTCTGGTGCCATTGTGGTGTGACTCTGTCCTCATTTACTGTGATCTTTTTTATTGATTGGTATATTTTGGTTATCCACTTATGTTCTAATCCTTTTAGATTTATATTGATCGTTCATTACAGCCTTCTATTCATTGCCTGTACTTGTACAGATTCTTTTCTGTAATTTGTGCTTATAATACACATTTTTTTTATTTATTAAGGATAGTTTAGGGATAGCAGTTTAGAGGTTGTGAGGTTATTATATTGGGGTCATATTACTATTCTGTGGCAGGGTCTCCTACTCTTTTATTTTAGGAGTTTTATGGTGCCTTTTGTCCTTTCTATTCTATAGGTTGGAGTTGCCATGCTCTTGTTTTTAGATGTCTGTTCATTTTATGTATCAATACTCAAACTCCACTTGTTATTTCTTTACCTTGGGGTGGGCCCTTTGCTTGTGACTCTTTGGTCTCTTGTGCCTTGTTGTGATGTTAATAACTTTGACACATGGCAGCGCCTCTTTTATTTTATATTTTTTGACGTTCCACCTTTTGTGAATTTATATGTTTTGCTTTTATGGCATTCACCAAAAATGACACCTTACCTTTATTTTGTGGGTCATTTTCATGGCAATACCTAATTTTATTATGTTTTAATATCAAAAAAATGTAAAAATCTGAAAAAATCTTTCTTTCTATATTTCCGTCTATGGTGCTGTGTAAGTTTTTATTTTTCTGTGCAAGTTATAATAAGTTATAATTAGGTGAATTGAAGAAAAAAATGGCAATTTTGTGTCAGTTTTTTCCTTTTCTAATAGTGGACACATTAACAAATGTTTTCACAGTTTGTTGAGTGTCTTTGGGTCTTTTGCTTGCCTCTGGGTTATTTCTCACCTCTTTTACCATTGCCCATTGTGTTCTTTGAATGATCTTAACAGGAGGCTCTTCTCTTAAAGATAACCTATCAGGTCGATTTGGGACACTAAACCACCCACAGGTCCTCATGAGGTTTAGTGTCCCAAATCACCCTGTTATACACCCATCCGTGCCCACAATAAAAAATAAATAAACTGTTATACTTACCTAGAGATAAGTCCTATGAGTCTCATTACTGGTGCTCCTGGTGCCTGCGCAATTGTTCAGTGAAGCCAAGGACGTACACTTGCAAGTGCCAGAGATACGGGGCATGCTCACTGAAGGGTCTGTGGGTGGTTTAGTGTTCCAAATTGCTCTAACAGATTCCCTTTAAGAAATAACAGGCCTGAATTTTTTCCATTTGTAGATAATATGTCTAACCATGGACTGATGTCTTCAGCAATGCTTCTGTAATTTTTTCTAGCATACACACGTGGACAAAATTGTTGGTACCCCTCGTTTAATGAAAGAGAAACCCACAATGGTCACAGAAATAACTTGAATCTGACAAAACTGGAATTTGCCAAACTACATGTTGACAAGCCACAAAGCTTCTGGGAGAATGTCCTATGGACAGATGAGAGAAAAATCTAAATTTTTGCAAGGCACATCAGCTCTATGTTCACAGATGGAAAAATGAAGCATATCTTGAAAAGAACACTGTCCCTACTGTGAAACATGGAGGAGGCTCTGTTATGTTCTGGGGCTACATTGCTGCATCTGGCACAGGGTTTCTTGAATCTGTGCAGGGTGCAATGAAATCTCAAGACTATCAAGGGATTCTAGAGAGAAATGTGCTGCCCAGTGTCAGAAAGCTTGGTCTCAGTCGCAGGTCATGGGTTTTGCAACAGGATAATGACCCAAAACACACAGCTAAAAACACCCAAGAATGGCTAAGAGGAAATCATTGGACTATTCTGAAGTGGCCTTCTATGAGCCCTGACCTAAATCCTATTGAGCATCATTGGAAGGAACTGAAACATGCCGTCTGGAAAAGGCACCCTTCAAACCCGAGACAACTGGAGCAGTTTGCTCATGAGGAGTGGCCAAAATACCTGCTGAGAGGTGCAGAAGTCTCATTGACAGTTACAGGAATCGTTTGATTGCAGGGATTGCCTCAAAAGGTTGTGCAACAAAATATTAAGTTAAGGGAACCATCATTTCTGTCCAGGCCTGTTTCATGAGTTTTCTTTTTTTAAAAATTCTGTTGAAGCATGGTTGAAAAGCAATGTCTGACTTTCATTTGTTCATTTTCATAGAATTTTTATATATTATTACTTTTGTCAGATTCAAGTTATTTCTGTGACCATTGTGGGTTTTTCTTTCATTAAACGAGGGGTACCAACAATTTTGTCCACGTGTGTATCTATAGCATGTCTCCTGAGGTCTTATGAAAGTTCTTTGCATGGAAGCATGATTCATATTAACCGATCTTTCTTGAGATGAAAGGATTTGTCAGTAACCAGACTTTGTGTGCCTTTTTTAATGGACAAAGCACCCGTGAAACCAATACTTCCTATCTCATCTCCTTAATATAAACATATTGTATAAATCACCTCTTGGAAAAGCCATTAACACAGAGGTTCATTTACTTTTTCTCCCTGCACTGTGGATTTTTACTTATTGGGGAAGATTTCCTATTAGCATCTAATAGTTACACAAGTTCCAGTTCTTTGCATCCTTCAATAGGTCCTGCTCTACTGACGCAGTTGTAATTTTTCTTTAGCCCCTACCTTTCCTGAGCAATTGGTGCAGTTTTTTTAGCGCTCAATATGCTAATCAGCCTCTCTCAGGTGGGTGATCCCAGACTATCTGCTCCAGCCGAGGACCGCCAACCTGACAGTAGAGAACCTAATTAGCATATTTGTTGCTAAACCTATCAGTGCTGATTGCTCAAGAATCATAGAGACTAGCGAGAAAATTACAACTACACCAGAATCAGTGGAGCGGCACCTGCTGTATTTCGGCTATTTCCGGCGCTCCCATTGAAATAGAGAAAGGGGATACACATTCTGTATCCACTGCGACATTCTAAAAAGGACTAAAATATATAAGGTCCCAGGTTTGGTGAGGGTCCCCGGACACCCAACAATGAGCAATTTATTTATAGATAAGGGCCATTGAACATGGATAATAAATATTAAACTACAATGTTTTTTTTTTTGTTTTTTGTTTTTTAGAAAAGGGGTAGGGGTAGAACAGACTAAACTTAATGTCAAGGGGTAATTTTTTTTTATTAACAGCAGTCAAACATTCTGTTAACATGAAAGAATTATTGTCTGAGCACCTAACATCCATGCAAAACCTATTTTTGCAATGTGTGAAATTATATTTGGGTTCAGGGAGGTGCACGCAGTTTGGGAAGGAGGGGACTTTAATTCTTTTCACTTTAATTTTTTTTTTTTAATTTAACAAATTTTTGGTGATTTTATTTTATTTTTTTATATATTATTTTTTTTCCTATGGGGGCTCAGGTTAGTAGGTATATGCTGTCCCCATATATAAGGACATATTGATATATAACTGTGTGGGAGAAAATTCAAATTAAAACATACTGTCTTAAAATGTCAGTCTTGAGTCCAGTGGGCGGTCTCAGTCAGGGGCTGACAACCTTTATTGCATGAGTGTACATACAGACACAGCTATCAATAACTTAGTAAGACCAGATACTGGATACCAAACCCTAGAATGAGCAGAGATTTGGATCAATAAGTCTAGTTGGTCATTCCTACGTGATCACAAGCTGCCTGCATATCAAGTTTTTTAATGTTACTTGGTCCCTTTAAGGCATGAAACCAATAGTTAAAAGGGTTATGCCAACAAAAATTCTTTATCTTTTATCCATAAATAAATTGCTAATGGTTGGGTGTCCTGGGACCCTCACCAAGCCCGGGACCTTATGTATTATAGTCCTGTTTAGTATGTAGCGTTGGATGCAGAATGTGTACCCCCCTTTAATGGGAGCGCTGGAAATAGCTGAGAAGCTGAGATACAACACTAGGATATCACCGGCACTCTTATTGCAATGAATGTGGGAGTGCACAGTATATTGAGTATATCTGAATAAAACACTCACTTTCTTGGGATCATTGGGGAACACAGCGGCCAGATCTCCACCAATCAGTAACCCATCCACTATCAATAGGGTAGGGAATAAATATTTTTCGTGGTATAACCCCTTTAAATACAATTTGCCAACCGTTACCAATTTTCCATAGATTATCGCACGATGTTAACGTAACTTTTTCTCCCAAACAGCGCCCCCATGGGAAATTATTTATATTTCTTCCATTTCCATATTGTTTTAACCTCTTTTTCAAATTTATAAAAATTCCCTAATATGTTATTGTCAAAATGACTCCCCATAGGAGTAAGAACAGAGATGTAGCCTGATGGATTTGCAAGGAAACCATTGGGAATTTTACCTTAATATACTATTATAAGATTATTCCCTGGGTTACAAAAAGTTATGCTGATAATAATATTATATTAGAGAATTAGGGAATTTCAAAAATCCCTGAATATTTATTTTAATGTGGCCCAAGGGACAGGTTTAAGTTTCCATAAAGTCATGTAAGCAATGGTTCTATCTATCTATCTATCTATCTATCTATCTATCTATCTATCTATCTATCTATCTATCTATCCTTCTCTATTTTACTATCTATCCTTCTCTATCTTAGTGGATAAGGTATTAACCATTAAGATATATGCAACGAAATAGCATAAAAAATTATTCTATACATTAATCAGAGGACGTTCTAGAATTGACTGATTAACAAACTCTGCAAGAATGGTTTGACTCTCTGTCGCCACCTACAGTAAGCCAATCCCAAGTGGTACTGCAGCCACATTGCACTCAAATTTACCATGCAGTTCTTCTCCTCAGGGGAATTTTAGCCACACATAGCCCTGCAAAATTGCTTTGCCTTTGTGCTTTTAAGAAAATCAGGTGTAAATCGCTGCAGCATTTGCATAGTTAGGTTTTAAACACATCCGTGACAGGAATAATGTCTTCTGGGTATTAGGATAAAAAGACTTGACAGTTTTATTACCGATAGCAGAGGGGAATGCACTGAATAGAGCAACAAACAGAAGACATGGTCAGCAAACTTTGACCACCAGGTGGAGACAGTGTAACTGCACAAGTCAATGTAAATCAATTGCAAATATCAAGATGTACTTGTTAATGATTTCACTTCATAAGCATCATTGAGTTCATTTGTACAATGCATACAGCTTAGTATCTGTATCTGAAATCGTTTTCTGTTTTGCAAGTAGAATTTATAGTACAAAAACAGGGTCCACTATTTCTTATCATCTATGAAACATGCTCTCACAAAAATGAGCCATTTGGGTGTAGCAAAGTATAACTTGACTTCCTGCAGCGTGATAACTTGCTGCAGCATGAAATCTTATCAGAAAAGATTAAAAAAAGCCATTGAAAGAGCTGAGTGACCATGCTGTGCCACAGTGTTAAGTGTCAAGTTAAATTTTGCTACATCTGTACATCTGTCAGGCTGCGTACGATGATGGTTTACATTATTGATATACAATTTACTTTCTTATAAAGCGAGATCTTAAAAAGTGAACAGAAAGTTCTTTTCAGTAAAATAAAGAAATATATTTTAACTTTCAAACTCAGATTATATATCTGCATGTAAGATTGATATGTTCAGTGATCTCAATGTATGTATCCTATCTATAGAGCAGACCATTTTGATGAATATTTAAAGCATACCTCCAATTGTAAAACAACTTTTTATAAATGAATAGTGAATATAAGAAACGTAATATTTATTATTAAAAAAATATTTTTTCTTATCCACTTATTAGGCTGCTCTCTTCCTCCATATCTTTACTAGTATTCCTCTCACCTACAGAAGTCTATGGAAAGGGGGGAAAAAGTCAGGGGAGGTAGGTGTAGGTGTAGGTGTGCAATAGTAGAGTATTATCTTTAAACATGGCAGTGTTAAATAAGCTTCCCAACTAATAGTGTAGCAGAGTTTTGTAGTAATTGCAGAATTTTCCAGCAGACTTCTCCTCATTCCCTCATCTCTCCATAGACTTCTATGTAAAAAGTAGCTCAGGCTGAGAAGGAACTTGTTTCTTTAATAAGATATATTACAAAGTTTTTTTATTCCTCTGTACTATTAATTTATGAAAAGCTGTTTTGTAATAGGAGGTAAACTTTAACCACTTCCGGACTGCCCATAGACTATATACGTCCGGATAGTGGCTTCCTTGTTCTGCAAGGACGTATCGGTACCTCCAAGCAGTTTTCAGCAGCTGTGCAAAATTGTGCAGCTGCTGAAACAAGGAACTGGCTGTAACTTCAGGCGGAGCTCCCAGAGAGAAGGCAGGGAAGATTTATTACCATGCCTGTCTTCCCGATTGCTGTATACACAGCGCTAAATGAGCGCTGTATACACAGCTATGGGCGCCACCATGTTGCGGCTGCCCTCTCACCCGACGGTCACGTGATCCGCCGAGATCAGAGTATGTTAGAGCTGCTCTGGGTCCTAAAAGATCCAGATCAGCTCTATAGTAACGTGCAGGAGGCTGTATTCCTCCTGCAACTGGGGCTAAATGTACCAACCCCAGTTACAGGGGAAATCAGCCTCCCCCACAAAAGAAACAGTGATCAGATGTCCCCAAAGGTCTATTATGACCTTATGGGGACACAATGTGAAAAAAAAATAAAAAAAATAATAGAAAAGTAATATAAAAAAAATAATAATAATTAAAAAAATAAATAAAATAATACATCAAAAACACCCCCTTATTACAGATTCTAGCTTCACCCCCGAGGGCACCATACAAAATAAAAATTACCGTAATGGAGAGTAAAAACTATTTTAAAAAGTTTTTTAGTAGCATTCGTGCTATTAAATAAAAAAAAAAATGAAAAGTGAAAAACAGACACATTTTCCCTCCTCTTTTGTTTATATTTTCCCGGATATAAAAAAGATTAAAAAAACATGCAAAAATAAAAACAACATAAAAATAAAGCCCTATGTGTCACCAAAAAAAGACGCAGAAATTAGTTGAATAACCCAAATGATAAAGATGTTACAGCTCTCAAAACCACACATACAAAATACCCAAAAAATGCGTCTGGTCCTGGATCAGAAATTGGCCCGGTTATTAAGTAGTTAAACTAGGACTTAAAGAGAAGAAGAGGCATATCCTTGTAAATACAGCAGAGCTAGTGCAGACGTCAATTACCCAGCGGGATGTCAATGAAGGCAGAATGGATATGTTAACTGCCATGACTCTTCAACACACCAGCACTGCCTAGAAGACTCTTAGCTGGAGACTCTGTCACAGAAATTGCCGAATATCACCAGAGAAAAAAGTCCGGCATGGAGGACTTTTCTTTCTGCCACTTTCAGTTTCTAAATGGCAGATGCCGGATGGACCTCATTATAGTCATTAGGGTCCACCGGGCTCCATATGTAACTACTGTTTTAACTGTATGGTTCTCCGTCATTGGGGTCCCACAACAGACCCGAACAACAGAGAGCCAGTGCTAGTGTGAACCTAGCATTAGTGAGCAATTTACACAAATCAGGGACATGTTTAGAAAGTAATTGCTAGTTGCTATGACATCATGAAGTTGGTTTACGCTCTAAAAATGTATTGATAGGTTCCCTTTAACTATAATGGATTAATAAAATGCAGTGTGATTTTATTTTATTTTTCTTTAATATTCTGTTTTGTAATTTTTTAGGCACCAAAACCAAAACCTCCCTGGAATGTGATGACAATGAGATTCTCCGACTAGCTCCCATGCTCTGAACTCTGTTTACAAGCAACAAAAGTGGTCTTAACAACACGCATCACAATTTATTGGAGAAAACCACTGCCTCATACAACTAAGGTGCAGAGATCATATCTAACTACGGCAAAACTGAGAGAGTGATCAGCGGAGAAGTATCTATGTACTGTAGATCATAAACTAAATGACAGTAAATAATGCCAATCAGCTGCTGCAAGGCTTGTAGGATATTGTCATGTAACGGACACAGTCATCTCAAGAATGGGTTTTAGCTGTGATTGCAAAAAAGGCACCAAAATGGCTTAGATAATAAAAGTTTAACATTCTTTTTATGAATTTTAACCTTCTTGTGAATAAACTAAGTAAACTTTTTTTCTTTTTTTACCACACTACCCTTAATAAACGCATCTTTTTAGCCATTTTAGGTTATGTAGTTTGTGTTTTTGCATAAGTTTCCTTTCACATTTCAGAAACGTCTATGCACCCAAAGAGGAAGTTTAAGGGGCTCTCCTCTTTCACAGTTTTGGTCCCCTGGCAATAAGCTTTACACAAGATGTCTCACTACTGAGTTGTTTAGGAGTCCACTGCATGGAACATGAAACATTGTACAATTCTCAGTTATTGTCTGTGTAATTTGGGACTGGTCCTCCAGAGCATATGAGGATTCTGAACTACGGACATCCTCTATTGACTGAAAATTGATAAGGTATAAGGCTCAACGTATCGTCTTCACATGCTATGACACCTTGTAGTCATGTCAGGCTGGAGGACTTTAATATAAAAGGGAGGTTCTCCCTTGCCTTTGGGTTTTCCATCTGGACCTCTGTTGCTATTTGTCAGATAATCCATCCATGCGGTGCAATTCTAGAACTGAGCCTGTATATCTGAAGGCTAGAGTAGTGAATCTGTTGTGTTCCTGAAAACCGGTTACCATCAGTGTTGAGCGTATACCCCTGTGAGAATTGGGCAATCACTATGCTTAGAAAATTGATTTTTACCTTTTGTGTTGGACTCCTGATGTCAATCCTTTACTTGTTGTCCTGACCTTGGGGTAAGTTGGAGTAGGGGTAGTTGCGTCTGTAGCAGTATAACAACCACGGGCCCCTGGCCCCTACAAGAGTGCATTACAGTTGGTTTTCTAAACCCGACAACCATTTAAATTGTGAGTGCACCAGGTGGCACTTGACTAGTTGTCAGGGAAATGAGTATGGCTAGCAGGAGTTTTATTTTAATGGGTGCTCTATTTTTTTGGCACAAATTAATGGTTTTCACTGTATGTCAACCAGATACCTATCAAGAAGTGTCACATTTATCATGCCACATACCTGTCTAAATAAATTTGTTGCAAATTTTCCCATTTCTGCAATCTACAGCTCTGCAGATCTCACTATGTAGAAATGGGAAATATCAAGAATGCTCAGTATTATGCTTGCCATGTGTGTATACGGGGTATGAAAGACAGAAAAAGATCAAATGATATCGATCTTCGATTTCCATTTTTCAACTCTGTGAGTTCAGAGGAATATTAAGAGACTTGGAAATTTCTTTCTATCCATCCCGTGACTGGCACTTTTCAATTATTTTTCACCTAGTTGCTTTTGGTGTCTGTATTCCTGTTGCCATTTTTGACAGGGATATGACTCTTGCGTTTCGATATATTCCATGTCATGATTCTATAGATCTCGTCTTAGAGATTTGTTTTCACTCTGACAACAAGAAATAATTTTCTGTTGATCGCTGTCCAAGAAATTTAATTAAATCCACCGTGATTCATAGAAAGTCCAAGGGGATGAATACGGTACAGGCACAGTATATGAGTATGCTTTGTAGCTCCTATGTTCATGATAATCGCTTGTTATAAGGTAATTATCCCCAGTTGTACAGGTTCCGCACTTTGCCAAGAACCTAACTTTCAGGAAGTTTTAATACAGTCGATAGGCTTCATTGCGATGTTGATAGAGGTGATTCGGGCTGCTATGGTAACTCTTGTCAGAGTTAATAGCATTAACAAAGTGATATTGAACAATGCCATGTATTATTTTGTTTTTGCTATGGTAACCAGTACATCCTTTATTTCATTTGTCTGCAGCTTCTTTCATGTTTTATAGTGGCAGCTTGTTTCAGGACTGCCCGTCCAATAAATCCATTGCAGTATCATTGCCTATAGACATTTTACATTCGATATTATGATGTCTCTTAGCGTAGAACGCATTTAAATGGTCAATAAGTTTTCAGGCAACTTAGTCTCATTTTATAGGTCATAAGATTCTAGGTAACAAGGTACCTCTTTCCTTCCTAATTTGCTATTCACTGTCTACTAGGGAATGTCTGTCTTTAGAAACCAACAGACTCAAGACAAAACAAAGAGTCTGAAGAAGGATGGGCAGTTCGCTCTTCACAGCCTCTGCATTTTTCCACATAGCTTTACTGTTCTGTACTCCCTGTCTGTACACTGCTCAGAGGGGCATCTACAGACTTGTACAGATCACAGTGACTGTAAGGAGATTCTATCTACTTCTGACTAGCTGCTTGTTATTGATGGGATGTTAGTCATAAACAACAAGCAGCTTTCCTGATTATCTTTAGAGTTTTCTTTTTCTGTGTCAGGGATATTTTTAGCTGTATTATAACCTGTATTTGGAGTCCAGTGTCACTCAATCTCCTATATTATGGACTTTTCTCAGCTATTTGTTTGCAAATTATATTTACTTCTGGATGAATTACATGTAAATGTAAAGTAGTAGTAGTATTAATAATGGAAGGGTGAGGGAGACAGACTTATCTGCCTGCCTCAGAGAAAAATGCAAAATATGCTGCAGCCTGCAGTCATAATGGGGCTATTAGCAGCAGAAAAACTGATAGGACACTACATATGAAAACTTATACAGCCAGGGAACATATTGAACAGCATGACTCTGCAGATATGTCAACATTTGATGAAAACTTAGGTACCCTTTCGTTTTGCCAAGTTTTATCAACACAGGTTATAATACATTTATTACAAGAAATAGTGTGATATTGCGTACACTTTTTGTAAAATGCTAGATATAAAGGTTAAAATACAAAAATGAAGATACAAAGATACAAAGACCTGATGAAGATCTTGGAGAGATTGGTTCTCACACATCTCCGCCCTCTAGTGAGCCCCGCTATGGACCCACTCCAGTTTGCTTATCGGCGGGGCATTGGGGTAGATGATGCCATCATCCATCTTCTGCACAGGGCTCTGTCTCACCTGGAGAAACCAGGGAACACAGTGAGAATAATGTTCTTTGACTTCTCCAGTGCTTTTAACACCATACAGCCCAGGTTATTGAGGGACAAGCTGGGCCTTGCTGGAGTGGACCACCACCTCTCCAACTGGATCCTAGACTACCTCACAAATCGACCTCAATACGTGAGAGCCCGAGACTGTGTGTCAGGTACCGTGATCTGTAATACGGGGGCACCTCAGGGTACGGTTCTTGCACCTTTCCTCTTCACACTGTACACTGCAGATTTTAGGTGCAACTCATCCAGCTGCTACCTACAGAAGTATTCTGACGACTCTGCAATAGTGGGTCTCATCACAGATGATGATGACAGGGAGTACAGAGAACTGAACCAGCATTTTGTGGACTGGTGCCACTGGAACCACCTGAAGATTAATGCGGGGAAGACCAAGGAGATGGTGGTGGACTTCCGCAAAGGCAGAAGCCCTCCTAAACCAGTGGACATCCTGGGGACGGGCATCGAGATTGTGAACACCTATAAGTACCTGGGTTTGCTCCTTAATAATAAGCTGGACTGGGCAGATCATATGGAGGCCCTGTACAGGAAGGGCCACAGCAGGCTCTACCTGCTTAGGAAGCTGAGAGCCTTTGGAATCCGGGGGGCACTTCTTAGAACTTTCTTCAACTCGGTAGTAGCATCAGCCATCTTCTTTGGAGTGGCCTGCTGGGGGAGCAGTATATCAACCAGGGACAGAAATAAACTTGACAAGCTGATTAGAAGGGCCAGCTCTGTCCTGGGGAGCCCACTGGACCCAGTGCAGGTGGTGAGTGACAGAAGGATACTGTCCGTGGTGAGCTCCATGCAGAAGAAGTCCCATCCCATGCATGAGACTGTGATCGCGCTGAGCAGTACTGTCAGTGACCGACTGCTCCACCCTAGGTGTGAGAAGGAGCGCTATCGGAAGTCTTTCCTCCCCACCGCGGTTAGGTTGTGCAACCAACACCGACCTAAGCGGAGATCATTACACACAGAGAACTGAAATATCTCTCTGCCTGTTAAATCCCCCCCCCCCCCCTCTGCTACGTCCTACCTGTCTGTCTGCTATTAATGTAATGCCTCTTACCTTGGAACATTCCTGTACATGTTGTATTTGTATTTGTATCTGCTTATCTTTGCTGCTGTAACACACTGAATTTCCCCATTGTGGGACTATTAAAGGACTATTATTATTATTATTATTATTAAGATACAGAAATTACTTATAAACATCACTAAAAGCTTATCAACATCATCTGCCCAGAAAAAACATCAACCATGGAAGCGACCGGCGAAGGCAGAGAACCCTTGGGAAACAACACCGTGAGGAGCGTCCTCTACCCACAGGTACAGAGCTTCGGACTTCATCAGCGCCCCCTCAACTTCCTATACCCATTAAACAAAATGGCTGATACAACCAACTGTTGTACAAGCTTGAACTGCGCAGGTGCTGTTTGTCTACCTCATCCTGTACCATGGAGTGGCCAGTTCCAAAGTCTCAGAGAAGGTAGTCAAAACAAGTTCCAGAAAATGATAATAGGCTCCTGGGTGAGAAAGATCTCATATATTTGTTCACACGGATCTGTGAAATAAACAAAATAACTAAGATATCAAAGGTATGCAAGAATAGCAGAGTACATACAGCAATAACAAATTCTGCTTAAAGGGGTTTCCCGGGCAAAAAATATTTTTTTAAAAAAGGTCTTAGTGCTACTAATGGGTTAATAAGTGCACCCAAGTACCTTTAGCAGTGTTTTGAGTGATTTCTGGGTTTCTCTGAGACCTCCTGGTATCCTCTACATTTGTTTACTTGGTGTAGCTTCCTGCTGTCTTACCTAATTCCTCCACCCCATCATACTCATGTGTCTTCTTCTCTAGACTTCCCTTCTGGAATGGTTCCTCCTTTTCTTTGACTCTCCTAGCTCGTCCGCAGGCCGGAGGTGCCTCAGACGCCTGCGCAGTAGAGATGACACCTCTGCAGGCGCGTGTACAGGCCGAAGGTGCCTCTGACGCCTGCGCAGTAGAGATGGAGTATCATCTCTACTGTGCATGTGTTGGGGGCACCTCCGGCCTGTGCACGTGCCGTCAGAGTCAAAGAAGATGAGGAGCTATCCCAGACAGGAAGACACGTAAGTATGATGGGGTGGAGGGGGGGAGTATTGGTGTTGTTCCGTTTCCGGAAGCGGGGAAACGGAACATCATCGGATTATCAGAAAGTGTGCCTGGTGTGGTCACATGAGCACCCTGGCAATCTAGGTAATTATACATTTTTTTTAAACTAAGTAAATTGGAAGTTAGGCGGGGGGAGGGGGTTTAGTTTAGGGGTTAATTTTTATTTTATCCCGGACAGCCCCTTTATGGCACAAAACGGAGTCTATAATATACAAAATGGAGACTAGAATATACTTCAAATAGCCATTAATTTTACTAGCAATACACCTTTAAAGGGGTATTTCAGTAACAAGGAGTTTTTTGGATATGGGTGAACTTACCAGTCAGTCAGGTTCTGCCTCTGGGATCCCCATTGATCATGTTTTGCACCCCCGTTTGCATGAAGTGTTAGTTCGGAAATGTGTCCTGCCATATATCAATGGAAATTGCCATGGATAGCCAAACTGTACTCTGGTAATTTTTGATGATTCCCATTGAAATGAGTGAAGCAGCAGGGTGCATTTCTGACATGCCATACATTCAAACTAGGGGTGCAAAACATCCCAATTCTCATGAATAGCAAATTACCCATTACTCACAATCCTTTGGATAGGATATCGCTTCTTGCTACTGGAATACCACTTTAACTCACCTTACATATTTACACCTTCATGTAGCTTTTATATGTTAACTCTGTCACACTGCAAAACTCAAGTCAAGTAGTCCTAGATACAATATATGTATTTTGATATATATACTATCAATAAAAGTACTGATTAACTCAATGCACAGCACCATAGTAGATGGGTCCCAAAACTAACTGCTGGAGTTGGAAAATATGCCAACTCTGGCAGATTAACCCCTCAGATGCCGCAATCTATCTCAGCATCTGGTTGGTTGGGTGTGTATAAGCCCATTCTTTTACCCCCTCAGTCCCTCCAAAAATTGCATTGTGTCAAGGGGTTCTCATGGCTGCCAGGAGGCCAATGAATGGCCTCTTAGCTGTGTTGGTCTAATACACAGACAGTAATGTACTATATGTACTACAATCTGGAAGTATTACAGTATATTGTACAGGGGGTCAAGCAATCCCAGATTTCCAAGTCCCCTTATATAAAAAAAGAAACTGAAATTTTTTTTAAAAAAAAGTATAAAAAGTAAGTAATAAAATGCTTAAAAACCCTTTCCCATAAATAATATAAACACAAAAATAAGCATACATTTCAAGCATGGCTGTGTGTGCAAACCATTAAAAATATTGTTATTTATCCATTGTAATGAATGCTGTAAAAAAATACCACAGTGATTAAATGAATGTGTTATGGTCTCCTTATCTGCACTCAAAAAAGCAATAAAAAAGGATCAAATTGTTGGACATATCAGAAAATGGTACCAATAAAAACTATAAGCTGTCCCCCTAAAAACAGCCCTCACATAGCTTATTCAGAATAAAAATAAAAAAGTTATGGACCTTAAAATGTTGTATGGATTCAGGTGGTATCAAAACAATGGTAAAACATAATAAAATCGATACAAATATGGTATTGCCGTAATCGTAATGATTGACTGGAAAAAAAAGTTGTCACGTCATTTAAAATACAAAAAAATTAATAACAGAATTATATGTTTTTTTCATATGGACCCCCTCCCCAAAAAAAAAACTTTAAGGCTGTGGCCCCACGTTGTGGTAAAGCATCTTTTTTTGTTGCAGATTCTGCTGCGATTTTTTTTTTTAGCCAAAACCAGTAGTGGATTAAGCAAACGTTAGAAGTAAAAGAGCTTCCTATATATTTCCAATTCCTTTTGTAGCCATTCTTGACTTCAGATCAAAAAAATGCAGCAAAATCTACAACAAAAAAGCAGAAGTAAATGCTTGTTATATGAATGAATAAACATAACCAAGTACCTTTACTGTTACTGCAGTATTTCTGCCATTCCTCAAATTTTCAGGCTCATACAATACTACATGGTTAACACTTCCTGGTTGTGGGAGTGTCAGTGCTTTTGTGTCCATAGATATATATATATATTATAGGTGCATGTGCAGTATATGTATATGCAGTATATATACCAGCCCCCCATCTCTTTCTGGCTGCTCTAGCAGTCAATAAAGTTTAGACAAATGATGCTTTCATCAATGACATCACATTCATGGTAGGCATGACTAACAATTGAAGTCATGGACACAATGAATGGCACATGATCAGGACCAGTAAGGATGTGATTGTAACAGAGATTATATTACTCACACAATTTTGCAAACGGGTAGAAAATTTTATGTGGTTTCAATTCGGAAAATTCATTTCAGCACATTTTTTTTATCTATCTGTAAATATCTATCTATCTATCTATAATCTATCTATCTATCTATCTATCTATCTCAGAAAACCCCTTATATAAATTCCATAATGGCACCAACTTGTCATGCAAATAATAAGGCCTCATATGGCTATGCTGACAGAAAAATATAAATGTTCTGAATTGTAGAAGGATGGAAGATGGAAAATATGAAAAAAGTCACTAATGTCCAAACTACCCTGTATCATTAAACTGGTTAGTGGGACTTTTTTTTTTTTTTTTTTTTTACTATCAATGCTGCCTGGAAAATACAGTAGCTATCCCGTTCAAAGAAAATGTATTTTTAGTGCCATCTATAGGTGGCTACCATGTAAGCCAAAGGTCAACGCTTCAAATAGCCTGGAAAGAAGATTTATCAGCCAAAGCAAACCCATCCATCTTGAGGTAGTATCATTGTAGTAGGTGACACTAGCACTCATGCCTAGATATATCATTTGTGTCACTGCACAGGAGTCCTGTAGACAAGGTTGAGCACCATCTTTGATATTGGAAACAAAGAAGTCTACAAAAATCATACTAGAAATACTATATATTAGTGCAGGCAGAAGTTCCGGGAGAGTCAGAGAGTCAAAAGATGTCTAATTGTAATAGTATAACACATTCAAATATTTTCTTGGAGTCTTATACTTCCTTAGATTTAGAAAAGATGTAGTATTGTCAGCCGTGTTGGACTTTGCCTAGAAAAATGTGGTGCGGCACACTTTAAATGTAATATGGGTACCACAAGCTCAAGCCAGTCAAAAAGTACCATTCTATTGGAAGTTACCCAGTGCTGTTATTTTCACGGGAACCATGTTTCACTATCTCTTAAACAAAATGTAATGAACACTTTTAACTTTGGCACCATGCTTGACCTAACACCCATCTCTAAGAAGTATCATATGCAGAAGTCACCTGTATAATCCATCTTTCCTTTGAATAAACTAGATCTGTTTCTCCACAAATTGTCTGATTCACCACTATTTCAAGACTAGTGTATGTAAAAAAAAGGAGGTTGAGTTTTGGTTCAGCCAAGAAGAAAGATGGAGTTGATGGAGTAGCCTTGATTTCTGCAGCCCTATCTGAGAGCAGGATATGATAGAGGAGAGAAGCTGAGCTCTGTGATATACAGGTTTATATAATAGAGGAGAGAAGCTGAGCTCTGTGATATATAGGGTTATATGATAGAGGAGAGAAGCTGAGCCCTGTGATATATACAGTTATATGATAGAAGAGAGAAGCTGAGCTCTATGATATATAGGGTTATATGATAGAGGGAGAGAAGCTGAGCTCTGTGATATATAGGTTTGTATGATAGAGGAGAGAAGCTGAGCTCTGTGATATATAGGGTTATATGATAGAGGAGAGAAGCTGAGCTCTGTGATATATAGGGTTATATGATAGAGGAGAGAAGCTGAGCTCTGTGATATATAGGTTTGTATGATAGAGGAGAGAAGCTGAGCTCTGTGATATATAGGTTTGTATGATAGG
Source organism: Leptodactylus fallax (assembly GCA_947044405.1). Lineage (NCBI taxonomy): Eukaryota > Metazoa > Chordata > Amphibia > Anura > Leptodactylidae > Leptodactylus > Leptodactylus fallax. The sequence goes on from CAMRHE010000085.1 coordinate 5,358,714, forward strand.
GGAGAGAAGCTGAGCTCTGTGATATACAGGTTTATATAATAGAGGAGAGAAGCTGAGCTCTGTGATATATAGGTTTATATGATAGAGGAGAGCAGCTGAGCTCTGTGATATATAGGTTTATATGATGGAGAGAAGCTGAGCTCTGTGATATACAGTCATATGAAAAAGTTTGGGCACCCCTATTAATCTTAATCATTTTTAGTTGTAAATATTTGGGTGTTTGCAACAGCCATTTCAATTTGATATATCTAATAACTGATGGACACAGTAATATTTCAGGATTGAAATGAGGTTTATTGTACTAACAGAAAATGTGCAATATGCATTAAACCAAAATTTGACCGGTGCAAAAATTTGGGTACCCTTATCATTTTATTGATTTGAATACTCCTAACTACTTTTTACTGACTTACTGAGGTTTTGTAACCTCACTGAGCTTTGAACTTCATAGCCAGGTGTATCCAATCATGAGAAAAGGTATTTAAGGTGGCCAATTGCAAGTTGTTCTCCTATTTGAATCTCCTCTGAAGAGTGGCATCATGGGCTCCTCAAAACAACTCTCAAATGATCTGAAAACAAAGATTGTTCAACATAGTTGTTCAGGGGAAGGATACAAAAAGTTGTCTCAGAGATTTAACCTGTCAGTTTACACTGTGAGGAACATAGTAAGGAAATGGAAGACCACAGGGACAGTTCTTGTTAAGCCCAGAAGTGGCACGCCAAGAAAAATATCAGAAAGGCAGAAAAGAAGAATGGTGAGAACAGTCAAGGACAATCCACAGACCACCTCCAAAGAGCTGCAGCATCATCTTGCTGCAGATGGTGTCACTGTGCATCGGTCAACAATACAGCACACTTTGCACAAGGAGAAGCTGTATGGGAGAGTGATGCGAAAGAAGCCGTTTCTGAAAGCACGCCATAAACAGAGTCGCCTAAGGTATGCAAAAGCACATTTGGACAAGCCAGCTTCATTTTGGAAGAAGGTCCTGTGGACTGATGAAACAAAGATTGAGTTGTTTGGTCATACAAAAAGGCGTTATGCATGGCGTCAAAAAAACACAGCATTCCAAGAAAAACACTTGCTACCCACTGTAAAATTTGGTGGAGGTTCCATCATGCTTTGGGGCTGTGTGGCCAATGCCGGCACCGGGAATCTTGTTAAAGTTGAGGGTCGCATGGATTCAACTCAGTATCAGCAGATTCTTGAGAATAATGTATAAGAATCAGTGACGAATTTGAAGTTACGCCGGGGATGGATATTTCAGCAAGACAATGATCCAAAACACAGCTCCAAATCTACTCAGGCATTCATGCAGAGGAACAATTACAATGTTCTGGAATGGCCATCCCAGTCCCCAGACCTGAATATCATTGAACATCTGTGGGATAATTTGAAGCGGGCTGTCCATGCTCGGCGACCATCAAACTTAACTGAACTGGAATTGTTTTGTAAAGAGGAATGGTCAAAAATACCTTCATCCAGGATCCAGGAACTGATTAAAAGCTACAGGAAGCGACTAGAGGCTGTTATTTTTGCAAAAGGAGGATCTACTAAATATTAATGTCACTTTTCTGTTGAGGTGCCCATACTTTTGCACCGGTCAAATTTTGGTTTAATGCATATTGCACATTTTCTGTTAGTACAATAAACCTCATTTCAATCCTGAAATATTACTGTGTCCATCAGTTATTAGATATATCAAATTGAAATGGCTGTTGCAAACACCCAAATATTTACAACTAAAAATGATTAAGATTAATAGGGGTGCCCAAACTTTTTCATATGACTGTATAGGGTTATATGATAGAGGAGAGAAGCTGAGCTCTGTGATATATAGGGTTATATGATAGAGGAGAGAAGCTGAGCTCTGTGATATATAGTATTATAGGATAGAGGGAGAGTAACTGAGCTCTGTGATAAATAGTGTTATATGATAGAGGGAGAGAAGCTGAGCTCTGTGATATATATATATATATATATATATATATATATATATATATATACAGTACAGACCAAAAGTTTGGACACACCTTCTCATTCCAAGAGTTTTCAGTATTTTCATGACTATAAAAATTTTAGATTCACACTGAAGGCATCAAAACTATGAATTAACACATGTGGAATTATATACTTAACAAAAAAGTGTGAAACAACTGAAAATATGTCTTATATTCTAGGTTCTTCAAAGTAGCCACCTTTTGCTTTGATTACTGCTTTGCACACTCTTGGCATTCTATTGCACTCCGGCTCTATTGTGCAGGCACCGGTCCCCCTGAAGGAAGTGATGCTTTGTGCCCAGGAGAAGAGGACATGAAGACAGGTAAGTATGATTGGGTGTGTGGGGGTGAGTAGTATTGGTGACATTGCATTTCCAGCAACGGGGAAATGGAATGTCACCAGAAAATGTGCCTGGGGCAGTCACATGACCACCCCAGCGATCTGGGTAATTATACATTTTTTTTTTAAAGTAAGTAAATTAGAAGTTAGGTGGGGGGAGGGGGTTTAGTTTAGTGTTAAATTTTCATTTTTATCTCGGACAACCCCTTTAAGCAGCATGGTTATTATTGCTGTCCATGAAAAATCATTTCTATATTTTTTTAAGTGCCTAAGCGGACATGTCAACCTATGTCGAAAACAGATATAAGCCTATCAAACCCACTGATGTTAACATCAATAATATAAATTGTGATTTGACCCATGACCTTGTAGGCAAGCCAAAACATTAGCACACTATTATGGCGTTCACCTTTAGGTCAGGATGAGCAGTACTTAGTGACCTGAGACATGGAGTGCAGAGTGAAGCAACATTTGGTGCATTAGCTTTGCTTCTAGTTGATCCCATCGTAATGTATTTAATATTATTTCACTTACTGTCATCCTCCTCTGTGTATAACCCCATGTTGATTCTGTTGCCACTGCTACCAAATAATGCACAATATTGTCAGAAATGACATGCGACAGTCGAGCATTCATGTCTTCGAGAAATAATGTAAAAGCAATTCCAAATTATCAAGCACAAAGCAGTTAGGGTCATACAATGTGTATATTCAGTTTTTTTTATCCATCCATTAGTTTATTAATTGGTTAGTATGATTTGTGGAGTCTGCTAAAAGAATACTGAACACGAACATTTGGGGTAAGTTACAATATATTTAATTTGTTATAATTTTTTCATATTTTTACTAGCACGTAAATTTAATGGCCCACTTACTTAATCTCCATACACTAAAGATGTTGAAACAATGTATTCAATAAAACATGAGGGCACAACCCAGCTGCTGTCTCAGGACAGATAGGACAGATAGGGCAACTCTACAGTGGGAATGTGTAGAGTCTTTGTAGAAAATATTGCACGCTGTTTAGGGTGAAGACAAAACCATCATTGACTGTCGATGGAAGTATCAATCAGCTCAGCCTAATCTTCCTGTGGTAACGCCATAAGCGCCGTATCTCCAAAAATTGGGTACTATTTTACTTAGTTATATTTCATGTAAAAAGAGTTACACTGTTATGCGAACTTGATTTCTCCTTATTCTTATTCTTACTCGACCATCATGGGCACTCCAACCCCCATCAGGTTCAGGAAGGATGACAACAACTAGGACATGCCCGAGAAGAAACAGTACCACCACCATCAGGTACCCTGCAGGCCCCCTCAGCACTGTACCAGCCCAGGAAGAGAGCTGGAGAAGTTGGTTGAGTTTTTAGCTACTATGATCATTGCAAGTATTACTATCCCCAGCCTTCAGCTCTCTCCCCATTTGGAACAACCTCACTGCTGAGTTCCTTTAAAAACTGTGTGGAAAAATGTACCAAGAAGAATTAATGCTGCTTTGAAGGCAAAGGGCGATCACACCAAACATTGATGGGATTTATTTTTCTCTTTTATTCATTAACTTCATTTTATTAATTGACAAAAATAAACTATTAACACTTGTATGTCTGGAAGCATTCTTACTTTGCAGCATTTCCCTACGCCTGCCATTTTCTACATAGTACTGTATGTTTAACCAAATTGTGACATACCAGATCAGATTTATTATGTCAGAGTTACAACTTGACCCTGACATTAAAATGGTTCAAAATGTTGACATTTTGGTCACTTTGGGAAATAGGGGTGAGTTTATGAGGTTTTGGGGCTGATGTTAAATCTGACCAAATGTTACAACCTGGTGCATTTTGGCTGCCTGTCTATTGGATTACACTATCTATTAGCAAATGCTTATTTTGTTAATGGCTGGACCACAAGCAGTGATTACTTATTTTGTAAGCTATGGCTATATAGAGAAAATACACGCGCAAAGTAATGGAGTACTGTACTATGACATTCTATAGTTTATGAGACTTGAATGTGACCCAGAGGGAATCTCATTATTGGTGGTGAGAGCTTAACAGGACTCTAGCGTCTTTGTCGTTCACACCTTTGAAACCTTTATTTGCCCCTAAAGTTTAATTTGCTTGAATGAGGTCATTCTGGAAACCTGTTATCCCTGTTCCGTCTGTGCTATAATGAGCTACTGGGTTGCAGTATAGAAAATATGTACAATATGCTCCAGCTATGAGCTGGCGGACATTTCAGTGCTGGCGCACAGCCCCCCACTGGAGGATGCTCCTGATTTATGAGGAGGCGTGCGTCTTGTCACAATTGAGGCACTTCCTCCGTGGATACAGGTATTATCAAGACTGGTGAACTAAAAGCTGGTAATGATAAAGACTCACCCATGTGTGCCCATGTACAAGCTCTGCCATGTACAGAAGACCTCCATACTCTCCATACTCCAAGTATATTGTATCTTTAGGCCCCCATTCACATTCCTTTTGACCTATTGTTGGGCTGGTGTATATATGTATATGTATACAGCATATACACTGTGGATATATATATATATATGTAAACCTCTTTGAGACGACCACCCAAATTTACACAGATGGCTGGTCTTTTATAGGGGAGGTCCTCTCAAAGAAAAAAGTATACAGAATGTAGGTCAAAGTGTCTAATGGAGTCAGCAAGTATGTACAGCCCCCCAAACATCCAAATAATGATGAAAGAGCCAGAAATCATGTATTTTATGTTTGGTATCACATTAGTATATTACACAGAACCAGGCATAGACTGGAACTAATAAAACAGCCATAGTATTGTACACAAATCACTACAATGCACACATATAGGGGGTTTCAACTCTCCCTTACTCCGCTGGCAACCTGCATATTTTCAAGTTCAAGATGGACCCTTGCGGCATCCTTTTAAATCTTGGTCCCCAATATGGCTTTTCTCTCTTTTCTGTCACCACCATGGTCCAGTTCCTAGATCAAACAAGAAGGGGTGTATAGGCAGCACTCTCTCAGTAGATAATGTTGGGTGCACAGTTCCTGGAAGGACTGGCCGGACTCCTCCAATTACTTCAGATACTCAGAAAAGGATGGACACATTTTAAATGAGCTTGCTTATTTTAATATCACAGTATCATAGTTCATAAAAGGTCAAGAGCCACATAATTACTGCACAGAACACTGTTGGACTGTCAGATATGCTTTCTTTGACTGTCAGATACGCAACATTTTGGGCTATATTTGTCCTTCATCAGGCAAATTGAGAGGTCAATGTGTATTGAAGCAAGCCACTAGGGCAAGGAACAAGGTAATATATCAACTAGCAGGATACAGGAAAGAGTAGGCAACGACTGTCGATCAAAAAAGGGCTTCTTTTTCCATTTTCCCCCTGCTAACCTTAGCTTTATTTGCTGACATTTCACAGGCCAAAATATGAACTTTAAAGCCCACCTGGGAACTGCCCAAGAAAGTCCATCTTAGTGTGGTACTAATCATCCAATAGTCGTGATGCAACTTCAAAAAATGGATATCCATGCTCCCTTTCCAGCAATCCCAAAAAATGGTCCGTACCAGTCCAAGGTTCGATAACATGGTTTTCATTAGTCAGAAAACAGATGATGCGATTTAGAGAATAAGCCCCTTCATCAGATCTCATTGACATGACATAAACTCACAAATAGGAACTTTTTACCCACCATATTTAGTTTATATATCCAATATTCTCGACTCCTGATTACGTTATAAATATATTATATGTTCTAAATACATTATCCCCTTTGGATTGAACGAGGCTTTGGAAAACATCTTCTAATATTTGGTGTTCTAAATACAGCTCTTTCGGTAAAAAGGGTGGATACGGTACTCAGACATATCTTGAGTAGGTATTGTGATGAGTATGGATTTTATAGTTTTATAAATTCCAGACTAGCTATATATATATATATATATATATATATTAGGATTTTTATCATTGACAGCTATGTAGTCACTGTAGTTTGCAAGATATAGATTTACCTATTTAATTTTAATCTATAATTATTCTGTATGCATTCATCCATCCACTTATTTATCAATTTATTTATTAATAAATCTCGATTTTTCGCTAGGCTCACACTGGTGTCGCCTGTCCATTGTTCTGGTCTTTCAGAAATCCAGAACAACAGACAGGTGAGCCGCTTAACTAGACCTTACTTATGGAAACCGTGAAACTGGCAGACAAAAAAACTGTGTGTAGAGGACATTGTCTTTTGCCGATTTCAGGCGGATATTGTGATGGAGTCTGTAACGGTGATATATACATAGAGAGATGGTTGCACTTAGGATGCTGTTTGGTTTTTGTTTTCTCTTATAAAAAAAGTTCAGAAAAACTATAAAAACTGATAAAAAGCTGCTATTTGACTTCATCATTGTTTTCGCTCTTTATTTCAGTATAAATTGCTGCATTGGAGACAAATTGTGAGCTGTTTCTTTCTGAACTGTCATCTCTAATGTAGAAATCAATTTCTAATTGAGAAATATGATATTTTCCCATAGTTGTAAAATTGTTTTATAATCCAGGCTCCTTGCTACCCATATGGTTTCAAATTAAAGCCTATAATCTTTGATAAATGTTGGTTTTACTAGGTTTCCAACTATGATTTGATAAGGATTGTTGATAGACAGGACAATTCTCCTTATTAGTGCAAAAACTGATCTCACACAAATGCTACATTTCAGTTTTCATCTCTTTGTTGTTTCGATCAGGCTTAAAGAGGACCTGTCACCTCTCCTGTCACGTCTCTTGTCACCTCTCCTGACATGTCTGTTTTTGGACGTTATTGCACTCCTCATATCTTTCTTACGACTCTACATTGTGCCATTCCTCTGTTATTCCTACTAGAAATTTGTGATTAAATTGACATTGGGGTGTCACCAGCTGAGGGTGTAGTCCCTACTCTAACATAGTCCTATCATTGCTCTCAATACCTTACCTCCAGCGCCCTTGTCGCTTTCCAAAAAGTGGGCATGAGAGGTCATGCTGTGAATCTAAGTGGCCAACCTGGTGCAGCATGGAGGCACAATGGTTAGCACTGTTGTCTTGTAGCACTGGAGTTCTGGGTTTGAATCCAACCAAGGGCACCGTCTACATGGAGTTTGCATGTTCCTCCGGTGCATGCATGGATTTCTTCGCACATTACAAAGACAAATGTGGATGACTTATTGCACTGTATTATGTATCACTCTCACTTTAGTTATGCTTGTTGGAAATTATTGCCGGTACTTCCTTCTAGATCTTTCTGGAAAGAGGCAGCACAGTGATTCCACAAAAAAACAGAGAAACTCAGTTGTCCCATGAATGGTGGCCTTTTTGTTTCATCTGTGGTATGGCCTAAGCATGCTAAGGCCCGATGCCCACCAGGTGGGAGAGTTCCCATATAGAAGGGAGACTTTCCCGCACATTTGGGTCTTTTGTCCAGAACTCTGTTGCAACTGTTGTAGTTACCTGTCTGGAAACAAGCCTGTCTGTTTCTGAAAACAAGTGCAGAAACAACGTGGTGTGTCACCCCTGAGGAAGCTGCTCTACAGCGATATGTTTGAGGTGTTGGCTCTGTTGTTTCTTTGTATACAGTCACTACACAGGGAATTATTTTGTCTCATGCTGTTAATTTTTCTTCATTATTAGTCTTTTTATTCTCCTATATGTTGTTTCTCATGCCTTTTATTTTGTTTTATGATCTATAGGAAATGCTTGATTTTTTGGAGGTCACATTGCATATATAATTTTTTTTTTTCGAACACTAGTTTTACATCATGATTTTAGGGATAGAGTGGTACAGTTATATGGGATAGGTTTGTGGCATTTATATACTGTATATATATATATATATATATATAGCGGTATATATATATATATATAATATATATATATATATAAACAGTACAGACCAAAAGTTTGGACACACCTTCTCATTCCAAGAGTTTTCTGTATTTTCATGACTATAAAAATTGTAGATTCACACTGAAGGCATCAAAACTATGAATTAACACATGTGGAATTATATACTTAACAAAAAAGTGTGAAACAACTGAAAATATGTCTTATATTCTAGGTTCTTTAAAGCAGCCATCTTTTGCTTTGATTAATGCTTTGCACACTCTTGGCATTCTCTTGATGAGCTTCAAGAGGTAGTCACCTGAAATGGTCTTCCAACAGTATTGAAGCAGTTCCCGGAGATGCTTAGCACTTGTTGGCCCTTTTGCCAGCTCACCCCAAACCATCTTGATTGGGTTCAGGTCTGGTGACTGTGGAGGCCAGGTCATCTGGCGTAGCACCCCATCACTCTCCTTCTTGGTCAAATAGCCCTTACACCGTCTGGAGGTGTGTTTGGGGTCATTGTCCTATTGAAAAATAAATGATGGTCCAACTAAACGCAAACCGGATGGAATAGCATGCCGCTGCAAGATGCTGTGGTAACCATGCTGGTTCAGTATTCCTTCAATTTTGAATAAATCCCCAACAGTGTCACCAGCAAAGCACCCCCACACCATCACACCTCCTCCTCCATGCTTCACGGTGGGAACCAGGCATGTAGAGTCCATTCGTTCACCTTTTCTGCGTCGCACAAAGACACGGTGGTTGGAACCAAAGATCTCAAATTTGGACTCATCAGACCAAAGCACAGATTTCCACAGGTCTAATGTCCATTCCTTGTGTTCTTTAGCCCAAACAAGTCTCTTCTACTTGTTGCCTGTCCTTAGCAGTGGTTTCCTAGAAGCTATTTTAGCATGAAGGCCTACTGCACACAGTCTCCTCTTAACAGTTGTTGTAGAGATGTGTCTGCTGCTAGAACTCTGTGTGGCATTGACCTGGTCTCTAATCTGAGCTGCTGTTAACCTGCGATTTCTGAGGCTGGTGACTCGGATGAACTTATCCTCCGCAGCAGAGGTGATTCTTGGTCTTCCTTTCCTGGGGCGGTCCTCATGTGAGCCAGTTTCTTTGTAGCGCTTGATGGTTTTGGCCACTGCACTTGGGGACACTTTCAAAGTTTTCCCAATTTTTCGGACTGACTGACCTTCATTTCTTAAAGCAATGATGGCCACTCGTTTTTCTTTACTTAGCTGCTTTTTTCTTGCCATAATACAAATTCTAACACTCCATTCAGTAGGACTATAAGCTTTGTATCCACCTGACTTCTGAACAACACAACTGATGGTCCCAACCCCATTTATAAGGCAAGAAATCCCACTTATTAAACCTGACAGGGCACACCTGTGAAGTGCAAACCATTTCAGGTGACTACCTCTTGAAGCTCATCAAGAGAATGCCAAGAGTGTGTAAAGCAGTAATCAAAGCAAAAGGTGGCTACTTTGAAGAACCTAGAATATAAGACATATTTTCAGTTGTTTCACAGTTTTTTGTTAAGTATATAATTCCACATGTGTTAATTCATAGTTTTGATGCCTTCAGTGTGAATCTACAATTTTTATAGTCATGAAAATACAGAAAACTCTTGGAATGAGAAGGTGTGTCCAAACTTTTGGTCTGTACTGTATATATACTGTGTATATATATATATACATTTTTGCACTTTAAGAGGTGACTGGGATATTTATATGGCTGGTATGTTTATGATTATTGAAATGATGTAATGATTTTTCCCCTCTTTTTTGCCTACCAACAGTTTTATCTAATGTCTTATCTTACGTTACCCTCTAGCACAATTTTTTTGTGTAAGGTTTTAGACGGCTTTATTGCTTTTTGTCCTTGACTGTATTTGTTTTTGTACAATAAAGGTATATTTGTTATATATCGATGTGCGCTCTGCCACCTTTTGTCTTATATATGCAAGTCTAGTGCAAGTCTGAGCAGTGGGACTTATAGGAGCTGAGCTCAAAGCTCTGTGAGAACTCTGTGTCCTCTGGACCACTGCACTCATGTTAAGAGAAGTTTTTGTGAGTTTAGAGTATCTGCAGTAAAGTGAACTGCTGTAGTTGATCCTTGATACAACTGAGCAACTTGTAGTAACTACTTTCTGGGTGAGCAACTTCCACTTCAGTAAAATCTTTGCAAGAACACAATTAACGGGGACCCAGCTGTTCTGTCCTTGGGTAGGTTGGTGTGGGTGAGGGATATAGTCTTGCATTGGGTCCATAGTACTTGGGTTGTAAATAGTTATGCCCTGGTCCATTATGCTCCAGAGCACCCACAGCTGCCCTAGAGTCATCTAGTCCTAGCCCTAGTCACTTTAGAGCACGTATCTGAGCATATGGGAGACAATCTATGGCACAAACTTGTGATATGAAGTGGGGGCAAATGGAGGGGATGAATTTTGGTTATGAGCAGGCAGCTTATTTTGCTTCTGAAGCCACCATTGGTAGTTTATATAGCAGCAGTCAGTCAACAAGAGAAGTACTGCCCACAGAAAGTACAACAGGAGCAGCAAGCAAAGGACAGAGAAGTGAGAAAACAAGATATGGTGCATATGTAGTTATCATTGCTATATTTCCTTGACCTTGCTTATCTTGGCTAACCAGTTTGGTTTATATCCTACTAGTCATGTGTAAGTAGTCTAGCATGACTGTGAGGGGACATATGATGGGGGAAAGCTATGATCAAATAAAAATAAGACCTTTCAATTATAAGGGATGAGCAATTTTGACTCGACATTTAAGTTAAATAAACGGTGTCTGCAAACTTTCACTTGACTTTTCAATGACTTTCAATGGCTTTTTTTGTGAATTTTCATGCTGCAGCAAGTTATTAAGTTCAAGGTAAAGTTTGTTTAATCTATATGACGGGCAAAATGATGCATTGACCACGAATTTTACAGTATATCATTAGTAATTTTTCCTCCCCAAATTAACAGATCGTCATAAAATCAATGAGTCACGTGACAATTCATCTGTGATAATAAGTGATTAAGTATAAATAGGAATACAAGGGGAGTAATACATGATGGGGAAAATGATGAGTGATGTACCTGGTAACAACTAGGGAGAGATTAGTGATTTTGGAAAACTGATAAATGATGAGTCACATGACATAAGTGCTAATTGTGAAATATAAGGTCATTTGCACCTAGACTATACAATAATCAATATAGCATTCACATGAGCCATACTTAACCATGCCTAATAGTGAATGATAACCTTGTTTGAAGATGACATGGTCAATACGTTGAGCAGAACAAAAATAATACACAGACTTTGCTCATTTGTAGCCTAAATATATTTGTGGTCATTTGTCAGAATTTGGTTAGAATAGTTGTTAATAGTAATATATATACAGTATATATAAATACTTTCAAAAATACTAAAGAATTGTTTTTGCTTACAAATTGCTTAATTGTGTGAATGTTAGCCAAATGTTGTACTCTTATAGTTCCTATACATCTTCTACTTGCTTAGGAGAAGCAAGAAAGCACCTAGACCCTAGGGCTGGGATCCTACGTTGCAAAAACGAGGCATTTTACAGTACCTGCAAAGTGGAAGGGATTCTGGCTAATTCCATCCACACATTGCAGAAAAAAATTCACAGAGGAAAAGCTGCGATTTCAAAAACGCTTGATTTTTAAAAAAATCGGAGCTTGTCAAGTATACCTGCAGAAACGCTGGCATTTTCCGTATAGGTATAACGGGGCAGAAAGTTCAAAGAGGAAAACTCTGTGAAAATGCTGTGGAAAAAAGCGTTTTTTTCCGCAGCATTTTTTTATGCTGCATTTCCGTACATGGGGATTAGCCTAAAAGGGTTTTCCAGGTTGCAGATACTGATGACTAGAGATGAGCGAATCGAAGCTGCAGAAGTGGAATTCAATCCGAATTTCAGGAAATATTCGATTCGCATCAAATGTGAATTTCCTCACGCTTCGTGGTAACGATTTGCATTTAGCTCAAAATGGTTGCTGTACATATTAGGACATGGGGCAAGGAACTCTGGGAACGCCGGATCACCCACAATGCCATGCATGCAGCCAATCAGCAGCCAGCCCTGTGATGTCACATCCCTTTAACCCTTTTGCGAGCGCACACGGCATATTTGACCTCTGCATCCATGATGTTAAATTCCCCCCGATCGGTTATGGAGCAGGGTGTTAGCTGTAACTGACACCTAACACCCTGTTCCATAACCAATCAGGGTTTTATTACCTTGGATGCCGCGGTCAATTATGACTGCGGCATCCAAGGGGTTCCGCCATTTTGACGCCCACCCGCCCACCCCGGCTCTCTGCAGCCAACAAATAGCTGTCTTTATTATGTGGTTTTGTTAATTTGCCGTGAGTTAATTCGGGAGTGAATATAATTGTATCGCAAAATTCGGCGAAGTTGCCGAATCGAATTAGGAATGGGAGAGGGGTACTAGACACTGCAAGGAAATGGAGTTAGCAAAAACCCACACATTGGACTGCATCGCCCACAGAGGTTGGAGATAGTAGTGAGTGATCACAAAGCTGCAGGAGAGGACAAGGACAGGTCAAGACAGTGCCAGAGGGAGGCGAGATCAACAGAGAGTGATGGGTTCAGCCCAGAAAGCAAGGGAAACAGCTTTACAGTGTGTGTTGCCTAGGTGTACAGCCTGGTACCTGCAGCCAGATCCCATCCTGAAAGAGTTAATGAGATGGACCGTCTGAAACTGAGAAGACAGAAAGTGCTTGAGCCTTGATTCTGTTTGGTAATATTGTAGTCCTGTTTAAAAGCATCTGTTGTGTGCATGGTTGCCCTGTGGGTATTAAAAAGACCGGTCCCCTTTGGGTCTTACACCATCGCTGTGTTGTCATAATATGGTGACCCCTGGGACTATGTAGATTCTGTGACATACTATTATGGTGTTAGGAGGGAAGTGATTACAGGGAGTCTACCAACACCAAAATAGTTTCTTAACCGCTTCTAGACTTTTGTAAAATCAACTTTTATACTTAAGACACAAACATTGGGGAAATTTATCAATGCATCTATGCTAGTTTTATGCATCTATGCCAGTTTTATGCATCTATGCCAGTTTTCTGGCATAGATGTCTGATAATGTGGCACTAGTCCCTAACATAAAGATTGATAGGTCCTGATGTGTAGTGAGTTCAACTGAGGCTAAGGCCCCATTCAGCAGACTGAAGCAAAAAAGCCTATTGCGGTTTTTCCCGCAGTGCTTTTCAAAGAAAGTCCACAGAGGTTTCCTCTGCAGACTTTCTGCTTCAATTATACCTATAGGGAAACATCCGGCGTTTCCGTAGGTATAATTGACATGCTGCGATTTTCAAAACCGTGACAGTTTTGGAAATCACTGCGCATATTTCTCCACAAAGTGTGGATTGGATTCTAGCGAATCCCATCCACGCTGCGTTTTTTGCCACAGCATTTCCACTGCGGCCAAACTGCCATATTTGCACCACGTGGGGCATCAGCCTGAAAATGGGTTCTTCGGCCGCTGCAGCCATGCCCCGGGTGCACCAAGCAGCTTATTTGCATACATATTTTCTGGGAAGCAAGATTGCACTTTGACACAAAAAAGTATGTTCACTATGTCAGTGACCACCCCTTTACTATATATACTGTAAGTGATTTAGAAGTGACTTTGATTGTTGTAGACTCCCTTTAAAGAGGTTATGCCATGAAACCATAAAAATCCATAGAATATTGGTTAATTTGCTAAGCGGTGGGGGTCTGACCGCTGAGATCACCACTGAACCTGAGAATTGGGGGTGTTTTACCCCTGCTATGAATGTAGCTGCTGTGAATGCAGTGGTGAACCTAGCTTCTTTGCTGCCTGAGGCGGACTATAGAAAGACGCCCCCCCCCCCAAAAAAAAAAAAAAATTGAGTTTCCATGCTACTAGCTTCACACGCTGTTATCGTCGCACAATATACACAATACACAAAGTTATAAAACAGTTTTTAAGAATTCTACTTACTGCATTACTTCAGTATCAGATCAACAACACGGCATTAACAATGAAAGTAACTTCACACATCTTCTGCTTGGTGGATGGACGAACCCACGTGGCCTCCATTCTCTATAATAGGAGCCCCGCAGATAGCTGAGTACTGGACTTCGGCTATCTTTGGCACTCCCATTGAAGTGAATGAGAGCCACACGGGTTCGTCCATCCACCAAGTGACACACCTATATATATGGCTGCGGTCAGGCTGAATTCCCACCCAGTGGGGGAAAAAAACCCAAGTCTCAGGCTCAGTGGGGGTCTCAGCAGACAGACCCCATCACTCAGGTGTTTATCCTCTATCATTTAGATGAATACAATGTAGTAATATTTTGTGACTTACAGGTGACGTCTCTGACTAATCCTTCACATTTCCCTTCTCTTCCCTTTGGACCGCCATGACCACTTCTTCCAGCTGTGACTTGTCTCTGTAAAGTTTACAACACAGACATCTTTGGCTCCTCACTTTTCCAGGCACCTGACCCTCATTGTCCTCCCCTACACACCCATCCTGCTGCTACCCCAATTATAAAATACATTGATATAACCCCCCATAATGAATAATACATCTTTATATTAATAATGTCCGTGTGTACCCTGTATAAATAGTGCCCCTTATTAATAATGCCCCATAGGTTTCCTAATTAAAAGGTTTTCCAGGTCATTAATAAACTAATCAGTGGGGCTCAAAAACCCAGGACCCCCACTGATCAGCTGTTTGAATGGTACCTGTGTAAGTGCCGTGACCCCCTTCTCTGTTTACATAGTGTCATTCATCTCATAGCGGCCATGTAATGTAACTACAGCCTCGTCCTATACGCGTCCATGTGACAAGGCTGTAATTACATCACACTGTCACTATAAACAGACAGCATGTAATATAAACAAGCGCCATAGCCCCTGTTTATAGCACCCTATTTACACATACTATAATGTTCCACAGCAGCCCCTGCACACAGTATTACGGCCCACAGCGGCCCCTGCACACAGTATTATGCCTCACAGCGGCCCCTGCACACGGTATTATGCTCCATAGTGGCCCCTGCACACGGTATTATGCCTCTCAGCGGCCCCTGCACACGGTATTATGCACCATAGTGACCCCTGCGCATGGTATTATGCTCCATAGTGGCCCCTGCACACGGTATTATGCTCCATAGTGGCCCCTGCACACGGTATTATGCCCTGCAGTGGCCACTACACACGGTATTATGTTCCACAGCAACCCCTGCACACAGTATTATGCTCCCTAGTGACCCCTACACACGGTATTATGCCCCATATTGGCCCCTGCACACGGTATTATGCTCTATATTGGCCCCTGAACGTGGTATTATGCTCCATAGTGGCCCCTGCACTCGGTATTATGCTCCATACTAGCCCCTGCACACGGTACTATGCTCCATAGTGGCCCCTGCACACAGTATTATACTCCATAGTGGCCCCTGCACATGGTATTATGCTCCATAGTGACCCCTGCACACGGTATTATGTTCCACAGCAACCCCTGCACACAGTGTTATGCTCCCTAGTGGCCCCTACACACTGTATTATGCCCCATATTGGCCCCTGCACACGGTATTATGCTCCATATTGGCCCCTGCACACGGTATTATGCTCCATAGTGGCCCCTGCACTGGTATTATGCTCCATAGTGACCCCTGCACACGGTATTATGCCCCATAGTGGCCCACGCATGAACTATTATTATACTCTGGGGTCTTTTCAGACCCCAGAGTATAATGATCGGAGACCCAGGGGAAGTGACAAACATAAAAACCAGTGTTACTTATCTATCCTGGACTTCGGTGCACTCCCTGTTTAATTGCGCACACACTTCACATGATCAGGAAGGCGACGCGACCTGATGACGTCACCAGAAGGCCCAAGCCTGCTCGGAGTAACATCGGATTGCAGGAGAGGTAAACAGCATTGGTTTTTATGCTCCCTCACCTTCCCTGGGTCTCCGATTATTATACTCTGGGGTTTGAAAAGACCCCAGAGTATAATAATCCTCCACTTATGGGAGGATTATAATAATTGTCCACTTATGGGACGCAGAAGAGGATATGGAGGCGGCCACGAGCAGACGTGGGGTAGGTAAATAAATAGGCCGTTACCTGCTGGAGATACTCCAGCAGGTTACGGCCTATATATATATATGAAAAAGTTATCCTCTCCTACCTGCGATGCCTTGATGGAGCCGCCGCCTCCTCTTTTTGTCCGTGACGTCTGCATCTCAGTGCAGGAGTCGCAATGACGTCATTGTATCGCCGCCTGCACTGACATGCAGAGGTCTCGTAAACCAGCCCAGGACAGGCCCCGCTCACCTCTGGTTTTTTTTTAAAGCGGCCTGTCCTAGGCTGGTTTACTGTAAATATAAAGTAAAAAATGCCGCCCCCCCAGACAGTGACGGGCAGTGCCGCCTGAGGCGGCTGCCTCACTTCGCCTCATTAGTGGTGCGCCCATGTGTGAATGTAGTTGTTCCCCAGGTGAATGCGAGATACCCTCTCTTCCATGCAAGTCCATGGGAGCCAAAGTACAGCACTCAACTGTCTCTTCCAAAGTACAGCACTCAACTGTCTCTTCCAATGTACAGCACTCAACTGTCTCTTCCAATGTACAGCACTCAACTGTCTCTTCCAATGTACAGCACTCAACTGTCTCTTCCAAAGTACAGCACTCAACTGTCTCTTCCAAAGTACAGCACTCAACTGTCTCTTCCAAAGTACAGCACTCAACTGTCTCTCCCATTGGAATGAATTGGGGCTGGGATGCGTCCAGGGGTTCGGTTGCTTTCATAGCAGCTGCATTCACAATGGGGGTAACCCCCTTCTCTCCTGTCCTCAAGATCAAGATCTCAACAGTTAGACCCCCACCAATCAGCAATTTTCCCTCTATCCCATGGCTGGAGGATATTTTCATATCCCCTTTTAAGATCTCCCCTTGCTGTTGGGAATGGGAACCAGTGTTACAGATAACTAAATGTACTGAAGACAAAAAGTCACAAAATCAATATGAAAAAGTTCTTACAAATTAAAATTTGCAAGTTAAAGCATTTTCATATAGAAATAAGGGCAATATTCCAAAAAATGATTTGTAAATATGTTGCAGAAAAAAAAATGAATTTTCAAAAAAAAAAAAAAAAGTGGGTCACAACCTAGAACAGTTTTTGTATAGACTATCTGGTGCAGCAAAGGATAAATGTGCAGTAACCATCCTGGGTTATTATATGTATTGAATGTGCAGCTGTGGTTTTGTGGCTACTATTACAGCTTACAACAGTAATCAGCACACAACACAGATGCCCAGCATGGAAATAACAGTAGAAAATTTTGGATACGGTACATCTGTTTTCTCTTCTACTCTGTTTATGTTGATTCCGTGTCCTAAATGTCATATTATGCACACAAGAGATGCAAAGTGGTTGGTATCAAAATTACCTGAACAGATGGAGTATAAACTGTAACATGCACTGAAGCCGTCGTGTTAGTTCACAGAAATAAGACATAGTAGATGACAGAGAAAGAAATAAAATATCAACAAACAAAGAGGGATGATGAAATTAAACAAGGCTAAGGCTTCACGTAGCAGGCCGCAGGGAAAAAAACAATGCAGGAAAAACCATGGCGGCAACGCATTGCCGTTTTTCCCGCAGCGCTTTTCACAGAAAGTCCACACAGGTTTCTTCTGCAGACTTTCTGCTTCCATTATACCTATAGGGAAACTGCCTGCGTTTCTGTAGGTATAATTGACAAGCTGCGATTTTCAAAACTGCAACGGTTTTGGAAATGGCAGCATTTCCACTGCACATATTTTTCTGCAATGTATGGATGGGATTTGCTAGAATCCCTTCCACTTTGCAGTGACTGTAAAACTCTGCGGTTTTTGGGTCCCCGGACTAGAGGAGGTTGCAGGATTAGAAAATATTTCAAAAACAGTGCTACACCTGTCTACAGGTTATGTGTGGTATTGCACTTCAGCTACATTCACTTCTATGGAGTTGACCCATGGGGTGCTATTTATGAAAGAAAGAAAAAAAAACTGTTATTCCTATAATGCTGGGTGAAACTAAATGTACAAGTGATGAGCAAAAGTTTTAAGCAGGCATTGGAAAAAATGAAGTAAGAATGCTTTCAGAAATAGAAGTGTTAATAGTTTATTTTTGTCAATTAACAAAATTAAGTGATTGAAGAAAAGAAAAATCTAAATCCCATCAATACGTAGTGTGAGTTTTTGAAGGAATCTAGCAGGGAGGTTGTTCCAAACATCTTGGAGATCTAAGTACAGATCTTCTGCGGATGCTCAAATCCGTCTGACTCTTCATGTAATCCCAGACAGACTGGATGATGTTGAGATCAGGGCTCAAAGGCTGGTCACATTAAATATTGGTTGGATTTAGATTTCTCTTTTGTTCATTCACTTCATTTAGTTAATTGATAAAGACAAACTATTAACACTTTGATTCCTGAAGACATTCTTTCTTCAATGTATTTTCCATGCTTGCCTAAAAGCTTTCCTCATTAGTGTATATTTTTACATCCTGTTTTTATTAATAGCTTTATTTTCATGACATTGAATTTGATGTGAAAACCTTGTTAAATCTAACCAGGAACGTTCTATTAGTCAGTGACTATAGATGTAGAACATATAATAGTAATACAGCACTAGTCCAGTACTTACCACCTCCACATATTCTGTTTGTTTCCTGTGGTAGATTTGTAATCCATTGCCAGAATTCACATCTCAAAATCACATTTAAAAAAATAATCTCAGTAAATCTGGGTAGAACAATTTTCATCCTTTAATCTGAGTTAAATCTGCTATCTAGGAAAACCAAGCCAAGCCATGAATGACAGATCGGAATAAGTCTTTAATCTGTGATACACTCATCTCCCACAACTCCGCTCACCCCAGTAGTAATGTCTGTGTGATAATATTCAGATAATATATGCATTTCCCCTGCTGTTGTTGTTTGCATTGGAAATATTCATTTTTTTCCAATATTATAGAGTTATTGAGATACAAAATGTTTTTGTTTTTTGTCCACCCAGAGGTTACTAAAGGAATTTTTTTCTTTGTATTTCTGTGAGTTTTCTGGAGTAGAAAAAGTGTTATTTTTGGACAACATAATTTTGACCATTTTTATGCCACTCAGGTCACATTTACAAAATGTGAGCGGAGCATGGCAGGTAGTGGGCAGAGGCCATGGCCAGATATATTTGTTCTAATTGTGCCATATAACTGGTGTACCCTAGCCGGTGTAGATTTCTACTTCTGACACGGACTATCCAAAGATTATCCAATTTGGAGCATGTGTCTTCATCGCACCCAGTTATTAAGATTGACGTGCTACAATTGTTGCTGAACTCACATTGAGATAAATATGAGTTACAAATGCCTAAAATCACTGTTATTTATGTGTTTCTACTGAACATCTTGTCATAACAATCAAAAATTGGGACCCATTCATGTTGCTATACCTGCACCAAAGGTTCAAGTATAGTAACATTTAGACTGGGGCTTCATGCTCTACATACAACACTTTCTGATAAAATTCTGGTATGTATACAGTGTTACGGTTGAGTTCTAGGAGCTAATAATAATAGCAGAATTTGTCTGATAACAGCAAGCAGAAGAACAAGCTATTTAAATCTAGTACAGTGCTGTGAGACAGGCCCAGTCTTCCAAATGCCTTCACCAGAACCAGCTGCAAGGCCAGATGGACTTTGCTGAATTTGTAGGTCCAAATTATCACCATCAAAAACACTGGTAATAAACTTTCCACTGACTGAAAACAAAACCAGAGCCCACAATTCACTTCCTAGAATATCTGGACATTCAGGAAGGTGAAGTCCTGATAGTTGTCTGTCAATAAGTGAGGTAGTATTCCAAGAGATCCCTTCAGGACAAGAATCAGTAGACAAGTCAATTCCAGTAACAGAAGCCAAAGGGTCCGTATTCCAAGAGATCACATTAAGGATTGAATTAGAAGACAAGGGTTATCTGGTCACAAGTCAAAATTCAGTTTCCATGAGATCAGTCTGAAACAGTGATACACAAAGACACAGGTTACAGAGCCAAACAAGGTAAATAATTGCAGGCAGCTGGCTGAGGAGGGAGGAAGTTTAAACAGATCTCCTCAGCTGGTAATTGGACAAGACCAGAGAACTCTATTTTTGCAGAAGCTTCTCAGGTCAGCAACGAAACCTTAAAGCCACAGTGGCAGAACTGATACTCCTGACAAACAGTATGCAATTTCCCTGTTTTCCCCATTTCAATAGAAAGAAGACATATGACCAGTGTTAACCTCAAGCATAAAAGGAGTTATACAGAATTAGAAAACCATTGCTACTTTCTTTTGATAGTGCTACTCCAGTCCACAGGTTGTGTGTGGTATTTTAGTTCAGCCTCATTCACTTCAACGATGCTGTGCTGCCATAGGCATTACTACCAAGGTATCAGACATAGCAGTAGCTATGGGGCCAAACAACTAAGGGGGCCCATTTCTATTGAGGTGCTCATGGTAGAGTGGGGCTCCATTAAAAGTATTGCTATAGGGCCCCATGGTTACAGGTTACATCTCTGTGACCTGCAATACCAGACTCAACCCATGGACAGGTACAATGTCGCTGCTGGAAGAAAACAGCTATGGCTTTCTAATCCTATATAGCCCCTTTGACGTGAACATTCCTGCAATAATTATGGCAAAACTCTGGTTTCTCTATTCTGCTGACCCTCCCTGTTAGTTTGAATGTGTTCTGAATGGAGAGAGGGGAACAAATCTCTGCCAGAGACCCCTGACAGTGACTCAACCAGCTTTATTTCATTATTCATTACGCATGGTTAGGCTATATTCACATGAAGTGGTAGTGCCTGTTGTTCTGATCCATTGGAGTACCAGAACAATGAACAAACAGACCACTAAAAAAAATGGTGGACATGTATGGACCCCGACAGATCCCATTGACTATAATGGGTTCGTCATGTGTCCATTTTCTACTTCTTGAAAGTGCGGGACGAAAAAGTTGGACAACTTTAGATAGATACTGAGATGAAGACTCCGACTTAAATGTAAACATACACTGTGCTATTAAATCAGGTAAAATACTAGGGCTAGAACATAGTCTGAACAGACTCTTATCTGGTTGGTGCTAACAAAGAAGTGAACATTCATATGCATAGTGTGGGTGTCTGTGTAGTTTTGTCTAAAATAAATGTAATCATGGGACAGATTTACTAAGCCCTTATGTCAAACCTAAAAGTTTTCAATTTTTTTCATGGCACTTGTGACAAAAATTGTTGAAATGACACTTATAGGCCATCTTTGCCTCTCTCCAAAAAGGGGGCATGGTGAGGGCAGGCTGCAAGCAGTTAGAACAGTTTTATGGTGTAAATAGTGCCTGAAACCTACGCCAGGTATGAGTTGCTGAAGATTTCAGAGGTTAATTCTCTGGTGACATAGGGATCATCAAGACCGGCATACAATCCCCCCAATGTGTTTATTCAGTTTCCCTTGGTCTAAGTCCTCAGGTATATGATCAGTTTCGGGCTCATACTATTCTTCTGTACGGTGAGCCAGATCAAGCAGTAGGTGACCCTTTGGGAGACAGAGTCACAATTGGTGCACTGTTTACTCAACATGCCATTTGACTAGTGCAGAGCATATTTATCCAGTTATCCATAAGACCTCCTTAGCCTCATATGCCTCGTCGTAGAAACATAGCGATGTTTAACTTGATACTTGACTGCAGCACAGAAAGTTAACTTTTTCAATGGTTTTTCAATGGTTGTTGATGTGTTCTGTGATAAGATATCAAACTGCAGCAAGTTATCAGTGTCAAGTTATTCTTTACCGCACCTGTATGCCTAGGCTTGCCTGGTACTGGAACCAGGGGTGTAACTTGAGGGGGTGCAGAGGGTGCAGTCACAACAGGGCCCAGGAGCATTAGGGGGCCCATAAGCACTGGCATCAGTATTGAGATTGCAGCTTCCATATGGCCCATAAGCCAAGGAGACCCACAGATTACCCTAACCACACTAAGGTTGATTAAACTCCTTAGCACCCGTAACCATCAATATCAAGAATTTACTGTAGGGATGAGGTAGGGGGCCCCGGACAAAAGTTTGCACCGGGGCCCACAAGACTTTAGCTACACCACTGACTGGAACCAACCTTATATATTTGCCTGCAATTTTACATGTTTTATCATGTTTGTTTCTTATGGATTGCATGACAATTTATGAAAATTAATCGTGGCAAAGACACCTCCTAAGTTAGGAAGATGTCCTTGTCTAGAAGCATAGGGAAAGATATGGTACCCATATAGGGACTGTCAAAACTGGTCTGTAGCATAGAAACTATTAAAGGAATAACCAGAGATTTGTAAAAAAAAAGCTATTCATTTTTCACAACTCTAAAATAAGCAATAATTTCTGGCTTAATAACACGGCTGCCCCATATAGAGCTATAGGCTGCTGTCATGACTGCCATGTATAAAGTCCTATAAACTTGGCTGATTTGTAGTTGATGAGTACATGTAATGTTACTCATTACTCAGACACGTACACAGATAACATCCTGGCTCTATAAATTCTCCTACAGTATTTAACATCATCAAAAGGATAAACATCGGTGTGGGAAATAACTAGCCAGATGTCCAGAAAAACAGACTATGTAACGCCTTAATTTTCCTGGGCGTACGGCTCATCATTACACGCTGGAACATATTGCAGTCAGTAAGGGAATTAAAGAGGGAGGAAAAAAATACTGAATGAAACTACAATGTGAATAGGGATAGAAAATGATGTTACAGAAGTAGAATTACACAAAATAAATTGAACGTGTTCAGATTTTCATAGCTGCCAACAGTTCCAAACTTGGAAGGACTGTGCCTATTTTTTAAGGGCTCTGTCATGCAATTTCAGGGTCATGGTTTTTTTTTTTTTAAGGTCAACCATTAGCTATTGGTCCAGCGCCAAAAATGGTAATGGGAGAAGAGAAAGGTGACTAATAAAGGGAACTGCAGTCTGAATTTCAGGTTCTGGGGCTTGGCCGGTGGTATGGTCTGTTGCCTGAGGATTGGGATTTAGTAACACAGTTACATAGTACAGTGCCTTGCAAAAGTATTCGGCCCCCTTGAACTTTTCAAACTTTTGCCACATTTCAGGCTTCAAACATAAGGATATGAAATTTTAATTTTTTGGTGAAGAATCAACAACAAATGGGACACAATTGTAAAGTGGAACGAAATTTATTGGTTATTTTAAACTTTTGTAACAAATAAAAAACTGAAAAGTGGGGCGGGCAATATTCGGCCCCTTTACTTTCAGTGCAGCAAACTCACTCCAGAAGTTCAGTGAGGATCTCTGAATGATCCAATGTTGTCCTAAATGACTGATGATGATAAATATAATCCACCTGTGTGTAATCAAGTCTCCGTATAAATGCACATGCTCTGTGATAGTCTCAGGGTTTTGTTTAAAGCGCAGAGAGCATCATGAAGACCAAGGAACACACCAGGCAGGTGTTTAAAGCCGGATTTGGAGAAAAAAAGATTTTCCAAACTTTAAACATCCCAAGGAGCACTGTGCAAGCGATCATATTGAAATAGAAGGAGTATCAGACCACTGCAAATCTACCAAGACCCGGCCGTCCCTCTAAACTTTCATCTCAAACAAGGAGAAGACTGATCAGAGATGCAGCCAAGAGGCCCATGATAACTCTGGATGAACTGCAGAGATCTACAGCTGAGGTGGGAGAGTCTGTTCATAGGACAACAATCGTCGTACACTGCACAAATCTGGCCTTTATGGAAGAGTGGCAAGAAGAAAGCCATTTCTCAAAGATATCCATAAAAAGTCTTGTTTAAAGTTTGCCACAAGCCACCTGGGAGACACACCAAACATGTGGAAGAAGGTGCTCTGGTCAGATGAAACCAAAATCGAACTTTTTGGTCACAATGCAAAACGATATGTTTGGTGTAAAAGCAACACAGCTCATCACCCTGAACACACCATCCCCACTGTCAAACATGGTGGTGGCAGCATCATGGTTTGGGCCTGCTTTTCTTCAGCAGGGACAGGGAAGATGGTTAAAATTGATGGGAAGATGGATGGAGCCAAATACAGGACCATTCTGGAAGAAAACCTGTTGGAGTCTGCAAAAGACCTGAGACTGGGACGGAGATTTATCTTCCAACAAGACAATGATCCCAAACATAAAGCAAAATCTGCAATGGAATGGTTCACAAATAAACATATCCAGGTGTTAGAATGGCCAAGTCAAAGTCCAGACCTGAATCCAATCGAGAATCTGTGGAAAGAGCTGAAAACTGCTGTTCAGAAACGCTCTCCATCCAACCTCACTGAGCTCGAGCTGTTTTCCAAGGAAGAATGGGCAAGAATTTCAGTCTCTCGATGTGCAAAACCAATAGAGACATACCCCAAGCGACTTGCAGCTGTAATCGCAGCAAAAGGTGGCGCTACAAAGTATTAACTTAAGGGGGCCGAATAATTTGGCACGCCCCACTTTTCAGTTTTTTATTTTTTACAAAAGTTTAAAATATCCAATAAATTTCGTTCCACTTCACGATTGTGTCCCACATGTTGTTGATTCTTCACCAAAAAATAAAAATTTTATATCCTTATGTTTGAAGCCTGAAATGTGGCAAAAGGTTGAAAAGTTCAAGGGGGGCGAATACTTTCGCAAGGCACTGTAGATGAGGTTAGATGAAAACGTAGACGTAGAGGATGTCCTCTTGTCACTGTCACCGGCCTAGGTGTAGAGGATGTCCCCTTTTCACTGTCACTGGCCTATGAGTACAAATATCATTAGAAAGTTCTCTGTGCTGTACCTTCATGTATTTGTACATTGTGGTTAGATCTCTCCATAGACATCCTTTCTCTAAACTGAATAATTCCAAATTTGTTAATCTGTTTCTGTCCTTCAATCCACCCATTCCCCTAGCTATATTGGTCTCCCTTCTCTGCACTCTCTCCAACTTATTTATGTCCTTGTACACTGGGGCTCAAAATTGTGCTCAATAGTCTATAGTCTAGTGATTTGAATAGAGGAATAACTATGTTCTTGTCATTTGTATCTATACCTCTTTTGATGTATTGCATAATTTTATTTGCCTAGGTGGCAGCTGCCTGGTCCTGATGCTAAAGGTAAGCTTACTGTCCACCAAAATCCCCAAATCTTTTTCAGTTTTACCGAGTAATTTACTAAGTACATAATCATACATTTTATTAACTCGACCAAAAATAAACTTACATTTATCTACATTAAACTTCATTTGCCAAGTCTCCGCCCATGCTTCCAGCTTTCCTAGGTCTACTTGAAATATTCTACTGTCATCCTCAGTTTTGATTGCTGTACAGAGTTTAGTATAATCTGCAAATATGGATACCCTGCTCTGTAAACCCTCTACCAGGCGATTACTAAAAATATTAAAAAGGAGAAGACCCAATACTGACCCCTGTGGCACCCCACTGGTGACTGTGACCCCCAATACTGACCCCTGTGGCACTCTACTGGTGACTGTGACCACCAATACTGACCCCTGTGACCCCCAATACTGACCCCTGTGGCACCCCACTGGTGACTGTGATCCAGTCTGAGTATTTACCATTAACCAGAACCCTCTGTTCCCTATAACTGAGCCAGTTGTGAACCCAAATGCATATGTTTTCCCTTAATCCCAACATTTGCATTTTACACACCAATGTCCAGATAACAATAATAAAGTTGAGATACTCCACGTCCACTGCATTACCCATGTCCAGACTAGAACTGACCTCTTCATAGAAGCTGATCAGATTAGTCTGACAGCACTATGGGTGTTATAAGATTATTTTCATTGGGTCTGTATTATGGGATCTCAATTTGAGGGTCTGGTCTGGGATCTTAATTATGGAAATTGGTCTGTGGTAGGGTGTGTAGTCTGGTTATTAGGGTCTGTATTATAGGGTTTGGTGTGACACAAGTATTATGGGGTCTATGTATTATGGGGTCTTGGGAGCTATATTGTGGAATGTAGTTGTATGGAAAAGCAGCATGGAAAGATAGGAATACAGATGTGTACCTAAGCCGGCTAGTAGTGAGTAATCTGGTTTAGATAAATTTAGATAAATAGGGTCATTGGAGCCAAAGATCAAGTTACAGAGGTTGGTAAGGCAGCAGTATGCTGTGTGCATGCACCACTAGGCTTGCCAGTCATGGTGTAACATTCATTGAGGTGACAATTTGAGGGACATCTAGACTATGGCATTGATGTGGTTCAATCTTCTACTGTTCTCTTGGGGTAAGTTTATGTGAAGTTTTTGTGGTGGAATCTTCTGCAAAAATTACACCTCGCTTTCATTTCAGTGGAAGACAGATGCTTCATTTTCTGCTATCTAAAAATCTAAGTTAGCAGCAAAAAGAATGGTCCTGCTCAATTTGCAGGTGGATTCCACCCGAACTTCTCATTGAAATGAAGTACCAGCAGGAAGATTTCCACAGCGGATTTTCAATGGTGGATCCAGCTGCAAAATCTGCAGTGTGAACTTACCCTTATGTAGTGAAGACATCAGATGATAGTATGATATTGTCATTTGGTGGCACAAGGTTAATATTCTCAAGTTTGTATATAGGGCATAGATTGCTTGCTGTTCCATCCTGATCTCCAATCTTCTATGGTGTGCCGAATATATGGTGTCACTTACAATATAATGTTGAATAACTTTGGAGACATTTT